>JAUMIR010000004.1:322213424-323463424 GCA_030847615.1 Gambelia wislizenii | reverse complement strand
TATCCTTTATCAGAACATGTGGCTGCTCCATTCAAATAGATGAGAAGGGATGCGAATAGGCAAAAAATCTGGTGGAGACAAAATGGAGTCACTGTGAATGGGCAAAAATATGCCCCCACTCACAGTATACCACTGGGTCTAGACAAGCCCTATGATTCCACTTTAACTGCCAGGGTTCCATCCTGTGGAATCCTAGAGTTTGTAATCTTAAATAAATGTAATAGCTACAGCCACATGTTTATCCTCCTAGTATATACTTTTCCTGGAAGTCCAAGAGATTCCAAGAAGAAATTTTGATCTGCATTATGAACAATACTGCTGTTTAGTACCTTGGGAGCTCGGGTGTCCAAAATGGCAAACTCAAGCTAGATAGGGATTGACAAACACAAAGCCAAGACCTTTAAACCCCTCAAGAAAAAGAGGAAGCATGACAGCCCGTGTGGTATAGTGGTTTGGGTGTTGGACTACGACTCTAGAGACCTGGGTTCGAATCCCTTCTCAGCCATGGAAACCCACTGGCAAAAGCAACTCTGCTCTGAACAAATCTTGCTGAGAAAACCCTGTGATAGGTTCAGGACTTTATCAGATGCACTAAATACGGCATCATAACAATGCCACATAGAAGTGAAAGGGCATGCAGATCAGATGACATTGCCCTTTTGTGTTTATGTCCTGTCAAAATCCCATACCTTTTTATTGACAGCTGAAGCCATCAATAGATCCCCTATGGTGCTTTAGCACCTGCATTGTCGATGTGCAAATTCTCATGCCATTTAAATATTGTCACTGCAGCAAGAATGGCTGGTCCAGCATGAACACTTCTGCGTGAGATCGAGACATCTACGTACATTTTGGTTTTTTATTGCCCTCACCAGATTACTTGGGACTTCTAAAGTGTGTTTAGGTGTTTTTTTTTAAAAAAAAAACTTATAATTTGTTTGTTTTGTTTTTATTTTTGAATTTCCTATGCGAAAAAGTCTCCTGGGATTTCAAATGAAGAAGTGAATGGGGTTCACTTCTTCTTTCATTGCTGGGGTTGCCTTTGCCAGGAGAGGAAAGTAAGTGTGTGTGTGTGGGGGGGGGAATATTCTTTCGTCAGCATAAAAATGTTTTTGGTTGTTTTTTTAAATGCCATCAAAAGAACCTTTTAAGGGCAGTGTCTGATAAAGTTCTGGTAAAGTCCTCACCTTTAGTGTTATTACATTAGGGTCACCATAAGTTGGAAATGACTTGAAGGCACACAGCAACAACAATGCCTGATTCAACTGCATGGCACAGGAGAAGCCATCAGGTCTCTGGCTTGAAGTTATAAATATAGATTAATGTCTGTAAAAGCTACCATTGTGTGATAAACTAAATCTTTCAACTGCTAATTGGTGAGTGTAGGTTTCCAACAGAGGAGCTAAATGCTGAGAAAGCACACCTGAGTATTTGAGATTACTGTATTTCACTTCTGGTGTGTTTGTGTAATAAGACATGCACAAGAAATTATTAAGAACATACTTAAGCTATGTGTCACACATTCCTTTCAGTATTTTACCTCAAAAGTTCCAGAAAGAAACTTGTGTTTGGGTTTAAATGATATGTAGATAGGTCTCTATATGGCTCACATTTCCCAACTTTTGATGCGGTTGTTTGCATCTGGTTTGTTAGTGTAATAAGAAATGGACAAGGAAACTATTAAAGATGCTTTTAATCTATTTGTCTCACATTTCCTTCAATAGCAGCCCCTCCTAAAAGAAAATCCAGACAGGAACTTTTATTTTGGGTTTAGATGATATGCAAGTCTCTCTCTCTCTCTCTCTGGCTTTTCTTTACAAAGAAAGATTAAGGAAGTACTCATCCCCCACTTTCTGCAAGCCTGCTGATGACTAAAAAGGCCAAACTGAGATAAATATTTAATCAATGAATAAACTGTTTTAATTGTACCGTTGTCCCTTCATATTCGCTAGGGTTTGGTTCCAGCCCCCCCCCGTGGATACCCAAATCCATGAATACTCAAGTCCCACTATATGCAATAGAATAGCAAAATGGTGCCCCTTATATAAGATGGCAAAATCAAGGTTTGCTTTTTGGTTTATTAATTTTTAAAGAATATTTTCAAGCTGTGAATACTTACATCCATAGATACCAAATCCGTGGATATGGAGAGACAACTGTACCATTCTTGAACTTTTTTTTAACTATATGTTTTAAATTGTTGTAATTTATTGATAGTTCAACTCCACATTAATTACAACATTTTTAATGTTTTAACTACATTGTATTTGTTTTAATGTGTAAACCAACATGAGCTGGGAAGAGGGAGGGAAATCTTGTTACCCGACTAGGCGAGGGTGCTTTCAGACCGCACAAGTGATGTCAGGACTATATTAATGTTTTGGGTAATTATGGTTCACTCAAATTGAAGGGTGCAAGAGTCTGGGTAACTTCAGGAACATTGCACCTGTGTATATACCAGTACTAACCGCAGAAAACTCCAGTTCAAAGTAAAAGAAAGGGTTTTTATTGGAAAATAAAACAGAGGGTACCCATACATACAAAATATGCTCACAAGAACCACATAAGGCTAACAAAGAGTTTAAGGCAGAAAGGAGATGGATGGCTGAATAGATTTGGGAGATAGGGCTATAGTTACTAGTCCAAGAGAAGGACTCAGATGAAAGTGGCACTGGAATCCGATCCAGGAGCAGTGCAACAGAGAGAACGGTAGTGTGTTGTCCACAGTGGCACACTTTGCTATTGTTTGGGGCTAATATTTTTATGGTATTTCATGTCAAGGTACAAAGGGATATTTCCTGGTGGTGAAAGGTGTGCAGTTCACTTGTCTGTGCTGTATGACTCATCCATGAAGGGATAAGGGTTGTTTCAGTCATTTGTTTGTTTGTGATGAGTGACTCATTGCTGAGGGTGTCCAGGAAGGGATTAGCATATAGCACCTTAATGGCATTGTTTACACGGGGCTTTGCTTAATCCTATCTGGTAGTATCTTTCCACAACACCTTCCTAGATCCTTGTAACCTCCATTTGACCTCACCTTTTTGGTCTGCCCCAGTCTACTAGACCCCATGAAGCATCTTAATATTGCCAATTATGAGATACTAGCTTTACCTTACCTACCATTATCTGCATATATAAAATGCTTCGTTCCATTCCTACTCTGCTGATTGTTCACTTAAGAAACATGTCAAGAGTATGCTCATTTGATGCATTAATATATAACCTTTCAAAATAAACTATAATGGCTAGTTTCATGCTGAGAGCCCCTCTGTTGCCACCATGCAACCACGTGTACCCACACACACAATGCTAGATACACACACATACCATGCACACCAGAATGTGAGAGACCTTCCACTGCCATGGAACCACATGTACACACAAACACATGTGCACACACACTCAACACATTACATGAGCACCACATGTGCCAGGACGTGAGAGCCCCTCCGCCGCCGCCATGCAACTGTGTGTACACACACATACCATGCTACACACACACAGACACACACACCATGTGCACAAGAACATGAGATCCCCTCCGCTACTGCCATGCAACCGCACATACACACATCTCATGCCACACACACACACTACACACACATGCTACACACATGCCACAATACCTCCATGCACCACATGCCCTACACACACACCTCTACACACGCATGTGCCACACATACCCAACATACCACACACACCCCACCTGCTGCTATACCCCCATGCTGCTATACCCCCATGCTACACACACATCACACGCACCAGGATGCAAGAGCCCCTCCACAGCCATGTTTAGAAGGGACTTGAAGCTTTCCACATGCTTCCAGCCCAAGGCCCCAAAAGCAAGGAGCAGCTACAGAAGACCATATAGTGGTAACCAGGATTGAGGGTCGAATGCTGCTCTTAAATAACAGTTCCCCTGGCTGCTTCAGGTGTGCTGTGTGATTGCAGTCAGCTGCTTCTGATAACTTGGCCCTGGTTCTTCCAAGACTCCCACAGCCAGGGCCTGAGTCTGCAAAGAGGCTGTGCAGCCAGGGGCCTAATCCTGCAAGGAGAGGCAGATCCTGACACCTAAGTGGCAATCGGCGCACTGAAAATTGCAACATACCCAAGAGAATTATATATATAGATTATAGGGGGTGTAGGGCATGGTGTGGGTGTGTGTATCGAGAGACAGAGAAAGAGAACATTGATAGAAAGGCTAAAAGGTAGTGCTGAGGAGGAAAACCACCCTTGCATGTGTCTGGGAAAGCAGCCAACTGGATGGATGATAAGATGGAGACACACAAGAAGCAAAGCTTTGCAACAACACGGAAGCAATGCAGAAGTACAGTACCAATCCAATAGCAGAAACCAGGGGCAAGCCAAAGATCCACGACTTTAGAGAGCACATCAGTGAGTCCAGTCCAGGGTCAAGAGTTCCAGCAAACAGGTCAGCAAGTCCAGTCCAAGGTCAAGAGTTCCAGGTAAATCCAAAGTCTAGGAGGCAAGGTTTCAGGCAACAAAATAGTCAGTCAGGTGCTTTCACCAGGGATGCAGATAGGCTCTGACAAAGAAGCTCAACATCTCACAGCTGTTTATGTTGGCCCAGCTCCTAATCACAGCTGTTTGGTGATTGCTGAGCATTTCTCATTTAATCTCTGGGATCACTGCAGACACACCCTTTCTGATCTTCTGATCTTCTCTGACTGAAGGTAGGTACCTGCTCTTCTATGTCTCCCAGGCCTGGACCCTGTGCTAGGAGAAGGCTAGGCTGCTGAGACATGGGCTCTTCTGTAGTTGGCATAACAGGGCTAGGTTCTGGCTCAGCCAGCTCTTCTGGAACTGCCTCAGCCCCCTCATCTCCTGAGTCCTCTGAGTCCTCAGTCTGGCTCGCCATGACAGTGTGTGGTCTTTGAGAGATGGTTGCAATCGTCTGTCCTGTTCTTGGTAGGATTACTCTGAACAGAATTTACTTGCCTTCCTGATTGGCTAGGAATAGCCTGATGACCAGTCTGAGAACCACTGGGCCTCAACCATGAATTAGCATAATTTACTTCCAGTGACTTCAGAATGAAGCCAAATTTGATTGATTAAGTAGTACTCTGGAATTGTTACTTGCAATGCATGATCCCTAAATGTATTGGCATCACATAGAAAGGCATAGTGGTGACTTTGTTGCTTGGAGTGCATGATCCCTAATTGTTTAGAAGCATCTAGAAAAAGAGCAAAAATATCTCATTCAAAGGGCAAAATTAGCAGCAGAAGATCAAGAATGTAATGATTGCAAATAAGTGTGGGAAAGTGTAGCTATTCTCGGTGGAAAGGGATGGGAGGAAGAGTTAAGGAAGTATTTTGGGCATCACAAAAAAACCACACTGATTTTATCCCCAAGCCAAAAACAGGTCATGAATTCTTTCATTGGTTTACAGCTATTTGTCTAATGTCATTGTCGTCATTCTTCTCAATCAAAGTAGACCCACACAAAACAATGTGACTTAAGGTAGACATAGGAAACTGCCTTATACTGAATCAGACTCAGACTGGTGCCACACTGCAAAATTAATACAGTTTGACACCACTTTAACAGCCATGGATCAATGCTATGAAATTCTGGGATTTGAAGTTTTGTGAGATATTTTGCCTTCTCTGTCAGAGAACTTTGATGCCACAAAAACTACAAATCCACGGATTCCACAGGATGGATCCATGACAGTTAAAGTGGTGTCAAACTGCATTAATTTTGCAGTGTGGCAACAGCCTTAGTGCATCTAGCCAAGAGTAGTCAACAATGACTGGCAGTAGTTGTCTGGGTTTTTGAGGAAGAATTGTTTCCCAACCCCACCTAGAGGTGCCAGAAATTGAATTGGTGTCTTTTGCATACAAAGTAAGTGCTCCAACACTGACTGATGGCCTCTTGCCAGGGTAGGGAAGGTCTTTACTGAGTACACATGACTTCTATGCTATGCTGACTGATTCTGGCTGGAATCCATCTAGGGCACTACACCAGTGTAACTGTATTGGAATAAATCGTGGGGGGGGGGGAAACAAAAGGCTATGGATGTCAGGAAAGAAAAGTAACATGCACCACTGCTGTACGATAAATTTCATTGATGGTAAATCAATGCAGCAGGTGATCTACGGCATAGGAAAATACTTTAGCCCTTTAGCTAATATGTTCCACGATTCCCTCACAGCAGGTGGTAGAATCCAACCCCTTAAAAAGCAGCTTTACCTAAACTATGCCATAACAGATTCTTCTTGCTGTATAACTGCAACCCACCTCCCAATATAAGGCAACTGTAAAAAGTATCCCCAAGATTATATAAGACAGAACAAACTAAGGAGCTTATCAGATGATCCCCTTTTAAACATTCTTTTTCCAGCATTAAAAAAACCCCCAACATGTTCATGCTGGCTAAAGAATGTTTCCCCCCCTGCACTTACCTTCATTTCCCAGCAAAGGCAGCCCTGGCAATAAACAAGAAGTAAACGGAGCCCCGTACACTTCCTCGTTCAAAATCCCACAAGACTTCATTGTCCAGGAAATTCAAAAATAAAAACAAAAATAAAGCCTACAAAGTTACACCAAGCACCTACACTTAAAAAGTCCCAAGTAACCTGGGGAGGATCGTAAAAAGAGCAAAACTTACCTGGATGTCCCAATCCCACCCAGAAGTTTTCCTGCTGAACTGGCCTTTGACACTGCATCCACAAGAGTTAAATGGCCCAAGGTTTTGCACGCTGGCAATGCTGGCACAAAATCGCAACAGGGGATCCCAGCCATCAATAAAAAGAAATGCCAGAATAATGTCAGCGGAACACAAAACAACAATGTTATCAGATATTGGCATCCTTTTGCAATCCAGACATTTGCTGAGCCTGCCAACTTCTGTTCTATTGCTTTGTGGCTAACTGTGTTTGCATTTTTTTGTACTTGTTAATGAGCCTGTAGTCTAACTGGAAGAAGGGAGGATACATTCTGTGTCTGTAACTGTTTGATTAAAGTTTGCACCTGGTCTTTGACATAGGAAAGATGGGATGAGCCCACTCTCATTGGGGATGGGGAGTGGGGATGATAGATAGCCAATGACTGTATGGATCACCAGATTTTGTAGATTGTAAATACTATTTAACCTAATGGTTTGTAAATAAGTTTCATTCTGAACAACAATATTGCAGGGATAGCTCTTTAGATTACTGTACCAATAAAGTTTACTGTTTAACTCTGAAACTTCTGGTTACTGAGTCTGAAGAAGCCAGTACATGACACCAAGGAAACTGAACTGCATAGAACAGAACAGACTAAGGAAACTGAATTGCATAGGTGTAACTCCTCGCTCATCCTAAGAGATATGAGAATAGTATAAATAAGCTAACAAAAATTGTACTTCTCCAGTCATCTCTATATGTTTGAACTGCAAGACTAAAGCATAAACTATCTCCTCGAAACAAAACAACCCTTTATATACCATGGAACAGCTGTTAAGGGTTCTAGAAAATATCTGAAACTACCATCTTCAAAGAATGTGCATGTATTCATTTGGCTTTACCAAGCAACTATCTTAGATGATGGCAGCTATGTCTTCTGTTCTGTAACTTCTAATATGGTATAGCCCTTAGTACACTTGGCTCCTGTCTTAACCACTCAAGCATTTTGAAGATATACCATCCATGCCAGGGGTCACATCTGGTACAACTAGTATAATATACCAAGGATTCTGACCATCAGCTCTAGAGTTGTCCTCTTGCTCCTTCTTTTCTAAATGAAAGGATATTTCAGCTTTGATCTGATAGTCTTTATGTGGACTGGAATCAGCCAGACCCAACATTAAACAGCTAGTACTGTACATTTCTTATAGGTGTAGGCCTAAATACCCTAAAGGTACCAGATCCTGTCTGATCTTGGAAGCTAAGCCTTGGTAACATGCTGCAGGACCCCTGCCTGGCTTCTGGGAGAGCCAGGGAGCTGGTGGCAGCAGTGAGGACCAGCATGCCAGCTGGGCTCCTGCAGACATGTGGGGTCTAGTCTGGGTTTTGGCCAGCTGTACCTGATTAAACTGGGTATTATTATGTAAGAGTTTATCAGGCCATACTCTGGCTTGCCCCCATCTTAGCCCCTTATCTGCCCGGGGGTAGTGAGGACTGCCTGGGGGCAGAATGGGGCAAATGCTCTGCATCAAATGGACTGCAGGGCTCTGGGACAGGGGAAAAGATGGAGTATTTAGCCCATGTAGATAAACCTTAAGGACTTTTTATGATGGGGTTTTGTAATGGAAGCAGCCTCGCAGCGGCAGGGCATCCCTTTCGGATGACGGTCTCCCCTGCCTATACTGTTGCATAAGTGCTGGGACACTGCAGCACCATATTTGGTGATTTTCTAATCACGATAAACTTTTGTGATTAGAAAGCCGCCAAATATAATGCTGTAGTGTCCCAGCACTTACACAACAGTATCGGCAGGGGAGAGCATCATCCGAAAGGGATGCCCTGCTGCACAGCAGCCTCGCAACGGGGACGAGGCTGCTTCTGTTACAAAACCCCATCCGAAAAAGTCCTAAGAGACCATGTTATTGAAAGCCCTTCTCAGATCTTGCAAATTCAGGGCTGTCATTTCTAGGTGGAATATAGCCACCTCTTAATGGGGTCTTCCTATTTTCCTGTTGCTTTCAGCTTTACCAAGCTTTCCTTCAACTCCTCTCAGATATACACCATAATGCAGGGAGGCATTTTGAATGTCAAAGAGACTTACAGTAATACTGTCAGGAGATCAGACTATATTAAAAGTCTAGACTTCTAGTAGGATCACCCAAGGTGGGATGTCCAAGTGGAGACACCAGACTAAATTACATCTATCACCTTCAGAGAATAACATCATCACCAGCATAAGACAACAGAATGTTCCAAGGGTGAAGGCAGTGGAGATGCTGCTGGACAGCATCTGTAAAAGTAGGTGGCATTGGTGGAGGAACTCTTAGACATAATGGCAGTGGCACTTTAGCTGTTTTTAGAAATGCACAGAAGAAGGCACTAGTAAACAACTTGTGTGTGCCTTTTACATTGAAAGACCTATGATGAGACAATTCAAAAGGAAATGAGTACATACTGTTACTTGCCTTGACAACCCCCACCTATCAATAATGCATAATTGGCAATATTTAATAATTTGGCTAGCTGTTGCCCGCCACGTGGTTGGCAAGTAAACCAGGGACTCCCAACATACCAAGGCTGGAGTCACGCACAACCTAGCAAATTCCTTAAACAGGTCATACCCAGGTCAGAGTTCTCCCTGAGAGCACCTGGAGATGAGTCATCCACTAATCCCATGAAGGATAGCTGAGCACTCAATGATTGCAAAACAGGTTTTTCCTCTTTTCACTTGATCAAAATGAAAGGTTGCCTGTGCCCATTCAGTTCCAAACGTTTTGCCCATCAATGATCATTAACACATCCAGAGAATCCTTTGTCAGTGCTGGGCATCTCCAAGAGACATTGTATTTCACTCTAATCCCCTTCCCTTAAGGGAAATATTGAATATAAATAGCAGCCCAAAACACCACCAAGTTGTCCGCAGTTCATTTTCCTCCCATCACCTTGTTGGTCCATATCACCAGTCTGCAGTTCTTCTTCATACCTCCACACTCCCAGTTTGTTGCACAAGCCTCAGAATGATACTCTGAGCCCCTTCTGCTGCACAAATTTCTGCTCCTTTGACAGGTGTAGTATAACCCACAACCCCCTTACTCTATTCCTCTATCCAAATACTTCCTACTTTCTTCAATAGACCTGTGTGATTGCTTGAGGCCTGAGTGTTAGCATGAATGCTGTTAAGATTAATTTCCAATAAAAACCATTTAATTGTATTTTGGGGCTTGGAGTCTCCTTAGTTGCTACTGGTATACATAGGTTAAAAGATCCTGCAGTTACCCAGCCTCTTGCTACCATCTTGAGCTAATTAAAAAAATTCCCCATAGTAGAATTTAGCCACTAGTGGGATCCTCACAGACCCCATGGAATTCATCACCTTAAATGCACTCAGTTCTGAGCCAGCGGCTGCTGTTCTAACAATTACCTGGCAGCTGCATGAAATCTCATTAACTTTGATGGGATGTTTCACTACTGGGGCCTATTGTGGGGCAGAAGAATGAAACACAGGGTTTGTGCATCCTTCATTCCTTTTCTTGCTAATCTTCCCAAACACACCCTATTTAAATGTCATCCTCTTCAAACTTGATGTGGCTGGAAAGAAAGGTTTTGCAAACTAAAAAGCATGCAAAAATCAGGGGCTTTGAGGAGGGGATTCTAATTAGACTTTGAATGATTCAGCCCAAAGTTCTAAGTGACTCTCCATCACACAGTTCATGGGGTTTATAATTAAAAGCATGCAGGTGCATGAATATGGGCCCAGTTTTCTTTCCTGATCGTTAGAGATCTATAAAAGCCTCCGACACTGGCAGAGTTGCACTGAATTTACCATAAATAATTCAGATTCCTAGAGAATTCCAACATCTGCTGTTTTTGTAGCGATCCTACAGGCCTGGCTATTAGCTCTGCTTCCATCAGCTTATGTTTCTTCTGAAATGGACATTTGTGGAAAGGGGGGATTGGGGGAGTGTGTGGGTGTGCAGGAGTGTCTTCCTAGAGACACCAAGTCCTGGATAGTTTAGTGCTGAATTACTCCAACTGGCATTGTTTTGGCAGGGGGTCAGAGGCTGATGTTGTGATGTTTCACAAGCTGAAAAGTCAAAAGACTTGAAAAAATAAAACGATCTCAGCTCTTACTGCCTCTTGCCTTTTTCCTCTCCTCAGTAAGATCTCATTTAAATTCTCAATTGCTTTTGTGTGTGGAGAGGTGATCACATCTCTAAAAATGTGATCAACTGCCAATCAGTTTCTAGTCTGAAGCTAATCAGCTGCCAACACACTTCTGGTCTGATTTTGAGGTGTTTGTGATGGCACTGAAAGTCCTATATGGCTTGAGTCCTTGGTGCTTAAGGGGCAACGGCTGCAAGGAGCTAAGCAACAGGCATGAGAGATCACCAGCATCTTGTTGTGGTTGTTGTTTGCCTTCAAATCATTTTTTTAAAACTTATGGTAACAATAAGACAAAGCTATTGCAGAGTTTTCTTGGCAAGATTTGTTTGTGGGTGGGTGGGTGGGTGGGTTACCATTGCCTTCCTCAGAGGCTGAGAGAATGTGACTTGCCCAAGGTCACCCAGTGGATTTCCACTAAGGAGGGATTTGAACCCTGGTCTCCCAGAGTCAGATGCATAAATACGGTATCATAACAGCACCACATAACCGCAAAAGGGCACGCATATCAGAAAATGTCACCCTTTTACAGTTACAGTAGGACCCCCGCATCCACTGGTTCATTATCCACTGATTCAATTATCCATGGGTCACAATATTGCACACTTACAATAGAGTCTTCCTAGAAAATGTGTCATCTCTAGCCATTTTCTAGGTCCTCCAAGGCAATTCTATGGTATTTTAAACTGGAAGACCCATTATTTTCAATGGCATTCGCTATTATCCACAGTTTTCAGTATCCACAGGCCCTCCCAGAACCAATCCCCAGAGGATACTGGGATCCTACTGTATATTCTGCCCAAAACCTATACTTTTTAATTAATGGCTTAAGCCATCAATTAATCCCCATGCTGCTTTTGTGACGGCATTGCAAGCATGCAAAACCTTGGGCCATTTAAATCTCATCACTGCAGTGAGAATGGCCAGTCTGGCGTGAACACTTTCAGGTGAGATCGGAACATTGAGGTATGTTTTGCTCTTTTTATGACCCTCCCTGGGTTACATGGGACTTTAAAAGTGTGTTCTTGTGCTTTGTGTAACTTTTTAGGCTTTATTCTTGTTTTTATTTTTGAATTTCCTGTGCGATGAAGTCTCGCGGGATTTCAAACAAGAAAGTGAACAGGGCTCCATTCACTTCCCCTTTATTGCTGGGGTTGCTTTTGCTGGGAGAGGAAGATATGTGTAGGGGTGGGAGCTTCCTTTTGTCAGAATAAAAATGGGAGGGGTTATGCCGGCAAAGAACATTTAAAGGGGCTAGTATGATAAACTCCATAGTCCAACGCTCAAACCATTACACCATGCTGGCTCTCCACAACCACCTCCCAGCTTTAAATACGTCTTAGACAAAGGTAGCCTTAACAGAGGGTGGGCAACTGCAATGTGGTCAGGAGCTATTTTTGCACTGAACAACAGCTGCATTTGCAGTACTTTTGGCCTATTTTGTGTTGGAATTTAGGTTAAAAATTGCTATTCTGATTTTGTGAGGTCCATGGGATTTGCAGACTGCAGGAGCCACAAATTGCGGCCCCAAAGGCCACATGTTGTCCATGGGACACACATTGTGCACCCCTTGCTTACAGAGTGATGCTAACATCACATCAAGTTTGTCTCTTTATTCCCCCGAGTTTTGTTTCATTTGCAAGGTGCAGCTACTGCTGAAAGTACTGGCCTCCCTATGGAATTCCTTGAATGATTGAGAAGAACCACAATCTCTGATAGACTGGTTCCTCCTCATGCCCATAGGTCATCAGCCAAATCTCTGCTCTGCTCTCTTTTTTGGGGTATTGGGAGATTGGAAATGAAGGAAGAGTAAGTAGGCCAGACTAACTCTTCCATGAACAAAAGTGTTCCTTCTGTTTGCAGACAGGTCTTTGAACCTTCTGGGGGAATCAGGGAGATTTGGGGAAAGATTTTCATGGATTCCCCTTTTAATGGGACTCGGGGATCCTTCTGGCCCCCGTTGCCACCATGTAAACAGCCGGGGAGGGGCTTCTTCTGCCTGAGAAGCCCTTAAACTGTACTTTTGGGATGCAATCCTCGGATTCCTCAGCCTGGGAATTCCCTGAATTGTGCCTCCTATTGATCTAGCTGGGACCACTCTTTGAATTCCAATCCTTTCCATACAGTCCAAAGGGAAACTAGGATTCCTTTCTCTACTCCCTGCCACCTGCAGCATTATTACCACCCCTCCCCTCTGTCCCAAAGGGAAGAGAAGCGTCCGAGCAAAACAAGGCATGTGGAAGCATCAGCTGATAGAAAGATTAGAAAAGCTATTTATTCTAAACAGAGTTCAAAAGCATGCAGATAATTCTCATGGAAAGCTCTTCCTTTCCAGGTACATCTTTGAAGTTACAACTATGGTAAAGCATTCAGTTACATTCAGCCAAGTGGGAAATTAACATAAATTTCCTAATGCAAACTAATACATTCCTGATCTCCTCACACACTGAGATGAAGTTCAATCTCAGGATCCTTAGTTCTTTGTTCATGTCTGCCTGAGATGTGATGTGCTCATCTCAGGACCCTCTTTGTTCTCTCTCTTTATTCTGCCTGCCTCGTGGTATCAAGGCAACCTTTATTACCTTTTAAAATTGCCATCCTTTCAGTCCTGATTGGTCATTCTGTCTCTGCTGACCTGTGACCCCAGCAATGATGTTGGCCCCAAAGGTGCCGTACGTCTCCAGACCCCTAGTTAACCCATTGTTTACCTGATTGCTGAGCTTGCAGATAATGGGAGATGGAGTCTCACATTATGACACCCTCTTGACATGTTAATTTTTAAAAGAAAATTAAAATAGATTTGAAAACAATTGACAAGTCAGGTACAGTAGGACCCACGTATTCATGGGGGATTGGTTCTGGGGGGCCTTGTGGATACCAAAATCCATGGATAAAAACAAACAACATTGAAAATAATGGGACTTTCAGGTTACATTTAGAGAGGATGCCCCTCTAGGCATTTTCTAGAAAGACTCTATGTTAGGTGTGCTGTTTTGTGTCCCACAGATGACTGAATCAGTGGATAATTAATCAGTGGATACAGGGGTCCTATTATATACTGAAAATAAACAAAAAGAGAAGTATTACCTTAGTCAAGGACAACATACACATGTGGTCAAAGGCAGCTAATATCATTTGCTGCTTTTGTCAGTGCTGGTCTGCACAGGCAACCCCCCCCCCCAAAAAATAGTATTCATCCCATAGTCACAGTGCCATTGCCACACGTTTACAACAATTTGCATCTTCATGAAAATCAAGGTTCGGAAGAAAAATCCAGGCCTGAAAGGGTAACAGTTTGCTCTGACTTTGGGGAGGGGGACAAGTGGCCATGTGGCAGCCATGGATTGGCTTCAGGGCAAAGCGGGGGGCATAACTTCTGGTGGATAGAACTCCATTCTGCTGCTTTAAAAAATATATACAGTGTGCATATCTGGATAAGCATATCTCTGTTATCTGATAATAAAGTGCTCTGGGACAACATATTCACATGCATGAGTGAAGAGGAAAAAAAACCCAGAGCAACCCCAGTCGTGTGGCTGGAAATAATGTGATGTGTAGGGCATGTGATCAGTACTGGATCGCCGTTTTAGGCCAACACAAGTTTGCCTATGGTTACAGTGTGGCAGAATACACTGGAGAAGCCCTGGTAAGCATGACATTTATGGGTCCGCTACAGATCAAAAACATCCATGGGGGCTACAAGGTCGGTTTGGGATTTCCCACCAGTGTAGACAAGCCCTCGGTTTCATTATCTCATACCTTTCAACATTTTACAGGACACCTGTAACCAAGCAATTTCAAAGTGCAGTCAAGATGGCAAAAATAGTTAACAAGGAAGAACACACAAGCTACATCAGATTGTTTTTGCCTGAGCCTACTGGGAAGGGCAAGATTCTGCCCCCGCCTCCCCTTTCCCCCTTGCTGAGTTAATGGAGTGCAAACTACTTTTGCCCATTGAACTCAGCTTGCAACAGTTGAAGTGAGTTGAGGACAAAAGGGGAAATGGGAGGAAGAGATTAAAACTTAGACATTTTAAAAGCAGCTGGAAAAGTGGGGTGACATGAGATTAATTGGGACTGTACCGAACAAACTAGGACAATTGATGGGTATGTTTTCTCTTTGCAGCCCCTAAAAGAAGCATGGACCACTGGGAAAGATATACTTGAAGAAAGAAAAGGAAGCCAAGTTGCCATAAATAAATCACCATGTTACTCCTCTGCTCAATTTCCTTTGATGTTGTCTTTCTGACAACATAGTTTTCTGTATTCTCAGTGCCATTCTCCATACCCATCTGTCATGTATCATGCTTTCCCCTTCCAGTGCTTGGTGATCTCTTGTCTAGCTGCTACTACTAAAAATTGCATGAGGTCCTTAGGAGGAAGATGTTTACGATTTTCATCAAAAATAGACATAAGTGATTTTGAAGTGCTTAGTAGTGCAGAGTGGTGAGTTATATTTGGGAGAATTTCGAAAAAGGCCTTGCAGAAAGGTTTGAATGCATGAACTAATCTTTCATGCATTCAGTGATTGACAGACAGTGCAGCCTCGCTGACTTCTTGGAGAAAAGAATCATTATGTCTGTGGCATCTGAGAGTAGTGGTGAATCCACTCCGGGCTTTAATCTGAACTATCCAAAATAGGTCCATCACCTTGGATGCCTCCTTTATAGTTTGGACTAAAACCCAGAATGGATTTGCTGCCCCACTGGCATAAAAGCCATCCGCTATCACTGGTTTATATAGTGGAGCTGAAACTGGATTAAGTGCCATCTGGATATGAACTGATGTTGTGTTTCCCTTAATATTTTCCCAAAACTGATATCACAGCTGCTTATATCACTTTGTTTCTATTGTGTTTCCTTTACTTTGACCTTAGCAGTGTCTTCCTATGGGAAATGGTGTCCAAAACAGCACATTTGCCAAGCTCAGCCCTACACTGGATCTCTCCCTAGGAGAACAGACCTAGTGCCTGCTTCATAATCCTTTAGACAAGTTTTTCTCAGGCTGATATGGGGGATGGATGCATGAAATATAACGCAAGTTGGTGCTCATTGGCTACAACTGTTTCTTTCCTGCCTGGAAACTCACCAGGGACCGTCAGCCAGTAGCTCAGGGACCGGCCCCTGAGTAGCACTGCTTTACAAACCAGATTAAGACATTTTTATTTTACTATGGCGTTTTAAAATATACCAAATGCCTCTGCATGGTTTTAATACACACACACATATCTATATATAGAAAACTCTTAGGTTGCTGTTCCCATTGTGCAGATTGGCGGTTTAGGAAACTTCCCAACCAATCAAAGCTCTCTGTTGGTTGGCCAATCAGCACACAGGGAGAGGAAACATGTGGAATGCTTCCACTAGCTACCAGCCTCAAGCACACTGCTGGGCAGGTCTGCAGGGGTTTACTTGTGAGTAAAGGGTTTTTCCCATCCTTTCTCTGGGCTGTTCAGCTGAACCCCACTCACACTGCCAGAACCAGGTTTCTCGCAGCTGCTTCAAGGGCCCACACAGCAATCCCGGGTGGGTTTACTTGGGGGTAAAGCCTGACAGGGCTTCCTTTCCTGATGAAGTGGCAGAACTTGGTCTTCCCCCCCCAGGAAGTGGGATAAGATGACGGCATATGTTACACTGGGTACAGCTAGTGTGTGTGTGTGTGTGTGTGTGTGTGTGTTGATTTGCTGCCTCTTGGTATAATGTGGACAGCTTGGGAGAAAAACAGGATTATAAATCCAATAAATAAAGAAAAAAATAAAATAGCTTTGGTTGTTAGTACAGCTGCACCCCTTACTAGAGTTGGAAGACCTAAAAGTGGTAGTTGCATGCTCTGGTAACTTCAAGGCTGGATTTTTTCAATGTGTTGTACATTGGGCTACCTTTGTACCAAATTTGGAAACTTCAGTTGGTTCAAAACATGGCAGCCAGATTAGTCACTGGTATACCCAGGAATGATCATATCACACCAATATTAAAATCACTCCACTGGCTGACATTTTTTTCTGGGCAAGTTAACAAAATGTTGGTTATTACTTTTAAAGCCTTACATGGTTTGGGTCAGGTTACCTATGGGATCGCCTTCTCCTGTATAATCTGCCCTGTACACTTAGGTCCTCTGGGGGACATTTGCTCCAGTCAGCTAGGACTAAGCTGGCAACTGTCACCCAGAGGACTTTTTCTTCAGCCAACCCTAGACTGTGGAACTGCCTGCTGGAAGAAATATGACAGTTGAATATACTGCCTGAATTCAAATCAGCATTAAAGACCAGCCTCTTCCAGAAGACCTATCCAGATTATTTTGAAGTGTGCTTTTTAAATGATATGTGTTTTTAACCAATGTTACGTTTATGTGTTAATTTGTTGTACCCTGCCTCAATCCATAGGGAGAGGCAGTTAAGAATTTTTTTTGTGGTTGTTTTTGTTGTTGTGTGCCACACCGGAATCTGATTAAATGAAAGGTAAGGTAACAAAATGAAGATGAAAATGAAAAGATACAATTATTCAAGTGGGGGGGGAATAAACACAATGCTTCATGTTGTAAAAGTACACTTGAGCTGCTTTATGGGTTTCTCTACTCTTCAGATATTTTTCCTCTAGCTTTAAGGACTTTTTCAGATGCATGAAATATAACGCAAGCAGCCTTGTCATGTTGCGAGGCTGCTGCGCTGCAGAGCGTCGGTTTCGGATGACGCTCGCCCCTGCCGGTACTGTTGAGGTACCGCATGGAGAGTTGAGCATCACATTTCATCGATTTTTAATCACGATCAACTTTCGTGCTTAAAAATCAACGAAATATGACACTCAACTCTCCCCGCGGTACCACAACAGTACCGGCAGGGGCAAGCATCATCCAAAACCGATGCTCTGCAGCGCAGCAGCCTCGCAACGCGACAATGCTGCTTGCGTTATATTTCATGCATCCGAAAAAGTCCTAAGTAGCAGAAACAAACAATTCAGTTTGGGGAAAAATATGTAGATTTCTCTAACATATGCACATTTACACCTCTAGATTTTGAGTCCATTTCTACTTCACTCCTGTGGATAATCTTGCTATCAGTGGCTGGAGTCCTGTTGGTGTCATATTCATGCTTAAGGGCTTGTCTGCATGGTTAGTTTATCCTGTCTTGGAGCCCTGCAGCCCTTACAAGCAGGGCTTTTGTCCCGTTTTACTGCTGGGCAGTCCTCACCACCCCCAGGGCAAAGATGGAGCTAAGAAGGGGAGAGGATGGGTAGGGCCTGCTAAAACATTTTTTAAAGCACCTGTTTAATTGCATTCCAACTAAAATAAAATGGTACAGAGCCCCACATAACCACAGAAACATGCTGGCACATTGCTGTAGCAGCCAGCTGCCCGAGTCTTCCAGATACATGGCTGGTCACATGCAGTGCGCCTTGCTCACGTGCTGAGGGCTTCCTGGCCGGATCCAGAGAGTGGGAGGCAGGTGGTGGCTGCTGCAGGGATAGGACAGCATGACCATCTGGACTCCGGCCTGTTTCATTCAGGTAATGGGGAGGATCAGACCTCATCTGCAGGTAGGATATGCCAGTGGGGAGCTAGTGTATCCTGGCCCATTTAGATGAGTCCTAAGTTCTCCTACAGAAGCAACTAGACATTTTTGTTCAATGCGGACCAGCTGCATTCAGTTCCATGTTGTAGCAGCAGGTACCACTGCGGATGTAGAAGCACACACACAGAGATGCAGATTTGCATGCACATTTGTTCACCGTACACCTGTGGCATTCAACACAAGGGTTGAATAGTGCGATCAACACATCTCCACATGGGGAGACCTACACTTTGTTGATGATGATGTTGTTAATTGTTGTCAAGTCGACTTTGATTTATGAGGACCTTAAGAATGAGATACCTACAAGAGCCCCAGTCATCAACTGCTCTGCTAAGGTCCTACAAACTCTGGGTGGTGTCTTATTTGATTGCATTAATCCATCTGCAGTGCAGCCTTTCCTACTGCCATCCACTTTACCAAACACCATTTCCAATTATTCATATTATCTCATGATATATCCAAAGTACAACAGTCTCAGCTTAGTCATCTTTGCTCCTAGTAAGAGTTCAGGCTTGATTTGCTGTAAGATCCATTTGTTTGCCTAAGTATCCACAGAACATTCAATGTGAAGTCAAAGGCTTTCACGGCCGGCATCCATAGATTTTCCTTGGGTTTTTTCTGGGCTGTGAGGCCGTGTTCTGAAATAGTTTCTTTCTGATGTTTCGCCTGCGTCTGTGGCTGGCATCTTCAGAGAATGGTTGGGCAGGAGTATGTGTGGAGTTTATATACTGTGAACCCCTGTTGGGGAGGATATGTAAATTTGTGTATTTGAATGGTTAGTTTCTGGGTGGAGATATGCAAGGAGGATTAGTGTCTGTTTGGCTAATGGTTGGTGGATGACCCATTATCTGCTGGAAATCCCCTGTCCCTGGGCGGAATTCCTTTGTAAGTGTTTAGTTTTGATTCTATTGTTTTTCAAAACTGGGAGCCAGATCTTGTTTACTTTTAGTAAACTCCTACCCAACCATTCTCTGAAGATGCCAGACACAGATGCAGGCGAAACATCAGAAAGAAACTATTCCAGAACACGGCCTCACAGCCTGGAAAAAAATCAAGGAAAATCTATCCACAGAACTCTGCTCCAGCACCACATTTCAAATGAGTCGATTTTTCCCCTTCTCCTTGTCAGCTATGCAAACCCAATGTAGGCTCTCAGTCAGTGCATTCAACTTTTACTTTTCTCTAAAATAATTTCCCTACAATAAGCTGACATCCAGTCTCTACCAAATTATGCTGTCCTATTTCCCTCTTGCCTTGGTGATACATATTGATAGATTACTTTGTTTACAAAGGCTATGGCTCAACAGATTTCCAAAAATTACCACAAACTGGCAGTTCACAGTCATTTGTTGAAGTACGTAGGAGGTGGGATGAAAGAGCTCATCATGCTTCAATCTTCCGCCTTCCCTCCCTGTCCGGAGGAGATTTGAGGAGATTAAGCACAAAGACAGTATCTTTTCAACTACTGACACACCCCATTGTTTCCAATGTATAAATAGAAGGCCATTGGCTACAAAGAGCTATGTTTTTTGTTGCCTATCTTTTAAATAGTTGGGGAGGTGGGGAATAAACATTGAGGATTGACACTGATAGGTAGGTACACGAGACACTTATGAAACACTGTGTTTTGGAAGCCATTTTAATAAATGATATTTTCTTTCAACAACTGGGCTGCCTGAGCCGACAATGTCATTTCTAAGTGCATCCAAATTGCCCAACACTATTAAGAAGTCATTTAAGCTCCCCATAACGTTTTGTCTGATTCTGAAATGGAGCACTTAAAATGTATGCCTTGTCCAACGACAAAATGAAAACATTACCCCCTTCCCCTGCTGTTTTTATTCTTCAGCAATAATGAGCTATAAATAAACTTTCAAACTCTCTCGCAATGCAAAATGAATCAAAGAGCAAAGGATGGCGATATCGGAAGCTGAAGCAAAACTGAGTCCAGACCAGAGCCTGGAAAAGGTCTTTCCCAACACTACACCTCCCAGTCTATGCTGGCTGGGATTCTGGAGCTGGTGTCCAAGAAAATATTTGTTTCCCAGCTCAGATCTCCATCAGATTCCTTATTTATCAGAGGGAGCTATTGGGGTGTGCAGATAAAAGAAAGGTGAGGCAAGTTGCCATGACATTTTTATCCTTTTGAAGAGCACAGAGGGGAAGGGATTTCCTCAATGGAAACGCATGTAAAGAAGGTCCCAAGTTTGATCCTTGCCATCCTCAATTTTGATAAGTTGGACTGAAAACTAGATTTCAGTTAAGTTAGACTTTAAGTTAGATTTTTAGTAGAAAAACAATTATTTCAATCTTCATGGCCAATATATTTCTGTTAGTTTTTGGTTATTTATAACGGAGGCCTCAATACATTTTTAGGTACATAAAACAATGGGTTCATTAAAAATTGCCACGTGGAATGTTCGTGGCTTGCGAACTGAGAATAGGTGCAATGAGATTTTGCCCTGCCTTGGCGGCCTGCGTTATGACATCATTGTGTTGCAGGAAACTCATATCTGTAACGAACAACAGCGGAGCCGGTGTCAGAGATTGTGGACACAAGGACCTTCTGTATGGTCATATGGGGAGTGTGGCGGTTGGGGAATAGGGGTACTGTTTAGGTCCAGGAACAATCTGACCATTGATTTCATGTTAGAAGTAGTTTTGGGGAGGTTGGTGGTGGTGGATTTTAGTATGGAGGAAAAGCAGAAAGATGGAAGAGTAGAAAAGAAAGCTTTCAGGCTGTGTGGGCTTTATGCTCCTGTAAAATATGCCGAACGGAAAAAGTTTTGGGGGTATTTAAAAAATCATTGTGACACTCGACGGCATCTTATTATCGTAGGAGATTTCAATAACAGGGCAAGGATGATGGACAGGAGTGCTTACGCAGACCAGAAAGAGCGGACAAAGTTGTCCCTGCCCAAACCCCTGACAGCAGAAGAAAGAGAGTTGGAGTTTTTTCTAGAGAGGCAAGGTCTTAAGGATGCAGGTCTTGATGTGGAGAATGAGTTAGAATTTTTTCCTGTTTTTTGCAGAAAGGCTTTTGGTTCAGATTTTCCCCCAATGGAAGGAGTTCGATTTACTCATTATCACAAAACCTCAGCCAGCAGAATAGACCGTGTGAGAACAGTGAAGGAAATGAAGGTGGAAAAGTGCACTGTTATGATCACTCCTTGGTCGGATCATGGGCTCTTGGCTGTAGAGTTCAGTATAGGTCAGGTTTACCCCAAAGGAAGACCTCTCTGGAGGTTGCACCCTAAATTTTTGGAAGATGTGGCATATAAAGAGCGCATCGCCTCAGCACTAGCCCACAGCCTAACTCTTGCGGACATGTACAAGGATGATTTGTGCAGGTGGTGGGAACGTGTGAAACGCGCAGTTCGGGCCACTAGCCGGGCCTACGAGACCAACATTAATGGGAAACAGATTCAGGAGTATCATTTAGCCATTTATCATTTTTTGAAGTGTCATTATCGATTGAACCAAGGTGTTCCTTTTTCAGAACAAGAGCTTAACTGGGCGAAGGGAGTGATAGCAAGATTTTGCCAAAAGCAAAGACAAAACAGAAAGAGGAGTAAAAATTTCAGGACTCGAGGTGGTGTGGTTGACGTGGTTGAGTGGGCAGGCGCCCGGAGTCCAAGGGCTCCTATCGAATTAAATGGCTTGAGGGCCTCCGAGTCAGACCCTATTGTATTTAGACCAAGTGAGATGCTGGATATCATGGAAGGATATTACAGGCAGTTATATGCTCGGAAAAATATAGATATAGAAGAGATTAAGGGTTTTTTTCAAGCTTTTTCAGAGGACCAGATGGGCACCCTCTATAAGGGTCTGAGTCCAGAGGACAGGAAGAGGTTGGTCTCTCCTATAGAAGAACAAGAAGTTCATGAGGTCATAGTTCAAGGGAAGGGTAAGTCTGCCCCTGGCCCAGATGGCCTGAGTTGGAATTTTTATAAAGTTTACAGGAAGTGGATTGTTCCCCCTTTAACAACTTTGTTTAATTTTTTGTGGGATAATAATGAGCTCCCTGAGACATTTTATCAAGGGGTCCTGATTTTTTTCCCAAAGGAGGGTGATCCTACCCTCCCAAAAAACTGGCGCCCCATAGCTCTGACCAACGTAGACTACCGCATGTTGGCAAAAATACTGAACAATCGGCTAGCTAAGGTGGCTGATAAGATTGTGATGGAAGCACAGACCAGTGCTGTGCTGGGTAGGACTATGGTGGACTCTCTTTGTTTGTTTCGGGAAGTGTTCCGACTCAACAAGGAGGGAACTTGGACTGGTCAAATCCTACAGGTCGACCAGATGAAAGCTTTTGACAATGTAGATCATACGTTCCTATGGGAAGCCCTCAAGTGGAAAGGAGTGCCAGAGAGATTTATTGCTTTAGTTAAATTGTTTTATAGGGATGCAGAGGTAGTTTTGCAAGTCAATGGTCATAGAGGAAAGAGGATTAAGTTAAATTCTGGGGTGAGGCAAGGTTGTCCCCTAAGCCCTCTTTTGTATGTTATTGCTTTGGATGCTATTCTGTGTAAGATTAGTTTGGACAAGAGCATCTTGGGGATCCAAATTCCGCGTCCATTGAACAGTTCATGGTTGGTTCGATATGAATCTGTTAAATTTGTTGCCCATGCTGATGATGTGTCCTTCTTGGTTAAGGACAGGATGGAAGTTAGAAAGATTAAAGATGCTTTTGAGGCCTACGGTTGAGTTTCTGGTGCTCGACTTAACATGGAAAAGAGTTTTTTGATCAGGATTTTTGCTGCAAAGGACAAGATGGCAGCTATTCCTCTAAAGGACGTAGTTGGAGAAAAGGAAAGGTGGCAAGCAGAGCAAGAGGCAAAGATGGATAGGGTGAAGATCCTGGGGCTGAATTTTGCGTTGGCTCCAGAGGGATGGAAAGAAAATTGGTATCGCTGGTTGGAAAAAGTGAAAGAGAGGGTGGCCCTCTGGCAGAGATGGAAGCTGACCATTTACCAGAGAGCTGCTTTTGTAAATACTTACCTGCTTCCGGTGGCAGCCAACTTGGCGGCTGTTTTCCCACCTCCAGATTCAGTGATTAAAGAAGCTGATCGGGTTCTCTTCAAGTTTCTTTGGGGAATGGCCACATTCCCCCTGGCAAGGGCAGTGGCTTATGGGCAGGTAGAACAAGGGGGCCTAGACTTCCCTGCCCTGGGACCTAAGTTCATCGCCATCTTTTCTGCTCAAAACTTTGGGAAAGTTTCTCTGTTACAAAAGGGTCAGATTCAACCTCAGGCTTGGCTAGTTTTGTTTTGTGAGTGCTGGATAGGGACTAGATGGGGAAAGACTTGGTGGGAGGAAGGCTCATTAAGTTTTAGGTTTTCTTTACCTGAAAAATTGAAAGCACCAGATTATTTGAAAGACTTTGTTTTTTACATAAAGAAATATAAAATTCATGCTGAGGAGTTGAAGGGGGAAGACAGACCAGGTCAGAGCATCAAGAGGAGTTTTGTACAGGAAAATAGTGGAGGAGATTTATGTTAACCCGTTTTTGCAAAAGCGTCAGGCCAAACTAGATTTATCAGAATACCTACATCACCAGACTAACCCAATTGAGTATTTCATGGACAAAAGGGTCCTCAAAAAGTTGTGGGACTTGAGGTGGAGGCTCTATCATCAGGTTCTTAATCTGAGGGGAAAGAGACCATGGACCGCAGAAGATGAGCAGACCTGTCCACGTCTGAAATGTAAAAAGGCTGAGATTTTGAGTGGCGTGGCACAAAAGGAGACGATCAGACATTTTGTCCAGGACTGCCCAAGTGCCCGGGAAACATGGGAGGAGGTGGCCCGGGTCCTGGATTGGCCCGATTTGGCACAGCAGGCTTGGGAGACGGTGCTTTCAGGGACTGAACCTCCAGAGGGTGTCAGGGGACCCAGAAAGTCAGTGGGCCAAAAGAGGAAGAGGAAGGAACCTGGTTCCGCCACGGCTGAGAGGTTTTGGAAAGTGCCCTGGTCCACGGTGTGCTTGGTAAACCTCTATGTGATGTTAGGGTTAGTTTTCCAGAGACAAAAGGAGGTGAAAAGTCAAAATCTGCAGGATGTAAAAGGCACTGCCTATTATGTGAAGAATGTAATTGAAAATTTAGCTCTGAGTGAAAAAGAGAAATTGCCAAGCTATCGTTGGAAAAAGTTTTGGCCGTGGTTTAGTGAGACGACCCCAGCAATAACATAAAATGATATTTTAAATAAATATTTTATTAATTTTGTATTATTTTGTATTATTATTTTTAATTAATATTTTATTGGTTTTTTTCCATTTCTAAGTAGGTATAATTATAATGTGTAAATATAATGTGATTATAGTGTGTTTAGATTAAAGGGAAAAATACATTAGTGTTAGGATAGATTTACTTTTGTATTAGTAAGAAAAGAGGAAAATAATTAGTATTGTTTTTGTATTATTGTTATGGCCTTTTGCGGTCGGGTGTATTTTTTTAGTAGAATGGTCTTACTCCAATAAAAAATTCCCTAAAATTCCCTATTCCTCTTTCCTCCCACTCCTCATCCTCCTCTGCTTCATCTTCCTCCTCCTCCTTCCCTCCTTCCTTCTCCTACTACTACACAATGAAAAAAATCCTCTAAGAATCTGAGCAGAATGCCCTTGGTCCTCACAGAAGCTGGTCTACATTTGCCATATTCAGAAGGACGGGGGGCTGGGGGAAAAACCCTCCAAAAAGATCATGATAACAGCTTTCGCTGATTTTAGTGATCTTTTTTTAAAAGTCCACAAAATAGCACATAATTGGTTCTGTGATCAATCAAATCGAAAAGAGGCATGCAGCACACAACACACAGCAGGGCCTAAATCTGATTGGTCGAACCTCGGAGGGGGGCTTACAAGGGAGAGTTCTTGATGCCAAAGCAGCCGTTGTTGTTGTTATTATTGGCTGGCATGATCGATAAAGTGGCAGAGCAAAAGAACAGAGGTACTTTTTAGTGGAAAATTGCTCTTCTGCAACCAGTTTCTTTAAAAAAAAGGAGGGGAGGTTGGGACTTAATTCAGTTGCGGCCACCAATTTTTTTTGTGTGTGTGTGGGGACCCTTGTGAACAGCCAAATCACTACTTTTCCTTTTCTGCAAAGTGCTGGATGAGTCATGGACACAAATGGAGTTTGCAGCGATAGGGAGGTAAGTCGCTGTTTTTCACAACAAATTCTCCCATGTAGCTGACCCCATAGAGTTGGAAGAGACCACAAGGGCCATCCAGTCCAACCCCCTGCCCTGCAGGAATACACAATCAAAGCATTCCTGACAGATGGCCATCCAGCCTTTGTTTAAAAACCTCAGAAGCAGTGTATTACACTTCCAAACAGCTCTTACTGTCAGGAAGTTCTTCCTAATGTTTAGGTGGAATCTCTTTTCCTGTAGTTTGAGTCCATTACTCTGTGGCCTAGTCTCTGGAGCTGCAGAAAACAAGCTTGCTCCCTCTTCAGTATGACATCCCTTAAAATATTTAAACATGGCCATCATGTCACCTCTTAACCTTCTCTTCCATAAACTAAGCATACCCAGATCCCAGATTCTGCTTCTATTCTCCCTATTCTTCTTCCCCCCCTCTTCCCCCCTCCTCCTTTTCTTCTTTTTTGTGATCATGATCACTATTATTATTACACATATTCATTTTGCTTATAATCTGCCTTTTCTTCACCACCACCACCCCAGGTGTCAAAGCAAATAAAACAGAAATAAAAAACCATTAAAAAATCTATCATTAAAATGTAATTAAACCACCAATAAAATGTAAAAAAAAGTTAAAAAGAAAAAGCATTAAATAAAACATTACAGCACCTCATTAAAGTCCTTTCTTTAAAACTGCCGGCAGCCTTCTCCTGGGATTTGTAGCCCAGTGAGATTGTAACATGCCATGACAACCCCCACCTTTTTAATAAACTCATAATTGGCCACATTCTTTTTTTTTTATTGATATTGTTCCACAGTTACATTACATTTACAAGTCAGCATATTTACATCTTTATCTTCTTTATATTATGGCCATACCTTTGTTCTCTAAGATCTTTCTCTTACCAACTGTAACTTTCTTTCTAAAAAAGAAAAAAAAATAACCCTGTTAGGAGTTCCTAAGAGAAATTTCGTCGTTCCTCTTCCTTTACTTCTTCCTTTCTTCCTTCCTCTAATTTATATTGCTTTAGCATCTTTCCATTTAATTTTCCCTTTTCCTGTTGCCCGCCTATCTGACCTCTTTTCTTGCTAGATTCTAAACTTATCTGTCTCCTTATTTGTATTGTCTTTTCACCATCCAATTGTATAAATTTTACTCCCCTTTTCCATTCCCCCATTTATTAATTTTTGCTTTGTCTCTTTCCCTTTTCTAGAAAGTCTTTAACCGGTTTCCATTCTTCCTCTAATTTTTCTGTGTTTCTTTCCTTAAGTAAAGCTGTCAATCTGTCAGCATCCATCATTTCCCATAACTGAATAATCCATTCGTCTGTGGTAGGATTTGATTTTTCTTTCCATTTTCTAGTGTATATAATGCTAGCTAGAGTGATCATATAAAGTATAATTCTCCAGTGACCCTTCAAATTGTTCTCTTCTCTCACTCCTATCTCACTTATCATATTCAATAAATAAATTTCTGGTTTTAATGGATAATTGATGTCAAGGACTTCCCTAATCTTGTTATGAATCTTTTTCAGTATACTTGGGCCAGCAGGCATCTCCACCACATATGCATCAATGACCCTACAAATCTTCGCATTTCCAGCATTTTCTTTTCCCTGTGTTGTACATTTTATCTAGCTTATCTGGCGTAAGATACCATCTGTAAAACATATAATTGGCCACATTCTATAATCTGGCTTGCTGTGGCCTTCCACGAGGTTGACAGTAGACCGGGACTCCCCAAACACCAAGACTGGAGTCATGCTTAAGGGCATGTACAACCTAAGGGAGGGCATTCTAAATTCCTCAAAAGGTCACACCCCCAAGTAAGGATTATGCAGAAGTCCCAGAAGACTATTAAAGTTCCGGTGATGATTGCTAATTCTCCCTGGGCACCTCTAGAAGCAAACTACATCAAAGGTAGTTGGATTCTCATTGCCTTGGAAGATACTAGTTTTGAAGATAGGCTATTGGAGATAATAGGAAGTATTTGCATAGAAGAACAGAGTAAGGGGATTTTGGGTTATACTATACCAATCCTGTAGAGCTGGGATTGTGAAGTAAACTGGCAGAGAGGAGGTCTGGAAAGCAGAATGGTGATACAAGCTAATGTGGAGTTAGAAAGCAGGGGATTCATGCACACTTGGGTGGTGTTTTAGGGTGATATTTATATGTGCTAATTCCCCTGAAGGGATGGTATTTTGAATGGAATACAATGTTTCTCAGAAGTTCCCAGGAATAGACAATGGGTGCTATGGGAGTATTAACAATCATTAATGGTCAATGTATTTAGAATTTGAAGAGAAGCGGGGAAGGTTTATTGTTGGAGGGGAAGAGGAGAGGAATAACCTTTTTTCCAAGCATCACGGACTCTGCTATCATTGAGTGGATTAGTGAATGACTCACCTCTAGATGTTAACTCTGACCTGAGTATTTGTTTGGGGAATTTCCAAAGGCCCCTCCCTTGGTTATACGTCACTCCAACCTTAGTGTCTGAGGGTCACTGGTTTACTTGCTAACAATTTGGAAGGCCACATTATACCAAATTATTAAATACTAGGATAGCTTACACAAAGTAACATATGCCATTAAAGGAGATTGTAAAGGTTATAAACTAAGGACTGTCCAGGGGCAGAACAGGGCAAAAGCCCTGCAAGCTGGGGTATTTGGAGGCAAGCTGGAGTATTTGGTCAGTGTAGACAAGCCCTGGGTCTTTTAATGGATTTTAAATTATTTTAATTCTACAGATGGTTTGTTTTTAAACACACACACACAGAGAGAGATTTTTAAAATCATTTTTAAATAATTTTAATAAATTGTAAGTTGACTTAAAGTCCCATTATTGAGGAAAGGGTGAGACATAAATGAAGAATGATAACAATTAGAAATAGGTAGACAACTACAACCATTGCCTAGAAAGGACCTTGGAGACATGGTAATTTTGTGTGTGTCCTGAAAGCAATTTTGCACAAGGGGAGGGTGTTAAGACTCAGATGAATAACTTTTGGGTCTTGTTTAAATACTACCCCTTTCTTTTCAATATTAATTGTGGTGGAGGCTAGGAATAGTAAATGCCAATCTCCCTTCTAATAAATCAGCTTGACAGGTTATGGCTTAGCTGAAACCTATCCATCAGTGGTCAATGGGAACTTAATTAACATAAGAGAAAGGAAACAAAAAAGATGGGAGGGAGGAGGAATGTGCAAAGATTTCGCACAGATGTCCAAAGAGCCTTTATAACCATTAAAATGGGAGCATATATTTGTTGCCAAAATGCTATCCTAGACCATCTTTCTATCAAGTGTATTGCTGTTTCATACTCTCAAGTTCAAAAGACTGGTGTGCGTTTTAGAAAGGAGGTGTGGGAAAGGTGTTAAAAGAGATTTAAGGAGGCTGGGCAGAAAGGGAAAATATTTTTAAGAAATCTAAAAAATGGTCAGGAAATATGTTGCTAGAGTGTCAAGAAACCTTGCTGATAAGAATCCTAGACTGAGAAGAATGTTGGCACTTTGAGACTTATTAGATGTCAAATTTATACACTGTTGTCTTGAACAGAAAACAGCCTCTGCCTGTGCATCATATTCTGTGCAGAAAATACAACCTATTTCTGTTCAGAAAATTTTGATTTCTGCACAAAATAACCATGTGCACGGATTGGTTGGTTGGTTGGTTGGTTTGAGCAGAATAAATCTCAAACAGTGAAATTCTTCCAAAACTGCACAGTTTTTATGCTGCAAAAACCACAGTGAGAAAATTAATAAAATTTCTTGTTGCTTCCTTCAAGAAGAAAGAGTGAAAAATTACATCCTTAACTGGGAGGTCACCCAAAGGGTAATAGTGGCAGAGACTGAATATGTTGATGCCACTGAAACTAGCTAGGGGAACCACAAGACCATGTTGAATGCAAACATAACCTGGAAGCTGTTCATTTTTTACTCACATGCACAAATACCCTGGCTTCCCACTGTTCCAGAGCCCTGCAGTCCAAACGATACAGGGCATTTATCCTGATGTGCCCCCAGGCAGTCCAAATGACCCCCAGAGCATATGAGGCTGGGATGGGGGCAAGCCAGGATATGGCCCTTTACCATGTTTTAAGAAAATACTCCATTTAATCCAATATCACCGGATTGGGCCCCAGAACTCTGTTCCTCGCTGCCTCCACCAGCTACCGGGCTCTCCCAGAAGCCAATCAGGGATCATGTAGCATGTGTCCAAGGCTGGTCACATGCAGGGGGTCTGCATACATAGGTTGCAGGCTTCCTGCCTGACTCCCCACATTAGTGAGAAAATGGTGGCCACCATGACGACAGCAGCTTCAGTGATGGACCATCATCCTGTTTGGGCTCTGGCCTGTTTTCTACAGGTAACGGGAGAAACAGACCACCTCTGCAGCCAGGATATGCCAGCAGGAAGCCAGCGTATCCTTCCTGGGGTAGATGAGCCCATAGTCCCTTACCCGTATGGCTGTATCATTTTGGCTATTGCATACTATCTGTATTCAGTTTGCACTTCTGTTCCTGACCTGTAGCCATCACACATGCAGTTGTGCATAAGTTAGATGGTAGGTGGGCATTCTCCATTGCACAATAAGACAATAAACAAGCACATTCACAGATATGCAATTCGTTGTGCAGTAGAAAGATGGTAAAGTACAACCATCACCTAATTGTGAGTATAGATTAGGGATGGTAATGCTCGATTTTTCAACTTCCCAACAGGTTGAGCAAAAGGCATCGGTATTTCTTCCTGCATTGTTGAAAAATTCAATTTTTTTTCCCTCACAAAGGATGGAAAACTCACCACAATGTTTAAAAACTGTGTGTGTTCAAGAAACTCACATAGTTTTACTCAGAACAGCACAACTTTCTGAAGAACAGCTGTGCAGTTATAGGTGTGCCTCTGGCTATGACTGTTTCATTTTGCACTTTCCCCCCCAAAAAAGAGACAAAAAAGCACAGTAATGAATGGGTTAGATACCAGAAATTAATAAATAAAGGTCTGTTACATCCTGCAGTTTTAAGCCTGGTTTTCTAGGCTTCCTTAATAGAAGGGCCAAGGCATGCAGCAAAATCACCCTTTCACTCTCTACTCTAAGGAACCCCCAAGCAGTGGATTTTTTGGGCTCTGAGTCTCACCTCTAAGTGTTAAGTAGTTTGGACCTGAGTATTTGTTTGGGGAATTTCCAAAGGCCCCTCCTTTGGTCATACATGACTCCAACTTTGGTATTTGGAGATGCCTGGTTTACCTACTAACCATGTGGAAGGACACATTAAGCCAAATTATTTAATACAGCCAATTATTTGATATTGCAAGACGAGACCTATCAGTGTAGGTAACAATAGCACAACAAAAGTATTCTGCTGATAGCAGCAGAAGCAGAGTTACGTACATAGCAACATTGCACATTTGGTTTATGCATGGCATGTTGTGCATTTTGATTGAGCATTAAACACTGCATTTTCACTCTGTGCATTGCAGTGGTACATTGAATGTTGGACATTACACAGCAGTACTCAGTCATTGGCATGTGTTGTTCAATGCTGATATTCTGCATGGGAATTGTGTGGCATTGGTGCAATGTATCTCCACATGTGGATATTTATGCTACACTGAAGGGAGCTTGGATTGCAGCCAGTCTTGGCTACCAAGGCCTTGAGAGGAAGCAGATGAACAGCACCAAGCTGAAGATGTGTTGTACAACAGGCTATCCCTGTGTGTGCACACCTTCAAGTCAGCTGTCTGCCCTTTCCCTACCTGCTGCCTCTCCCTCCTTCCTCTCCCTTCTCTTCCCCTCACTGGCTGCAAATGGGGAAAAGGGAGGAGGGGGAATGGAGGAAGAGGCAGCAGCTGAGGACAGGTGGATGATGGGATTGAGAGTCCCATTGCCTGCCATTTCCCCAGCTGCTGCCTCTTCCTCCTTCCTCCCCCCTCTCTTCCCTGTTCGCTGGCTGCTGCTGGGGAAAGGGCAGGTGATGGAACTCTCAGCTCCATTGCCCACCTGTCCTCCGCTGCTGCCTCTTCCTCCATTCCCCCCTCTCTTCACCATTAGCAGCCTCGGCAGCTGAGGCTGAGGGCGGCAGGCAGACTGGGCTTGCGAGGCAAGATCAGAGGAGAGATGGTGATGAGGAAGGAGGGAGGAAAGAGGATGAATTGGGACCATGGGTGGATTGGAGAGGTGGACTGAGTTGAGGTTACAAGAATTGGAGCATTGACCTCTCTCCTACACCCAAGCCCCAGTGAAGGAAGGACTGCTTTTTGCATCACGCTGAGTGCTCTGCAATGGGATTCCTCGCTTGTCAAGAGCAGCTCCTCTTCCTCCTCTGAGGAGATGCTTTTGGCCTGGGTTGATTTCTTGCTCTCTCCCACGTGTAACCCCCTCCTGCGCGCCTGCTGCTTTGCAGCAAGAGATCTTTTCCCTTTCAACAATTCACACATACACACACGTGCACGCACACACACCAGCTGGGCTTTGGAGGCAGTGGGGGACTGGACTCAAGGGACATTCAAAAATGGTGGATCATGAATTGCCAGGCTTCCCTTGCAAGCCCACCCCCTCCAAGGTCCGGCCAATCATAATTCGGTAGGTGTAAACAACAAATCCAAAGAACCCGAGACCCGTGACAAATCGTAGGTACAGTGAGTGACAGATTCAAGTTCTCTATTTCTCACTTCTTTCCAGAATAAAAAATGCTGTGTAGCTGACCATGATTTGCACATGGAATGTCCCATTTTCAATTCCTGGCATTTCCAGGTGGGGTTGGAAGAAACCCTACCGTAAAACCAGATGATTGATGACATCAACATGAGGAGGAACTTTTTGACAGTAAGAGCTGTACCACAGTGGAACGCACTCCCTCGGAGCGTGGTGGGGTCTCCTTCCTTGGAGGTCTTTAAACAGAGGCTGGATGGCCATCTGTCGGGGATGCTTTGATCAAGATTTCCTGCGTGGCAGGGGGGTTGGACTGGATGGCCCTCGTGGTCTCTTCCAACTCTGCAATTCTATGATTCTATGATTTAGTGTACATCAGAGATGGTGAAGCTCTCAGGGTTTGGTGGTCATTTTGGCCAGCACCTGGATCTCCGGGAGGTCATACAAGCTCCACTACATTAACCTAGAAGTGACTGGAATGTCACTCCTGGATTCAGACAAACCTCAGATTTCAGGAAGAATTGATTTGGGGTAGCACAAGTTGAGGGAGCCTACCACTAGCTCTGGGGGAGAAAAGCTGGTCTTTAGAAGTATTCTAGGTGCTGCATTTCTCATTTTGGAGGAAGCAATGGGGGTCTGGACAGGTTTGTGGAGGGCCCAAGTGTTGCAAAATGTCTTATGGGCCACATGGGGCATAACTATTAGCCCTTTGGGCAGAATTATAGAATCATAGAGTTGGAAAAGAAAACAAGGGCTATCTAGTCCAACTCCCTGCCCTGCAAGAATACACAATAAAAACATTCCCGACAGATGTCCATCCAGTCTCTGTTTAAATACCTCCAAAGAAGGAGACTCCACCACACTCTGAGATGGTGCATTCCATTGTCCAACAGTTCTTACTGTCAGGAAGTTCTTTCTAATGTTTAGGTGGAATCTCTTTTCCTGTAATTTTAGTCCATTCCTCCATGTCCTCATCTCTGGAGCCACAGAAAACAAGCTTGCTTCATCCTCAGTATGTCATCCCTTCAAATATTTAAACATGGCTATCATGTCCCCTCTTAACCTTTTCTTCTCCAGACTAAGCATACCCAGCTCCCTAAGCCACTCCTCATAGGGCATGGCTTCCATACCTCCTGCCATTTTGGTCACCCTCCTCTGGACATGTTTCAGCTTGTCAATATCCTTCTTGAATTGTGGTGCCATGATAACATTGTGCTGAATGGCCCAATGATCTCAGTTGATCTGAGGTAGCTTCCTGTGTATCAGAGTACAGGTCATCCCCAGTATCCACGGGACTGGTATCTACAGTTTCACTTATCCACATCCAAAACAATATGTCATCTCTAGGCATTTTCTAGGTCCTCTAGTGCAATTTTATGGTATGCCTCTGCCAGACGTTGGGCCGGAAGTCATTCATTTCAATAGGGTTTGCTATTATCCATGGTTTCACACATCTATGGTACATCTGGGAACATATTCCCCATGGTTGAAGGGGGCAACCTGTACAAATAAATGACACATTTCAACTTAATGGAAATAAGTACTGTATATTTGTGCTTACACTGTTGAGTTGGTTGATTGGCTATGACAAGAACTCCTTCAAAAACCCAGCATTGTTCTCTCCTGTACAGGACATGACGCTAATGGACAAACTGACAACCTTGATTAAGGAAGGCTTATTAAAATGTACAAAAATTACAGGGAAGATGTGATAAAATTCTTGAGAGAAAGCTGAGGAAAATTAGCAACTGTAAGTCACACACTGTCATGTTCAGTCATCTTAAGACTCAGTAAGCAAACAGCCTCAGGTTTAAACAGTAAGCATTATTACTAGACAGGAGTCCTGAAGAGTTTACTACACAAAATTGTTTCTTTGAATGAATAGCAAAGGGGAAAGTGGTGACATAAAAGTATTTACAAAATAGGCAAACTTGGCATGTCATTCACAGGTTAGCTATTTCAAATATTTACAACTCTCTTCTCACCTCATACCCCTCACCATTGTTATTCTGAGTTCCCCACCATTTGGTCTCCATAGAGACTCTCCTATTTCCCCCATGCCAAGCACCTGAATCTTTACCATTACAAAAGGAGGCAAAGGCAAGCACTTAGTCCATGGACACAAATGGCAGGGAAGGATCCTTTTGCAATCTGATCCTGATGCACAACATAGAAACTTATGGTTTAAGAGAACATAAGAAACCTAAAAGAGAAGATGTAAATGAAATTAAGGTATTTAGTATTGACTTATAAAGAATCAGAATATATGTAATTTTCATGATTTAGAGGCTTAGAGATATAATATCCAACAGTCTCTCTGGCTTTTCTTCACAAACGTAGATTCAGGAAGGACTTATCCTGCGCTTTCTGCAAGTGCGCTGATGACTGAAAATCACTTTCAGTCACATCCAACACTAGCAATGTATTAATGCATGGAAAGTTGTAGAATAACAAAGAAGATATGAATTGCAAAGAAGAAAAATATATAATTTGTTTAAAATTATTTTATTCAATCCAGTAGAATAGAATTTAAGAAGAGGAGGGAGGGAATACTTTTTAAGAAGAGAAAAGATTTTATGCTTATGTTATGGTTGATAACATGGGTATTCTTATAAAAAATATAATTAAAAAACTCACAAGCATTGTTCATGAACTGAAATGAAGACAGAAGCCTTAAGTTCACACTTGCAGTTGAAGAAATTAGACAAAGGGAGGAGAAACAGTGAGGAGGGAAAGTAATTCTACAATTCACAATTCCAAAGTAAAGAAGTGACCTTTAAGAGGTATTTCAAACTAGAGCTGTGGCCAGTTGATCTCGTCATTATGGACATGTCTGCTACAACTCAGTCAGATGAAGTCTAGACAGATGGAGGAAAACATGTAGAGAGGAAAACAACATTGGAACAGGACAAATGTGTTCACAAGTGATAAGAAACAACCCTAAACAAGAGGCACATTTCAATATTCATGGGAGGGGAAAAGAACCAGAAAAAAAGTAGTTTCAGCTAGCTAATGGGAAGAAATACCGTAAAGTTCCGTGGATAAACAAAATCTAATAGTAAATCCCATCAAAGCGTGGAAAAAATGCTGGATTTGGACTACAGCTCGCAGATCCCCCTAGACAGCATGGTCACTTGGGGATTTAAGATGTCCTAGCATGAGTGGCTGGAGGCTTCCTTGTCAACAAGGAGCAAAATCTGCTCTGGGTTTTAGTACAAACTTAAAGGTACTGTCTAAGCTGCTAAATCCTATTCCAAAATAGGTTCCACACCTTAAGCAGCTGCTTTACAGTTCAGACTGTATAGCACTCCCACTTACATGGAAGCTGCAAGCTGCCACTGTGTCATAGTCTTAAAGGAAACTTTTTCTGTATCAAGAGAGGATATACCTTGTTTCCTCTCTTGCTGACCCTTAATTATTATTATTATTATTATTATTATTATTATTTATATCCTACCCCTCTGCTAAAAACAATTGGGGCGGCTTCCAACAATTAAAACATTATAATAATAACTAAAAACACCACCCACCCCCACCCACCCCCATAAAAAGACAATAAACACTATAAAATTAAAACAGTCTAACTAAAAACACATTAAAAACAAATATATACATGATTTTTAAAAAAAGCCAGGAGACGCAGCTTCCTGAGGCCGGGATCTAATCAGGAGAGGCCTGCCGAAAGAGATCCGTCTTTAGTGGTTTTTTAAAGCTACTCAAGCTTGTCAGCTGACGGATCTCGTTCGGCAGGCCATTCCATAAATTGGGGGCGATTACCGAAAAGGCCCTCTGGGAGATTGCAGACGGCCTAGATTTTTGTGGCTGAAGCAAATTCCTCCCAGAGGATCGGAGTGTGTGGGGAGGATTGTATGGGAGATAAGTTGGACACCTTATACTGGGCCCAGAAACTGATAGGCAGCCAGTGGAGAGATTTCAATACTGGAGTTATATGGTCTCTCCGAGATGTTCCTGAGACCACTCTGGCTGCCATGTTTTGTACCAACTGAAGTTTCCGGCCCAAGTACGAGGGTAGCCCCATGTAGAGCACATTGCAGAAATCTAGACGAGAGGTTACCAGCGCATGCACCACAGTCTTGAGGTCCCTTACTTCCAGGAAAGGGCGCAGCTGGCGTATCAGCCGAAGCTGATAACAAGTGGTCCTGACCGTCGCATTCACTTGACTAGTCACCTGAAGTGATGAATCAAGGAGCGCCCCCAGACTGCGAACACAGTCCTTAACGGAGAGTGTGACCCCTGTTCAGGACTGGAGGTTGCAACCCAACTCCTGGTTTCTGGGCCGCTACCATGAGCACCTCTGTTTTGTCTGGATTTAATCTCAATCTGTTTTTCCTCATCCAGCCCATTACTGCTTTAAGACAGTCATTAAGAGGAGAGATGCCATTGGAATTCGCAGCCGACGATCGGGACAAGGAGAAATAGATCTGGGTGTCATCAGCGTACTGATAACACCCAGCCCCATAACTCCAAATAATCTCACCCAGCGGCTTCATATAGATGTTAAACAGCATCGGGAACAGGATGGCGCCCTGCGGAACACCACAAGTAAGCTCCTTTCTGCTGGAGCAGCTGTCCCTGAGCCGCACCCTCTGGGACCTGCCCAAGAGGAAGGACCGGAACCACTGGAGCGCAGTGCCTCCAATTCCTAACCCTCTCAGGCGATCCAAGAGGATGCTATGATCTATCGTATCGAAAGCCGCTAAGAGGTCCAGAAGCACCAACAGGGACACATTACCCCTGTCGATGCTTAGACACAGATCATCGGTCAAGGCAACCATGGCATCCTGAATCCAGTTTGAAATGGGTCTAGATAATCAGTTTCATCCAAGACCACTTGAAGTTGAAGAGCAACTGCCCTCTCGATCACTTTGTTCAAGAATGGTAACATAGAAACCAGCCTATAGTTGTTCATGTCCAGGGGGTCTACGGAAGGTTTTTTCAGGAGCAGCCTAACCGCCGCTTCCTTTAAACAGGATAGAACACACCCTTCCCTAAGGGATGCATTGATGATGTCCTTAAGGAACACCATCAAGGCACACACCCCCTGGATGGCCAGCCATAAAGGGCAAGGATCAAGAGGGCAGGTTGTCTTCCTCACTCTACCAAGTAGCTTGTCCACATCCTCGGTACTCACGGATTGAAATTGATCCAGTAAACTTACATCAACGGAGTTGCTGGACACCTCGTCAATGTTTCTGTCAAAATGCTGGCATCTAAGTCGGCTCTTATCCGAGAGATTTTATCTGCAAAGTAGTTGTTAAATGCGTCACAGCAGGCCGTTGTTGGGTTAAGCAATGGGTTCTGCGCAGGTATAACCTGCGTCATCTCCCTTACCACCCTAAATAGCTCTGCTGGTTGGGACTCTGCAGACGCAATACGTGCAGAGGAGAAGGATCCTACTTAAGCAGGTATATTTTCGCATCCTGTTGGAATCATAGGTTTGCACAGATTCTCTTACACATATGGTTGTACTTTTTCAGCCATTCTGCAATGAATATATTCAGTTCATGGTTGCATAGATGGAGTTCCAAAAGTGTAATACTTTCAGTCTTGGGCCTCGTCTAAATGGGCCAGAATATGCCACCTCCCTGCCGGTGTATTCTGCCCAGGGATCTGGCCCATTGCTCCCCTGTTATTGGCACAAAATGGCCAGAGTTCAGATGAACACACCAGTCTGGTTCTGCATCTGCCACTGCTGCCCTCTGCATCGCACCCTCTGACATCAGGAAGCAGCCCTGTAGCACATGGGCAAAGCCCCCTGCATGTTACTAGCCTTGGTCACATGCTCCTGGCTATGGAAGAGCAAGACAGAGGGCAGCTGCAGTGATGGCTCAGCATGCCAGAACAGGCTCCTGTGGTCATGTGGGGTCCAATCCATTTTTTGCTGGCAGCGGCAGATTTAAACAGGCATTATTTTAAAATGTTTTATCGGGCCCTTTCTGCCACCTTGGAGGTCATGAGGACTGCCCAGGGGCAAAATGGGGTAACAGCCCTGCATTGTCAGGACTGCAGGGCTCCAAGACATACAGGGTAAATTGCCAATGTAGACAAGCTCCCAGTCTTGACTACAGTGCAGCCATTGAATCAATTGCATTTATTTATGTGTAGACTTGCCATTCAACCATTGATTCAATGGATCTTTTCTAACTGTGCCTAGTCAACAGGATTACAGCCATGCAGTTGTTCATTCTTGGATATTGTGTAACTATTCATCACTTCATATTGTGTAATTATTCATCCATTTCCAAAAAAGCCCTGTAGCGACTGGCGAGGGACGAAACCGGCAGGTGTAAAGATGCACTGGAAGCCGCAGCCCCAACCCTGCATGCAGGCGGTTCAGGACATTGGTCGCTCGAGGCTGACCCGGGAGATGACAGTCTTGTTCGGCAGCATCCTGAACGACCAAGCAGCCTTTTTTAAGGAGAGCACTGCTTGCTCCATATGGAGAGGGGCCTAGAAAAGGTGGCCTAACAAAAGCTCATCCCCAACTACTTAGTTGGCTAGCCGCGGCCAACGGGAATCTTCTGATGCGGTCAAACCAAGGCAAAGAAAGAAAGAGACACACCGGCCTCCAAAGGTGTAAATAAACTGACACTTGCATGCTGGAACATCAGAACCATGCAAGACTCTGAAGATAGTGGATGGCCTGAGCGTCGTTCTGCCCTAATAGCCCTTGAACTATCATGGCTTAATATTGACATCGCTGCTCTTAGTGAAGTTCACTTCCATGAGGAAGGCAGCCTTAAAGAACATGGCGCCGGCTACACACTTTACTGGTCTGGCAAACCCAAAACCGAAAAACATCTTTCAGGAGTAGGCTTTATGATTAAAAACTCCATTGCCTCCAAACTCGAAACCTTGCCAACAGGACACTCTGATCGCATTATTTCCTTACGCCTCCCACATGTTGTTCTCTTTAGTATATATACCCCAACTATGCAAGTCGACCCTGTAGAGAAAGACAAATTCTACACAGACCTAGGTGAACTCATACAAAAAGTCCCTGTAGAAGATAAAATTATTATACTTGGTGACTTCAATGCCAGAGTAGGAAAGAACTCCGAAGCCTGGAAAGGTGTCTTAGGCAAGCATGGTGTTGGAAATTGCAATGATAACGGACGCCTCCTGCTAGAGTTCTGTGCAGAACAACAGCTGACTATAACAAACGCAATCTTTCAGCAGAAAGATAGCTTGAAGACAACCTGGATGCATCCCCGATCCAAACATTGGCACCTCATTGACTACGTTCTAGTCCGTCAGAGAGACATTCGTGATGTCCGTCATACCCGAGTGATGCCCAGTGCAGAATGCCAAACAGATCATCACCTCGTCAGATGTAAACTAAATCTTCATCTTAAGTTCAAACCTAAGAGGGGTGGCATCTTAAAGAAGAGACTCCAAGTCAACAATCTTCAACAAGCTACCATGAGAGACAACTTCCAGGCAAATCTACAAACGAAACTTGAAGACCATCCTACAGATCCTTCTCCTACAGTGCTTTGGCAACATATCAAAAACAGTATCCTCCAGTCTGCAGAAGAATCGCTCGGGTTCTCCCACAAGAAAAATCAAGACTGGTTTGATGAAAACAACCAAGAGATCCAGGAGCTGTTGGCAAGGAAGAGAGCTGCTCACCAGGCATACCTCGCCCAGCCAACCTGCCATATAAGAAAAGCAGCTTTCCTCCTCACATGTAGTAAACTTCAACACAAACTCCGAGACATGCAGAACAAGTGGTGGATCAATATAGCAGAAAAGACACAACACTGTGCAGATCTGGGTGATCATAGAGGATTTTATGAAGCTCTTAAAGCAGTGTTTGGACCTACTTATCAGGTCCAAAGCTCCTTATACAGTACAAATGGTCAAACATTAATTACTGATAAAGCCTCCATCCTAAATCGTTGGGCTGAACATTTTCAAAGTCTCTTTAGCGCCAACCGAGTAGTCCAAGCCTCAGCTATCCAACATATGATACAAAAACCAATTAAATATGAATTGGACATAGCTCCCACTTTGGAAGAGATCCTTAAGGCCATACAGCAGATGAAAAACGGCAAGGCAGCTGGGACTGATGGAATCCCACCTGAAGTTTGAAACACGGAGGTCATGGACTCCATGAAAAATTCCACAAATTCGTTGTGAATTGCTTGGAAAAAGGGGAACTGCCATCAGATCTCCGAGATGCAGTCATCACCACCCTGTACAAGAAAAAAGGAGCAAAATCCGATTGCTCAAACTATCGAGGCATAACACTGCTCTCTATTGCTAGAAAAATCCTTGCAAGGATACTCCTGAACAGATAGTTCCTGCTATTGCAGAAGAACTTCTCCCTGAAAGCCAATGTGGCTTCAGAGCCAATAGGAGTACTACAGACATGGTATTTGCCCTTAGGCAACTGCAAGAAAAATGTATGGAGCAGAACAAGGGTCTCTATGTAACATTTGTCGACCTCACCAAAGCCTTCGACACTGTAAGTAGAAAAGGTCTGTGGCAGATCCTGGAAAGACTAGGATGTCCCCCCAAATTCCTTAAAATGATTATCTTGCTACACGAGGGACAGTGTGGTCAAGTCAGATATGGCGATGCTCTTTCAGAGCCCTTTCTAATAACTAATGGAGTGAAGCAAGGTTGTGTTCTTGCACCAACTTTATTTACAATCTTCTTTAGCACGATGCTCCAAAGGGCTATGGCAGAGCTTGAAGAAGACGACGGCATCTATATACACTACCGTACTGATGGTAGCTTGTTTAACTTAAGCCGTCTGAGGGCTCACACTAAGACTCTAAACTATCTAGTCCGTGAGCTGCTCTTCGCCGATGATGCTGCCCTTGTTGCCCACACAGAAGCAGTTCTGCAGCGCCTAACATCCTGCTTTGCAACAGCTGCAGAGCTGTTTGGGCTAGAAGTCAACCTGACGAAAACAGAAGTTCTTTACCAGCCTGCACCACAGGACGAACACCACCATCCCCACATTGCCGTCGGCAAATCTGTGCTCAAGTCCATTCAGCAGTTCACCTACCTGGGAAGCATCATCTCCTCAGAGGCCAAGATTGACAAACAGATCGATCACAGATTAGCAAAGGCATATAGTGCATTTGGAAGACTTCACAAAAGAGTCTGGAGCAATGAACACCTGAGGCAAAGTACAAAAATCAGTGTGTATAGAGCCATCGTACTGTCTATCCTCCTTTATGGATCTGAAACATGGGTCACCTATCGCCACCACCTACGACTCCTCGAGGGCTTTCATCAGCGCTGTCTACGCACAATCCTAAATATACACTGGACTGACTATGTGACGAATGTTGCTGTCCTCGAGCAAGCAGGGATCACCAGCATTGCGGCCATGATATTGAGAACACAGCTGCGCTGGGCAGGGCACGTTTCTAGGATGGAGGACCATCGCCTCCCAAAAATACTACTCTACGGTGAACGCGCCACGGGTCAGCGTAAGAGGGGCGCTCCAAAAAAGCGATAGAAAGACTCCCTGAAACAACATCTCAGGCTTGGCCAAATTGATCACCAACAGTGGTCCGCCCTGGCCTCACATCGGGAGGCATGGAGATGCACTATCCACAATGCTGCAGCCTTATTTGAGAACTCACGACGAACAAGTCTTGAAGAGAAACGACAATGCAGAAAGAATCACAACCCAAAAACATCACCCAAGGAGACCTTCTGCTGTGCTTTTTGCAACCGGACTTGTTTATCTCGGATTGGCCTTTTTAGTCATCAGCACGCTTGCAGAAAGCGTGGGATGAGTCCTTCCTGAATCTTCCTTTGCGAAGAAAAGCCAGAGAGATTCATCAGTGTCTTAAGCATACCACTTTCTTCACTGGGGTTCCAGAAATAGCCACTGTGTATTCCACATTGTACTTTGGGGCAAAAAGCAGATCCATTGGCAGATATACAGTCAGTTTCATAATGTCAGTGTTCAGCAGATGAGTGATGTTGCAGAACCACCACCTAACTATGTTAGCATGCAGTTGTACCATGCAAGCACAATGTCAGGTCTCAGCCATTGTATTCTACGTGGGAATTTTTCATGAGACCTTACTTGTGTCCCGGCATGTAACTATAGATGGAATCAAAAACTTTAGGGGCAACTGATCTCCATTCTAGGCACAGAGGAGCCCAATGCATAATTAATGTCAATGGGACAAGAAAAGGAGCACTGAACTCTCCTGAGAGAACTACACTAAATGCAAAACCCAATGCCCTAGTTCTTTCACTTTCCACATGGAACACCTACTCATGTCAAAAAGAGTTGTGCAGAGGGATGTAGGGCAGCGCATGGCCCTCGGATACTGTTAGGAAGACAGAGATTATGCACAGATTGTTGAACAAGACAAAGTCCACAGAAAGGCCCCCAACCAAGCATAGCCTAGTTTCAAGACAAAAACAAAACGGCAAGGCAAGGCAAGAAGCAATTGTATTCAGTAGGGAAAGCAAGAAACATGATAAGAAATACATCTTTGCTATCATTTCTCTTACATTGATTTGTGTATTTTTAGCCAGTTCCATGAAAAATACAGCAAGAGGGATGGAACAGAGTTTCCTTGTTGACTTTTGGGTCCAGTCCCCATGATCTTCAAGGAAAGTTGGGAAAGGGGTTGTGTCAGAAACCCTGAAGATTTTCTGGAAGCCATTATTGACTAGAGGTAAGGGCTCTCAGTCCTACATTTGTAAAGTCCCAATCCAACCTGTGCTTTGTTCCCTTCCCCTTGATACTCTTACTGGGTGCTTGTCCAAATTCTGTATGGGTCCCCCCCCCATTCTAAAATACTGAAATGCCTTTCCTAAGGCTTAGTTGTTGACAGTTAGAACTTTGTGTTAAAATATGGTTTGTGTCCAGACTATCTGAAAGACCAGCCTGACCCTTAAGAACTTGAGGAGAGGACTTTCTCTCTGTCTCAGATACAGTTGGTAAGGATGCAGGAGAGAGCCTTCTCAGGATCTCCTCCTTCACTGTGAAACCTCCTCCCATGGGATCATAGAATCATAGAGCTGGATGAGACCACAAGAGCCATCCAGTCCAGCTCCCTGCCATGCAGGAACACACAATCAAAGCACGCCTGACACACAGCTATCCAGCTTCTGTTTAAAAACCTCCAAAGAAGAAGACTCTAACACACTCTGAGGCAGCACATTCCACTGTAGAACAGCTTTTACCATCAGTAAGTTCTTCCTAATGTTTAGGTGGAGTCTCTTTTCCTGTAGTTTGAATCCATGCTAGTTTGAACCCCCCTCTTTAATCACTCCCAACTCCAGACAGTCCTGGATGATATAAGTTATTTCGGCCCATTTCAAAATGGTTACAGAGCAGGATATGAAGCTTAGACTGCTATGGTTGCTTTTACAATCTACAAAATCTGGCAAGTTATACAGTCACTGGTTATCTATCATCCCCCCCCCTCCCAGTTCCCTCCCGCAGTAGGCACATCCCATTGTTCTCAGAGCACAGATTAGGTGCTCTGAGAACACCTAGTCTGTTTAATCAAACAGTTACAGACATAGAGCATATCCTCCCTTCTTGCAGTTAGACTACATATTCATTAAGTACAGTGGATTACAAACACAATTAGTTACAAAGTGTTACAACAGAACTGAACTTAACAAGAGAAGGTCACATCCAGGACCAATCCTGACACTTTCACATGTACACACACAGAGAAAGAGAGAGATGTTGTACAAAAAGGCAAAATATATTGCCAGTAAAGGCAGTGATCATCCAACCTCATATTCAACATTTTACTCTGAAACCCTCCGGTTGAGCTACAGCATGCTGGCCCAGTTTTAATCTAACACTGTAGCTCTGCTATTAAGCTGTGAGTTCTTCAGCAGCCATTCAAAGGAACGATTTCCACACGGACCAGCAAATAGAAAACCTAATCCATCAGTGAACTGTTTGGTGTGCATTTGTCACAATATCCTTTTGAGAGGCTTTTCCAGCAGCAAACTATTAACTAAATATTTATTATTATTTTTTGGAGGATGGGTGCAGGGTGGGGGGATAAAGGGTCAGGGGAGATATTATGTACATAATTGCCTATTAGATCAAAATCTCTCACATAGCTGGTACTAGAAAACAAATAGTTCATATTGTGGATCAATATGCATTGACTTTTCAATGCAAAACAGTCTTGAGTTAGAGAGTCTGGAATGCTGTTTTCATTTTCTTTTGTATATTAAATGTGAATGCTTCTTTACTCTTGGGTATGAATTTTTCTTAATGCATGAATAGCATATTTTTGTTCCTACTCTTCAGGCCATATGGGATAATTGTGGCTGCTAGTGTTCCCTTCTACAGGGTTCATTTTTAAAAGGACTGTTCTACAGCTCAGCTACTTTCCAACACATTAAGCGTGGTCTGAGGGCTTTCACAGCAAAAGCTTATGAATGTCTTCATGGAAGCAATTGAGCCAAATAATTCAGTTTAAAGTTTACTTATAGCAGAGGTGGGAAAATTGTGGCATATGCACACCCTGAAATCCCTCACCAGTCTCTTCCCCCACCCCCACCCCAAAAAACCTTCCCAGCCCACTAATTTTTTACAAAAGAAATCTGGCATGATTTTCAGGCAATGTTTGCCCTAAAACTATGCAGAAGCCTCCCCAAATGCATGCAAACACTCAAAAATACCCCCACCCATCTCTCACAAGCACCCCAGTTCTCCATATACTACTCATAACAATCTCCATTTTTCTACAGCCCCTCTCAAAATGGCAACAGGAACTTATATGCCATCACTTCCTGTCACCATTGGAGAGAGATTGCAGATAAAAATGGAGGTATTGGGGCTTGCTGTGGGGGGACGTGTGGCCCACAGGGGGTTGGAATTGATACCTGGCCCCCATGTAGTTGCCCACCACTGACTTAAAGCAACATTCAGCTCAGGGGTGAACAACTGTTCAGGGGTGAGCAAAGTCTCCTAGCAAATAACCTGAGGAAACTCAGAATAAATTTCAGAAAGAGGGCTGAGTACACAGGAAGCTGATGTACTTACTGAGTGAGACCATTGACCTTTTCGGTATTGGTATTGTCAGTTCTAACCAACAGCAGAACTTTGGGATTTGGGGCATTGCCCCCCCCAAGTCCTACCTGGAGAATCCTATCATGCTCTGGTGGTCTCTGATCCAAATATTGACAGTCCTGATCCTGCTTAGCATCCAGAATAAGAGCCAGGATGTATCTACACTACACAGTTATAACACTTCAGTACAATATCAACTGCCATGGCTCTATTATACAAAATCCTGGGACTTGTGGTTTTGTGAAGTACTGAGAATTCTTTGCAAGAGAACTCTGGTGTGGTTGAAAATTCAACATATCTCAGCAGGAGACAAATTCCAGGATTCTTTAGGCTGTAGCCATGTAACTAAAAGTGGGATCATGTTGCTATAATTGCTATAATTGTATTGTCTGGAAAAACCCAGATTTGGTACGTTCAGGATGGTATGGTGGTGATGGGCAATTATTACATAGTGGTCAAAGGCTGTTGGAACTAGACATGCATACATACATACTGAAAACTTTTTTTGCACATTAATCTATATGTAATATGTTGTTGGGGGTTGAAAACAACTGCAAGTACACTAAGGCAGCAGTCAGCCCAGAAGTTAGACCTTTCCCATAAGGAGGAGGAGGAAGGGGGGACCAAAATATATGAATTCATTGCAACAGAGAACTTTAGGTAAAAGCTTAGGTAGCATACATTTCAAAACCCAAGAATTCTGATTATCAGTTTTTTATATTTTATATTTTATTTTATTTTATTATTTTATTTTATTTTATTTGAAAAGATCCTAGAGAGAAGTGACTAGTGGAGTACCACAGGGTTCTGTCCTGGATCCTGTGCTATTCAACATCTTCATCAATGACTTGGATAATGGAATAGGGGGCATGCTTATCAAATTTGCAGATGACACCAAATTAGGGGGACAGAGGACAGAGACTGTTACAAAATTATAAGCAACAAGAGCCTGCAAACACTTACAGGAGAGTTTGAAACCAAAGGCTTATTTCAAACATTTTCAAATCTGTTAGACTGAAGCTGAGGGAGTTTACTGTCCCTTCAGTTAATTAGTGAATTTCTGTCCACCTTGGTCAATATTTATAGCTCATGTCAATAAATCACAGGAATTAATTTGACTCAGTGGGACAACTTGTGAAATCGGATTATTCTCTGACACAAGACTGGAGCAATTCAGCCCCTTGATAATTAACTGGCTCAACATCTTTGACTCTGGAAGACATCATCCTCAGATAGGTATTATTACTAAGCACATGTTGCCACCCTTGAGTTCATGAATTGGCTTTCCCTTAGGAGATGTGCCCCTAATTATTATTATTATTATTATTATTATTATTATTATTTATACCCCGTCCCTCTGTTAAAACAATCGGGGCGGCTTACAAAAATTAAAATACAATACATATAAAAATTGCTAAACACCCCCCACCCCCACCCTCCCCCATAAAAAAAATAAACAAATATAAATTAAAAGCAACTGTCTGAAAACACCTTTAAAAACAATAAATACAATAAATAGCCAGCGGACTAAAAGAGGCCAGGATCCCCTGAGGCCGGGATCTAATTAGGAAAGGCCTGCCGAAAGAGATCCGTCTTTAGTGCTTTTTTAAAGCTACTCAGGCTTGTCATCTGATGGATCTCGTTCGGCAGGTCATTCCACAATTTGGGGGAAATTACCGAAAAGGCCCTCTGGGAGGATGCAGACAGCCTAGATTTTTGTGGCTGAAGCAAATTCCTCCCAGAGGATCGGAGTGCACGGGGAGGTTTGTATGGGAGGAGGCGGTTCCGGAGATAAGTTGGACTCAAGCCATTTAGGGCTTTAAAGGTAATAACCAACACCTTATACTGGACCCGGAAACTGATAGGCAGCCAGTGGAGAGATCTTAATACTGGAGTTATATGGTCTCTCCGAGATGTTCCCGAGACCACTCTGGCTGCCATATTTTGTACCAACTGAAGTTTCCAGACCAAGCATGAGGGCAGCCCCATGTAGGGCGCATTGCAGAAATCTAGACGAGAGGTTACCAGCGCGTGCACCACAGTCTCGAGGTCCTTTACTTCCAGGAAATGGTGCAGCTGGCGTACTGTCAGGACAGTCAGGACAGTCACTCCTGACTGTCGCATTCACCTGACTAGTCATCTGAAGCGATGAATCAAGGAGCACCCCCAGACTGCGAACAGAGTCCTTAACAGAGAGCTACTGCAATCAGCTGGCTTTGGTGCAAATCTAGTGTGAATCACTGAGAGCAGTGATGTATGGGAGTAACAAGGACAACAGCCAACATCAACTTTGCATTCCACAAACCAAGAAGCCCACCAAAAGTTCCCATCAAAGTCAAGAGAAAGAGCCCCTTCCAGCAAGTTCTAGAAATCAGTTTGGGTAGTAGACAATGCACAGAAATAATCATAACTAGACATAAGAAAAATGGAAAGAGAAACAGATTCGCTTGTCTTTCAGTTCCATTTCTCCTGAATGAAGACCTTTGGAAGGGTAACTTGTAGTCGCATTTAAGAGGAATAATTTCAAAATAAAAATACTGTAAAATTAGAATTAGCACAACAAGGTTGCCAACTGTAGTCTAACATCTGCCATGTTCATGAAAACGAGATGCAAATTATTCTAATTGCATACCACTATAAAAGGCAATTTAGCTGCAGCTCCCAAGCTCATTACTTGGTTCCATGGTGGTTTTGGGTGATAAACAGCTTTTGAATGGATATTTTCCATTTACTGGTGACTATCAGAGACGAGCAGCCTTCATGTTCTCAGCCAACATACCTCAGACCACCAGATGCTGGAGATTAACAAGAGCAGATGGGTATTGCCATGATGACCAGCTTGCAAACCTTCCTGTGGCATCTGGCTGGTCAGTATCAGAAGAATGAATGTTGCCTGAGCTAGATGAACCATCAGTCCCAACCTGCTTTAAATTCTAATCAAAGCTGCTACTGTCCACCTCTTAGAAAAAGAGGGAAGGAAAGGAGTCTTGTGGCACCTTTATAACCAGTTTATTTCAGCATACGTTTTCATGAACTACAGCCCGCTGGTTCAGATATCAAGCCTTCCAGTGGAAGAAGTGGGCTGTAGTCCAGTGAAATGTTATGTTGAAATAAATTGGTTAGCCTTAAAAGTGTCACAAAACTTCTTTTTCCTTCCCTCTTTCTCTACTGGAACCAACTAAGACACCAGTTTCTTTGAATGATGCCCACTTCTTGGGTATCTACCATGGTTTAGTGATGTTTTTGCTAACCAATAGATAGATGATAGATAGATAGATAGATAGATAGATAGATAGATAGAGGGCCATAGTTGGGGAGCTGGGGCAGCTGGTGATTCCATTGTTGCAAATCCACTGTTATTTTTATGGCCGCTTCTTCTCCAGCTGTACAGAAGCTCTCCTGGTGCTGAATCTCAGTCAAGAAAGGCTTCAACACCTGGACAGCTCCTATACAATCCAGAGGAGCTGTGAGAGGGGCAGCTGTAAAACCAAGAGTGGTTCTTTCACTCCCACCAGTCACCCCGTTGAAGACCATTCATACACTAGCAGATGCTACATTAGAATGGAATCCACTGGTTTTCTTCAGTGGGAAACTGACTGCGATTGACAGAGATGTTTAAGGAATTCATTCTTTTTGGATTCTGGTATTCTGGTATATCTATCCATGCTTTCCAGAATAATGTACAGATCAAAACATTGGCCATTCTACAGCCACTCACCTGAGAGTATACCCCCACCAAAATTTAACAGGACTTAAACTTCTGAATAAACATGCATTGGACTGTAGTGTAAGTTATCTACCACTTTTCATGCATCACTGGTCTAAAATAGTTTTCAGGTCAAATGTATATTTTAAAAATATGATTTTTGAAAAGTAAGTACATGCAGAAATATGTATTTGAAGAGAAAATATGTCTAAAAACCCGAGCAAATGTGAATTTCAATGCAATTTTTTCCTTACATTTGCATATTTATGTAGAAATGGGATGGAACAGACATCAGCTGAGATCTTACATCAGACTTGTGAAGCATAAATCTCTGTGTGCAGAGATACAAACTGATTGTGCTGTGTTGCCCTTGTGCTGCAAAAGCATGACCAAATGTGTAACTGAAGCACAACTGCCAATTTGAGCAGGGAGCAGACAGATATCCATATACAACAACACCTGCACAACTCCACTTCCATGAGCCTGAACTAACTAGGGAGTATGCATGTCAAACAAAAATGTCCAACCATTTTAATAGGGAAATTAAGTAAGCATAAGACACCAACAGGATTCTGGATACACTCACATAGCATCATAGGTTAGGCATTATTAGAAGGAAGCATTAGCCCACAAACCCCATAGACCTTGGAAGGCCACACCCACTGCACTCTCAACAAAAAAGGAATATCATTTTTGTCTTCAATTGCCCTCTAACTTGGCAGTGGCATTTTTGCCATGTTTGCCACCCCCCGAGTAATTTTAGGTGCAAGAAAGGCTTTTGTTTATGGCAGGAACTTAAGCAGAAGTCTTTCCCTGTTTTTAAAATGCCCCATGCCCTATGAGGAGCAGCTTAGGGAGCTGGGTATGTATAGCCTAGAAAAGAGAAGGGTAAGAAGTGACATGATGGCCATGTTTAAATATTTGAAAGGATGTCATATTGAAGATGGAGCAAGCTTGTTTTCAGCTGCTCCAGAGACTGGAACAAGGAGGAATGGATTTAAAGTACAGAAAAAGAGATCTCACCTAAACATTAGGAAGAACTTCCTGACAGTAAAAGCTGTTCAACAGTGGAATGCACTACCTCAGAGTGTGGTGGAGTATCCTTGTTTAGAGGCTTTTAAACAGAGGCTGGATGGCCAGAAAAGTGGAATGTTGATTCTAGACACTTGCAACTCAAGCTAGTTAGGGCCTCTGGTAGTTTGACATTTGTATTAAGAGTCAGAATGCAGATTGTACTGTGAAATGCTTGTGTCATGCCAGAGGAAACGTGCTGATCTTACAGTTGTAGAACATGATATTGATGCAGTTCTTTTGAACAGTTTATTATTATTATTATATGGATCCAAGCTTCTAGGTCTTTACATTTCAAAACCACAAATTCCAATTGTGTTACTACAGTTTTTTATTTAATTGCTTATGAGATTTGATGATGCTGATTTCAAGATGTGTGATGCAGCAGCTAAAAAGGCCAATGCGATTTTGGGCTGTATCAATAGAAGTATAGTGTCTAGATCAAGGGAAGTAATAGTGCTGCTCTGTTCTGCCTTGGTCAGACCTCACCTAGAATACTGTGTCCAGTTCTGGGCACCACAATTAAAAAAGGATATTGACAAATTGGAGCATGTCCAGAGAAGGGCGACTAAAATGGTAAAAAGTCTGGAAACCATGCCTTATGAGGAGAGACGTAGGGAGCTGGGTATGTTTAGCCTGGAAAAAAGACGGTTAAGAGGCGATATGATAGCCCTGTTTAAGTATTTGAAGGGATGTCACGCTGAGGATGGAGCAGGCTTGTTTTCTGCTGCTCCAGAGACTGGAACGCGGAGCGGTGGATGCGGGCTCCGGGAGCAGAGATTCCACCTCAACATTGGGAGGAACGTTTTGACAGTGGGAGCTGTTCGGCAGTGGAGCGCACTCCCTCGGAGCGTGGTGGGGTCTCCTTCCTTGGAGGTCTTTGAGCGGAGGCTGGATGGCCATCTGTCGGGGATGCTTTGATCGGGATTTCCTGCGTGGCGGGGGGTTGGACTGAATGGCCCTCGTGGTCTCTTCCAACTCTACAATTCTATAATTCTATGATTCTATGTGTTGGGAATACTTTGTTTATTCCTGCAGGGCAGGGGGCTGGATTAGATGGCACTTGTGGTCTCTTCCAACTCTATGATTCTATGACATATAACTGATATAAATGTGTGTTCTTTCTTATCCGCCCTGCCTGTGTTTACTACATCTTCTGCTGTTTCTCCTGAGTAGAATTTTAAATTGTAAGATCCCTGGGGCAAAGAGAATTGATAGTAAAACTCTGAGAGGTTGAGATTTGGGTTCAGACCTCTGCTTGGGCTCTGGATGAACTGAATTACCTTGGAGAGGTCATAATTCCCCACCTTCCATTCTTGATCTGTTTGTGTAATGGATATTTAATGACCAAAAGCTTCATTAAATTTCTGCTGGATTAAAGCATATGCTTAGGGCAATTAAGTTGCTATAGAGAAAGGAAATATACACTGAGAGTGTGTGACCTTCACCTTATCCTCCCTTCCTCAGATATCATTAGAAATTCACTTTGTTGAATTTCCTGGAATTTTAAAGCAAAGAGGAACTCTATACTTAATTACTTTTTCTTTCTTTAGCACGAAATGGCAGGCTAGGAATGTGTGCTGCCCTACCACACCACAAGAGACTTTTCATTGGCTTTATCAGAGGTCTTTCAGATTAGTATTAGTATTAGTATTAGTATTAGTATTATTTTATTCATTTCTATCCCATCTTTCTCCCACCAATGGGACTCAAGGTGGCTCACAACATCATTATAAACGCCATACAAGCTAAAAACAATAAATCACATTATAAATATAGAATTTTAAAAAGAATTAAACAATTTACAAGTTAAAAACACTACAGCAAAAATTAAAATAGCTTTTAATTTTTCCCTCATAAATTCTCAAATGTTTTGCCTGAGGAGAAGAACTATCATGTTTGTTTGTTTGTGTTTGTTTGTTTGTTTGTTTGTTTCCCCCCCCCCGGCTCTGTATAAAGCTTGGGCAGCTGTAAATCCTGATTCTTGCCTTGACAAAAAGTATGCTGTCCTTAGCTATTCATGGGGGGGCGGGAAAAAGAGGCTTTGAGTTTGGTACTGTCAGGAGCCTGACCCAGCCAGGTCCTGCCATGGCAATAAGTACCTTGATTTGTAGTTTAGGATGATGGGTGTTGTAGTGTGTGTTTTGGGGAAAAACATGTAATCAAGCTTTAGTGATAGCAGATGTTTTTGCTCAGGAACGTGATGCTGTTAGACAGCCATGGTCATTTCTCATGAGAGACTTGGAGTCGAATGGAGGGGTAAACTATAGCTGGGAAACTGGAATGTTTGTGCTTTGCTGACCAATTGGTGTGTGTTACCCTAAGAGCTGGGGGGGATACTTTCAGACCCGCCTGTGATACCAAACTCTAGATGGGGGAATCATTAGCTCAAACAGAATGTCTGCAAGAGGGGGGTAACTGCACAGACATTTTCACTTATGTACACCAGTACTAACTGCAGAGAACTCCAGGCTGAAGTGAAATAAAGGTGTTTTGTTTTTTTTTAAACTGGAAATAACACAAAAAGCATTCAAACATGCAACACACATTCCTAAGAATAGCACAAGGCTATCAAGGAGTAAGGCAGAAAGGACAGATAGAGGGATAGATTCAAGAGATAGGGCAATAGTTACCAGTCTTGAAGAGTGGAGTTTTGAATTACTCAGACAGAAGTCTGAGGGTGGCACTGGATGTTCTGATCTGGAGGCATACTAAGAAAGAGAGTGGCTGGGCTTGTACACAGTGGCACACCTTCCTGTTGTTGGGGGATTAATATTTATACCCTGATTCATATTCCGAAGGGGGTACTTTGACTTGGACAAAGCCTAGATGTGTTTCCCACCAGGTAAACAAAGGAAACCAAGACTTAACTGATTGTTTTTAATGGTTGGGAGATAGAAATTGGTGGGTTTATGACAACCTTGTAATGCAGGAGAGGAGGGAGTTCTGAGGGGATATTGTGGTTGGAAAGGTTCCTTGATTGTTTAGGTTGGAGGGTTCATTGCTAAGGTGCCCAAGAAGGAATTAGCACATACCTCCTTAATGGCTTGGTTTACCAGCGGCTTCTGCACAATCCTACTATGGATTTGCTTGCTAAAAAAAAAAAAAATCTAAGGCACCTTCCCACCTGACCTCTTTTTGGATCACCCTGGTCAACTTGACCCCTTCAAAGTGTCCAGTATTTCCAATTATGAGTCATTATAGGGAGGGTGTAATAGGGCATGCTAACATGTGTGGCGGGAAAACCTGTGAGCTTTAATATACAGTTGAAATCAAAAATAATCGTCACTTTTGACTGTGCATTTGTACTACTTAATGGAATAAAGTTTTGTGGTTAACTACTGAGCAACTGAGTTCCTGGAGTGGGTTTAGCCTGTACATCACAGATAATGACATAGAAATACAAAGAAAAAAGATAATTTGCTAGACAGAGGTGGGCAAATTTTGCTGCCCAGAAACCTTTGCAGGCTGCACCATCCCCTTCCAAATAAAACAGAAGTAACCAGAAGATCCCTTCCTTTCCATTTTTTTTAAACCATCATTTAAAAATTTATTTTTTTCCTAAAAGTATCAGATGCATGCTGGACCCTGTTCCAGAAGAAAACTGCACCCCCTAGAGTCATGATTCTCCAGCTTTTTGCAGGGGAGATAATTTTAAAACAGGGTGAATTGTTTTTGTTCTGTAGGGTTCCAGGGGCCACAAAATGGCTTTTGAGGCCATGTGCAGGCCACCTAATTCCCACCCCTAGCCTTGACATTATTGCTATGTAACCAACTAAGAAAAAGAATCTGAGATGGAGGAAGTACTTCCAAATAGCACTTCTCAGACCTGGATATCAGAGGCCCTCTCATACTACCCAATTAGAGTACTATTATTCCCCTTTAACATTCATAGTTGTGTCCTATGGAATCTGATGATTTGCAGTTTAGGGAGGTATGCATTCATATCTGCATTAACAAACTCTCTGACTCTATAGATCCTTTATAGAAAGCCTCTCTATGCCCCCAGCCCCCATTTTCTTCATAATCCTCTGTCTAGCTGGAAACTTTAAAGCATCAGCATCATAGGGAAAATGGTGAAGGAGGGTTGGAGCAATACATACTTTCGGTCTTGGGTTGCAACAGCATGTCTGCAAAAACAATGCAATAAAGTTTGATCTGGGATAGAGTGGGATGCAACTCTAGTCATTCACAGAGTCATAGAATCATAACCACCTGCCATGCAGGAATACCCAATCAAAGCACCCCTGACAGATGGCCATCCAGCTTCTGTTCAAAACCACCGAAGAAGGAGACTCTACCACACTCCGAGGCAGTGCATTCCACTGCCCAACAGCTCTTACAGTCATTCCTACTATAGCTGCATGTGCCTGCCTACAACAGGCAAGGTAAATAGAAGCTGCCTCCAAAATCTCTTAGCATGAATGGACAGCAAAACAGAGACAACAGGAAAATAGAATAAGCTGCCCCACCTCCACATTTTGGGAGGGAAGCACAGATCTATAAGTTTAGACACCAGAATGGAAATCACAAGAAAAGTCAAGGCTGGTGAAAGAAAAAATAATACTAGAAGAAGCCTTCAGGTGGTCTCTAGAAGGTTCAAAATGTGTGTGTTTTTATTTACTTAAGAAAGTCTTCCATGACCTAACTGCTTAATTCCATACATACATATTGTTTCTAATGAATACATAAAAAGTTTGCTGGAACTATGCTGCAGTATAGGGAACTATGCCTATTTTTCCCATATTATTTCTGCCTCTGGTACCAAATATTCTCTTAATGCCTAGGAACGCATCAACTTCATTAACTGTGGTAGACCTGTATTTAGAATTCTCAGCCAGAAAGCTCTAGTGCCTCACCAAACAACAAAGCACATGGAATGTTTCCATGACTGTTAAAGTGGAATGATAGTGATATAAGTGTATAGTGTGAAAGGGCCCCTGGGATCATGGGGAGAAGTGGTAGAGCTCACACCAGCCTGTGCTTTCACTCTGGATCATGGCAATTGGTGCTTCCATATCAGTGCATCTCCCCTGGCTTTTAATTTTAGTCAAACATTAAAGCCTTATCCTCAAAAAGAGTTCAGCACCTTGGATAGACCTTTTAAAATCTGAACTAAAACCCAGAGTGGATTCACCATCCCACTGACATGGAAGCCCCCAGACACTAGTGCTGGTAATCAAGGGGTTCTTGTTGTGATAATAAAATTGGTTGGAGGAAGAAAGAAAGGCACATCCACTACCTTTGGTTCACTGAAGGAACAGCAACATATAAATGGAATGAATATTTATTTATTTATTTATTTATTAAGAGTTGTCATTGGGCTGAGGATACTGGGCACCAATCCATTCCCTGGCATCGTTCTCCCATTTACAGTAACATGTCAGTGGCCCATGAATTGTTATTCTGAACTGTTCTCAATTCCCAAGCACCCGTTGTTTTACAGCTGAACATTTCCGCTAATGCAGCAGTATCTCTACCTATGCATTTATCTGGGTTCTTTCAGAGCTTTACTAGAGAGCTAGCATGATTTCCCATGCAATCGGTCTTCATTACCTTAGCTAGAAATGACAGACCCTTGCCCATTTGTAATACTCATTCGTGCTCTGTTTTGCCTCCCCCCGTCGCTGTACAACATCTAGACTAATAAAAGGACCTTTAGAGATCTATTTTGTCTTGAGCTTTACTCCTTGGTGAAGTTCTGATGGCTATTATTCTTGCTAAGGCAGAGAATGTCTTCTGAATCCGGACAGCTTTCTTGCAAATTACTGGGACATTTATTTCAGGAAGCCATTCATCATAATCCCTCCTATTCATCTCCGCTCTTCTTGAGCTACTTTCAAGTTGTTGCTTAATGCTAGCTTCAGCTTTCTTCCAAGGAAAAGTTCCCATAAGAAAAGGCAGCATGTTTTGTGTCCTTTTGAAAGGCAGTAACATCAGACAGCCTTGTTATTTAGGAAAGGGGAGGGAGATGTAACCTAGATGTGTCCTGTGCAATAGTGTACATGCTTTACAGGACCTCTTTGTGACTTCCTTTCCATCATACAAAGGCCTACTTTGTTGTGAAAAATGTGGCAAGAAACACAGAATCCCCAGACTGACCTTTTTCTGACCAAAAAACAGGACACGTTGCTGCTCCTGGAATAGGTTGCAAGGCCTCCCAATTATTTGTTATTATTTGCCATCAAGCCAACTTTGACTTATGGGGAACCCATGAATGAGAAACATTGAAAAAGTCAACAGCTGTCCTGTACCAGTCTTGTAATCTCAGGGCCATGGTTTCCTTGACTGAATCAATCAGTCTGTAATATAGACTTATCTTCCTACTGCCTTCCACTTTATTGAGGATTTTCAATTTTTTCTAGTGAATAATATTGTCTGATGATATATCCAAAGTACAACAGACATCTTTGCTTCTAGTGAGAGTTCAGGCTTGTAAGACCCAAACCACTTCACCACACTGGCTCTCCAACAGATGGCATACATGATTTTAATTGCATTTTATTAAGACAAGGTATTTGCTGGTGTATCATAACTATTCATTGTCCGTCTCTGTTGCCTGTTGTCCTCCTGAAACCAGCCCCCCCCAAGAGTCTATCCCTTGTTGATTTCTGTTTATTGTTACTGAGATATAAACTAGCTGTGTGTGTCGAGCTAATCTTCAGTAGATTTTATCCAGTATTTATTTGTTTCTTTATTTAACTTGCAAATATCTGGGGGTGGTTTACAAACCTACCAAAGTAATCAGTCTAATCATAGCCCAAACAAATAAGTCAGCCAATTAAGTATCAAATATTAAAATTAGGATGTTGAGAGCCAGCAATTCAATGGTAAAACCAATGTCAGCACCAGAGTCATCCTCCTGCTGATCACCATCACCATCTATTTGATTTATACCCTTCCTTCCTCATACAAGCACAAAATGGATAAAATCTATATAACACAACACTGTATTACTAATAAATGAAAATAAGACATTACAAATAGCTGCTGATATTCTACATATGCTACTTAGGGCTTGTCTATACGAGACAAAAAAAATGTGGATTGCTCTGCAGTAATGGCAATTTGCAGTAGCTGCTACTTGTCTTAACAGATTTTTTGGCAGATCACAGGCATGCAAAGCTATCTGTGTTTGCTGTGCAAATGGGTATGCCTGCAAAAAAGATGGTGGGCATGAGTGAATTACTCGCATTTTACTTATCTCAATTTTCCTCCACCAGACAGTATTTTTTAAAAAATATCCAAGGTGCAAAAGAGTGATCTTTTGCTTTAACAAAAAAGCAAACCAAACAAAATCCATTTTGTCACCTTATCACTCGCTTGCTAAGGCAAAATTCCAACATGGTGGCTCCAGCTGCTTGCCTTGTTAGCAAGCTCCATTCGCTGCACACGTCTAACCAATCAGCTTTCAATTTCCGCTCTTATAGGGAAAGTGAAGTAAATCGAATCACTTGTCCCAATGAGCAGGTATGTGCATTCCCCTGGCTGTTTTTTTTTTTTTTTTTTAAATGGGGAAAGCTGCAAAGGCTTTTGGCCCCTGTCCTTCCCAATACATTGAAATGATGTGGGATGCCATTTAGACTTATCGTATTCTCACATTTTGCAAGGTGTATTTTCGCCATTTAGACAACCCCTTAGTTAAACATAACTAAGTAATGTCTCCTGGTCCTACCCCCAGCCCAACTTAACAGCCAGTTGGGAATTGGGCAAAGGAGGCCTGTTCAGCTGCCAGTTGGGGCACAAGGAGGGTGACATTTCCAGCCACCTCCCACCAGCAAGCAAGGTTGCAATGAGGAATTATGAATCCTGCTTGTGATTGTTGGAGCCTTACTTGCTCTTGGAAGGGAGCTGGAAATGACATCCTCCTTGTGCCTTGATCAGCAGCTGAACAGATCTCCTTCACTGAATGCAGCTGCAGGCTGTTAAGGTGATCTGGGGAGAAAATTTACATTGGGCTATTAAGGTGGGCTGAGGATGCCACAGTCCTGAGTACATAGTCCTTCAACATATGGAGCAGTTATAGATTTGTAACTAGCTTAGGAGTCCATAAGTGCAAAACGGAATGCCAGCCATCTAAAATTACAAATGTCTAAAACCACAAATTATAGATCTTTGGTATAATACAATAAAAAGCAACACAAACCTTCAGCAATCAACGGCAAAGTAAATACTTGCTCATTACCTAAAAGTGAGTACAATTAGATATGCTTTTAACTAGTGCCTGAAAAACAAGTGTGTGAGAGAGAAATGGATCTTTTATAGAACAGGGTCTTATATCTAGGGGTAAATAAAGACCATTTTATGGAACCCCAGGATTTGTCTCCAATTTCTTCATGGAGTTCTATAACTACGACACGACCACTGAGAAAATAATTTACCTGTCTGTCTGTCTGACTATGTAGGACTAAATACTCCCTGGAAAAGAAGGTCTTGTAGTATGACAATTCCTAGACTGCACCCAGAAACCCAGCCAAGCAAAAGCTATATATAGCAGCTGAGCAAAAGAAGACAGCATACCAGGAATGTCCCCTTCAGGTTCTCCTGTTACATTACAGTTCAACCTGCCCAACCCACAGAGCTGGACTGGAACGTCCTCAGAGCAGAGGATGCGAATGCTTAAGCTTTTCCTTGGTTTTTTTCCGGGCTGTGAGGCCGTGTTCTGGAATAGTTTATTTCTGACGTTTTGCCTGCATCTGTGGCTGGCATCTTCAGAGAATGGTTGGGTAGGAGTGTATCTGGGGTTTATATGCTGTGAACCCCTGTAGGGGAGTATATGTAAATTTGTGTAATTGAATGGTTATTTCTGGGTATAGAAATGCAAGGCTCGTTAGTATCTGTTTGGCTGATGGTTGGTTGATGGTCCATTATCTGCTGGGAATCCCCCTGTCCCTGGGTGGAATTCCTTTGTAAGTGTTGAGTTTTAATTCTATTGTATTTCAAAAATGGGAGCCCGATTTTGTTTACTTTTAAGGTTTCTTCTTCCCTGTTGAAGTTGTCCAGGTGTTTGTGGATTTCAATAGCTTCTCTGTGCATTCTGACATGATAGTTGTTGGCCTGGTCCAGAATTTCTGTGTTTTTAAATAACATTTTGGGTCCAGGTTGGTTTATCACATGTTCTGCTACTGTTAATTTTTCTGTTTGGCCCAGTCTTCAGTGTCTCTCATGTTCCTTGATTCATGTTTACACACTGCGTTTAGTGCTCCCTATGTAAACTTGTCCACAGCTACATGGTATGTGGTAAACTCCTGCAGCTGTGAGAGGGTCTGTTTTGTCCTTCACTGAGCGTAGCATTTCTTTGATTTTTCTGGTTGGTCTATAGATTGTTTGGAGGTTGTGTTTCCTCATCAGTTTCCCTATTCTGTCTGTGACTCCTTTGATGTATGGTAAAAAAACCTACCCTTTGGGTGGTTGTTTTTCTTCTTCATTCCTGTTTTGTTTTGTTTCTTTCTGGGTCTGGCTGCTCTTGTGATGTCAGATCTGGCGTAACCATTAGCCTGTAGGGCCCAATTTAGGTGTCTCAGTTCATCCTCCAGGTAGTGGAGTTCACAGATCCTTTTTGCGCAGTCTACCGGTGTTTTTATTGTGCTTCTTTTTTGTCCTGGGTGATGATTGGAGTTCTTGTGTAGGTATCTGTCCATGTGTGTGGGTTTTCTGTATACCTTGTGGCCTAACCATTGGTTTGGTTTGTGGATAACTAGGACATCCAAGAATGGCAGTGCTCCTTCTCTTTTTCCATCGTGAATTGGATATTTGGGTGGATGCTGTTCAGGTGGTTCAGGAATGAGACAAAATCTTCTCCATGGTTCCAGATGGTGAAAGTGTCGTCCACATATCGGAACCATGTTGTGGGCTTTTTTGGTGCTGTTTCCAGGGCTTGCTTTTCAAAATGTTCCATGTAAAAATTTGCTATCACTGAGATCAGGGGGCTGCCCATGGCTACCCAATCTATCTGTATGTAGAATTCATTATCCCACTGCAAGTATCTTGTGGTGAGGCAGTTTGAACAAGGCTATGATGTCCTCAGGAAATATTTGTTGTATGAGTGCCATGGTGTCCATTATGGGGACTTTGGTGAACAAGGAGACAACATCAAAACTGATCAGTCTGTCTCCAGGTTTCAATTCGATGTTGTTGATTTTTTCTATGAAGTGAGCTGAGTCTTTGATGTAGTGAGGGGTTTATCCTATGTGGATTTGTAATTATGTGTCCAGAAATGTGGCCAAGTCATACGTGGGGGATCCAGTGGTGCTCACTATGGGTCAGAGTGGAATGGAATCCTTGTGGATCTTGGGAAGTCCATATAGTCTTGGTGGGAGAGCCTCTGCATAGATTTTGGTGTTTGATTGGCTGAATTGATGAGTTCTTGATCAAGGCATTTGTTTTTCTGGTGATTTTGTTGGTCGGATCTTGCTTGAGTTTTCTGTATGTTGCAGGGTCCAAGAGTTCCCTTATTTTTTGTCTGTATTTTTCTGTTTCCATGATTACTGTAGCATTTCCTTTGTCTGCTGGGAGAATAATGATTTCTGGATCTGCACTGAGATTCTTGATGGCTTTTCTTTCTTTTATGGTTATGTTGCTGGGTGGTGGTTTTGCCTTCCTTAGGATCCTAGCTGTTTCTCCTCTTATCTCTTCTGCCTCTTCCTCTGGGAGATGGTAGAGGGCAGATTCAACATGGGCAATTATGTCTTCAACTGGGATTCTGGTGGTGGTAACTGCAAAATTGCCTCCCTTGGACAGGATGGATGTTTCTTCTTTTGACAGTTGCCATTCTGTTAGGTCGATAATAGTCCATAATATGTCCAGCTGGGGTTTCTCTTGATGTTTGTGGCATTTGTCAAATTTTTGTTTTTGCCTTTCATTGTGAATCACCATATCTTTTTCCATTTTTCTGTTGCTCTCAGTGCTCTCACAGGTAAAGGAAAAGACAAAGATGGAAAACTAAGGGAAGGAAGCCAGACAATTCTTTCTACAGTAGATGAGCCAGTGGTCAACCAGGAGAGGAACTGAGCCTAAGCAATATTTACCCCATTTTGCACCAACCCTCTGAAGGGTAAAAGACCTCTTTAGGAGGAGTAGGAGAAAGTCAGTGCCTGAGCTCTTGCACTGAAAAAAATGGAGTGTACCTTTACATTCATGAAGTTATGCAATACACAACCAGTGCGCATCCATGTACAGCAAAGAATGTGCATCCTTGCACACTGTATCTCCACAAGCAATGCACATCCATGCACCATGGTGCCACGTGTGCAACTCGATTTTTGAAACCTTGGCCTTGGGTTTATTACAGCCATTCCATGTGTGACAAAAATGTGAAGCCAGTTCCCTAGGGGAACTTATTATTAATGTGAAAGAACCAACAGGATGCTGGCAAGCACTAGCAGTGACTCCAGAGTGGTTTTTTAAAAAGGAAAAAAATGATGAGGATGAGGATGAGGATGAGGATGATATAATGATGGTTGCAGACTGATGAACAAGGAAGCAGTGCCTGAACAGCAGACTGGTAGCAGGAATGTGATCCAAGAGATGGAGCAGGAAAGTAGGCTAGAGATGAAGATCAAAGGAAGAACTATAAGAAGGAGGTACCCAAGAATAAGGATGAGAGTGAGAGAAAGGACAGCCCAGGCATCAAAGCCAAAAAAAATAAAAAAATAAAAATAAAATAGAAGCATCAGGGAAGCACTAGATCAAAGTCACACAAAGTAGAAGGAGGAAGTCAAAACAGAAAACTCAGAAAAGATGATAGGCAGCGTGCTCAGCAAAACACATTTTTCAAAATGGCAGTCTGATAGCATGGATTTGAACTAAAATCTCCTGTGAAAAAGAAGCCTGATATCATGAATTTGAGAGCAACCCAGGGCTTACCATGTGAAGCCACAATCACACACACAAATGTTCCCCATGCAAAAACAAAAAAAAAACAAAAAACAAAAACAATTCATCCTGTATTTATAAGATTTATGTCTTAATGAACTGTACTCTCTTCCTTTCAGCTAGAGCTATCATTTTACATAAAATGAAATTCAGAGTTAATTTGGAATTTCCTTCTCAGATGAAAATTAGCCCAAGAATTATGTTGGTGGGTGTATCAAGATACTGTTAAGTAAAATGAAGACAAATGAAATTTCTTGGTGATAAATTAAATATATATATATATATATATATATATATTAGATCTGAAATACTGAAATAATCTCAGAGAACTGGATCCAAACTTAGTTTATGCTTAGAACACACCTACTGAAAATATTCCACTTATTTCAGTATAATTATCACCAATGCTCAATGATTCTAGAATTGAATCCAGTCATGAGCATTGGTGGTATTATTGGAATATTTAGTATCTATATTAAGCAATGTGCAGCAGGGCTAATACAATATAAGCTTCTGGTAGAAACAGGAATAATTATTCTGGATGTTTTGAGTGAAAAAGAGAAATTGCCAAACCATTGTTGGAAAAAGTTTTGGCCATGGTTTAGTGAGACAACCCCAGCAATAACATAAAAGGACATTTTAGATAATTATTATTATTATTATTATTATTGTATTTTTGTATTATTTTGTATTATTATTATTATTACTAATCTTTTTCTTCTCTGAATAGGTATAATTATAGTGTGTAAATATAATGTCATTATAGTGCGTTTAGATTAAGAGGAAAAATATATTAGTGTTAGGATAGATAGTTTTGTTTTTGTATTAGTAAGAAAAGAGGAAAACAATTATTATTTTTGCGTTATTGTTACGGCCTTTTGTGGTCGGGTGTATTTTTCAGTAGAATGGTCTTATTCCAATAAAAAATTCCTAATCCCCTCAAAATTCCTAAAAGTTGACTCTTATGTGTGGCTGTAAATTAGCAGCCATTATTGGGGGTGGAGTCCCATGGCTGCTTCTTACTAGACAAAGGTCTTATCTACATGGGCCAGAATGTAGTATTTGGCCACAAATCTGGCCCATTCCTCCTCTGTTACCAGCATTAAACAGGATAGAGTCCAGGCCGACACACCTGTCCACCCCTGCAGCTATCACCACCCACGTCCCATTCTCTGGATCCAAGCAGGAGCCCCATGGCACATGAGCAAGCCTCCCTCCATGTCACCAACTTCGTCACATGCTGCTGACCTCCTGTCTAGATCCAGTTAGTGTGATGCAGACGGCACCTTCAGCAATGGGCCAACGTGGCAGTTGGGCCCCTGTGGTCATACAGGGCCCAATTAATTTCTTCTGAAGAGAAATGTAGTTTTAAGGTATATTAATATAACAGTTTATCAGGCTTTTAGCCTGTCTTAGCTCCATCTTTGTCCCAGATGTTGTGAGGGTTGCCCTGGGGGCAAAATGGAGCAAAAGCCTGTGTCATTAGGACTGCAGGGCTCAAAGACGGTGTCAAAACAGGGTAAATAGCCTGCCTAGACAAGGCCAAAGAGAACAAAGAGAGTAATTTTGTTGAAGAAGATATGAAGGAGTGGAGGGTGACATCTGCAGGTGAGAAGGGATTTTAACAGACCACCCTCTTGAAATGTTCTTTTGCTGGCATATTATGAAATGTTATTATGCTGACAAAAGAACTCCCTTTAACAGACTTACCTATAATAGTGTCAAAAAGGCAGCCCCAGCAGTAAGACAGCATGAACGCATCTCCCTTTACTTCCGGGTTCCAAATCTCACAATTCTCATGAGAAAACACAAGCGCACAAATTCAAAAATTAAAGCAAAATCAAGACATAAAATGTACACACAAGCACAGAAACACACTTTAAAAGTCCCAAGTACACTGGGGAGTGTTCTGCCATTGATGCTGTATTCCCCTGAGCACAATGGTGCAAAGTTTCAAAAGCCGGCAATGCCGGCAACAAAGCACCACAGGAGATCAATTGACAGCTTGACCCATCAATAAAAAGGAATGAGTTTTGGTCATGACATGATCATGAAAGGACATCGTTTGATATGTGCACCCTTTCATGTTCATTAGGCATCATTATGATACCATACTTGCCTGGTCTGGTAAAGTCCAAGGAAGCAAAAGCCTTGCATAAAGATACACAGAGGTGAAAGAAAGGGGAGACATTATCTAGACTCCCTTCTCTCACTCATCACTTTATACAAGTCGATGCTCCTTAGCTTCCAACAGGTACTGGTGTTCTCAACCATAACATACCAATGTGTATTCTCTAGCCAAGGGATGAACAACTTCTTTGGAGGTCTTTAAACAGAGGCTGGATGGTCATCTGTCAGGAATGCTTCAATTGTTTATTCCTGAAGGGCAGGGGGTTGGACTGGATGGCCCTTGTGGTCTCTTCCAACTCCATGATACTAAGATTCTATGTGGTCCTTTGGTTGCACTATGGTAATCTCTGCTCTAATCCAATAATATTAGACTTGAACCCACCTCAGCTCTTGAACTTGTAACCTCTCAGGTGAGAACTCAACCTGAGTACCATCACTCACCCCTCCTTAAATCCTCAGTCCTATTACTTTATTTCTTTTGCTCCTGCTACTCCTAAACAGAAGAGGTATGCCAACCAAAATGATTCTAGAGGTGCATCTACACTAGAAATAATGCAGTTTGAGACCACTAACTGCCATGGATCCATCCTACAGAATCCTTGGAATTGTAGTTTTGTGAGGCACCAGCACTCCTTGACAGAGAAGGCTAAAGACCTTGTAAAACTACAAATCTCAAGATTCCATAGGATGGAGCTACAGTACTTAAGGTGGTATCAAATTGCATTATTTCTACAGTGTAGATGCACCCTAGGAAGAGAAAGCTGTTTTCCAGCCACTGCAAGAACAAAAATTTGCTTCTCTGAGGTGCTTCTCTAGGCAACTGTCTCAACTCAACTCTTGATAAGTCAGTCTCTGTATATCCCTCAGCAGGAACTGGGCAACCCTGCATTTGCATTAGGGAAATATTGCTTGAATGATTGGCTCTATCTCATTAATTTCATGGTAAAAGTTTTGATGATGGCATCATAAAAATGTAAAATTGTCAAAGTGCTCTCATTCCCTGCCCCTTTTCCACAAAAGGAAGTTGGTCATTCTTGGTTTATTTCATGAGGGAATTATTTGGCTGGGTTACCTCGGTGTTTAATTAAATTGTCATATAACACATAAAATACCAAATAAAACAGGTTTTTTGCTGTGTCCCAACATTAATTTCCTGTCATCAAAGGTGTTTAGCTTATTAACTCTCTGTCTCACTCAGTTGTCAATTAAGCATTATATTTTAATACTCTTAGGACATTTAAAGACCCTCCTTTTTTTTCACTGCAACCTGGTTAATCTTTAAAAGTATCTTTGTTGTTGTAATTGGATGTTTAGGAGTTTCTTCACTCTTAACAGGGATGTTCTGACTGATACTTTGTTACACAGCTTGTTCGTTTGGACATCAGAGGGCTTTTAAAAACAACGGACAGTTTCCCCCTTCAATCAAGAGCAAAAGATGAACACAATCTTACCTGTGTTTACAACACAGACAACATATAGCAGAAACAGGAAGGTTCTGCCAGGACCTAACAATGAAAAGTTACTGTTTTGGATTACAACTACCAGGAAACTACATAGAAATATAAAGGAAAAAAACATACAACAACACAACACTGCAAAAGAATAAACATGCACAAACAAAAATAAATGTGGGGGAATAAAATAAAATAGTAACTTCAAACTTTCCTACTTATAGTTATAGGTGATAACAATGTTTTGCTTCCTCTATCACAAACATCTTATAATAAACTTCTACAACATTATTGAATCCTACAAATCTTTGAATCCCACTGTTAATAATTTTCCCTATTGCTCCCACAAAAAGACCATCACCAATTCCCAATCCTTTTTAAAACTATACAATGACTTTTCTCTAATTAAAGTAGTTAATTTATCCATTTCAGCAAGATCAAGCAGTTTCGTCAACCAATCCTCTTGTGTTGGAGTAATGGCCACTTTCCACTTTTGTGAGCATATCTACCTGGCAGTATATACAGTCAGACCCCCTCCTCTGTATCTATGGAACCAATATCCACAGCTTCAGTTATCCACAGGACACAAAATAGGGACCCATACCATATAGTCACACTAAAAATGCCTACAGAGGCATCCTCTCTAGGCATTTTTTAGATCCTCCAATGGTACGTTTTTACTGGAGGTCCTATATTGTCCTGTTTGGAGCCAGCCAGCAGCACGTTAGAAGAAAAGTCCACCAGGTGGGTAAAATAGGAGCTTACCAAGCAGCTTGTATCATTATCAGAGTCCAGGTCAGTAAGGTAAGGCAGTAAATTCAAAGCGTCAGTCCAAGAGACTATCCAGTAACAGGTCAGTCCACAAAAAAGAGTTCAAAAGCTAAGGAAGCTAGAGCCAGGAATCAAGAGGAGGGTGTTGCTTCCTCTGGGAAGGTCAGTTGTCAGCAACACCTGGCTGAGAGCAGAGCTGCAGTTTCTATATTCTGAAGTCCTCATGGAGTTGGAAGAAACTACAAGGGCCATCCAGTCCTACCCCCTGCAATGCAGGAATATACAATCAAATCATTCCTGATAGATGGCCATCAAAGTCATTCCCAACCGATGGTCCTCCCTCAGTTGTTGCCTGATTAATGACCATTTAGTATAAAGAGACTCAGAGTACCTCAAACCCTCCCTTTCCTGCCTGCATTGAATTGCTGTCAGAGTTGTCTGGTTTGTACCTATATCTTATGGCTGCTGGAGGTTATTCCTGTTTGTCTCCTGCATTGGCACATCCCTCTGCACTTCTTTTTCCCTGTCAGAATTTGTCTCTGGGTCCTGAGAGATAAGCCCAACACCCTCTTTGTCTGCCTCACTTTCTGTGTCATAATCCAGACTGGGGATCTGGGAGGGAGGCATGGCATGTACTTTAATAGGGTTTGCTATTATCCATGGTGTTCATTATCTGTGGTAAGTCTGGGAACCAAACCCCCACAGATATGGGGGTCCAACTGTATTGTATGATGCTCCCGTGTTCTTTCTCAATTTGTTTTTCCAATGGTCCCAGTAAAAAGAATTCTGGATTTAGTTGAAATTTTATCTTCAAAATGTCTTGCATCAAGCCATGAATCTGAATCCAATCTTTTTTCCCCCTCACTTTCTCACAGGTCCATCACATATGACAAAAGGTTCCCACTTGTTGACAGTTCCAACAAAAAATATTTATATCTTTATACATCTTAGATATTCTCTCTGGCGTCAAGGACCAGTGGTACATCGATGATGATGATGATGATGATGATGACAATGACAATCTATTGATGGTGAGGGTGATCATCATTATTACCATCACCATTATTTCTACCCCACCTTTTTTTTTTTTTCCAAAACAGGAACTCAAGGCAGTTTACAAAGAGAAACAAGTCTCTCTCTCTCTCTCTCTCTCTCTCTCTCTGGCTTTTCTTCGCAAACAAAGATTCAGGAAGGACTCATCCCGCGAAGTGTGCTGATGACTAAAATGGCCAATCTGAGATAAACAAGTCTGGTTGCAGAAAGCACAGCAGAAGGTCTCCTTGGGTGATGTTTCTGGGTTGTGATTCTTTCTGCATCGTTGTTTCTCTTCAAGACTTGTTCGGTGTGAGTTCTCAAATAAGGCTGCACCATTGTGGATAGTGCATCTCCATGCCTCCCGATGTGAAGCCAGGGTGGACCTTTCTTGGTGATCAGTTTGGCTGAGCCTGAGATGTTGTTTCAGGGAGTCTTTGTATTGCTTTTTTGGAGCGCCCCTCTTACGCTGACCCATGGCGAGTTCACCGTACAGTACTATTTTTGGGAGGTGATGGTCCTCCATCCTAGAGATGTGCCCTGCCCAGCACAGCTATGTTCTCAATATCATGGCCACAATGCTGGTGATCCCTGCTTGCTCAAGGACAGCAACATTCATCACATAGTCAGTCCACAATGTAGTTTAAAACATTAAAAAGCTCAACATTAAAACGGAACAAAACTATTAATATTAAAACAGTGTAAAGTATACAGCAATTCAAACAGTACAGCATCCTTTTAAAAGCCCTTCTCACCAATTCAAAAATCCTTTTGGAATAAAAATAATGGCTTCACCTGCTGACAGGACAGCAACGAGGGGGGCAGTCTAGCCTCCATAGGAAGGGAGTTCCAGATCCTAGAGCCAACCTATCAAAAGTCCCTACCTCAGCACCCACCCACCCGGGCCAGACCTATGAAGGTGATGAGACCTCTCTTGTGGATCTCAGGGCCTGGTCATGCTCATACAGTGAGTTACAGTCTGTTGGATAGTCTTGACCTAAGCCATATAGGGCTTTTTAGGTCATAACCAGCACTTTGAATTGTGCCTGGAAATAAACAGCAGCCAGTAGAGATGCTGTAGCAAGGGAAGTGTACAGTTCCTGTAAACAGACTTATTTAACAATCTGGCTGCAGGTCTTTGCACCAGCTGAAGTTCTGAGCACACTTCAAAGGCAGCCCCATGTAGAGCACATTGCAGTACAGGCATACCTCAGTTAACAAAGCCTCTGGCAAGGAAGCTCCTTTGTACAAAGTCTTTTTGCAGATCACCCCTCCTGCTTTTCTTGACTTCTGTCAAGCTGGAAGGGTTGTTTTGTTTTGTTTTGGGGTGGGGTTTTTTTCTGCATTGGTATTGAGAGGATGCTGAAGGAGGGCTGGAGAAAGACAGACTCTGTGTTGGGTTGCAGCAGCATGTCTCCAGTAAACAACGTTATAAAGCTTGGCCTGGGAAAGATTGAGATTCTACTCGAGGTAATCCTGCCCTAGCTGTGTGTGCTTACCTACAACAGGCAAGGTAAACAGCTGCCTCCAGAATCACTTCCTGAGCATGCGTTGAAGAGCAAAACAGAAAGAAAAAGGGGAAACTGATCAGCTACCTTGGCATGTGGATAAAACATAGATCTATAAGTTTCACCACCGTAATGGAAATCTAAAGAAAAGTGGAGGCTGTTGAAAGAGAAAAGTCATCCAGGGATACATTTTGGAAGAAGTTTTCAAGTGATTTCTAGAAGATTCAAAATGTGTTTACTTATGCAAGGCTTACCTGACCTGGTTATTTCATGTCACATGTGCATAATGTTAGTTTTGAATTAAAAACTTTGCTGAAACATGTTGAACTAGTCTTCTTTCCTCTGCTGTAGGGACCTATCTCTATTCTTTCCATGTTATTTCTACCATTGGTACCAACATTTCTGTTAAAGAAGTAAAGCTCAGCAACACCTCTACTTCTTTAATTGAGGTATAGCTGTAAACCAAACTGGATGTAACATGGGGCTTGTCTAGACCTGCAAAATATGCTGGCTTCCCTGGATCAGCCCTGGATCAGTCCCATCCCCCTGCCCCCTGTTACCTATATGAAATGGGATGGAGTCCATACCTGCATGCTGGCCCATATCTGCAGCTGATCAAGGCTGATCACATGCCGGGGGTCTTGATTACATTGCAGAGGGCCTTCTTCCTGGCTTCAAAGAGACACAAGAGGCAGTGGCAGCTACAGATATGGGCCAACAGGCAGGTATGGATTCCTACATTCCCATGGGGGCCCAATTCATTTTTTCCCACATGAAGTGGGTTTTCCTGAGTATTGTAACAAAGCATCTTAACAAGCATTAATCCTGCTTCCTCCCATCTTTGCCCTGAGCATTGTCAGGACTGCCTGGGGGTAAAACGAGGCAAAGCCCTGTGACATTTGGACTGCAGGGCTCCAGGACAGAGGGAAGTCAGAGTAAATAGCCCATGCAGGCAAGTCTTCAGTCTTGTTGCTCTGTGGCCAGATGTCATATCTCTAGGAACGGGTGCAATTGGCACACTAATTTTAAGCATGCAAAAAACATGGCCTTAAATTCTTCACAGATTAATAATGAGAAGGAATCAAACAGATCTTGGTTGGGCTTACCACAGAGTACAGGACTGTATAAACTAACTGATAGTATCACCATCAATCTGCTCATCTGATGTCTATATTGGCTGATGAGAATCCTGAGGGTTACCCTATTCAGACATGTAAAGAGATGAAACCGATGGCTGCAAACTGAAGAAAGAAAGATCTCTCAAGTCCATTTCCATGCCTGATTGTTCCAGGAGGTCTGAATAAAATAAATCCATGTTGTAAAAAACAAGCAAATTTCGTATACATCTTTACCCCAACTGCTTTTAAGGAGCAGTGAAAAAAAGTCTTTACCAAAATGCATGAGAATATTTGTTCCTTGGGCAGATCTCATTTTTGTGTATATTTAGCTCTCTATGGATGATTTAGAACCTCTGTTAGCTGCCACACTGCTCACCTCCCCACCCCCCTACACACACACACAGGCACATTTCCATCACTCTGTGTCCTCTGGTATATCAGGGTATTTCACCTTGCATTCTGAGCACTTCTGAGTTCATGAAAAGCTTCTTGGGTGTACACCAGAAGACAACTAGTAATGGCTGGTATGCTGTGCTGGAAAACCCCTATAGCAACCATCATAAACACCTATAGCAAACATCATCTGATATAGTATGGAGCCTTGGAGAAGCATCGGATGTGCTTTAGGAAGAAATAATATGGAGGTACAATGAGAGCCAGCATGGTATAATGGTTTGAACATTGGACTATGGCTCTGGAGAGCAGGGTTTGAATACCCTCTCAGCCATGGGCGATCTTAGCCAAGTCACACTTTTTTAGCCTTTGGGGAAGGCAATGACAAACCCCCTCTGTGGATATCTTGCCAAGAAAACTGTGATAGATTTACCTTTGGGTCACCATAAGTCAGAAATTACTTGAAAGGCACACAATGATGACGACAACAACAACAACAGAATGATCTAGTTTAGTGGTTCTTAACCCATGGTCCATGGACCCCCAGGGGGTTGTGATGACCTCATAGGGGGGTCTACAAAGGCTTAAAGGGTTCTCAGTCCACCTCCTCCCCACAGTAGAGTGACCACATGACAGGAGCGAAGGAAAAGGCTGGCTGGGTCTGCATGTTACCTGAATTGCTTGGGGTCCATGGGGACTCTCTGATGTCCTAATATTAACTTGGGGGATTTAATTAGCTCAATCTAGCATGTGAGAAGCCGGGCAATGGCTGGACCTTTTAACCTATGTATGCCACTAATAATGGAGGAGATTCTAAGCCAAAAGTTACAATTAAATGATCTTTATTGGAAATTAATATCAACAGCATTCACACACACACACAGGCTTCAGAGACACACAAAAGGCTATTGAAAATAGTATGAAGTATTTGGATAGAGGAATAGAATAAGGGGTATAGCGGGTTATACTGTAATGATCCTGCAGAGCTTATATCAACGAAGTAAACCAATAGTGAGGAGGTCCAGACAATAGGATGGTGACACAGATTGACATGGAGTCAGAAGGAAGAGGGTGATGATGTTTTAGGGTGATATTTATATGAAATAATTCCCCTGAAGGGGACTTTGAGTGTAATGCAATGTTCCTCAGAGGTTCCTAGAGCTAGACAAAGGGTGCTCCAGAGAGTTAATGATCATTGATGGTTGATGCTTTTAGAATTGAATAGGTGCAGGAAACATCTATTGTTGGAGGGGAAGAGGAAAAGAATGACCCATTTTACAAGCATTAAGGACTCTGCTATCATTGAGTGGATTAAGTTTTGGTTAAGTTCTGATCTGAGTATTTGGTTTGGGAGAATTTCCAAAGGCCCCTCCCTTGGTCACATATGAATCTCGCCTTGGTATCTGGGGGTTCCTCGTTTACCTGCAAAAACGTCAATGGCCACATTAAGCCAAATTATTAAGTATAGCTAATGATTTGATATTCCAAGATGGAGGCTATCTGGGTAGGTCACAAACGCATTGCCAGCCATGTGGCCACTCTGCTGTGGGGATGAGGCAGGCTGAGCAGCTGAGTGACAGCAGAGTGGCCATGTGACATGAACCAAGGCAAAGCCTGGCTGACTGGGCCTGCACATTGCCATTCAATCTGCTCCAGCTGCAAAACTGTCATGAAGAAGCAGGATAAAAGTCTTCCCTCTCCCTTTAGCACCTCTGCAGGAAAGTTTAACAGATGGTGTAATTGTTAATGGTTCAATGTTCAAGTATTGTTGTTGCTTTAAATCTCAAGTTAAGTCTTGGAGGTCCTCAGCAACAAAAGATATTTAAAGGGGTCCCTAGTAAAGAAAAGGTTAAGATCCACTGATCTAGTTAGCACCCTTGAGTATTTTCTAGAGCCCTCTCCACCATAAAAACACTTTATGAAAAATATGCAAGCTTTCCTTAGTAGAGGAGTCAACATAGGCATTCAAGGGCTTTCCATGTATTGAGTGACCATGTGAGGGATGAAGCTGGATCTTGTCATACTTTTAGTGGTCATACTTTTAGCAGTGATGTGGAATCAGGCCTACATCCATGCCGTTGAATGTATGCAAGGCTCCCCCGCACACTTGAGAACCCTCATGAACTAAGATTCCTGACTGCTAGATCTCTCATTCCTCATAGCTATTCTGTCTCTTGTCACTCAGACTGTACTACTCAAGTTTTCAATTCCCATGGCCTTTCTACCACTTGACCACAATTCCTGCTTCAATAGACTCATCCCACAGGATTCTTGTTCCTTATCCTTTATACACACCCCTCACTTCTCCATCTTCTTCTCTGTCCAACTGCCCACTTTGCTATAGTTTTAACTTCCGGATATTCCAGTCTCCTTGGCAACGGTTTCCTGGAGCTATCCATGCCCTCATGACCCCTCTCTCCCTCATGTATTTACACTTTATTAATTTAAGTATTTATGCATTACTTTTCCAGGAAATGCTCCATGAAGCAGCTGACAGTATAACAAAATGAATATACGTGCATACATTTTAAACGATCCCATAAATCCCATAAATACAGCATTCTGACAGTCTCAGAGAGGATCCTTTGAAATGAATGGGGCATAAGCAAGGCATAACTAGACTTTTCCCCATTGGTCTTAATCTGTCTACTCTAGGTATAGATATATTTGGGAGTAATCCATTAAATTTAAAAGCTGGAATTACCAAGCACTTTATCTCAGATCAGCCAAGATAAAGCTACAGGCACCTGTCACAACACAATCACTGGGTACAACATAGCAATGCCATGGGATGAGTAAGGTAGTTCCACTTTTACTGAGGAAAATGAAAAAGAGAATACTAAATACTAAAAATAAGGAAATGAATCCAGACCAGAAGATTGCATGGTTGTTGTTCAAAAGAAGTGTTATTCAAAAGAAGCTCCTGCAATTGTGTCTGCCACATCCTGCTGAGGAGAGGGCCCCTGAATTGTTTCAGCTCCAGCTCCTTGGATTTTTTAATTAATTTAATCGAATTAGGTATTTATACCCCGCTCTTCAGCCACAAAGGCTATCAGAGCAGCTTACAAATTGTTAAGCAATAGCAATTTACACATCTACACTGCATTAAGCAGTTTCCAGCATGTATTAGCTAATTCAGAGAAGCTGCTGTTGTCTGGAGCCATGAACTCTTTGGGATCTGACTCCTTTGTGACTAATTGTTCCGATTCTAGAGCTGGGTTATGACAATCTGAATCATTTACCATTTACTTATGTGCTAGACTACAGCTTACATCTGCTCAGCATAGCCAATGATAAAGGATTATGGGAGATGTAAGCCAAAATATCAAGACCAACCAAGTTCTCTATGCCTGCACTAGACCAATCCTCTCCCTACAGCTTTGCCCTTGATAGAGCTTGGAAAACTGTGGCTCTCAGACTCCTCCTCTGTAGTCCCTGGTCCCCAATGTTGTTTAACATCTTTATAAATTACTCAGGTGTAGTCCAGATGGCAAAAAAAACCCTCTTAGAATCCACAGGAAATCCCATGCATCCAAATGGGATCCCACAGCATTCTGTCCTTTTTGGAGGGAGGGAGAGCAAAAGTCAGGGAAAGTCCACAGCAGAGGCCTCCAGGACTTTTCTCAAGTTTTTTTTTAAAAAAAAAACCACAGAAATGCGTACCCTGGTCCGTTAAGACAACTGAATTGCATTGCATCACATTGCTGAAGAGGACAGCTGATTGGTCAGATGTGTGTAGGAGGAGCTTGATAAGATGGCAGATCATGGAACCGTCATGTTGGATTGTTGCCATAGTAATCGTGTGCTGAGGTGATGAAACAGTCTTTCTTTTTTATATATTTAAGTAGAAGATCGCTTTTTCACACCTTAGCTTTTTTTAAAAAAAAATATTGTTTGGTGGGGGCACGTTGGGGAGTACAAAACCACGAGTAATTCACTCATGGTCACCATCTTGATTCACTGGCATGCCTCCATGTGAACAGGAAACACAGAGAGCTTCGCACATCAGTGATCTTGCCAAACATTTGTTGAGACAGATGACAGCTGCTGCGAATTGGAGTTTCTGCACACAATTCACATTTTATTTCCTCATCCAGACCGGCCCTTAGATTACGGAATACATGGCATGCTTATCAAATTTGCAGATGACACCACATTAGGAGAGTGGCAGCTAATACTCCAGAGGAAAGGAACAGAACTCAAAATGACCTTGACAGATCAGAGTATTGGGCCAAAACTAACAAAATGATTTTCAACAGGGAGAAATGTAAGGTACTACATCTAGGCAGGAAAAATGAAATGCACAGATGCAGGATGGGTGACACCTGGCTTGAAATCAGTACATGTGAAAAAGGATCTAAGGATCTCAGTTGGCCACAAGCTAAACATGACTCAATAGTGTGATGCAGGAGACAAAAAAGCCAATGCAATTCTGGACTACGCCAACAGGAGTATAGTGTCTAGATTGAGCGAAGGAAGTGAGGGCTTGTTTACATGTGGGGCAAAAACTCCAAATGGAGCTTTGCCCACACACCCCCTCATTCCCCCTGAAGCCTTGTGCATTATTATACTTTGCAGGGGTGTGTCTTTACTGTCCCTGTAAAGTTTTGTCTGCCACCACTGTCACTGAAACACTACAAGCAATTTTAAGGCTCCAGAGACAGTTCCCAGCTGAAGAGAGCGATTCTCTCCCTTCCCCAGCTTGTCAGCACTGCTTCCTCTGCCCACACTCTCACTTGCCCTTCACTCTCTGTATGCTTCCATCACTTTTAGAAAGTGATATAAGCACTTCAAGGAAGTGACAGGCAAGCAAGAGAGTGGGCGGAGGCAATGTTGCTGATCCGGGCAAGGGAGAAAACTCTCACTTTAGTCAGGAACTGCCTCTGGAGCCTTAAAACTGGTTGCAATAAGTGGCGGTGGTGGCAACTGCCGCAGCAGACAAAGTTCCATGGAAAACCCAGAATCCCACATAATGTGCATCCTTGTAATATACCCCCAAATGCTGTGAATCTGGACCATGCCACCACATGTGGCCAGATAGCCCCAGATTTGGGGAAAAGGCCATGCTATATGTGGCCTGATTGAAGCAGATTTGGGAGCATTCCCATGGAGATTCAGGGTATTTAATGGTGTAGATAGGCCATCAGTCTGCAGGCTGGAAGGAAACCTGAACGTCCACTGGTGTATATACAGGGAATATCTGAGGCTCACAAAAAGTCAAAGGTGTATAGAATTGGCTCCATCTATGTCCCTACTGCCACTGACCCCATTAGCAGTGCTAGCCTTTAGCATATTTATTGGCTCCCTATTGAGACAAATTTGTTCCTCTTTTGCTCTTGCTTTGTGACAAATTCAGTAAACTTTGGAGCCATCCGCCTTTCAAAATACTCTGGGCTCAAAATCCCATTAACTCTCTGCTCTGGCTAATTATGGCCAGTTGTTCAGGCTGAATAGTTTGTTCAGCTTGGTTGTTTACTTGACCAAGGCTGTTTTCCCAGTTGTCAGCTACATCCCATGTCAATGTCAGTGTCAAAGACATGGTTTTCAAATTAAGGAGAGGATTCAGATGGCTGAGCCACTGGTGCACCAATGACATAAACCTCGGTCTCTCTTTCACCTCCACTGCTATTGTGTGGTACCTTTGTTTTCTGAGAGATTTTTCTGCAAATGAACCAGATGAAATTCATCCTGAAGGGCTAAAGTGGTAATAATTTACCTGGCTCTTCTATACATCTTTCCAGAGGCATTTCCACTGCTGTTAACAGGAATCAGAATTGATCTCCATTTGTGTGAAAAGAAAAGACTGAAGGAAGGTTTCACACTTCCTACCAGGGCCAACATAGCTGAAACATTTCAGGAGAAGTTGAAACAGTTTTGAATAGGGGTCCACATACCCATAATTGCTCCCAAATTCCACTTTCATGGAAGTGGAAGGAATATTTAGAGTACAAAGATGAGCTGGCATGCTTCTGATGTGTTACATACACATAGGTTCCCTTACATTTGTGGTTCTACCCTTGGAGGGGGGGATGGCATAATGTCTATATTCAGTTCACAGTTGCATAAGTAGAGCACCACAAGTATAATTTTTTCACATGCAGTTGCACATTTTTGCATGGTGTATAACTACTTATCAGTGACTCCAAACTACCACTTCATTCACTGGGATTGCAGACAGCGAACAAATTCATAGATAATGCAAATGCTTGCACAATGTTGGTATTCAGCAGAAGGGTGGTATAGTAGAACCGTTACTTAACTGCTTAAGTGTAGAGTTACAATAATCAAGTATAATATAGGATCCTGGCAATGGTTTCTTTGAGATTTTACTGCTTTCATTTCTTTGCCTGAAAGAGATAAAATGGCTGTCAGTGGCACACCCTGGGAAAAGTACAAACTCCAAAAAAGCGCTCCAAAAAAGCGATACAAAGACTCCCTGAAACAACATCTCAGGCTTGGCCAAATTGATCACCAACAGTGGTCCGCCCTGGCCTCACATCGGGAGGCATGGAGACGCACTATCCACAATGCTGCAGCCTTATTTGAGAACTCATGCTGAACAAGTCTTGAAGAGAAATGACAACGCAGAAAGAATCACAACCCAAAAACATCACCCAAGGAGCCCTTCTGCTGTGCTTTTTGCAACCGGACTTGTTTATCTCGGATTGGTCTTTTTAGTCATCAGCGCGCTTGCAGAAAGCGTGGGATGGGTCCTTCCTGAATCTTCGTTTGCGAATAAAAGCCAGAGAGAGAGAAACACCTGAATGGATATCATATAGAAGATGGAAAGAGAATCTGTTCTGCTGCTCCAGAGACAAGAATACAAACAGATAGATTCAAATTACAAGGGAGATATTGGATGAACATTAGGAAGAACTTTGTGATGATAAGAGCTGTTGGACTGTGGGATGGATAGCATTGGAATGTGGTAGATTCTTTCTTTTCAGCTCTTTAAACAAAGTTTTCTTTAGGGGTGCTTTTAGTTGTATATTTCTGTATGGATGAGAGTTGGACTAGATGGCCCTTATATCCCCTCTTTCATAGGATTAATCCCTTCCAACTCTATGATCCGATTATTCTATGCACACAGCTCAAATAAGTATTTCATTTGTCTGAGCTTGTTCCCAGGTCAAAAAATCTAGGCAAGTGATCAGAGAGAGCAGGGCTGCAGTGAAATATTTGTAATGACTTGTGTGTTTCACATGTTTTTAAAAGTCCCAAAGTGTTGGAATAAAGTGGCCACAAACTGAATGAATTAAAATCCATGTGCCACTACTAGCAAACAGAAATACATTTTGTCAGATTGAACAGTCTTGAGGAAAGGAGGCCTCTCAGGTCTCTAGGTGAGAAAGTGTTCACCTCACCACATATTTGACAAAGTTACTGGATATTTCCAAAGAACAAAACTGTGTAATCCTGAATGGCAGGGGCTTGGACTGGATGGACCTCATATTCTCATCCAGCTCTAGGAAAATAATGTGCATTATTGTTTTAATTGTATGCCACACTGATATCTCACAATAGAGAATGTGTGTGTGCCTTTAAGTTGCCTGTCAACTTATGGCAACCCCATGAATCTCATAGGGCTTTCTTAACAAGCAGGATTGAAATATTTTTATAAATATCTAGATGAACTAGTTTAGCCTGAACTATTTCTTTTGACATTGACCACAAACAAAGGGAATAGACTGAAAGACCTTTGAGGCTAGCCTTATCATCTGGTGGCCAATGAAAGAGGGCAGCAGCTAGAGTTACCAATTCAGGATCAACACAGCAAAACTGGAGAATTTGCTTCCTTGTCTCCTGTCTGAAAAAGACCCATAAAAACCTGAAGACTCATGGCCGGGCCCTGATGTGTGGCAATGCTAGCAGCAAAAGAATCTCTTCTCTGAAGCTCCATCAGCCATTCTCTGAAGCTCTTAGAAGACAATCTAGCCTGCATTCCTTAAACTAGCCTACCACCTTCAGCTGTACTGAAAGACGCTGTCATGTTGGCTATGTTGAGATTAACATTGAGCTGGTTTCTATCCATGGAATGGAAAGGGGCATCAATTTTTCCTTTGCCTCAAACTTCAAATAGTCTTGAACTGGAACTCTCCACCTCACACCCTTCAAATAAGCACCCTCATTGTAGACTTTTGCCGACCAATCGCCTTGAAGATTAGCCTATTAGTCAAGGTTATAGAAGGCAATACTTCTGAAAATGCCGACAATGTGAAAAACAAGGGGGATAATTGAGAGAATGAGGGACGCAACTCTTTCATAGGATTAATCCTGACAAATTAGATTAATGGTCTTATGTGAAAATAAATGGGCCATGACCAGCAATATGTTACACCAGGGAGGAATTTTGGTCAGAGTCATGTGTCAGAGTCATGCATGGACTCTACTTGCATTAGTAGTTGTTATAAAATAAATTTTTCAATGAAAATGGTCTGTATATATTCACAGCCACACAGCCCTCACTACGACAACAGTGCAGCTGAAGAAACCACATTTTAAAATTACCTATTTTTTTTTTCCTTCTGTGTCCCACTGGAATCTTAGGGTCAAACCAGACTATGCTTTTGGCATATATTTTGAAGAAGTTCTGTCTCAATTCATGAAAGATATCTGTTTGTCACAGCACATGCTTTTCCTCATCTTGCATTTTCTGGGCTTTCTTTTGTGACTGGTCATTGGAAGCTAAACATGGAATTTTATCAGACATATCAAATATGGCATTATGATGATGCCACATAACTGTGAAAGGGTGCGCATATCAGATGATGTCACCCTTTTGCCATGATGTCCAGGCCAAAACCTGTACTTTTTAATTGATTGTTTAAGCTGTCAATTGAACCCCTCTGGTGCTTTTCTGCCGGCACTGCTGGCGTGCGAAACCTTGGGCCATTTAAATCTTGTCACTTCAGCAAAAATGGCTGGTCCAGCATGAACACTTCTAGGTGAGGTCAGAACATCTGGGTAAGTTTTACTCTTTTTATGACCCTCCCCAGGTTTCTTGTATGTTTTAAATTGTGTTTTTGTGTTTTCAGGGGAGCCTCTGATAAAGTCTGTGGCCTTGAGTTGCAAGCCTGGTTTCTGGGGCACATATCTCTAGAGAAATTCTGTTGTGGGGGGGAAAGGAGATTAATCACAGGGAATATACATTCCCTTTAACATCTAGTTAAACATCTTTTGACTTACGGAGTAATCAACCAGTGTTGTAGCCCTTGCAATACAGACAGCATACACCAGAGAAGTCTTTGGATGTTCAATTTCCAGCTGTCCCATGCCCTTGCTTAGAGATTCACCAGAATCTCAACCTACCTTTTGGAAATGAATCATAGAATCATAGAATTGTAGAGCTGGAAGAGACCACAAGGGTCATCCAGTCCAACTCCCTGCCATGCAGGAAATCACGATCAAAGCATCCCTGACAGATGGCCATCTAGCCTCTGCTTAAAGACCTCCAAGGAAGGAGACCCCACCACGCTCCGAGGGAGTGTGTTCCACTGCTGAACAGCTCTTACTGTCAAAAAGTTCCTCCTAATGTTGGGGTGGAATCTCTGTTCCTGGAGCTTGCACCCATTGCTCCGTGTTCCAGTCTCTGGAGCAGCAGAAAACAAGCTTGCTCCATCCTCAACGGGACACCCCTTCAAATACTTAAACAGGGCTATCATATCACCCCTTAACCATCTTTTTTCCAGGCTAAACATACCCAGCTCCCTCCTAAGTCTTTCCTCATAAGGCATGCTTTCCAGACCTTTCACCATTTTAGTCACCCTCCTCTGGACACGCTCCAATTTGTCAATATCCTTTTTGAATTGTGGTTCCCAGAACTGGACATAGTATTCTAGGTGAGGACTGACTTAATTTTATCACAACATCTTGTGGTGACAAGTTTCATGAATGGTGTGTATTCTGTTGTTGTTGTTTATAAGAATGCTGGAATTCGTAACCTAGAGTTATTGCTCTGTAACTGATTTGAGTTCATGAAGACTACATATTCACAATGGTGGCTCTATTGCTACAATCGTAAAGGTCCCCTAATACTACCCTAACTTCCAGCAGCCTCTGTGAGTGACAAAAGTCTGTTCTCCTGTGGATTGGGGTGCAGTAGACTGATGTTTCCATTTCCCCACCCACCCACCAGTGATCTCTGTGGCTGCAAGAAGGAATTGCAACAGGGATCTTGCTTCTGATTGTTGCACCAGAGATGGCTGAAGGGAGGGGGCTGAAATACCAGTCTACTGTGCCCTGATCAACAGAGACAAACCCCCATCACTTGAAACAGTTTATGCCCATTGAAGAAGTGGGAGGGGAGGGGGTTATTCCAGGAGATACTACTACACTGTAGAAATAATACAGTTTGACACCACTTCAACTGTCGTGGCTCCTTGTTACAGAATCCTTGGATCTGTAGTTTTGTGAGGCACCAGCACTCTTTGGCAGAGAAGGCTAAAGACCCCGTAAGACTACAAATTCCATGATTCCCTAGGATGGAACTACATCACTTAAAGTAGTGTCACACTGCATTATTTCTACAGTGTAGATGCACCCTTAGTTAAGTATACATTAGTACCTGATATAGAATCTTAGCCACTGTTGTTATTTTGTCTATCCTGAATCTACTACCCATTAACCTTCGCTGCTGGATGAAATCTGTGTAGAAGTGCAATTCTATCCCATCAGATTTTCTGAAAGTGCCTCACTACCACTATTTTTTTTTGGGGGGGGGGGGAATTCCATCATACATGTCAGTGAAACAAAAAAGTTATTGCAGATGTGTATAGACTGTAAAATTCCCAACACCTGCCTGTATCACCATCTCAAGTCACCTGCTGTGAATTTTCTATAATTAACCTAAAAACTGCCAGAATGAAAAGTAAAAAGTGTCAAAGCCCTGCCATGATGTGCAGTTAAAATGATTTGCTAATTAAACCTGCTCTTCTTTTATATTTACAAAGAACCTGTCTAGGTAAATTTGATTTCTACACCTGGGACAAAGCATCTATTTCTTTATTTTTAAGACTTCAGCCACAATTTTGAAGGGTTGTTTTATTATTATTGTTATTATTATTATTTTCATTCATAGCAACATCTTATTCCCAATCACTATTTTTAGGGAATCATAATTTTCCTCTCTTGAGTCAAAAGGATATATTATATTTTCATCCAACTCTGTTGAAGAAAGTCAAGGGAAAAAGTGCAAAGGCAGGTTTACAGTTGAACATTAAGAAAACAAAAATAATGACCACACATGATTTACATCACTTTGAAGTAGATGTTGAAGACATAGAAATAGTTAAAGATTTCCCTTACATTGACCCAGTCATCAATTTCTGAAGTCAAGAAATCAGAAGATGACTAGGACTTGGAAGGGCAGCTATGAAGGAACTAGATAACATCTTCAAATGTAAAAATAGATAATTGAATACTGAAGTCAGGATTGCTGATGCCATTGTATTTCTGATTTCTATGTATGGTTGTGAAAGTTGGACAGTGAAGAAAGCTGATAGGAAAAAAATCAACTCATTTGAAAGGTGGTTCTGGAGGAGAATTCTACAAACTGCCAGAAAGATAAATAAATAGGTCCAAGAATAAATCAAGCCTGGACTCTTCCTAGAACCAAGCTGACTAAACTGAGGCTGTCACGCTTCAGACATATCATGGCAAGCTATGACTCACTGGAAAAGACAATAATGCTTGGTAAGGCAGAAGGCAGTAGGAAAACAGGAAGGTCACACTACAGGTGGATACTTAATCAAGGAAACCATGGCTCTGAGTTTGCAAGATCTGAGCAGGGCTGTCGATAACTGGGTGACTTGTAGGCTTCAAATACATACCTGAATTACCTGAAGTCAACTGAGAATCAAAGAATCATAGAACCATAGGCTTGGAAGAGACCAAGAGGGCCACCCAGCCCAACACCCTGCCATGTAGGAAGACACAATCAAAGCATTCCTGACAGAGGCCATCCAGCCTCTGTTTAAAAACCTAAACTTGATAGCAAAAACAACAACAACATCTTACTCTAATTTCAGAAGAAGTCATCTCTGGGTAATATTCTTCTTTGTACTTATCTCTTTGATTAGCCTGAATCCTATTGTTACTTACATCTAAAATAAGCTCATTAAATTAGTGAGATTTACCTATGTGTTGATTCACAATTCTACAAGTGAATCAGTTGATCTACTCTAGTTGGTACAAACCAAAAGGATTTCAGTCCCCCCCCCCACTTCTCTCTCTGTGTGTATGTTTGTTAGTTTATTTGTTTTCATGAAGTCCTTACTCTATTTCTCTGCTGGCTGGGGAGGAAGAGAAGCCATGAAGATCCTGAATTTCTCCCTCCTCTCAAGAACTGCAGTAGGCTTCATAAACTTTGACAAGCTGAAAACAATTCTTACAATGTCCTATGGAGAGGCTTTGGAGTATGAGGAAACACCACTTGTCCATGGGAGGCATTGTGGCATTCTTGATATTAGCCTGATGTTTATAATAATGGATGGAAATCCATTTTTAATAGTGGCTTGACATTTGAGAAACTTCTATTTATCACCATCAATTGCCTTACCAAAGCTTTCAACTGATGGACACTCAGCAAATAGCATCCAGAAACAAAGTCAATAGCTCCACAAGTGTCATTACTGAAAGGGAGATGTGAGAGATTGGACTATCCCCACTATAAATGCTATTTTGGCTTGAAAGAGGTCAAAGGATGGACCTTGTTTTAGATGTGTATTTCCTCACACAGGTGAAATGAGAAGTATGTTTGCATTCATTATTTCCCTATGCATCGTTATCAGGCATGATGGGAGAGGGGAAGCCAGTACGTATTACTGCCGCAAATAAGCCATTGCTTCTAATTGATGGGACAAGCTGTCAATAGATAGTCAATGTCACTTTTTTGTGTGTGGTATTGAAGGCATGCTAAAATATGTCCTGTTGTAATTGCAAGTTAACAGAATGAATGGGTAGTCCTCAGCAATAAAACTTAGAATCATAGAATCATAGAATTGCAGAGTTGGAAGAGACCACGAGGGCCATCCAGTCCAACCCCCCTGCCACGCAGGAAATCACAATCAAAGCATCCCCGACAGATGGCCATCCAGCCTCTGTTTAAAGACCTCCAAGGAAGGAGACCCCACCACGCTCCGAGGGAGTGCGTTCCACTGCCGAACAGCTCTGACTGTCAAAAAGTTCCTCCTAATGTTGAGGTGGAATCTCTGTTCCTGGAGCTTGCACCCATTGCTCCGTGTTCCAGTCTCTGGAGCAGCAGACAACAAGCCTGCTCCATCCTCAGCGTGACATCCCTTCAAATACTTAAACAGGGCTATCATATCGCCTCTAAACCGTCTTTTTTCCAGGCTAAACATACCCAGCTCCCTAAGTCTCTCCTCATAAGGCATTGTTTCCAGACCTTTCACCATTTTAGTTGCCCTTCTCTGGACACGCTCCAATTTGTCAATATCCTTTCTGAATTGTGGTGCCCAGAACTGGACACAGTATTCTAAGTGAGGTCTGACCAAGGCAGAATAGAGTGGCACTATTACTTCCCTTGATCTAGACACTATACTTCTATTGATACAGCCCAAAATTGCATTGGCCTTTTTAGCTGCCGCATCACACTGTTGGCTCATGTTCAACTTGTGGTCTACTAGGACTCCTAGATCCCTTTCGCACGTAGTCTCATTCAGCCAGGTCTCTCCCATCCTATATTTATGCATTTCATTTTTCCGCCCTAAATGCAGTACTTTACATTTCTCCGTATTGAATTTCATTTTGTTAGCTTTGGCCCAGCTCTCCAGTCTATCCAGGTCATTCTGAATTTTGATCCTGTCCTCTAGGGTATTAGCTACTCCTCCCAATTTGGTGTCATCTGCAAATTTGATAAGTATGCCCCTAATTCCCTCATCTAAGTCATTGATAAAGATGTTGAATAGCACTGGGCCCAGGACAGAACCCTGTGGCACCCCACTGGTCACATCTTTCCAAGACGAAGAGGAGCCACTGCTGAGCACCCTTTGGGTTCGGCCGGTCAACCAATTACAAATCCATTGAACAGTTAACTTGTCTAGCCCACATTCTACAAGCTTGTTTGCAAGAATGTCATGGGGAACCTTGTCAAAGGCCTTACTGAAATCAAGGTATGCAATGTCCACAGCATTCCCTTCATCTACCAAGCTGGTAACTTTATCAAAAAAAGAGATCAGATTAGTCTGGCATGACTTGTTTCTCTGAAACCCATGCTGACTTTTTGTGATTATGGCATTGCCTTCTAAATGTTCACAGACTCTCTGTTTAATGATCTGTTCTAGAATCTTCCCTGGTATTGATGTCAGACTAACTGGACGATAGTTGTTGGGATCCTCTTTTTTCCCCTTTTTGAAGATGGGAACAACGTTTGCCCTCCTCCAGTCTGCTGGGACTTCTCCTGTTCTCCAGGAGTTCTCAAATATTATTGCCAATGGCTCTGAGATTATATTTGCCAGCTCTTTTAATACTCTTGGATGTAGTTCATCTGGTCCTGGAGATTTAAATTCATTTAGATTAAGAAGGTATTCCTGTACTACCTCTTTACTTATTTTGAGCTGGATTTCCCCTATGGTGTCCTCTGTTCCATTCTCCTCAGGTTGGTCCTCCTTTTCCTTTTCTGAAAACACTGAGGCAAAGAAGGTGTTGAGTAATTCTGCCTTTTCTCTGTCCCCTGTTAGCATTTTGCCATCTTCTCCACGTAGCGGCCCTATCATTTCCTTCTTCCTCCTTTTGCTGCGGACATACCCAAAAAAACCCTTTTTATTGTTCTTAACCTCCCTAGCAAGCCTGAGCTCATTCTGCGCTTTAGCTTTTCTGACTTTACTCCTACACGTGTTCGCTATCTGTTTGAATTCTTCTTTGGTGATTTCCCCCCCTTTCCATTTCCTATACATGTTCCGTTTAAAACTTAGCTCCATTGAAAGTTCTTTAGTCATCCATCCTGGTTTCTTGAGACACCTCCCATTTTTCTTCCTCAATGGTACTGTTTGAAATTGTGCCTTCAGTATCTCCCTTTTGAGAAAGTCCCATCCGTCTTGAGGTCCCTTCTCTTTTAGTATTCTTGACCATGGGATCATCCCCAGTATTTCCCTGAGTTTATTGAAATCAGCTCTCCTAAAGTCAAGAATGCGTGTCTGACTATGCCTGGCTTCTCCTTTCCATTGTATAACAAACTCCAGGAGAACATGATCACTCTCACCTAAGGATCCCACCACTTGCACCCCATTAACAAGGTCGTCTCTGTTGGTTAGGATCAGATCTAAAATAGCTGACCCCCTTGTTGCCTCTTCCACCTTTTGGACCATGAAATTGTCTTCCAGGCATGTAAGGAATTTGCTAGACCTTGTAGTTTTGGCTGAGTTAGATTGCCAGCAAATATCAGGATAGTTGAAGTCACCCATCACTACTACATCTCTCCTTTCTGCATGTATGTTCATCTGTTCTAGAAAGGCAACATCCAATTCCTCCGTCTGATTTGGGGGTCTGTAGTAGAGTCCCACAATAACATCCCTGTTGTTTCCCTCCCCTTTAATTTTTATCCAGATGCTCTCCACCTGGCTTCCAGTATTGATGTCATGGATCACTTCACTGGTGTAAATATCCCTGACATATAATGCTATTCCTCCTCCTTTCCTGTTTGGCCTGTTTCTCCTATAAAGGTTATACCCCTCTATTCCTACATTCCAATCATGAGACTCGTCCCACCAGGTTTCAGTAACGCCTATTATATCATATTTGTTTTGTAGTGCAAGGAGTTCTAGTTCATCTTGCTTATTTCCCATGCTCTGTGCATTAGTGTAGAGACATCTGAGACCATGTGTTCCCTTTACTTGCTCCCTGTGCAAGTTTTTTTGCCTCCCACTGTTGGGTCCTTGCGCTGTTCGCCTTGTTCCCTCTATGACAGTTTGACTATTTTCTCCAGTCCTTTTGCCTTCCAGAATACTGTCTCCCTCCCCCATATGACTCAGTTTAAAGCCCTCCTGATCAAATTCTTGAGACTGTTGGCAAAAATGTTTCTTCCAACTGTTGTAAGATGCACCCCATCTCTTGCCAGAAGTCCCCCCGCATGGAAGCGCAGTCCATGATCCAAGAATCCAATTTGTTCCCGGCGACACCATCTACGGAGCCAGTTGTTTACGTCGGCTATTTTCCTCTCCCTTCTTGGGCCATGCCCTTCAACTGGCAGAAGAGACGAGATGACCACCTGTGCGTTCATTTCTTTCAGCTTCCTCCCCAGGGCCTCATAATCTCTTCTGATCTTGGGAAAGCTGTGCCTTGCAGTATCATTGGTTCCCACATGGACCAAAAGGAAGGGGTTATGATCTGTAGGCTTGACGAGTCTTGTCAGCCTCTCGGTCACATCACAGATCTTTGCCCCAGGGAGACAACACACCTCCCGAGTCATCTTGTCAGGCCCACATACCACTGCTTCTGTACCCCTCAGCAAGGAGTCCCCCACCACCACCACACGCCTCCGCTGAGGCTTTGCAGCTGCTGTTCCTTGCGGTGGTCCTCTCAAGGTCCCCTGCTCTACCCCTGAAGTCTGTCCATGCTGTTCTTCCTCGTTGTCCTTGATAAGGGAAAGGGCTTCGAATCGATTCTGTAGCTGCAAGCTGCTGGAAGAATCCCTGGATTTTCTTGTTCTGTGTGTGACATTCCTCCAGCTGTCTACTTCCTGTGTCCGTGAAGTGACCCTCTCCTCCACAGCCACTTCCTCTGTGCGGTCCCCATCCAAGACTGTCCGTTCTGTTCTGTCCAGGAAAACCTCTTGCTCACGAATCTGTTGAAGTGTAGCTACCCGTGTCTCCAGCTGCTGTACTTTCTCCTCCAAGAGGGCTACCAGCTTGCATTTGGTGCATGTGAAGTTCTCCACGTCTGTAGACAAGAATACAAACATCGCACATGTCTTGCAAGTGACTGCTGCAGTCCCCTCAGTGTCCATGATGAGAGCTTTTAGGTAATCTAAGAACTCTTAGTTAACGCTGAGAATGCTAAGCTGTACTTTTAGGTCTGCTGTATTTTTGTTTGGTTACTGAAATTTGCGCGCCGTTAGGCGCGCGCCTCTGGCTCTTGAGGGTAAAAGGGGAAGGTCAGAAGTTCAAGCCCCTCAGCAACAAGCAGCCTCTCCCAACAGTTTTTTTAAAAAATTCAATCTCCCCAGTCAGAATGGCTGTTCAGAAGTTGCTTCCTTCTTCTCCCTGGCAGGAAACTGGCAGGAAACTTGCTGTCCAGAAGCTGCTCTCCTTCTCTCTGGCAGGAAACTGGCCTGGAAAGCCTCTGCAAGGACTTATATAGAGCTAGGCTCCCAGCTCCACCCCCTAATGACTCACAGGTGTGACTCACAGGTGTGACTCACAGGAAGGCTCTTGAGGGTAAAAGGGGAAGGTCAGAAGTTCAAGCCCCTCAGCAACAAGCAGCCTCTCCCAACAGTTTTTTTAAAAAATTCAATCTCCCCAGTCAGAATGGCTGTCCAGAAGTTGCTTCCTTCTTCTCTCTGGCAGGAAACTGGCAGGAAACTTGCTGTCCAGAAGCTGCTCTCCTTCTCTCTGGCAGGAAACTTCCAGGTGAGAATGTGAAAATGAAGCACAGGATACTCTTTTTATGAACTGTCCTATTTAGTTTCAACATTTTAAAGTTTGTTTCAGTGCTTGTGTGTTAATTTACTTTGTTAATTTAGGTATTTTTGAAGTTTTAGGCATGCTTACGTCTTCTTGCAAGAACCACTGAAATCTCGCCCTTGGAAAATCGCAGAAGTAAACTCCCATTCTTACAGTGCTAGTGGTCATCGTGCAATGATCTTGTGGCAGTTCTTTCATGTGATTACAGTGACATGCGGTAGTAAGTATAATAATGCCACAATGATTCTGCTTTCCTCACTCACACTCACTGAATTACCACGCTTTTACACACTAGTCTGCTAGGACTCTGGTCTTTCTTGGTAGTATCATTATATATCTCTTGCTTTTGACATTCCTTGTAAAACTGGTGAATATAACAACAACAACAACAACAACAACAATAATAATAATAATACTGAGTTACCAATTTGAAATCTCATGTAAAAATCTTTAGCCAGTCCACCAGGTTCTCAAAATTGTGGCTAGGATGTCAAGGAAAGGAAGTTGCTCCTGACGCCTGACCATGGGTGGTCTGACCATAGGCCAGAAGGAGGCAAGCCCTCCCACCTCCAGCCAAGGCAGGCACCAGGCTGCTTCAGGCACCAATGACCCTCCCTCATTTCCCACCCACCCACCACATCAAATGGCCATCTCAGTCTACCCTCTGCCCCATTCACCCACCAACCTTTCTCACCTCTGGGAGGCATCTGCCCACTAATAAGCCCCCTGAGCATTAGGTCTCTGGAGTGTCCTTCTAGCCTACAAAAATTCAGGGAGGGATGGAATCAAGGGACTGAAAGAAGTGTTGCTTCCTCAAGACCCTCCTCTTTAAGCACAGTTGGGAATGTCTTTCCTGTCCAGCCCAAAGGCAACATCCTGGTCAAGGGGTGTTTACCTGACCAGTCAGCTGATGGTGACCCACCTGCAGCCTCACCCATCATGAAGATCTTCTGTTGGCAAACAAACAAAAAATTCACCATGATCTGACCTTTATTTCCATGTGATGTTTTTAATATACCAAGGCCTAATGTCAGCAAAAAAAATTAAAAGAAAAGAAAAGAATAACAGATACAGTTAATGTGTTTCTGTTGTATAAGTACAATTCTCTCTCTCTCTCTCTCTCTCTCACACACACACACACACACAGAGGGGGGGGGTTAGCAGACAATTACTTCACTGATCTTACATCTTGACCCAAATCTTGCTGGTGTCTTTCTATGGAGGTGCTTGGGCATTTTTGCCCAATGTGGAATGACTACATTCAATTCAGTGTTGAGGAAGTGGAGTTGTGTGTTTAGTCCTTTTGAGCATGGATTCATACTGTGCTTGGATATGTATGTTCCTGATACATAGTGGCACATACATGTTAGGTAGTGCACGTTTAGTTACATATTTGATGTCGTCATTCATTTATGCATGGTTTCCATTCAACACAAGGCTGTGTAGCACAATTAATGTGTTACTCTTCATGCAGAGATTTTTGCTACAGCACCTCAGTGCAGGATCACAACCAATATATACCTTGTTGAACCCCTTTCCTCCTGTAATACACAGCCCCATCTATCTCTAGGCCATATGTCCTGACAGCTTTGATATTATTATTTGCAACTTTCAGAAGCTGGGATGTTCATAAACATTCCATATACCCCAGCAGATGAGTCCATGGCATGAGAGGCCACATATCAATCAGCAGAAGCCAAACAGAGCTCCTACAGTGTCAGCTGTCAGTTGTTAGCTGCAGCTTATTTTTTGAGAATGCTACTTCCCTAAACCGGCCTTTCCTGGTTATTTAGAGGATAAATGTCTTAATTGAACCATAGGGATGTTGCCAAGTAGGTCACAAACTTACATCACTCTCCCCTGCAGATTAAAAAAAAAAAAGTCACGTGGTAAGAAAGCATTTTGAGACTGTTTGTGCATTTTTAAATAATTTTCCACACCTGTGGACTTTATTTGGAAAAAAAATGCAAAAAAAATTGTTTTTCTCATGCACAAGCACTCATATACAAAAGATGGTTGATAGCCTTCATTGTTAGGCACAACTATGATGATGAAGCTCCATCACTGTAGCCACATCTGATAATGCCCCCACCCCAACAAACTCTTACTTCTTCAGCCTGGCAGTGCCCCAGCCAAAGAGTTTCTGAGGTGCTGCAGATCAGAACACTGGGGAAATGTTGTCTGCACTAATCTGTTGATCATGGGGTTCTTCAGAAGCAGGAAGCTTGAGATACCTCTTGAGGTCCTGCCACAGCTGTTCATCTCAAGACATCCCATGACCAGGAGAACACTGCATATATCTTTTCCCAGCACCCCAGTCTTCAGCATCTCAAAAACCCTTTGGCTGCCAGGCTGAAAAAGGAGCGCTTCTTCTCCCACCTTCAGTGCTGACTACCACTTTTTCGTACCGGTTTGCATTCATCCTGTGTTCCTGTTTTGCCTTGGCTTCAGACTGACTTCATTCTCTGGACTGCTGAATGAACCCCTTGCAGACCACAGACCTGGACCTCAGACCTAACTCTACTGATCTCTGGACTGGCTATTGACTTCCCTGGTATCTTGTGTGGACAATTGGTGACAAACTAGGACTGCACCCTTTATTTTGTTGATCCTATATCCCTACCCTGTTACTCTTCAGGCACTTGCGGATGAGAAAAACTGCAAGTATTCTTTACGTTTCTAATAGAGTAGATTCATTTTATCATGCACACTTATGAAAGTTCCCTTAAGTCAACGGGCCTGCTCTAATTCAGACTAACAATTAGATTTAGCCCCAAGATTTACTAGAATCTAGGGATGGAACATTTCATAAATTTCATTCTCATGGGCAATAATAAATATTTTAACCATCCTTCTCCCTGCTAGGAGTAAGCCCTCAAAACAGTTTTCAAATCCTATTCATAGTTCAGGGTTCATTTGATGAAAACTCCACATGTGGGTTTTGAGGGAAGAAAACAAAACTTTTCAAATAAAAAGGTTTTTTTCTGTACAGGAAACTTGCTTTCTGCTCAGAAAAGAATATTTCTGTGCAGAAAATGAAATGTTATTTTCTATGCAGAGAACAAATTTCCTGTACAGAAAAAAAAAATCTTTTTGTGCAAAATGTTGTTTTCTGTGCAGAAATAAAACTATAGTTTTTTGGTACAGAAAAACTGTTTTGTGCAAAAAAAAAAAAGCCCTGCATTTTTGGTGCAGAATAAGTCCCAAACTATGAAGGTTATTATCTGTCCAGGACTTTCCTTGTCAGATTTTCCTGACACTCAGGAACTTCCTTTTTCATCTGGGTTGCAAATATTTATGACTATTTTTTTTAATTCCTAATAGGATCTGCCCATAATTATAGTAGAGATATACTAAATTACCTAAATATTATTGTTAATCCTGACTAGAGTAGACCCATTGAATCAATTGTTTTTACCTATGTGATGATTTATAATTCAACAATTGATTCAATGGATCTACTCTAGCTAGGACTAACCAATCAGATTCTAGCCAACAAATACAAAGGGCATCTCAGTGGTAAGAAACCTGATAGAAGAATATGTGTCAACTCTGTGAGTTGTTTGGTCCTTCATATACACCCCATGAGTAGGTTCTGTGGTGGTGGTAGGGATTTGTTTCATGAAAAAAAGTTCTATGAAAAATATTGGGGAGGGTGCATGGTGAACTTTTTGCCAAAATGTCCTCAAAAGAAAAAAAAATCATAGAAAAATACGTGAAGACTGGAATTCAGGATCACAGTTACAAATGTGTAACCTTATGCAGTCATAATAGATTCATATTCATGATCTCTAGGTATTCAATAGTGTAGGTAATATGTAGGGTTCATGAAAAACCCCAAATCCTGACTTATCGGGCAGCAGCCACTACGAGTAACAGGTCTGTTTTCCTATTAGTTGCCAGCAATCTCCAGTGTGAGGAGGAATTGCAACAGGGATCCTCATTCTGGTCCCGTCTACACAATTTAAATAATACATATGGCGTGCGGAAGTTTGCGCTTCTGTACAAACGACCGTTCGGATGCACACGAATGCAAAAGAGGGGGGCCCTGATTTTCCACCCTGAAATACGCACATGCGGCGTTCGGGAGGGAAAGCGGATCGCGAAGAGAAATCCGGATGCCGTTTGGATGGCTGATGGGTCTGTACTGTCCGTTTGCACACATACGAACAGGCAGGGTAATCTGATTGGCTGGCCAAGTAGAGGGGGCAGGGCTAGCACGGAGGGGAATTGGGAGCGGCCGCCATGCTGGTTTCCCGGCTAGTGATACATTCATTACATGGACTCATGGTCCAAATGACACAGTCCAGATCTTAATGTAATTTAATATTACAGATCAAAGTAGACTATAGCAGAGGAAGCTGTTTCATCTGTCTATGGGGGGCAGCCATTTCACCTAGAAATGTGGAGACTGATAACTTGTACTGCACAAGGAAACCACTGCAACTCTTTCAACACTGGAGAGAAGGATTCTTCATGAAAGTGGTAACTTCTCATGTAGCCACCAACCATGCTTGTGATGGTAGTAGGACCAAGAGAAGGGTCTCTTATGATTATTTAAGGTCCAGTAAGTCCGTGTATTTATATGTTTATTTATTTTTATTTTATATTGTAAATTGCGGAAAACTAACTGTCCGCAAACCAGGAACCTTTAAAAAAAAAAGTGGCAGGAGATATAAAACTGCTGCTTGGCTTGCTCGCTCCAGCCAGCTTCAGGAAGAGAGAGTCATACAGAGTTTAGGGGTCTTTTTTGCCCCCCATACGGATTTTTTTTATGATCGTATAGCCACACCCTCTGATTGTCACGAAGGGAATCACTCATGGAAAGAGATGGGAACATCAGTCTATTGCATCCTGATCAACAGGAGAACAGACCTCTCTTGCTTACATCAGAAGCTGCCTGGTAAATCAGGACTGAGAGGGGATTAGGCTGGAAGATGCTACTTAGCTGTATAACTAAGGCAGTTATGTAGCTAAGTAGCTGATCTAGAATACCAACCAAAATCTTTTATAAAGTCAACCAACAGGAAAAACACTTTCAAAATGTGAGAATGAAATAAATAAAAATTTACATCCTTACACCTTGCACTAGAAAGAGATCACTAAAACAGTGATATGTATCCGGACTTATTATACTTTGAATAAACAAGTAATTTGTGCTCTGTTGATTTCAATTTGCTTCAAGACTTTGGATTCAACTCATTGATTCCTGTTTGAATGCAAAGCAATTGTACTTGAAAAGAAAATATAATATATCCATACTCTGTTACATTGACTATGATTATTAGTCATATATGAATATATACATACACAGAGAGAAAGAGAGAGAGAGATGGCAAGACAGATAGTTTTATTGGAAAACAATTACTGAAAGTGGCATGAGGCAGAAAATGAAATAATTGATCAACAAGCACATTTGTTTGGAATGCTAGTGGATAACAGAGTATACACAGAAATTAAAAGAACACGGTTTTGGCTGAGAGACCTAATCTCCTTTGGAAATATAACATCTAAAAATAAGAACAGCCTTGTGTCAAAAATCAATAAAATACTGTTTGACTATCATTGCGAAACTGAGCAAGTAGAAATTTTATGTTGAAGCAGATGAAAGATCTAGGTCATTTGTCGGGCGGGGGGCAGATATATGGAAATACAGTACGAGACTTGCATTATACACCAATATTAAGAGACCACTAGTATAAAATAATAACCAGAAGATAGATTGAACCTCAAAACCTGCACAAAATAATGGCTACCTATGATCTCTAATGTATAAAATATAAAACATATATAGGAACATTCTATCATATATGATGGACTTGACTGGCTACTAAGAAATGATTGGTCTGACTTTAACTGTAAAGTTAATATAGAATAACTCAAATGTAAGGATGGAAAAAATTATGAAAAAACATTCAGAAAATAGCCAAAAAGGTACATTTCACATGTTGAGAAATCCTGATGAGAAGAAACCTGGAGTTACAAGAATCTTTTTAGTTCAGGACTTATTCTGTGCAAAATTCACACTTGGTTGTTTTGCACAGCAAACACCATTTTCTGCACAGGGAACAGCATTTTCTGCATGGAAAATAACATTTCAACACAGAAATATTAATTCCTGTACAGAAAGTGCTGTTTTATGTGCAGAAAATGCTGTAATTGAGGATTTATTCTGTATAAAATTTGCACATGGTTGATTGCATAGAAAACAGCACTCTCTGTTGGAATATTATATTTCATACAGAAAATGCTGTTTTTCTGCACAAAACAATCTCATGCAGATTTTGCACAAAATAAGTCCTGAACTAAGACTAGGCTTTGATAACTGGTTTTTGAAGACTTTCTTGCAGCAGGAAGAAAATTGGTGAAATTATTAATTGCTAACTTCAAGAAGAAACTTAATGAAGAATTACACCCTGCTCAAATGAATGGGATGTTAGAACCATTTGTATTTTTACTTTACTTGCTAATTTGTTAAGAAAGCATGCATAACTGACACAGAGCACTATTTTTAATATGCTCTTGGCTGGAATGATCCTTTATGCTTAACTGCAGAGCAGAGCAACTGTCCTGGTGGCCAGAATTCCTGGAAAGATTTAATAAAGGACTTATAATGTAAATTGTTTGTACTCACTCAAACATAATAAAACACCAGCCGGGTGCAGGATTTCTCCTTCCTTGTTCAGCATGGGCCACCAAAAGGCCTTTAATCATATTTATAAATCCTTGCTTGGAGAAGTTTCTGTCAAGCCAATCTTCTTGAATCTGATATGATTCTTCAGCTTTGTGGCTAGAGAGCAATTGAATTTCCAGCCATACCTCTCAACTAGCTTCCCCCATCCCAGCTCATTCCTGGGTCTAGGGATTATCTAGAAGATTGTGATTCTGCCTTTCTGGAATCCTTCCATATCTTTAAGAGATTAAAGATAATAATAAATCCTGCAAAGCTGGACAACATGCAGATCGTGGTGCTAATGGTCAACCATTTTGACCAGAGCCATCAAAGCATTAAAACAATGTTGAACCATGTGCAAAGCATTTTGAATGAAATCAGGCACAAAGGCTTTCATAAACAGCCATGTTTTTACTTGGTGACTAAATGAAGCCAGAGTTGGTGCCAACCGGGCCTACAAGAGGAGAGCATTCCACAGTTAGGGTGCCATATCTGAGCAGGTTCTGTCCCATGCCTTCACATAGTATATGGACCTCACTGGTGAAACTCAGAGGAGGAAACACACACACCAACAGATATAGGGAGAGGCATTCTCTCAAGGTCTCAAACGTTTAGGGAGATATATTGGCAGCCAGTGCAATTCTTTTAAGACTGACATTATATGATACCTATATGGTATTGCAATCAGCAAGCAAGCTACTGCATTTTGTACTAGCTGCCAGCTTCAGACTAATCTTCAAGGGCAACCCCATATAGAATGTATTACAGTAGTCTAATCAGGAGATTACCAGTGCATGAACAACTGTGACTAGGTTATCTGTATCCAGAAAAGGCTGCAGCTGGTACACCAGTTGAAACTGGTGCCAAACTCTCTGAGCCACAGAGTCCACATGGGCCTGCATTGACCAAAATGGATCCAGGAGCTACTCCCTTGCTCTCTTGGGGGAGGCCATCTCCATCCAAGGACAGACTGTTTACCCACTTCCTGAGAACCACCAATCCACAGATCCTCATCTTATCAGGATTCACCTTCAGTTTATTGGTCCTCCTACAGCCCATTACAGCATCCAGGCTCTGATTCAACACCTGCACACCCTCAGCTGATTCTGATGATGACAAGGAAAATTGCTATGTGTCATCAACATACTTATGGCACCCAGCAACAAAACTCCTAATGACTTCACCCACTTGCTTTGCATAGATATTGAATAACATGGTGGATAAGTTGGAACCCTGTGGCACCCCACTGCTTAATAGCCATTGGACTGAACAGAAATCCCCTCAAGGTTATATCATACCCACCAATGTTTCATAGATGAAAACTGGGACTTGTGTGGCTAAGCAATATCAGAGAGCCTGAGGGGATGTCATCCCAGGGCATTGTGGGAAATTTAAATAGTGCTCTAGAGGAATGCTATAATGGGAGAATTCTGGAATATTAAAATGGTCATCTGCAGCCGCCACCACTAGGTACATAGGAAGCTGGGAAACTGCCTTAGAGTGAGATGGATCATTGGCCGATCTAGACTAACATTGTCAGCTCTGATGGACGAAAATTGTTCTCCAGGTTTTCAAGCAGGATTCTAGCTTAGCCCTACTTGGAGAGCCCTGGTATTCCCTGGTGGTCTCCCATCCAAGTGCCAACTAGGGCCAATTCTGCATAGCTTCTGAAATCATGCCTGACTGGATGTGTTCAAGGTGGTAGATGTTTCAATAACCCCACAGTTGAGAGCCAAGGGTATTATTGTGGAAATATGGAGCCACTCTGATGAATTATTGGAATGCTAGCAACTCCCAGAAGGTTCACAATGCTGACGCCCAATCTGCATGTATGTATGGGTCTGCACTTTCACATGAAAAGCAGGATGACTCTTATTTCTACTCAAGGACTCCAATTCTTTCCCCATTCCAAAAGCTCCTCTAGTTAAGTCGATATATTCCAGGGTGCTCACAACCATGCTCCCCTCTTCAGTAGGATAGCTGCTTCTTCCCTGTCGTCCTTCACCCTTTTTCCTCTTTCTTCCCCTTCCTATTTTTTTACCATATTCTTCTCCCCCTCCTTTCATACCAGGAGAGGCTTCATCTCCTTGCCAGCAACCTTCCATCTGCAGTTTGGATGACTGTGTTTTTCTTCTATTGTGAGCCACTGAATGGAGAGGAGGGTCTCTGGCTCAAGACAAAAAAATAAGTATTTGAAATCCATTTGGGCTTTTAAACAAACAATCAAAGCTTTTTTTAAAAAAAAAAATCTTTTTCTGTGGGCACATGCATGTACCTCCAATTTGGAGCATGCTTTTATTTTGAGCCTCTTCTATTAGCCAGACAGACCCGGCAACAGAGAATGGTGTAGCACTTAAATGTGACATTTGAAAGAGCTTGCTTGTATTCCTAGAGAGAGCGTGTAGGCTTTTGATTTCTGTTTTTCTCCCTCTCTCACCCATTTCTCAGTGCCGTGTCTTTTGACTATTTATATCCTGTCTTTTTAAAACCAGGATTCAAGGGCTAGATGAGTAACTCTTTGTACCAGATTGAACCAACGGGGGAGAAGAACCCCCAGCTACGAGCCATTTCAAATCCACTGCTTCTTCCTCTGGCTTTTCAGAGCTGTTCAAAAGGTTCAGCAGCATTTCTTTCCCCGATAAGCTTCAAACAGAAAGTGACAAGTCCCCTTTTTACCTATTCTTTCCTTGGCAGGGATGATCAACAAGCACCCCTCTGCATAAAGCACACCTTCATGCTTTTCTCTGCCCTATTGCCTCTGGTCTGAATATTCCCTGTGTTGATCTTTAATCCTGAGTTTGCAACTTCACAATGCACTACTTGAAACTAGAATAGCAAAGCAATGCAAAACTGTATAGTGGACCAGTATAAGGCAAAGAATAGAAGATCCAATAACTTTTTATGCAGCTGTCTATAGATGGAGGGGAAGGAAACAGTGCTATGAAATAATAAAAAATTATGCTATTTTTCCATATTTGTTATTTATTTTTATTTAAATATTTTTATCCCACCCTCTAATAAGAGCGGTATGCAATTAAAACAATATGAACAATTTAAAACAATCCTAGATAAAAGCAATAAAATAATTTAAACATGATCAAAAGCTATTTAATAGATCACCAAGGCCCTGTCTAGATGGCTTATTTACCCTGTGTTGGAGCCCTAGAGTCCAAATGATACAGGGCTTTTGCCTTGTTTTGCCCCTGGGCAATCCTGATGATGCTCAGGGTGAAGATGGAGTAAAGCCTATTAAAACATTTCAGCAAAATACCCAGTAAAAAACACCTCATTCCAGGAATAAAATGGATCAGGCCCCACAGGACTGCAAGAGGCCAATAGTGCCACACCAGCCCATCTCTGCAGCCGCCGCCACTTCCGTACATGTTGCATTCTCTGAAGCCAGGAAGCAGGTCCTTAGCATGTGACCAAGGCTGGTCACATGCAGGGGGCCTTGATCATGTGCTGCAGGCCCCCTACCTGGCTTTGGAGAGTGCAACATGGATAGAAGCAGCAGCAGCTGCAGAGACATTCTGGTGTCTCTGTGCGGACTCATGCCCATTTTGTTCTGGTAACAGGTGAGCAACCTTCCAGAGATTGATCCAGGGCCAGAATACGCCAGCAAAAATCCAGTGTATTCTAGCCTATGTAGATTAGCCTCAAGTTAAAACAGTAGAATAGGCAGTTAAGGCCATATACATGTATATGTACAGTTCTTGGGCAATTCTCATACATGTACAGTTCTAGGGAGAGACACTCCTTTATGCATTGGGAACCCGGGCCATTTAGGCTTTGAATATCACCACCAGCACCTTGGAGTGGCGGGGGGGAATCAAAACATTACAGCACATTATTAAAAGTCCTTTCTTCATAAACAATTCCCAAAGGTGAGGAGAGAAAAAAATAAATGAAAGCTTAACATGTTTCAGGAAGGACACCATGAAGGAGTATAATCTAGCCTTTCCAAGAAGGGAGTTCCAGAGCCTGGAAGCATCCAGTGAGAAGGCTCTCTCCTCTGTTCCCACCAGGTGTACATATGAATTGGTTTTTAACATAAGAGGACATTTGAATGCGATTTCCTCATGGACAGAGGGCTCATCTACATGATTCAGGATATGCTGTGGGGGCACCAGTGCATCCAGGCCCATTCCTCCCCAGTTACTGCTCCAAATGGAAGGAAGTTCAGATGGGCATATTGGCCTATCACTGCAGCCTCTACTGCCACCATCTCCCTCACCCTCTTGAAGCTAGGAAGCTGGTCCACAACATGTTACCAAGGCCCCCTGCATCTGACAGTACTCCTTCCTGCTTTGGAGAGAGCAAGGGAGACCGGAAGTTGCAGCAATGGGCCAGTCTGCTGGGCTGGGCTCCTGCGGTCTTGCGGGGCCTGATCCATTTCTTCCTGGTGGGAGTGGATTAAAGCAGGTATTTTAATACAATGGTTTATCAGGCCCTGCTCCATTCTCCCCTGTCTTTGACCCAGAGGTCATGAGGGCTGGAAAAGCCTTGTGTCATCAAGACTCCAGGGCTCTAAGACAGGGACAAGATGAGGTATATTGCCCATATAGACAAGCTGAGAGAGAGAGAACAGACTAGTATGCTCTTCCATTTCATTCTATTCTGTGTATAGATGAGGAGAGGACAGGCTAGAGTGTGGCAAAGAAATGAGGCATAAGAACAGCAGAGGAAGAAATGAAATATGCCTTCTTTTTTCAGCTGTATCCCACTCTCAGAATTTAGTTATTGCTGCTTGGGCATCTAAAACAACACAAGAAATGGATGTTTTTGAGTTATGTGGTTCCCTTTTATTCAGTACATTAATCAACACAATGATTCTGACAAAAAAAAAAACTACTGACATCCCGAGGAACATTCTGGAGAGAAATCTATTGAGAGCTGATACATTCTTTGGGACTTCTTTTTTATCTGAGACCTTTTCACCTATGCAACCAGCTTCACACTACATGCCTCACCTATGGATCAAAGGAATTACTTTTATTAGATTCCATCTGCAGCAATGATTCTTGAGTCATAACTATTTTTATTATTTTTAGTAGTGTATTTTATTTTTTTTATTCATTTCCTGTTCATATTTGCTCAAGAGACTGGGTTTAAACAGCAAGAAAAGAGATTCTTCCTAAACGTTAGGAAGAACTTCCTGATGGTAAGAGCTGTTTGACAGTGAAATATACTGCCTGGGAATGTGATATAATCCCCTTTGTGGGGTTTTAAACAGAGGCTGGATGGCCATCTGTCGGGGATGCTTTGATTGTGTATTTCTGCAAGGCAGGGGGTTGGACTGGATGGCCCTCGTGTTCTCTTCCAACTCTATGGTTCTATGATTTTTCCAACAAGCTTTATTGCTTATTGGACTCTTACTGGTTGTGTTTATCTTCAAAATCTGTTGCTGTTGTTCATTTTTAAATGTTGGGTGGATTTCACTGCTTAGTATGGTAGAAAGATCAAGTGAGGGTAAGAGAGCACTGTAAGGCAAGAAAGAACACTGGCCGAGAGAGAATACTAGGGGCTCTTTCACCCAACACAATTATAATGCTACTAGCAGTACCCAGCGTAACATACGCTGTTAAAAAAACTCCCCCAAAACCACCTGGTAGACCGCATGACAAGTTGACTGCCTGGGTCCCATTGCAGGTGGCCTGCTGCCATCTGCAGTTAACTGCCTGAGTTCTGTCACAGGTGGCCCACTGTGATGGCCAGTTAACAGCCTGGGTTCCGTCGCAGGCGGCCGACCACCACCAGCAGTTGATTGTCTGGGTCCTGTCGCAGCCCGTGACTGGTGAGTATCTGAGAGAATGAGGGGAGGGAGGGGTCCTCAAGAAGCTGGGAGATGCAGATTGAGTGTAGATCAAGTGACAGGAGTGGATTGTGAGATGGAAAGGGAATTTGCATGTGGGTGGTGATTGGTTGGGTGTGTTTCCTGAGCAATCAATCAGCACACTGGGAAAGGCAACATACCCAAGAGTTTTATACAGAGAGATGGGCTTATCTACAAAGGCCAAATACCCCAGCTTTCCCCCATTCCAGAGCACTGCAGTCCAGATGACTCAGGGCATTTACCCCAATCTGCCCCTGGACAGTCCTTACAACCTCCAGGGAAGATCCAGAGTTGGAATAGGGCCCTTTACAGAGATATAAGAAAACACCCAGCTTAAACTCGTACCACCGGATTGGGCAATGTGTGTTCATGGAAGCCCATTCCAGCAGCACTCCATCCCTTGCTGCTGCCGCTACCTCTCTGGCTCACCTGGAAGCCAGGCAGGGGTCCATCAGCATGTGACCAAGGCTGGTCACATATAGTGGGGTTTCAGTCACATATTGTGGCCCCCCTTCCTGGCTTCCCCATCAGCAGAGAAAATGGCAGTGACAGCAGCATTGGACTGGCATCCTGTCTGGACATAGGCCCATTTTCTCCAGGTAACAGGGGCAGGATGGGCCAGTTCAGAGCCAGGATACACAAGCGGGGAGCTGCCATATCTTAGCTAGTGTAGATAAACCCTATGATTCCACTTTAACTGCCATAGTTAACTGCTATGATCCTGAGGTTTGTACTTTGTAGCCTGGTGAAACACTAAAGCTCTCTGCCTGAGAATTCTAAATGCCCCTCCCTAAATGTCCCTCTTTAAAAAGCAAATCCTAGGAATCCATGAAATGTTGTCATGGTAGCCTCAGAGAGAAGGAAGGAAGGAAGGCACCTATTCTGAAACCAATTCCTTTTCATATGGTTTAATAAATTAATATTATGATGTAGGGCAGGAAAGAATATTCAAAAATATTGTCAAAAACATGTTTTCTGAGTGTTGAGAAACTCTGATGAGAAGAATCTTGGACTGACAACAATCTCCACAGTTCAGGACATATTCTGTGCAAAATTTGCATGCGGTTGCTTTGCACAGATAACAATACTTTCTGCTCTGGACACAGCATTTTCTGCACATGAAAAATATGTTTGTGCAGAAAATGCTGTTTTCTATGCAAAACAATCATGTATGATTTTTGTGCACAACAAGTCCTGAACTGGCTTTTAAAGACATTTCTCTACCAGGAAGAAAGTTGTTAAAATTACTTGCTGCTTCTTTGGAGCAGAAATTTAGTGAATCATTACACCCCTATTATGATGATGGTGATGGTGATGGAGATGATGGTGTGCAGAGATCTAATAAAAGCATGGGAATCAGAAACAAAGTGGAAGAATAGTAAATTAGTAACATGTTGTTCCTTCAATAAAACCAGATGATTCCGAGCCTTAATGCTCAAGCAGAAAATTTGGATGGGGAGACTTTCAGCCTGGGCTGTTTTCAACTTCTGGCTGACTATTGATTTGTACAAGCACTCCAACTCAGCTAGTGCAGATTGTTCATTTATTTCGTTTAGTTTAACATTTTTTGGGTCATGTTCCATCTTGATATAAAGTGTGAATCCAGGTTTTCTCATTATTTTAGCGAGATTCAGGTCGCGACCCTTCTCTGACTGAAAATTATTTTAGACATGTCTCACACTTTCTCTTTCATGGATCCATGGAAGGAAAAAAATGTGGGGGAGACTGTCTGTTTGCTTTTATTTGGACTGGATTGCTGAGGTGTGGATCTAGATTTGCTGACAATCTGGGAAGGGAGTGGAATGAGATGGGGAGAAGATATCTATATCTAGCTGCTGCTTTGGAGCAAAACCAGAAAAAGCTCACTATGACAACCTGCCATGCGAAAAAGTTTTGTAGAAGTGGAAACTTCAGCAGGTGCTGCTTGTCACAAAAACAGGTAACAAGGAACTGTCCATTCAGTATAGGCTCACTCAAAGGCACCTGGCACAGCCTGGGGAGGAACAAACCCAGGAATAGCTAAACAGCAGAACTGTGCAACAGAAAGGGCACAAAAACAAAGGCTTCAGCTGGCAGCCGTTTCACTGCTCTGACCCACTTTCACACACAAAAAGACTTACAAACAGCGAGGTTCGTCCAAAGATATCTGGAGGTCTTTATCTTCAGTTTCAGTATAAACAAACACAATATATACACAGCAAATCTTGTTAACTAACTCAACAGCAATGTCTCCAACATCCATCAACACTCCTCTTTTTCCACAACACCAACCCACACAATGCATCTTGTGCTTTGACTATATGGGAGTGTTTGATTGTCAGCCCTCTGCCTAGCCACAGCTGTGATCAAATCCACTTCAGCTGTGATAGTCAGTGGTCTGTTGCTCCAACTTTTTTCCTTTTACACTTAAAGCAATATTACTCTGACAGGAACATCTGCTGATTTTTCCTTTTTTACATAAATGTTAAAAGTACAGGACATGTTTCCAGTTTTCTCTCTGGCAATCCGACTGCCCAGCCCCTGGTAGCTACATACCAGCCTTCTGGTTTCTGCTTTTTTCCCTTTTTTCCTGGGCATTCATGGGCCTAGTGTGACCTGCAGAAGGTGCTGGGGCAAAAAATTCCTACCTCAGCCTACCAATATGGCATTGTTACCCTAAAAGTTGGGGGTGCTTTAGCTGGAGAAATTATTATTAGCTCAAATAAAATGCTGTGAGGGGCAAGTACCTCAGGTACTTTTCACCTGTGTAACCAGTATTAACTGCAGAGAACTCCAGTTGAAAGTAACTAGGAGAGCCTGCAAAAGTTTGCTGTTGCCCGAGTCTTTGGGGAAGAGCAAGATTCTGCCCCTTCCTCTCCTCTCCGCCCCTTGCTGGATTAATGGAGCACACAGTCCATTTTTCACTTTGAACTCAGCCTGCAATAATTGAAGTAAACTGAGGAGAAAAAGCAAAAGTGGGAGGAGGAGAGATGATAAACTAGTGCATTTTAAAAGAGCAGCTGAAGTGTGGGGTGACAAAGGATTAATCAGGACTGTCTCTGCCAAACTGGGACAGTTGGAGGGAATGGAATCGCCCATTCTGATACAATGGGGAGCAATGATTTCCTGCCATGGAAGGTGTGAAGATAAAGCCCCTCATAAGCATCCCTCCCTCAGGCAAAATTGGACACCAAGTCTCCTAAATGGTTAATCCCCCTTCAGAAATTATCAATTAGAAGTGTACTGAATGATCGATATTTTGTTATTGCTTTTGTAATACAGTAATAAAAAAAAAACTTATCCACGGGCTCGCTTTCTGTGATGACAGTTACCCACAGCTGCCACTACTAAGAAAACAGAAATGTTTGTGGACGTCTGCCATTACTTACCCTCTGGAATCAGAAGAGTCAGACACAGAGGAGGAGGCAGATTGCCAGGAATCTACAGCTCCTGGTGACAGTAGTCTTTCTGAGTCCAAGGAACTGGGGATAGAGGCAGGGATACTCCCCAGCAGGAATTTGCAGATATTGAAAACACATTACCATCCTTTATAGAGTGACAAAGAAGCAGGGAGAGATTATATCAATCCCAGCAGCTGTTAAATAGGAGGCACTAACCTAATTAGGCACCTGGTGCCTTGAGACAGGTGCCTATAAATCTCCCAGCAGTTCCCTGGCAGATTGGCTGCTGACAACTGTTCTTTCTTGGTGACTGACTTGGTGACTCTTTGGCATTAATGTTTTCTTGACCTTGGAATGGCTATAATTTATGACTCTGTTTTACTCCTTGCTGGCTCTGTTTATTTGGACTACTGACTTGCTGTATGACTTCTGGACTGGCTGACAACCACCCTCTTGCTTCTTCCCTCATCCTGCTGGATACCCTCTAACTGACCTGGAATGGGCTGACTACTCAACAGCTCTTGCATTCTAACCACCTGATTCCTGAGACACTTGCTGAGTGAAGCATATGGCAGCATCTCTCCATCCTCCAGTGCAATTCTATGATATGCTTGGGTCAGAAGTTGACCTCTCACCTTCCTTTTCTTGTGCAAGCATCTGTTGAGGAAGCGGCAAGAGGAAAGTTGAGAACGGATCACTTTTCCTGTCCTCCATAAGGAAGCAGGTGAGCAGGGGGGAATTCTCCCAGACATGGGAAATGTTGTTTCCAAGCCCCTTTTAACTTTGTGGTTGTGGTAGTAGTAGTGGTTGTGGTTAATTTTAAGTAGTTAACTATGATCTAAAATATATGGCTCAGTACTGTTGATGGTTTCAGGTATCTTATGAATGTCTTCGAATGCTTCCCTTGCGGATAAGGAGGGGGCTTACTGTACTCAGATTATGAGTACTATCAATTGGATGATGATGACATTGGCGATTCATAGAATCATAGAGTTGGAAGAGAGCACAGGTTTTTGAGGTTTCTAAACAGAGGCTGGATGGCCATCTGTTGGAATTGCTTTGATTGGGTATTCCTGCATGGTAGGGAGTTGGACTAGATGGCCCTTGTTCCAACTCTATGGAGATTATCAGATAGGAATGCAAAAAGCGTTCCTGTTCCACAATCTGCAATCCCATCCATGTCCTGACACAATAACCCTCCCCATCACACTTACCTTCTCTCCCATTGACAGGCAACCAAGTAATGAACGGAGCTCTTACAGAGCTCCATTCACTTCCTGGACTGAAATCCCACCCATTCTCGCAAGGAGACGCAAGTGCAAGAAATTAAAAAATTAAAATTAAAATAACACACAAGTTACACCAAAAACAGAAATACACTTTAAAATTTACAAGTAACCTGGGGAGGGTCATAAAATTGTGTCACTTACCTGGATTTCGTGATCTCACCCAGAAGTGTTCTGGCAGGACTGTCCATTGATGATGCATTCACGTGAGTTAAATGGCCCAAGGTTTCACACACCTTGCCGGCACCATAACAGATCAGGTGACCTATTGACGGCTTGCATCAATAAAAAGAAACCCCATAATGACACCAGTGGAATGCAAAAGGACAACATCATCTGATATTGGCATCCTTTTGTGTTCCTCTGGCATCATTATGCTGCCACATTAGCTGTGTCTGATAATCTCCTATGATTCTATGATCCCTGTTTCCTGCTCTGTCTCAACTGGTACACTGTGTTGCCTAAGCAAGAAAAACACAACTGCATTTTATTTATTTATATGTTTATTTATTTGGATTTATTTGTCATTTTCTTCAGCGCCTTTAACTTGAAAAGCTCCCCCACACACACACACACAATCTTTATCATGTTGCCTTTAAAATAACCTTCGAGATAGGTTGCCCCCTCATGAGAAACTGAAATGGAGAGATAGCAACTTGCCGAAGGCCGCACAAAAACAATTGCAAAAAGCACCTCTTTGATGGTGCAGGCCTGTATTTAGAAATCAATGGCTGTTTGCTCATTCCTTACAGAAGACAGCAACCCACTTCCTAGGTGGTAAGGGATGCTCCACCATTTATTACCAAACCCATGGACCATTTGAACTACAGTTTTTCTTGTGCACAGCAACAAGGCTCAGCTTGTTGTGGTCATAACTTAAAGCACTGGTACAGAATCTCGGGCCATCTGCCACCATGAATCTAATGGCTGTCTCTTTTATTTCCCAGATGTGTAATATGTAATAGAAATTTGCGGGAAACTCATAGCAACTAGGGCCGAAACTTGATAAGAAATACTGTGGCTGGGGACAGCTGCTAACACAATACTGGCATTGTATGGGATGATATAAACTTTTTCTTATCACTTTTATGGGCACTTTTCCATTATTAATGTCAAATGATATTAACATGTTCTCTAAGCCCAGCTGTATTTCTGACCCCTCCCCTTGAATCCTTCCTCTGCATTCCACTGCTTTCTTCATGGCCTGTCTTTCTCTTCTGCATCAGATTTCTAGATAAAAGTCTTATCTTTCCCTACATAATTGGTGAAGCCCTGACGGGCATCCCACTTCACTTGGACCTAAACAGATGAGAACATGTAACAGGGCCTTGTCTGTAGAGGCACCAAAGATACAGATCTCCCTATCCTGAGAGATTGATTGCAGTGTTTAATTGGCAGATAAGATGGTTTCCAATACAGAACACATTAATTTTCTAGTTGAATTTGTATTACATTTCCATCTTTACTGTTTGAGTTTTTGCTGTTGACTGCACACACACCTCTGTGTGTGTGTGTGTGTGTGAGAGAGAGAGAGAGAGAGAGGTGGGGTGTATATATATATACAGCTCAAATTCAGATTATCTGAAGAATTTTATTTTCCTATATAAACCTACCTGGGTTTTGCATGGGGTTATAACAATGTGCTGTATTGTCTGTATTTCTTGCTTTTAAATAGGTATGGTTTTATATTACTTTTGTTTCCATTGATGATTTAACTATATTTTAACTTATGCGTGTCTAAGTCATAGAATCATAGATTTGGAAGAGACCACAAGGGCCATCTAGTCTAACCCCCTGCCATGAAGGAGTACCCAATCAAAGCATTCCTGACAGATGGCCATCCAGCCTCTGTTTAAAGATCTCCAAAATCATGTGAGCTCTTATCTATATTTGTTGTTGTTGTTGTTGTAAGTGGGCTTGAGTTCCGAGGTTGAGGCAAAAGGTGGGATATATACATGGAAGAGGTGGAGCGGGGAGAGGAGGAAGAAGAACTACTCCTACTCCTACTCTATTACTTGTGGTTGTGCAAGGACAGTCCCAATTAATGCTCTGCCATTCCACTTTGGCAGCTGCCTTTGAAACATCCCAAGAGACAGACAAAGACGGGAACAAAACAAGTGTTCCTCTCCCATAATCTCTTTTCCTGCCCCTCTCCCGTCCCTGTAATGGAAAAAAGAAAAACTTTTCAGACCTACCTTAATTGCACATCCACTCTTCCCAGGACATGAATGGAGCTATACTACAAGGCTCCTTTCACTTCCTGGATTGTAATCCTGGCTGCTCTCGTTGAGAAGAGGAGAGCCGGAAAATTGTAAAACCAAGACCGTCTGGGGGCGATTTGGGGTGATCATAGGGGGGGGGGAGATCTGCGAAGGCTCTGGGGACGATTGGGGGGTGATGGGGGAGGGCCATCTGGCAAGGCTTTGGGGATGATTGGGGGGTGATGGGGCAGAGATCTGCAGGCGATCTGGCAAGGCTCTGGGGACTATCAGGGGAAGATCTGGGTGGTGATCTGGCAATCCCTCATGCCCCCAGGTCACCCCCCAGGTCACCCCCCGGATGCCCCCAGATCACCCGGAAGCATTTGGCAGGGACCTCCTACTGTGGCTGGCATCACACCAGCATAACGGAGCACCTGTTCAGATCCCCGTGATTCCATTACAGAAATGGAACTGGCAATCTATTGACGGGTTAAGCCATGAATAAAAAGAACCGCTAGCCGAACAGAAGCAGCACAGGAGCATAACGAGAAAGGACAACGTTGTCTGATAATCAAGGCTTTTAGTGATCTCTTGGCATCCCTGTAATGCTATATTTAGGTCATCTGATAATTTCCGCAGTTTCTCTCCCCTCCTCTCTCTTTCCCCCTTAACCCTTCACTTTTTTCAAGTGATTCAAACTGAGTTCAAAGTGCAAGAGCAGTTTGCACTCATTTAACTCAGTAGGGTGAAAAGACAGAAGAAGGAAGAATCCTGCCCTTCTGTTTAGACTGAGGCAAAAACAAACTGCTGAAGCCTCCTCTAGCTTGCTTGTTCTTCCTCATTTATAACTTTTGCCATTTTGACCACACTCTGATGTTGCTTGTACACATATATCCTGATTTTCATCTGTGAAATGTTGGAAGATATGGTGGTGGTCCTCTGGTGGTGGTCCTCTCTGGCTTTTCTTTGCATTACAGATGAACTGACAAAACATCTGAGTGAAATCACCAGGAAGAGGAGCTCTTTTTACAAAACTGATACTGCTTGGAATGTGCCACATTATCACTGGCTTTTAGGTTCTTGAATAGGATCCAAATTATTCATTCCCCAAAACTCCACTTGGTAACAGCCAGTAGACTGAAACCAATAATAATAACAATGTATGCAGGGCACAAAACATAGTTTAGACCTAGTTCTGCACTCCAGAAAGCAATCCACTTCAACTTGGATCCATTCAAAACTAGCCCACTTCAACTCAGATCCTGAACCAGAGTTGCAATTCACAAATGGGAAGGTTTGCCATAATTTCCATTAATGGATAACCAGATATGAACAAACATGGAAAGATATAATGCAATTTATGGGGCAAAAAGGGATAAAACAACTACAGAATTATAGGTTTTCCATGGTTTGGTGGGGGGAGGGGGCTGTGAGGCCATGTTCTGGAAGTTTATTTCTGACGTTTCACCTGCATCTGTGGCTGGCATCTCCAGAGATGCAGGCAAAACGTCAGAAAGAAACTCCTCAAGAACACGGTCTCACAGCCTGGGGAAAAAAAACACGGAAAACCTGTGGATATAGGCCGTGAAAGCCTTTGACTTCACATTGAATCTCTCTGGCTTTTCTTTGCAAACGAAGATTCTGGAAGGACTCACCCCGTGCTTTCTACAAGCGCACTGATGACTAAAAAGGCTAATCTGAGTTAACAAGTCTGGTTGCAGAAAGCACAGCAGAAGGTCTCCTTGGGTGATGTTTCTGGGTTGTGATTCTTTCTGCATTGTCGTTTGTCTTCAAGACTTGTTCGGTGTGAGTTCTCAAATAAGGCTGCAGCATTGTGGATAGTGCGTCTCCATGTCTCCTGATGTGAAGCCAGGGCGGACCAATGTTGGTGATCAATTTGGCTGAGCCTGAGATGTTGTTTCAGGGAGTCCTTGTATCGCGTTTTTGGAGCACCCCTCTTACGCTGACCCGTGGCGAGTTCACCATAGAGTACTATTTTTGGGAGGCGATGGTCCTCCATCCTAGAAATGTGCCCTGCCTAGTGCAGCTGTGTTCTCAATATCATGGCCTCAATGCTGGTGATCCCTGCTTGCTCAAGGACAGCAACATTTGTCACATAGTCAGTCCAGTGTATATTTAGGATTGTGCGTATACAGTGCTGATGAAAGCGTTCCTCTCCATTGACACCCCCTTGTCATGGGAGAGAGGCTTGCGTACCCTAATGTTGATTTGAGCTATGCTGGCAGTGGCATAATAGCTGCTGGTAGTGTCTCCCATGCCAGACCGGTCAAAACCGAAGGGTCTGACAAAGAGTATCACATTGAATATAGAATGTATAATCAAAGTGGGAAACAAATATAAGAAATTTATACTTCTGATTAACATTTTTAAAAGTAAGATAATTTGTTTAGAAAAAGTCAGGGAATTACTTATCAAGTATGACGAAAAGATGTTAAAACAAGGTTAGCGTGAATATATTACTGGGCTGGATAAGAAATAAAGGGAAGGAAAGAAGGAAGGATTTTGTTATTTTAATTTATGTTTCAAAAGGATTATGTATTGTAAACAAAGCAACCTTGGAACTGATAATGTTATTGTTTGATAAAAATTAATTTTAAAAAAGAGGCAACTTACACCAGATACTGGTCTATCAATGAATTACTGCTAATAAACGGTTAGTTTTTAAAAAGGGTGGGGAGGTTTGCACTTCCCATTAAATATTCATGGAAGTTTTAAAAACTCACTATAATTTTCATATTTATTTTTGGTCAGAAATGTATGAAGTTATACATGCATCATCACCCCCTTCCTTATTGTGCTTTCAAAATTACACTTGCAAAATTACAGAAAATGGGTTGGAGTATTTGTTCAATGCTAATTTAAAGTCTGTCAATATCTTTGGTTTATTTCTCAAGAGAATGACAAGCATATGTGTCCTTTTTTGGAGGTCCAAGACTTTTTGGAAGTGTCCTCTAGCTGTACTGACTGGAGATGCCTATACAGTGAAGAGAAACGACAACGCAGAAAGAATCACAACCCAAAAACATCACCCAAGGAGACCTTCTGCTGTGCTTTTTGCAACCGGACTTGTTTATCTCGGATTGGCCTTTTTAGTCATCAGCGCGCTTGCAGAAAGCGCGGGATGAGTCCTTCCTGAATCTTCGTTTGCGAAGAAAAGCCAGAGAGAGAGATGGTACAGCGTGATGGAAGTGTTTGTCCATCATATCTTGCAGAAGTCTGGACGAGTTAATAGAAGACCCAAGGCTACCCTCTTAGATCAGAGTACCTTCTTGACAGGTAGCTTGAGGCATCATATCTGTCTTCATACTCAAATATCACAAAGGTGGACTTTTTCATTCCTTTTGACTCAGAGCTCACCATGCTTCAGTCCACACTCAAAGCACAGCTCCTGAAACTACATAAGATGTTCCCACATGCATTCAAATCCCATTCCTGAAGATATTAAAAGGCAAAAGAGGTCTTCTATTATGTATACACTCAGTTTATTTCAAACATCCCAGTCCAAGACTGCCCATCTGCCTGCTCTCAAAGGCAGTCCTTCCAGTCTTCCAAACGAGTTAATTTCTGGATTTGAAGAGAGTGTAAATTGTCCTTCCTGGATGGTGCAGCAGCAGTAGATAAGCCTGGGAGAGATTTGGGTTCAAAGAGCGGCTTGGCTTTAAAGTTCACTGAGTGGGCCAGACATTAATTTGTTGGTCTTACCTACCTTGTTACCTGCCCTGATGTCCCCACCCTTCCAATAATTCATCAACTGGCTATATTTCATAAATTGGTTTATTTGTTGATGTTTCACAAGGTTAGCAGTAGACCCAGACTTCCCCAGAAACAGGGACTGAGTGAAGGTTTGCTCAAAACCTAACAATGAGGTCTTTCAAAATTCCCAAAAGACATGCTGAGGTAGTAATTATGCGGATCCCCCCCTTGGACAGTGAGTTAGGGTGGAAATGTGCTAATTCTCCTGGATGTAGCTGGAAGTAAGTAATTCACTAATTTAGTCAAATGGCGGAAAATTCATTACTCTGCAAAGTGGCTTTCCTTCATACCTCTCTCCTCAACAATACAAGGTTGCATGGTGCCCATCAGTCTTAATGTCTCAGCTGTTAGTGATAGTTGACATAGCTAGAGACTCCATTGTCTAACTGGAAAATTCCATCTAACATTGTGTTCCACTCATTAACACCCCTTCAGGAGGATAGCAAATATAAATATCACCCCAAAATACCACCAAAAAGCCATCATTCCCAAAAGCCATCACTTTGTTGGTTTGCTGTGTCACCCAGCGTGCATAGCTATACTTCTCTGCATGAATCTCTGCTCTTTGGATAGCACACTATCCCAATCTCTATTCCTCTATCCCAATATTTCCTCCCATTCTTTGCTAGCCTTGTGTGATTCCTTGAAGCCTCAGTTTTGGTGTGAATGCTTCTGAGATTATTTTTCAATAAAAAAACATTTTATTTTATCTCCTGGCTTTGAGTCTCATCAGTTAGTACCAGTATACATAGGTCAAAAGGTCCTGTAGTTACCCAGCCTCTCACCGCCATATTGAGCTAATTAAAATGCCCCATATTAATATCTGTACATGAGTGGGATTTCATGGACCCCACACAATTCATGTAACAACCTCACAATTGTTCAGAGGACACAATGGGGGACACAGTAGAGGCATACATGAGTTAACAAAACCTATGACAAAGAAACCCACGTAAGGTCTTTTTATAGTCCTTTTTATGCCCACCCAGCTTCCTCTTTCTTCCTCATCCTCTGTCTAGCTGGAAACTTTTTTAGCAGCATTATCACTGGGAGTTAACTTCTGGAGTTGACACTACTGGGCTAGATAGAAAAGTAATCTGACCTGACATAAGGTTAGGTCTACTATGTATCTATATAAAAGACTTGGTTATGTACAATAGGCCTGGGTATATTTCCAAATCTTGGGTATTTTTTCCTCTCCCAGTGTGCTGATTGGCTACTCAGGAAACACACCAAACCAATCACCATCCACATGCAAATTCCTTCTGCACCTCACAATCCACTCACTCTGCATCTACACCCCCAGCTTCACAAGGGCCCCTCCCTCCTCTCACTCCCTCAGCCACTCACCAGTCACGGGCTGCAACAGCACCCAGACAGTCAACTGGCAGTGGGGGCAGGACACCACTGCAACAGAACCCAGGCAGTCAACTGGTGGTGGTGGCTGCAGAGGTGGCGGCAGGTCACCACTGCTGCTGCTGCAACGGGAGCCAGGCAGTCGACTGGCAGTGGTGGTGGCAGAGCAACAGAGCAAATCACCCTCAGCAATTTTTTAAAAAAATAAAGTTTTATTGATTTAACAAAGAAAAAGTTATGCAGTTGTTATTTTGTAATTGGAACAATGCCAGAAGAACTGGTGTCATAGATAGTAAAACAACTATACAAAACAAAATTAAAACATAATTATGGAATGCTGAGAAGGGGGAATAAGAATTTAAATCCACCAGCCTACCTTACAGGGTTGTCATGAAGTCTACTGGGTGTTTGGGGGGAGTTTTTTTTTAATGTATAGTATGCCAGGCCAGCTAGTTGCCATGAATTGCTACCACTATTCTATATGAGGAAAAGACCATGTGAGGCATTTGGGGACAAAAATCTGACACAAGATGGCCTAGACTCTTATGACAAGGGTCCTAGTAAGGGTCAAATACTGTATATCTGTTCATGCAGAAGGACGTATGCAGAAATTCTCCAGAAGCAGGACAGCACACCTCTAGAGATCTCACTGGAAAAGCCTTCCCCTTCACAAATAAATCTGAAAGTGCAAACAAGCAAAGATGCATAAATATACAGTCATTTTCCTGAGCACTGATTTCTTGAAAGCTCATTATGGCTGATTTTAACTAAACAAGAGCAAGCAGGCTGTTCGTGCTCAGCCTATAATGAGCAGAGCCCCAGCTTCCTTGGCAGGCTCGAGGCTGCGTGAAGAAATATTAGTTTTGCATAACTCTGGCAGAGCTGCTTTCTTCATAAATTAAAATTGTTGAAACTTGGGTTGCATGATTTTGTCATTAATCTAAGGCACTGTGGTTAAGGTCTTCTTTCTTACATGGAACTCTTCATTTGCTAAATTCTTAGCTGTTCAGTCTCTTATTTTGTGTGTGTGTGTGTGTGTGTGTGTGCGTGCGCACAGACAGACAGAAGACAATTGACAGACAGTTAAATAGACAGGCAGGCAGATGCTCTATTCATGTTACTCATGCGTAGCACATTTCCATCTTGAAACAGAGGAAGATGTTAATTACTTGTCTCGACAACAACAAAGCCATATTCAATTTAAGAAGAGATAGCATCACTTCTTTAGGACTGTAACTGTACTGAGTTACTTTTTATTATCATGTGGGTGTGGCATCACTAAATGATAGAGGAGGAAAATCAAATGCTTCGAGTGCTGGCTTCTGCTGTAGCTCATGTAGTTGTTTTTTGCTCTGTTCAGAGGCGTAGAGGTGATGATGTGGTGGGTGGGAGAAGCATGTGTTTTGTGCAAAGCTTGGAAGAGTTACTTTTTGGAATACCGCTCCCAGAGTCTCCCCTCCCCCCCACCACCAGCATCATCAATGGACATGCTGGCTGGAAAATTCGGGAAGCTGTAATCCAAAAAAGGAAAATTTCTAAGGTTTGGTTTTGTAACACAAGCCATGGAAGTTGTTAAGAATTTAAGAAACAGGAAGATAAAGACGTCCTCTTAAAAATTGCAACTAGAATGATAACTAAACAGTTTTGTCCTTTGTCAATGTATTGTTGATTTGATATGTGCCTTCAAGTCGATTCTGACTTGAGTTCATGCTATCCTAGGGTTTTCTTGGCAAGATTTATTCCAAGAAGATTTGTCATTACCTTCCTCTAAGGATAAGAGCATGACTTGCCCAAAGTCACCCTGTGGGTTTCGATGGCAGAGCAGGGATTCAAATCTTGTTTTCCAGAGTCCTAGGGTGCATCCACACTACACAAATAATCCAGATTAAACTGGATTATTTGCCATGGCTCCTTTCTATGGAATCCTGGGATAAATAGTTTGGTGAGGCACCAGCACTCTTTGGCAGAGAAGGCTAAAGATCTTGTAAAACTACAAATCCCAGGATTCAATAGGAAGGAGCCATGGCAAATAATCCAGTTTCAAACTGCATTATTTGTGTAGTGTGGATTCAGCCTGTTCAGTTCTCAAATCACTACACCACACTGGCTCTCATATATAAATGTGACTCATTAGTCTTCAGAAAGTCAGTGGGGTGTAGTGGATTGAGCATTTGACTACAATTCTGGAATATCAGGGTTCAAATCCTCACTTGGACATGGAAACCCACTGGGTGACCTTGGGCAAGTTACATTCTCTCAGCCCCAGACAAAAGCAATGGAAACCTCCCCTCTGAACAAATCCTTGCCAAAAAAACCTGTGATAGGTTAGGCTTTGCCAAAAGTCAGAAACATATGGCCTAGGTTACCGATAAGTCAGAAACAACACAACAATAAATACTTTTGAAAAGTTATTTCCAGGTTCTGTCTCTTCTTCCGTCCAGATCAGCAGTGTTCCATTCTTGAGACTTCATGGCCAAAAACTAAGACTGGGGATGGGGTGGGGAGCTTGTGCTGTCACAGGGGCAAGACAGGCAAGGATTGGGATGGGGTCCAGAATGACTGATTGGGCCACCTGGTTGTGAAAAGGGGTCTGAGGGGAGTCTCAGTAAATCTGGTAAAGCCCAGTACTAAGGCAGTCCTAAAAGAGTCAGCATGGTGTAGTGGTTTGAGCATTAGACAATAATTCTGGAGATCAGGGTTCAAATCCCACTAGAGACCTGTCTAGATGAGAAGATATAATATGGATTGTTGCACCCTAACATAAATTTGCAGCAATATTCATTTGTCCCCACTGTCCTTTTGCAAAATTGCTGTTATGCAAAGCTGTCTGTGTTTGAAGTGCACATTGTAGCCATGTCTGTGAATGAAGATGGTGTCCACAAGTGAATTACTTGTATTATTATTCTCCACAAGTAGTTGCCACTGCACAGCAAAAAAGCACACAATCATAGAATCATAGAATCATAGAATTGCAGAGTTGGAAGAGAACACGAGGGCCATCCAGTCCAACCCCCCTGCCACACAACACAACAACACAAAATCAACAACACAAAACTCCCAAATGACACTTCTGGCCACGTCATTGCCAGCAAACCATGCAAACAACCAGTTTTCCACTTCCGCCCTTGATGAGAATGCTCTGCAATGCAAATTGGTTGACCAAACAAGTGGCAACATGCACTTCCACATATATTTTAAAAACTGTGGGGAGAGCCACAAAGGCTCTTCACACACAGTATGTGGAGTTTTTGCCCCTCTCCTTCCAAATACTTTGAATGTCATTCACTACTCATTGGGACAAAAGGTATTCTCCTTGCATTCTATGAGGAGTATTTTCATTGTCTAAGCAACCCTTTGGCCACGCAAGTCCACTGGTGACCTTGGGCAAGTCACCTTCTCTCAGCCTCAAAGAAAAGTCAAAATAAATCCCATCTGAAGAAATGTTGCCAAGAAAACCCCATGATAGGTTTGCTTTAGGATCACTATAAGTTGGAAATGACTTGAAGGCACACAACAACAACAACAACAACAACAACAACAACACAGTTGGGCATGGAGTGGGCATGGTGTTCTGCAGTGAAAATATTATTTGGTTTATTATCTGAAATACGATAAAGTAGTATGCTTTTGATGTTGTCTTAATATGCCTATAAGAGGACATGTGGTGAGTCATTTGTTGGGAGTGTGTTTTGAATGTTGGAGCTGAGTGATGATTGGCTGGAAGTTTGAAAGGGAGGATTTGAAAACTGATGTGTAAGTGGGAGTCAGTTGGGACTTAGGGAGCAAAAGGAAAAGGAGGTGATGATTGTTGTGTGGCCTGGAAGTTGGAGAGAGTAGGGTGAGCATTATTTAGTTGATTAGATAGTGGGGGTGGATTTAAATTATGTTTACCTAGGTGGATAAATTAAGCAGGTACTTTTATATCTCAATAGCAGCAACAGGTAGAAGAGTGCTTATTAGAAACCATATGCTTCAGTAAGAAACCTGAAGGCTCTTTGGAGAACTTTAAACAAAAAATGAATGGCCATCTCTCAGCAGTGCTTTTGGTGTGTATTTTTGCGTGGCAGGCAGGGCATGTTTCCAGGATGGAGGACCATCGCCTCCCAAAAATACTACTCTACGGTGAACTCGCCACGGGTCAGCATAAGAGGGGCGCTCCAAAAAAGCGATACAAAGACTCCCTGAAACAACATCTCAGGCTTGCCAAATTGATCACCAACAGTGGTCCGCCCTGGCCTCACATCAGGAGGCATGGAGACGCACTATCCACAATGCTGCAGCCTTATTTGAGAACTCACGACAAACAAGTCTTGAAGAGAAACGACAACGCAGAAAGAATCACAACCCAAAAACATCACCCAAGGAGCCCTTCTGCTGTGCTTTTTGCAACCGGACTTGTTTATCTCGGATTGGCCTTTTTAGTCATCAGCGTGCTTGCAGAAAGCGCGGGATGAGTCCTTCCTGAATCTTCGTTTGCGAAGAAAAGCCAGAGAGTATTTCTGACTCTAAGGGCCTGTCTACACTGCAGAAATACAGCAGTTTGACACCACTTTATCCACCATAATTCTATCCTATGGAATCTGATATTTGTAGTTTGGTGAGGTATTTAGCCTTTTCTATCCGAGAACTCTGGTGCCTCATCAAACTACAAATACCAGGATTGGGGACATTCACAATCAGGCTGATAGTGCTGTGATCATGAATACATAAGAACCATGGATATGAATTAAATTACAAAACCATAACTTAAATTACAAAAACATAACTCTTAAGTTATGCATCCATAAATCCAACAGCGAATTCCAACCAGTGTTTCTTCCCTCTCCCTCTCTGTCTCATGCACACACACACACACACACACACACACCTTGACTGGCTACAATAACATGGGCTTTCACTCTTTCACTTTTCAGCTGTTGTTGTATTTCTATCCCAGGTAGGGTTGCCAGATCTCAAGGCCCGGCCCTGATTCTCCAGTTTTCATGCATCATCTCTAGGTGGGAGATGAGGTTGGAAATTCTCCAGTTTTGGAGTGCTTAGCTCCAGAAAAGAGGAAAGGACTCTATGGAAATCTCCACCACAGTAATATTTATATTTATATTTATATTTATATAATTAATTTATTTATATCGTCCCTTTCTCCCAGTATGGGAACCAAGAGTGGCAGCTTGCTATAATTGGCAAGGCTGAAATAATTTGCTACTGAAATTTACAAAAATACAGGAGGGGGGTTGTCTATGTATTTACTCAATTAGCTTTTCCCTTCCCTCTCAGTTGTTGTGTGCCAGGGCTCACCCTCCACTCTGCTATGTATCTACCTTCAATAACTAGAAACAAGTCAGTTAGATTAAATGTTCCTTATCCCATCTCCCTGAGTCTGAGGTCTCAGGTTTTGATCTATAAATCTCAGGGCCTGGGATGATGCTGAACTGGCCCACCTACATCCCATTATTCTTTCAAGGAACTCAGGGCAGAATACAAGCTTTTTCCTTAGATACCATCTCTACAATGACCCTGTGAGGTAGGTGAGCTGGCTCAGGGTCAGCCAATGAATTTCATATCTGAGTGAGGAGCTGAACTTTAGATCTTCTGCTCTAGCCTGGCATGCTAACCACTGTATCACGCACTTCGAGGGGTGTCCCATTAAGGTCTCAAGTTCACCAACCTGCTCTTTATTAAAAAGTACCTCCAGAAGACAAGCACCTTCCTTAGGTACACCATCAGTTGGCAGACAAAGCCAAGCAACTTGGGAGCAGTTCCCTGAGCTGTGCCCACCCTGAAGCAATACAGCATCTAATTTCTCTGATCCCTCACTTTGGAAAGGTATGAAACTGCTAAAGGAAAAATGCATTGCATTGGAAAAGTGATGACAGAGAGTGAAAATGAATCTTTGCAAGTTCATGATAACCTGTGAAATAACAAGCTCAAAATAGCTGTCATGGTAGAGCAGCCGACCAAGAATGAGCCCTTAAACTCTGAAGCTGTGAGGTACTTGAGGAAAAAAAGTCATAGAAATGGGAGCCAGCTTGGCTGTGCAGGTGTTCCAAGGGATAGCTTAATGTGGCACATTTGTGGCATATGGAACAGACTTGCCATTTAATCTCATCTTCTACTTGGGCTGTTTCCAGAAGGGTGAGGATCCATTGTTTACTGCTGGCTTAATCAAAGGAAGTGGTTAGCCCCATGTCAGTGGGGCAGCAAATCCACTGCAGACATTAGTCTGAACTTTAAAGCAATTTTACAAAACACTGAACCTATTATGGGGTAGGATTCAGCATCTTTGTCAGTTCCTTCAAAGTTTAGACTAATGATTGCAGTGGATTCGCTGCCCCACTTACATCAAAGCTATTAGACTCCCCTGATTTAAATAGCTTTGGAATCTAACTGGCTGAAATTCTAACATGTTGGTTCGTTAACATTTTTTATGTCCCATCCTATATCCTGTCCAGTTCCAAATCAATTTGAACAGTTAAAAACAATTGAAACAATAAGAACATTTCAATTAAACCATTTAACACTTACAACAGGATAGGACTCTTAAAAGCCATTAAAACAATTTAAAATAATTTTAAAACCACTCACATGTGCAAATTTGGATAAGATCAGTTACACCCCCAAAGCTTTAGTAAATGGCCATGTTTTTAGTGCGCACCAGAATGACAGCTCCATTGGCATCAAGTGGGCTGTTAAGTGGAGGCTATTCCATAACTGGGGTGCCACAGAAGAGAAGGCCCTCTCCCATGTCCCTCCACAATGTATTACCCTGACTGATAGGACACAATGGAGGGTCCCTCCAGCAGACATAAGACTTTGGGCAGGCATCTATAGGGAGAGGTGCCCCCTCAAGCTAATGTCATTGTCAGCACCTTCAATTCCAACCATAAGTGTATTAGCAGGCAATACAGTTTCTTTAAAAACAGTGTTATATGGTTTCTCCATGACACTCTGGTTAGCAGTCTAGTGGCTACATTTTGCTCTAGCTGCAGTTTCTGTGTCATCTTGAAAGGTCCTCTCTCTGGCTTTTCTTCTATCCATTCAGCAGTTCACCAATCTGGGAAGCATCATCTCCTCAGATGCCAAGATTGACAAAGAGATCGATCACAGATTAGCAAGGGCATATAGCGCATTTGGAAGACTTCACAAAAGAGTCTGGAGTAACAAACACCTGAGGCGAAGCACAAAAACCAGTGTGTATAGAGCCATTGTACTGTCTATTCTTCTTTACGGGTATGAAACATGGCTCACCTATCACCACCACTTACGACTCCTCGAATACTTTCATTAGCGCTGTCTATGCACAATCCTAAATATATACTGGACTGACTATGTGACGAATGTTGCTGTCCTTGAGGAAGCAGGGATCACCAGCATTGAGGCCATGATATTGAGAACACAGCTACGATGGGCAGGGCATGTTTCTAGGATGGAGGACCATCGCCTCCCAAATATAGTATTCTACGGTGAACTCGCCATGGGTCAGCAGAAGAGGGGTGCTCCAAAAAAGCAGCCAGGGTATGCTGGCGGGGAGTTGGTGTATCTTGGCTAGTGTAGATGAGCCTTGTTTTTACCAATGTTGCAAGCATTGATTTTAAAACATGGAGAGAATGTAGTCCAACCAAATAAACTTTTCCGAGCAAAAATTTTTTTTTTCCTGAATGCAGATTTCAATGGTTTGCACTAATAAACCAGTGCTTCAACTGGCCACATTTATATTTCTTTTTCTATTTTTTACAGTCAGGGCTGTGAAATCCTTCCACAAAAATAACCATGTCACTAAGAATCGCTAAGTATTTTGAGAATGGGGAGATGACAAAGACAGTCATACTAATACTAATAGACCAAAAGTTTACTAGAGATTTTAAAAAGCTCAATCTGTATGTATCCTTTCAGAAGCAAACCCTACTAAGTTGCATGGGTCTTACAACTATAAAATGCAGAAAATCTAACTTATCTCCAACATGCTTTCATGGTTTGTTTGGGGCTTATCACGCTCCAAAGAAAACCAGCAGCACAGTAGGAAGGTTCTGTTGTCCATGCTGCCTTACCACATGACATGGTCGTTCTTCTGGTGTTCTTTTGTTCTGGCCTGGAGGGAGACTGAGAAAAACCATGTCTTTTTGCTGACCAGAGAAACCCATTAGCAAAAAGATGCAGTTTTATCTCAGTCTCCCTCAGGACTGGAATGAAAGAACACTGGAAAAACAATGGCATCATGTGGTAAGGCAGCAAGGAAGATGGAACCTTCCTGCTGTGCTGCTGTTTTTCTTCGGATTGCAGCAAGTCCCTTTGTTTTCAGGGGGAACGAATGAGAAAATTTGGTGGTGACAGAAAAGGGGCAAGGAGGCAGAAGATGATGACTTCAGCCAGGAAGAAGAAAGAGGATGAGATAGAAAAAGAGAGTGATGAGGAAGAAAAGACCAGTGTAGCCAGGAGAATTGGGGAGCTGGGAGAAGAAGAAGACAATGAGTGGGAGGGAGGTGAAACAAGGAACATAGGAGAAGGTGAATGGAAGAAGGAACTGCAGAAAAGGGAAAGAGGGTTAAACAGTAAGAGATAAATAGAGATAGAGAGAGGAAGGAGATGTTTAGCCAGAAGTTGTAGAGGAAAGAGGGGAATGAGAAGAGGGACTAGGGAACAAGGGAGAATATGAATGTATCCTGAAATTATGGGAGAGGGGATGGAGAAGGAAGGCAAAAGAGTGGGAGAGGCATTTAGTCAGGAGTTGCAGGGAGAGAAAAAAAGATAAGATGTATTAATGGCTACCTCTCAGTGCAATTTCCTGCGTTGTCCAGGGGCTGGATTAGATGATCTTTCATGTCAGTGTCATCTCCAGTTCCAGTTCCATGATTCTATGTCTACTCAACAGTAAGATCCATTGACTTTAATGGGAGTTACTCCCATGTAAGTGTGTTCAGGATTGCAGCCTCATTCTTCTTTATGAGGAAAATAGATTTGTAACCAAGAAGAAACCTTGCTTAGTAAACCACTGAAGGTGGTTCAAGCTGCTCAAAAACATACTGTTCTGAAGAATTCCTCTAACCACTGGATTCTGTCAAAAGTAGTCACCAGTAACATGTACAAGAGATTTCAATAAATCAATCAATCATGAAGCAGTGAAACAATGGAAAACCTTCTCTATGGGCTGGATTCATTATTTCTCTGTAGTCATTAGGAGGGGAGAGCTGAGTGTGCATGAATTCGTACAGAGAATTAATGGGCCACATCTGAAAAAGATAATAGCTTGGCTGTTGAGGACAGGGTGGGGGGGAGCAGAGCTGCAATGGAGAAGAGAGAGTGCCGAGGAGAGATTAGAGAGGAGAATGCTGCAACATATATTGTGAGCAGCAAACAATTTAGTTAAGACGTATCATCTAACATTTCCAGAGTGCTTTCATTTCCCAAGGTCTTTGATAAAGAAGTAGAAAAATTGCTGAAGTGCAGGCCTTAAATACACCCGTTAATGGATGGAGGCACAAACTGTGTGCAGCTTGTACTTTGATGAACAGAACTATGGGAAAGCAATCATGTTCCATGAGGGAAACAATTATTTCGAGGACCTGCAGCCCACTTCGTATGTTAGGTTTGTTGTGAGGGAACCTCCCCACACCAGTATGGACTGACTCCCATTTCTCTCTGCCAGAGACAGGAAAGCTGACAGAGCTATATCCCATGCCAATTTTGCCCTTCCAGCTGTGTAACATCACACATGTATTACAGTGATGTGGGCAACCCTGTGTTTAAGTCCGTTGAGCAGTTCACCTACCTGAGAAGCATCATCTCCTCAGATGCCAAGATTGAGAAAGAGATCGATCACAGATTAGCAAAGGCATATAGCGCATTTGGAAAGCTTTACAAAAGAGTCTGGAGTAATAAACACCTGAGGCAAAGCACAAAAATCAGTGTGTATAGAGCCATTGTACTGTCTATTCTCCTTTATGGATCTGAAACATGGGTCACCTATCGCCACCACTTACTACTCCTCGAACGCTTTCATCAGCACTGTTTACGCACAATCCTAAATATATACTGGACTGACTATGTGACAAATGTTGCTGTCCTTAGGCAAGCAGGGATCACCAGCATTGAGGCCATGATATTGAGAACACAGCTGCGCTGGGCAGGGCACATTTCTAGGATGGAGGACCATCGCCTCCCCAAAACAGTACTCTACGGTGAACTCGCCACAGGTCAGCGTAAGAGGGGCGCTCCAAAAAAGCGATACAAGGACTCCCTGAAACAACATCTCAGGCTCAGCCAAATTGATCACCAACAATGGTCCACCCTGGCCTCACATTGGGAGGCATGGAGACACACTATCCACAATGCTGCAGGCTTATTTGAGAACTTACGCCGAACAAGTCTTGAAGAGAAAACGCAGAAAGAATCACAACCTGGAAACATCACCCAAGGAGACCTTCTGCTGTGCTTTCTGCAACCGGACTTGTTTATCTTGGATTGGCCTTTTTGGTCATCAGCGCACTTGCAGTAAGTGTGGGATGAGTCCTTCCTGAAACTTTGTTTGCGAAGAAAAGCCAGAGAGATAAATACAACCGCACTGAGCATAGCCCAGATAGAGGTGTAGAATAACAGGGCTGGCCCTACCATTAGAGTGTGGTAGCTGGCTCATGTCACCAATGATCAGGGGCAGCAATGGCAGACGCTCCCCTCAAGCTGTTGTTCTTGTGTCTTCTACTCATTCCTCTCTCCTGTACCACACAGCTTATCATAGAATCATAGATAGAATCATAGTTGGAAGAGACCACTAGGGCCATCTAGTCCAACTCTGTGCAATCAAAGCCCTCCCGACCAATGGCCATCCAGCCTCTGTTTAAAAACCTCCAAAGAAGGAGACTCCTAGGGCCTTTCATATTACATGGTTGTAGCACCACAATTCCAGTTTAACTGGTCCCATCATATGGATTCTGGGATTTGTGATTTAGGGGTGGACATTTAGAATTTTCAGCTGGAGTGTGCCAGTGCCTCACCAAATTACAAATCCCCAGAGTCCATAGGAGACAGCCATGGCAGTTAAAGTAGAGACATAATGCAGTGTGAAAGGACCCCTGTATTCCCTTAGAGTAATCTGCTGCTCTCAGTGCTCTCAAGAAAATCATAATACATGATTCATGGGAGTTGCCTGTTTAATACCATAGAATCATAGAATTGCAGAGTTGGAAGAGACCACAAGGGCCATCCAGTCCAACCCCCCTGCCACGCAGGAAATCCAACATTCCTGATTTGTCAGAGACAGTCCTAATTAATCTGTCATCCCACTTTTTAAACTGCTTTTAAAATGTCCCAGGATTTGTCTACACTGGCAACACAAACCCGATAATCACCCTGTAATCATAGCACAGTTGCCACACAATGTTTTCAATGATTCGCATCTTCACCAGTGTTTCTGCAGGAAACTCCGGTTGTGAAAGATTCATGGTTTCCTCCATACTTGAGGGGGAAACCTGGATTATTGTCTGTGTGGCAGCTGTGGATTGGCTTCAGTATGAAGCTGGGGGCGGGACTTCCGGTGAACAAGAGACAATTCTGACACTTAAAAAAAAAATGTGTACCTATCTGGATAAGTGTATCTCCATTTATCCAGTAATACAGTACTTTAGGACAACACATATTTGCATATTCACGTGCACAAGCAAACGGGGTGAGGGGAGAACTGGAGCAGCCTCGGCCATCAGGCTGGAAATAGTGCAATGAATAAGACACATGATCAGGGTAGGATCACCCTTTTACTCTGACGTGGATTACAGTGCGGTGGGATGCTTCAATCTAGAATAGGAAAAGTCTGGTGAGTGTGGTGTTTATGGGACTGCTGCAGATCAAAACCATACACTTTGGCTATGAGGTAAGTTATGGGGTTTCCCACCAGTGAAGTCAAGCCCCCAGTTTCTCACGCCTCCCCCTACTTTCCTTTTTTGTCCTCAACTTACTTCTATTTCTACAAACTGCGTTCAAAGTTAAAAAGTAGTTTGCATTCAATTAACTCAGAAGAGGGGAGTAGGCAGAATCTTGTCCTTCCTAGTAGGCTCCGGCAAAATCAAACTGTTTCAGCCTTTCTCAGTTTGTGTATTCTTCCTCATTAATGACTTTTGGCTTCTTGACCACACGCTTGCTTGGCCATAAATGTCCTGGTTTTCACCAATGAAATATTGGAGAGTGTATTGTTTTGGTGTGAGGGTCTGCTAAAACAGGATGTAACCACCCTACAAAAGGGGGTTGGGTCATTTGGATTGGTGTTATCAGCCGTGTGTGTGTGTGTGTGTGTGTGTGCGTGTGTGTGTTTAAAAGCAAGATGCCAGGGCCTGGCTGGACATGGTCAGGGTCCCAAGAGTCAAATTGGATCCTCAACCTGCAGATCTCATGAGTCCCACTTCTGTTCTACACCAACGAGTAGTGGTTATCCAAGGTTTCAGACAAAAGTTATTTCCAGTCCTCCATGGGATTACACTTTGACATTTTTCATGGATGGGGTTCTGTCTCTCCCCTGTACATTTTACATACCGTAGCACACAAGAGGTCCAGGAAAGGCCTTCACATTTTATCTTGGTATACAGATGGCAATGTTAACAGGACACTGTTGACCAATTTTAAGGATTGCGATGGGACACAGGTGGAACAGCCTCAAGATATGCAGAGCCGAATCTATTTAGCACTGAACACGTTGCAGCCAGTACCCTTGAATTATGCCCAGGAGGCTATAGGTATTTAAAAGGGACTCTGTGCAATATTTTAATTACTTCTGGGTGTCTTTTTTTCCCTCTGTATGGAGACAAATGCACTGATAATGCAGAGACTGCTCAGCTAAGGTCTTTCCTTGATTTGGTCTTTGGTTCAGGCCATTAGCTGGTGCAGCTGGCCCAGATTGATTTGTGGTCACACAGGGAATGCCCTGCAAGAACGGACCAATGGCCCATCAAATGGCATCCCCCACCACTCCATCCCAAAGAGACCCCTGCCAAATGTTGCAGAGAAAGTTATAAAACTACCATAATGAATCTAATTGCTCAATATGGCACCTGAGGGAATCGTCTTTCCTGGGCTTCCAGTGGGCTTCTAGCTATATGCTCAAATGAGAATTGATTGCTCTCATAATCATCTTCTAACACTCATTAACACCTGGTGCTACTTTTGTTCATACCAATCCTTCTGCTCTGCCCTTATAAATTGCATATGGGACATGGCCCAATACCCTTCATTGTAAAGAGTGGATTTCTGTCGTCCTTCCACCTAGAATCTGACATGACTATCATTCACAGGATATATTTGAAGCAAAGGGCTACTTTAATCATGTAGCCCAAAGGATTGTTTGCAGTTGGTGAATTTTTATATTATTTTTTACTAGTTTTTTCAACAGCAGAAACCTACCATGCCTTATTTTATTTAGCATTTATTTTGGATACTGATCAGTTGCTTTTCCCATAGCTTGTAATGGGACAAAGAATACAAAAGTCTTAAAACAGGGGGAGGGGTTAAAAATTCAAAATAATTAAACAAGTTAATGCACTAGGATATAAATCAGAATGAATCAAAAGCTAGTGGGGTGGGGGGAGGTTTGTCATACCCTTTGTATCCAAAAAAGGATGCTGGTATTTGTGCTTTCTCAGTTAGAAAGCTCCAGTAGTTATGAGCCACTGGCATTAATCCTCTGCTTGTAGCTCTAGCCATACTAAGTGGCAGCAAAAATGGAGAGAAAGGGCTTCAAATTTTCAGTGGATATTAACATGCCCCCCCCAACCCTGCACCCCATTAGAATGGCATTAGCTTGTCTCTTGTCCTCCCTTCCATTCCACCCTGCATCATGCATCCTATGAATCATGGTGAGCAACTTGTGTCTCTCCAGGTATTGCTGGACACCAGTAACTCATTGTCCCTCACTATAGGCTATGTCAGCTACAGCCAATGGGAGTTGCAGCTCAATCACATCTGAGGGTTGGGAATTGCCTATCCAGCAGTGTAACTACAGGGGGTGCAGAATAAAAGCTGTGCCCCCAGTATGACTCCTGGTCAGCCAATGAAATTTTCCTTTTTTCCGCAAATTCCTAGAAATTCAGAGAGTGAGACAAGGAAAATCATTCACACCTAAAAAATCATTCACACCAAGGGAAGTTATAGTGCCACTCTATTCTGCTTTGGTCAAACCTCACCTGGAATACTGTGTCCAGTTCTGGGCACCACAATTTAAGAAGGATATTGACAAGCTGGAACGTGTCCAGAGGAGGGAGACCAAAATGATGGGAGTTCTGGAAGCCATGCCCTATGAGGAGCAGCTTAGGGAGCTGGGTATGTTTAACCTGAAGAAGAGAAGGTTAAGAGGTGACATGATAGCCATGTTTAAATATTTGAAGGGATGTCATACTGAGGATGGAGCAAGCTTGTTTTCTGCTGCTCCAGAGACTAGGACACAGAGCAATGGATTCAAACTACAGCAAAAGAGATTCCACCTAGGAAGAACTTCCTGACAGTAAAAGCTTACTGCAGCCTCTAGTAAGGCATTGGTTTTCATTGACAGGGCCTCCCCATCAATGAAAAATGATGCCTTACTCACAGTTACAACACAAAAGCAGCACATGAGGGTGACAAGGACATCTGAAACTGGACTCGTTCACGCAAGAGTAACATCATCCTCACATGCTCCTGGGGTGGTTTGTGCAGGTGTCTGATAATCAAACCAAATTCTGTTGGAGGACTACACTGTGGCACAATCAGTTTCATTTTTGGAGTAGATGCTTAAGTGTGCTTGCTTATTGTCCCCTTGTGCAATGAAGAATGCACAGTGGCTGCTTCTGCAATCCCAGGGAATGAAGCAGTACAGGGACGGTCTAGATGAGGGGACAAAATGCGAATTGAGGCACAGAAACACCAATTCACAGAGCTGTCATCTGTCTCAACGACTTTTTTGGCAAGATCGCTGGTGTGCAAGGCTCTCCGTGTTTCCTGTTCACATGGAAGCATACCAGCAAATCAGGAAGGCGGGTATGAGTGAATTACTTGCAGTTTTGTACTCCCCAACTTGCCTGCGCCAAACAATATTTTTTTTAAAAAAAAACTAACTGCAAGGCATGAAGAACTATCTTCTGCTTAAACAAGTTTAAAAAGGAAAGAAAGCTTGTTTCATCTCCTGAGCACATGATTGCTACAGTGACAATCCAACATGGTGGTTCCATGATCTGCCATCTAACCATGCTCCTATCCCTGCACACATCTGACCAATCAGCTGTCCTCTTCAGCAATGCAATGCAATTCAGTTGTCCTACCAGGCAAGGGTGCACATTTCTGTTGGGTTTTTTTAAAAAATTGGGAAAAGTTCCAGAGGCTTCTGCTGCAGACTGTCCCTGACTTTTGCTCCCCCTCCCTCCGGAAAGGATGGAAAGCTGCAGGATCCCAATTGGACACATGAGATTCCCAGAAGATTCTTAGAGGCTTTTTTTTTTTCACCATCTGGATTACCCCTTACATGTGGGTGATGACACCCACAGGATTCCAACTAGAGAATGAATGAGTGCGTATTATACATGAGAATGGTTGTTTGCAGTGGTGGCTGGTAATTCTGATATCATGGGTGGTGAATCTGCTCAGGGATTTAATCCAAACTTTCAATGAGTGGTCTAGTATGGTGTACCTATTTTGTGGGGATAGTGTTCAGCACCTTGCATACGTATATATGAGAAAGAGAAGGGGTATCCATAACAACTTTAGGTTTGACCCCATCAATATTCTCTGGGCGAGATGCCTTCCTCTGGGATGCAGCCACAGAAAGTGAGTCTCAAGGGATTTCATCCATGTGGCTGGTGCCTCCTGGACTTCAAACCAGCAACAGGCAGCCTTCAGCTTCTCCAGGTCTAAGCTGCTGCCAAGCAAAGACGGCTAATTGAGTTGGAATGGCATTGCATTACCAAACACTTTGATGATGCAGATGAACTAGTTAGAGTTCATCTGAGCTGTCTGCTAGATGTGAACCCCCGTCTCCTGAGATGAGACACAGAGTGCATTAACTCTGTCTTTTTAAAAAATATCTTCCAAATTGGAACTCTCTCTAGCCATGTGGAAGAGCTTTCGTATGCATCCATTTGAGATGCTTATCATCCAAACTGAATGTATAACTGAAGCATCGTTCTGATGTCTCCAGAGACACCAGAGTAACAACAAAAGTCTGTACTTCTGAAAAATTTGGAAGAGGGGAGAGGCCTACTTCATGCATAAATACTGAAGGGTCTAGAGATGAGATAATTCTCCACTTGATAAAATATCTGTAATCAACAAAATTGTGCTCCAAAAGTACATGCTTCCAATTAAGAGAATTAAGAGAGCTGCGGGCAAAATCATAAACAGATATGCTTGGAGGACACATCTATGGTCATGAAGAATTATTCTGATGACTTTCAGAAATAACCATTTTGTTGCTGTTTTATGTGTCACCTAGTCCACTTTGAATTATGGCAACCTTGTGAACAAGAAACCTCTAAGATCTCTGGTCATTTACTGGCTTTCTCAGGTCTTGCAAACTCAGAGTGGTGGCTTTCTTGATTTATCAATCCACCTGGAATGTGGTCTTCCTCTTTTCCTTGTGTCTTCCACTTTACCAAGCATTGTCATCTTTTCCCGTCATGGCATCTTATTCTACGTCCAAAGCACAACATTCTCAGTTTACTCATCTTGACTTTTAGTGAAAGTTCAGGCCTGATTTTCCCTAGGACCCATTTATTTGTCTTTTTAGCAGTTCATGGTATCTGTAGAACCATGGTATCCATAATAACAATTTTAGCAAAATGAAAGAAGAAAGAAAAATGCTTTAGAGATAGAAGAGCAACAAGAGAAGAGCAATATCCAGACTCCTGGGAGCCACACACATTTTCCCCCAAGACTCTGGAGGACCTCATCAATCTACCCATGTCAGAAGCTACCATGGGGTTTACTCAGCCAGATTTCTTCAGAGGCAGTTTGTCTTTGCCTCTGAGACTGAAAGAGTGTGAAATGCACTAGATTTCCATGGCTGAGTGGAGCTTCAAACTCTGGTCTTCAGGAGTCCTAGTCCAACACTCAAATATCTACACCATGCTGGTTCTCTAATTAAAACCATTGAAAACAAGTTCATTAAAAGTCAAAAGAGTTGGAAGGAATCACATGGGTCACCAAGTTTAACCCACTGCCTTGTTACCTGAATGTGTGGGGTCTGTGGGGACCCACTTAATTTTATTTAGCTCAAAGGTATGGCTGTGAGAGGTGCGGTATCTTACAGGACCTTTGTACCTGTGTGTGCCAGTACTCAGTGCGAAGACTCCAAGCCAAAATGAAATAAAAATGTTTTTTATTTGAAAATAATCACAGATGCATTCACACATGTGCTCATGCTCCCAAGATGATCACACAAGGCTAACAAAGAGTCAAGGCAGAAATATTGGAGTAGATTCAGGGAGTTCTGGGTAATACTTATGAGCCCTGAAGAGCAGAGGTTCGTGCAGCAAAGGAATATTCAGACTTAAAGATGAGGATGGTACAGCAGTCCGGCAGAGTGATGGTGTCCAACTGTAGCACACATGGCTATTATTTGAGGGTAATATTTATACCCAATATCATACCCTTAAGAGGTGTTTGGAGTATAAAATAATGTGTGAATGAGTTTCCCACAGTTAAGCAAAGGAAACTCCAGCTTTGTTGATTGCCACTAATGGTTGAGACATTAAGTTTGATGGGTTTATGGCAGCCTCTGTATTGTGGAGAGGAAAAGGTGTGAGGGAAAGGCATTTACAGAGATGAGTGAGGATAATAGGTGTTCCAGTCACTGTTTCTTTTTGGAGTATGACTCACTGCCAAGAGTACCCAAGAGGGGACTAGCACATTCCACCTTGATTACCATAATCTTAAAGAGCCCCACTTAATTCCTTCTTGGGTGTGTTTGTTGGGAATTTCCAAGAGACACTTTCATTAGGCCCTGGGTGACCTCTGCTTGAAGTCATTTTGGTTTGCTCTGGTCTGCCTAGACCTCATAATGATATCCAATATTTCCAAATTATGAATTATTGGAAGGAGGGGGTGTAAGGCCAGGTGACGACCTATGCATTAAGCCACAACTAATGCATCCCTGAAAGATGTCCCTCTAAACTCCATTTAATCCCCCTCCCCAACAAAAAGAGAATCTACTACCTTCCAATATAGTTTCTTTCTTTGGAGGTTTTTAAACAGAGGCTGGATAGCTACTGGTCAGGAGTGGTTTGATAGTGTGTTTCTGCATGGCAGAAGGTTGGGATGGATGGCCCTTGTAACCTCTTCCCACTCTATGGTTTTATGAGAGTATATCCCACTGTCAAATTGCTCTTACTCTCACGGATGGCTCTCAAATCACCTCAGTTTTCTCTTATCCAGGCTGATCATACCCAGATCCCTCAACAGTACCTCATAAGACTCAGTTTCAAGACCATTTTTTCTTGCTGCCCTCAGGTCAATCTCAACTCATGGTGAGCCTGTGAAAGAGACATCTCCAAGACACTGTATCCTCAACAGCTCTGCTCAGGTTCTGCAGACTCAGGGCTGTAGCCTCCTTGATTAAGTCTACCCATCTGGTATGCCATTTTCCTCTCTTCCTTCTGCCTTCTACCTTTCCAAACATTATTGACTTCTCCAGTGAGTTGTGCCTTCTCACGATGTGGCCAAAGTACAACAACCTCTACTTAGTCATCTTGGCTTCTAGGGAGAATTCAAGGTTGATTTGTTCTAGGACCCATTTGCTTGTCTTTTTAGCCATCCATGGTAACCACAGAACTCTTCTCCAGCACCACATCTCAAGAGAATTGATTTTCTATCAGCTTTCTTTACTGTCCAGCTAAAGTGGTTTCAAATTAAAAAGAAAATTTGCATTCCTTGATTTCTTAATATATATCCCTTCTCCCTGAGCCCCTTTCATACCACACAATTATAGCACTATGATTCCACTTTAACTGCCATGACTACATCCTATTGAACCCTGGGTTTATAGATTGCGGAGGCAATAGAGCTTCCTGGCTGATAATTCTGAATGCCCCTTCCTAAACTGCCAATCCCAGGATTCCATAGGATGGATCCATGGCAGTTAAAGTGGAATCATAGCACTACAAATGTGCATCGTGCAAAGGCCCCTGATGTCACTTCATGCTCTTCCTTTGTTCTGTACCCTGTTTCGTTCTTTGTTTCCTGCTGCAGTTTGTTTCCCCTCCACCTTCAGCTTTAGGGAATATGGCCACACACACCCCGTTCCTCCCTGCCCTGCATGCTCCATCTTTCTCATTCTTCACATGACAGTCACAGAGGCTGTTGTCATTATTGTTCATCTGTCAGAAGATGTATTGCCTGGGCATATTATCAAACAAAGTCACGTTAACGGCGTAACACAGCAATACATTATCAGAGGAATGTTGCTTTTGATGATGTATTGCTGTAATACATCAGAGGGGTGCCAAGCCAAAGAAAAGAGTCTCTTCATAGACAGAAACATAAATGTAAACTAAATGCGGATTGAGCTTTGGAGAGAGAAAATTAGACCACTGGATGGGGTTTCATGCTGTTCTACAGGCTTCCGTAACACCTTATTTCTCAAGGAACTTGCTTGCTGGATCGCGCTACTAAACTTAAAGCAAGATGAAGGTTTCATCTAGGCAGGCAATTTACCCCATCTTGCCCCCATCTTAGAGCCTGGCAGTCCTGATGACACAGGGCATTTGGTTCGTTCTGCCCCTGGGCAGTCCTCACCACTGCCATGGCAGATGCGGGGCTCAGACAGGGCTAAGACGGAGTGGGGCCCAATACAACATTTTAAAATAATAGCTCTTTTAATCCATTCCTGCCAAAAAGGAGCAGATTGGGCCCCGCGAGACCACAGGAACCTATCCCGGCAGGCTGGCTGGCCCTTGCTGCTGCCGCTGGTCTGCCTCACCCTCCCAGAAGGCAGGAAGGAGTCCCTCCATTTTAACTATTGTAATTCCAACTTCTACAGCCACTCCAAGAACAGATCCATCATTTTTAACTGCACTGTTCTTGTTTTCCAGTAGAATGGATTAACTTTCAAACAGATATCTATTTGCAGGTGTCCATCTCAAGGCAAGGAGCTAAACAAAGCACACTTTGTTTATTTATTAGGCAACTCGATTTTTTCCCAGGTTTTGTTTGCTTAAAGAAAACTATAGTTCTTAGCATGTTTAATTCATTTTGTTCATTTTTGACAAAAAATGGGGTGGAGGTATTTGGGGGGAGAGAAATCAAGCAGAAATGGTGGGATAAGCAGAAATGATGTGAAGGAGCTGTTTGGCCAGAAGGAAGTCCACTCACCTAAACCCAACACATCTCCCAACCAAAACAGGATAGAAGATTTACTGCAGGAGTGGGCAATTGCATAGGGTGCAGGGGCCATTTCTCAACCCCAAGCCCCCATGAGGCACTGCGCTGGATGTTACTGGAAGTGATGTCACTTTAACTTCCAGTTTCATTTTCAGCCGATGTTGTATGGGGTAGTGTTAAGCTTTCAACCTTACTTGAGGTCAAGGATGTCTGAGGGGGAAACCTCTATGTGGATAATTTTAATTTTCTCTGATTTTGAGATATTTTTTGCCATTTGGGGAGGAAAGTCTTTTTTTTAAAAAAATGGGTTTTTTGTTTGGTTGTGGGGGTTGTGTGGGGTTTTCATCGGGTTTCAGGGGCTAAAATTGAGGCCCCACAGTTCACACTTGCCATGCTTGTCCAAGGTCATCCAATGGGTTTCCATGGCTGAGTAGGAATTTGAACCCTGGTCTCCCAGTGTCCTAGTCCAATACTCAAACCACTACACCATGATGGCCCAACCAGAACATTGAGTAGCAAACTAGGTATAGTTGGCTCTACTTCTGGTGACTCCTTGAGTTTACTTCTGGTGACTCTCCACTTTGCTCCATGAGTCTCGGTGGGCCTCAGCTACTACTGAGAAATTGCAGTGAGCAGCAATTAGCTGTTTCAAACTGGAGGCCAGAAGGGATACTAGAATAGACGTGGCCAACATTTGACCCACCAAGTCAAACACATACTATCAATCAAAGCTGCGTGGTAGGTATCAAGAAAATGTATCACTCTCTTGGGTTCTGTGAGACTAATTTATTGTGAATCCTATTGTTGGCTCCAAGTAGAACAGACTCATTGAATCAATGGGTTTTACCTACATGCTGACTCACTATTCAACAAATGAGTCAATGGGCTGTGACTAAACAATAGGATTCCAGCTGATAAATCAACATTAAGTTAGGCACAACAATATAACATATCCCATAACTGAATACAGCACATATCTATATTTCCAAAAGTGCCATGAATCCAATAATGCACTAATGGAGGACATTCTTGCAGAAAGGTTCAGGATATGAAGATCAATGAATCTCAAAGGTAAAAAATGTAAAGCCATCAATAAAATGCAAGATGGATACAAAAATGTAGGACAGCTACAAGTTAATTTACCCTTCCATTCCTTATACTCATAGATTAACATCCTGTTGCCTAATTAATATGAACAAGAGCCTAATTCTTATTCCATGTCAATCACAGATTCTTCCCTTTCCAGCTCTCTCTCTCATTCTGAAGTATAACATGTAAGTAAAGCCACTTTCTTAAGGTTTTTTTCCCACTCACTGGGCCAAGCCAATAATCCATAAGCATTAGAAAAGCACCTGTGCAGCTGTGGACAAGTTTACAAAGAACCAGTAAATGCAGTGTGCAAACACGAATCAAGGAACATGAGAGACACTGCAGACTGGGCCAGCCAGAAAAATCAGCAGTAGCAGAACATGTTATAAACCAACCTGGACACAAAATGTTATTTAAAAGCACCAAAATTCCAACACTACAATTATATGATTCTACAGATTCGCATGATGGCGTGATCAGGTTCAAATCCCATAAAGCTCTTCTGGACCCCATGAGCTAACTGTAGCCTCTTGGCTTAACCTACTTCACAGGATTATTGTTAAGGGGGAGGGAGGGAGGGAGGGGGTGAGGCAAAATAATGAACAGCACATTCAACTCCAGGAAATAAATGGAAAGAAATTAATTAAACTACATATATTTGGAGAAAACATGTCAGTCATATGAACTGATACATTTACAATAGTCTTTTAGGGTACCTCACTTAGGCTACAAACCCATAAACAGTACCTGTAAGTCCTACTGAACTCACTGAGGCTTACTTCTAAGTAGATATATGTATAATTGCACTGATAATTCAAAGGGAATATTGTTTTATACGGGCAGATGCAATTTCCCACACAGATACACAAACACACACCGAGTTCCCCACTGTGATTATCTCACTCTTTCTCCCTCACACACACCACAAATATGGAAACACACATTTTATTTATATACACACCTATCTGTAAGCCATCCATAAGCTGAAAGAGAAATGACGACTTACTTGCTGCTTTGCCCTCAACTGTTTTAGTCTGAACTATGAAGGATAGATCCAAGTTGCCAAATATTATCCCCAAAATATTTTCAGAATCTCAGAAGGGTCCTTTCAAATTTGGACAAAACCCCAAAGTGGGTTCACCATTAGCTGCCATTGCCCAAGCTCATTGAGCTATTCAAAGACATAGCTGTGTTAGTCTAGAATATCAGTAAGCAAGGGGATCTTGTAGCACCTCTGAGACTAACCAGAGAGAAAGAAATTGTAGCATAAGCTTTTGTAGACTTAGTCTATGACCAAGTAGACTTGGTCTACTGAGGAAGTAGACCAAGTCTATGAAAGTTTATGCAACAATTTCTTTCTCTCAGGCAGTCTCAATGGTGCTACAAGATCCCCTTGCTCATTGAACTATTGTCAGAAATGATAAACCTTCCACAGGAGAAGAATCAAGCTCTGTGTGTGAGAGAGAGAGAGAGAGAAAAGGGAGAGGGAGACCAGGAGATCAGGAGAGAGAGAAGTCCTGGATCCAGTGCATATCTCCTTCCATACAATGGGGAGGGGAGGGAATGGACTACAACTCCCAGATTCCTTCAGCCAGCATCACCAGTAATTCTAATGGCTTGGGGATTCTGGGAACTGTAGCCCAGAAAAGGATCATTACCATCCTCACCATCAACTGTACCAATAGGTCTTCACCTATGCTAAATAAATTAGCAGTGGCTACCATCCAAGTAGGTGAATGAGCTGACTACTTATCAGCCCTGGCACTCAAACCTCTGACAAGAAAGAACATTAGAAATGCCATACAGGAGCGGCCAAGAGCATTAGTCAGCCTTGAAATTTATTATAGAGTCCCCCCTCCCCCAACCTCTGAAAAATGCCATTAGTGGCCCTAGTAATACGAGTGACTACTACATCTGTTTGGGTGATTTATTTATCCTAATGTAATACTGCATTACCTGTCACAAAGGGCAGCCTCATATTTCATCTTAAATGGGTCCACAAGAAAAAATGTTTTTACAGAATTGTGGATTGTCAATGGCTTCCTCTGCTGGGACTGACATCTGGAAGTTTAATAGAACAGTATGTTACCTATTTCACATTTGCATAATGGCTTCTTTTTGCATGCCAGGATGTTTTTTGTCATAGTTTCAGCCCTCCATGTCAATTAACCTCCATATCCAGGAGGGATTTTGTTGTATTTTGCAGCATGACAAAACATAGGACTTTATCAGAAGCGGGGAAAAATCACACAATTATGACATCACAGTAGCACTAATGGGTCCCTCTATCACAGAATCATAGAGTTGTAAGAGACCTCAAGGGCTTGTTGGAAGAGACCTCAAGAGGTTGGCATGTTTGCATGGTCAAACTGCGCTCCAGCTGCAAATAAGGTGTCACTTTTAATTGATGGAACAAGATACCAATAGCCCTCAATACTGCTTTTTTTGCTATACTGAAGAGCATGCAAAAACACATCCTGCTGTAATTGCAAGATTACAGCGTGAATTGGTGGTCCTTTTTCTCCCCTCCCAGTTCCTGATGAGAAAATTTCTGGGTGAGAACATCAAAACTATATGCAGGATGCTCTTTCAATGAACTGTCTAGGTTTGTTTGCACGTTTTTAGGTTTGTTTATGTGTTCATTTGTTCATTTACTTTGCAAATTAAGGGGGGTTGGTGTTTTTAAGCATGCTCAGCTCTTCTCATGAGAACCGCTGAAATCCCGCTCATGCTGGATCACAGAAGTAAAGTCCCTTTCCTAAAGTACTACTGGTGGCCGTGCAATAATTCCATGGCAGTTCTTTCACACAATCATGGTGACATGCGATAATAAGTATAATAATGCCACTATGTTTCCACTTTCCTCATTTTTGGAATTACAGCGTTTTTAGACAATAGTCTGATAAAGTCCCTATTCAGACTACCCCCAATATGTTTATTCAAGATATCCCAGAATATGTTTAATAGAACTACAGTCTCCAAGATGCTGAACCTTATCCCCAGAATAGGTTCAGCACTTTGGACACCTCCCCTAAATGTCAGACTAAAACCCAGAGGGAATTTGTTACCCCCTGCCCCAACACAGGAATCAGCCACTGCCAATGTCAAAATGAATGTGAGCACCACTGAGCCAATATTATTAGAGTATGTATTATGTTTTTATTTATGCCCTGTATGGCATCCACTTATATCCTGTGGGTGTGCAAGATTTTTTTTAAAAAATCATTTCATAATTTCATTCATTTTTTTTTTAAATCACACTATGGCTGAAATCCTATACTGGGCTTGGTAATCTAAATCTCTGCATGCAAAGCTACACATTCATTGTGCTATGCAACCTTTCTGTTGAATGACAAGATTTCACAACCCAATGCACAATGGAATTTGCAGCCAAATGCACAATCCAATGTACATGTGCCTGTGCAATAGCATCTCCATTTCTGCCACCTTGAACTGAATCAGGCCATTCTGCATCAGACAAAAAATGTCATCCAGTTCTGTAGGAGAACTGGTACATCTAAAGGATGTAACGGCTACTTCTAAAGGAGCTCCGTTCACTTCCTGGACCGAAATCCCGCCCATTCTCGCGAGAAGATGCGAGTGCAGGAAATTCAAAAAGAAAAAGAAAAAACACATTAAGAAGTTAACTAATCACATACACACATTAAAAAAATAAGAAGTAACCTAGGGAAGGTACAAAAGAGGGTAGCCTACCTGGTTCTCGCGATCCCACCCAGAAGCGTTCTGGCAGGTCCGCCCATTGACGTTGGAATCATGAGTCAAAAATGGTGCAAGGTTTCAGATGCCAGCAATGCCAGCACCAAAATGGGACAGATGATCCACTTACAGCTCCAGCCCGTCAATTAAAAGAAACACCAGAATAACAACAGTGGAACTCAAAAGGACAATGTCGTGTGATATTGGTGTCCTTTTGCATTCGTTCCACTGTCATTATTCTGGCACCACATTAGCCATGTCTGATAATCTCTGATGTCTCCATTATCATTCAATAAGTGATCTGTGATTGGCCACCACTAATAAGGAAATTAACTGTATATTATATATGATATAATATGCATTATTTTGTATATTAGTTATATATTATGCATACCTTTTTGCCTTCAGTCCCCTCTGATCTCCATACATACTCTAAGTGATAGGTTAACATTTCTTGCAGCTGATAAAGTAGGGCTGCAGGTCACAAAAGTGTATGTGACAATAAATTTGTTAGTTTTTAATTTTTCTTTTATAATATGATGATCTATTTGATTTGGGTTTTCTTTAACATGATAACATTTTCGTCTCTGGGTTCTGGGTTGGAGATGACAACTCAACCATAGACGGTTGAGTTGATGACAGCCATAGACGGCAATGAAGGTCAGCCAGAAATCGAAGCAACTGGCTAGAATCTCCCCCTTGGTAAAGGGGACTTGGAAGAGGGTCCACAAGTGCTCCTTAGTTCAGCTCCAAGCAACAAAAGCAAAAAATAAAAATAAAAAAAATTCACACAGTGCCACAAGAAGCCAGAAGAGATGGGACTCCATTGATCATCACTGCCCTCCTGCCTTCCAGTTCACTCAGCACTGGATTTCAATTGGGACTAACCAATAGAATTTCATTTATTTATTTATTTATTTATTATATTTTTTTTCTATCCCACCTTTCCCCCAATATAGGGACTCAAGGCAGCAAACAATGAATTTTAAAGTGATACCCAAACATTAAAAATATAAATATGAATTTTAAAAAACAAATTAAACAATTTAGAATGTTAAAACATTGGAAAACATTTAAACTATTAAAATACAATAAAACCACATACATCTTAAAACAAAACTACACAGCCCGTTGAGAAATCCAGCCATTGTGTTTTAAGCTGCATGTATTTTTAAATGTATTTTATAGTTTTGAAGATGTTACATCATCCTCAGGATAGTAAAAATGATACCTCCCAGAAACAGCTTGAGAGAGCTGATAAGCCCCACTGCTACATGCCAAATAAAAAGGAAAGGGTTATGAATAGGCTAACAAAAGAGAAGTCCATTCAAACTCATTCATTACTGTTGGCATTCATTTGACAGAGAACTTGTGTGGTGTAGTGCTGAACTACAACTCTGAAGCTGCATCTGCACTACAGAAATAATCCAGTTTTGACACTGTTTTAACTGCCATGGCTCAATGGTATGGAATTCTGTGATCTGTAGTTTTCTGAGATATTTAGCTTTCTTTGTCAAGAGAGCTCTGGTGCCACAACAACAGCATCCCATTGAGCCATGGCAGTTAAAGTGGTGTCAAAGTGGATTATTTCTGCAGTGTATGTGCAGCCTGGGAGACCAGGGTCTACTCAGCCGTGGAAACCCACCCGGTGACCTTGGGCAACTCACACTCTCTCAGCCTTAAAGGAAGGCAAAGGCAAAGCCCTTACAAACAAATCTTGCCAAGAAAACCCTGTGCTAGGGTCACCTTAGGATCACTGTAAGTCAGAAATGACTTGAAAGCAAGAATAGCGACAATAACAATTTGTGTGACAATGAGTGAAAGCTGGCTCAGATGGGCTCCAGTTGATTCAATCCATTACAAAAACAATTCCTACCTTCATGTTATCCTGCTCTGGGCCTACTCTCAAGTAAGTGAAAATTAGCAGAAGTTATTTTTGGACTACAACTCCCTGAACCCTTCCCCCACCCCATCCCAGTGCTGGCTGGGGGATTCTGGCAGCAGTAGGAAATTTTACTATTCCAAGTCATAGTTGTAGGACTACATCCTTAACTTTTGAAACAAAAGGACAACAATTTGTTTTCCCTACTTCTTTTAAGCTTGCCTATCCATTCCATTTCTTTTTTCTTTTTAAGATTTCTACTTTTTGCTTTAAAAAAGAGGGAGAAAGACAAAGGCAGGGATTTGTGACAGCAGATATCCATTCATTCTAACTTGTGTGAAACGAGATCACTTTCTTTCCTTGACTAAAGGAGAATGAAATGCCCAAACCCATTTCGTAACACAGTACACTTCTCAAGAGATTAAAGAAATCACTATCTTTCATAATTCTCTCATACACACACACACACACACACACACACACGTATCTTATTATGAAGAGCAAAAGAAAAGAGTAATTTATAGCCAAACGTGAATACTTAATCAGTAGACAAAATGATGCTACCCATATTAACACAAGAAAAATAAATCCATCTGCAAACCTATTGCAAGAACTTACCATGCAACAAAGATAAATCAGGAATGATTCTGACACAAACATCTTGCCAGCGCCTAGAAATCATTAGTGGTAATTAAAACAAAGAGACAATGCAAAGAGAAGTTAGCCAAATAGTTCAAATAAAGACTTCCTCAACCTGGCCTCCCTTTGAGGGTTTAGGACTGCAACACCCATCAGTCACCAATGAGAAGCACAATTAAAAGAAATCAACTGTGTATCTCTTGGGAGGGAATTCTATATGGCAGGGGCTGCCACTAAGAAGGCCCTTTCTCTAATGCCTACCAGTCTGACAGATTTCCATGGCAGGAAAGGGAGCAAGGCTCATTCCAGTGTACCCTCCTAGGTGGAGGTACTACTTGGAAGCAGAGGCTGGGAAAGTTATTCTTAGAGCCCAAACTCCTGGACTTCTCCAGCCAACATGGCCTAGAACAGTGATGGGCAACCTTTTGAGCTTGGTGTGTCAAACTTCGCCAAAAAACTGAGCATAATTCTGGTGGTGTGTCACTTTGAGAAAAAAAATTATTTCACGATATTTATTGTTTAAATAACAAAATGTATACAGTTGCCCCTCCACATTTGCAGCTTTCAGTCTCGTGGTTTTGATTATTCACGGTTTGCTCAGCTAGCACCCCACTTAAATCAGCTTCTTTCCCTCAAGGGAGAGGAGCTGATTTAAACAGAGTGCTTGTTGAGCAAGCGAGGCACTCAACTCCCTGCTCTCCTGGGGCTTGACTCCATTTGGGAGGGGGAGAGCCAAGCCCTGGGAGAGCAGGGAGTTGGCAGGAAAGGCACTTTTAGGGCCCCCGCCCTACCCAGAGCCACTTTTGAGCTTTCTAAGCCTTGTTGCATCTTTGGGAGGGTGGGGGTGGCTGAAAAGCCTCTACGCCGCATTCTCTCCACCCCCCCCAACCTTCCCGAAGAGGCTATATGGGGCTCTCAATCCCCAGAGCCCCTTAGGGAAGCCTAGGGAGAGGCTGGCCAGACTCCAACCTGCCCTCCCATCGCCTTCTCCAGCCTTCCTGAGGTGGCTCCGGGGTTTCAAAGCCCTGCAGCCCCCTCAGAAAGGCTGGGGAGAGGCCGGGCAGACTCCTGCCTGCCCGCCCACTGTCTTAGGAGGAGACTCTACCCCACTCCAAGGTAGTGTATTTCACTACCCAACAGCTCTTACTGTCAAGGAGTTCCTCCTAATGTTTAGGTGGAATCACTTTTCCTGCAGTTTGAGTCCATTCCTCCATGTCCTGGTCTCTGGAGCAGCAGAAAACAAGCTTGTTCCATCCTCAATATGACATCACTTCAAATATTTAAACATGGCTATCATGTCACCTCCCAACCTTCTCTTCTCCAGCCTAAACAGACCCGTTCCTAAGCCGTTCCTCAATAGGGCATGGTTTCCAGACCTTTTACCATTTTGGTCTCCCTCCTCTGGACATGCTCCAGGTTATCAATATCCTTCTTGAATTGTGGTGCCCAGAACTGGACACAGAATTCCATTTGAGGTCTGACCAATGTAGAATAGAGTGGCAGGCACTATTACTTCCCTTGATCTAGACACTATACTCCTATTGATGCAGCCTAGAATCACATTGGCTTTTCTGGCTGCCACATCACACTACTATGTTCAGCCTGTGGTCCACTAAGACTCCTAGATCCCTCTCGCATGCATTGCTGTGAAGATGCCCTGGCAGTTCCCCTACCAGAGTCTAAATACATTAGGAGCTAGCAGGGTACCTTCTCTCCCAACAGAGATGCCTCTGCACACTGCACACTGCTCAAAAAAGTGCCATATGCTAGCATATTGGACTGCTAATTCTAGGAGAATTTATGAGGTTTTTAGGGAGCTGGATGTGAAGTTCATCTGTTAGCCACCTGGAGTCCCAATCTTAGGGAAAAGGTGGGGAACTAATAAAATGATTGCTTGATCGATTGCTTGTAAAGCACCCTCACTGTAGCAGGGAGAGGAAAGCAATTTCTTGTTTTACCTCCTTCTTCTAGCTCACTTCCTCTCCTTCTAGAATGACCTAGTGGTGCATCTACATTACACATCTGATAACAAATGTAACCATCATGGTTACATCCTACAGAACTCAAGGATCTGTCGTTTCATGTGGTATTTGAAACACTTTGCCAGAGAGCTCTAATCCTGTAGTTCTGGGGAGTGCACTATAGTGCATTTAGTACCTCACCAAGTGACAAATCCCATGATTCCATAAGTTGGAGCCATGGCACTTAAAGTGATATCACACTGCTATAATTGTACAGTGTGAATACCCATCAGGTGCAGTATCTTGTTGACATTAGAAACATAGAATCATAGGATTGGAAGGGGCTGCACGAGCCACCACCACCACTCCCCGCCATGGAGGTATACACAACTGAAACACTCCTGAAAGCTGCCCATCCAACCTCTGTTTAAAGAGCTCCCAAAATGGAGAACCCACTACCTTGGGCAATCTATTCCACTGCTGAACAGGTGGAATCTCTTTTCTTCTGAATCCATTGGTTCATGTTCTAGTCTTGGAGCAGCAAAAAACAAACTTGCTCCATCTTCTACATGACATCTCTTCAGATATTCAAAGATGTCTCTCATGTCACCTCTCAGTCTTCTCTTCCAAGCTAAAATACCCAACTTGCTAAGTTGTTCCTCATAAGGCTGGATTTCCAGCCCTTTAATCATGTTGCTCAGCCTTCTCTGGACATGTTCTAGCTTGTCAACATCCTTCTTGAGCTCTGGTGCCTAGAACAGGACACAGTATTCTGGGTGAGGTCTGACCAAAGCAGAATAGAGTAGCACTGCTACTTCCCTTGATCTGGACACTATACTACTGTTAATGCAGCCCAGATTTGTATTGGCTTTTTTTGAATGCTGCATCATACTGTTGATTCATGTTCAGCTTAAGCATCCTTTCTTTTGAAGGGAGCAGGTATCCCTCAAAGAAGAGTGCCTGTTGTTTTGTTCTGCAGCTCTCTTCCTTTGTCCCTGTTCATAGAATCATAGAATCATAGAGTTGGAAGAGACCACATCCAGTACTGGGCCCAGGACAGAATCCTGTGGCACCCTGCTAGTCACTTCTCTCCAACATGAAGAGGAGCCAATGGTAAGCAACCTTTGGGCTTGGTCGGTCAACCAATTACAAATCCACCTAACAGTCTCATTGTCTAGACCACATTTTACTAGCATGTTTCCAAGAATATCATAGGAGACTTTGTCAAAGGCCTTAATGAAATTAAGATATGGTACATCCACAACATTCCCTTCATCTACAAAGCTTATGACTCTTATAAAAAAAAGGAGAGAGATAAGATTAATTAGGCTTGTTTTTGAGAAACCCATGTTGACTTTTCGTGATCACGGCATCCCTTTGTAAGTGTATACAGACTGATTATTTAACTATCTGCTCTAGAGCCTTTTCACACTACACTGTTATAGCACTATTATTCTACTTTAACTGCTGTGGCTCTCTCCTGTGGAATTCTGGGATTTGCAGTTTAGAGAAGAGCATTTAGCATTCTCAGCCAGGGAGCTCTTAGGCTTTACTAAACTACAAACCCCAGAATTCCACAGGAGGCAGCCTTAGCAGCTAACCTTTCATTCTTGAGCAAGGTGATCAAGAGGGCAGTTGCACTCCAACTTCAGACAGTCTTGAATGGTACTGATTATCTAGACCCATTTCAAGCCAGCTTCAGGGCAGGGTGTGGAGTGGAGACTGCTATGGTCGTCTTAGTAGATGATCTTCACCTGAGTATCAATAGGGGGAGTGTGTCCCTGTTGGTACTCTTGGACCCCTCACTGGCTTTCGATACCATTGACCATGGTATCCTTCTGAAATGCCTGAGGGAGTTGGGCATCAGGGGCACTGTGCTCCAGTGGTTCCAGTCCTATCTCTCAGGTAGAGGCCAGATGGTGATGTTTGGGCATAGCTGCTGCTCGGGGAAGGAGCTTACATGCAGCATCCCACAAGGTGCTGTGCTATCCCCAATGCTGTTTAATATTTACATGAAACTGCTGGGAGAGATCATCTAGAGACATGGGGCAGGGTGTTATCAGTATGCTGATGACACCCAAATATATTTCTCTATGCCTCCAGCAACAGCTGCAACTAAGGATGATGTGTCTCCACTGGATGCTTGCCTTAGGGTGGAAATGGGCTTGATGAGGAAAAACAAACTGAAGCTGAATCCAGACAACATGGAGGTACTTACTATTTAGTCTCCCAAACTGGGTCTGGAGGTGTGTCAACCAGTTCTGGATGGGGTTACACTCTCCCTGAAAGACTGTGTTTGCAGTTTGGGAGTGCTCCTGGATCCGTTGCTCCAGATGACAGCACAGGTAGATGTGACGGCCAGGAGTGCTTATTATCAGCTTCGGCTGATATGCCAGATGTGCCCCTTCCTGGAGTTGGAAGACTTAAAGGTGGTAGTACATGCACTGGTAACTTCAAGGCTTGACTTCTGTAATGTGCTCTACAAGGGGCTACCTTTATGCCTGCTCCAGAAACTCTAACTGGTTCAAAATATGGCAGCCAGGCTGGTCACAGGAACAACAAGGGGTGACCAAGGATGATACACCAATATTAAAATCTCTTCACTGGCTGCCAATTAGTTTCCAGGTGAGGTATAAAGTGTTGGTCATTACCCAAGCCCTTCATGGTTTAGGGCCAGGCTACGTACGGGATCACCTTCTCCCATACAATCCGCCCCATACCCTTAGATCCTCTGGGGAAAACTTACTTCAGGTGACTAAAACTAGGCTGGCCACAGTCACCCAGAGGACCTTTTCCACTACCGCTCCTAGACTGTAGAATGGCCTGGTGGAGGAGATCCAACACATTGACAATCTGGGGATGTTTAAGAGGGCTATTAAGATGGATGTCTTCCGGCAGGACTTTCCAGATTAGATTGGATTTCCAGATGTCACTTTCTGGTTTACTACTCTATCATTTAAAATATATATATATATATATATATATATATGCCTTTTCTTATTTTAAGTTATTTTAATAGTGTTTTTATAGGTAAAATTTGAATTAATTACCATTGCATAATGGTTTTAATGATGTTATTTTAATGTCTGTAGATTATGGATTAATTTTTTAAATGATGTTTGCCACCCCGATCCTCATGGGAGAGGCAGGATATAAATAAACCTTATTAATAATAATAATAATAATAATATGGAATAATAGTGCTATAACAGTGTAATGTGATGAGTCTCCTAGAATCTTTCCTGGTATTGATGTCAGGCTGATTGGGTGATAATTATTTAGTTCTTCTCCCCACCTCCACACCTTTTTTTTTTTTTTTAAAGCTGGGGACAACATTTGCCCTCGATCCCTCGGGATCCCTCTTGTTCTCCAGGAATTCTCAAAAACTAATTGTTCATGTCTGATGTGCTACTGATACATGTGACTCATGTGCATTCCATTTCTTCCCAACCTCAAGTTATTGCAAAACCAGTGCTGAGTCTTTAAGAGTCCTCAGTTCAAATCCTATGCTTCTGGCCAGAACTGTAGCTGTCACTAAAGAAAATCAGGATAAATGTCCCTTTTATCTCTTCAATGAAATAGTTCATGTTGGGAGAAAAGCAAAGAAAAGGAATGCCTTTTCTTAAGCTAAACTCCGTTTTGTTTGCAAGATCTCCCGGTGTCTGTCAAAAGCAGGCATAAAGCCTTCAAGATTAAAGGGATGGGTAAAGACATCTATTGGGTCTGCAATAGAAATTCCCATTTGATTTGGGCAGTTGTAATCTTTCATGGCAAGGAAATGCATTTACTAATGAGAAATTCTTTTTTGAAAGAAGATTGGCAAAAAGTAATAATAGATTCTTGCAGATTTCCATTAAGGGCAGACGGTCACGTGCTGAAGCCTTACAAAAGGAGATTTAATTGAATAAAATAATGCAGGCTCACTCCTACAAGAGTTAACAGTGTCTGCAGAGAACCCATCTTGGGGGTTACAGCTGTGCACATAATGCTTCTGCCCAGTTCTTTGCAAACAGCAGACACAAGGTTAGTGACAGCCATCTGCTCTAAAAAGTTTCAAGGAAGGCCAGTCAGTTTCCAGACCCAATTCAGGGAGTGGTTTTGCCTTTCAAAGGCCAAAAATGGCTTGTTGCCTGCATATTAGGGATGCAAATCTTTCTGTTTTTAATTTTTGCAGGAAGAGCAAAGGCTTTCTGTAGTATTTAGAATACCAGTTTTCCGTGCTGTCCCTGATCACTGTTTGTGCTTCAAGTAATATTTGTCTGTGCAGAAATACATGTTTATTTCTGTGCATGAAATACAGTTTCTGAACAGAAATAGTTTTTCTGCATAAAAAAACATATTTTCTGCACAGACACTATGTTTTCTATGCACAAATATGTGTGTTCTATGCAGAACATGCTTTCTGTGAACAAAATATATTTTCTGTGCAGAAATGCAGAGAGATGTTTCCCAGCCCTGAAAGTCAAGACTGATAAAAAAATTAAAATAGATACAATTAAACGTTGCCATTACATAACAACCACCAAAAGTTAAATATAAGCAAAGAATCAAGAGAGTTATAAACCATTAAAACATAACTGTCCTGGTCTGGGTGCCATCAGCATCAGGGCTTCAAAACTGGGCGTTTCCAGTTTTGATTTTAAGGGATAGAGGGATGACATTCCCTGGATTGGTGCAGCCAGCATTGGGCAGGGCAGAGGTCCAGAGATTCCGGCCCAAGACACCCAACCTTGATATAGATGTGATATAGCAGCACTGGACATGTGCTGGTACCTGCCTGTCTTAACACCCCCTACCCCTTACCCTTAATAATTGGTAATATTTAATAATTTGGCCAATGGTGGCCTTCCAAGAATGTTTCAAGTAAACCAGGAACTCCCAAGAAAACAGGAATCCCAAGGACTAGCACTGAGACTAAGTCATGTATGCACTAGGGAGAGGCCATTACAAATTCCAAAGAAAGGTAACTTGAAGGGCAACTTCTTGTCTGAACACCTGGGTAATCCAATCAAAACTAGCTGAGGAACACAAAGTTTGTAAAGAACTGTTTTCCCCTTACCTCCCCACAAACACTCCACTGAGTGGAGTGTTGTCTCCACTCAGTTTCAAAGTATCAATGCATTAAGGCTCTTCAATGTTTCTGGAGTATCCATTTTCTTGAGAACCTCTGCGAGACATTATCTTTCACTCTAAATCCCATCCCCTGAAGGGAAATATTAGATATTAAAAAACCCCTTCAAAACGCCACTCAAGTGTGCACACTTCCCCTGCTACTAGACTCCATGTCAGCTCCATTCCCGCTTCTGGACCCCCACTCTGCTGGTTTCCTCTGCAATCTCAACTCCTCTGATCAGTACAGTATCACCCAGAAACAAGCCTTTACTCTGTTCCTCTATCTAAATCCTTCCCACTTATTTTGTTAGCTTTGTGTGAATGCTTGAAGCCTGAGTATATGCATGAATGTTGTTATTATTATTTCTTCAATAAAGATTGTCTGGCTTAACATCTCATCCTGAGTGCCGGTATACATAGGTCTCAAGGTCTTGCTCATTGCCCTCCTCTTATATTGCCAAGCTGAGTATATTAATTCCCCAAATTAATATCAATACTTTGAGGATCCCAATGGACCACAAGCATTTAGGGTAACAACCTCACAGTTCAACTACAGCAGGGATGGGCAATGTGTGGTCCATGGGCCACATGAGACTGTTATACTCTACTTTTGTGTCCCCTGAAACCTCCACAAGTTCCTCAAAGCCCCCAGAGCCATTTTTTTAAAAAAAGCAGTGCATTTAGGCCATTTCTCACCCCAATTCATGCAGAAATTCCCTAAATGTGTGAAAACATGCAAACATTCCCTCCCACCCTCACAAGCTCCCCAGACTGTGTGCTGTTTCTGAATACCTCTCTGAATACCTCAGTTTTCCTCTGTGCTTCCTCTCAAAATGGCACCATGAAATGAGAGGACATCACTTTCTTCCACCATTTTGAGAAAGACTGCAGAAAAAAGGGGGGTATTTGGTCTTACTGTGGGGTGCATCCCATGGTGGGTCTGAGGCTACTCCAGGTTTCAGTCTAAATTTTAAATGAGCCACACAAGTTGCTGAACCTATTTAGGGGAAAGAAATTGGTAACTTGAATAGCTTTGTTAAAGTTCAGACTGAAACCCAGAGTGGATTCAGCCACTGTGCCACAGCACAGTGACTATCACTTTGTTAAAGAATGTTCTGTTGTGTTCTTAACCAAGCAAAGTCATGTGTGTGTGTGTTCTTATGTGCTTTTGTTTATTTCTTCTCTACAGCTCTCTGTAGTGAAACAATGCTCAGCTTAAGATGAGGAGGAAAGAGGCAAATTATTAACTGTTCATTTATCTTGGGATATTTTTTTTATCTGCCTGGTACCATTGTATATTGCCTAGGGATCACTTTAAGCAAGTTGACTAATGAAAAAAGGAAAGCTTTAAGCCTTCTTAACATTATCAGGTTACTTTGGGTGGGTAGGGTTGTGTTTTCATCAATCTAATGAGTTTCAAAAATGTAAAGGATTAGCAACTACTCAAATCCCTAGCAAAATTACATTGAAGCAGATCCAAAGGCCTGCTTAGAAGGATTCAAGAAAGTTCAGAAGAGTTCTTAAGATAGCCCAAAGCAGATCCAAAGGCCTGCTTAAAAGGATTCAAGAAAGTTCGGAAGAGTTCTTAAGATACCCCAGATGCTTGAAAGAAAGAAGGAAGCGGGGCCAGGGTTTCACTTGAGAAGGCACTACAAAATGCCAACAGCCTAGCCATCTTGGCCAAAACTGCATTGATATAGGTTATGCACATACAGCATATTAAAGAAGGAGCTTGTAATAGATGGACCACAACCTCCTAAGCACTTGCTGGCCACAGCAGCAAATGGTGATGGATTTCTCTGCTTTTTGCTGGCAGTTTGTGTTATATTCTTCCAAAGGGGGGAAAAACAATACTAGCTGTATGGCTACAGTAGCTTCCCTTCTGTTCAGAGGTCATGCTTTCCCCCTGTTCTTGGGAAATGTCTTTGCTCTCTTTCAGAATCATACTTTTCTCTCTTTCAGGGTAATGTTTTCCCTCTCTTTCTGAGGTCATGATTTCCCCCTCTTCCAGGGTAATATCTGCTCTTAACTTAGGACTTTATCAGACCACCCCACGTTAATGTTCTTTTGCTGGCATAAATTGTGTCATTTTTATGCCAGCAAAAGAACACACACACGCACCAGACTTACCTTGAGCAGTGTACTGCTGGCTTCACTGGCAGTAATGGAGTACAAATGGAGCTCTGTTTACTTCCAGGTTCCTGATCTGAGTAATTCTCGCGAGAAAACACTAGTGCAGGAAATTTAAAAATATAATAATAAAAACAACACAAAAGTACAGCAAAGCACAAAAACACACTTTAAAAGTCCAAAATACATGAAGGGAGGTCATAAAAAGAGCATCCCCTAGCTAGCTGCCATGATCTCACCTGGAAGTGTTCTGCCATTGACACAGCATTCATGTGAGTACAATGGCGCGAGGATTCAAACAGTGGCAACAAAGCATCATGGCCAATCTATTGACACCTTGGCCCATCAATAAAATAGGATGGCTTTTTAACAAGATATGATCACAAAAGGAGGATGTTGTCTGGTATACTCACCATTTTGCAATCATTAGGCGTCCTTATGATGCCATATTTGCCGCATCTGATAAAATCCTTAGGGTCATGCTTTCACATTGTTCCATGGGCATGCTATACCTCCATTCTAGGGCCGTATGCTCCCGCTGTTCTGGAGTAATATTTCCTCCTTTTAAACATCCTGTTTTGCCTTTGTTCCATAGTTATGCTTTTCCTCTACTCCAGGGCCATGCTTAACGTCTGTTCTGGGAAACTCCAACAGGTCTAAAATGAGTGGGGCTGGCTCCAGGGATCACATAACTTCCCAGTTAAAACAGCTCCACTGGCTGCTGTTTCTGGGCATAAGTCAAAGTACTGATTATGACCTTTAGATGGCTTGGGTCCAGACTATCAAAAAGACTGTGGACTTTATCAGACCAGGCAAATATGACATCATAAGGGCACCTAATGATTGTGAAAGGGTGCACACACCAGACAATGTCATCCTTTCGCTATCATATCTTGGTAAAAAGCCATCCTAGTTTATTGACAGGCCAAGCCATCAATAGATCTACCACTCTGCTTTGTTGCCAGCATTGCCAGCAATTCAATCCTTGTGCCATTGTACTCACGTGAATGCAGCATCAATGGGCAAAACTTCCAGTTAAGATCATGACAGCCAGGTAGAGGACACTCTTTTTATGACCCCCCCCCACATGTCCTTGGGACTTTAAAAGTGTGTTTTTAAGGTAACCGTGTGTGGGGGGGTGTTCTTTTGCCAGTATAAAAACACCACAATTTATACCAGCAAAAGAACATTAATGTGGGGTGGTCTGATAAAGTCCTGTATCTCCCTGTATGAACCAACCCGAGTCCTAAGAAATGGATGGCTTCCTTTCAATCCAACCACCTTCACAGGCACAGTTGGTCAGGACATGAGAAACCCCTCCCACGGGAGGTCTGGTTAGCCCCCTCCCGGCTCCCTTTCTGCCCGTAGATTAAGGCCTTGTATATTTAGGCAGGCCTTTGTCTACTTTTAATCATATGACAAAAAGGTATTCAATGTAGTGTACTCTTTTTTTTTTTTACTTTGCGTCTTTTAATTATGCTTTAAATGCATTTTAAATTGCTTTTAACCATGTGCTTTTAACAGAACTGAAATTTAATCTAATTTTATTTTCTTTTTTTACTTTTGAAACAGCATATGTTTAGCTAAGCTTTTATTTTAAATTTTGTAAGCTGCCTTGGGTCCTTTGGTGGAAAAAAGGCAGGACATACATTTAATCAATCAATTCGTTCATTCATTCATATTCTCCCCCTGCTTCATAGTCATGCTATCCCTCTGTTCCAGGCTCATGCTTTCCCCCTTTATTAGTGTTTTTCACCTCTTCTGGAATCATGCTTAGTCCCTGTTCTGGAGTAATATTTTCACTCTGCTCCAAATGATTTCCCCTTGTTCCACAGTCATGCTTCCCCTGTTCCAGAAGAATCCCCCCACCCATTCCAAGGTCATGTCAAGGAATAAAAGAGCTTTGGATTTACATGGAGCTATCCCTTATACAATCACACTCAGTGCCCCTGTGTTGCCCTCAACACAGTCATACAGTTTTCCATGGATGCCAGCTGCCTGGAATCAGTATCAAAGACCACCTTTAAGAAATGAGGAGGTATTAAGGAAATTATATGTCTAATAGATAGAGGAGGGATGAAGCCACCTGGGCTACAGTGTCATGATTAAGACTGCAGGAAGAAGAGGAGAGAGAATAAGTGAAGTCAGACCTGATAATATCAGTCTATGGGAAGGGAGCAATGGAACAGAAGAAGCAAGAAGGAATACTTCCAGGAGCATAATTACCTGTCGCAATCTCTGTTGTCCCCTATAGGCACAACATTACTTCTTTAGGTATAGTTGTACTTCTCCACTTCCATGATGTCAATTACAGAAGAGCAAATATACCAGCACAGCTTTCTGCTACTGGTCAATAGAAGATCTCCATAGTGGACTTCCCATTCCTCCCATGGAACAGGAAGGTAATAATACCCTATTACCCCAAGGAAGCATAGATTTGCACACTGTAGAGGGTCATTTGTTTAAGTTGGGGGAAAGAATGAGAATCACATTGGTAAAGCTATTGATTAATTTCCATCTCTCTCTTTCTCTCTGTATGTGTGTGTTTTCCTGCATCTTCCTCCTCCTCTGCAGTCTTTTTCTCATCCACCCCTGGCATAATTGATGGCAACAGTCTAAGTTAATACACCAGAGAATACAGTATATAGTATGTGCTATACCAAACTGCTGACGGAGGAGGGCAGTTGAGAGGGTGAGAGGTGAAGGTAAATGTAGGTGCGCTTCACCAGGTCTCTGGAATCTGTGCTGAGGAGCTGCCATCAAATTCTGATTAACTCTGATACCAAACTGATCTTTTCAATTAATGGAAATGAGCCACTCTTTTATGTAGTCTATTACCAGAGGCCATTCAACGATATTTTTATTCCTCTACATTTGACCTTAAAACTGTTTTGTAGTCATCAAGGATACAATTTTTCACACAGTGGGGATGTAGGAACAGCTAATTAAATGGTGTTTAATGACATTTGTTCCTTAAAGCTGGGCTGATTAAATGTAGCATGTAATATTTTTTTTTAACCAAATCAAGCAATTCAGCCAATTTTCAAATGTGCTTAATAAGCCAGGCCAAAATAATTAGACAGCATCTGATGGAGCCCGCCACAGTCATAAAGGTTGGAAGGGGAGAGTTGGCATGTTTCATGCTTTTTATTGTGAATGTTTAAACGTTTGGAGATGGCTAAAGATCAAGAATATTAGGACTTTGCTGAATGTGCTCTGGGTTTGTGTCCTAAATTGAAAATACCAACTTTAGTGTAATAGAAGTATTTCCTGAAGGAAGTGTCATCCATGTGAATATTCACTGCTTTCCCCCAATCAATCAATTTCCCCCATACAGACTACAATTTGAAGTGTAAAGACATTTCATTAAATTTGTTGTTGTTCTGTGCCTTCAAGTCATTTCTAACTTATGGTGACCCTAAGGTGGACCTATCATAGGGTTTTCTTAGCAGCATTTATTCAGAGGGAATTTGCCCTTGCCTTCCTCTGAGGCTGAAAGAGTGTGGTTTTTTAAATTTTATTTTATTTTATTTTATTTTTTATTTAGTTATTTATACCCCGCTCTTCAGCCACAAGGCTATCAGAGCGGCTTACAAATTGTTTCAAGCAATAGCTATTTACACATCTAACTGCATTAAACAGCTTCCAATGTGTGTTAGCTAATTGCCCCCACAAGCTGGGTACTCATTTTACCAACCTACGAAAGGATGGAAGGCTGAGAGAACCTTGGAGCCCGCTGGAATCGAACTTGCAACTTGCAATGTGTTGACTTACAGTACTGGCATTTAACCACTGCGCCACCAGGGCTTGCCCAAGATCACCCAGAGGGGATTCAAACCCTGGTATCCAAATGTCCTAGTCCAACATTCAGACCACTATGCCACACTGTCTCTTATCATTAAATACCAAAATCTAAATCATCCATATCACTATATTTCCAATTTTTAGGTATTATTGTGAAAGCTGGTCATTGGAGAATGCTGGACTGACAGGAAGAAAATCAACTCATTTGAAATGCGGTATTGTAGGAGAATTCTATAAATTCCATGGACTTCCAACAAAGATAAATAAGTGGGGCAAAGCTCAAATTAAGCCTGAACTGTCATTAGAAGCCAAAATAACTAAACATGCTATTGTACTTTGGACATAGCGTGAGATGACATGACTTACTGGAAAAGGTAATACAGTCACTCCCCATATACATGGATCCAATATCTGCAGTTTCAGTTATCCGAGGGACACAAAATAAGGGACTCTTTCCATAGAGCTGCACTAGAAAATGCCTAGAGAGATGTCCTCTCTAGGAATCACTAGGTCCTCCAACACAACTCCATGGTATGTTTGTACAGGAAGTTGTCTATTTTAATAGGGTTTGCTATTATCTGTGGTTTCACTTAAGAGTATACATGGTAAGTCCAGAAATGTACCCCACACCTGTGGATATGGGGGGGGGGGCAACTTGTAATGCTCGGGAAAATGGAAGGAAGTAGGGAACATGTAGAGAGTATTACAGGTTGATTGATTAAATAAAGGAAGCCACGGCCCTGAGTTTGCTCATAGAGGACTCTCATTCATAAGGTCTACACAAGTCAAAGTGGACTTTCCTCCATGCTACCATTGGTTTTTCAATGTTTCTGTCCTTTATTGCTCCTTTCTCCTCCCAGTTTATCACGTGGATAAATCCACTTAGTCAGGGATCACAAAGTAAATAGGATGGTATCTTGATCAGATTTGACTCTGAATTGCTGTCACCAAGACTATTTAAGATAGTTGAGAAAAAAGAGGGAGGGAGAGCAATGTAAATGAATGGCAGTGAACAAAAATGATAAAAGGATAACTGAAAGAGGATGTAGGACTGGCACTGTCAAAAAGCCATGCATCATTTTGGCTAAGGCCTATGTCTATTGGTCCAAAATCTGCTTGGGTGTATATGTACTGCTCTCTTAGGTACTGTGGGGCTAACCTCTTTAATGAACGTTTAATAAACGTTGCAAACACAATTATGAACTTTACAAGCACTTGCATTTGGGGTGAAAAAACTTGTGTTCAAATCAACACAAATATATCTAAAACAGAAGAGACCAAGATATGGGCCTAAATCCAATTGTTAATCCTAACTAGAATAGACTCATTGAACCAATTTCTGAATGGTAACTCAACACTTATGTAAGTCCCATTGATTCAGAGGATCTGTCCTAATTGGGACTAGCGACTCGGTTTAGGCCATAAATATTAATATACAGTCAGACTTCCATATCTGCAGAACCTATATTTGTGATTTCATTTATCCACGGGACACAAAATAGGGACACACACTATAGGGTAGCACTGGAAATGCCTAGGCATCTTCTAGGTTCTCCAACACAACTCTATGGTATGTTTTTACCAGAATTCCTTTATTTTAATGGAGTTTGCTGTTATCCACAGTAAGTCCACAAACCAAACTCCTGTAGATTCGGGTGTCCGATGGTAGATATGTCTCCCCTGAGTTCAATGCAGAAGTAGTTTGAAGACGTGTCCTACAAAGTCTGTTTTCTCCAGGTATGGGCAACTTGTACTCCTTCAGATATTCTTGGACTCTAACTCCCATTCATCCTAGCCTTCATAGCCAATGGTAAGGGATTATGGGAACTACAGTCCAATAAAACCTGAAGAGCTGTAATTGCCTGCCCTGCTTGCTTTACTCCCAAAGTGAAGATATCCATTTCTAAACATTCCTTTCTCCTGGAACCTTCTCTAGTACAGTCCAGAACATGCAGAACTCCATACGTCCAAAAGCCTTAAAAAGTAGAAAGATAGTACATAATACCAATTACAAAAAAAAAAAAAAAAAAAACCACAACAACAGCAACACTTACATTCCCTACAGAGACAATGGCCAAATGGTACCTCAGGGTTGTGCTAGAAAATCTCCACATGCACAGATGCACACTGATGACGCTTGCATTGAATGGCCATGTTGTACAACTGAATGTACAATCAATCATGCAACTGAATAAGCAACCATAGGAATACTACTGCTGATTTCAGAAGCAAAAAAGAGAGAGATACACATCACAGAGAAGCTGCATGTGCAATGGCACTACATGCACAACTCCACTTCAGTAAACTGAATGAATGCAGAAGTTGTGAATCGGATGAAAATGTCTAATTGCTTCGAGAGGGGAACCACAATTTCTGGAGGCGGTGAGAAGGGAGCCCTAGTGGAGTTGTACTGCAGACCTCTATATTGAGCAATATAGTATCTCAACCCATGTTTTCATAAGGCACCAACAGGATTCCAGCCATAAACTGAATTTTTGTGATCAAATAAAATGATAAAATGGAGATTCCTGCCTTTGGAAAACAAAAATAGCTCAGTCCAAGTCCCAGTCCCTCTCCCACCCCACTCCAGATAAAACACAACCAAAGTCAGTTCCTGTAGGACTCTCTGGTCTAAATCCTGGCTGGTATTTATGATATCATCTGTAGGCTATGGGGGCATCCACACTAGAGAAATAATCCAGGTTGAAGCAGGATTATTTGCCATGGCTCCTTCCTATGGAATCCTGGGATTTGTCATTTGGTGAGACACCAGCACTCTTTGGCAGAGAAGGCTAAAGACCTTGTAAAACTACAAATCCCAGGGTATCATAGGAAGGAGCCATGGCAAATCATCCCATTTCAAACTGGTTTATTTGTATAGTGTGGATTAGGCCTATATTTCAGAGGAAGGAACTAGCAAAACCACCTCTGAGGATTCCTTGCCTAAGAAAACCCCATGGAATTCATGGGGTCACCATAAGTAAACAGGTGACTTGAAGGCGCACACACACACACACAATTTACAGCATCATAAATTTTGGAATTCACATATATGACCATTGCGAGGACCCAAAGTGCCCCCAAACCTACATTTTAAGCAGTGCATTCCCCCTGCCTAGAAGGATTGCCAACAAGAGTGGAGTGGTGTGTGGTGATGCCTCCAGCCCTCTCCCATCAGAGAGGCACTTTTCAGCAGGCAGCAAAAGGGACCCCTAAGGGATCCTATCACAAATGCCTGTGGCAAGGTACTCACTGATGGGAGAGGGCTGGAGACATCGTCTTACACTGCCCCATTCTCTATGACCTCAAAAATCATTTGAGGGGAGTGGGCTGAGCTGCTAAATAGGTGGGTTCTAGAAGGTGGCATTGAGAGATGTAACTACAACAATGAAGGACCATCATCATAACTATGTCTCCTTACTCAGGATTTTGGCCTGTAGGTTTTAGTCTCAATAAGAGCAGACCCATCGAATCAAAGTCTTGACTCAACATTCAACAATACATTCAATGGGTTACTCTCATTGGGACTATTAATAAGATCCCAGTCCCTGTTTCCAGGACTAAGCCAATTAGTCCGTACAGGTTCCACATACAGTTTACCCCACCCCACCTGTATCCACAGAACCAACACCTGTGGTTCCAGTTATTATCAGAGAGACACAAAATAGGGGACACATACCACAGAGTTGCACTGCAAAATGCCTAGAAAGGTATCTTCTCTAAGAATCACTAGTTTCTCCAATGCAACTCTATGGTATGTTTGTATTGGAAGTCCTTTCTTTGAATAGGGCTTGCTTTTATCCACAGTTTCACTTATACATTATTAGTCCAGGAATATAGGCCCTGCAGATATGGGCAGCGACCTCTACATACATGTCCAGCTATTCTAAATGAAATAGGGATTATAATCATATCATTAACAGGCCTTCCTCAGTGTCTGTGTTCACTTCATAATTGAAACTTAGAACTGTTTTTCATTTAATATGTGTTTTCCCCCTTGCTGCACTTGTTATTGATTTGTATCTTTTTTTAACTAGCCTGTTGTCCAATTTCTGTGATGGTTATCTGTTATTCATGTCATTTGTAGACACTGCAAGCCTTCCCGAGAGCATGCTAGCTAAAGGGAAGCATATAAATGTCCCAATAAATGAATAAATAAAAATAATATCATACATTCGAAGTACCATATGTAATGTACCAGAGGGAGCCCAGTTCACTCATAATGCCTTCCTACATTCTCAATGTTACACACTGTCCTGGATTTTTAGTATGATTAAGGGTTTCATATGTATTGTATTGTAGAGATATAAATATTCAACTTTGCTCTCTATTTCTTCCTCACTTCTTATGGGTAGCGAGCTGAAGATGCATGGCAAGATACACAAGTCAATCTAACAGCACTTGTTTGCATGTCCTTCTGTAAGAAACATGCAGTAGCCCCATTCAGACATTCTCCTCAACAGACTAAGGACTTTTCCAAATGAGGGGGGTGGGAACCAAGGAGGTAGGGAGAAGAACGGGGCTGTCATACTTACAGGGCCCCATTTCAGACAACGCCATCCTCCTCCGTCCTCCTCTTGACCTTCCCCTGTACTTCCTCCATGTTGCGGGCACCACTTTTTATTGATAGAAAACCTCCATCAATAAAAAGCGGTGCCCGCAGCATGGGGGAAGGTCAGGAGGAGGTCGGGAGGAGGACAGAGGAGGATGGTGGCATCTGAAATGGGGCTGTGTAAGCGCAACAGCCCCTTTCTTCTCCCTACCTCCTCGAGGTTTTTTTCCCCCATTTGAAAACATCCTAATAAAAGAGCTCAAACTAGGGATAGCGACATGGACATATAGGTAAGACACACTGTACAATGTTCCTCAGCACCCAGAAGTTGAATACAAAATCCAAATGGCTTTGAGTTCTGCAACCACATTCAGCTGAATAGCATTACAAAAACATGAGTGGGAACCCAAGCTTATCATTCACAGGAGCTGTATAACCTTATTCAGTTGCAGATTTTAACATTTTCCTGATGACTTACATTAGCATAACTGAAGTTTACACCCATGTAAGTACTTCTCCCAATATTGCATAAAGAGACAGTCAATACCTCCTTCTGCAGCCATTTTTCCAGGGCTGTGCAATGGCAGCCAGATGTCTCCTAGGTGCACCTTCAACCCCTGTCCAATCAAAACAGCCAGTGGTTAGCCATGAGGAAGGGGCAGGAAAAAAATCCCTCTATGTTATCAGCAAGGTGGTAGCTGTCACCCTCCGTGACCTCAGCTGTCACTGAGCTTCACCTAAACACCTTAGCTCCACCCTGAACATCAAATAGGTTCTTTGCCAGATGCTCAGACATCTTGGGGACCAGGGGAATAAGTTTATATGCCATCCACATTCTTGTCCCCATTTTTAGGTCTATGCAAGTTCAAGGAAATACTAGGGTTTCCAGATTCCTGGTGTGATCTTTCTGGATATTTAGGTAATATTTTGCTTTCAATGTTTCTGTTGCATTTTTGCTTTTCCACACTTGGGAGATCAGCAGATATCATTTTGGTTCTTTCCAATGTGCCTTATTTCTGCAGGTAAATATTTACCTCCAAAGCAACTGCTGTGAAATGTATTTGCTACAATAGTATGTTGACTGTTTAAATATAATACTACCCAGATGGTGCTATGCTGGGAGCAGACCCACTGAAATCAATAGGACAAGTGACCATGACTCATTTAAGACCTGTTGACATCATTAGGTCTACTCAAAGCATGACTATCCCTTTGTACTTTTATGGCATTTTTAAAAGATGCTCTGAATTTATATATTTTATAGAAAAGTGGTACAACAGCACTTTAAATATACAGGTTGCCCACCCCCCATATCCATGGGGAATACATCCCTGGACTTGCTGTTCATAAGTGAAACCACGTTTAATAACAAACCCTATTAGAATAAAGGACTTCTGGTATAAATATACCATTGAATTGTGTTGGAGGATCTAGGGATTTCTAGAGAGGATACTTCTCTAGGCATTTTCTAGCGTGGCTCTATGGTATATGTACATATTTTTTCAGCTTTGGATAACTGAAAAGGTGGATATTGCTTTCATGGGTATGGGTGGGGGGAGACCTGTGCAATTTAAAAAGAGAAGAAGAGAATCTGAGAACTGATATAATTATACACATTTAGGCCTAATCATATTGGTAATCCTACCTAGAATAGATCCATTGATTCAATTGTTGAATAGTAAGACAACACTTACATAAACCCCATTGATACAATGGATCTGCTTTAGCTGAGAGTTACAATAGGTTTGGATCCAAACTGGGAGTAAATGTGATTCAGCACAGTGAGATTTGCTTTCCAATAAATGTGCAAGAGCTCAGAGTTGCAGAGTTGAGCACTGGGACACAGCTGGAAAAGATTTAGGCTGAGATCCTGCCTCAGAGGCCATGACAACTAACTTTACAATGGCATCACTATGTCCTGCACATGGTCCACACCACCTCTAGTGTATTGCAATGATGTGTAATCATATCATGTAGCTTCCTGTTACACAACAGGGCCCATGGTGCTATAATGGCCATTGAGCAATGGGACCCATACCTCCACAATGTCTATTTCACAATAGACTTCACTGTGCAACAGGCACCCTGCTGGTCCTGTTTGCACAATGGTCCTGAAGATGTAGCTGCATCTCTGTACCCCTCCTGAGAATACAGATATTCTTCATTGTCACAATACACCTTTACATGCCCTTAAGCCAGTTTACATAAATACCTAACAGGATGCCAGCCTTAGTTTGGGTTGATTGATTGACAGGAAAAGAGATTCCACCAAAATATTAGGAAGAACCTCCTGACCATACGATCTATTAGACAGTGGACTATACTGCTTCAGAACATGGTAGTCTCCTTCTCTGGCATTTTTCAAAAAATTTTGGGGGGTGCTTTGATTGTGTATTCCTGCATGGCAGGAGGTGGACAGGATGGCCCTTATGGTCTCTTCCAACTCTATGATTCTATTATTTATTCATTCATTCATTTATTTATTGCATTCGTATGCTACCTTAGAGATCGCTCCCAAAGACAATCAGAAAAACAGTAAAACCAGACAAAACAGTATAAAAACATTTTTTAAAACAGAAAAATTTAAAAGGCTAGCTAAAACATCCCCATAAAAGGCTCCCCTGCTTAGATGGTAAAAGCCTGCTTGACAAAATATCTTTGCCAGCCTGTTCGCATACTCTAGGAGACGCACTATCCACAATGCTGCAGCCTTATTTGAGAACTCATGTTGAATAAGTCTTGAAGAGAAACAACAATGCAGAAAGAATCACAACCCAGAAACATCACCCAAGGAGACCTTCTGCTGTGCTTTCTGCAACCGGACTTATTTATCTCAGATTGGCCTTTTTAGTCATCAGTGCGCTTGCAGAAAGTGCGGGATGAGTCCTTCCTGAATCTTCATTTGCGAAGAAAAGCCAGAGAGAGAGAGAGAGCATGCTCTACTACCCTGCTCCCTATAATATCTCATAATTGGAAATATTGGACACTTTTTGGGGTCAAGTTGACCAGAGTGATCCAAAAAGATGTCAGGTGGAGGTCACAGGACCTGGGATGTGTTTTACAATTATTTTGGCAAAGCAAGGCCATATTAGGATTGAGGGAATCCCCTTGGTAAACAAAGCCATAAAGAAGGTATGTGCTAATTCCTTCTTGGGCACCTCTACCATTAGTCATCCAACCAAACAATCAAGTGACCTTTCCCAACCCCAATCTCAAACAAATCTCACCCAGAACTCCCTCCTGTCCTACATTGCAAGGTTGTCATAAATCCATCAATTTCTATCTCCGAGCCATTAAAACAATCATACAAGTTTATCACCTCTCAACCCACCAGGGCTCCAGAGGTGATGTACAATGAATAAAAAAATATATAAAGCATTAAATACATGACTAAAAACAATTGAAAACAAACAATCCTCTTTAAAACATAGCTCTGGAACCTCAAACAATTAAAAAATAATTCAAAATAGCCAGAGCAGCCACTCCTAATTTTAAGAACCCAAGGCCAAGCAAGACAGGAATTTCTCTGTGTAAATATCCATTTGTCACCTTCGGAGAGTGTCCTGAGTACAGGACACATCTTGCCTTAGAAACCCATACATTTATGAGGTTTGAAATGTGTAGGAGGAAGGTGGGACAAGAATGCATACAAAACCATGAGTACATTTCAAAGATGTGCACAATGCAGACCCTAGGCCGCTTTGCACAGAGGAGTAGGGACCAGCCTGCTGTGTCACTGGCAAGCGCTGGCGACATGAGTGGAGGGGCCGGGCCGAGAGGATAAAAGGCTGCCCGACCCTCCGCTCTCCCTCTTTCAGAATCGGCGACCAGGGCATCAGCATCGGATTGCCTTGAAGGAGCGGGAGTTGTGGAGAGACTTTCCTTAGCCAAGACCTCTGCCCAGGACCATCCCTGAACCATCGGGCGAGTGGTGCGGCGCTGCCAGCAGCTGAGTCAGGCGGGGGCAGGAGGGCCTTTCCCCTTCGGGGGCTCCCCCTGGGGAGGTTGCCGGCTTTGGCCAGGCAGGAATTTTGGGGCCTTTGGTGTCAGCAGTGGGCCGCTTGGATCGGCGCCGGCCAAAACTGGCCAGGGTGGCAGCTTCCATCCCTCCACCGCCACCCCCATCTTGGTTGTCTTGCCGGGAATCGGCCAGGTGCGGGGACGGAGGTTCCTCTTCCCCTCAGCAGGAGATCGGCGGGGATATGTGGGCCGTTTGCCTGGGTCGTGGGAGGAGGCGGTTGGCTGTAACATGGCAGGCCACGTGGGTGGATCAAGGACGGCTTTTAATGCCCCTGCAGTGTGCACGGACCCGGGGATTGCTGGGCTATAGCCAGGAGCTATCAGGCCCGTGCCTGGGGGCCATGTGGCAGCCTCGTTAGCAGCCTTTTCGGCCTACTATCTCCGGCCCTACAGTGCTATTGGTTAGATTCTAGCCCACCTTGGGCCTGTTTGGGCCTTCTGGGGCCTAGAGTGCCCTGGGCCTGTTTAGGCCTCCTGAGGTCTAGTGTGTCTTGGGCCAGTTTGGGCCTTTTGAGGCCTAGCGTGCCTTGGGCCTGTTTGGGCCCCCTGAGACCTAGCACGGCCTATCTGGGCCTAGCAATGGGTTCAGTTGAAGAGTTTAATAGTTATTGCTTGTGGTTGGGTGTTGCACTGGGGGATTTTCTGGGGCATTAGAGCTCTGAGTTGTGGTGTCGGGAGGGGGGATTACATTGGATGGTGCTCTTTCCTGGTGTTTGAATGAGAATCGCCCAGCTGCAACAACAACAATAGCAGCAATAATAATAATAATAATAATAATAATAATAATATACTATAGTGATAATATTACTGATACTGTAGTTGATTGCATTAATTGTGGCACTGGGAAAAAGGATTGTGCTGGATGGTGTTCTTTCCCCGTGTTTAATTGGAAACACTGGGCAATAATAATAATAATAACAACAACAACAACAACAACAATACCGTAGCCCGTCTATATATTTATTGCTTGGGGCAGGCCTTGATAATGGCCCCCAAGAAGGGAAAGGGGGGTAATAAGGGCAAGGGTCCAGCACCCAAACGGCCATCCATCCCTCCCCCCCTTCCTTGTCTAACGATGAGGAGGAAATCCCTTGGAGAGCAATACTGGAACAGATTCAGCACTTAGAAAGGATTCAAGGGGTGGAGGATAAGGGGTCAGATCACCCTCCTAAGCACACAACAAAGAAAACCAAGTTTACTCACCAAATTCTTGCACGCCTAGATGCACTGGAGAAGCGGATGCAAGGTGAGGGCGCATCAGGATCTAACTCATTGGAGGGGAATGTCACCATGCCTAGCCAGCCGGATCTGGATTCCATGCCAGGAGACACTCCTGCATCATCTGGTGAGTTGATATCTGATTCATCTATTCATAACACTGGGCCACTCTGGCCTTGGGCCGGGTGGTCCTCTGGGGCATACAATACTTCACACGTGGGTGGCCCGATGAGCACAGAGATAATTTGGGCAGGGGAACCACAGATGTACGGTTGGGCTGGGCCTCAATGGACCCCTTGGGGTTCCTATGCAGCTGGGGATTGTAGTGTGCCTCAACAGGGGTTGCCCATGGGGCCAGGGACTGCACAGGCCATAGGATATGATACAGTGGCATATTCCCCCATTCCATTTGGTGAAATGTCCCTTCCCCTAGGGGATCATTTATTACAGGCTACCAGGGATAAAATTCAAAAAGGGGAGTATGTGGACATCTTCTCCCTTCTGTTTTGGGAGCTGGAGAAGAAAGATAAGGATGATTTAGATGAGAAAGAGAAAGACAAATTAAAGAAAAGGATGGTAGAGAGGACATGGTCTAATTGGCTATCTGGGTTCCTGATATATGCCGGGGTCACAGCCAAAGTTCAACCACACTGTGCAGGAGCCCTGTTTCAATACATAGATATCATCCACAGGGTTTACGTTGACTTCGCAGGTCCTGCTTGGCTGCTATATGACAAAGCATTTAGAATGCAGGTGGTGATTCATCCAACTTTGCGCTGGGATATGATGCACCCTCAATTGTGGATGCAACTAATGACCCTGACTCAGCCTATTCAGGGCAAACGTACCCATAGCAGGCACCTTTTAAGGGCAGCCCTGGGCACTGGACCCAGAGCATCTGCTACACCCAATGCAGGTCAAAAAATGCTATGTTGGGAATTTAGCTCCCACAGATCATGTTCCAGGAAGCCTTGCAGGTTTAGCCACGAGTGCTCTATCTGCGGGGCTTCTCATTCCTTTCAAAACTGCCCCAAAGGCAAAGGCCAGTTTCGGGGATCCAGAGGGAGTCAAGGCTCAGGAAGGGGTGGTGGTTCTGCCACTCAACCTCAGTAAGGGCCCCAGCCCAATTAAGCTGGATGTATTAGATATGTGGCTGGCAATATACCCCGATAAGCAAGCAGCCTCCTATTTATCTCAGGATTTTCATTTGGGTTTTCGTATCCCTTATAAAGGGCACGATGCCCCTATAAAGCATGTAACCTACAGTCTGTTAAGGGTATGGAGCGTATTGTTAGAGAGAAGATACTTAAGGAAGCTTTAGAAGAGAGAGTAGTTGGCCTCTTTCCCAGGCCTCCGGTGCCCAACTTTAGGGTCTCTCCATTGGGCATAGTACTCAAAAAGGCACCCGGAGTATTCAATTTGATCCACCACTTGTCCTACCCTAAGGGGGATTCAGTTAATGACTCCATCCCTTCTGAGTTATGCACAGTGAGATATACATCCTTTGATGCAGCCGTACGGCAAATAAGGCAGCATGGGGTGGGAGCAGAGTTAGCTAAATGTGACATAAAGTCAGCATTCCACCACCTCCCAGTTCACCCTGATGACTTTGAACTCTTAGGCTTCCAGTTCGAATGGCAGTATTACATGGACTGTGCACTACCTATGGGTTGCTCAGTCTCTTGTAATGCCTTCGAAACCTTTAGCACATTTTTTAGAATGGGCCCTGATTGTTAGAACAGGTCTAAGAGGGGTCGTACACTACTTAGACGACTTCTTACTAATAGGTGAATTTGGCTCGGGCCTTTGTGGATACATGCTGCAACAATTTGAACAGATGGCCGTGGAACTGGGTGTTCCCCTTGCACCTGAAAAAACCAAAGGTTCTTCACAACAATTGACTTTCCTGGGCATTGAGATCAATACGGTCAAGCAACAATGCCGCTTATCCAAACTAAAGATCAAGGACTTACATGATAGAGTGAGCCAATTTAAAAGTTGTCACAAGGCCACTCTTCGGGACTTTCAGGTTCTTATTGGACACCTAAATTTTGCATGCGAGGTGGTCACCCCTGGCAGGGCCTTCCTTTGCTGGTTATGTGATGCTATCATGGGGATACAACAACCACACCATAAGATTCGGATTACCAGGGAGATTCGGGAAGATTTACAAGTTTGGCAGGATTTCCTAGACCGATTTAATGGAATTTCATTTTGACAGGAAGAAAGGAAACTTTGGAATGCCCTACAAATAGAATCTGACGCTGCGGGATCTATGGGGTTTGGGGTTTATTTTGGTGGCCATTGGTGCACTAGCAAATGGCTAACAATTGGATTGGGACTGATGTCACTCTGGATCTTACATTCTTGGAATTTTTCCAATAATGGTAGCAGTCACCATTTGGGCAAAAGAGCTGGCGAATTCTTCGGTCCATTTTTGGTGTGACAGTTCAGCAACAGTCCAGGTAATAAACACCCTCACCTCAAGTTCCCCACGGGTTATGCACATAGTTAGGACATTCACATTACAATGCCTTAGGCACAACATACTGTTTGTAGCATGGCATATGGCAGGCGTTAACAATGAGATTGCTGATGCTCTTTCCCGCATGCAGATGGAGCGCTTCAGAGAATTGGCCCTGGATGCAGAGGCCAAGGGTGACAGAATGCTGGAGGGACTGTGGATGCTTGGGAGCCCAAAATTTGGAGGGCCCTATGTATGTCTGTCGCACACAGCACAAAGAAGGGTTATGCCAGGGCGGTTGAAGTATTTCATCAATTTAGAAAGCAACAGGGCATGCAGCAAGGATTGCAGGTCACAGTGTCACAACTTTTACACTTTTGTGACTTCCTCCACAGGAGATGGCTGGCTCCCCAGTCAAAAATTGCCTTTTGGCTCAAGGTGCAAGGGGCTAGGGACCACACTAAGGATTTTTGAATTCTGAAGACCCTTGATAGATGGGCCAGGGAGTGGGTTAGGAAGCAAGATTCTAGGGATCCACTTTCTCCTTCCATCTTGAAAGGTCTTTGTCAAAAATGGGCTGGGATTTGTTCGTCCCCTTATGAAGCTCTACTGTTTCACGCAGCTGCCCTTATGGCATTTTTGGGGGCGCTGCATATAAGTGAGCTGATTTGTGCATCTAAAAGTGACACATTGGGTAAAGCTTTAGAACGCAGAGACGTATGGCTGGGCGACCAGGTGGTCACCTTTACCTTACGTATGTCTAAGACTGACCAAATGGGTAAGGGTAAAACAACTAAGTTGGGGCGGTGCAGTGACCTTGACATTTGTCCAGTCGTAGCGTTACAGAAGTACCTGCGGGCCCTCGGAGACCAGCCAGGACCGTTATTTGTACACGCGGATGGTTCCGCCCTGATGAAGTACCAATTTTGGAACATAACGGTCAGGGCCTTGGAACAGCTATGGCTGACAGGCTTTCGCTTTGGGATGCATTCGTTCCACATTGGCGCCACGTCCACGGCAGCAGCCATGAACATGTTCCCTGCAGCCATTCAACGGATCGGGCGATGGAGATCCTCCGCTTACCAGAGGTGCATACATTGCCTGACTCACTAAATTTTTCTCTTTCCCTTTTGTCTTCCAGGTGTTAGACCACTGACAGTGAGAAGCCGGGTGCCGATCTGTGGCCACAGTATGGTCTACTGGGCAGCCCAACAGGCCCGTTAAAGTCATTTCGGAACTCATCTTGGCCTGGGAGACAGGGTGGTTGTTGAATCGTTGGGGAAGAGGGGTTTACGATGGCATGGCCTTCTGGCAGTATTGTTTGGGGAGCACCATGGGCCTCCGCCAAACATTTTGGTTCTCCACCTCAGTGGGAACGACCTGGGCATTCTTAAAGGTAAGGCATTGAAAATTCAGGCATCACACGATTTGGAGTTAATCAAATCCAGATGGCTGTCGGTCATCATCGTGTGGTCTGCCATTTTGCCTAGGCAACTCTGGTGTGGGGAGGGGAACCCCCGCCTGATTGACCGGGCCAGGCGAAAGTTAATAGACAAATTGGCAAGTTTCTGGGGTCACTTGAGGGTTCTTATTTGACGCATTCCCAAATAGTGTTTGAGAGGCCCGAGCTCTACCGGGCGGATGGGGTTCACCTCTCAGACACCGGAAATTTAATATTTTTGGGCGATCTTCAGCAGGGGTTGAGGGACCTCTTGGACAAGCTAGTGAGGGAGTAAGGGACTAAGCAGATGCTTGCCCCTTATCCATGACAGGAGAGGGGGAGGCGTAGATTATGGTGTTCACCTATGGCACTGGTTTTCAGTGAAGGGATGGTCTCTGGAAGGGTCTCCTTAGATTGTACAATATGGGAGTCGGTCTGAAATGCAGATCCCAGGCTTCTTTCAACAGCATGCGGCCTGGGGTCTCCATTTGCAGGCCGGGAGGAGTAGGGACCAGCCTGCTGCATCACCAGCAAGCGCCGGCAACGCGAGTGGAGGGGCGGGGCCGAGAGGATAAAAGGCTGCCCGCCCCTCCACTCTCCCTCTTTTGGAATCGGCAACCCACCTTCCCGCCGCTGGAATAGTATGATAATGGTTGCTTCAGAGCCGGGTAGGAATTTCCCCTCTTTTTTTCCTTGGGGTGTTTTTCACCTACCCCATACTAGGAAGGTGGCAGTTGGGACAATTGGCTATGGATGGCACCTAAAATAGGTAAATTCCTTACATAAGTGATCGGGAAAGGGGAAGACGTAGATTACAGTGTTCACCTATGGCACCGGTTTTCGGTGAAGGGATGGTCTCTGGAAGAGTCTCCTTAGATTGTACGATCTGGGAGAACAGAAGGAGACCTATATTGAGGTTGACCTGAAGGATAATCCCCTCACCTTAATCTGTATGAATTGGGCGAGGGACTTTTGGGTTGACCTTCCAGACACGGGCCGGCTGGAAAATAACCCCAGGCTTTGGGATTGCTCTACAGGGCTCAGGTGTTCACCCGGGGAAGCTGGGGGCATAAGTCCATGAGAGACAATCCGCCTCAGCTGCTCCCACACTAGGTTGCCTCCCCCACTGAAGATGTAAAGGGAAATAAATAGGCAGGGTTTTAAATAAATACCCATTTTATTCAACCCATATGTAAGTGTCTGTTCTCTTTATTTCTCTGAGTCGGTCTGCAACTAACAATGCATATGACAGGAAAATGTGAACAGAAAACCACATCAGCTGGAATCCTTTGTTACAGACTGGAGAGGTGGAGTTGTACATGGGGTGCTTCACAGGGCAGGGTGTCACTCTCAAGGCAGATATGGATATGCACACACATGCGCATGCAATGTGCACATACATCCACAATCAGGCGTGCATTCAGTTGCACTACACTGCCATCCAACACAAGGGTTGTATAGCACAATCAACGCAAAACTCCACATGTGAGATTTACAATATATAACCCTAGGATCTCTGCCATTTGGAAACACTCACAAAAAATATGCACAGATTACCATGGGGAAGAGCCTCGCAATCAAATAAGGAAACAGTGATGGGAGATCTCTCCCTTCAGGATGGAGTGCATTGTCTGCTCAGACCATAGACTGCCTGAAAGGTCAGAATGAGAATCACAGCAGAAAAATTAAGGGAAAAAAATCAGATTCAGACAAATAGTGTTGTAACACACATTAGCTAACACACATTGGAAACTGCTTAATGCAGTGTAGATGTGCTTAAAACAATTTGTAAGCCGTTCTGATAGCCTTGTGGCTGAAGAGTGGGGTATAAATAACTAATAAATAAATGAATAAAAATAGCACATCCCTGCTCTGGGAAGTCCATGTTTCAAAACTCAGGCTGAAACTCACTTAGCTGGCTTTAGGCCAGGGCGCCTCAGTTCCCCATCTGCAAGATGGGAATGATTATAGAAAGGATAATATTGCCCAACTTTGCAGAACCTTTGTAAAGATGTCCAAGACGCTATCGTAGAAACAGCACACAACATTAACAGCACACACACACACCAGGAGCCCTGGTGGCGCAGTGGTTAAATGCCAGTACTGCAAGTTACCATGTTGCAAGTTCAATTCCAGCAGGCTCCAAGGTTCACTCAGCCTTCCATCCTTTCGTAGGTCGGTCAAATGAGTACCCAGCTTGTGGGGCAATTAGCTAACACACATTGGAAACTGCTTAATGCAGTGTAGATGTGTAATTGCTATTGCTTAAAACAATTTGTAAGCTGTTCTGATAGCCTTGTGGCTGAAGAGCGGGGTATAAATAACTAAATTACAAAAAAACCCACAAACCTTTGAAGTCCTCAATAGTTTAGGACCAGGCTATCTGGAGGATCCTCTCCTCTAATACAACCATTCAGGAGAAGCCATTCCTTGCATCTTACAATATCAGGGGTACATTTGGGACTGTCCTAGGCCTACAGATGTCCATACAGCCTGATTATCATAAGGAAAGCAGCTAAAAATAAGTCAATCCAGTCCAGGCCATGCACAGGTCATGCACATAAGACCATGCCTTATGAGGAAAGACTTAGGGAGCTGGGTATGTTTAGCCTGGAAAAAACCCTGGTGGCGCAGTGGTTAAATGCCAGTACTGTAAGTCACCACGTAGCAAGTTCGATTTCAGCAGGCTCCAAGGTTCACACAGACTTCCATCCTTTCGTAGGTCGGTAAAATGAGTACCCAGCTTATGGGGGCAATTAGCTAACACACATTGGAAACTGCTTAATGCAGTGTAGATGTGTAATTGCTTATTGCTTAAAACAATTTGTAAGCCGCATAAATAGCCTTGTGGCTGAAGAATGGGCTATAAATAAATATAAATAAATAAATAAATAAATGGCTATATGATAGCCCTGTTTAAGTATTTGAAGGGGTTTCACATTGTGGATGGAGCAACCTTGTTTTCTGCTGCTCCAGAGGGTAGAACACGGAACAATGGATGCAAGCTCCAGGAACAGAGATTCCACCTCAACATTAGGAGGAACTTTTTAACAGTAAGAGCTGTTCGGCAGTGGAACACAATCCCTCAGAGCATGGTGGGGTCTACTTCCTTGGAGGTCTTTAAACAGAGGCTGGATGGCCATCTGTCAGGGGTGCTTTGATTGTATATTCCTGCATGGCTGGGGGTTGGACTGGATGGCCCTCGTGGTCTCTTCCAACTCTACAATTCTATGATTCTATGATTCTATGAGGTAATTCAGAAAGATGAAGGCAGGTGCAGGGGCAAAGTCTCAGCTAGTCTGGAAGCTGTTATTACAAAACCTTTAGTGCAAGACAACCAAAGCCGAAGCAGTACATGACAAGAAATTGTTAAACATAGCCAGTCCAGATGTCAAGAAACACACGAACACCAAGAGCACTTCCCGTTGAAGAGACTGAATGGTTGTGAACAATGCGGACTCCCAGCAGCTGCTAGGAGATTTCTTGGTGGCTGTACCCGAACACCAAATGCTTGATTATTCAGTATTTCCTGTTTAGCAGAAGTTGACACCTATAAAGGTGCTCCTTCCCAATTTTAGAGAATGGGAAATTTCAGTGTCTACCCTGCTGAGCAGGCAGCTCTTCAGCAGCTTTGGCCACCAGCTTATGAGATTCAGGGAAGGAGCTGTCATCTAGAGCTAGAAACTCCTTGCAATCCAACTCTGCATCAGGTTAGTAGTCAAATTCCAGAGGGTGAATTATGATAGATGAGGATGAAAAGGACAGCTTTCTGGTGGCTGCAACAAGACTGTCAAACCTCCTTTGCTACTGGCCATGTCAATTTGTCAAGACCTTTCTGTTTAGACATGCCACTGGCACATCAAACAGTGACCAGGATCCTACATCACCATGGTGTACTGTAAATATCCACTGGTAGAGAATTTATCAGGCTAGCACTATGCAACTTTCATACAGAACAACGATGGGCAATGTATTTTCAGGAATGGCCCTTGTTGTGTGAAGTGTGAAGTGCACAGTTCAACCTCATATCCATGGATTCACTATCTATGGTTTCACTTATCCAGGTCAAAAAAATATGTTCTCTCTAGGCATCTCTAGGTCCTCCAATGTGATTCTACGGTCAATTTCTGGCATTCATCTCATTAAAAATAACAGGGTTCCCTATTATCCAGTTTGGGGTATCCATGGGGGTGGGCTTGGACCATATCCCCCATGGAAGGTCAACCTGTACTGTTGTGCATATCCATACAACAATGATTCCTGATGCTTAACTCCTCTGCCATTGTCATCAGCTGAATACAACCATTGCACAATGTAAAAAAACAACAACACTCTGCATGCACTGCATACTTACTTTAGCAGGCAGAAGGACCTTCTCTCTGAGCCTGTCTTCTAACTTGAGTTCAAAAGTGATGCAGAAAGAAGCAGCAATCCTGCAAAGCACATTCTTTTCCTTGCCATGCCTCTGGCCCCTGTGGATTTACCTAAAGGCCCCTTGGAGATGTGGAGATGTCGTGCTTGACAACAGCTTCCTCTGATGTCTAGGGAAATCTACCAGCTAGTAACTGAGGATAGCACTGGATGCTATAAACAGCACACTCCTGTAGTCTCAATAGCATGCATACCAAGTTTATGCTGTCAGGTTTTATGGCCTTGGAGCTATGGTGGAGAAAGAAAGCACACACCCACACATGTTAGTGCAGATGTATGTTTTATTTTTGCTAGCTGTTGGGATGCTGAATGCATAATGGCAGGGTAGAAATTTAAATAAATAATAATGAGAGACACAAATAAAATGTGGTATAACATTGTAAGTTTTTATTGGCTGAGATTCTACATCATGGTCTATGTTGGATAACTTTCTGAATCCTTAGCTACACTGGAAAGATGAAATGAAACTCTGTTAGTGAACTGCAAAGATGTATATCAGGGCCCTGACAAGAGTGGTCCAATGTGCATCAGGCATGCCTCATGCATTGGGCACTCTGGTATTCATTCGACACTTTTGATGCACACTGGACACTTCTGATGAGCATCTGTCAGGCTTCAGTGTTACCTACCCTGATAGCCCCCATTTTGGAATATCAAATAATTGGTGATATTTAATAATTTGGCTTAATGTGGCCATCCCTGTGGTTAGCAGGAAAACCAGGACCCCCTAATACCAAGGCTGGAGTCATGTGTGATCAAGGGAGGGGCTTTTGGAAATTCCCAAAATCCAAATACTCATGTTGGAACTTAACCTCTGTAGGTGAGTCATTCCCTAATCCTTGAGGCTTGTAAAATGGATCCTTCCTTCCCTCATCCCCTTCCAACAAAAGACCATGCCTGCTCCTATTCAGTTCCAAATACAGCACCCATTAATGATTGTCAACTCTTCCAGAGCACCCTTTGTCTAGCCCTAGGAACCGCCAAGAAACACTGTATTCCACTCAAAATCCTATCCCTTCAAGGGAATTATTTCATATAAATTTCATCTAAAACACCACCAAAGTGTGCACAGTTCCCCTTCCTAATGACTCCACATCAGTCTGTATAGCTGGGTGCACAGTTCATCTTCCTCTTGACTTCACATCAAACTGTGTAGCTATCCTGTCTTCTGGACTTCCTTGCTGTTGGTGTACTTTGCGATCACAGCTCTGCAAGATCGATACAGTATAATCCGCAATCCCTTTACTCTATTCATCTATCCAAATCCTTCCTACTATATTCGATAGCCTTGTATGACTGTCTGAAGCCTGAGTGCTTGTATAACTGCTATTGATATTAATTTCCAATAAAGATCATTGGATTGTATCTTGTGGCTTAGAGTCTCCTCTGTTACTATCCGTATACATAGGTTAAAAGATCCGGCCATTGCCCAGCCTCTTGCATGCCAGGTTGAGCTAAATTAAATTCCCCAAGTTAATATTAGGAAGTTAGAGGGTCTCCACAGACCCCACATAATATGGGTAACATCAGCATTCCCCAAACTTGCAGAGCACAAGTTTCAGAGTTCATCAGAAAACTTTATTGCTAGAAATCCAGGAAGCATACAATACAAAGTTGTTGCTCAGTCTGAGATCCTAATGGTTACACTCTAAGTTAAAAGCATTTTACAACCAATAAAATCTGGTGGGCTGCATACCAATTGGTTGTCCATCATCCATTGATACAGGCATTTCTTTCTTAAATCAAAAGTTAAAATTTTCCCAGAAAATTCTAGCCTTGAATGTAGAACCTTTTATTGCAGATGTCTTGTTATCTGTTTTCCCAAGCAAAGTCCAGACAGTTACACTTACATCATTTCACCCATACACAAACTGCTATGCACATTTTACAAAGCACATTCTACATTAAAGCCCCAGGGAAGCTAATGAATACGGCAGGAGTAGGAACAAAGGGACCGATCCTGACAGCATTAGACACTCCTTTTGTGCTCCAGCACTCCTAGCTGGTGTCCGGATGCACATTGGGGAACTCCCCAAGGCATGTTGGGGCACTTGGTGTACTGGGGCATGGCACATCCATCACTCCCCCATTTTGCGCCAGATGTTGATATGTCATAACACAATAGCAGTCCCCAGGTGGATATGGACATTTTGAAACTGCTTGATTCTATTTCCTGCACACTTATGAAGTTGACTTATAATGAAAAAGGATCTTACTGAATTTCAGCCATTGTTTATGGAGCACCTAAAATAAGTGGTTCCCATGAAATTCATGGCTCCCATCTTTTGGGTTTGATGGAACAACAGCCTCTCCAAAACAACATTAAAATGTGAGAAGTTCTCCTGGTTTCCAACTCCTTCCAAACAGTTCCTTTGTTCCATGCCATGAAACAAAAGTTTGCTGCTGCTTCTTTCCCTCCCCTTTTGTCTTGTTTTTCTCTCACCCTCCCCCCAACACCCACCCCAATTTTCCAAGCCTACAAGAAGCACTTTGAAAAGTACAGCAACATTCCCTTTCATCATTTATTCACATGTTATTATTGTACAATAAATTTGGCTAAACAGATAAGAAGAGGCTTCAAATTAAAAATTTAATCTCTGCGAACAGCAAACAATGGAGGCAAAAGATTTTTCACTAAGTAGCTTTTTGGGCCTCAGCATTTGTTTCCCTGTCAGCTTCCAATCGCACAGATACCTCTCCTATTGCCAAGGCCAGCTCTGGACAACAAGGAATGTGGGAGCGGGTGGAGTGGGAGACCCATAATTTCTATCAGCACTATTAAGTAAGGCACTCTAAGGTGTTCTGCTCTTAAACACATCATTGCTTGCTTTTTATAAGAAGAGAAGGAAAAGCAGCAGAGAGAGCTTATTCTCTATTAATATTAATGTGGGGAAAAAATACAATCAGGAAGATTCCCCTGCTACTTGTGAAATTGTTTTCTTTTATATTAAAAAAAGAGAGAGAGTGAGAAGAGAAGGAAGGGAGGGAGGAAGGAAGGAAGGAAGGAAGGAAGGAAGGAAGGAAGGAAGGAAGGAAGGTGGAGAATAAATTGAATGAATGAATGAACGAATGGGAATGTGCATGTACCTTTGGTTGTGCATACAGTTCCAGGCTTGGGTGTGTATTCAGTTGTGCAATTGACAATTAAGCACAAGGGGTGGATATCACAACCAATGTATGCCTCCAACTGTGGAGACAGAATCATAGAATCATAGAGTTGGAGGAGACCTCAAGGGCCATCCAGTCCAACCCCCCACCACACTACAAGGCAGTGTATTCCACTGCCGAACAGCTCTTATTGTCAGGAAGTTCTTCCTAATGTTTAGGTGGAATCTCTTTTCCTGTAGTTTGAACCTATTACTCTGTGTCCTAGTCTCTGCAGCAGCAGAAAACAAGCTTGCTCCATCCTCAGTATGACATTCCTTTAAATATTTGAACATGGTGATCATGTCATCCCTCAACCTTCTCTTCTCCAGAATAAACATGCCCAGCTCCCTAAACCGGTCCTCATAGGGCGTGGCTTCCAGACCTCCCACCATCCTACTTGCCCTCCTCTGGACACATTCCAACTTCTCAATCTCCTTCCTGAATTGTGGTGCCCAGAACTGGACACAGTATTCCAGGTGAGGTCTGACCAAAGCAAAATAGAGTGGCACTATGACTTACCTTGATCTGGACACTATACTCTTATTAATGCAGCCTAGAATTGCATTGGCTTTTTTAGCTGCTGCATCACACTGCTGATTCATGTTCAGCTGTGGTCCACTAAGATTCATAGATCCTTTTTGCATGTACTGCCATCAAGCCAGGTGTCACCCATCCTATATCAGTGCATCTCACTTTTACTTCCCAAGTGTAGTATCCTACATTTCTCCCTGTTGAAATTCATTGTGTTAGTTTTGGCCCAGCTTTCTAATCTGTTGAGGTCATTGTGGATTCTAATCCTGTCCTCTGAGGTATTAGCTACCCCTCCTAATCTGGTGTCATCTGCAAACCTGATAAACACACCCTCTGTTCTCTCATCCAAGTCATTGATAAAGATGTTGAATAGCACTGGGCCCAGGACAGAACCCTATGGCACCCCACTGGTCACTTCTCTCCAAGATGAAGAGGAGCCATTGGTGACTACCCTTTGGGTTTGGTCAGCCAACTAATTACAAATCCACCTAACAGTTGCATTATCTAGCCCATAGGTTACTAATTTTTTTGCAAGAATATCATGGGGATTTTGTCAAAAGCCTTGCTGAAATCAAGATACACTACATCCACAGCATTCCCTTCATCTATCAAGTTTGTAACTGTCAAAAAAAGAATTAAGATTAGTCTGGCATGACTTGTTTTTGAGAAATCTATGTTGACTTTTTGTGATCACAGTATTCCTTTCTAAGTGGTTACAGACTGTCTTTTTAATGATCTGCTCTAGAAACTTTCCTAGTATTAATGTCAAGTTGACTGGGTGGTAATTATTTCGGTCTTATTCCCTCCCCCCCTGCCAGCCTTTTAAAGATGGGAACAACATTTGCCCTCTGCCAGTCTGCTGGGACCTCTCCTGTACTCCAGGAATTCTCAAAGATTATTGCCAGTGGTTCTGAAATTACTTCCGCCAGTTCTTTTAATACCCTTGGATGACGTTCATCTGGCCCTGGAGACTGGCCAGGTATTCCTGAACTATCTCTTACCAATTCTGTGCTGTATTTCTCCTACTGCATCATCTGCTCCATCTTCTCCAGGTTGAGCACTGTTGTATGCTATATATCCCCCACAAGGCCAATGAGTTTGGTATTGGTATGGATTGTATATTTTGAAAGCAAGAGGTGTGGGATGCACATATTCAAGAGAATTTGAAAGTGCACAACAGAGCAAAAGACCATAGCATTAGAACAAGGTATATCTTGAAGAAAGCATATCTAAAATAAAGTCTTGAGTCTGAAAATGGCAAGCAGGAGAGGGATTTACTAGATGGTGGGCAGAGGTCATTCATTTTGTTGAATGGCTCAGCTGGCCTGTGCCTGGAGACCCACAAGGCAATCACATTATGAAAGTCTGCAGCGGCAACACAGGCTTTCAAGGGTTTATTCTTCACTCACCATACAATGGCAAGACAACTTATTCAAAGAGAGTGACAGCCATTTTTATCCTCGCCTTGCTCTCCTACAACCTGGAGGGCTGAGCATTTCAGAGTCAATGAGCACTCATACACATACACATCAGGCGACTTATATGCCCCGTGGAGTGTAAACTGCCTGTTGCTACATATGTCATCGACCTCTGTTGAGTCCCTGCCCTCTTGAGGAACAGGATTCCCAGGGCAATATTTACCAAAGGCCACGAATTCAGACTGCCTTCACAGGTTTAAATTTACTTCTTTCTCTGAACTAGCCCCAAATTCAGAAGCTGCTTTCTAACTGGATCCAACGCAAAGCATATGATGTGCACACAAACATATACATGCAAGCACATGGCATCAACAATTCAGATACAATATGTTTTGCTCAGGAATGGGAGCACAGCCATACCTCATGGTAATACAGCAACAGCCTTATAGAACTTTGGAAACATTACTTTTTTAGACTACAGCTTCCAGAATCCCCCACTGACTATGCTGGCTGGAGGATTCTGAAAGCTGTAATCCCTAAAAGTAGGCCTAAATCTGATTCCTAGTCCCAAGTACAGTAGACCCATTGAATCAACTGGTGAATAGCAAGTCAAAATTTATGTAAATTCCATTGATTCAATAGAGCTATTTCACTTTGGATTAACAATTGGACTTAAACCAGGGTGGGAGTCTTCTACCCCTCTGGTTGTTTTAGATTGCAGCTTCAGGCATTCCACATCATTGGTGATGCTCCCTAGAATTGCTGGGATGTGCAGTCCAACAACATCCCGAACACCACGATTCCCACTCCTGATTCACACTATAATCAAGAAATACAAAAGCAATAGAGACAATCACAAAATCATGTAGGATTTGATAAATGTTTCACTACTGCCACTTTTTGGAATTTATAGCCTGTCCAGCCTTGGCCAAGAGACTACATTGCCAGGTTAGTCTGAAATCAATGTAGGTCCCATTGATACTAGGGGGGGGATATGATCTCCAAAGAAACAGCATTTTGCAGGACTGAGATCTGTCTTAATGGTCAGAAGAGCCCCCCTAAACTTTGCATACCCCCTAGCCAAGATGGCAGCCACAAGTAATTTACTCGCACTTTTAAATCTGCCACTGTTGAATTTTTTAAAGAAAAACTGTTTACTGTGATGCACACAAGTGATACTTCATTTGCACAAAGAAAAAATAAGAAAAGAGAGAGAAAGAGCACCGTTTTATCTCCTTACCTATCCCTCGCTTAACCGAAAATCCAACATGGCAGCAGCAGGCACTTTCCCTATTTGCTAGCCATACCCCCATGCTTGTCCAGCCGATCAGCTTACGCTACTTCATTCCAGCAACGCAAATGCAACTGTCCTAACGATTGCACATTCACATGCCCTACGGAGCTTTATAAAAACTGAGAAGAGCTCCAAAGGCTTCCCTTTGGAGCTTTACAGTGGATTTGGCTGCCTCCCTTCTGAATGAGATATAATGATGTAAATGTCCATTTAGACAGATTGCCTTCCATGCCATCACCATTTGGATTATTTTCACCATTTGGATGGGACCAAAGTATCATCTCCTGGTTTGGCCCACAAAACCTGCCTTAACATCCAGCAGACACTCTGAGTGATGGATGTCTGTTTTGCAGGCAATTGTTGCACAGCAAGATGATCTTTTCAGTCTCCTTCCGCTAGCCATCTGTGGTGCAATGAGGAATTGCAACTGAGGTCCTTATGATTGTCACACCACAGATCGCTGGTGGGAAGGGGAGAGAAACATCCTGCTATGCCCTGATTGTCAGCAGAAGAGACCTCTGTTGCTCAGAGTGCTTCCCTGGAGTTTAAGGTGGGATTCAGGGGGCACTTACAATTGTGGCAATAGTGCCATAATAGTGAATACAGAGCAGTTACAGATCCATAACTAAGTTAGCACCCTGTGTTGCTGCTATGTTTTTGAGTGAGGCTGAGATAATCAGAAGCAGTTATTGTCACACTGCAGACTGCTTGCAGGAGGGGACTGGAAATGTCATCCTGCTGTGCTTCGCTCACCAGCAGAACAGACTTGGTTTGGCTGCTGGCTATTAAGGTAGGCTTGGGGGAGTCAAGCCAAGAGACAATATTTGATTGTGCATTTGTAACTATGTCTGTGATGCAGAATCTTGACCAATGCCTTTTATTATTGTTTCCATTGTTTCTTCCCTAAAATCCTCAAAAGACCCTGTCCTGGCATTTGACTCCTCCAAATGAGGGGTTTTACAGAGTTTTCCATGATTACTATTTTCTTTTTAATCATGTTTTTTTAGGTCTGGTTTCTCCTTCCCCCCCCCAAAAAAAAAATCCTTTGTGCATGAACCAATTCAGTCACTTTGAATAGATTCAGCTTAGTGATTCTGCTTCCAGTTGAAGAAGAGATAAAGGAGAAGCCTGGGCACTCTGTTTCTTCTTTCTTCATTTTGGAAGCTGGTGCTGCCATCCATCATCCATCAATCACTATCTTGCCCAGTTGACACACCACTGACAGGTTGCTCAGTTACCTCAGAATTTAACCACTGCACACACATTTGGCCTTCCCCTCCTCCCCACCTTCCTATTCACTTCAAAACAGATTTTTAAAAAATGGCCTTCCTCTTTTTTTATTTTTGACAGATAAATCCTGTGCAAATGTGTGGAGAGGTTAATGATTTGTCAAAACACAAGCTCATATATACACCTGCACAAGTCAATTTGGAAGCTTTCTTTGGGGTGCCGTAGAAGATGCAACATTTTGAAATGGCAAACTATGATGCTTAGATGCTGATTATTTCAGGAACTGCACCAAATAGCTGCAGTCTTGTTTTATTTATTGATTCATTTGTTCTTGCCTTAATTCAAATATTTACAGTTTAACCTGCCTTTTGCCTAAAAAGTTTAAAAGTTCAGTATTAAGAAGGAGCAACATGGGGTTGGACTGACCAGTAAGGTATTTGTTTTCAAAAATAATTTGGAAGAGGAAAAGATTACAGTAGAGCCCAAAGCTGGAATCCTTTGGATGCACCAGCTGATATAACTACAATGGCATGGATGGTGACAATGGAAGGACAAAGCCTGAGGCACTGCAACCAGGAAGGAAGGCAGGAAGGCAAGCCAGCTGGCCCTGCATGGGCATACCATGATTCATGGCAAGCAGTCAGGAGCAGTGAAGGATTTGGCTACCTCCCTATAGCCAGACACACTGATTAGAGCGGGGCTGAGTTTCCCAGAGGACCCCATTAGATCTCAAAGCTGATGTCATCATTTTGTGTCTCGCTATGGGGACATATCCAGATGGTTCTCTGATCCTACCTGCTTGCTGTGGAGCATGGAATGGCTATGTGAGGTGACTTCAGGGGCTTTTCAGTGTGTGTGGGGGTACATATAACTCAGTGTAGCATAGCATCTGCATATGGATATTTATGTGTTACCCATCCTGACAACCCCCATCTTGGAATATCACACAATTGGCAATATTTAATAATTTGGCTTGCTGTGGCCTTCCATGTGGTAGGCAGGAAAACCAGGGACCCCCAGACACCAAGGCTGCAGTCATGTGCAACCAAGGAAGGGGCCTTTGGAAATTCCCCAAAGAGTTTATACCTAGATCAGAGTTAACACCTGAAGATGAGTCCTCGATGGTTGCAAAATGGGTTTTTTTCTTCTCTCCTCTCCTTGACAATAGAAGTTGCCTGCGTCTATTCAGTTTCAAATGTATCACCCATTAGTGATTGTTAACACATTCAAAAACCCTTTGTTTAGTCCTGGGAAACTCCAAAAGATGTATTCCACTCTAAATCCCATCCCTTCAGGGGAATTATCACATATAAATATCACCCTAAAACACCACAAAAGTGTGCACAGATCCCCTTCCTCTCAACTCCACATCAGTCTGATTAGCCATGGGTGCACAAACCTCCTGCTTTCTGACTCCATGTCAGTTCATGTCATCATGCTGCCTTCTGGACCTCCCCTCTCCAAGTTTACTTCACAATCTCAGCTCTCTAGAATCAGTATAGTATAATCCACAATCTACTTACTCTATTCCTCTATCCAAATACTTCCTACTATCTTTAATTGCTTTGTGTGATTACTTGAAGCCTGAGTATTTGTGTGAATGCTGTTAAGATTAATTTCCAATAAAGATCAATTAATTGTACATTCTGGCATGAAGTCTCCTCAGTTACTACCAGTATACATAGGTCAAAATGCCCTGCTGTTACCTGGCCTCTCACTGCCATTTTGAGCTAATTAAATATTCCTCATATTAAGATTTGGACACTAGTGGGATCCTCGTGGACCCCACACAATTTGGGTAACATATGCTATGTTGAGGGCATGTGAACTGGGGCCCTGATGTCTTGCTTCAGTCATGCAACATTGCTATTCAGCACAAGAGTGGCATAGCACAATTAAGGGGAAACTCTGCAAGTAGAGATTTATGATATGCAATCATGATGTGCAAAATCTCAGCCTTTGTCTGCTTTCCTTGCTTCTCCTATACAACTTTGGGAAAAGGGTGAGTGTTAGTATAGTGTGCCAAGAGGATTCCATCCTAAGCATGGTATGGAGAAAGACTCTGAGTTGGTCCAAGATGTCTTTCCACCGGAGGCATAGTTCAATACACCAGAGGCACAATTCAATACAGTGTCCACCTCCCAGTTCCACGTATAGAGGTCAAGCTGATTAGCAAATGAATCTCATCCCAAGGACAGCAGGCTCAAAACAGGTTATGTAGCACACATACCTCTGTCATCCAACAGAATGGGTCTTAGAAATAATGGATCGTGTGCTGCTATCATTCCCCTCTGTCATTTGCCACTGGAAGGAGTTGCCTCACTCTTCATGATGGCAGTGCTGGTCCTGCAAGTTCAGCTCCTGGTCTTTCTTGCTAGAAGATGCCTAAACTAGACTTCTGGCCTCAAGTGTGATGGAGCTGGAGGAGGCCCTATCCCACTGTCAGTTTTGACAAAAGAGTCAGCTTCAGTCCAGTGGGCTTCAGTACATGGAATGGAGGAGAGCCACCAGCTTGGCTTCAGAGAGTCGTGGAGCAGTCCTGCTTCTAGACTAGGATTGCTAGGTCAGGACTATCCCATGTCCTGAAATTTCAGGGCCAAAATCTGAGATCTAGGGATGGCCCTCCCTGATGTCATTGGGGGTGGCCCCTTCAGATCTCATTAACCATGATGCATCAAGCACATGTGCACCAAGCATATCATTCAAATAAAAAACATGAAGTTTCAGTATCAAGGCAAATATACACACACACACACACACACACTTTTCAAGGCAGTGGTCTCACTCTGAAATTCTTTCCTTCCTGCCTCCAGTACTGGAGAAGAGAGTCCAGGCCCTGAGATCTGGGAATACTATTCCAAACTCATTGATCAACAAGAAAACACCAACAATCCCCTTTGTTAAATTTAAAGTCCCAATCTCTTTGTTTCCCAACAAGTCAGTCTTTTAAAGAAATTGCAAAATCTGCTAATATTGGAAATGGTTTATAGATATATTGTTTGGTGTTTTCTTGGGGGCCGTTTACACGACCAAAAAAGCCTGAGAAGAATTTGTGTTGATCCCTGGTTGTTTACACACATCATGGGCTATTCAGGAGGAGGGGCTAGCAAAAAGCCCAGTTAACTCGTGACTTCCCACCCCTCTATTTTTCAGGACTTTCTGGGGAAAGTCTGAGATAGCCCGTGCTATTGGTTGTCTAAAAAACCAGGAACCATCCCAGGACATGGGAATGGTTTCTGATTGGTTGGACATTGGAGGGGGTGGGCTTACAAGGGAAGCCTTGAAATCGCCATTTTGTTACAACCCCCTCCCACAGGTTCCTCCGCTGGCTCCAAAGCAGCCAGCTGAGTGCCTGGCACTGCCTTTCCCTCCTGCTTCTCCCTTCTCATCTCTGGGAAGAGAGCAGACAGAACTTAAGGCATTGCTTTTTATTGGAAGGAAAAAAGTAGGGGAGGAATGGGTGAACAGACAGAACTCCTCCCCCACTTTTCCCCTTCCAATAGAAAGCAATGCCTTAAGTTCTGTCTATCCACCCATTCCTCCCCCCACTTTTCCCCTTCCAATAGAAAACAATGCCTTAAGTTCTGTCTGTCCACTCATTCCTCCACCTACTTTTTCCTTTCCAATAGAAAGCAATGCCTTAAGTTCTGTCTGTCCACCCATTCCTTCCCCCACTTTTTCCCTTCCAATAGAAAGCAATGCCTTAAGTTCTGTCCACCCATTCCTTCCCTCACTTTCCCAGTTCCAATAGAAAGCAATGCCTTAAGTTCTCTCTGTCCACCCATTCCTTCCCTCACTTTCCCCCCCTCCAATAGAAAGCAATGCTTTAAGTAAGAATTCGAATTGACAGTAAGCACTTTGTGAATGCAGCAGCTATATCTTTGAATGCACCTTGTTTCTGTTAATGGAAAATTAATGTCTCCTCAAGAGTAAGAATTTGGGACTGTAGCTTAATTCTATTGTATATACTAATGTGGTCTCCTGAGGAGTAAGAAGGGCAACTAAAATGGTGAAAGGTCTGGAAACGATGCCTTATGAGGAGAGACTTAGGGAGCTGGGTATGTTTAGCCTGGAAAAAAGACGGTTAAGAGACGATATGATAGCCCTGTTTAAGTATTTGAAGGGATGTCACGCTGAGGATGGAGCAGGCTTGTTTTCTGCTGCTCCAGAGACTGGAACATGGAGCAATAGGTGCAAGCTCCAGGAACAGAGATTCCACCTCAACATGAGGAGGAACTTTTTGACAGTAAGAGCTGTTCGGCAGTGGAACACACTCCCTCGGAGTGTGGTGGGGTCTCCTTCCTTGGAGGTCTTTAAACAGAGGCTGGATGGCCATCTGTCAGGGATGCTTTGATTGGCAGCAAGGGCGGGGGGGAATACCGAGCGGGGTGGGGGTCTTCTCTATGACTGACAGTCACAGGGAATACACCTCCTTCTCCCCCCGTGGGCAAGGGTGGGAGGCAGTAGCCTGGTGGGACAGGGGAGGGGGTTTCTCCTGAGAGGCCAGTGTTGCTGTGCCTGGCAGAGGTGGGGGTGGTTCTGACCTTTTCAAAAATGGCGGACCAAGCCTTGCCAGGCTTCCGGTGTAAATCCGTCCCCTCCAAAGTTTGACCAATCAAAATACTGCTCTGCTGTGTGTCCCTATCCCGGGATGGAGGCACTCAGAACAAGAACTTTAAAACATCGAGACTTATGCTACCGTGACAAATCGTATAAACAAGCAGGGACAAACTCGGGATGAGGGAATCCCGTTTCTCCCCATGATAAAAACTGTTTAGTAACTGATGTCCAGTTGATCAATGAGAACATTTCCCTGGGGTTAACTTGGAAGTGAATGTGATCTGGGAAGAGAGTCCATCATGTCATAAGCTCCAGAATTACAAGAAGAGAGTCCAGGCCCTGAGATCTGGGGACATGAATCCAGAAGGAGAGAAAGAGATGGATTTTAAAAAATCATGAAAAGGCCTTTCTGATTTGCAATTTCTTTAAAAGACTAACCTGTTGGGAAACGAAGAGATTTGGACTTTAAATTTAACAAAGAGGATTGTTGGTGGGAGACCTTTTCAGGAATTTTTTTATCCATCTCTTTCTCTCCTTCTGGTGTCATTTTAAACAAAAATATTCCTCCCTACCTCAAGTGACATCAGAGTACACTATAACTGATAACACAGAAAAGATGCCTTGTTCTCCTTGAACTTCAGAACATTTCCCTGGGGTTAACTTGGAAGTGAATGTGATCTGGGAAGAGAGTCCATCATGTCATAAGCTCCAGAATTGCTGAATATAACATCATGAAGTGGTGGTAGTGGTGGTGGTGTGTAGAGAAGGGTGTTAAAGACTCTTAACCTACACAATTTATTACAGAGCCCAGAGTTGTCCTTTCCCAACTTCTCCTAGTAGAAAAAAAAATTAAAAAATGTGATGGAGAGGCCAGAGGTTGGTGGTGAAACTGGGAATATGATTTGTTGTAGTTATTAGCCATCAAGCTGATTTGAGTTATGGAAATTTTATGAATGGGCCACAGTCATCAACAGCCCTAGTTAGGTCTTGCACACTCTCAGCAGCTGCGGCTTCCTTGATTGAAACAATCCATAGTGCAGTTTTCCTAATTGCCTATTGCCTTCCACTTCCACTGAGCATCATCCTGTTTCCCAAGGAGTCAGGTCATCTCATGATATGTCCAAAATATGATAGCCTCAGTTTAGTCATCTTGACTTCTAGGGAGAGTTCAAACCTGATGTACATTAATTTCTACTCATTTGTCTTTTTAATGGGAATATGATGAGGCTATGGAAATCTCTCACCCATGAGCTTGTTAAGTTTCTCCCACTTTTATTTTCTATTTAGCTTTTCTTTTCATCAAGGTCCAAGAATCTGTATCTTCTTGCCCTGAAGTTTGAGAAGCCTTTAAATACTTTTTTTCTTTGTTTTGCATAGTTCACCCTAAAGGCACCAGACACTGTCTGATCTTGGAAGCTAAGCAGTGTCAGCCTGTTTGGGAGACTGCCAACCAATACCAGGTGCTGTAGGCTATATTTCAGAGGAAGGAACTGGAAAAGCCACTTCTGAGGATTCCTTGCCTAAGAAAACTCTATGAAAGTAATGGGGTTGTCATAAATCCACAGGCAACTTGAAGGCACAGAGAGAGAGAGAGTTCACCTAATTTACGCAATTGTTATTCGTTGTTTAAAGCAGGTGTCTGTATTTTTTCCCTTTTTCCAGTTATTCTCATTTTAGCCATATTGACTGAGGGAGCTGGAGACTAAGCAGTAGACCCAATGAAATCAGTGGGACATAATCTAGTAATGAAGGATGTAAATCTTCATAAATTTCATTCTCATAGGCAGAAATGAATTGCTTTCCCAATTGTCCAGTGCAGCATGAGCACTATTTGCAATTCAGTACTTAGGCTTTTCTCGTGCAGGATAAGTCCTTCCTGAATCTTCGTTTGCAAAGAAAAGCCAGAGAGAGACTTAGGCTTTGCAATAATAATAGTAATAATAATAATAATAATAATGGCAACAATAGCAGCAACAACAATCACAACAACAATAATGAAACACATTACATTTTGGTGGCAGAAAATGGAATTTCTGCCTAGAAATGTTCCTTTCTGGACAGAAAATCCTGTTTTGTTTACATTTTTCCATTTGTTTTGCACATCAAACTTGTTTTCTGTGCAGAAAATGACATTATCTATGCATAAAAAATGTGCATTTTTCATACAGAATAAATCTGGAAAAGCAAAGATTCTTGGTATTCTCTTTTTCAGAATTGTCCAACACTCTGGAGACTAATTTTTCATCTGTCCTTCAAATGTTTTTGAATATTCTTTCCCTCCCTATTAATTGCAGTGGATCTACTCTAAATGCATCCTTCTAATCCTCATGGTCTACTCTTGCCTGCATTCCCACCCTCAACCCCCACTGAAAATATGGGATATTGATCAGGATTGAGGCCATAGTGCACAGGGAGGGGTGAGTCTATTCTTTCTTCCCATAGAGAGGTCCTGGTAAAATTGTCCCCAGCCACAAAACTGTTACTCAGTATGGGAAGGAAGTTGCTGTTTAATATAATGGGCCGGGGGCCGGGGAGGGGGAGTACATGCAATGTTAAACTGCATGTAATTTTATGATCAGTTTGGCCCTGAGGAATGTTAGACTCTTACAGCATTCCATCTTCAGTCAGCAATTTGTACGTTAGGTTTTGAGCGTTTCCCTGAGGGTTAAAAATTGCATCATCTCTAGTCAATGTATTCTCATGCTTCACAGCTCTGTGTCTAGCACTTGCTAAGTGTTGCTTCAACCCATTTATGTTTCATCACTTAAATCACATGTTTTATAATGGGCAAGATTAGCATTGGGCTCAACAGGAAGACAGGCCACAGTTTATGGGGAGAATATCATTGTCATTTCTCTAAAGCAGAGGTAAGAAATCTGGGGCCATCTCACCTTTCTTCCAAAGTGGAACTCAAGGCAGCTTACAAAAAAGTGGAAAATTACAATAAAAACACATATATTTAAAATGTATAACATTAAGAACATTATTATACAACAGAATTAAAACCATTTAAAAACTTACTTTAAAACAAAGATTAAAAACAGTAAAGCACCATAAAAATCTTTCTCTTGTTAAAAGTCAACCCAAATGCTGTTGGACTACAACTCCCAGCACATCCACTATTGACCATATTAGGCAGGCCCTAAAATGTATATTCACTAAAACCTTTTATAGAATATTAATGCCCCTCTACTGTCTCCATTTGGTAGGGACTGCCCCAATTAATATAATGTTATCCCACTTTATCAGCTGCTTTTAAAATATCCCAGTTTCTCCATCCTCTGCCACTTCCCCCCTTTATTCTTAGCTTACTTCAATGGCTGTAAACTGAGTTCAAGGTGCAAAAGTAGTTTGCACCCAGTTAACTCATTGGGGGGAAAGAGAGGAAGAAATTTCTGAAATGTTGGAGAGTTGGCCAGGATGGCCAACCATTAACAGCATGATTTGCTTCCTGCTCCTAATTTTTAGGATTTATTATCATATTTTAAGCTTATAAAGATATGGAAGGATTCCACAAGAGAAGAAACATACTCTCCCAGATAACCCCCCAGCTCAGGAGTGGGCTGGGGAGCTGTATGGTACAGATGTGCACCCTGGAAATGAAAACATTCCCCACTGCAAGCTGAAGAATCATAAAGATCCATTAAGGTTGGCTAGACAGAAGTTTCTCCAAACAAAGATTTACAGTATTATTGAAGGACTTTAGATGGTCCATACTGAACAGGGATGGAGAAACTCTCTGCTCAGTTGGGGATTTATTACACTCAGGTGAGTACAAATAATTTGCATTGTAAATTTTCAAAGTGCAGTATCCACTGACAAAGCACTTGCAAGTGAAATTAAGTGCAGAGAGAGATGGATAGCAGAGTGCTCAAAAACTGAAGATTAAACTAAGTGGTTATTTGGACTGGAAATAAGAAATAGATTTGGCATGTTCAAGAGTCAAAAAATTAAAAAGTCTATATGAAACCTATATTTCAGAAAAGGGAAAACAAATATTGTCTCTGACAGTGAAATTGAAGCAAAGAATGGTTTATATAGAAAAATATCCACATCTGGGCTAGATGAAACTGACTCTGTGCTCATTAAAATTTGCCTGAATATCTGTGATTTTTTTCAATTAAAGTTTTTCCAAATACAGTAAAATTATAAATATTTTTCAAAAAGAAAAAGGAAGTAGAATATAAAAATATTGAGAAAATGAAAAGTGGCTTCCAACTTTCTTTTTGGTGATCCTCTAGACATATGGTATAATCATACTTTGCTCTCTAAAACTACATCGTACACTTCTTGCAATAACCAAATCTTACTAATTATCAAAACCAAAAGTTATCAGGTAATTTTCTTTATGGGGTTTCCAATCATTAAGAAATGTGACTGACAATTTTTCTTTAATTAAACCAGATAATTTGTCTATTTCTGCTAAGTCAGTCAATTTTAACAACCATTTCTCCTCAGTAAGTAATATTGAATTCTTCCATCTTTGTGCATCCAACAGTCTTGTTGCTGTGGTCATATACTGAAGTAGTCTTCCATGGTTCTTTTCCAACTGCTCATTCATAAGTCCCAAAAGAAAAAGTTCTGGTTTTCATTGAATGTCAACCTTTAAGATCCTCTGCATCAAAATATGTACTTCAATCCAGAACTTTTTAGCCTTTTCACATGTCTACCACATGCGGTAAAATTTCCCTCCCTGTTGTTCACATTTCCAACATACAATCAAAACACCCTTTTACATTCTAGAGAATTTCTCAGGCATCATACACCAAAAGTACATCATTTCATTTAAAAAATATATTTAAGATCATAGCATAATGTAAATTTCAACCTCTTCGACCACATATTTTCCCATTGATCCTTCTGTATATTATGTACAAAAATCTTCCAAAATGGCTTCTTCACTGAGGCAATGGAACTTATTGAAGATTTCACAGAGCAATGGGTCTAACATAACATGTGGGAAGAGTTTGGCTTCCTAGACCATGGTGTGCAGTTTCAGGGAAGTAGACTTCTGGCAAGGGATGGGTTGCACTTCACAGCAGTCGGCAGGAGCATGTTTGCTAAGCGTCTGAAAGATCTCATCAGGAGGCTTTAAACTGAGTTATATGGGGGAAGGAGACAATATTCTTGAGGGTAGGAGTTCATCAAATGCTGGAGATAATAGCTCAAATGTTATACAGACAGCATGGCAAATAGTACAAGAACCCAGCAGTGGGGGGGAAATCTTTAAACGATTGTAAGTCTCCAGGCCCAGATGAACTTCATCCAAGGGTATTAAAAGAACTGACAGGAGTAATCTCAGAACAACTGTCAATAATCTTTGAGAATTCCTGGAGAACAGGACAGGTCCCAACAGACTGAAGAAGGGCAAATGTTGTTGCCATTTTCAAAAAGGGGAAAAAATAAAACCCAAATAATTTCTGCCCAGTCAGCCTGACATCAATACTAGGAAAGATTCTAGAGCAGATTGTTAAACAGACAGTCTGTAAGCACTTAGGAAGGAATGTCATGATCACTAAAAGTCAAGAAGGGTTTCTCAAAAAGAAGTTATGCCAAACTAATCTTATTTTTTTGATAGAGTAGCTTGGTAGATGAAGGGAATGCTGTGGATGTAGTATATCTTGATTTCAGTAAGGCTTTTGACAAGGTCCCCATGATATTCTTGCAAAAAAAAAAAAAGATAGCAACATGTGGGCTAGACAATGGGACTGTTAGGTGGATTTGTAATTGATTGACTGACCGAACCCCAAGGGTAGTCACCAATGACTCCTCTTCATCCTGGAGAGAAGTAACTAGCAGGGTGCCACAGGGTTCCAACCTGGGCCCAGTGCTGTTCAACATCTTTATCAATGACTTGGATGAGGAAATAGAGGGCATTCTTATCAAGTTTGCAGACAACACCAAATTAGAGGGGGTAGCTAATACCACAGAGAACAGGTTCAGAATTCAAATTGACCTTAACAGATTAGAAAGCTGAGCCAAAACTAACAAAATGAATTTCAACAGGGAGAAATGTAGGATACTACACTTGGGAAGTAAAAATGAAATGCACCAATATAGGATGGGTGACACTTGGCTTGATGGGAGTACATACGAAAGGAATCTGGGAGTCTTGGTGGATCACAAGCTGAACATGAGTCAGCAGTGTGATCTGGTGGCTAAAAAAGCAATAAGATTCTAGGCTGCATCAATAGGAGTATTGTGTCTAGATCAAGGGAAGTAATAGTGCCACTCTATTCTGCTTTGGTCAGACCTCACTTGGAATACTGTGTCCAGTTCTGGGCACCGCAATTCAATAAGGATATTGACAGACTGGAATGTTTCCAGAAGAGGGCGACCAAAATGATAGGAGGTCAGGAGGCCATGCCCTATAAGAAGTGGCTTAGGGAGCTGGGTATGTTTAGCCTGGAGAAGAGAAGGTTAAGAGGTGACATGATAGCCATGTTTAAATATTTGAAGGGATGTCATACTTAGGATGAAGTAAGCTTGTTTTCTGCTGCTCCAGAGACTAGGACACTGGCAGCAATGGACTCAAACTACAGGGGGGGGGGACTTCCACCTAAACATTATGAAAAACTTCCTGACAGTAAGAGACGTTTGACAGTGGAATGCACTGCCTCAGAGTGTGGTAGAGTCTCCTTCTTAGGAGGTTTTTTAACAGAAGCTGGAAGGCCATCTGTTGAGAGTGCTTTGATTGTGTATTCCTGCAGAACAGGGGGTTGGACTAGATGGCCCTTGTGGCCCTATCATTCTATGTTTCTGATTTGTTATTTGGTATTGTAGGGAAGGAAGGAAGGAAGGAAGGAAGGAAGGAAGGAAGGAAGGACAAGTGCACACATACGTACACCAAACCACAGGTGGCAACTTCAACAAATGACAGTAAACTTTTAAAGGGTTTTCAAAAATTAGGTATAAGAAGCTACACCTAAAATTGGGGTGAGAGGAATAAAAGATTTATCAAACTGGTTTTATTTTAAGCTGTCCTTTAAGACAGCTGTAGACTAGGTATGTAATAAAATGTTCAAGGAATGCATTAGTTTATGATCATTTTAAATGATGTAAAAATATTACAGTTAATGCCATCTTGATGGGCTCTGTAAGAAGAATTCCCTTCTTTTCCATAAATCAATGATCAAATTATTATCTGTGAAATGTGTTGGGCCTGATGAGGTGGCTCTTGAAATGTTCACTGACGTTGGTGGTGATATTAGACAGGTCATCGTAACGATGCATAATTCAATGCAGCTGGCTGGAATCAAGTCTGGAATTTACAATGGGCTCACTCAATAACCGAAGACTATATCTGAAGCAATATTTACAAGGTGCAAGAGTCTTTGCAATTGGTTTCATATTCAATCCCCCTAACATTCTACAAGGATATGTCATTAGTGTTCCTATTTTTACTGATGAAGAGCCAAAGTAGCATTATAGCCACTTTGAGAGTTCACACATGCAATTATCTCTTGATAACTGCACTGTCAGGCAACAGAAAGAAATTTCAAATATCTTCGTATAACCTGGCCAAGATCCTATTAAGTTCCAGAAAAGTAGAATACCCTACTAGTGTTATTATGCTAATGTATATATCCAACCCAAGGCTTGCTCTTTGTAAAGTACAGGTTGGCCCCCATATCCATGGGGGGAATATGTTCCAAGACACACACACGTGTGGATACCTGAAACCATGGCTAATAAGGGACCCTATTATTCTCAATGAGACAAACACTGGAAGTTGACTGTAGAATCACATTGGAGGGCCCAGAAATGCCTAGAGAGAACATATTATGTCAAACGACATTTTCAGACAGCGTTTTAGCATGCCTACCATGGGAGGAGCTTCCGGGAGAGGGACGGCGCTCTTGCGCGGCAGGGGTCGTTTTCAGACGCCGCCATCCCTCTCCCGAAATCATCTGTGTCACTTCCGTGAAGCTTCGGAAGCCGCAGAGCCATATTTTAATCATGGAGTTTGCCCATGAATAAAATATGGTGCTGCGGCTTCCGAAGCTTCACGGAAGTGTCACGGATGATTTTGGGAGAGGGACAGCGGCGTCTGAAAATGACCCCCTGCCGCACAAGAGCGCCATCCCTCTCCCAGAAGCTCCTCCCACGGTAGGCATGCTAAAACGCTGTCTGAAAATGTCCTTAGATAAATAAAATTGTGGATACTGAATCTATGGTTATGTGGGTTGACCTGTAGCTAATATCATCAATGGCTGGCTCACGGGGGTCCTTGGACCCAAACCACTATGGAAGACGTGAATTAGGAAGTTCCCCAAAACCATATACCATAATGTCTTGGCTCTGCAAACCTCTAAGAGCCAGGCACTGGAGAAATAGACTCATGTAGAAAGAGCCAGGCTCTAGTTAGAGGCATGTGCTAGGCAGCCTCCCCCTCCTCTAATGGATGCATGTTAATGCAGTACATTGCTAGAGTTACATGCTAAATGCAGCTGCCACTCTTCTGCTTACAAAGGTTGTCTTCGACACTTCTCTCTATTAGGGATGAAATTTTGAAACTGCTTGTGGAATGATGTGTAGTTTGTGGTGAGACAGTGTTTGAACAAGACTGTGATGTCCCCAGGAAATATTTGTTGGATGAGTGCCATGGTGTCCATTATTGGGACTTTGGTGACCAAGGAGACAAAATCAAAACTGATCAGCCTGTCTCCAGGTTTCAGTTCAATGTTGTTGATTTTTTCTAAGAAGTGAGCTGAGTCTTTGATATAGTGAGGGGTTTGTCCTATGTGGGTTTTTAATTGTGTGGCCAGAAACCTGGCCAAGTCATACATAGGGGAAGAAAAACAGCCACCCAAAGGGAAGGTATTTTTACCATACATCAAAGGAGTCAAAGACAGAATAGCGGAAATGATGAGGAAACACAACCTCAAAACAATCTACAGACCAGCCAAGAAAATCCAAGAAATTCTATGCTCAGTGAAGGACAAAAGAGACGCTCTTACAGCTTCATGAGTTTACCTCATACCATGCAGCTGTGGACAAGTTTACATAGGGACCACTAAACGCAGTGTGCAAACGCGAATCAAGGAACATGAGAGACACTGCAGACTGGGCCAGCCAGAAAAATCAGCAGTAGCAGAACATGTTATAAACCAACTTGGACACAAAACATTATTTAAAAACACCCACATTCTGGACCAGGCCAACAACTATCATGCTGCGAAGCCTCAGCGGAGGCGTGTGGTGGTAGTGGGGGACTCCTTGCTGAGGGGTACAGAAGCAGTGGTATGTGGGCCTGACAAGATGACTCGGGAGGTGTGTTGTCTCCCTGGGGCAAAGATCTGTGATGTGACCGAGAGGCTGACAAGACTCATTAAGCCTACGGATCATTACCCCTTCCTTTTGGTCCATGTGGGAACCAATGATACTGCAAGGCACAGCTTTCCCAAGATCAGAAGAGATTATGAGGCCCTGGGGAGGAAGCTGAAAGAAATGAACGCACAGGTGGTCATCTCGTCTCTTCTGCCAGTTGAAGGGCATGGTCCAAGAAGGGAGAGGAAAATAGCCGACGTAAACAACTGGCTCCGTAGATGGTGTCGCCGAGAACAAATTGGATTCTTGGATCATGGACTGCGCTTCCATGCGGGGGGACTTCTGGCAAGAGATGGGGTGCATCTTACAACAGTTGGAAGAAACATTTTTGCCAACAGTCTCAAGAATTTGATCAGGAGGGCTTTAAACTGAGTCAAATGGGGGAGGGAGACAGTATTCTGGAAGGCAAAAGGGCTGGAGAAAATAGTCAAACTGTCATAGAGGGAACAAGGCAAACAGCGCAAGGACCCAACAGTGGGAGGCAAAAAAACTTGCACAGGGAGCAAGTAAAGGGAACACATGGTCTCAGATGTCTCTACACTAATGCACAGAGCATGGGAAATAAGCAAGATGAACTTGAACTCCTTGCACTACAAAACAAATATGATATAATAGGCATTACTGAAACCTGGTGGGACGAGTCTCATGATTGGAATGTAGGAATAGAGGGGTATAACCTTTATAGGAGAAACAGGCCAAACAGGAAAGGAGGAGGAATAGCATTATATGTCAGGGATATTTACACCAGTGAAGTGATCCACGACATCAATACTGGAAGCCGGGTGGAGAGCATCTGGATAAAAATTAAAGGGGAGGGAAACAACAGGGATGTTATTGTGGGACTCTACTACAGACCCCCAAATCAGACGGAGGAATTGGATGTTGCCTTTCTAGAACAGATGAACATACATGCAGAAAGGAGAGATGTCGTAGTGATGGGGGACTTCAACTATCCTGATATTTGCTGGCAATCTAACTCAGCCAAAACTACAAGGTCTAGCAAATTCCTTACATGCCTGGAAGACAATTTCATGGTCCAAAAGGTGGAAGAGGCAACAAGGGGGTCAGCTATTTTAGATCTGATCCTAACCAACAGAGACGACCTGGTTAATGGGGTGCAAGTGGTGGGATCCTTAGGTGAGAGTGATCATGTTCTCCTGGAGTTTGTTATACAATGGAAAGGAGAAGCCAGGCATAGTCAGACACGTATTCTTGACTTTAGGAGAGCTGATTTCAGTAAACTCAGGGAAATACTTGGGATGATCCCATGGTCAGGAATACTAAAAGAGAAGAGACCTCAAGACGGATGGGACTTTCTCAAAAGGGAGATACTGAAGGCACAATTTCAAACAGTACCATTGAGGAAGAAAAATGGGAGGTGTCTCAAGAAACCAGGATGGATGACTAAAGAACTTTCAATGGAGCTAAGTTTTAAACGGAACATGTATAGGAAATGGAAAAAGGGGGAAATCACCAAAGAAGAATTCAAACAGATAGCGAACACATGTAGGAGTAAAGTCAGAAAAGCTAAAGCGCAGAATGAGCTCAGGCTTGCTAGGGAGGTTAAGAACAATAAAAAGGGTTTTTTGGGGTATGTCCGCAGCAAAAGGAGGAAGAAGGAAATGATAGGGCCACTACGTGGAGAAGATGGCAAAATGCTAACAGGGGACAGAGAAAAGGCAGAATTACTCAACACCTTCTTTGCCTCAGTGTTTTCAGAAAAGGAAAAGGAGGACCAACCAGAGGATAATGGAACAGAGGACACAATAGGGGAAATCCAGCTCAAAATAAGTAAAGAGGTAGTACAGGAATACCTTCTTAATCTAAATGAATTTAAATCTCCAGGACCAGATGAACTACATCCAAGAGTATTAAAAGAGCTGGCAAATATAATCTCAGAGCCATTGGCAATAATATTTGAGAACTCCTGGAGAACAGGAGAAGTCCCAGCAGACTGGAGGAGGGCAAACGTTGTTCCCATCTTCAAAAAGGGGAAAAAAGAGGATCCCAACAATTATCGTCCAGTTAGTCTGACATCAATACCAGGGAAGATTCTAGAACAGATCATTAAACAGAGAGTCTGTGAACATTTAGAAGGCAATGCCATAATCACAAAAAGTCAACATGGGTTTCAGAGAAACAAGTCATGCCAGACTAATCTGATCTCTTTTTTTGATAAAGTTACCAGCTTGGTAGATGAAGGGAATGCTGTGGACATTGCATACCTTGATTTCAGTAAGGCCTTTGACAAGGTTCCCCATGACATTCTTGCAAACAAGCTTGCAGAATGTGGGCTAGACAAGTTAACTGTTCAATGGATTTGTAATTGGTTGACCGGCCGAACCCAAAGGGTGCTCAGCAGTGGCTCCTCTTCGTCTTGGAAGGATGTGACCAGTGGGGTGCCACAGGGTTCTGTCCTGGGCCCAGTGCTATTCAACATCTTTATCAATGACTTAGATGAGGGAATTAGGGGCATACTTATCAAATTTGCAGATGACACCAAATTGGGAGGAGTAGCTAATACCCTAGAGGACAGGATCAAAATTCAGAATGACCTGGATAGACTGGAGAGCTGGGCCAAAGCTAACAAAATGAAATTCAATACGGAGAAATGTAAAGTACTGCATTTAGGGTGGAAAAATGAAATGCATAAATATAGGATGGGAGAGACCTGGCTGAATGAGACTACGTGCGAAAGGGATCTAGGAGTCCTAGTAGACCACAAGTTGAACATGAGCCAACAGTGTGATGCGGCAGCTAAAATGGCCAATGCGATTTTGGGCTGTATCAATAGAAGTATAGTGTCTAGATCAAGGGAAGTAATAGTGCCACTCTATTCTGCCTTGGTCAGAACTCACTTAGAATACTGTGTCCAGTTCTGGGCACCACAATTCAGAAAGGATATTGACAAATTGGAGCGTGTCCAGAGAAGGGCAACTAAAATGGTGAAAGGTCTGGAAACTATGCCTTATGAGGAGAGACTTAGGGAGCTGGGTATGTTTAGCCTGGAAAAAAGATGGTTAAGAGGCGATATGATAGCCCTGTTTAAGTATTTGAAGGGATGTCACGCTGAGGATGGAGCAGGCTAGTTTTCTGCTGCTCCAGAGACTGGAACACGGAGCAATGGGTGCAAGCTCCAGGAACAGAGATTCCACCTCAACATGAGGAGGAACTTTTTGACAGTAAGAGCTGTTCGGCAGTGGAACACACTCCCTCGGAGCGTGGTGGGGTCTCCTTCCTTGGAGGTCTTTAAACAGAGGCTGGGTGGCCATCTGTCGGGGATGCTTTGATCAAGATTTCCTGCGTGGCAGGGGGGTTGGACTGGATGGCCCTCGTGGTCTCTTCCAACTCTGCAATTCTATGATTCTATGATTCTATGTCAGAATGCACAGAGAAGCTATTGAAATCCACAAACACCTGGACAACTTCAACAGGAAAGAAGAAACCCTAAAAGTAAACAAAATCTGGCTTCCAGTTTTGAAAAACAAGAGAATCAAAACTCAACACTTACAAAGGAATTCCACCCAGGGACAAGGCGATTTCCAGCAGATAATGGCCCATCAACCTACCATTAGCCAAACAGACACTAATCATCCTTGCATTTCTATACCCAGAAACTAACCGTTCAATTACACAAATTTACATATGCTCCCCAACAGGGGTTCACAATATATAAACTCCACACACACTCCTACCCAACCATTCTCTGAAGATGCCAGCCACAGATGCAGGCCAAATGGCAGAAAGAAAGTCTTCCAGAACACGGCCTCACAGCCTGGGGGAAAAAAAAAAAACAAGGAAAATCTATGGATGCTGGCCGTGAAAGCCTTCGACTTCACATTGTAGCACAGATTTCCACATGAGGCGTTAGTGCATTAATTGTGCTACACAAAATTTGCATTGAATGGCAACTGAACCATGACACCAAGTGTGAACTGAATGCACAACCAAATCCACAAGTGCATCCATGCACAATAGCAGCACATGTGTAATTCTGCTTATCCAACCTTGCTCTTAATGTGACCATTTCATATCAGACAAAATGTCCAATTGCTTCCATAGGGGAACTTACATAAGTGTAAGACACCAATAGGATTTTATTCTTTGAAATCCAGAATACTTTCTCAGGCTCCAGATACTCATGGATAAGGGGGGGGGAGTCTTAAAGGGACAACCTAGTATTTCTTCGTCTCTCCAAGAGCTCATGCCAGGTGCACCATCTGCACTGGTTCACAAGCTCCATGGATTGTCACCTTGGAGGAGAGTCAAGCTGGCTTTTTGCTGGATCTGTGCTCTGTGTCTGGGTCTGAAATGATTTAAACTCATGAGGCTCCAGCTCAGAGATCTCTTGCTTGGGAGTCATTAGAGTCTCTGGCATTTTAGGGAAGCAGCAGGAGGAATCCTCTGTTTCATCAGTTTCATTTGTGTTCATTTGCCTCCTTCATCAACACTTTTGGAACCTCAGTCACTGTGTGTTTGATCAGGTAGACTCTGTACTCTATCAGTTAGGAAGAACTACGCTCATTTTAAAACCCTTTAAAATCAGGAATGGAACAGAAATGGTTTTGAAGCCCTCTCCCCACAAACCTACATAAAGATGGAGCCAATCTTGACCACCCTAGGAAAGAAACTTCAGAGTTGGTGAGCTGCCACTGAAAAGGCCTATTCCATGTTCCCACCAACGTAACTGTCCTTAATGCTGTGACATGCAACAAAGACACTGATTACCTTAAACTATGGCCAGATTCATACAGGAAGTGGTGGTCCTTCAGATATCTTGACATCAATTATCTTTTCAGACTTTATAGATAGGAGCCATCAGCTCAGAAATAAATTTCCAATGCAACTTACTTGAGACTATTATAATACGATATCCAAAGCACACAACAGAAAGCAATCTAGATACCATCAGAACCCTCTTCAAGGGCAGCCCCATGTAAAGTGAATTACAACAATCTAAACTCCAAACTATTCTGTCCCCTATCAAGTTCAAAATCTGGCATGTGCATTCTTGGGGAGTTACTTCCTATATGAGCTGTTTTCATGTTAGTCAGCAGGAACTTGGAAGTTTAGAACCTGGAAAAAATAACTTTGGGAACTAATACTTCCAGAATCATCCAGCTATTATGGCTACTCCTCTCCACTCACTGGAAATTTCTGGGGCATGTAGTCCAAAAAGTAACTTTTCCAAGCTCTGCTATATGCTGCCACCACCCCAAGTGCTCTTCCTCTTTTTTTAAAAAAAAAAATCATCTAGACTTCATAACATGGACTTGCATGCAATATTTATTTGGGCCCTGAGGGTCTTCACGTTATGTTTTTTTCCAATTAGGAAACAGGAGCAGCCATGTATTTTCATGGGAATAATATTTTGAAGTAACAAATGTATTAAAGTGTGGGAAATGAATGCATTTTCCTTTTTCTAAATTGTCAATTTGCCTCACCAGCCTTTGAAGATATTTTGCAGCCTGGACAACAGCTAAAAATAGTTTCAAAGGTTTGGGATACTAAAAAAAAAAAAAAAAGTACAACCTACATATGCGTGTATGTATGCATTTATTTAGTTAAAACACTTTTCTTTCACAAAGGAGACAAAGTGCCATCCTTCATTTCCCACCCTCTAAGTCCCAAGCTTTAAATATTTTAATCAGAGGAATAATGAAGGGATGTTTTTAAATTCCCCTATTATATTTTGCTTCCTTCCTCCTCCCCAACCCCCCCCCCCCGGCCCTGCTCCCAAATGAGGTGAGCATACAGGTTGAGTCTCCCATCTCTGGAATTCTGAAATCCGAAATATTCCAAAACCCAAAATTGTCTACATGGGTGACTGAGATAGGACTTTATCAGACACACAGAAAACGGTGTCATAACGATGCCACATAAACATGAAAGGGCATGGATGTCACCCTTTCACATTTATGTCCTGCCAGTAAGCTGCTCTATTTAATTGACAGGACAAGCTGTCAATAGATCAGCAGTGCCTTTTTTTTTCCCCAGCATGTGTAACCTTGAGGGGTTTTTTTTCATACTTACTCCGTCAATGGTGGGACTGGCCGAAACGGTTCCGGGTGAGATTACGACATTCAGGTAGATGACACACTTTTTTTAACCGTCCCTGGTTTACTTGGAAGTTTTTAAGAGTGTTTTTATGCTTTGTATCACTTTTAATGTTGTATTTTTTTGTTTTATGTTCGAATTTCCTGTGCGATGAAGTCTGATGGGATTTCAAATGAGGAAGTGAATGGGGCTTCATTCACTTCCTCTTCATTGACAGGGAAACCTTCTTCTGGGAGAAAAAGTGTGGTGGGGGAAATATTGTGTATAAAATTACCTTCAGGCTATATGAAAGATTAATTGATTTCCTGTTTAGGCTTGGGTCCCATCTTCATTATGTATATGCAAGTATTCCAAAATCCAAAATATTCCAAAATCCCAAATACCTCTGGTCCCAAGAATTTTGGATGAGGGTGACTCAACCTGTATTGGGGAAATGGCTAGATATTTTGAGTGTGGCTATTTTAAAAACATTGTATCTATTCAAGCCACACTATTCAAACTAGTCTGGGGTATTCAATGAATATGCAAAACCATTAGTCCATGTAAGAAGTCTCAAGCAAAGGAGGCCAGGGGCAATTTAGACTCTAAGGATGCTACAAACATTCCTAGCTGGATTTTCCTTGGTTTTTTCCTGTGCTGGGAAGCCGTGTTATGGAATAGTTTTTTTCTGACATTTTGACTGCATCTGTAGCTGGCATCTTCAGAGAATGGTTGGGTAGGAGTGTGTGTGGAGTTTATATATTGTGAACCCCTGTTGGGGAGCATATGTAAATTAGTGTAATTGAATGGTTAGTTTCTGGGTATAGAAATGCAAGGATGATTAGTGTCTGTTTGGCTAATGCTTGGTTGATGAGCCAGAGTAGATCTTCTGCCCCACTGGCATGGGAGGCACCAAGCACTTCTACCAAGGTAGCATGTTTCTGGGGGAATGGCATATGTGGTACTACAAAACCCTTTGGGATGTTTTTTGCAAATTCCATGCAAATGAAATCCGACCTCCTAAAGAGTTACCTCTGCAGGGAATCCTTGTTGCTCTCCCTGATGAGCAGTTGAGTGATTTTTCAAAATGCTACGTGAATAAATTAGTTGTTAATCCTGACTAATAATGACATTCCTGACATTTTTCAGGAAGAGTATTACACGCAAGCGTGCAGGGCTCCTCTCTTCTGCTGATGGGGGGAGATGGAAGGGAAAACAAAGACTTTTCTCCCTGCTCTCCAGTTCAGATACAATACAGAATTGCAGAGATGCTTAAAAAACCCCAAACCCATGTCATTTCCTCTTTATTTCTTTTTTTATAACTGTTTTAAAACTGGATTCCAGGATTGTTTTTAGACTGCTTTTAGGAGTGTTTAAAGAGTATATTAATGTGATTTAAAAAAAATTATCTTTGTATTGTTTTAATTGGTTTTTAATTGTTCATTACCTTGGGAGCCCTCTCCATTGATGCCCCCTTGTCACGGGAGAGAGGCTTGTGTACCCTAATGATGTTTTGAGCTATGCTGGTGGTGGCATAAAGCCACCGGTAGGGTCTCCCATGCCAGACAGGTCAAAACTGAAGGGTCTGACAAAGAGCGTCAAAGGGCAGGATGGGCTCTCTAGCCTTGTGACAACTGTCCTAGGAGAAGGAAAACTCGAATCCCAAACCCAGGCAGATGGTGCTCGTCCAACCCTGTAAGGTCAACCATCTAAGAGAAGGAAACTCTAATCAAGCCTACGACCCGAGGACCTCGCTGCTACGGCCATGCTTGCAAGGCCACGGCAGATGAACCTTTGGTTTAAAGGGTGAGGACAGTTCTGTGCACGCTGTGCTCCACCAGAAAAATCCATTGCGCAGGCTTGAAGGATAAATCCAGTTCCAAAAAAGCCCTGTAGCAATAGGCGAGGGACGAAACAGCAGGTGTAAAGATGCACTGGAAGCCTCAGACACAACCCTGCATGCAGGCGGTTCAGGACATTGGTCGCTCGAGGCTGACCCGGGAGATGACAGTCTTGTTCAGCAGCATCCTGAATGACCAAGCAGCCTTTTTTAAGGAGAGCACTGCTTGCTCCATATGGAGAGGGGCCTAGAAAAGGTGGCCTAATGAAAGCTCATCCCCAACTACCTGGATGGCTAGCCACGACCAATGGGCATCTTCTGATGCAGTCAAACCAAGGCAAAGAAACAAAGGCACACACCGGCCTCCAAAGGTGTAAATAAACTGACACTTGCATGCTGGAACATCAGAACCATGCGAGACTCTGAAGATAGTGGACGGCCTGAGCGTCATTCTGCCCTAATAGCCCATGAACTATCACGACTTAACATTGACATCGCTGCTCTTAGTGAAGTTCGCTTCCATGAGGAAGGCAGCCTTAAAGAACATGGCGCCGGCTACACACTTTACTGGTCTGGCAAACCCAAAACCAAAAAACATCTTTCAGGAGTAGGCTTTATGATTACAAACTCTATTGCCTCCAAACTCAAAACCTTGCCAACAGGACACTCTGATCGCATTATTTCCTTATGCCTCCCACATGTTGTTCTCTTTAGTATATATACCCCAACTATGCAAGTCGACCCTGTAGAGAAAGACAAATTCTACACAGACCTACGCCAACTCATACAAAAAGTCCCTGTAGAAGATAAAATTATTATCCTTGGTGACTTCAATGCCAGAGTAGTAAAGAACTTTGAAGCCTGGAAAGGTGTCTTAGGCAAGCATGGTGTTGGAAATTGCAATTATAACAAACGCCTCCTGCTAGAGTTCTATGCAGAACAACAGCTGACTATTACAAACACAATCTTTCAGCAGAAAGATAGCTTGAAGACAACCTGGATGCATCCCTGATCCAAACATTGGCACCTCATTGACTATGTTCTAGTCCATCAGAGAGGCATTCGTGATGTCCGTCATACCCGAGTGATGCCCAGTGCAGAATGCCAAACAGATCATCGCTTCGTCAGATGTAAACTAAATCTTCATCTTAAGTTCAAACCTAAGAGGCATGGCATCTTAAAGAAGAGACTCCAAGTCAACAATCTCCAACAAGCTACCATGAGAGACAACTTCCAGGCAAATCTACAAACAAAACTTGAAGACCATCCTACAGATCCTTCTCCTACAGTGCTTTGGCAACATATCAAAAACAGTATCTTCCAGTCTGCAGAAGAATCCCTCGGGTTCTCCCACAAGAAAAATCAAGACAGGTTTGATGAAAACAACCAAGAGATCCAGGAGCTGTTGGCAAAGAAGAGAACTGCTCACCAGGCATACCTCGCCCACCCAACCTGCCATGTAAGAAAAGCAGCTTTCCACCTCACATGTAGTAAACTTCAACAAAAACTCCAAGACATGTAGAACAAGTGGTGGATCACTATAGCAGAAAAGACACAATGCTGAGCAGATCTGGGTGATCATAGAGGATTTTATGAAGCTCTTAAAGCAGTGTTTGGACCTACTTATCAGGTCCAAAGTTCCTTATACAGTACAGATGGTCAAACATTAATTACTGATAAAGCCTCCATCCTGAATCGTTGGGCTGAACATTTTCAAAGTCTCTTTAGCACCAACCGAGTAGTCCAAGCCTCAGCTATCCAACATATGATACAAAAACCAATGAAAAATGAATTGGACATAGCTCCCTCTTTGGAAGAGACCCTTAAGGCCATACAGCAGATGAAAAACGGCAAGGCAGCTGGGATTGATGGAATCCCACCTGAAGTTTGGAAACATGGAGGTCATGCACTCCATGATAAATTCCACAAACTCCTTGTGAATTGCTGGGAAAAAGGGGAACTGCCATCAGACCTCCGAGATGCAGTCATCATCACCCTGTACAAGAAAAAAGGAGCAAAATCCGATTGCTCAAACTATCGAGGCATAACACTGCTCTCTATTGCTGGAAAAATCCTTGCAAGGATACTCCTGAACAGATTAGTTCCTGGTATTGCAGAAGAACTTTTTCCTGAAAGCCAATGTGGCTTCAGAGCCAATAGGAGTACTACAGACATGGTATTTGCCCTTAGACAACTGCAAGAAAAATGTAGGGAGCAGAACAAGGGCAAGGACAACTTCTGTGAGTGAAAAACAGCGTGGCCGCCTCCAATGATACCCGCAACAGTCACAGATGACGCTGAGAGAGAAACGGTGGTGTCCGAAATGGACCCCTTGGTGCTCGGCAGCCTTGTTACTGCACCGGAGGCTGCTTGCGTGGCAAGAGGCTGAAAGAGGGGTCCGAAAATCTCCTAAGATTCTAAACTATCTAGTCTGCAAGCAGCTCTTTGCTGATGATGCTGCCCTTTTTGCCCACACAGAAGAAGCTCTACAGCACCTAACATCCTGCTTTGCAACAGCTGCAGAGCTGTTTGGACTGGAAGTCAACCTGAAGAAAACAGAAGTTCTTTACCAGCCTGCACCACAGGACGAACACCACCATCCCCACATTGCCGTCAGCAAATCTGTGCTCAAGTCCGTTCAGCAGTTCACCTACCTGGGAAGCATCATCTCTTCAGATGCCAAGATTGACAAAGAGATCGATCACAGATTAGCAAAGGCATATAGTGCATTTGGAAGACTTCACAAAAGAGTCTGGAGCAAGAAACACCTGAGGCAAAGCACAAAAATCAGTGTGTATAGAGCCATTGTACTGTCTATCCTCCTTTATGGATCTGAAACATGGGTCACCTATCACCACCACCTACGACTCCTCGAACACTTTCATCAGCTCTGTCTACGCACAATCCTAAATATACACTGGACTGACTATGTGACGAATGTTGCTGTCTTTCAGCAAGCAGGGATCACCAGCATTGAGGCCATGATATTGAGAACGTGGCTGTGCTGGGCAGGGCACGTTTCTAGGATGGAGGACCATAGCTTCCCAAAAATACTACTCTACGGTGAACTCGCCATGGGTCAGTGTAAGATGGGTGCTCCAAAAAAGCGATACAAAGACTCCCTGAAACAACATCTCAGGCTCGGCCAAATTGATCACCAACAGTGGTCCGCCCTGGCCTCACATCGGGAGGCATGGAGACGCACTATCCACAATGCTGCAGCCTTATTTGAGAACTCATGCCGAACAAGTCTTGAAGAGAAACGACAACGCAGAAAGAATCACAACCCAAAAATATCACCAAAGGAGCCATTCTGCTGTGCTTTCTGCATCCGGACTTGTTTATCTCGGATTGGCCTTTTTAGTCATCAGCGCGCTTGCAGAAAGCACAGGATGAGTCCTTCCTGAATCTTTGTGTGCGAAGAAAAGCCAGCGAGAGAGAGAGAGACCTTGGGAGCCCTTGTGGGCTGGGAGGTGATATAGAAGTACCATAGATAGATAGATAGATAGATAGATAGATAGATAGATAGATAGATAGACAAAATTCAGTTTGGAGTTAGAAGGACCAAGGTCTGACTCAATATAAGGCAGCCTTCTCTGTCCCTAAGTATTCTCAGAGCTACTGTATATCCATGGAGCACCCTCATGCATTGAAGGACACATTCTTTTAATTGGAAGACTTCCCATGCCCAGAGGCAGTCAGCTGAGTGGGGCAAATGGGCATACATAATGTGGCGATTTAATGGAATGCAGCTGAAGGCAGGGTGGGGCTTTAGCTCACCAGCCAAGGTGAAAGCATGTTGGGAGCAGGTGTCTAACCACCCAGGCTCTCCAACCAAGTGTGCTGTCAGAAGATGTCTCAACATGGGGCACTCCATGATTTGTCCATCCTTCTCAAAGCAAGCAAGCAGCTGAAAATAGGCAGAAGCAGGGCCAGACTTCTCCTCATGAAGAACAAGGTGAGTACCTCAGACAGTAGAGCACAAGAAGTGGCCAATCATTCTTCCTTCTCTCCTTAGTGAGAGGGCTCCCATCATGCCCCGGAACTTACAAGCACAGATGTCAAGTTTGAAGTATCACCCAAGAGGGTCAAAATCTGCAGGGTCTGTTGAAGGAAATATGGACACCTTACTTCCAAAACTGTTTTGGGGGGTGGGGGCTTAACATTTAGACAGAGCTTGGGAAAAATAGCCCTGTGGACTACAGCTTAGGTCCAGACTATCTGAAAGATTGTATATCCCTTTATGAACCTGCAAGCGTTTTAAGATCTTCAGGGGGAAGGCTTTCTCTTGGTCCCACCACCATCATAGGCTTGTTTGGTGAAAACATGAGAGAGAGACTTCTCAATGGCTGCTCCCACCCTCTGGAACTCCCTACTGCTGGAGGCTAGGCTGGCCCCCTGACTGCTTTCGTTTCGCCGGCAGACAAAAACATTTTTGTTCAAGCAGGCCTTTGATCTATAACTGTGCCTGTGTAGTTTTCATTGGGGTGTGTTGTTTTTTTATGTTGCTTTTATCTGTTTTTTATTTTTACATTGTATGCTTTTAATTAATTTTAATTATTTTTAATTGTTACTGTAATTGTTTTGTGAGCCACCTTGGGTCCCGCTTCAGGAGAAAGGTGGCATATAAATTGCATTAATTAATTGATTGCCCTCTCTCACTCTCTGGCTTTTCTTCGCAAATGAAGATTCAGGAAGGACTCATCCTGCACTTTCTGCAAGCACGCTGATGACTAAAAAGGCCAATCTGAGATAAACAAGTCCGGTTACAGAAAGCACAGCAGAAGTTCTCCTTGGGTGATGTTTCCAGGTTGTGATAGCTCCTAGAGTCTCCCAGCTAACATGACCACACTGGTGGGGGAATTCCAGGACCTGTATTTATTTAATCAATTGATTGATTGATTGATTGATTGAATAAATACTGGTCCCGGATTTCCCCCACCAGTGTGGCCATGTTGGCTGGGAGACTCTAGAAGCTGTAGCTTCAAAGAGTAACTTTCTCAAGCTCTGATTTAAGGGACCAGAAACTTTCAGAGCTGAGGCTTTGGCATTCTGAACAACCCACGATCTCTCTTTCTGGCGCAGTGAGACAGCTAAGTCCTAGGAAGACACTGAAGGACTCCACATGAGTGAGGAGGCAAGGGGAAGCTCCCCTCTAAAGTAAAAACAAACAACCACCACCTGACTCGCTTCACATTCTGTTTGGAACACTAAGACATTTGAGTCAATATTGTTTCCCTGCAGCAGATGCCAGTATTAATTATTAAGCACTGAGGATAGTGATCACATCCATGGAATATGACAGTCTCTCTAGAGTCAGCCCGTGACGAGGTCTTGTGGGCTCTCTCTTCCTGAGTGCAGAATACTTGATTAGAACCCTGTCCACTTTGGTGTTAAATAAACCAAGAACTTGGCTTGGGAAATCATTCTGTAGTCAAGCAACTGTACACATCACTTGTACTGTACACTTCTCTTCACTTGATTGCAGGTCCCGTCTCTCTTCTACTCTCAGAGCCACTGCCTCTGTGTGGCAAATCCACTTGATTCTATCAGTTCATTAAAACTATCTTTCTGGATCAAGGGACAAACTTGGCTAGTCCAGCATCCTGAGCCCAAAAGCAGCCTTCAAGATGTCTCTGGGATCCCTGAAACCAAAGTAGAAAATCTTTATTTGTAATTCCATCCCAATATCAAGTATTTAGAGCTATACAGCATCTGCACATGAAGATCTCATATTTAATAGCAGGGCCGGTCCTACCTTAAGTCACAGTGATCCATGTGGCTCAAATGGCAAATCAGGAACGGTGGCCCATTGTGCCCCCACCCCCGTCCATTGTTTTCTAGATTGTCCATTGTTGCCACTACCACTACTGTGAGTGTGTCCATTTCCCCTGTAAAGACATAGGGGCTTATCGCACAAGGGAAGGGAAAAGGAGGTAAAACCCAAGAGTAGCACATCCCGCCTTGCCTGAATACACAATGTCAATGTGCTTCAGGTGTTCTCCTGTTCCAGTCCTGTGGGAGATGGTGCTAAAGGCAAGTCTTTGTGCTAACGGATTTTTCCAGATAGCAAAAAGACTCATATCTACCACCTTCTTCCATGGGGCCAGAAAGGAAGAACAGATGAAGCACACTGGCATCGTGTGCTAAGGCAAAGCGGGATGCGCTACTCTTGGGCTTTAAAGCTACTTCCCTTTCCTAGTGCAACAAGGCTCATAAAGGAATCCAGTAGCACCTGATACTTTGTTCTTGTGTGCCTTCAAGTTGACTCTGATTTATGGTGACTGTAACACAGAGGAGGGATGTGTGGAGGTTTTTTGGTCAAGATTTATTCTGAATAGGTTTGCCATTCCCTTTCTCTAAAGTTGAGAGAGTGTGACTTGCCCAAGGTCACCCAGTGGGTTTACATGACTGAGCAAGGGTACGAACCCCGGCCTCTCAGAGTTCTAGTCCAACACTGAAACCACTACACCACTCCGGCTCTAAAAACAACAGAGTTTTTACTTGACAATCTTCATTCAGAAGAAGTTTGGCATTGCATTCCTCTGAGGCTGAGGGTGTGTGACTTGCTCAAGGTCACCCAGTGGGTTTCCATGGCTGAGCAGGGTTTTGAATTCTGGTCTCCCAGAGTACTTGCCCAACATCCAGCATTCAAACCATGGAGATTATCAGGTGCTTTAAAAACACCCCAAGAAGCTCACGAGAATGATGTCACTGGACCTCCAAAGGGTCTCAATATCACACAGCATTGTTTTCCAGGCATCCTTCCTCCATTTTGAGGCAATGAAAAGGGTGTTGCTTTTCCTTAGGGGAAACTTCCGCTAATGAAAAGTGGCACCTTTTTCATTTTTCATCACTTTGTGAGTACCTTGGTGGTTGTTGTTGTTTTTAAGTGTCTGATAATCTCCAAAGACACTAGTCTGGTTATAAAGGTGTTACTGAATACCTTTATGTGTTTTTGTGCTAATATTTCTATCTTCTCTGCAAAAATACTGTGCTCTCCACAGAAAATGCTGTTTCTTGTGCAGCACAACAATGTGTGAATTTTACACAGAATTTTGAACAGACTTCACAAACTGTGTGGTTTTTTGAAGATCTTCTCACAGTGGGAAGAAAAATGTTTAAATTGCTAATTTCTTCCTTTGAGAAGAAACTTAGTGAAGAAATACATCCCTATAGCATAATAACAGAGATAAGCTGGATGGAATCAGGAATCATTTCTGTGAATTTTTGAATAGTTTTCTTCTCTTTTTCTTTCTCCTTTCCTATTTAATGTAATTTATTATACTTCTTATTCTACATTATTTACTATAAAGTTAAGATATTTCTTCATAAGATATTTATGAATAATATTCCATGGTTATCAAATAATTTTGAAACCAATGAAACATGGGAATTTCCCACCAGATAATTTGGGGATTCTTTTCCATCCCTCACTGCAGTTATAAATATCCTGAATGTGCCAACCAGGGGAAGGGAAAAGAAAAAGAAAGAAATCCAGTCAGAGGAAGAACACATAAATATTTCATCAAGTACCATTGCTGCAGAAAATATGAACAAATTAAGAACATTATGTCTCACTTTCAATGATCTGTCTTTTATACCTACTCACTTGACAAGACAACTTGCAAGCTAGTGTGTCTCTATATCTGTTGGGGGGGAAGCAACTAACAGCCCTGTTTTGAGGTAGGACCTGGATCCTAGAAGGATACTGTAAAGTTGATTTAATAAAATGTAATAAAACTATTGCTATTGAAATAGGTATTTATAAAAAAAAGCATTAGACATTTTGGCTTCTGTCTTCCTTGGTGATGTTGGAATCGGACACTACACAGATAGATAGATAGATAGATAGATAGATAGATAGATAGATAGATAGACAGATAGACAGATATTGAGAGGGGGGATCTTAGAACGAAATGTAATTGTTGGCTAGCACAAAGGCTGAGATCCTACATCACCATCTTAGAGCTCATCTACCTGAGCCAGGAAACACCACTCAACACCAGCGTATCTTGGCTGTGGAACTGGCCCGTTCTTTCCCCATTACCTGTATGAAATGGGCCAGAGTCCAAACAGGCATGCCAGCACATACCTACAGCCAACACTACTGCCATTTTCTTTGCTGACTTGGAAGGCAGGAAGGGGGCCCATGAGATGTGAATGAAGACCACATGCATGTGACCTGCCTTCATCACATGCTGTAGGACTCCTTCCTGGCTTCTGGGAGAGCCAAAAGTTGGTGGCAGCAGTGAGGGCCAGTATGATGAACAGGTTTCTGTGGACACATGGGGCCCAATCCAGATTTTTCTGGCAGTAATGGAGTAAACAGGGTGTTTTCTTATAATGGTTTATCGGGCCCTACTGGGCATCCCTGTATCTGTCCCAGAGTGGGTGAGGACTGCCCAGCAGCAGAACAGGGCAAATGCCCTCCATCATACAGACTGCAGGGCTCTGAGACAGGGGCAAGATGGGGGATTTAGCCCATGTAGATAAGTTCTTGGTGATAAAAGTGTTACTATGTATCATCTCCTGGCCTGACACACACACACCCAAGGCAGCTGCTCTGAGCAGCTGTTCTGTTGACAACTGGGGCACAACAGGATGTTGTTTCCAGCCCTCTCCCACCAGTGATCTGTGGTGTGACAAGGAATTGAGATAGGGTCCTGCTTCCAATTGTTGCAGCCCCACTTGCTGGTGGGAGGAGGCTGGAAACATCATCCTGCTATCCCCCAATCATCAGCAGACCTCTTTTGCTGCCACGATTGTGAATACAGAGTGGCTGTGGGTCTGTCTAGGACTAGGTTACAAAACTGTAACTTCAGTACAGGATGCCAGCCAAGATCTCTTGACCAACACACAGTGGTTTAATTTTTTATTTAATTTGTATTTTTAGATATATATACCCCGCTCTTCAGCCACGAAGGCTCTCAGAGCAGCTTACAAATTGTTAAGCAATAGCACGTACCCATCTACACCACTTTGACAGGCACTCTCCAAGTGGCTTCCAATGTGAGTTAGCTAATTGCCCCCATAGCCAGGTACTCATTTTCCATACGAAAGGATGGAAGGCTGAGTCTACCTTGGAAACCTTGGGATTGAACTTGCAATGTTGTGGCTGCAGTACTGGCATTTAACCACTGATATATTTGTGTCATATCAAGCAAATGAAAATGTTTTCTCTTCAACTGTCTTTCTTTTATCAGATTTTCCAAGAAACCAGTGTCCTGATTTAACCTTACTTGACAGGATGCCACTTAGACACTACTCATACACTCATAGAGTTGGAAGACACCACAGGGGCCATCCAGTCCAACCTGCCATGCAGGAACACACAATGAAATCATATCCAACAGATGGCCATCCAGCCTGTGTTTAAAAACTTCCAAAGAAGGAGACTCTACCACACTCTGAGGCAGTGCATTCCACTGTCAAACTGCTATCAACTGGATATCCTTCAGGTGTAAGTCACCCTTTGCTGGGTTCCTATTCAGAGTGGTGGCTCAAGCTGGCAGACAACTGTGAGGTGGATTTGTAATTGGTTGACTGACGGAACCCAAAAGGTAGTCACCAATGGCTCCTCTTCATCCTGGAGAGAAGTGACCAATGGGGTGCAACAGGGTTCTCTCCTGGCCCCAGTGCTATTCAACATCTTTATCAATGACTTGGATGAGGGAATAGAGGGTATGCTTATCAACTTTGCAGATGACACCAAATTAGGAGGGGTAGCTAATACCCCAGAGGACAGGATTAGAATCCAAAATGACCTTAACAGATTAGAAAGCTGGGCCAAAACTAACAAAATGAATTTCAACAGGGAGAAATGTAGGATACTACACTTGGGCAGTAAAAATGAAATGCACCGATATAGGATGGGTGAAACCTACCTTGATGGCAGTACATGCAAAAAGGATCCACAGTAGAGAACCACAGTAATTTTGATACTACAGGTCAGCCACACACACCCTGTATCTGCAGGGGATACATATCAGGACCTCCTATGGATACCTGAAACTGTGGCTAATAGGGAATCCTATTATTTTCAATGAGATGAACACCAGAAATTGACCATAGAATCACATTGGAAGACCTAGAAATGTTTAGAGAGAAAATATTTTTGGGGCGTGAATAAGTGAAACTGTGGATCCTGAATCCATGGATATGGGGGTTGACCTGTACTTTAATTGTCATGATTCCATCCTGCAGAACCCTGGGATTTGTGGTTCAGTAAAGTGCTCTGATTTCTCAGAACTGTAGTTCTGAGATGATCTTTCCACTGATGCCCCCTTGTCATGGGAGAGAGGCTTGAGTACCCTAATGATGTTTTGAGCTATGCTGGTGGTGGCATAATAGCCACCGTTAGGGTCTTCCATGCCAGACAGGTCAAAACCGAAGGGTCTGACAAAGAGCATCAAAGGGCAGGATGGGCTCTCTACCCTTGTGGCAACCATCCTAGGAGAAGGAAAACTCTAATCCCAAACCCAGGCAGATGATGCTCATCCAACCCTGTAAGGTCAACCATCTAAGAGAAGGAAAGTCTAATCAAGCTTACGACCCGAGGACCTCGCTGCTACCATCCATGCTTGCAAGGCCACAGCAGATGAACCTTTGGTTTAAAGGGTGAGGCCAGTTCTTTGCACGCTGCGCTCCACCAGAAAAATCTATTGCACAGGCTCGAAGGAAAAAAAAAACCTTAATCTTCATTTGCGAAGAAAAGCCAGAGAGAGTTCTGAGATCAGCAATGGCTACACAAAGTGGGCAGTTATATCTCCAGAAAGATGTTCAGGTCAAAATGGATTGCTCTGATGCCCTTCCTGTTTTGGACATAGTGCCCCATCTACAATTTGGGATTTCGGAGCACAATTTGGCAATTTGGGAGCATTTCCTGAAGCTTTGAAATAGCAACCAGAACTTTCCCTAGAGCATATGTGCCGTCCACTGCCCCTTACATTCTGGGTTCTTCAAATTGCCTAAGTGGTGGACCAATCCTACCTATTTAATCCATCCACCATGTGTGGTGCATTGATTAGAGTGCTGAGCTAGCACTAGTGTTGTCATTGTTGTGTGCCTTCAAGTCATTTGTGACTTATAGCAAGCCTAAGGTGACCCTCAAGTGGGGTTTTCTGGGCAAGATTTGTTCAGAAGCCTTTACCTTCTTCTGAGGCTGAGAGAGAGTGACTTTCCAAAGGTCACCCGGTGGATTATCATGGCTGAGTGCAGATTTGAATCCTGGTCTCCATAGTTGTAGCCCAACACTCAAACCACTACACAATGCTGGCTCGCGTAGGACTAGTGAGACCCAGACAAATTATTATAGAGCCACAAAACTCATAGATTGACCTTGGGTCAGTCACACTCTCTCATACTTGACAGGATTGTTATAACATTTGAGAATAAATAAAAGAGTTTCTTGGGAAAGGCCAAAGTTAAGAAACAAATATTTTAAAAAGAAGTTGTGAGTGGGTTAGGTTCAGAGATTCCTTAGGATTTGTTCCCTCCACAGAACAGGAGGAAGTACTGATGGGCACACCAACCCATCACTGCAGCTGCCACCATTTTCTTCACTAACTTGGAAGGCAGGAAGGGAGCCCGCACCATGGGACCAAGGCCCCCTGCATGTGATCAGCCTTGGTCATATGCTGCGGGACTCCTTCCTGCTTTCTGGGAGAGCCAGGGAGACTGCAGCAGCAGCAGCAGCAGTGAGGCCTGGCCTGCAGGGCTGGGATCCTGCAGACATGCTGATCCATTTTTGCCAGTGGTAACAGAGTAAACCAGGTATTTATTTTTTAAAAAAAAAAAGTTCTATTGGGCCCTACTACACCTAAACCCACCCACCCCCATCTGAGCCCCATATCTGCCCCCAGGGGTTGTGAGGACTGCCTGGGAGCAGAACAGAACAAATGCCCAGAGCAGAATAGAGCAAATGCAGGGCTCTGAGACAGGGACAAGACAGGCTACATAGCCCATCTAGCTTGGGAAAGTTGATGGGTTTTGTTTTGCTTTTGTTTTGGACTACAGCTTGAAGAAATCCACAGCCAACATGGCCATTGGCTGAAGAATTCTGGGGTTTGTAGACTAAAAAAAGAAAACTCTTCCAGGCTTTTATCGCAGTTTTAAAAAGCTTCTCGGTTCACAGCATTAGACCTTGCAAGGGATGGGAATTCCTTCTCCTCTAACCTTTTCCTCCTTTGCAAAACATTTTTTTTTCTTTTCTCCCAAATGTATTATTCTCCAGATTTTTCTCTCCCAAGCAGTGGACGTGATGCAAATCTACTGGCTTGAATCATCCAGAGGCACAAATGGCAAGCGAGTGCATCTCCCCAGTGATGGATTCATGCGTTATGAGAAAGAATAAAATAATGCCCTCTGGGTAATTTAGCAACAATCCTCTGTCATGTTTTTTCCCCCTTAATTTTATCTCCAGGGCTCAAGACAGACTAGAGAGTCATGAAAGGTTGCATCTCAACGGGATTCATTGTTATCTGAATTGGAGACAGAATATTTTACAAATGATGAGCAAGGAGAATGGTTACTTCTAAGCCAAGAATTGGTTGTACATTTGAGTGGGAGAAACATGGAGTAAAATAAATGGCTAAGCATGATGAAGTCTTTTGATTTGGTCCAGGGGACTGGGAGCCCTTTTGCATGACAGTGCACAATTATAGCACTATGATCCCTCTTTTACTGCCACGGCAACATCCTGTAGCATCTGGGAACTTGCAGTTTAAGGAGTGACATTTGGAATTCTCATCCAGAGAGTTCTAGTGCCTCCCCAAACTACAGACACCAGGATTCCATGAGATGCAGCCATGGTAGTTAAAGTGGAATCGTAGCACTATAACTGTGGGATGTGAAAAGACCCCTGGTGAACAACAATGAGAGTGGGACAATCACTTCCATAGCCAATTTGTAAAATTCCCTTAGGTTTCTCCCTTAGGTTGCTGTTTGGTCACTGTGTGACCTACATAGACCTCTAATCTGATCCAATATAGCTCAGAAATTAAACTTCGGACAAAGGTGGCATGATGTGAAGGGGCCCCTGGCTAGGGGAAGGGGATATAGATTGTAGAAAAATTTGTTCCTGTTATGTACTCTATGCAGGCCTCAGGGAGAAGGAACATGTTGGGGCTATCTCTTGCCAGATAAAAGGATGCAGGTTTCCCAAGTGCAAGACATTATTTTCCTTTTCCTCTCCTCTTTCCAAGAGCACCTGTCCTGTTCATGCTGGCAAAATAGTACAGTGGGGAGAAGAACAACAGAATTACAGGAAACTCTTAGGTAGAACCTGAAAACATTACTTTCTTCTGGACATGCCAGCTGGAGCATTCTGGGACTTGTACGCCTACCAAGTAATCTTTCCAAGTGTTATATACCCTTACATCCCATCCCTTCTAATATTTCATAGATTGGCAATAATCCATCAATTGGCAAAAACTGACAGTTCACATAGGCCCACGGCAGACCAGGCCACACCCAGAAGGGTTCTGGTATTGGTCACCAGAGACCTAACAAAGTTGTCTTAGAAATTCTCCACAAACAGACATGCCCAGGACAAGGTTAAGCAGAGTCCCCTTAGATTGCAATTAGGTGAAATTTCCCCTGGATGCTAATTTCTCCTGTATGCAACTGGCAGTGAGTCATATTCCAAAACAAACAAGTGACCCACTGTCCTGCAAAAGTCTTCCTTCACATGTCTGCCTATCCAGTAATACAAGGTCACCTCAAACCCATAAGTTTATGGGTCTCAATACTCCAACCATTAACAAAGTCATTAACAAAGCCAGAGCTTTCATTGTTTAACTCTGGGAAACACATTCAACATTGTTCTTTACTCAAAACACCCCTTAAGGGTACGATGTTGAGCATAAATATTACCCCAAAACATGAGCAAAGTGTGCAGTTTTCCCCCACTTTAATATCATAATTTGAGTATCACAAGCAGGTCTCATGGACTGCATGCAATTTGGGTAACACGAGCTCTTATTCTTAGAGCCAAACTACACAATGGCTCAGATCTTATTGTTAGTCCTTCCTAAAAGAGAACTATTGAAACAACATGATTTACCTACGTGTTGATGCATGATTCAACAGTTGATTCCATTACTCTACTTAGGACTGGCCAACAGAAATCAAGCCAATGATGTTAAACATTTAAGGTCTACCCTTAAGTTCAAGGGTGTGATTTGGGGTTGGGTGGGGTTGAAATACGTGGACACAGAACCCAATTTGGGACCCTAACATTGGCGGACACTAAAATGCTTTGACATTTTACCCCATTGGTGCCTTCCATTTGAGTGGGGTGGTGAACCCACACTGTAGTTTAGTCCAAATGTAAAGGAACTATCCAAGGTCCTGAACCCTACCCCCCACAAAATGGGTCCAGAATCTTGGGTGGCACCTTTAAAGTTTGGACTAAAACCTGGAGCAGATTCACACACCCCATTCACACCAGTGCTTTGCCCTCTGAACGTAATATTTCTGTACTTTACATTAGCCAAAGATAGATAGGTAGATAGTCAGTCCATCCCATTCTTTCCATACATTTTCCAGCATGACAGCTCATTTGAAAGAAGACATGATAAACAAGACTACAGAATTAGGTGAAGCTTTCCGCGACCCTTACAATGAGGATGAAAGGAAAGCAAACGTTTTTCTCCTAAGTAGCTTCATTTCTCAAGCAGCCAGTCAGCAACCTGAGGCAGCATATTCCATTGCTATAATTTCATCCCCCCCAGAACGTGAAGCACTGAGGGAAAGAGAAGTCAATAAGAATATTTGATAAACACCACCAGACCAGGAAGAGTACAACTGAAATATTGCCAGCTTGTTATCCTTAAGGGCCCTATTCCATCCAATTTGCTTCCCTTAAAAACTAATTTTCTTTTATTTCATTGAAGAGCTCACCCTTCCCCACCATTTCACAACAATCACCCCTTCAGTGCACAAGCAGAGAAAAGCAACAACAGCACACACTGACAACAACACACAGGCAGGAAGGGAAGTAGAATGACACAACTGAAAAGAAGAAGCAAGTAATGCAGAAGAAATGACAGACACAGAAAGTCTGTTGGGCCATTATTATTGCATCATCATCACCATCATCATCATCATCATCATTACCACTACTGCAACTATTCAATTTCTTTATATCCCATCTTTTCCTCCTCAACCAGATGGCCATTGACACTATGCAATTACAGTACGACCCCCATATCCTCAGGGGATACATTCCTGGACTTAACATGGAAATGCAAAACCACAAACCCTATTGAAATAAATAACTTCCAGCCCAAGCATACCATAGAGTTGTGCTGGAGGACCTGGAACACCTCTCTAGGCATTTTTAGGCCCTCCAGAGTGACTCTATTGTCAATTTCCAGTGGAAGCATACCACAGAATCCTGCTGGAAGACTTAGAAAACACCTTCGAGATAACACATTTTTTCAATCACATAATATCTCAAAATTGGCAATACTAGACACTTTGAAGGGGTCAAGTAGACCAGGGTGATCCAAAGTGAGGTCAGATAGAGGTCACAAGGACCTGGAAAGGTGTTTTTTAGAAATATTTTAGTAAGCATGCCCAAGCAAGGATTATGCAGAATCCCTTAGTAAACAAAACTATTAATGAGGTATGTGCTAATTCCTTCTTGGGCCCCTTGGTGGTGAGTCACACATCCTAAGCAATCAAGTGACCTACACAACCCAAATTCCCAGGAGATACTCCTTGGAAACCTGCTCCTATCCTACAATGCAAGGTTGTCATAAATCCATCCATTTCTATCACCCAGCCATCTAAGGCAATCAGTGGAGTTTTGTTCTCCTTTGTTCCTCTTGTGGGAGAGTCATTTAGCCATTGTTGTAGCCAAAAACACCTTCAAGGCATAAAATGGGGTATAAATATTAGCCCCAAACAATAGCTGAGTGTGCCCAGCTCAAAACTTCCAGTGCCACCCTCAGACTTTGGTCTGAGTATTTCTCTACTCTTCAAGACTGGTAACTATCACCCTATTTCCTGAATCTATTCCTCTATCCAACCTTTCTGTCTAACTCCTCAATAGCCGTATGTGGTTCTTGTGAGTGTGTGTTGTGTGTGAGATAGCTTTTTGTGATATTTCCAATAGAAACATTTTTATTTCACTTTAAGCTGGAGTTCTCTGCAGTTAGTGCTGGTATACTTAGGTGAAAAGGTCCCGAAGTTACCCACCTCTCACAGCATTCCATTTGAGCTAATAATAATTCACCCAAATATTAATATAGTTTTGGTATCACAAGTGAGCCTCTAAAGCACCCCCACATCTTCAGGTAACAAAGGCTGGGAAAAGGTCTGTCTGAGATACCAGAAAGTGACTGACTACCAGTGTTGGGAAAACTGCACAAGGTGGGCGGGTGGATTTAGGCAGTACAAAGAAGGAAAGTTACTATTTTGTGCTTGATGGGGATTTCAGACATGGCTTCACTTTGGTTTAAGCAACTTGTGCTATAAGCCCTGACAAATAAGGAAATGCTACAAGAACAAAGGAATTGAATGGCCCTGTGCATTTTGTAACACCATAGTATATTCTGCCCACTGGTTTCCTGATAAAAGAGAACTGGGTATAGAGTGAACATGGCAAAGGAATATGTTGCTGACTTCCTTAATGCTTAGAGATGAACAGTATATTAGCCTCCAATGTTTAGTGGAGTAGAAGATTACCCTGACACATGCACAATGTACCTGACTTTGTAATTTATATATATATAAAAACCTATATTAGATTGTTCAAGCCAATAGCTCAGGGCTTTCATCCTCCTTGGCAAACTGTCTGTCAGGGTGTCAGACAGAAATGAATTTCTTACAATAAAACCATACCCTCCAACTGTCCTGATTTGGCAGGGACAAGGCCAATGAAGAGAAAGAACCTGATTTTCTTGGATTAGAATTGATGACAGTTGCCCTTTTTGCATCTTTAGAAACTCAGTGTGAGAACAAACTCACCTTGCTTTCAGAAGGACAAGATCCAAAATCTTGAGTTGAGACTGAAAATGCTCCTGATGTGGATTTTGCCCTAACCATTCAATTGCATTTTTATCTTACTTAGATCCTGCTTTCCACCTGGCGTGGAATCCTAGGCAGCTTACAAAAAGGCTAAAACAAGATGAAGCTAAAAACCTGGTAAAAAAAAAAAGGTTAAAACACAATTAAACAATTTCCATATTATAGTAATCTCTACAACACCTCCCTTTGGCTACTATTTGATCTAAACATTTTACAGCCCTTTAAGGTTCATGAATGAAGTCTGACGGTATACTGATAATAGACAGTAGATAGAAGATTATTTAATGACACAGTGCTAGGTGGACTCTGGTTTGGAAGCCCAAGGTGACATCCTAACCAAACTATTAAACTAACTTTACACAGAACTCTTACAAACACAGACACACCCAATGAGAACAATTGAAACTCACCAACAAGGAGCAAGCACTCTTTCCAAATGATATACATCACACTTATTCTTTGCCTCTTATTCTGACGTTCTGGTTGTTATCAGTAAAACGTTCTGGTTGTTATCAGTAAAACACATGAAGGTGTTTTGGAACATGCCTCAGAATGTCTTATACATGTTTAACTTAATTTGAAACCACTAAGAACTTATTCCATATTCTATGTCTAAGCAAATGGTTTTATTCAACAATGGTTCTCTCTCTTGTAGTGTCATGTACTGGCATTCCCAGACTCAGTGACAAACACCTTTAGAGTCATCAGAAAACTTTATTGGCAAAAAAAATCCAAGAAGCACCCCATACAAGGTTGTTGCTGAGAATTGAAACTGAAAAGACATACACTATAATAAAAGTATATTGCAATCTATAGACTCTGGTAGGCTTTCACACCATTGGCTAACCATCATCCCATGACATGATTTTCCTATACACCGGCAAGTCTCTCTTTCCCAGGCTGCACTTCTTATCTTGTACTAAGCCATCCAAAACTATTACTGCCCCTACAGTTGACACAGAACACTCGTTAGCAAGTCTCTCTGGCTTTTCTTTGCAAATGAAAATTCAGGAAGGACTCATCCCGCACTTTCTGCAAGCGCGCTGATGACTAAAAAGGCCAATCCGAGAAAAACAAGCCTGGTTGCAGAAAGCACAGCAGAAGGGCTCATTGGGTGATGTTTTTGGGTTGTGATTCTTTCTGTATTGTCGTTTCTCTTCAAGACTTGTTCAGCGTAAGTTCTCAAATAAGGCTGCAGCATTGTGGATTGGGCATCTCCATGCCTCCCGATGTGAGTCTAGGGCGGACCATTATTGGCCGAGCCTGAGATGTTGTTTCAGGGAGTCTTTGTATCGCTTTTTTGGAGAGCCCCTCTTACGCTGACCCATGGCGAGTTCACCGTAGAGTAGTATTTTTGGGAGGTGATGGTCCTCCATCCTAGAAACGTGCCCTGCCCAGCGCAGCTGCGTTCTCAATATCATGGCCTCAATACTGGTGATCCCTGCTTGCTCAAAGACAGCAACATTCGCCACATAGTCAGTCCAGCGTATATTTAGGATTGTGCGTAGACAGCGCTGATGAAAGCGCTTGAGGAGTCGTAGGTGGTGGCGATAGGTGACCCATGTTTCAGATCCATAAAGGAGGATAGACAGTACAATGGCTCTATACACACTGATTTTTGTGCTTTGCCTCAGGTGTTTATTGCTCCAGACTCTTTTGTGAAGTCTTCCAAATGCAGTATATGCCTTTGCTAATCTGTGATCGATCTCTTTGTCAATCTTGGCATCTGAGGAGATGATGCTTCCCAGGTAGGTGAACTGCTGAACGGACTTGAGCACAGATTTGCCGACGGCAATGTGGGGATGGTGGTGTTCGTCCTGTGGTGCAGGCTGGTAAAGAACTTCTGTTTTCTTCATGTTGACGTACAGCCCAAACAGGTCTGCAGCTGTTGCAAAGCAGGATGTTAGGCGCGAAAATAACACAATTAGTATCAAGGTTACAGAGAAGACACTGAAAATGACAGGAACAGGCCCCCATCAGGGGCTGATCCTGACATGTCTGCTTTATGGTCACTTCCTATCTTTTCTTCTTTGGAACCCAATGGCACTGAGCACCTTTGGAAACAGACAGAAGCTGAGAATGGGGAGAAATAGAAGCTGAGTGGAAAGAAACTGGTGTGATCAGACACATGTTCTAGATTTGAGCCCTATGGCTGCTTTTTCTTCAGAAGGGAAATAGAATGTTGATCCTAATGTTGGGCACTCAGAACTGGACTCTAACATATTTCCTCCTAGAATCATAGAGGTGGAAGAGACCACAAGGGCCATCCTGTCCAACCCCCTGCCATGCAGGAATACCCAATCAAAGCATTCCTGATAGATGGCCATCCAGTCTCTGTTTAAAAACTTCCAAAGAAGGAGGCTCCACCACATCCCAAGGCAGCACATTCCACAAACATGTTTATGGACAAGTTCTGCATGAACAGTTCCTTATTTGAGCTAAGCATTTAAGATAATATTCATTCTCCAGTTCCAGAGGAATGAAACGACGAAGGCATTTCTCTTGTGGATGAGGGTCCAGAGGGAAATTCAAAGCACCACTAATTAGAGTTTAATGGAGATCATCTCTCTATTAGCTAGGATATCTTTCAGGATCACTGTAAGCCCCTTATGTTTTACTTGGATCTCACTTCCAAGGATTAAACCAGATTAAGCAAGTCTGAGCATGTTATAGTTCAACAATTATGTCTATCCGTCTATCTATCTCCTAATCACCCGAAGACAGTTTGCTGCCTGATGTGAAGGACAAGACAGTACACATTCTACAGCATGGAAGCCAATTGAGTTAGCAGTTGAATCTGGCTTTTAACACTTGCCAACAGGCTAGTTTAGGAACTCAAGGACAAGCCATGTAACAGAGTTCTGTCCTCCAACAGGAGGGAAAGGCAAGGGGCCTGGACATACGATCTGTTGGAAGTGAAGAAGCATCAACACTTGTTTATAGTTCTCTGTGTTTGTCACTGATCTGTGTTTTCAAGGTTTTACTTCCTACTTACATGCAGAGGTCACTTCCCCACTTGCTCCAAGATGTTTGAGTGTTTTACAACTCTTTGGACATTAGCAGATGTGTCAAATATGGCATCACAACGACATCTAATGATCACAAAATTGTGTGCATACCAGATGACGTTGTCCTTTCACGATCATATCCTGTTAAAAAGCTGTCCTATTTTATTGACAGGCAAAGCTGTCAATTGATCTCCCATGGCGATTTGTTGCCAGCATTGCCGGCATTTGAATCCTCACATCATTGTACCCATGTTAATGCAGCATCAATGGGCAAACACTTCCAGGTGAAGTCGAAGGCTTTCACAGCTGGCATCCATAGATTTTCCTTCATTTTTTTCTGGGCTGTGAGGCCATGTTCTGGAATAGTTTCTTTCTGATGTTTCACCAGCCACAGATGCAGGTGAAACATCAGAAAGAAACTATTCCAGAACATGGTCTCACGGCCCAGAAAAAAATGGAGGAAAATCTACTTCCAGGTGAGATCATGACAGCCAGGTAGGGGATGCTCTTTTTATGATCACACACACATTGCCACGTATTTGGGACTTTAAAAGTGTGGTTTTATGCTTTGTTGTACTTTTTGTGTACTTGGGGGGGGTTGTTTTTTGTTTTGCTTAAATTTTTAAATTTCCCATGCTAGTGTCTTCTTGCAAGAATTGTTAGATCTCAACCCCAGAAGTAAACGGAGCTCCATTTGGGCTCCATTACTGCCAGGAAAGCCTCACTGATGCTGCTCTAGGTAAGAGTGGTGGTGGTGGGGGGTTCTTTTGCTGCCATAAAAACACCACAATTTATGCCTGCAAAAGAATAGTAACATGGGTGGTCTGATAAAGTCCTTTGCTTCAGAAGTTTGAAGCTAGAAGCTAAGAAGCCATTAGACATGAGGCAGTTCTGCCTCAAGATGGCTTACATCCACTCATGAGAGTCAGCCTTAGGAACTCTTCTACCCAAGTTAGATAACTCTCTTCTAGCTATCTATTTTTCTTATCTAAAATGTATTCTCTGCAACAATAAATGTAAGTTTGCACCCTTTTTTTTAACCTTACTGGAGCATCCTGCATGTTTTTATCCTTTTTTATACCAGAAGCTCATATTGCACTGAGGTTATGCTCTCCTCTGCTTAATATAAATACCAATAACTTCCTACAGGGTCAAGGTTACAACTGACATTTCCTAGCACCTAGTCCCTGAGGCAATTGCTTCAGCCTGCCTAATAGTAGGTATGTTCAAAATAGAGAAATAACATGAGTGGGGCGGAGAGATATAATTATAACCATATTGGAATGAACACAATCAGGATCAAATGGTAAAGATGAAAGGTAGAAGATTAAGGATAGATAATTGGAAGTATTTCATCACAAAGCTCACAGTTAAACTGTGGAGCCCACTGCTATCTCTCTCTCTCTCTCTCTCTCTCTCTCTCTCTCTCTCTCTCTCTCTCTCTCTGGCTTTTCTTCTCAAACGAAGATTCAGGAAGGACTCATCCCACACTTTCTGCAAGCGTGCTGATGACTAAAAAGGCCAATATGAGATGAACAAGTCCAGTTGAGAAAGCACAGCAGAAGGTCTCCTTGGGTGATGTTTCTGGGTTGTGATTCTTTCTGCGTTGTCGTTTCTCTTCAAGACTTATTCAGCGTGTGTTCTCAAATAAGGCCACACTGCTATAAGATCTAGTGATTGCACCGAGAAATATTTCTTTCTATCCCACCTTTTCCCCAGTTTAGGACTCAAAGCAGCTTACAACAAATTAAAAAACACAAGATATAAACATTCAAATGAAGTTAAACAATAAAAAAATTAAAACCAGGTTAAAACATACATAATTAAATATGCATGCATGCACATGCACACACATGCACACAACAGCACACCAGTTAGCAAGATCTGGAACAGTATTTAGGTGAGCTGCTGTCACACTGCAGAAATAATGCAGTTTGACACCACTTTAACTGCCATGGCTCAATGCTATGGAATTCTGGGATTTGTAGTTTGTTGTGGCATGAGAGCTCTCTGACAGAGAAAGCTAAATATCCTCAAAACTACAAATCCCAGAATTCCATAGCATAGAGCCATGGCAGTTAAAGTGGTGTCAAACTGCATTATTTCTGCAGTGTGTCAGCAGCCATTGAATCACTCATCAAATGCCTATCTAAACAGAAAAGTCTTTATTTATCTGCAAAATGAAAGCAGGGAGGGTGCCAGTCTAACTTCTCTGGGAAGGGACTTCCAGAGCCCAGGGGCAGCCACTGAGAAGGCCCTCTCTCATGTTCCCACCAGATGTACCTCTGAGTGTGGTGGGCCAGAGATAAAGGCTTCCCCAGTAGATCTCAAACCATGGGCTGGTTTGTATATGAGAATACTGTCCTTGACCTGAACTGTATAGGGCAAAACCAGCACTTTGAATTGTGTCCAGAAATGGACTGGCAGCCAGTGGAGCTGTTGCAACCAAGGGAGTTATGCTTTCCTGTAGTCAGTCCCTGTTAGCAATCTGGCTGTGGCTCTTTGGACCAAATTAAGTTTCATAACACTCTTCAGAAGGCAGCCCCATGTAGAGCACATTACAGTAATCCAACCAAGATGTAATTAAAGCATGTGTCACCATGGCCAAATCGGACATCTCAAGGAATGGGCACAGCTGGCATACCAGCTTTAACTGTGCAAATCACTGGTGAAACCTGAGCTTCCAGGCTTAGAGTCGAATCCAGGAGCACACAGAAGTTGCAGGCCTGCATCTTCTGGAGGCATGTAATTCCAACAATGGCACTAGGTCTGTATGGAGAGGCCAAACCACACAGGTGACATTGTTGGGTGGAGAGGTGACACCAGCCTTAGTGATGCCATGCGTAATCCCATCCAGCACAGACCAGGATTTAGCCAGAACTTTAATAGAGCTATCCAAGCTGCTAAAGCTATTTTGTGATAGGGTTCAGCTCTTTTAAAGTTTGGACTAAAATCCAGATAAGACTTCCTAACATGGAAGCCTCCAGGCACCACTGCAGTCACTGGTGGCTAACTGATGGCTTGAACCAGAATCATATAACAAGCTAACTTAGTATGGAAGTAGGGGTGGACAAGAGAGCCTGTGTGGTATAGTGGTTTGAGTATTGGACTAGTACTCTGGAGACCAGGGTTCAAATCCCCACTCAGCCATGGAAACCCACTGGGTGACCTTGGGTAAGTCACATTCTTTCAACCTCAGAGGAAGGCAATGTCAAACTCCTCTGAACAAATCTTGCTAAGAAAACCCTGTGATATGTTCAAATGACTTGAAGACACACAACATGGATCGACACAAACATATATATATATATATATACACACACACACACACACACATATACATACCAGAGTTTGAAAAAATACTTTCAAAAAGTAATTTGCTGTGTAACTCAATACAAACCTCAGACAATAAATTGTTATTGTTACATTTTTTTTAAAAAAAAAGAAGAAATTGTTACACTGCTTTTTACTTTCTTCCTTTAAAAATCCATCTAAAATAGTAAGAATTTAGCTCCAAATATGGGGGGAAATACCTTTATGTTGCCCCCAAGCATCTTAACCCCCATAAAATAACAAGAAAACATAACAAGAGGTTTGTTTCATATATATATATATATATATATATATATATACTGTATATATATTGTATGTGTGTATATGTTGCCGTGGTTCTTTCTCACACACATGCACACACACACACCATTGTATTATGCCCTGTTTCCTTTTCATTTCTTTTCAGTGTTTTAAGTATACCAAATAGGCTATTTCCACACTAACTTTCCCTTCTAGCCTATCAGAGGTTTTTCTTTCCATTTGTCTTAAGTAGCCCTATTTGAAACATGAGATATGCTTTCCTTGGGACACCTGGGCAGCCTGCCAATTCAACTGTATTGAAAAGCCAGCTCCCTTTTCCTTGGATTTTTTTCTGTCCCACGAGCATTGGCTGGGGAATAGTCTGAATTTGTTCTGTGGGATCCACATAAAAGACCTTCCCACACACAGGGAAAGGTCAATTAAACATTCTTTCTCAGGACTTGCTCACAGATCAGTCATTTCCCACAGAGCTAGAAGGCTATCTGAAGAGCACCAGCCTTACTGTAGAGAACAAGGGGGGGAAATCATTTGTCAGATGAGAGCCACTGTGGTGTCATGGTCTGAGTTTTCGACTAGGATTCCAGGAAACCGGGGTTCGAATCCCCACTTGGCCATGGAAACCCACTGGGTGACTGACCATGGGCAAATCACTTTCTCTCAGCCTCAGAGCAAAGCAAAGGCAAATCACCTCTGAACAAATCTTGCCAAGAAAACCCCATAAAAGGTTTGCCTTAGGGTTGCCCTAAATTGGAAACGATTTGTGTGAGAATTTTTTGTACCTTGGAGCAACCACTAAGAAGGCCTTCTTTCACTTCCCCACTAAACTTCCAAATGTAGCTGCACCATAATGAGATGTTTACTGACCTTGCTTTTTCATTTGTTGGTCTATTGGGCCTGATTCCAGCGGGCTCCAAGGTTCACTCAGCCTTCCATCCTTTCGTAGGTCAGTAAAATGAGTACCCAGCTTGTGGGGGCAATTAGCTAACACACATTGGAAGTTGTTTAATGCAGTGTAGATGTGTAAATTGCTATTGCTTAAAACAATTTGTAAGCCGCTCTGATAGCCTTGTGGCTGAAGAGCGGGGTATAAATAAATAAATAAATAAATAAATGATTCCTAATAACCCCAGTATGGAACCTGCTTTTCCCTCCCTGCCATTGCACATATTACAGATTTTGTCCCTGAATACCATACTGTTTCCCAAGATCCCTTTCCTGAACAAACACAGCTAATTTGGGGCATAGATCTTGGGGGAGACAGTGAATCACCAGCTCTCAAATGATGGAAAACAACCGTCATACCAAATGTCACAAGCCATGTCATTATTTCATCTTTGGCAGTCCGCTACAAGGTAACTCCTGGGCCTGCTTTGAATAAATGGAGTTCAGTCAAAGGGCAGAGATTTTCTGGTCTCCTTTAATTGCCTGCACTGGGAATTTCCAAAGAAGGTCAGTGAGCCAAGGTACTCTGGTTTTGCCCAAATTAGATGCAAGACAACTACTAATTCACTGTTAGTCCTACAGAGACAGATTGCAACAGTTTATATTAAAATGAAGAAGGAAACATCTGGATGGAGGACATGACAAGCTCCAGGATTTTTGTACCCTCCAGGATCCTGATGTAGTCGGACACTACTCAGTAACATGTGGCAAAAGTTTTGATTTTTATCTAATCCAGCAATTTCTGCAGGTAACAAAGACTGTATGAAGGAATGCTACTCTTGATTGCTTCCAAAGGAAGCACAGTGCTACCTGATTTAGCAGGGGAAGTCCCAATTAATCCTCTGTCCTCCTGCTTTTTCAGATGTTTTTTTAAAAATATCTATGGTGTTGTCTATATTTGGAAATATAGACTGATGCACACTAATGCCAATTTGAAGCAGCTTCTATTTGTCTTAATGGGTTTTTTGGCAAAATTGCATGCATGAAAAGCTATCTCCTTGTGCTGTCCCAATGGGCATGCTTGTGAATCAAGATGGCAGGTGTGAGTGGATTACTCATGTTTTTATTTTCACTAGTTGCCACCACTGAACAGTATTATTTTAAAAGCATACCTAAGGTGTGAAAGTGTGATATTCCACCTAAATAAATAAAAGAAAAGAAAGGCCGCTTCATTGCTTCACCACATAATCACTACAGCGAAAATCCAACATGGTGATTCCAGGACTTTTTCAGACATGAACTTACCGTGCAAGAAGGCTCATAACAGGCATGACACTGCTGCGCGGCAGAGGGCCTGTTTCATATGACACCGTCCCCCTGCCAAAATCAGCTGTATCACTTCTGCGAGAAACTCTGCAGGCAGCCGCACCATATTTGGCCATTTTTTATTCACGGTCAACTTCCGTGAGTAAAAAATGGCCAAATATGGTACAGCTGCCTCCAGTCTCTCACGGCACTGACACAGCTGATTTCAGCAGGGGGGCGGCATCATACGAAACAGGCCTCCTGCTGCGCAGCAGCGTCGTGCCTGTTACGAGCCTTCTTGCACGGAAAGTTCATATCTGAAAAAGTCCCCAGTCACTTGCCTTGTTAGCAAGCTCTGCCTCCTGCACACATCCAATCAATCAGCTTTCCACTTCTGCTCTTACTGGGAATGTGAATGAATACAAATCAGATTGTCCCAAGTAGTGGGAAGGTACATTCCCCGTGGAGCTTTTTAAAAACTTTGGGAAAAGATGTAAAGGCTTTCCCTTTGAAGTTTTTGGTGGGTTTGCCCCCACTTCTGAATACAGCAGATTGCTGTAGGATGGTATTTAAACAAATTCTATTCTCCTCAAATTCTATGAGGAGTATTTTCACCATTTAGACAACCTCTGTGTATGTGTCTCTCTCTCTTCCTTGTCCTCGACTTACTCCAGTTCCTGCACACTGAGTTCAAAGTGCAAAAGCAGTTTGCACTCAATTAACTCAGTGACACAAGAAGAGAAGCCAGAATGGGATCTTGCTCCATCCCAGTAGGCTCAGGCAAAAGCAAACTGCTGAAGCCTTGCCTAGCTTGGGTGTTTTTATAGCATTTTGTTTATAACTTTTGCCATCTTGACCACACTCTGATGTTGCTGTGAAGCATTGGAGGGTATGCAACAGCTGCTTTAATTAATGCCAGGCATGCGTGGGGATGCCAGCTCTCCTTCCTGGCCCACTTGGGTAAATGTAGAGATTCTACCTAATCATTGGGAAGAACTTCCTGACAGTAAGAGCTGTTTGGTAGTGGAATGCACTGCCTCAGAGTGTGGTGAAGTCTCCTTCTTTGGAAGTTTTTAAACAGAGATTAGATGGCCATCTGTCAGGCGTACTTTGATTGTGTATTCCTGCATGGCAGGGAGTTGGACTAGATGGCACTTGTGGTCTCCTCCAACTCTACTGTTCTATACTTCTCTGGTACAGATTGAGTCTCCCTTATCTGGAATTCCAAAATCTGAAACATTCCAAAATCCAAAATTGTCCACGTGTGTGGCTGAAATAATGACACCTTGCTTTCTGATGGTTCAGTGTGTACGAAGTATGTTTCAGGCACAACATTATTTAAAGATATTGTGTATATAAAAAAATATTGTGTATAAAATTACCTTTGGGCTATGTGTACAAGATGTATATGAAACCTAAATGAATTTCATGTTTAGACTTGGGTCCCATCTCCAAGATATCTCATCATGTATATACACAAGTATTCCAAAATCCAAAATATTCCAAAATCCAAAATACCTCTGGACCAAAGTGTTAGTGCCCCTAATGAACCCCACTTCCAGAAACCCCCAAATTGGCTTATTAATAATTTGGCATATTAATGTGGTCTTTCACCAGGAAGAGAAGTAAAATATCAGGGACTCACTGTAAGGATTCCAAAAGGCACATGTTATGCCATCGACCAAAGGAAGAACTACTGACATGATTCCAAGCTATGAGGAAACATAATGAGGTCAAGAGGACATTGTTTGCAGACACCCAAGTGACAGACAATTGATCCCATTACTGGTGGATGGAGTAATCTTTTGTCTGAAGATATCTCCTTTCCTTTACCACACACCCAACCGTTAAGGAGGCAGCTCAAGCTTTGTAAATCTAATCAGTAGGACATTTAAGGCATCTGCAATACATTAGCATCTTCAGACACCTATTGTCAAACCCAGGAGTTTTTTCCCAAAACTCATTGTTCAGACATCTTTGGAGATGTCTAGAATCCATTGTTTCAACACATGAAACATCCTTGCCTGAGGGCACATTTTTGGTATAAATACTAGCCAAAAATCATGTCTCATTGTGCACAGAGTCTCTTCTTGGGGATGCTACATCTCTCTGTTTTAGCCACTCCACCTTCATCCATCCATGCTGCGGGTCTGCTCAAAGACTTCGGACTACGAGACAGGTGTTATATATCCCTGGAAAACTCTCTATCTATCCCTTTGTCAATCATTCTTCTTCCATTCCTAGTGGCCTTATGTGAATGCTTTCTCATATGAATGTGTTCATGATTGGTGTTATTATTTTTAAGTCTTTAATAAATATCATTGTTAACTCCTATCCTCTGCGTATGTGTATGTCAGTTCAGAGCTAGTAGGGATATACAATGAGCGTAACGATCCCCTTGTTGCCCCCTGTTTGCATTGCTAAAGTCAAGTTGCTGCTAATTTCCCCAACGTATTAGAAACTCAATATTCTCGGAGAATTTCCAAGAACACCTTGGGTAACACAAGCATTTTGGATAAGGGAGACTCAACCAGTAGTAGCATGGGAAGGTGCCATATTGCAGATTTTTCCTCTGTGACCCTCACCTCCTGATGTTCCAGACCTGTGGCTTCTCCCATGTTGCCAAGGTAACAGGAGCCTACCAATGGGGGGAGGTTTTGTTTCATTGTGTCTTGTTTTAAATTACTTTTAACGTTTCCCCGAAAACAATGGCATGTCTTATTCTCTTCACAAAAGCAAGGCTAAGTGGTACTTCTGCCTCTGAAATGCCTCAAAAAATAAATCAAATGCACCTTTGAAAAGCTGACCTACATATATGAATGTGAAAAAGAAAAGAGGGAGAGGAAGGGTAAAATCTATAACTAAGGAACTGGAGCTCTTGTTTTCACTGCAATACTTCTGCCAAAGCATTAGCTTTGATAAGGAGACTTTTTCATCTCTACCTTTTCCCACCCTCCTTCTCCATCCTGTTTTAAAAGTCAAAAGAATAAAGGCAGAAATTTTGAGGTCTGACTTATTAAAAGCTCTGAAACTTCTTTTTCTTTTAAAAAAAAGTGTTTCAGGAAAACTCATTCTGAGATAAAAGTCTATCATCAGAGAATGAGAATTACAGCAGACTTAATCGATTCTGATATAATCAGATTTCTTTTTAGCCCTCGTTCTTTCTCTCTTTCTGTCTAATCCTGCCAGGCTTGTATTTTTTAAAAAAGAAAACCTTTTTCTGCATCAGCAGCATAAGGAGCATTGTATAGAATGCAGTGGCAAATGAAGAACTTTTATCTTTGAAACTTCCTTTTGTCTACAGTCCTCTGAATGGAATGAGAGGTCATCAGTTGTGGTCAGAAAACACAGATGAGGAGAATATGTTCCCCACCACCACCACTACCACCCATACATTTTACCAATATGGGAATTACCAGTGTAACAATCTAGGAAAACTCTGTCTGCCTACCTTAAAGCAGTGCTTGCAAAGCCATGATTTAGCCATGCACAAGTGAGAAAATAAATGGTTTTCCTAGCATAACAGACAGCCTGACAGTTTTCTATTAGATGGGGAGATGAAACTGCCTCCATAGATACCAAGTTAGGAGCAGGCCATGTTATCAGCAAACATACATATCTCTTTACAGCGAGCAAATGGTAAGCATATTGAAAACACACGTATGCACATTATCACTCAAGGCAAATGACACATTTGATTTGTAGGGTCACAGTTTGATTTCATTGCTTGCCTCCCCAAAAAAGTTTTCATGAAACCCAAAGTTACTTCCAGTGGAAGCTGGCAGCCTCCATATCAGTGGAGTGGGGGATCCACTCTGGGTTTTAGTCTGAAGAATCAGACCAAACTCCTATTTAGCCCACCATTCTGTTTTATGGTGGCAAACTGGGTGTTGTTGGGAAGCCCTCAAGTTAAATGAGAGCAACTGCCCAACTCAAGCAGTAAATGGTATTCTGGAATATATTGTTATTATTAATAATAATATTTTAAAACATTAATATTATTATTTATATCTTCGTAGTCTGGCTTACAGAAGTTAAAACAAGTCCAGGTGAACTCCCTGTATCCATGGAGGATATGTTCCAAGAACCCCTGTGGATACCTGAAACCATGAAAAATAGAGAACCCTTTTATTTTCAATGAGAAAAATGCTAGAAGTTGACCAAAGAATCATATTGGAGGACCTAGAAATGCCTAGAAAGAACATACATTTTTGAATGTGGATAAATGAAACAATGGATACCAAATCCATGACTATGGGGGTTGATCTGTACAGTTCAAATATTTTCACTATATACAAGTTAAAAACATAAAACTATCAATAAAATTAAAAGCAGTGGCTTTCCAGTCCTGAGCGGGGAATTGAATCCTGGTCTCCAGAGTCGTAGTCCAATGTTCAAACCACTACACCACACTGGATCTCCCTCAAAGGCCTTCTGAAACGAAAGGTCTTCACCCATCTATGAAAGGATAGGAAGGAGGGTGTCAGTCTAAACTCTCTAGGAAGGGGTTTTCAGAGCCTGGGAGAAGTCACTGAGAAGGTCATATCTCATGTTCCCACTAGATGTTTCTGTCAGGGTGGTGGGACAGAAAGAAGGCTCTAACCAGAAGACCTCAAAACATGGTCAGACTCATATATTGCCTCTGATATTGGAGTTAATATACAGCCAATTACTCTACAAATGTGTGGCCTGTTCCACAACAAATTTGTCAAATCCTTTTTAAAGGGCGTTCATGTTGGTCATCATCTATTTCTTGTGGCAGTGAAATTCTGCAGTTTAACTAGCTTCTGTCTGGCAATATTTCATTTTGTCTGGTCTGCATCTCCCACTGTTCAGCTTCATAGCATTCTGCAATGAGCGGAATGATTCTTATCTACTTTTTCCAAATAATTCATAATTTTATACACTCCTATCATGTCTCCTCTTGATTGCTTTTTAAAAATAAGCTAAATAAGACCCAGATGAATAGAACCATATTTCTCTATTGGTTCCAAATTCAGCTATTTCATGGAATTTGGTAGAAAGTGAAAAAGATGTGATAACACAACGGTTCTTGGAGAGTGTTTGCACTCCACAAGATCAAAGTATATTGATCTGAATGCATTAAAAAAAAAATAAACTGCAGTTTATTGAACTGGGTAACTAAGGGCTTGTCTACACTAAAGAAATACACTGAATGTACCCCAGATCTGATGCAATGTTTCCAGATGACACACGTAGCAAATCTGCTTTATTAAACCATTAATCCAGTTTAAAATGGAGCCCTCATGGCTCAGTGGTTAAATGCTGGTACTGCAGCTACAACATTGTGAGTTTAATCCTACTGGGGTCCAAGGTTGACTCAGCCTTCCATCCTTCTGTAGGTGGGTAAAATGAGTAGGCAGACTGTTGGCGGCAATTAGCTAACACATTGTAAACTGCTTAGGAGTGCTTTGCACTGATAAGTGGTATAGAAATATAAATGCTATTGCTATATTGCTATAAAAGAAACTGCACGAAACTAGTTCTTTTGCTGTCTGGACAGCTGGAACAGGTTCAATTTGGCCTAATCTAATTGTCCACATGCAAATGCAACACCATCTCCCTTACCCTGCACTGAACAGCACTGGATGGGTCCTCTTCAAAGCCATCACCACCATCACCTCACTGGCCAAACAGCTTCCTGCAAGAACCTGGTCAGTGCTGTTGCTTTTGCTGATCTCAGAATGGGGTACCCATGCAATCAATGAGGAGGTGGTAGAGCGCTCCCCCCTCCTTGTTGGTCATATGTCTGGGGTCCCCATTCTGACCTCAGCAGAAGCACTGGCACTGACCAGGTTCTCGCAGGGAGCTGTTTGGCCTGTGAGGCAGTGGTGGTGGCAGCACCAGGGCCAAGGGGACGGGCCAGTGGGACTGATGCAGTGCCAGCCCACCTGGCCCATCTGGGCTCTGGCACAGATTCACCCAGGTACATGCGGTTGCAATCATGTTGAATCTGGGGTCAGTCTGGAGCATAATGCTCCACACTAGACCCAGATTAAGGCAACAGTGTAGACAAGCCCTAAGAGAGAGCAAACAGCATCGTTTAGCTCCCAAAGTTTAGGGATTCCCATATGTTTGGGGCCATTTCCAAGTCAGCATTTCATTTATGACATTGACGGTGGACTGTTTGCAGCAGAGTGGAAATTAAGAATGTTTTTTTAAAGAAACAACTCAAATTTAGGCATTAAAATTGAGCTATTTTTAAACAGCAGGCTTTCGTTTTTAATTTGATTTTTTAAAAATAATGAATGTGTATGTGAAAGCCTGCCCCTCTCTTTATACCCAACACTGCTGACCAACATGAAATGTGAATTGTTCAAGCAATTTACAGCAATCAATGCTTAATGGATATCTTCTTTCTTAACCCATCTATTAATTTATAAATTTGCAACTTTCAGTGCCAGCAGCAAAATGTGCTGCTTTTCAGATGGCTTTAACTGTGTACCATACAATTCTTGGACTCATAAGTCAAGGTACAATATATGATGAAGCTGAAGGCAGCCAACCAGTCAGCAACTTTGCTACTAGCAGTGGGCTGCTCCTCTTGGAGTAGAGGTTAGGATGCACAGGTTTCCCTCTGGTTCTCTTGAGGAGTATAAAGGGAGTTGCTGGGATTGTCACTGGCTAGTAGGGTTCCAAGGTCTCAAGGTCTGGCCCTTCTTCTTTACTCCTCAGTGTGAGGAAAAGGAATCTCAGGGTGAGAGCACTGCCTGAAAAGTGTATGTGTGTTCTCTTCTGTTAGACTTGGGTGTTAGTTTATTTGAATAGCATCCTCTCAGCAACTGTGGTTGATGACATGATCAGGATCCACCCTTCGTAACTTTGGCAGGGGTTGGCCTGGTGACATCACCGGGGCCCACTGTCAGGATCGTCCATGAATTCTGGGTTATAGAGTGGAGTTCATGGAAGACCCTGACAGTTAGTTAGTTTGGGTTTGGTTCTGTCCTAGGCCTTGGAATGTCTGGGAGAGGAGCCAGGCCTTTTGGTTGCCATGGGAGCCCAGGTTCTACCAGGAGCTCAAGGTCAGGCAGATGGCTGAGAGCTTTCGCTCCCCCTTGCTTTCTCACACTGGGTGTTTTTATCTCTATCACTGCTAGTCTGAAATCTCAGTTGCAGCTTTGCCAATGTCCCTTACACATGCTTCTATTCCAATAAAGAACTTTATTGAAGATATGTGAGTTTGTGTTCTGTGTACATCACACCCACCCATGTTTTGGCCCTGAAATTGGCCCTGGAATGGTACTAACCTGGCAACCTTCCTGGCCAGTCCTCCACAAATGGCATTCACCAACATCCTTCTCAGTGTTCTGTATGGTCTATGGATTAATGCTGGATTTGGAAATTATGTGGTTCACTTTTTATTTCTTTGGTACTACTTTAGTCAATAGTTTAGGGCTGGATCCAATTTGGAGAGAAAACAGAGCCTGTATGCTTATCATCCCTGTTTGTGGGATCACTTTAAGGGAGGAGTGGGCAATTGTGTGGAGTCCAGGGACCAATTCAACCCCCCCACCAAACTCCTATATGTTGCACCTCCTCTCTCGTAAAATTATTACCAGAAGTAATGCTGTGCCACTTCCTGTAAAATTGTTGAGAGAGATTGCAGAGGAAAACGTAGGTATTTAGAAGTAGGGAAGATTTGAGATATGCTTGTGGGGTATTTTTGCATGTTTCCACACATTTCTGGAGAGGTTTCTGTATGGTTTGGGAATGAATTGCCTCAAACTCAGAATGTGTTTTTAAAAATGGTGGGGTAGAGGAGCTTTGGGAGACTAGAGGGGGAGATTCTAGCCACAAATGGCCCACCAATCACGTTATGCCTCAAGGCCAGTCTGGACAACTATGGTGGATCTGGCATCTTGTTGATCCCATGGCCAGGTGCCCATCCTGACCTGAGAAGAAGCGACTGGTATTCTGGGCAGGCTTCCCATGGAGCTCTGTGGCCATTGAGGAAATAGCAGTGGTGGGTCTGAAAACTGGGTACGGGCCATCAGGGCCAATGCAGTGTCAGCCCAGCTGTCCCATGTCACACCAGATTCAGCCCAGAGCATGTGTCCGACATCATGTTCAGTCCGTGGCCAGTCCAGGACTATAATAAGAGGCCAGTGTAGACAAACGTTGGGTTTTAATACAAACTTGAACGGAGCTTTGATGAGAGTGAAGGTATATGGGTGCAGTGGTGCCATCAGCTTCCACCATAGCCAGCCTAATGTTCCTGGAGAGGGAGTTCAATAACTGAGGGGCTGCTACAGAGAAAGCCCTGTCTCATAGATTCACATAGACTCACCAGCCTAGCCTCTTGCAGTGGTGGCACATGCAACAAAACCTTGGTTTTCAAATTCAGGCTCATACAAGAGGAGTCAATCTTTCAGCTATCCTGGCCACAAGCTGTTTAGGACTTTGTTGGTCAAAACCAGCACCTTGAATTGAGCTCAAAAAAAAATAAAAATAAAAAATCTGGAAGCCAGCAAAGTTGATTCAAGACTAATGAAAGGGATCTAGGAGTCCTAGTAGACCACAAATTGAACATGAGTCAACAGTGTGATGCGGCAGCTAAAAAGGCCAATGCGATTTTGGGCTGTATCAATACAAGTATAGTATCTAGATCAAGGGAAGTAATAGTGCCGCTCTATTCTGCCTTGGTCAGACCTCACCTAGAATACTGTGTCCAATTCTGGGTACCACAATTCAAAAAGGATATTGACAAATTGGAGCATGTCCAGAGAAGGGCAACTAAAATGGTGAAAGGTCTGGAAACGATGCCTTATGAGGAGAGACTTAGGGAGCTGGGTATGTTTAGCCTGGAAAAAAGACGGTTAAGAGGCGATATGATAGCCCTGTTTAAGTATTTGAAGGTGTGTCACGCTGAGGATGGAGCGGGCTTGTTTTCTGCTGCTCCAGAGACTGGAACACGGAGCAATGGATGCAAGCTCCAGGAACAGAGATTCCACCTCAACATTAGGAGGAACTTTTTGACAGTAAGAGCTGTTCGGCAGTGGAATGCACTCCCTCAGAGCGTGGTGGGGTATCCTTCCTTGGAGGTCTTTAAACAGAGGCTGGATGGCCATCTGTCAGGGATGCTTTGATCGTGGCAGGGGGTTGGACTGGATGGCCCTCGTGGTCTCTTCCAACTCTACAATTCTATGATTCTATGACATATGCTCTTTAACATGAACACCAGACAACTGTTCTGCTCCCACATTATGCACTAGCTGTAGCTTTTGAACAGTTTTCAAGGAAAGACTCTCACTCAAATGTAGTACAGTATCTGGAGGTCATTACGGCATGAGCCACCTTTCCCAGAAAGAAGCACAGCTGGAATGGCAATTGAAATTGACAAAAGCACTCCTGGCCTTTTCCCAATGTGCATAGCTATTCATGCATAAATCATACCCTCCAACTTTTCACAAGAAGAAAACTGCAACATGTGAGGCCAGGTAACCTCAGAGTGTGGTCAAGCTGGCAAAAGTTATTAATAAGGAAAGAAACACAAGCTAGGAGAGGCTGCAGCAGTTTTACTTTATCCCGAGCCTACTTGGAGGGGCAAAATTCCCGTCAGCTTTCCCCTGCTGAGTTAACTGAGTGCAAATTACTGTTGCACTTTGAACTCACTTTGCAGCAAGTGAGGTAAGCTGAGGACAAAAGGGGAAATGGGAGAAAAAGAGAGAAACTGGGCAGCGGAAAAAGTGGTGCATCACAGGATTAACCATGACTATCCCTGCCAAACTGATACAGTTGGAGAGTATGATTGATATATACCAACACATGCGCACAGATTGACGAACGGATGCTTGTATTTGTGTGTGCGCTGTGTATGTGTGCTTCAATTATACACATTTTAGCCACTAATATTTTAAAATCCCCCCCCCAAAAAAACCCAATAGGCCTTAAAATTATGTATTTTGCTGTACCAGAGTATTTTACACCTTTAGGCTGGCCCAATATGGGTATTACCAAAGGATGGGTTTTAGATCTTGTGGTGGTGGTGGTGATTTCATTGGCAGTACAGCTGTCCCTGCAGTATTTCCTTAACTGAAAATACCAAATGTAGCCAAAATTAGATAGATGCTACACTTGAGGAAGTGGATTTTATGTCATCATATTCAGGGAACTGCTTTTCTGATGGTTTAGCGCAGGGGTAGACAACTGTTAGCAGTTGCGGATGCATTAAAATCCCCGGACACTTTTTGAGAGTCACACACACCCAATAAAAAGAAATCTTTTTTGCTCCCAGATGCCCTCTATGGGATATGATGGGAAATTCTGCCACATCCCCTCCCAGCCAATTTAGGCCCAGAAGAGGCCTTTCTTACAACAGGAAGTGACTGGGAACTCACTTCCTGTTCTCTTCCTGTTTTATTAAAAAAAAAAAAAAAGGCCCTCCTGGACCTAAAATGATCCAGGGAGGGAAAATGTGGTTAAAATGTCCCCATGCTCCCTAGAACACATTCGGGGGCATATTCAAGCAAAAAAAAAAAAAAAAAAAAGGGTACCTTTGGGTTCCTTCAGACCACAGAAAGAGCCATGAGGCCCCATCCCAGACTTAACCCCACCAAAACCAATAAAACAATCTGATTTGGCCTCGATTGGTAGACTTTCATACCCTCCAAGATTTCACAAATGGAAACTATTACAGGTGTTGCCAAGCAAAATCAGAGTTTACTTTTGCCTGAGCCTACTGGGAAGAACATGATTCCTCCCCCTCCTTGCCTCTCTCTCCCTGTTGGGTTAATTGAGTTGAGAACCACTTTTTGAACTCCATTTGCAGCAAGTGACATAAGCTGAGGACAAAGCAGGAGGAGGAGAGAAATACTGGGGCATTTTAAAAGCAGCTGAAAAAGTGGGATGGCAGAGAATTAATTGGGACTGTCCCTGCCAAACTGGGATAATTGGAGGGCATGATAACACCATCACATTGTTTCCCTTTTTACCACCTCTGTCAGATGAAGAAGGCTGTGAGGCTTCATGATGCATTTTATGCCTTTGAGTTGTCCCAGTAAATGTATTGTCACAGAATGGATTCTGGACCTTTTCTGATATCAAGGTGAATTTCTTCTCACGTCAAATTCTGAGAGGTGCAAAAAGGCTACTTTTGTCAAGACTCTCCAATCCCAAAAAAATCAATGTGTTTTCCTAGCCAGTGTATGTGTAACTCTTCCCTCCCCGCCCCCATCTCCTTGGTGTGAGTTATATCTGTAAAATTGTGATCCTACAAGCAGAGGCTATTTAATCTTTTAATCTCTGAAAAGCACTTTGGGGCACTTTATAATGCCTTACAAGTATTAAATTAATAAATAAAATGTTGATGCTGTGCCTTTCATTGCCTCACCACATTTCCAAAACCCTTGAAGATTAAATAACAAGATAATAGGTTTTCCTCCTTGTTTTTCACACCTATGTGCAAAGCATATTGAAGACCCAATGATGAGAACAAGTGAAACAGAGATGTAGATGATCAGTGGTTGGCTTGTTTCCCCCTTCTTTTAACCAAAACACAATTGTGACAAGGTGTCACTCTATTGAAAATATGGGCATATGCAACAAATTGATTTAGTACGTGCTGGAGCGACATTAATCCAACTCCAGATTTTCACTGTGAAGACATAACCTAATAAATTTCAGCCACTCTATAACACCAGAGCTGATGTCACATAATATATTGCTGTTGTTCTCTCTTTTTAAAAAGACTATTACCAGTGATGAGATGCTATTTGTACTATAGCTTAAGACTATTCATTGCCAAAAAGAACAAAAACCTCTAGTCGATTTTACTTCAGAAAGTAATAACAATAACCCATTGCAGGACTGCAGCCTTTCATTGATGAATCAGTTAGAATAATTAATTTTAAAAATCTATAATTGACTAAAATTCCATCCCCAACTAATTAAGCAACATTTTCAAAGTTATATATTATTAATCATTATGCAATTGTTTAATTAATTAAGTAATTTCACTTATTGTTGTTGTTGTGTGCCTTGAAGTCATTTCTGAATTTATCACGGGGGTTTCTGAGGCTGAGAATATGTGACTTGCCCAAGGTCACCGAGTGGATTCCATGGCCAAGTGGGGATTTGAACCCTGGTCTCCAAAGTCATAGTCAAACCACTATGCCTTTCTGGCTCCGAATTTCACCTATACTAGTGGCAAAACCATATCAAAAGTCACATCCCTCTTCATACTCAGAGAGGGCAGGATGACACTAGTCCAGATGTGGTGATCTATTATTCTCCAGATGTTGTTAGATACCAGCTCCCATCAAACACCACCAGCATAGCCCATGGGTAGGGATAATGGGAATTGTACTCTAACATCCAGAAAACAAAAACAATGGCCACAGGTGATTCACAAAAATTAAAAGTGAATGATGACGATGTCAAATAGTTAAAGATATGTCTACACCTTGGCTCAGTCATTGATTAAAAACATAGACTGCAGTCAAAAAATCAGAAAACTAGAACAAAAGAATCATAGAATCTTTGAGCTGGAAGAGGTGGCAAGGGCCATCTAGTCCAAACCAATGCCATGCAGGAACAAACAATTAAAGCACCTATGAAAGATGCCCAGTCAACCTCTGTTTAAAGACATCCAGAGAAGGAGATCCCATCACACTCTGAGGCAGTCTTTCCACTGTGGAAAAGCTCTTACTGTCAGGAAATGTTTAGGTGTAATCTCTTCTCTTGTGATTTGAATTCATTGGTCTGTGTTCTTCTCAAGACTACATTAAGGGGGGGGGCTAGCTCAGGGGGTTCCAAGCAGAGAGCCCCAGGCTAGTCTTACATTGTGGCAGTGGGGTGTGAATCTTGTGTCAGCTAGAAAATAGATTAAGAGCTTCTGTGGCCTTTTCTCTGGGCTTTCTGTTCCTTTCCTCCCGTTTCTGAGCTCTAGATGGTGATCTTGAGAGGGGGCCCCAAGAAGAGGGAATCTCAAGACTGCATAGGGGGGGGTAGCTCAGGGGGTTCCAAGCAGAGAGCCCCAGGCTAGTCTTACAGTTCTACTCTCTGGAGTAGCAGAAAACCAGCTCGCTCCATCTTCTACATGATATCGCTTCAGATATTTAAAGACAGCTATCATGTCACCTCTTAGTCTTCTCTTCTCCAAGTTAACCATACCCAGCTCCCTAAGATGTCCTTCATAAGGCTTGTTTTGCAGACCTTTGATCATCCTGGCCACCATTCTCTGGACATTTCCAGATTGTTGATATCCTTCTTGAACTGTGGTACTCAGAACTGGACACAGTATTCCAGGTGAGGTCTGACCAAAGCAGAATAGAGTGGCACTATTACTTCCCTCGATCTAGACACTATACTCCTATTGATGCAGCCTAGAATTGCATTGGCTTTTCTAGCTGCCACATCACATTATTGATTCATAGCTTGTGGTTTACTAAGACCTCTAGACCCTTTTCACATGTACTGTTTTCAAGCCATGTGTCACCCATCTTATATTTGTGTATTTTATTTTTCCTGCCTAGGTGTAGTACCTTACATTTACCCCTGTTTGCCTTCTATAGTATCATCCAAGTAACTTATCTAGATATTGAACAACACTAACCACAGGACAGAATCCTGAGACATGCCACTAGTCACTTCTCTCCTGAATGAAGAGCAGCCATTGGTGAGCACTCTCTGGGTTCAGTCAGTCAACCAATTATGAATCCACCTAACAATAGCACTGTCTAGCTCACAGACTACCAGCTTGCCTGCAAGTATATCATGGGAGACCTTTTCAAAAGCCCTACTGAAATCAAAATATACTACATGCACAGTACTCCCCTGATCTACCCAGCTTGAAAACTGTTTTAAAAAGAAACAAGATTAGCTTGGCATTATTTGTTTTTGAGAAACCCATACTAGGTATTAGTAATCACAACATTCCTTTCTAAGCATGCACAGAATGGCTGTTTATTCATCTGCTTTAGAACCTTTCCTGGTATCAGCATCAAGTTCACTGGTTGGTGGTTGCCCAGGTCCTCTTTGGAAAGGCAGCTATGAAGGAACAAGATGAGATCCTGAAATGTAAATATATATACAGTAATTAAATCTCAAAGTCAGGACCATCCATGTTATAGATTTTCCCATTTCTACGCACGACTCTGAAAACTGGACAACAAAGGAAACTGGTAGGAAGAAAACAAACTCATTTGATACATAGCATTGGAGGAGAGTTCTGCAGATGCCATGGACTGCCATAAGGACAAATGAATGGGTCCTAGAGCAAATTAAGCCTGAGCTCTCCCTAAAAGCCAAAATGACCAAACTGAAGGTATTGTGCTTAGGACATATTGCAAGACAACATAACTTTTAGGAAAATGCTCATTAGAGGAAGATACTAGGAAAAGTAGAAGGCAGAAGGAAAAAGAGAAAGACCACAACACAAGTGGATTGACTCAGTCAAGGAAGCCACGGCCCTCAGTTTGCAAGATCTAAGCAGGATACTTGGAGGTCTCTCATTCATAGGGTCACCATAAGATGAAGCCAGTTTGATGGCAACAACAACCAGCTCCAACATCTGGAAAGTCATGGATTCCTCATTCCTGGACTTATCCATTTTAAGAGTCTTTGCTTCCTCTGCTACTCCATTATAACACTTCATGACTTCAACAGCAAGCAATCCCCTTTTTCCCCTCCTCTCTCCCATTCTTATTTTTATAGTTTGCCTGATTAAGAGATCTGGAGATCTTATAGATTTGTCTCTACTTTTGTGCAAATTAGGTTGGTTCTAATTTGAACGTATTGCCTGATGATGGACTTTAGAGGATCTGTTTTTATTTTTTAAAAAAATAATATGTTCTCTAGTGAAACATATGCACACTCTTTTCCAAAAGCAAAGAAAATGCACCACCCTCCTTCAAAGAGATTACGTTCATTATGTGCATTTTTTTCAGATGTAATCAGTTATTTAACTCATTTGATAGATAAACTAAATTTACTTTAAATATCATAACAGGAACAAAGACAATGTGTGTGGGGGAAATCCTGAATCATTGCATTTTCACACACGTGTACATGTGCGCACACACACACACAAATTCCACAACTTACAAAAACTTCCCTGACCTTACAAGTAGATGAAGTATTAATGCTGAAAAGCTATTTTTAGTTTGGCAAAAAGCCTGATGTGGAAGTGACAAGAAAACACACTCAGTGTGTTGTCTGAAGGATATTTATTGTGTACGTTGTGTCATCTGTTGTTGACAGCATGCTTCAAGTGAATTATTCTATTTGGAATTGCACCTTCTAGGCAGTCACAGCGGGACACTCCCAGGTCAAACAAGACAATGAATCCACTCAGGGTAGTAGTCTGAACTTTAAAGACACTAGCCAAGGTGCTGAACCTATTTGGAGTTCAAGGTTCTAGGCTGCATCTGCACTGCAGAAATAATCCAGTTTGACATTGCTTTAACTGCCAAGGCTCAATGCTATGGAATGCTGGGTTTTGTAGGTTTTGTTTTGTTTTGTTTTTGCACCAGGGCTCTCTGACAGAGAAGGCTAAATATCTCACAAAACTACAGATCCCAGAATTCCATAGCATTGAGCAATGGCAGTTAAAGCAGTGTCAAACTGGATTATTTCTGCAGTGCAGATGCAGCCCTAGACTTTGGATAGATCCTTCAAAGCTCCGACTAAATCCAGAGTGGATTCACTGCCCCGATGACGTGGAAACCACCAGCCACCATAGCTTCTTGTGAAGTTGGTGCAACTCACGTGGGGCCTTTCCATACTAGACAGTTATAGCACTACGATTCTACTTTATGGCAACATCCTATGGAATCCTGGGATCTGTAGTTTAGAGAGGGCTGTTTAGAATTCCCAACAAGAGGGATCACATGCCTCACTAAACAGCAAACCCTAGGATTGCATAGAAGGCTGCCATGGTAGTTAAAGTGGAATCATAGTGCTATAACTGTACTCTGTGAAAGGGCCCTGATCTTGAAAAGCTGAGCAGATGGCCCCTTTCAGACTAGACAATCACAGTGCCATGACCTCCCTTTAACTGCCATGGCACATTCTATGGAATCATGGGACGTGTAGTTTAGGGAGGGTTATTTAGAATTTTCAGCCAGAGGGCTCTAGTGCCTTACCTAACTACAACCTCCAGGATTCCATAGGATGTTGCCATGGCAATTAAAATGGAATCATAGTGCTAGAATTACACTGGGCTTATCTATACAAGGGAGAAAACGTGGATTGATGCACACCAATCCCAATTCAAAGCAGCTTCAATTTGTCTTAATAGATTTTTGGCCAGATCATAGGCATGTGAAGCTATCCACTTGTGCTGTTCCAACAGGCATGCCTGTGAATCAAGATGGCAGGTGTGAGTGAATTACTCATGTTTTTATTGTCCCCAATTGCCGCCACTGAACAGTATTTTTTTAAAGCATAACCAAGGTGCAGAAGTATGATATTCCACGTAAATAAAGAGGAAGAAAAGAGCCTCAGCACATAATCTCTTCAGTGAAAATCCAACATGGCGGTTCTGGACATTTGCCTTGTTAGCAAGCTCCACACCATGTGCACATCCAAACAATCAGCTTTTCACTTCCCTTCTTATCAGGAATGTGCGCCAAAGTGAATGGGTTATCCCAACAAGAAAGTATGCACATTCCCACAGAGTTTTTAAAAACTTCAGGAAAAGCAGCGAAGGCTTTTCTTGTGAAGTTTTTGGTGGATTTGGCCCCCCTCATTCCTAATATGGTGAATTGATGAAGAATGACATTTAGACAAATTGTATTTTCCTCAAATTCTATGAGGAGTATTTTCACCATTTAGACAATCCCACAGTGTGAAAGGGCCCCTGTTCTCAAATTTGCACCACACCACACAGAGAATCTAAATAGAGAACTGGGCTTGACCTACCATTAGGCAGGGTGAGGCAATGACCTTGTGAGCTGGGTGCTGAGGACAGCTTAGGGCCTGATAGAGAAAAGTTGGAAGGTATTGCTGCATGCACCATGAAGCCTGCCCCTTACTCTCTTGAGCTAGCCTGCTGCCTTCTGATGTGGTGGAAGAAAATAGCCAAAATCATTTTGGTGGCATCTTGTTGCAAATTTACACCGATGTGTGCCCTTTTTAGGTCACTCCAGACACAAGTATTCATCACTTTACATTTATTTCCTAGGAAGCACATCATCTTTTCCTTGGTCTTATAACAGATCTTTTGACGTCTTAACATTTCTTTCAGCAAACAGTCTCCAATAGGAGCTTTAAAATGTTGCTTTTTTGGACTACAACTGTCCATGCTGGCTAGAAAGAAGGAACCCAACTACAGTATTATTATTTCCCTAAATGAACATTTCCAAATTCTTTCCAAACTACATTATGCTACTTCAGAACAATTCCACGCTTCCCCACTTGTGCCTGGAACTCAACACAGAGCTCCCAACAGTGTAAGAACTGCTAGCAAGAAGGAGTGTGTAAGAGAGAGGGAGAGGGAGAGAACTGAGCTTTCAAGACAGATGGAAATGAGGACACTGGGATAGGGAATTGGAAAAGAAGCTGCAGCCAGCAATAAATCTGATGAAGTCTGGAAGACTTTTTTTTAAAAAAAGTTTTCTATTACTAATGTATTATTTTTTTTGTTCTTCAACATATTTATACAAGGGTGTCAAAATCAGGTTGTCAGAGGGAACTCCCCATGGAATTCCCCAACCAACAACTGATGAAAACTCCACCCTCCATAAATGAGAGACAGTAATTTGTCCACTCTTTGGGGAAGCAAGGCCTTGCATGCAGAGGTACACCCACCCACCATTCAAATCTCCTGTGTTTGTGGACAGATGGGACTCGGGCAATAAAGACATGCAAGCAGGCAACCTGGGCCATCAAAAAGAATTAAGAGAGAGAAAGAAGCCAGCATGGTACCCACATTAAATATGGATCAAAATGAACCTGAACAACACAAAACACTACACAGACAGATGGGCTACCCAACTGAGAAGTGAATCTCAAGGAAAGAGATGTCACCAAACTGAAGTCTTGGGCATAGAAAACACTCCTGGATGCTAAATTCCCTTTCTTGAGCTTCCACCTAGGGATGAAGCAGGAGTCAGGTGTGTGTCACAGAATATGTGTATGTGTGGAAATGATGCCATGCTCAGAAAGTTATAAAACAAGTAGTAAAACTAAGTTCACACATGAGGCCTTTTTCAAAGTTACCTGTCTCTGTCAGTGGCCGAGATCCTATAGTGGGACTGCATAGTATAAAACTCCACACAGAGCCATGCATTAATTGTGCTGTGCAACATTTGTGCTGAGTGGCAATGTGAAGTGGAACAAGACACTAAATGTACAACTGAATATCTCTCTCTCTCTCTCTCTCTCTCTCTCTCTCTCTCTCTCTCTCTCTCTCTCTGGCTTTTCTTCACAAACGAAGATTCAGGAAGGACTCATACACTAATGGCTATACATGCACATTCATGCACAATGCTCATCTGTGAGCAATGGCACTGCATGTGCAACTCTAGTTCTGCAAACATGCACTGAATTCAGCTGTTCTGCATCAGATGAAAACGTCAAAACATTTCCACTGGGGAAATTACACATGTGTAAGACATGAACAGGATTGCAGCCAGTGCATCCAACTGCATCACATCTGTACCAGCTTAAGAACACATTAGTTCTCCACAGCTATCAGAGAGCAACCAAGCCAGGATGTGCCTAGGTGGCCAGATTTGGGAGAAGCCAAACGAGGACAATTCAAGTACAGACGTTGGCAGGAATCAAGAAGAAGCAGGACTGACAAAGGCAATAGAGGGAAAGGGAAGTCAAATAAAATGGAGTTGTGGCCCACCAATGGACCAAGATCTTTGGCTATTGATTCAAAAAACTAGACCTTGAAAAGGTTACTTTTTGAACTCACCCAAAGTCACAATCCATCAACCAACATGGCTGCTAGAGGATTCTGAGAGCTATAATCCAAAAATGTAACCTTTTCAAGCTCTGCAAAGGACAAAATGGCCGCTATCCCCATTTCCACATACAGTTGCAAAGTGGTGTGTCAGTCCCATCTTTTTCAACACAAGACAATGTCTTCCACATACAGCTGCAAAGTGGATTGATGATCCCATCTACTCAACACAAGACAATGTCTTCCACCATCCCTGAGAGTAGCTGGTGGGTTTAGTGTGGTGGGATGAGATGGGTAATGCACACAACTTCAAAAGAGGAAAATGACTATGGGGCTCAGAACAAGCAGCTAGCAGGCTGCTACTGCTAGCCACCAGCACTGCCTACTCTGAGAGTGATGGTAGGACAAGCAGAAGAGCCTCCCCTGAATATCTCAAAGCCCAGGGAGATTTGCATATAAGAATATCATCCTTCAGACAGCCTGGCTTTATATGTTATTAGGAGAATTTGAATTGTTAAAGAAAACAGATCCATGCAAGTGAGGCTGTCATTAACAAGGCTGATCCTTGAATTGCAGGGATAGAAGAAAAGCCAACTAAAAATTAACAAAACCCACCAAAATAATTTGCTAGCAAAACCATTCCTATGTATGTAGATGTGTTTAATGGACTCGCCAACTTTTCTTTTTTGAAACTTTACTAAAAGAATACATATACCAAAACTTTGCCTTAAAATGCTCAGACTGTCAAGAAGTTATCCTCAAAACAATTAACTTTCCTCTTTTTAAAAGTCTGCCAGCTTGTTCACATTCCACTGAATGAAATACCAAAACCACCTTTATGTCCACATTGAATGCTTTAAAAAATGCCCAGTACTCCAGAAATGTGAACCCAAGCTAAGGGGAAAATAACTTTCCTATCTGCTCTTCACCATGATGGGACCATTTTAATGAACCCCAACTTTTTCCATTAACCTGTTTGGATGGTTTCCCCCCTTTTTTCCACAGCTATCAAATAAATGAAATGGCAGCTATATTATTATATTATTTATATATATTATATATAGTAACCTAGCAAAGACACTGTGATAGGATCTGGCATGACCACCAAATGCTTTTTAGAGGAACTCTACTTTGAAGGTAGGAAAGTACAGCTACCTTAAAAAAAATTCTGAACCAGTTAAACTAGGGATTCTTCATCAAGGGTTCAGCTACATGAGCCAGGATATGCTGGTTCCCTGCTGGCTATCCTGTTGTTCCCCTATTCCCGTAATGGGAAGAGATGGGAGGAAATCCATTAATCTACGTAAAGGGAAGAAATCCCGACAGGCATGCCAGCCCACCTTTGCAGCCACCATTTTCCTTGCAGATTCTGAAGGCAGGAAAGGGGCCCGCAATATGTCGCCAGGACTTCGGGGCTCTGAGACGGGGACAAGATGGGATACTTTGCCCATCTAAAGAGGCCTTAAGTTTCTTATGGAAGCAAGCAATGAGCAATATTGGCAATTTTCTTCCCACTGCAAGAAGTCCTTCCAAAAAAAAACAAAAAACCACACACCTATTTTTGAAGCCTATTTGTAATTCAGGATTTATTCTTTGCAAAATTTGGATGTAGCTGGTTTGCACAGAAAACTGCATTTTCTGTGCAAGAAACAGCATTTTCTGTGCAGGAAACAGCATTTTCCAGTAGGAAATAGTATTTCTATATAGAAATATTGTTTTCTGCACAGAAAATGCTGCTTTCTGTGCAGAAAATAGCCTGGTGCAAATTTTGTACACAATAAGTCCTGAACTGCAAAGATTGTCATCAGTCCATGGGGGTTGTTTAGACAAGAGGCCATAATGCTTATTCCTGCACATTACTGCAAATTCTCAGTAGTGTTCTTTTGTCTCCACGGTCTTATGGCTAAAGTGATAGTATGCAAAGCTATCTACATCTGATGTGCACACACCCGTGAATCAAGATGGTGGCCAAGTAAATTAGTGTGTTATCAGTCTCCACACATTGCCGGCGCCACTGCACAGGGTTGTGTTTTTTTTGAACTTCAAAGCAAAGGTACACAAATGCAATATATTTTTGAATATTCTTTCCACCATGTTTACTATAGACCCATTGGAAACATCCTTACCCTATGATAGAGGGTGGAAAGTTAATTTTAAAAAGACTGCATATAATGACATGTTCCTTCTCAAAGACAGTGACCAGTAATTTCAGCTATTTTCTTCGTACCATGAGAAAGTCTTCAAAAACCATGCTGGTTGCAGCAGTGGGGGACTTGGTGAGACACCAGCAATCTTTGGCAGAGAAGGCTAAAGACCTTGTTAAATTACAAATCCCAGGATTCAATAGGAAGGCAAACAGTATTATTTGTGTAGTGTGGATAAGGCCTAGATGGGCCAGATTGAGTCCCAGGGCCTGAGGTTCCCCATCCCTGATTTTGCCCCCAAAGGATATCTTTAAAAGTCTCACAATAGGCCTCTTCACAATAACCAAGTGACTTTCAGACAGACAGAAACATCAGTTAGTCCAGACCTATTTAATTAAAGCTATGATGAATGTCTGAATTTCCACGTCATTCTCCAAATATAACCAAGGAGTTCTCAAAGGACTTCTGATTGATATTGGTGATGAAATGTTTAAAAGAGCAATTGCTATTCTTGCTAGTTAGAAAAAAATAAAAACAAACAAGTCTTCTTGGTCTAAATTGTTGTTGTTGTTTTAAAAAAATCATTATATTTTAGTACATTAGTCCTATGGGATTATAACGATCATCATTATTGTTATCACCAAAAGGCACACATGTCTTGGAATATTTTGCATTTTAATTAAAGGGAATAACAATTAAATAAATAAGTCATTGGGCTCATAAAATAAATAAATAAAAAGACTTCCAGCTGGAAAAGAAGTAATAAAAGAAAAGATGTATTTCAGGTCCTACTCGCATCCCAGGCAAGAAATATTAAATGCTGTACTAAACAAAAGGCAGTGAAGCAATGTTTTCTGTCTGATGCAGACAGAAAGGAAACAGGGAGTCAGTCAGTCAGTCAGACAGACAGACAGAGAAGGAGCTGGCTGCAATTTTCAAGGGTTCTATGATTGGAATCTTTGGGGAACTTTACACTAGTCTAACCAGGGATTACATCAGTGGATCAACTTTTCTCCTATTGTGTAAGGAGGTCTCCAGTACCTCCTTATGCAATAGTTTTCTTGACTGGCTGTTGGAGAGTACCTAGGAACAGCTCTCCTCCCAAACCAAACAGACAACCAAGAGAGAGAAATATAGCTGTTTAGATGGAATCTCTTTTCCTGTAGTTTGAACCCATTGTTCTGTGTCCTGGTCTCTAGAGCCACAGAAAACAAGCTTGGTCAATCCTCAATATGACATTCCTTCAGATATTTAAACATGGCTATCATGTCCCGTCTTAACCTTCTCTTCTCTAGGCTAAACATGCCCAGCTTTCTAAGCTGCTCCTCATAGGGCATGGCTTCCAGATCTTTTACCATTTTGGTCACCCTCCTCTGTACATGTATTTGTTATGGATACTCATATAAGATGTTTACAAATTAGTTCTGAATTTATGAAGGATTATGGAGTTTATTACAGATGAGTCAGAATTAATTATGGAAAATTGTGAGGAAACAAAAAAAAAAAGAGATAAATTTGTTCGTCCATGTTTGTTGGATTGAAAAGGAGGGGAAAGCATGCCCAGATTCCTAAACTGCACCTCATAGGGCATGATTTCAGAACTTTTATCATTTTGGTCACCCTCCTCTGGACATGGTCCACTAGAGACAGTACGGAACCAGGCAGGCCTGTTACGCAAAACCCTCATGTCAGTGGAAAAGGTCCACACATGCATTGATCTTACAATGGGGAATTATAGCAACTCATTAGCAATGCACCTATGTATACCAGTGGAGCCTTGTAAAAACACAGGGCAAGAGACCAAAATAGTCTGCAAAAACTTTCTTGAACTGCATTCACACATGCAAGCATTCATCAAGCACACACACACAAGACTATTGAAATAAGGCGGGAAATAATTAGAAGTGGATTAGGATGGGGGAGACCTGGCTGAATGAGACTACGTGCGAAAGGGATCTAGGAGTCCTAGTAGACCACAAGTTGAACATGAGTCAACAGTGTGATGCGGCAGCTAAAAAGGCTAATGCGATTTTGGGCTCATCAATAGAAGTATAGTGTCTAGATCAAGGGAAGTAATAATGCCACTCTATTCTGCCTTGGTCAGGCCTCACCTGGAATACTGTGTCCAGTTCTGGGCATCACAATTCAATTCAAAAGATTAAGGCTTCAGGGGCTATACTGCACCTGATCCTGAAGAGGAGTCTCATTGGGAGCAACAGCAAGCTGATGCACCAAAAATGGGGTGGGCGGAACTAAGGCAGAGAGTTAAGGTTATGGGAAGTAGGAAGGAAGTGCCTGTTGGGCAGAAGCCAGCCAGTGGTCAGGAAGTGTTAGGGCATTGGAGAAGGGGGGAAGGAGGGGGAAGGCAGTTCAGGCTGGTGTGTGGGGGTATGGAGGCAGGGAGGTCTGAGCACACTGAACTTACTTCCCAGGGGTTTTATAGGAAAAATTTCTTTGAAGCTGCAATCTTGATAAAATAAACATTTGCCTTCAGATGGTTCCCAATGACTGCAACAAAGGAATTCCAGACTATCCAAGAACTAGGAAATGGGGGTACCTTTGGATTGGGTGACTGACAGACCCCCTTCTTTTTGACTTGCAGATATGTAGATGAAGAACATGTTTAGCAAGGCAATGAATACTCCCAACTGTATAAATGGATGTCTGTCTTGTTGGACATGAGGCAGGAAGATAATTTTCTACATCAAAAGAGATGTTGATTGATTGTGTCAAGGTGTGAATGTTTGGAGAATTTGACAGGGCTCCTTCCAGGCTTGGTACATGCTATTCCCAGGGTTTCTCGGTTTCCTGTCAGGTTTGGCCAAATTGATATCAAACTATTGCCAATGGTAAGTGAACTAAGGTGGGGAATTATAGGTTTTGCAGTTGGGGATGATGGGTATCGTTACAGGCCTATGGCCTAGTTCTATGAAGGGCCCACATCAAACTGCACATTGAGGCTCTGATGGTTCTCCATACACAGAATGCTAGCATGTCAAGGAGATATGTTTTCTAGCCAGGCTTTCTCCCTAACATGCTAATTTTCAGTGTGTGGTGAATATTTCTTCAGGGGCACATTCTATTCTGCAAGCTTGTTGACTAGAGCAGTACAATCAAGACAGACCTCAGCAGGCTTTTCAGGATCAGGCATCAGATAATAGGCTTTCAGTTTTCATGCCAGGCAATAGGGGGGAAAGAGATTTCTGTAAGCAAGCTCATGGAAAGCAGACGGACGTGTTGTTTTTATGGCAGGATAGATCCAGTCTACCATGAATGGAAGATTTCCACTACTTTTCTGTCCTCATTACTTCACCTCCTCAGAAATCAAGATGGCTTGTTTGACTCTTCAATCTCTACAGCATTCAGTACCACAAAAATGAGGAAAGAGCTGCATTGTGGAGGAATCTGCATCCTGAAAACTATTTCCCACTTAAAACCAAGGTTGAGCAAAAATTTCCCTACAAGCAACAAAGGCCTCCTGGGCCACTTACGGGGTGGGGGGGGTGTCAACTTATTTTGGGGAAAAAAATATTTTGACCCCAAATGCTCTCTCTCTGAGGCATGGGGAACATTTCTGCCACATTTCTGGGGTTCTCTGGGCCATTTTAGACCTAAGAAAAGCCTTTCTTAAGAAGGAAGTGAATGTCCATAGATGGAGGCATTGGTGGACAAAAATGAATTTATGCGTGGGGGTGCAGTGGGAGTGAGGCCCTCTGGGATACTGTGGCCCCCTAGCCTCTGCCAGTTGCTCATCCCGGCTTTAAAGAGACAGCTTTGGCTTCAGGTTCTGGTGAGCCCAGAATAGCTGCCCTTTGTGACACCCCATACCTACTCCTATTCCTCCCTGTTAAGGAACGACAGCTGTTAGTGCCCATGTCAGTGGGATGGTGAGGCCAGACCAGGTCTTAGTTCAAGCATTAAAGTGTTACATGCCCAAACACCCCCTGCCACATATCTATAATAAATTGGCAATAGGTAATAATTAGGTCAAATGCAGTTTTCCATGTAGTGCAGCCATTAAAGCGGGAAAATTCCAAGAAATTCCAAAGACAAACACTACTCAGTCAGGTATGCTCTTAAGGAGGGGCCAGTACAAATTCCAAAGAAATGTTAATTTGCAAGGCCACTGAAGTTCCAAACACCTGGCTAATCCTATCAGCCAATGCTGGGATACTCAAATCTGTAAACAATTCCCATAACTTTACCCTTTCCCCAAACAAAGGAAGTTGCTTCCTCCAGTCGATTGCAAAGTATCCACACATTAAGATGCCATTAGTATATGCAGTGACTTTGTCTCACCCTGAGCAAGTCCAAGCAATATTGTCTTACACTCTAAATCCCATCCCCAGAAGGCAGTTATTGACTATAAAAAACCTTCCAAAACTCCACTCAAATGTGCACAGATCTCCTTCCTGTGGATACTGTCTTTGTTTGTGCATCCATTCCTGTTCTGGGTCCCCACTCTGCTGGTTTCTTCTGTGACCTCATTTCTACAGGACAGCTGTCATATCTCCCACAAACAGCTCCCTTCTCTATTCCCCTATCCCAATATTTCCTACTTTATTCACTAGCCTTGTGTGAATGCTTGAAGCCTGAATGTGTGCGTGAATGTTGTTGTTATAGTTTTTCTCAAATAAAGATCAATTATTGTGCAGTCAGACCCCTTTATCCACTGGGGATTGGTTCTGGGGTTGGGGCATGGATACGGAAAACTATGGATAATAGCAAACACCATTGAAAATAATGGGACTTCCAGTTTAAAATACCATAGAGTTGCTTTGAAAAACCTAGAAAATGGCTAGAGAGGACACATTTTCTAGGAAGACTCTGTGGTAGGTCTGCTGTTTTGTGTCCCATGGATAATGAATCAGTGGATACAGGGGTCCTATTGTATTATCTAGCTTAACGTCTCCTCCGGAGTACCAATAAGCATAGGTCAAAAAAATCTGCTATATGTTGCCCCCACTCACAAAGCCAAGCTGAGTACATTAATTCCCCAAATTAATATCAATATTTTGAGGGTCCCTAAGACCCCCGAGTGTTTAGGGTAACAAAGGGAATTAATCAAGGAGTTATCCAAGGTGCTGAACTTACTTTGGGGAGAAGATTCAGCTACTCTAAGGCTTGGACTAAAGCTCAGCGTATATTCATCACCTCACTGACATGGATGCCACCAGTTGTTACTGCTGTTGAAGAAAGGACAGGGACTTGTTAGACTGACCTTCCCCTTCAAGAATATCCACTTCACACCTCCTATGACTGGTAATGAGGTTGAATGAAAAACATTGTGTGTGTGTGTGTGTGTGTGTGTGGTGTTTTTCATAAGCAACCCTGAGATCTTTTTGATGTGGGGCAGGGTAGAAATATTGTAATAAAGAAAGAAAGAAAGAAAGAAAGAAAGAAAGAAAGAAAGAATAAAAATATCATCTTGCCTCAGAAATGTGCATATTTCCGAGACTTGGAATGCATTTTGACACAGAAAAAAAAGACACAGCACCATCCATACATTTCCAAATGTGTACGACATTCCCACTCCCAAGCTGCTCTGTATACTTTTTTAAATAGGCATTTGATACCAAAGTGTACGAGGAATCGTTTGAATGTACTCAGTGAAGGCAATTGTAAAGTATGTCTGTGCCATTTGAAAGTAAATATCTGTGTATTTCCTTTTAGATGGCCAATTAATAAAAAATAAATACTTCATTTCTTTTTACACCCCTCCCTCCCTTTAAAAGTAAAGTTTTTGCTGGGGGTATAGGCTTTGATGGGTATATCCATGCTGCACAACTGCAGCAGTTTGATCCTAGTTTAACTGTCATGGTTCTCTCCCATTGCATTCTGGGATTAGTAGTTTGGTGTGGCTTTTAGAATTGTCTGCTAGAGAGTTCTAGTTCACCTCCTGAACTGCCACACTAAAGCCTTCTAGCAGAGAGTGCCAAGTATCTCACCAAACTAAAAATCCCAGGATTGCATGAGATACAAAAACAGTAATGCAAATGCTCAAATGATGGCCACTAAAATGATATCAAAGCACTATAAATGTATAGTATGGATATATCCCAGGTCAAGCAATTCATGCTTTGGGGGGTTAGAAAAGGGGCAGTTCAGGAAGTCTGGGGTGTGGTCAAGTCCCACAACAACAGACTTGGAGACTCACATGGGGACCCAAGGCCATATTTTTTTTCCCATCCTTGATGTGCAGATTGCACACAGATGAGATTTTTAGAATTCACCCAGACCTGTCCAGTGGCACAAGCTGCCCTGAAAACAGTTGCCTCCTCCCAGATAAGCTATGTTGATGGGTACTAGAGGATCAGTTGCATGCAACATACAGCTATGTGACGCTGCAAGAAGGGATGAATAGTGGATCTACTGGTATGTGCCATTACACCCTCTCCCTCCAATAATTCATAATTTGGCAATATTGGACAGTTCTTGAGGTCTGTAATAGACCAGGCTAGACATAAATAGGTTCAAGTGAAGATCACCCAAAGAACTAACAAGTTGCCTTGGAAATTCCCCAGCAAACATGCCCAGGACTTGAGTAAGCGAAGCCCCTTTAGACAGCCATTAGAGAGGAATGTGCTAATCTCTCCTGGATGCACCTGGCAGTATGTCATACTCTGTTACACTGGCAGCACAACCTTGGCTTGGGTGCCCTGCAGGTTCAGGATATGAAGCAAATGAAATGACCATGCAACAGTTCTGGGCTTGAAAAATGAAGGCTATTTTATTAATGACAGCAGATAGAAAAGCAGAATAGGCATACTCTCATCAATCAAGCGGTCATAGGAAGAAAACAAGAAGATACATACATGAACCAGCTACGCAGAGTTGCATGCTGCCGCGAAACACAAGCCTTCATCTGACATCACCTTATATGTGTTTCTCCTACTGAACATTTGAGAAGACTATGGACAGGCTTGTGGGGAGGAAGGAGAACTTTCCCCATGCCAATTAAGAAGGAGAAATTTTCTCATGCCAGTTATCATACCAGGTGCCAGGATGTATTGAAACATCTTTATCTCCTTGGCCTTATGTTAGCATTCTCATCCTCTCCTGCACCCTCCACTTGTGGAGAGAAAACTCTCCTTTACCCATTCTAAACCAGGCCTACAATGTCAAATATAGCCTGAACCATCCTCTGCTAGGCCATGGACACAGGGCCTATCATACTCCAAAAAACAAACAGTAACTGGAACACCTGTCATCCACACTCATCCCAATAAGTGGCTTTCGTTCACAACTTTCCGCATCCACAATATAGAAGAGGCCATAAACCCATCATCCTTAACATTTTGATCATTAGTGGCAATCAACGAAGCCAGAGTTTCTTTGTCTAACCATGGAAAACTCACCGAAGCATTGTTCTACACTCAAAACACCCCTTAAGGATACAATATTGGGTATAAATATTATCCCATATCATAGCCAAAGTGTGTTAGTACAATTGAACACTATCACTCTGCTTGCCTGCCGTATCAGCTAAAAGCCTGAGTCTTTCTCTGCTGAATGAATCTCTGCTCTCCAGACAGGTAATTATAGTCCATTCCCTGAATCTATTCCTCTGCCCAAATACTTCCGCCTAATTCTTCATTAGCCTTGTGTGATCATATGTGAATGTGAGTGCATGTGTGAATGCCTTCATGATTATTTTCCAATAAAACCCATTTTTATTTCATGTTGGCTTGGAGTCTCTTCAGTAAGTACTGGTATACACTGGTGCAATGGTCCGATCAGTTACCTGACCTCTCACAGCCATACTTTTGAGCTAATTAAAATTCCCCAATTTAATACCATAATTCAAAGGTCACAAGTAGGCCCCATAGACCCCACACAATTCAGGTAGCACTATCATCATGGGGTGGTGAACTCACTTTCATTTTGACAGCTGCTGTTCCTAGAGAATCCTATGGGAGTTATCCTAGTGCTGAATCTCTGTCGGGAATAGGCTTCAGCAACTGGATAGCTCCCATATAACAAAGACCAGCTGCAGAAGGAGCAGCCATAAAACTGTGAACAGATTTGCCACCACTACAACAGATGTTCTGGCTGACTCCCTTGGCTGCAAGAGATCATAGATACATAGAATCATAGAATTGCAGAGTTGGAAGAGACCACGAGGGCCATCCAGTCCAACCCCCCTGCCACGCAGGAAATCTTGATCAAAGCATCCCCAACAGATGGCAATCCAGCCTCTGTTTAAAGACCTCCAAGGAAGGAGACCCCACCACGCTCCGAGGGAATGTGTTCCACTGCCGAACAGCTCTTACTGTCAAAAAGTTCCTCCTCATGTTGAGGTGGAATCTCTGTTCCTGGAGCTTGCACCCATTGCTCCGTGTTCCAGTCTCTGGAGCAGCAGAAAACAAGCCTGCTCCATCCTCAGCGTGACATCCCTTCAAACACTTAAACAGGGCTATCATATCGCCTCTAAACCGTCTTTTTTCCAGGCTAAACATACCCAGCCCCCTAAGTCTTCCCTCATAAGGCATCGTTTCCAGACCTTTCACCATTTTAGTTGCCCTTCTCTGGACACGCTCCAATTTGTCAATATCCTTTTTGAATTGTGGTGCCCAGAACTGGACACAGTATTCTAAGTGAGGTCTGACCAAGGCAGAATAGAGTGGCACTATTACTTCCCTTGATCTAGACACTATACTTCTATTGATACAGCCCAAAATCGCATTGGCCTTTTTAGCTGCTGCATCACACTGTTGGCTCATGTTCAACTTGTGGTCTACTAGGACTCCTAGATCCCTTTCGCACATAGTCTCATTCAGCCAGGTCTCTCCCATCCTATATTTATGCATTTCATTTTTCCGCCCTAAATGCAGTACTTTACATTTCTCTGTATTGAATTTCATTTTATTAGCTTTGGCCCAGATTTCTAGTCTATTCAGGTCATTCTGAATTTTGATCCTCTCCTCTAGGGTATTAGCTACTCCACCTAATTTGGTGTCATCTGCAAATTTGATAAGTATGCCCCTAATTCCCTCATCCAAGTCATTGATAAAGATGTTGAATAGCACTGGGCCCAGGACAGAACCCTGTGGTCACATCTTTCCAAGATGAAGAGGAGCCACTGCTGAGCACCCTTTGGGTTCGGCCGGTCAACCAATTACAAATCCATTGAACAGTTAACTTGTCTAGCCCACATTTTACAAGCTTGTTTGCAAGAATGTCATGGGGAACCTTGTCAAAGGCCTTACTGAAATCAAGGTATGCGATGTCCACAGCATTCCCTTCATCTACCAAGCTGGTACTTTATCAAAAAAAGAGATCAGATTAGTCTGGCATGACTTGTTTCTCTGAAACTCATGTTGACTTTTTGTGATTATGGCATTGCCTTCTAAATGTTCACAGACTCTCTGTTTAATGATCTGCTCTAGAATCTTCCCTGGTATTGATGTCAGACTAACTGGACGATAATTGTTGGGATCCTCTTTTTTCCCCTTTTTGAAGATGGGAACAACGTTTGCCCTCCTCCAGTCTGCTGGGACTTCTCCTGTTCTCCAGGAGTTCTCAAATATTATTGCCAATGGCTCTGAGGTTATATTTGCCAGCTCTTTTAATACTCTTGGATGTAGTTCATCTGGTCCAGGAGATTTAAATTCATTTAGATTAAGAAGGTATTCCTGTACTACCTCTTTACTTATTTTGAGCTGGATTTCCCCTATTGTGTCCTCTGTTCCATTCTCCTCAGGTTGGTCCTCCTTTTCCTTTTCTGAAAACACTGAGGCAAAGAAGGTGTTGAGTAATTCTGCCTTTTCTCTGTCCCCTGTTAGCATTTTGCCATCTTCTCCACGTAGTGGCCCTATCATTTCCTTCTTCCTCCTTTTGCTGTGGACATACCCAGAAAAACCCTTTTTATTGTTCTTAACCTCCCTAGCAAGCCTGAGCTCATTCTGCGCTTTAGATCTTGGGATGTTCTTTAGTAGGCAGGTGAAAATAGCTCAGCATCAGACCAAATGCACTGAATACAAAAGATCACAGATATTCACTCAGGATATCTGTACTTAAAGGATGGAGCAAGAGATGATGGGAAGGTCTTCAAATATGTGAAGGGATGTCATGTGGAAGATGGGACAAGCTTATTTGCTGTTTACACAGAGACTAGGAGGCAAACCCGTGGATTCAGATCAGAAGAAAAGAAATTCTACCTAAACATTAGGAAGAACATGTTGATGGGAACATCTGTTTGACAGTGGAATGGAACCCTTTGAAAGTGGTGGGTTCTCCTTCTTTGGAAGTCTTTAAAAAGTGGTTGGCCATCTCTTAGGACTGTTTTAACTGTGTATTCTTGCATGGCAGGGGGTTGGACTAGATGACCCTTGAAGTCTCTTCCAGCTTGATGATTCTATGATTCTATTACTTCTCCCTGAGATCCTGGCACCAACATCTCATGGTCTGAGTTGATAAGGTGGACCTCTCTGTGTCTCACTGATGAGTTCCATTCTCCATTAGACTAAGGGCACAATGATGGATCTTTCAAAAGATGGAGGCTTAGAACATAGGATTCTTTACTTTCTTTACTACAGTAACTAGCGTCTCATTGTTATCTTGATGTCTTGTTGTTTTTATATATCCAAAAGGTCCTTCTCCATGGCTGCTCACAGACACTGGAATTCACTTACAAGGGAGGCTAGGATTATTCCTTCTGGGCTATCTTTTTGTCAACAAGTAGAGATCTATTTATTCCAGCAGGCTTTGGTGTATTGACAAGTTTACAAGAAAACGTTTTCCTTAGTGTCTCCTACTACTTTTATTCTTTTATTTCACACCAGTTTTTAAGATTGTTTTAATTCTATAGCCTGATCAATACATTTTTAATCAGAACTTCTTGTTTGTTTTTAGCTACCTGTGTTTTTTAACTATAAATCTTTTTTTAAAATTATGTAAGCTACCTGGAGTCCCACCTTTGGAGAAAAAGTGAGGTAGAAATAAAGAGATAGGTGGGTGGATGGTTGGTTGGTTAGCTGCATAGCCAACAGTATATAAAGCAGTATATAAATGAAAGTTTCCAGACCTTGTGAAGATAAAGCTATGCTTTAAAATGTGCGGGGGAGGGGGAAATCCCACTGAAATCTCAAAAGCTACAGGTGACTGAATAAGTATTTCCGGTGTTTAGAATTGAGATGCCCCATGTCTGAAACCTTCCACTCCTCTCCTTGTGATTAGCAAATTATGCAAAATATCAAAAAGTGGAGATCAAGAGAACTGTGCTATCTTCTGTCAGGGAACCCTGACTTTTCTATAGTATAATGCAGTTCCCTTCTGACTGGCAACTCCACCAGACAGCAATTAAAAAGAAAGAGGCTGCACCTCTCATATGAAGCAGAAAAGTGTAGTGGGTTTAATTCAGAATGGACTGTTTCATTTCTCTCTCTCTCTCTCTCTCTTCCTCACAAACATTGGATCACTTGGCGATATAAAGAAGCATTGCCTCTATTAGGGCTCAGCTACTCACCGTATTAATCACAATCCCGCGCACCTTTCAAAAAGTAAATAACATCTTTAAGATGATCAGACTCAGTTTCGAACAACATTTTTTCTTATTAAACAAGCATGCGCAAAGGGGCAAGGGAATCAATAGGAGAGTTTGAGTAGCTTGCAATAGCACTGCAGTCTAGGAGGCATTTGTTATCGCTGGCAAAGTCTCTGTAAAAGATGACAAAGCTGCCACATTATGGGCAAAGGTAATCTTACAGAGCTCAGCTGGGGCGAGTCCTCCCATATTATCCTCCCGTGTACACGAGAAATATAAAAAGTTATGCACCTTTTGTGGGCACTCCCGACAAAAGCAACCCAGTACAAATCTCAAGTTGAATTGCAAGCCAAGTTGAGTTCTGTAATACAAAAAAGAAACCTGTTTCTTGCTTTTTCCTCCCCCCCTCCCCTCCTCTTAAGCCCAACACAGACATCCACAACTGGAGGGAGACAGTCAGCCATAAATCTGCAGCTGTCATTTTGAGGGTCTGTTAAGACACTAGACACTTCTTCTCTTTTCTTTCTCTTCTTTTAATTCAAAAAAATATATATCTGATTGAAAGCTCCTGTTCTGAAATAGCTTCTTCTGATTTTAAATATTCACCAAGACCCTACATAGTACAAGGCTACTCAAGGGGTGGCCCATGGACCACTGTCACTCTACGAGCCCTTGGCTTCTGGTCCCTGATATTGCCAGTCCCTGGTGGCTGGTTTCCAGGAACAAAAGAAACAATTGTAGCCAATGGATACAAATATGATAGCAGTCCCTAGCACATTGGAGGGGGGTGGGTGGGTTTCCAGTTCCTCACATCAGGTACTTCAAGAGCCACTGGTCTAGCATAAATCTCCCCATGTGGAGTCACATGTTGATTGTGCTAAACGTGTTGTTGTTGTGCTGTGTTGAATGGCAAAATTACGCAACTGAAGGTACATCCGATTGCACAAGCAAATGCACATGCAGATCCACAGATCCACAATGGCACCAAATGCACAACCTTGAACTGAATGTGGACATCGTACATCCACATTGTACTTCAGAAAAGAAATGCCCAACCACTGCTGCATGGGAGTTTATGTGATGATGATGATGATGATGAATTTATTCATTTATATCCTGCAAATGGGACTCAAGGCAGCTAACAACATTTTTAAAACAATACAAGTTTAAAACAATACAAAAGGAAAAATTACAGCATAAATATAGAATTTTAAAAATAATTGAACAATTTATAAGTTTAAAACATTAAACATTAAAAATACTAAAATGCATTAAAAACTGTAAAATGGCCCTTTACAATCTTAAAAACTGCACCACACTGCCTTAAAAGCCCAGCCCTTGTCAGTTCACAAAAATCTGGTGGCACAAAAATGTTTTAACCTGCCTCAGGAAGGAGAGCAAGGATGAGGCCATCCTGGCCTCTCTGGGGAGGGAGTGCCAAAGTCTGGGAGCAGCCACTGAGAAGGCCCTTTTCCTTCCAAATGAGTCTGAGAAGGTGGTAGAACAGAGAGAAAGGCTTCTCCAGATTATCTTAAATCTCTATGGGGAGACACCAACATGCAGGGAGAAACAGTGCATAAGACACCAACAGGATTCCAGCCATTGATCTTTTTTCAGACAGACAAATAGATAAACCTGCTTTAAGTGATGTTTTACTCTTCACATGGAGATTTCACTTTGTAAAGTATTTTGATTTCTTTTTTATTTTTATTTTATTTATTTTATTTATTTATTTAGGTATTTATACCCCACTCTTCAGCCACAAAGGCTCTCAGAGTGGCTTACAAATTGTTAAGCAATAGCACTTATGCATCTGCACTGCTTTATAGCATGCTAGGCACTCTCTAAGCGGTTTCCAATGTGTTTTAGCTAATTGCCCCCACAAGCTGGGTACTCATTTTACCAACCTACGAAAGGATGGAAGGCTGAGTCAACCTTGGACCCCTTGGGATTGATCTTGGAATATTGTGGCTGCAGAACCGGCATTTAACCACTGCACCACCAGGGCTCCCTTAAAAAAACTCTCATTACCACATCACCTTGAACATACATAGCCAGTCCCATCTGAATTCAAAAGTTAGGAAGTCAGTTCTGCTTAGCGCTTCAGTAGAAAACCACCAGGGGATACCAGGGATCTCCTGATAGGGCTAGGAAAGTATCCTACCTCAAACGCTAAAGAGATACTGCCAGCCAGAACTGGCATTATTTGCGTAGATGCAATAATGGTCTCATTCAGACAGATTCCTATTTTCCCATGCACCAGGACAGGGAATTTCCACAGTGTCACAATGGTTTTTACAGAAATCACAAAGTACCAAGCCTGCAGTGTAGGCATTTTCTAGCATTACTACCTGAACAATTATTTAAAAAAGAGAGAGAAGGAATCCCCAAATTTCAGCCATATGCAATATACATTTTTTTTTCTACAAACAAAAACTGGTGAGAACAAAAATGTCTCAACAAATCTATTAATTTTTGTCATGGGAGGCACCTTTTTCTCCTAGCCAGTGTAATACTTTGGGAGGGGAAAAAATGTAGTTTGGCCCTAAAGAGGAAAAGTCAGAAAGTGACCATGAGGCCTAAATGAAACAGAGCCATGCTGAAGAATACAGTTTGCTCAGACACAGAAAATGTTGCAAGTCCCTAGTGATTTCAAATTAAGTCAAACATGTACACAACATTCTCAGCCATGTTCCAAAACATCTTGCCATAACAGCTAGAAAACAAGAATAAGTTACAAAGAACAAGTGTGCCCTATATAGGCTATAATCCTGAATGGCTCAGTGTAGCATAGTATTCAAAGACATAGCTGTTTTAGTCTGAAATATCAGTAAACAAGGGGAACTTGTATCACCTTTGAGACTAACTAGGACAAAGAAGTTGAAGCATACGCTCTTATAGACTTGGTCTACTTCCTCAGATGTTCACTCCATGCATCTGAGAAAGGAGACCTAGTCGACAAACATTTATGCTAAAACTCAACAAGCTGAAATGTGTCCAGAGGAGAGCAATCACACGGTGGGAGATCTGGAAGCTATGGAAGCACCTTAGGGAGCTGGATATGTTTAGCCTGGAGATCAGAAGGTAAGAGGCAACCTGATAGTCATGTTTAAATATTGGAAGGGATGTCATATTGAGGATGGAGCAAGCTTGTTTTCTGCTGCTCCAGAGACTAGGACACGGAGCAATGGGTTCAAACTACAGGAAAAGAGATTCCATCTAAACATTAGGAAGAACGTCCTGACAGTAAGAGCTGTTCAACAGTGGAATATGCTGCCTGGGAATGTGGTGGTGTCTTCTTCGTTGGAGGTTTTTAAACAGAGGCTGGATGGCCATCTGTTGGGAATGATTTGATTGTGTGTTCCTGCAGGGCAGGGGTTGGACTAGATGGCCTTTGTGGCATGAGCTCTATGATGGCATGAGCTTCTTTCTCTCAGTTAGCCTCAAAGGTGCTACAAAATCCCCTTGCTTACTGTAGCTTTGCAGAACTCTGCTATACTGAACCATTTAACTCTTCCTGGACTTACTGTAGAGTCACTGAACCTTCTCGCGCATGGTGATTCGTGCCTGGAGGAGAGTGGGTGGGATGGCAGAAGCATCTAGCTATTACATCAGCTGCTGAGGTCTGCTCTAGAGGTCTCAGCAGATGATGTAGTGGTTTCACATCTAGCTACAGAGAAATAGCCAGATGCTTCTGTAATCCCCTTTGCTCTTTCCCAGGCATGAATGGCCATGGGTGTGGCGCTTCAGCAGCTCCACAGTAGGTCTGCAGGTTTGAGCTTTGGTCACTGCAATAGTAAAGGTATACCAATCTCAGCAGTGATCAAAAATAGACATACCAAAGGAGGGTCTAAATACCCTGGAACTCACCTCTAAAACAACTAGGAAAAAACAAACACAAACACTGTGGGCTAAAATTCAACCAAAGCTATAGTGGTATAATGTGTAAACTCAAGATATATAGGAACACAGCAACCATCTCTGTTTTTGGGCTATTTAAGTTGCATTTGGTTACTAGCTTATACAATGTATGGAATTCACCTTCTTGACTTTATGTTATCTATTTATTATACATGTTATCAGTTGTTCTGGTATACTGTTACAAGGTATAGCTGGTAATAATGTATTTACTTTCCATAGATATACAAACATATACTATTAATGGCATCCAGTTAACAAAAGTTTAAATATTGTTACTGAGGAAGACTCTCAAAACATCTTGATAATCCTAGGCTGGATGTATAACAATTCCTGATACCAGACCCCTTTGGGAGATCTTTCTGTACAAGACTTCATTGACAGCTACAGTTGGAGAAGCCTTATCACAGGCCATTTTTGAAATATATTCTTCTATAGTTTCATATGGACATATTCTTCTACCAGCTGGGAAGCTGACTACAAGCAACCTTGGGAGCTGGTTAACTTCTAATGGACATTGGAGCAATCTTTTAGAGGATATTTAGTTAGATACGTGATGTATAGTTGTATAATTGGTATCATTGTCATTATATTGTAATTTCTTTCTCATTGTTCATTTCAGGTTACTTCTATTGCTGTGTTCCTATATATCTTGTGTTTACACATTATACCACTATAGCTTTGGTTGAGTTTTAGTCCACAGTGTTTGTGTTTGTTTTTGCCAAAAATAGACATACTCAGGCACAGGGTAATTTATGCCAGTGTTAGCCAGTAACAGGGTGCCAGTCATATATATACTGTATATATATAATTCTCTTGGGCATGTTGCCATTTCCAGTGTGCTGATTGGCTGCCTAGGAAACTGACCAACCAATCACAGCTTGGTTGGGCAACCAATCAGCACACTGGAGGCGGGAAGATGTGGAGTTTTACCTCCAGTGAAAACATGGCCGCAATTAGTAAGCAGAAGGGGGTGGGGGATGGTGTGTGTGCATGGGGGGCTCGGGAAGGGTGGCAGGGAGCAGTGAGGGCCGTGGGAGGAGCAGGTGCCACAGGGGAGGGAGGCAGAAGGGGTGGGGAGGGAGCGGTGTGCATGTGGAAGGGATTGGGGGGTCGTGGGAGGAGGGAGGCAGTGGGGGTGGGGAGGGAGCGGCACATAGAATCATAGAATCATAGAATTGCAGAGTTGGAAGAGACCACGAGGGCCATCCAGTCCAACCCCCCTGCCACGCAGGAAATCACAATCAAAGCATCCCCGACAGATGGCCATCCAGCCTCTGTTTAAAGACCTCCAAGGAAGGAGACCCCACCACGCTCCGAGGGAGTGCGTTCCACTGCCGAACAGCTCTTACTGTCAAAAAGTTCCTCCTAATATTGAGGTGGAATCTCTGTTCCTGGAGCTTGCACCCATTGCTCCGTGTTCCAGTCTCTGGAGCAGCAGAAAACAAGCCTGCTCCATCCTCAGCGTGACATCCCTTCAAATACTTAAACAGGGCTATCATATCGCCTCTAAACCGTCTTTTTTCCAGGCTAAACATACCCAGCTCCCTAAGTCTCTCCTCATAAGGCATTGTTTCCAGACCTTTCACCATTTTAGTTGCCCTTCTCTGGACACGCTCCAATTTGTCAATATCCTTTCTGAATTGTGGTGCCCAGAACTGGACACAGTATTCTAAGTGAGGTCTGACCAAGGCAGAATAGAGTGGCACTATTACTTCCCTTGATCTAGACACTATACTTCTATTGATACAGCCCAAAATTGCATTGGCCTTTTTAGCTGCCGCATCACACTGTTGGCTCATGTTCAACTTGTGGTCTACTAGGACTCCTAGATCCCTTTCGCACGTAGTCTCATTCAGCCAGGTCTCTCCCATCCTATATTTATGCATTTCATTTTTCCGCCCTAAATGCAGTACTTTACATTTCTCCGTATTGAATTTCATTTTGTTAGCTTTGGCCCAGCTCTCCAGTCTATCCAGGTCATTCTGAATTTTGATCCTGTCCTCTAGGGTATTAGCTACTCCTCCCAATTTGGTGTCATCTGCAAATTTGATAAGTGTGTGTGTGTGTGCATCGGGGGGCTCAGGGGCCACAGGAGATGGTAGGCAGCAGGGGTGGGGAGGGAGTGGCACGTGTGTGTGTGTGCAGGGGGGCTCAGGGGTGTGGGGGCACAGAGGGAGGGAGGCAGCAGGGGTGGGGAGGGAGCAGCACGTGTGGGGGGGTCAGGGGTATCGGGGAGAGGAAGGCAGTGGGGGGTGGGGAGGGAGTGGTGCACGTGTGTGTGCAGGGGGGCTTGGGGTGTAGGGGGCATGGGGGGAGGGAGGCAGCAGGGGGGGGAGCGGCACACACACATGTGTGTGCGTGGGGGGCTCAGGGGTACCTAGTATCTAGCTAGTAGTTTGGAAATAGTATTTGCTCCTTATTGTTGACTACATTATCACACTACATTGTTATACTGCTATTATTCTACTTTAACTGCAGTGGCTGCCTTCTGTGGAATTCTGGGGATTGTAGTTTAGTGAGGCCTAAGAGCTCTCTGGCTGGGAAGGCTAAATGCCCCTCCCTAAACTGCAAATCCCAGGATTCCACAGGAGGCAGCTGTAGCAGTTAAAGTGGAATAATAGCACTATAACAGTGTAGTGTGATAATCTTGTTTAACTGTAATAGCCTTTTACTGCTCGATGGCTGCCCACTGCATGTTCTGAAAGAATTCTAAATAAAGATGGTTTAATTGGTTTTTTGATATAGAACCCTGGGCTTCTCTCAAGAAGGTTGGCTAATGAAACTATATGAACTTGCTGAGATGGATAAATTGACAGTCTTAATTAAAGATGGCTAACTTTTTTTTTTTTAAAGGAATGTAATGTAATAATAGCTTTCTTGGTTAAAAATGGGGAAATCTTATTAGAATAGGATTTGAGAATTAGATAATGTCATATTTTCCATAGATTCATATATATTTATACATTCACTTATATAATAATTATAAGAAATAGTTACCATAGAGGAGAAAGTCTGAGTAGCTAAAAAATACATCCAACAATGGAAAGGTAGGAAGTAAGTAGTTAGTTTATATGTTATTTGTAATTTTAGATTAGAAATGTTATTCATGTGTTGGTGTGTATGTTTTGTTTGTTTGATTGATTTTGGTTAATTTTTTTGTAGGCTGTTGTATGTTTAATAAAAATATTATTAAAAAAAAAAATAAGAGAAAGAACTGTGGGCTTCCAACCCAGATTCTACCTGGTGTTGTACCATTAAACAAACTATAGAATTCTTTCTTTCTTTCTTTCTTTCTTTCTTTCTTTCTTTCTTGCTTTTACACATACATTAAAAATTACAGAGGTGAAAGGAAGGAAGGGAGGAAGGATGTGCAAGGAAAAAAGAGGAAAAGAAAAAGAAAAGACATAAGAAAAAAGAGACAACTTCCAATGTTCCTTTCAGCCGATATACATGTGTACAATTATTCATACCTCTCTCTCTCTAAATAAAACCCACTACAACATAGCCTCTACCTTCAATAACCTTGTCATTCTAATAATCCAAACCACAGATTACCAATTCATTTTCTCCCCCTCCATCCACAAAAAGTCAATAAAAGGTTTCAGATCCTTAAGAAATCTCACAAACAACTTTTCTCTCATCAAAAAACAAACAAACAAACAAACAAAAAACCTTGTGCATTTCTACTAAATTTAGCAGCTTCGACAGCCATTCCTCCATCTTGTGTATTATTTTCCCCTCAAAATCTGATAGCACAAAAAATATCCAGGCAGAAAATGCTGTGGGTGACAGAGTGAATGAGAGCACCCAAGCTGTTGAAACAAATGCAAGATGGATTAAGTTGGTTTCATGCATCCGTAGTTGGGGGCTTGTCTACATGAGCCAAAAACTCCATACTCACCTTGAATTCAGTGCTGGCAGATTTGTTGTTTTGTGAAGTACAGTCTGAGCCCTGTATCCACACAACCAATATCTGTGGTTTCAGTTATCTTCCTAGAAGTGCTTCCTAGAATCATAGAGTTGGAAGAGACCACAAGGGTCATCCATTCCAACCCCTGCCATGCAGGAACCCCAATTGCCAACTACCCAAGAATGTTTATTTGTTTGAGAAGCATGTGCTCTAGACTGTGTCTTCCAAGTGATAGGTTGTTTTTTTTAAAAAAAATCCCAAATGCAAATATCCCAAGAATGTTTGTTCACATGGGGAGTGCATGGTCTAGAAGCTAAATGAGAATAGACTTAATGAACCTGCTTATTACTCAGGCATGCTTTTCTGCTTTTTAATTGCTTTTTAAAACTGTACTTTTGATTTTTATGTGCTTTAAAAATATATATACTTTCAGCTTAGTATTGTAAGCCACCTTGGGAATACCTCCCGACCTCCTCCTGACCTTCCCCAGTGCTGCTCGCGTCGCTTTTTACTGACAGACACAAAATATGGGACACATATCATAGAGTCACGGGTCCTCTCCAAGCATCTTCTAGGTCCTCCAACACAACTCTATGGCATGTTTTTATCTTTATTTTAATAGGGTTTGCTATTACCCATGGTTTCTAGTATCCACAGTAAGTCTGGGAACCAAACCCATGCAGATACGGGGGTCCAACTGTAGTTAGAATTCTCTTCTAGCAAGTTCTCATGGTGTAGTTCAGAGGAAATGGACTAGAACTCCCTGACTAGGAATGTCACCAAATTACATATCCCAAGAATTGTGCAGTGTGGATACACCCATATCGGGATTGAATTGTGCCCACTGATGACCTTCACCTCCATGAACATATGTAATATGAATGGGATGGCAGAATCCCAACTCCCGCCTACAACCAACTATGGAGATTATCAGACACGGCAAAAAACGCGTCAGAAAAATGTGATGCAAACAGAAAAGGGCAACATTATCAGACAACAACATCCTTCAGGATTCCGGGGGCATGGCACAGGCATGAATAAGGTGTCCCTTTGTATTGACAGCTTAGCCCTGTCAATGAAAAAGTGAAGTCTCATCCACGGCAATGCTATGCCCTGGGAATGGCTGAGGACACGGACGTCTGACAATGTTGCCCTTTCTGTTCTCACCACATTCTTCTGATGTGGTTTTGGACACTTTTTGCCACATTTCACTGCATCTGATAATCTCCTATAATTAAAATGTGGTATGAGGCATAGACAAAATGGTTCTGGGCAGAAAGGAGAATAGTACCATTCTATTCTGCTTTGGTCAGACCTCACCTGGAATACTGTGTCCAGTTCTGGGCACCACAATTCAGGAAGGATATTGACAAGCTGGAATGTGTCCAGAGGAAGGTGACCAGGGTGGTAGGAGGTCTGGAAGCCATGCCCTATGAGGAGTGGCTTAGGGAGCTGGGTATGTTTAGCCTGGAGAAGAGAAGGTTAAGAGGTCACATGAAAAGAGATTCCACCTTAGCATTAGAAAGAACTTCCTGACAGTCAGAGCTTGGCTAAGAAAACCCTGTGAAATCCATGGGGTCACCATAAGTCAACAGGTGACTTGAAGGCACATGCACGCACAGAGAGCAGAACCCAAATAAATGGGTTTGAATTACAGGAAAGGAGATTTCAACTAAACAAGGGGAAGAAAATCCTGATTGTAAGATCTACTCTATGGTGGAATAGATTGTGCCAGAGGGTGGTTGTCTCCCTTTTCTAGATGTGTAAAAACCTGAGGTTGGATGATCATCTATCAGGGTGCTTTAGCTGTGAGTTCCTGAACTAGCAGGATTGGTGTGGTCCTTTCCAACTTCAAAATTTGATGGTGCTGTGAAACTCCCCTGTTACAACTTGGATCTTGAAATCTGGTGCCTGTTACAACTTGGAGCCTGAAATCCAAGTTAGTGCTTGTGCACGCACACATTGAGTCTGAAGCTTTATTGTCCCTTGATTGATTGATTCTTGAGTGTGTGTGATGTGTTTGAAAGAGATTAATAAGAACCCTACATACAACGGCTACATAAAAATAAAATAAAGTGGCACTCTGTCCATGAACTCTGTAGGTCCCCAACAGAAAGTAAATAAGAAATTGCATTTGGCACAAAAGATTCCCCCCCCCATCTCCCAAAGCCAAAAACCTCATTGAAAAATAAATTCCAGAGTGCAGTCAAAACAATTGCCAGCTCTTCAGATGGAGCAGCAAGGGAGCCAACGACCAACAGCGATGATTAATAAGTGTTGCCATTTACCAAGAAGCTGTTTGATTAGCGCCGTGTTCACTTCTCCTGCACTCCATCTGTGGGGTGTAATCAAGATCACTTAATGCAGATTAGCTACCCCTTAACACACTCCTTTGTACACCCAATCAAAGTGGTTAAAGAGCATTACAATAATGGACTGTAATGCTCCCTGCACCTCCCATCTGGGTAGCTTGTTGTTGTTATGTGCCTCTAAATCGTTTCAGACTTAGGGTGACCCTAAGATAAACCAATCACGGGGTTTTCTTGGCAAGATTTGTCCAGAGGGGAGGGGGTTTGCCTTTGCCTTCTTCTGAGGCTGAGAGAGTATGACTTGGGAGATTTTCAGACACGTAAAAATCGTCCCTTGCCGCGCGAGCAGCCTCCCGAAACTGCTGCGCGGCAAGGGTCTTTTTCGGACCGCGCTGTGCCTGTTGCGAAGCCGTCCGTGTCACTTCCGTGAAGCTTGGGACGGCTCCGCGTCATATTTCAATCACGGGCAGCCTCCGTGCTTGAAATATGACGCGGAGCCGTCCCAAGCTTCACGGAAGTGACACGGACGGCTTCGCAACAGGCACAGCGCGGTCCGAAAAAGACCCTTGCCGCGCAGCAGTTTCGGGAGGCTGCTCGCGCGGCAAGGGACGATTTTTACGTGTCTGAAAATCTCCTTGCTCAAGGTCACCCAGGGGGTTTCCATGGCCGAGCAGGGATTTGAACCCTGGTCTCCAGTTATAGTCCAACGCCACTATGCCATGCTGGCTCCCTGGGGAAAGTTTTTGTTTTAATTGTGTGTTTATGTGTGAAGAGAATATTGTGAAAAACCAGGATTGTGGGCATTATCTTAAATGTATGGTTCAAATCTATCAGCTTGCATGACATTAATTTTAAAAGAATTACTTTTTCGGACTGCACCTTGCCAAATCCCCCTGCCAGGATGGGCACTGTGGGTTTCTGGAACCTATAATCCTAAAAGTAACTTTTCCAGCCTTGGGGGCATCTAGAGATCCCCATTCCATCCTGTAAGCCTTCTCCTGGATCAAGTTTGGGGAAATTTGTTTAAAAAAAAAAAACTTTATTTATTTGTGTATTTATGCTTTACTGAGTTACTTATGATAAAAATTAAATTCCTATCTCACTGGTAAGAGAGATTCCCAAGGTGGCTTACAATACTAAGCTGAAAGTATGCTTTTTTTAAAAGCACATAAAAATAAAAAGTACGGTTTTAAAAAGCAATTAAAAAGCAAAAAAGCATGCCTGTGTATAAGCAGGTTCATTAAGTCTATTCTCATTTAGCTTCTAGACTATGTGCTCCCCATGTGAATAACCATTCTTGGGATATTTGCATTTGGGATTTTTTTTAAAAAAAAACTATCACTTGGAAGACACAGTCTAGAACACATGCTTCTCAAACAAATAAACATTCTTGGGTAGTTGGCAATAGGGAGATTTATAGAATCATAGAGTTGGAAGAGACCACAAGGGCCATCCAGTCCAACCCCCTGCCATGCAGTAATAAACAATCAAAGCATTCTCAACAGATGTCCATCCAGCCCCTGTTTAAAAACCTCCAAAGAAGGAGACTCCACCACACTCTGAAGCAGCGTATTCCACTGTTGAACAGCTCTTATGGTCAGGAAGTTCTTCCTAATGTTTTGGTGGAATCATAGAATCATAGAATCATAGAATTGCAGAGTTGGAAGAGACCACGAGGGCCATCCAGTCCAACCCCCCTGCCATGCAGGAAATCACAATCAAAGCATCCCCGACAGATGGCCATCCAGCCTCTGTTTAAAGACCTCCAAGGAAGGAGACCCCACCACGCTCCGAGGGAGTGCGTTCCACTGCCGAACAGCTCTTACTGTCAAAAAGTTCCTCCTAATGTTGAGGTGGAATCTCTGTTCCTGGAGCTTGCACCCATTGCTCCGTGTTCCAGTCTCTGGAGCAGCAGAAAACAAGCCTGCTCCATCCTCAGCGTGACATCCCTTCAAATACTTAAACAGGGCTATCATATCGCCTCTTAACCGTCTTTTTTCCAGGCTAAACATACCCAGCTCCCTAAGTCTCTCCTCATAAGGCATTGTTTCCAGACCTTTCACCATTTTAGTTGCCCTTCTCTGGACACGCTCCAATTTGTCAATATCCTTTCTGAATTGTGGTGCCCAGAACTGGACACAGTATTCTAAGTGAGGTCTGACCAAGGCAGAATAGAGTGGCACTATTACTTCCCTTGATCTAGACACTATACTTCTATTGATACAGCCCAAAATTGCATTGGCCTTTTTAGCTGCCGCATCACACTGTTGGCTCATGTTCAACTTGTGGTCTACTAGGACTCCTAGATCCCTTTCGCACGTAGTCTCATTCAGCCAGGTCTCTCCCATCCTATATTTATGCATTTCATTTTTCCGCCCTAAATGCAGTACTTTACATCTGTAGTTTTCCTGTAGTTTGAGTCCATTGCTCCATGTCCTAGTCTCTGGAACAGCAGAAAACAAGCTTGCTTCATCCTCAGTATGACATCCCTTCAGATATGTGTGGATGTGTGGAATGGGTGTCTCACCCCAGCTTTTATTGGACTGCATGTCCCAAGATCCCCTGTCACTCACTATGCTGGCTAGGACTGATGGGAGTTGCAGTCCCTACTTTGTTGTGTGCAGCAGCTCGCTAACACAGTTACACTTTTGGAATGCCTTTTTGCAGCATCCTTCTGTTGCCTTCTCAAGGGGGGAAAAGCTGCTTTGTAACACATTTCTCTCTTTAAGAGCTGTTTTCCAACGGCACAGCGTGGATGACTACACCTTTGTCATACTCAGTTCCTCTTCTTGGTTAACCTGCACTTAAGTGCAGGTCATGCAGAGCTGCCAATCTGGTAAACTGCTGTTTTATGTAAAGATCCTGAAGTTGTAATGTCAGGAGGTTGTTGTTTCCAATTGCTTTCTAAATCCATTGCTTGGAGTGGCTTATAAACAGCTGAACAATGAGGGGACGAGGAGGGGGTAAGGAGCCAAAGGAGATTATCCTTTCACACTTATTGAAAAGACAAGGTCTGACTGAAAGGAAATTTCACTTCCTTCTAAATTCAGCCAAGTTTCTTGTTAAGCTTCACCTTCAATTGCTTTGGAAGATACTTCTAGCTTTGGGGTGCTTTGTCCTAAAGTAAAACTGAGTACAGAAAATAAAAAAAAAGAAGAAGAAAGAAAAACTAATGAGCTCACCATTGTGCCATTTCTTATAAATAACCTCAATATTTAAGCGGCTTTGTGGATGAAATGTCATTTGACTAATCTGGCCAGAACATTGTAGATTGACTCCCTCCATTAATTCAGTCTCAAGAGGCCTGTTGAATATGGCTCCATTATGTTGCCAACAGGAAACAGCAGTTCCTTCTATCCCATTTGTCTCAACATTACTTATGGGTTCTCTTTTTCCCCCTCCAGCTTTTCAGTCTGTTCGCTTTTAGATGAACTTGAATCGGGGAGCAGTCTTGGCGATTCCCATTTTAAAAGCAAAACAAAATGTGATCCTTTAAACTGTCTTCTAATGTACAAAAATATAATAACATTTGGGCCGAATATCCCTGAATTATGTTTACTGAGGGCTGATTGACATAAGCAGGAGAAAGCATGTGCTATAGACACCTTGAGAGAAAGTGTGGTGTAATGGTTTCAGTGTTGGACAATGACTCTGGGAGACCAAGGTTTGAATTCCCTGCTCAGGCATGGAAACTCACTGGGAGTCCTTGGGCTAGTTACACTCTCTCAGCCTCATAGAAAAGCAAAAGCAAACCCCCTCTGAAAAAAAAAACCTCTCAAAAAAACAAAAACCAAGAAAACCCCATGATACATTTGCCTTAGGGTTGCCATAAGTCAAAAATTACTTGAAGGCATGCAGCAACACAACAATGGCCATCTTGGGTCAGCTGAAAATATTTTCCTGCATGAGGCAAAGGGCAAAATGACAGTTCTCTCCCATCTGTGTAGAAAAGCTGGCCATACTGGCCTTTGAATTTTACCTCAGCACTGGTAATAGGTCTCATGATATTTGTTTCTCTGTATAGTTATGAAAACTGGACAGTGAAGAAAGCTGATAGGATAGAGCAATGGTTCTTGACCTTTTCTTTACCAGGGACCCCCTTTAAATATTTTTTTTTTGTTGCCGTGGCCCCCCAAGACTTAACTCAAGATTTAAAACAACAACAACAACAAGAATAATACCTAACAACAGCAGCAACAGCATGTAATAATACAATTACACCATCCATTACACTTTCCCTTCCCTGGAGGAGGCAGGATGACTTTTCTCCTGCTTCTTCCTGCAAGTTTTTGGCTGGAGTGGATTGAATGGCAATGCACAGGCTAAGCCAGCCAGCCAGCCTTTGCCTTGGCTCCTGTCATTGCAGGGAGGAGGTGAGCCAAGTAGACTTCAAGCCTTTGCGGCCGCCCTGTGAGGATATCCCTGGACCACAGGTTAAGAACCACTGAGATAGAAACTCAACTTATTTGAAATGTGGTGCTAGAGGATAGAGAATCAACTCATTTGAAATGTGGTGCTAGAGGAGAGCTCAATGGATACCATGAACTGCTAAAAAGACAAATGAGTGGGTCTTAAAACAAATCATGCCTGAACTCTCCCAAGAAGCCTAAATCCTAAACTGAGACTACTCATATTCTACTTTGGACATATCGTGAGAAGACCTGACTCACTAGGAAAGACAATAATGCTTGGTAAAGCGGAAGGCAGGAGGAAAAGAGGAAGACTGCATTACAAAAGGAATAGACTCAATCAAGGAAGCCAGAGCCCTGAGTTTGCAAGACCTGAGCAGGCTACTTGGAGGTCTCTCATTCATAGGGTCACCCTAAGTAAAAGTCGACTTGATGGCAATTAACAGCAACCAGTGATGGGCCATGGTGGTCAGACTCACTAGCAGTAGATGTGCTCTGGGTTTTAGTCTGAATTTTAAAGGAGTTACTGAAGAGGAATTTCTATCCCTAGGAATCCAAGGGGAAAAAATGGAAGGCCACGCTGCTGTGTCAAACATCTAGATTTATTGAAAGAAATGAATTTCTCTCACACACTCTCATAGCTACGTTGCTGTACAGAATGAAAGCCATGAACCAGTGGTTGGTATTGTTTCCAGAAAGTCTGCAAAGCCCTCATACATTGCGCATATGCTGAGGTCATTGTTCACCAAGCTATGCATTTCATGTTTTGATTTATCTATTAGGATAGTCATCAGACTGGCTGTCTATTGTTTCTTTCTGAATGAGCAAGTTATTCTGTCAGGAAGTCTCTGTATTCCTCTGTTCCAGTGAAGAAAAAGATGTGCTAGTTTAGCAGTTTCTGGTGGAATTCCCTATTAGCCATGACAAATATTATGCTGAAGCCTATAGCACCTTCAGCCCAAGCAAAGTCATGTTAGATTCATTTCCCTTCACTACCTAAAGTGCTGAATCTGTTGGGGTAGAAGAGAGAAGCAGAGACTTTTGTTAGGTAATAATGGGATAGTATGGATGGAGGACAGGGTTTATGCACTACCATACAGTTTACAAAGCTTCTTCTTACACAGAAACAGTAATGGAATTTAGAATCATAGAATCATGAGTTGGAAGAGATCACAAGGGCCATCTAGTCCAACCCCCTGCTCTGCAAAAATACACAATCAAAACACTAGTGAAAGATGGCCATCCAGCCTCTTTTTAAAAACCTCCAAAGAAGGAGACTCCACCACACTACGAGGCAGTGTATTTCACATCTGGACAGCTCTTACTGTCAGAAAGTTCTTCCTAATGTTTAGGTGGAATTTCTTTTCCTGTAGTTTGAGTCCATTGCTCCATGTCCTAGACTCTGGAGCAGCAGAAAACAAGCTTGCCCCATCCTTAATATGACATCCCTTCAAATATTTAAACATGGCTACCATGTCCCCTCTCAACCTTCTCTTCTCCAGACTAAACATGTCCAGCTCCCTAAACCGCTCCTCATAGGGCATGGCTTCCAGAACTCCCGTCATTTAGTCATCCTCCTCTGGACACACATTCCAGCTTGTCAATATCCTCCTTGAATTGTGGTACCCAGAACTGGGCATAGTATTCCAGGTGAGATCTGACCAAAGCAGAATAGACTGGCACATTTACTCCCCTTGATCCAGACATTATACTCTTTTATTTATTTCAGATAGTGGTGGTAGGGTTATAGGCCTTGTTTAATTGATTTATTTCATTTCTATCCTACCTGTCTCCCAATACGGGACCCAAAGTGGCTTACAGTATATGTAGCTAAATGTAGTTAAACAAAATGTTGCGGAAGCAATGTACAGTACAAAAGGTATTTTTTTTAAAAAAAAATATCAAACAGGGCTTTGTAATTTAAACAAATTAGACCTTGCAGTTTCCCACAGAGTTTACCAATGTGGTTGCCAGAGTGATAACTGGAGAAGCTCCTGTACTGTAATGGTTGTGTAGAAGTGGGAATTTCAGGTGGTGTGGCTTGTCATGCAAGCAGGTAACAAGAAACACCTGCTGAAATTCCCTCTTCTACACATCCATTAAAGGTACAGGAACCCTCTCCTGTAGCCAGAATTCACTCTCACTACTCACTAACCAATACTAAACAGGAACTGTGATAACAAATATTCCTATCAGGTAGACTTCCCACCACCTCTGGCATCAAATCCCAAAACTTCCCTACCTATTTTTCAGAGAACCAGGGACTCAAGACAGGCTACATAATCCCTACTGTTAGACAGAGTGAGGTAGCTCCCCCAGGCAGCCTGTTCTCATGTAATGAAAGGATAGCTAACTGTCCCTTATTTTATTGGTGGTAATTGGATCTGAGAGAGCTGCTTATGGAACTTTCTGACTTCTGGGCCAAAATAACTTGGCTAAACTATTTGCTGGTCTGCCTCAGGCAGCCAGATGTCTTGCTCCAGCCCTAGTTGCATGCCTATTTAGCCACTAAATTCAATGGACTTTATTGGCAAGTGCATTGACATGTAACCACCACTTTTATAGCTTTCCTGAGTAGCAAGCAACATTTATCCTTGTCCTTCGACTGGGAAAAGGACAAGGTAAATAAGATCCCACTAACATATGTGAAGTTTCCAAATACTCTTCTTAATATGCCTTCAGTTCAAATTCAAGATGCTGGTGATGACATTCAAAGCCCTACATGGCTTGGGACCTCAAAACTTAAAGAGTGTCTCTTCCTATATGTGTCTGCCCAAGGACTGAGGTCTGCTGGATGATTCTTCTTCCTCAGTGTTTCCTCTGAGGGAGCAATACCTTGGAGGAGACTGTGAAAGAGGCCTTCTCTGCTGTGGCACCCCATTGTGGAACGACATCCCCTTAGAGGTCCAATTTGCACAAATGATGGTGTCATTCCCGCATCAAGAAAAACCTGGGATCTCATTGTGTGAAATAATGAAGGCTATGCACAAGTCTCTAGGTTTCAGGTTTGGGCCCTGAAATGTCTGAGTCTGGGATAGTCCTGACCTGGCAATGGTCTGCCAAAGTCCTAGTCCAACAATCAAACCACTACACCTTGCCTAAAAATCAGAACATTTTTCCTTTTCACAGTGATTGAGTTCTAAAAAAAAAAAAAATTGAGGTTGCTAATCCATGAACCTGACGTGGATCATTTAAGTAGGGACACGTTATCAGATTGGAGACTGTTCCTTGGAAATGAGGACAGGTGGAGCATGAGCCACATTCTACCTAATGCCATTGTTCTATTGTTATGTAAGAATCCTTGGATAAAAGGTCTGTGCCAACAACAATAAATATAACTGCAATGCTGTGCTGTCTCACCTTGCTGCAACCAGAAAAGCAGAGGGTGTTTTGTTTTCTGGAACAACATGAGGCAGTTGTAAAGGAGAGGACTTACAACTGGATACCCTAAATTGTTCTGGAGCTACAAGCCCCTGTGTACATTTGAGGAGAGGCTCAAAAATCAATGATAAAAATCAATGATTGCCTAGCTCTGTCTGTATTCCATTTCTTTGCATTCTTGATAGCAATTAAAGGTGGCACTTGGGCTGCATCTGCACTGCAGAAATAATCCAGTTTGATACCACTATAACTGCTATGGCTCAATGCTATGGAATCCTGGGATTTGTAGTTTGTTGTGGCACCAGGGCTCTGACAGAGAAGGCTAAATATCTCACAAAACTACAAATCCCAGAATTCCATAGCATTGAGTCATGGTAGTTAAAGTGTTGTCAAACTGGATTATTTCTGCAGTGCAAATGCAGCCTATGTCAAGGAACTGAGTCAAACCACCGTTGTTGTTTTTTAAGGTGTTTTTAATCACCAATTTGACTTGTTTTTGTGTATACAGTGTTGTGCTGTATATTGTATATATAGTGCTGGTCATGATCTGTAAAGCCCTATACAGCTTAGGTCCAGAATGTTTGAAAGTCCGTATCTCCCTATGTGAACCTACCAGGGTTTTGAGATCCACAGAGGAAGGCTTTCTCTTGGTCCTGCTGCTATCACAGGCTCACTTGGTGAGGACATGACACACACACACACCACAGAGAGAGAGAGAGATTGAGAGAGAGACAGACAGACAGACTTCTCCATGGTTGCTCCCTACCCTCTGGACTGGCCCCTTCCTGCTTTCCTTTCACTGGCAGGCAAAGACATTTTTGTTTAAGCAGGCTTTTAATGTATACACAGGAGGGTCTTTATTGGATGTATTATTTATCTTTTATTTATTGTTAAAATGTTTTATCTGGTGATTTTAACTGTTTTAAATCTTATTAGTTCTTAATAAGTTCTTTTTAAAAAAACCTGAATTTGGACCGTTTTTGAGGAGAGGAACTCAAGAATGCATGCATTTTATTTTTTATGTTTTAAACACACACAAAACTTTGTAGTTTTCTGTCTTGGACAGTGACCCTCGAAAATGGCTGTTGTACTGTTGGACATCTGTTGAAAATACTTTTGATTGTATCTTCCTGCATGGCAGGGGGTTGGACTAGATGGGCCTTGGGAGTCTCTTCCAATTCTGTGATTCTATGAAATAAATCTACTTCTATGAAACAAATCTATTTCTTTTACATTGTAAAGCTGCCTTTACTATATGTTAAGAAGGATGGGAAGAAATGCCAGAATTAAAAAGCCATCACCTGTTGGTGATACAATATACAAGTGACAGCCCAGGAGGCAGGTCCCTGGCTCATTCAGCCAACATGGAGAGGAGGAAGTAGCAACTTTGACAATAGGGTAGGCCCATGACATGGCTCAGAAGCAGGCAGTTCATTCATGGCCCTCCTGATATTGTTGGACTGTAACTCCAGCATTCCCCACCATTGGCTAGGACCGATAGCAAGTGTAGTCCAACCACATATCCCCAGCCCTCCTGGAGCTGGTGTAGGGCAGGTTTGTTACCCAAATTGCATGGGGTCCAGGAAAAACCCACTCGTGTCTATATATTAATATGGGGAATTTTAATTAGCTCAATATAGCAGCGAAAGGTCAGGTAACTGCGGGACCTTTTGACCTATGTATGCTGGTAGTAACTGATGAAACTCGCAGCCAGTAAATAAAATAGAATGATTTTTATTGAAAAATAATCTCAGAAGCATTCATGCCAACATTCAGGCTTGAAGCAATCACACAAAGGCTAACAAAAGATAGAAGAGAGTTTTAGGATAGAGGAATAGAGTTTGGGATGATGGGCTATACTGTAACTGTCTGGCAAGCAGAGATTTGTGCAGAAGAAGATACTCAGATGGAGCTCTGAGGGTCACACAGCAGAAAGAGTGATGGGAAGTATGAGGGCTGTGAACACTTTGACTGTGTTTTGGGATGATATTTATAGCCAATATTTACCCTTAAGGGGTGTTATGAATGGAATACAATGTTAGATGGAGTTTCCCTGAGCTAGACAATGGAAAGCTCCGCTATGTTAATGATCACTAATGGCTGAGACATTAAGACTGATTGGTGTCAGGCAACCTTCTATCGTTGAGGTTAGAGGTGCGAAGGAAAACCAGTTTTCAGAGTAATGAGTGTTCCTGCCACTTGACTGAATGACTAATTTCCAGCCGTGTCCAGGAGAATTAGCACATTCCACCCCAACTACCCATCCAAGGGGAGTCCACATAATTGCTACCCGGGCATGTCTTTGGGGGAATTCTTTAGGTTTTGCACAAACTTTAGCTCAGTCCCTATTTGGGGGGAAGTCTAGTTCTACTGCTAACCTTGTGAAGCACCAATAAATAAGTCAATTTATGAAATATAGCCAACTGATAAATTATTCAAGGGCAGGGGTGTCAGGGCAGGTAACGGGTTGTAGGCTTGAAACAAACAGTTCTGTTCTGGAAGCAAATTCTAGGATGGAGTGGGCAAAGTGTGGCATCTGCATTGTATGCACCCCTTTTGTTTTGAATCATAAAATTGCAACTATATGCTTCTAGATGCCATGGGGGCATTTTTGCCACATTCTAGGCCCACCGGGTCATTTTAGGCACAAAACAGGACTTAACAGGACGTGCTGTCTGATCCCTTTTACTAACATCCCTAGTGCTGCAGAAGGAAAAAGGCTCAAGGCACAGATGAAGGAGGATGTTGGAGAAACTGGGTGCTTGGAGACATTAGATTTTGTCTGTCTTTCTTTGTCAATGCTGTATGGATGTGTAGGAAGTAGAACTTCTTCTAGTATAGGGCATCTATATGATTCCAGTCCTGGTTTGAACAAGCATCCTGCTGGGGAGACCAGAGAGAGGAGAGCTAGTTGCATCTAGTGGTGCCTAAGACAGCATCAAACCAACTGCCCAATGCACCCCAGAATCCTGCTCAAAGGGCTGGGAAACAATCTAGAGCATTGCTACTCAACATTGTGGTCCATGGACCAGTGCTGGTCCCTGAACTGTCTGTTGCTGGTCCTTGGTGAGCTTCCAGCAAAGAAAGAAACATTTATAGTCAATGGACATGCCTATGGTACCAGTCCCTAGCATGGGGCAGGGGGGATTACCATCCTCCCATATCAGGTAATTTAAGAAGTACTGCTTTAGAGTAGGATTTTGGCACTGTGAAGGGCTACAGCAGGGAGGGAAGTACCAATGCCAGCAGTTTTGGACTTAATCTTGTAGTTGGGTTCAACACAGTGTTGGATTTGCATAAATCGACCTAAAGTGTGGGATCATTTTACATCTCTAAAAGATGGATTTTAGGTATGTTGGTCCTGCACACACAGAGTATATTTCCGAAAGGACAGCCCAAGCCTGCATATATAACCCCTGCCTAGTGAGAATGTCAGCCAAACCAGTATTGCTCAAAGGGACAGAAGTGAAGAGCACCTCAAGTAAGTTAAGAGATCTTGCTTGAAGCTTTGTCAGGACGTGGCATCTGACAGAAGGCTCAGGTTAACTTTCATACCAATCCTACCTTGTCAGGTCAAGTATGGCTTCAAAGCAAAAGATAACATGTTGAGAACAGCCCTAAGGCAGGTGATGGGAAATTACCTACTTCCCCAAATAAATCACATCAACAAGGAAAGTTTCTAAAATGAAGCCAAAATTTACCAAAGCATGACTGCTCCCAGGCTTTGGAACTCCCTCTAGGGAGGCTAGGATGGCTCCCTGCTTGCTGTAATTTTGCCAGCATGTGAACACTTTTCTATACCAACAGACACTTAAGAATTGACTGTCATTCCTTTTAATGGTGTGCTGTTTTGTTGATTTTTGTCTTCTGCCTTTTAATGGATTTTTAAATGGGTTTTAATTCTATACATTTTAATAGTATTTTAAAAATAACTTTTCTGTGTTTGCTGATGCTTTTGTATGTGTTTTAATCTGCATTTGTGTTAACTTGTGTAAGGTGCACTGAGTGTAAATACTGGGTAAAAGGTGGGATACATGTTTGGTGATCATAGAATCATAAGAGTTGGAAGAGGCCACAAGCACCATCCAGTCCAACCCCCTGCCATGTAGGAATACACAATCAAAGCACTCCCAACAGATGGCCATCTAGTCTTTATTTAAAAAAACCTCCAAAGGTGGTGACTCCAACTACTCAACCATTCTCTGAAGATGCCAGCCACAGATGCAGGCAAAACATCAGAAAGAAAGTACTCCAGAACACGGCCTGACAGCCCAGAAAAAAAAAAAACACAAGGAAAATCTATGTATTCCACTGTCGAACAGCTCTTACCCTCAGAATGATGGTGGTGATATCATTACCTGTTGTAAGAAGTGGATCCAAGTTCAACCACAAAAACTTGCAGGGAGCAATTTCCTCTCCAAATTATTTATGTAATCTCTTCCCCCAAATCCAAACACACAGTAGCAAGCACTGCTGGGCAAATGCAAAACAGTACTTGCATTTATGAGCAGTCAGAGCCTTCCATTCTAGGTGCAAGAGATCCTCCATAATGCACACAATTGTGTTTAAAGGTGTGAAACTCTGGCAGACCAGTGGCAAACTGGACTATAATAAGACAAACATATTTAAACATCCATGTTCATTAGCTCTTTCTCACATGTATTTTGATGTTTAAAGATGCCTATCTGTCCACTTGCAGATACTTGCTGTATGCAGGATGCCAACAAACAGCAGTGTCTGTGCAAAATGTGAGACTAAATTCAGTCCCTTAAGCCTTTTGGAGAATTAGGGCTGATTTAGATGTCACTTCCCGCTAACAGCTGAAAAGCCGGGCCGCATGGGAGTTATCAACAGAGGCCAAGCACTGGGCTGAAGATGTGAAACATCAACTAGCAATATTGCATGGCCTAAGGGGTAGTCAGCACCAGCATACTAATATTCTATAACTTTAGGCTGGTTCATGTGGAAGAGACACTAAGTCTGCAAGCCAGTTCACCACGGATGCCACAGAAACCTGCACTGAGTTCAATAGCTCTTATTTCTGATCAAACAGATAAAGGATTTCACTCTTAAAACACTGTAGTTCCTTGCACAGATTGCCTTTAAAGGATAAAGTTTTTCAGAACCAACTACAGGCTAAGCATAATCTCTAGTGTGGTGATTTTTGAGTAGGTGGTGGTAGTAAAAGTAATAATTGCAACTAGGATAGCTGTACCCAGAATAACATACATCGTTATAGGATATTGTAAAGGTTATAAATGAATAACTCATTTTATATATTTATTTATATATTTCATAAATTGTTTTATGTGGTTTTCCTCAGAATTCTTTCACACAGTTCAGCTACATGGAATTATTTTAGGAAAAATATTGCATTGTTTTAGATGTGGATGGTGAGTGGCTGAGGGAGTGAGAGGCGTTTGTGAGGCTGGGGTTATAAAGACTGAGTGGCAGGAGTGGATTGTGAGGTGAAGAGGGAATTTGCATGTGGCTGGTGATTGGCTGAGGGAGAGGAGGGAGGGGATTGGTTGGGTATGTTTCCTAAGTGGCCAATCAGCACACTGGGAAAGGAAACATACCCAGGAGTTTTATAGAGAGAGTTGGTACTGAAGTAAAATGCTTATTTTGTGTTCAGGTTACATGTATGATCACTGCAGCAAGTTATCTTAGAAAATGTATTTCTTCATCTGTGGGAGAAAAGGATCAAAAACTCTTTAGGTGGTGCTTCCTATCTGCCCCCTCCCCAACATACTTGCATTAAAATTATGCCTGGCTAATTTGGGGGTCATTAGTAAGCAAGGGGATCTTGTAGCACCTTTGAGACTGAGAGAAAGAAATTGTAGCGTAAGCTTTCGTAGACTTGGTCTACTTCCTCAGATGCATGAAGTGAACTTCTTTCTCTCGGTTAGTCTCAAAGGTGCTACAAAATCCCCTTGCTTACTGATAATCCAGACTAACATGGCTATGTCTTTGAATTCTACCCCTTGGGGGACATTTTGAATGGATAGTTTTTCTTTATTTTTTTAAAATGTTAACAGTTGAATTGAATTATTTAAAACAGTGACATCAATGTGTACAGACTAGAATGCTCTGCCCCCAAGGAGCTTATTGTAGAAAATTTGAACGCAAGAATCCCTCAAGGGAGCAAGGAATGTGAAGATGAAGTCAAATGCCAGACAGAATTTGTGCTTGGTGTAGTTTTACATAGCTTGGCCTTGTCTCAGTACCACTTTTTTTAAAATTCCAATGCACATTTATATTTGCAGGTAGACTTACAGCATTGATGAAATATTGTTCTGAGTGTGGATTTGCTCTTAATAAGGAAGCACACATCTCCTTTTGAAATGGAGCCTTCCTACAACCTCCTCTTCACTTGCAGCCAGTCTCCCCTGCAAAGCCGCACTTCAAAAGTGGAGGTCCTCCGGAATAGCTTGATGTAGAGGAGCTATATTTGGTGCAATGGAGCTGACTGCAATCATACTTCTCCACATACCATATTCCCTTTGAATCTCCCTCCCCCCCTTTATTAATTTTTGCACATTAATAGCATACAACTTATATAACATTGCAAATATATTTCTACATTATAACAGAAGCATTTCTCCACCCTCACACTCTCAATCCCCACCAACGGCTATGAAAGATATTTTAATATCCATTACCTATAATGTGGAATATCTTAAGTTTCTTTCACTTCTTTGTATCCCTTTTCACCTTTGACTTTCTCAATCCAAAACTCTCATGTATCCTACCAGGCCATTTCCTTTATTTGACCATAATATTTTTCTTTTCTCTCCCTTAAAAAAATAAAATAGATAATCTGCTATATAATGTGTCCAATTGTTTTTGTCTGAACATTGTTTATTTTTCCACCGCAATGCCATTACTGTGTGTATTGCTCTTAAAATATTTTTTATTACATAATCTTCTATTTTACTCAATTCCAATTTCCTTAGATTCAAAGTTAGGCCATTCTCTTTATTAAATTGGAGATTTCTTCCCATCATTTTATTTACCTTTTGAATAATTTCTAACCAACATTTCTGTACAAAGGGACACTCCCACCACATATGAAAATATGTCCCTTTTTGCCCACATCCATACCAACAATTTGAGGAGGGATGCTTATCATTGAGATCTGGTGTGGGGTTTTATACCACTTACTGAATAATTTTAATTGTTGTTCTCTAACCTTTAAGTCTTTGATTTTTATTATCTGGGAGATCCAAAACGCTATTTCTTCTACGTTTATGCTCAAATCTTTCTCCCATATTCCAATCAAATCTTCCTTTATTCAAAATTGTTTCTCCAAAAGTAACTTATATACCTTCCCCATCAACCCTTTTCCTCCTCTAATCCTTCTTTTCAATATTTTCTCAAATTGTGACAAATTATCCTCTGTTCCTTTTATGTCTTGTAAAAACTCTCCTATTGCCATCAAGTGGAGTCATAATTTCTTATCAATTGAGTTAATTTTTCAATCAGTTTCCCTTTTTCTTCAAATAAATCATCTATAATTATATATCTTTCATTACCTTAATCACTCTACCTAACTCGTAATTTCCACTTTTATTTATTGGGTACCAGTTCAAATTTTCTAATTTTATACTAATAGATCATTTATTCCTTTGAATTCTATATGACATTATGTGCATTTCAGTGCTGAGCTGTGTGCTGGAAAACTGAAGCTTCTGCCAAGAGCATCAAGTGTGAACCTACTGGATGAAAGTAAATGCTACTGCCTTTCTGCAGTTCAATTTCAACTGCTGTTTCTTTATTTTGAAGGAGGGATGTGTGAGTGAAACACTCCAGTAGCTTGGAATTACCAAGAGTTGAAAATATGTCCTTGCTTACAGAGGACTGGAAGCACCAGTGTGGCTGAGCCAAAAGTAAATGGGAGAGAAGAGGCAGGGCAAGGGCTAGAGAGAGCAAAAGTGTTATGTTATGGAGATGTGGCAATACATCTAATTTGCTAGTATTTTTCACAGAAATGGGTGAGGCCATAGCGTCCCAACTTCAATCCAAGGCACTTCCAGACAGGAATGGGAGGAGGAAGGGGAAAAAAAAAAACCTTTTGCCAACAGCTCGCCAGGGGTTTCCGAGTCAAGTGCCGACAACACTAGTCCGGACAGGCCAATTGGTCTGAGACAGCATAAAACAGTTTCCTAGAATTGCTAAGATAAAATCAACCTATGCTTTGCTGCAAAGAATGAAACAGGAACAAAGTCCCTGCCCAAAACTTTGCATTAAAAGAGATTAGACACTGGGTTCAGAGAACAATTACTTTGGATCTCTTTAAAAGGGGACAGGAAAAATTCCTAGGCCAGCAGTGGTTACTCTTCAGGACAGCTGTGAATAATCCATTTATCAGAGACAGGTGCTTTGTATATCATAGAGAATGTCAGACACAGGATACAGTTGGCCACTGTATGATTGACTTGGTGGGCACATGGTCTGATTCAGCATGGTTCTTTGGATGTTCTTATGGGTAGCACTAGAGGACCAATGGTGAAGCCAAAAAAAAAAAAAAATGGCTTTAGTGGAGCTCAGAAAGAGAGATAAACGAGAAGGAAATATGTTGACAAGCAGAAGACCTTATGCAGGGTAAAGAGAGAAGAGAGACTGCAGTAGGAGCTGTACACAGAACAATGAGAGTGAGAATGTGTATTGAATGGAAAAGAGGAGAGTTAGAAGAGAGAGGTTGTAAAGCTGATGCACATGAAACATAGCCATGCATGTTTGGTTAATGATAGTAAGTTGCTCACATGGCCTAGGAACTGCTGTGTTATTGTTTTGAAGGGGCTACTATGCGTTCAGATTCCAAGCGCAGACACATAGTAAAGGGAAAAGAAAAGAGACTAAACCAAACAGTACTGTGGCTTTACGATGCAATTTTTATCAGCAGAACGTTAAAGAGTGCCAGCAAGCGCATACCATGGTACGGAAAGAAAGTGTCACTATTTAGTCCTTCAGAAATCCTTCTCCATGTCCTCTTCTGCTGCAGGCATATCTGCTTACATTTAGCCAAAATGTTTTCTGCATCACACTCCTCTGTTTACTTGGCTTAACTGCACACACAACCACTAAGCCCCTTCCAGTAATGGGCAAACTAGAAAGAGACTCAACCTCAAGGTCATTTTTACTGTGAAGAAACTAAAAGAGTCTGAAGAAGAATCAATATTTCCTTGTACAGGACAATGAAACAGAGTATCTTTTATTAGCAGCTTCACAAAGTTACAACAGAAGTAAATGAAACATTTTTTATGTTAAAACTGATATCTGAAAAGCTATACATACTATAAACTCTGCAGTACAGCAGGTAGCATAAAAAGGAAATCCAACTGAAATTTCGTATAGCTGCTGGCTATTGTTTCCAAGGCACGCTGGTGAGGGAAGTATTTTGAATCTGTCCATAGTGAAGTCTCTGGAAAACAGCAGAACAAAAAACACAGAGATGTATATATTCTTGGAACTAATAATTATTGGTCTCTCTGGGGACTATCACTTTGCAGGTGGTGAGAGAGCAGCAATTAGAAATGTTACTGATTTATATGGGGAAGCCCATTATATGACTTTCTGGAGAAAAACAAAATAGCTTTGCTATTAAAACAGAAAAAATTGATGGTTTCACATTCACAATGGTTTAAAAATCCATTTTTAAAACTTTTTTTCATATATATTTTTATTAATGGTAATAACAGTTCTAATAATCAACTTATTTACATAATTATACTTGATTTTCTATTCATTGATTATCTATACATAGTTATTAGTTAATTATCTAATCAAATCTTACACAGGTATAGTATATAATATATATATTATCTATTGTATCTATTGTATAACATTTAATGTGTCTATTTTTATATTACACAGACATATAACATACCCTCTACCTTCTTCCCTTTTATCATCTTTTAACACTTTCCCCTTGAACTTCTCTCTTTCCCTTTCTTCATTCCTTCTTACACACATCTTTTCCCACCTTCACACTTACACATACACCTTCAACACTTTAGAAGGGAGGGGGAAGGTGAGAGGGTCAATATATAAATAGTTAATGCTACATTTAAGAATCACAGGGTGGAGATGGAAGAGAGAAAAATGCATTTTTAAAGGTAGACTTTCTCACACATTTAATGCAAACCAGTTGTGGAGATACCTGGATAGGTCTATGTTTACTCTAGAAGAGCACAGGTTCAGCTTTGGTACGATCACAGAATTGTGATGATATACCATAGAATCATAGAATTGCAGAGTTGGAAGAGACCACGAGGGCCATCCAGTCCAACCCCTGCCACGCAGGAAATCACGATCAAAGCATCCCCGACAGATGGCCATCCAGCCTCTGTTTAAAGATCTCCAAGGAAGGAGACCCCACCATGCTCCGAGGGAGTGTGTTCCACTGCCGAACAGCTCTTACTGTCAAAAAGTTCCTCCTAATGTTGAGGTGGAATCTCTGTTCCTGGAGCTCTGTTCCATTGCTCTGTGTTCCAGTCTCTGGAGCAGCAGAAAACATGTCTGCTCCATCCTCAACGTGACACCCCTTCAAATACTTAAACAGGGCTATCATATCGCCTCTTAACTGTCTTTTTTCCAGGCTAAACATACCCAGCTCCCTAAGTCTTTCCTCATAAGGCATCGTTTCCAGACCTTTCACCATTTTAGTCGCCCTTCTCTGGACACGCTCCAATTTGTCGATATCCTTTTTGAATTATGATGCCCAGAACTGGACACAGTATTCCAGGTGAGGCCTGACCAAGGCAGAATAGAGTGGCATTATTACTTCCCTTCATCTAGACACTATACTTCTATTGATGAGCCCAAAATCGCATTAGCCTTTTTAGCTGCCGCATCACACTGTTGACTCATGTTCAACTTGTGGTCTACTAGGACTCCTAGATCCTTTTCGCACGTAGTCTCATTCAGCCAGGTCTCCCCCATCCTATATCTATGCATTTCATTTGTTCGCCCTAAGTGCAGTACCTTACATTTCTCCGTATTGAATTTCATTTTGTTAGCTTTGGTCCAACTCTCCAGTCTATCCAGGTCATTTTGAATTTTGATCTTGTCTTCTAGGGTATTAGCCACACCTCCTGGTGTGGCTAATTTGGTGTCATCTGCAAATTTGATAAGTATGCCCCTAATTCCCTCATCCAAGTCATTGACAAAGATGTTGAATAGCACTGGGCCCAGGAGAGAACCCTGTGGCACCCCACTGGTCACATCTTTCCAAGACGAAGAGGAGCCACTGCTGAGCACCCTTTGGGTTCGGCCGGTCAACCAATTACAAATCCATTGAACAGTTAACTTGTCTAGCCCACATTTTACAAGCTTGTTTGCAAGAATGTCAAGGGGAACCTTGTCAAAGGCCTTACTGAAATCAAGGTATGCGATATCCACAGCGTTCCCTTCATCTACCAAGCTGGTAATTTTATAAAAAAAGAGAGATCAGATTAGTCTGGCATGACTTGTTTCTCTGAAACCCATGTTGACTTTTTGTGATTATGGCATTGTCTTCCAAATGTTCACAGACTCTTAGAATTCCACATACCTATGTGGAATATGGCTCATAGAACTAAGTGTAGACTTGTCTTATCTGTGCAGTAGAGGGCACCATGGGAGCCAGTATGGTGTAGTGGTTTCAGCAGTGGACTATGATTCTGGAAACCAGAGTTTGAATCCCTGCTTGGCCACGGAAACCCAGTGGGTGATCTTGGACAAGTTACACTCTCTCAGCCTCAAGAGGAAGGCAAAGGCAACAACCCCCTTGAACAAATCTTGCCAAGAAAACCCTGTGATCATTTGCCTTAGGGTCAGCATGAGTTGGAAATGACTCGAAGGCAAACAACAGGGCATCACGCCACTTCAGGCTACAAATGTGTGGTGCCATTTCCCCACATAAACAAAGTAAAGGGGAGGGGGGGTATTTTCCCCATCCTGAAAATTTGAGCAGGCTTTTACTCTGCAAGTAAAAAAAACAAACAATGCCTAAGATCCTATATTGGGGCTGTGTAATGTAGATGTCTTTATGTGGAGTTGATTCAATGTGCTATAGGAAACATTTACATCAAATGGCAATTTTGCACCATGGAACCAAGACAAAAATGTGCACAACTTTGCTTTCATAGTCTTGAACTGCATGCAGGTGTTCTGCATCAGAGAAAAATATCCAACCACAACTTTCTTAGTGGTGTGCGTAAGACACCAACAGGATTCCAGTTGTTGCTGTTATTGCTATCATCCTGCCTTTTTCCCAGTATGAGACTGACCACAGTTAAAACCAACTTAGTTAAAAATTCAGAGGAAACGGAAGTCGTGCTGGCTTCCTCCTGTGCTAATTTTCTTCTTCTAGATAAGTATTCCTTTTAAAAGTTGGGGACAGAATTAACCCCCCCCCCCACCTATTTCCTGCATGAAATGGTACTCTCCACTCTACCACATCATTCTGTTACATTGCACAGATATGACTGTTAAAAAAAAAGTCAGCCAAATCTTCAAATAACAGGCCTATCTGAGGTATTATCCAGGGCAGCTGATCTGAATCCTGAGAAGTGATATGTAGGCCTTATTCGGATAAATAAACTTTTGGCTGGACTGTACCACTTCAAATTGCAAATGAAAGCTCACACGACTAAATACAGTCGTCCCTTCACATTCGCGGGGGTTCCGTTCCGCGGACCCCCGCGAATGTGAAAAATCCGCGAATAACTACACCCCTCCCCCTCCCTCCCCAGGCCTTCGCGGGGCCTTCCTAGGCCCCGCGGAGGCCTCACCGGCCCTCCCTCCCACCCTCCCCGGGCCTTCGCGGGGCCTTCCTGGGCCCCGCGGAGGCCTCACCGGCCCTCCCTCCCACCCTCCCCGGGCCTTCGCGGGGCCTTCCTGGGCCCCGCGGAGGCCTCACCGGCCCTCCCTCCCACCCTCCCCGGGCCTTCGTGGGGCCTTCCTAGGCCCCGCGGAGGCCTCACCGGCCCTCCCTCCCACCCTCCCCAGGCCTTCGCGGGGCCTTCCTAGGCCCCGCGGAGGCCTCACCGGCCCTCCCTCCCACCCTCCCCAGGCCTTCGCGGGGCCTTCCTAGGCCCAGCGGAGGCCTCACCGGCTCTCCCTCCCACCCTCCCCAGGCCTTCGCGGGGCCTTCCTAGGCCCCGCGGAGGCCTCACCGGCTCTCCCTCCCACCCTCCCCAGGCCTTCGCGGGGCCTTCCTAGGCCCCGCGGAGGCCTCACCGGCCCTCCCTCCCTCCCTCCCCAGGCCTTCGCGGGGCCTTCCTAGGCCCCGCGGAGGCCTCACCGGCCCTCCCTCCCTCCCCAGGCCTTCGCGGGGCCTCCGGAGGGCCTCCGGGCGTCCCGCGAAGGCCTCCCCACCCCTCCCCAGGTCTTTCACGGGGCCTCTGGAGGCCCCGTGTCGCGGTTTTGGGGGGGCCCGGGGGGGCCCTCCCAAAACCGCGAATAACCGAAACCGCGAATGTCAAGTTCGCGAATGTGGAGGGACAACTGTACTCTTCCATACCCCGAAAGCAAACAAAACAGTGATATAGTCCCACACAGAAATTACTACCTCAGTCAGAAATAGTCTGTGCAGGAAAGGATGGATAAAAATGTGTTTTTTCAAAAAAATTAAGTTTTTTTAAAAAATATCCAATTGTAAGGCTAAAGCTTCTTTTAAATGATATATAGGGAAACACTAAAGGAGTTAACTATACGAGTTCTACAGATAATACCTAAACTGACTCATCGGCTATACAGTTGTCCCTTCATACTCGCTGGGGTTTGTTCCAGGAACCCCCCCCCCTCCAGGACCCCCATGGATGCCAAAATCCATGAATACTCAACTCCCATTATATACAATGGCATAGCAAAATGGTGTCCCTTATATAAGATGGCAAAAATCAAGGTTTGCTTTTTGGACTATTATTTTTTTTAAGAATATTTTCAAGCCGTGAATACTTAAATCCGTGGATACAGAGGGACAACTGTACTAGATACACAGAGTTAAAGGAAATGTCTTCATGTAACTAAAGAACCAATCTGATTCTTTCTCAGATGCCAGTATTTATGCTCTACCTACCAAAACACAGGCCCTATATTTTCAAATTTAAACAGTTTTGTTTTGACCAGTAACTATTCATTCTTACTCCTACTTATTAGTCATGTACTCCTCTTTAGACTGGCAACCTTGAGAATTTGAGCAAAAAATAATTTTAGAAGTAGCAGTTACTCACTGTAATACGACTTTTAATCTGATTGAGGTACATATCTGGTAAATGTGTTTATTGCTTCCAAGTTTTAATTTGCCGGTTTTAATCTTACAATTTTTTAGAGATTGTATTTTTGAAATTTCTCTTAGAAAGCTGATTTTTTTGGGGGGGGGCAAAAAGCAACAGCAGCTTAATTATATTGTAGTGTTAAGTGATGATGTCTGAACATTTTTGTCAGGTTCACCCATCTGTGCTTCTTATGCAGTCTTCAACTCAGTGCTCTCCGGATGTATTAGATTACAACCCCAAACCTCCCAATCAGCATGGTTGGGTGTAGATGGGTGATTTTATGCCTTCAACATAAAAAGTGCTTTTATCTTCAGGAGACTGACTGAACTCTGAAGTCATCAGGAAAAGGCCCTTCTAATGTGTTTATTACCAGGACAACCTAGGCTTATGAGTACAAATGAGAGGATGGCCTTTTCAATGGAGGCCCCAAATCAGTTTCCATCAAGGTTCCTTCTTTGAAAGTCTACAAGGAAGAACCATTTGTTTCTAGTAGCCTTTCCATAGGCTTTAGGGGCTGCTGGCTTTACCAGGAATATCTGTTGTTTTTACTGAATCAGTACTTGTTTTTGCTGTGTTTTTATCTTCTACTTCATCTTGGTAAATTCCATCCTTAAAGTTCCCTGAACATGATTTTAAATAACTGAAATAAACAAAGATTAAGGCTGAAAAACTGTCAGGATATTACAACATTGTTAACTCTCTACAGCCATACTCTTTACTCATTTGTGTAAGGGGTATCCAATAAGTGGTTCCTCATTTGGCTGCAGCTTAAAGGAATGTTGGCATTAAACCAGATCTCAGCCTGAGTGATGATTTATATGCACAAGAGCTACTCTGGTCCATACACCTTATCTCAATTCACTGATAGCACCTTCAAGCAGGTAGCTGTCCAGCCTCTTTCTTAAGACATCCAGAGAAAGAGACGCTCCCGCCTCTCTAGGTAACTGGCTCCATTGCTGAAGTGCTCTTACTGTCAAGTTGTTACTTCTATTATTTAATGTACCCACCCACCGTAACTTCAAACTATTAGACCTGGCCCTACCCTCTGGGGCAGTAGAGAACAAACTTGTACCCTTCCTCTGTGTGACAGCCCTTAAGATATTTAAAGAGTGCAATCATGTCACTCCTCAGACTTCTCTTCAGCTGGGTGAACATGCCCAGCTCTCTCAACCTTTCCTCTGATGCTTTTTTTCTCCATACCTCTTATCATCATTGTTGCCCTTCTTTGAACCCGCTCCAACTTGTCTAAATCCTTCTTAAAATGAGGTGCCCAGATCTGAATTCAGTACTCCAGATGATGTCTGACTAGCGCAGAATATAGTGGGACTATTAATTTCCTTGTCTTGGAAACTACAGTTCTATTAATGCAGGCTAAAATATTGTTCACCTTCTTTGCTGCTTTGTTATGCTCAACTGATGATCAACAATTATTCCAAGGTCCTTTTCACATGTACTGTTGCTAAGCTGATCAATTCTTTTGCACAACATCCACAGTGAGATCTGAATTCCGGCTTCTTGGTGTATTTTTGCATGTCCATATTCCCTTGGAATGGATTTGCTTTTGCAAGTGACTAACAAAGTGATTCAAAGTACGAGAGCTTACCATGTATGGTCTGTGCCAACTGTGGCCAGTCCAGAATGTACTAAACCATGATCAATGCAGAGCGAAACAGCTGTCTCTTCAAAAGCAGCTATAGTAGCTTGTTACCTCCCCCCAACCATAACAGAAATGATTGCCTGTTTCTATTCTTAGACATAACTGGGCAAAGACACACTGGGAGAAAGGTTTTGAGGTTCTCTTGATAGTTTGGCTACAACTAAATTAAATTTCCTTTCACCTTAAAGACCAGCATGGACAGAACTTGAAAAAGTCATCCACTACCAAGTCAAGTCTTGGAATTTGTAGTTTTAAAAGGTGTTTAGCCTTCTCTCACCAAACTACAAATCACAGGATTCCATAGGAATAAGCCCTGGCAAATAATCTAGTTTCAAACTGGATCATCTGTGTAGTGTGGATTTGGCCAAAGTCTACATTTATCAACCTGTTATCAACTCCGGCTGATACACCAGCTGCGCCCTTTCCTGGAAACCAGGGAACTTGAAACTGTGGTACATGCACTGGTAACCTCCCGTCTGGATTTCTGTAATGCGCTCTACATGGGGCTACCCTTGTGCTTGACTCGGAAACTTCAACTAGTTCAGAACATGGCAGCCAGGTTGATTTCTGGTGTTTCCAGAACAGAGCATATAACACCTGTGCTAAAAGCTCTCCACTGGCTGCCTATTAGTTTCTGGGCACAGTACAAGGTGTTGGTTATAACCTTTAAAGCCCTATATGGCTTGGGTCCAACTTATCTCCGGGACCGCCTCCTTCCGTATGACCCTCCCCGCGCACTTCAGTCCTCTGGGAGGAATCTGTTACAGCCTATGAAAACAAGGCTGTCGGTGACCTCCCAGAGGGCCTTCTCTGCTGCCGCTCCCAGATTATGGAATGACCTGCCAGACGAGATCCGTCTTATTACCACCTTAGACAGCTTTAAAAAAGCTGTCAAGACGGATCTTTTCCGGCAGGCCTTTCCTGAATAACTATCCTGGCCCAAGACTCGGCTGTCTTTTCTGAGCTGCAATCAGATTTTTTTTAAACTATTGTATGTTTTAATTTTTTTTCTTTCTAATTTTTATATATATTAATTACTGTATGTTTTTAATCTTTTATAATTTAATATTATTTTAAGGGGTGGGTGGGCTAGGGTACTGTGACTATGGAGTTTTTATATTGTAAGCCGCCCCGAATGCGTTGCAGAGGGGCGGGATAGAAATAAAATTTTGTTTATGATTATGATTATGATTATACATTTGGTTGTGATTTTATTTATTTTTCCAGCTTAGAGTTTTGAAGGCTGTTTCTTGCAAAGCCACTAGCCCTAGAGTCTTCCACACAAGGCAATTTACCCTAGCTGGCTTTCTTTGTCCTTCCAAATATGTGTGTGGGGGGCTGTACTTCACCCACTGTAGCCTAGGAAAAGCATTCTTTCTCCATTTAACAACAGAGATTGTCTGAAGACAATTCTTATGTGCCACAAATGACCACGTGAATGGCGATTTACAAGCCTGCCTTTGATACACATTTGTATTCTCGATCTCAGACATCGGATGTTAATCAGAAGAACCAGATGGTACAAGATTCTGAAAGCCAACCATATGACTAAAAACTCTAATGTGAAGAATCAAGGAAAGAGTTAAAAGTGTCAGGCTAGAGCTAAGGAGATCCGAAAACCAAATCCTCATTCAGCCTGAAAACTCAGTGGGTGGCATTGGTTCTGTCGATATCTCTGAGCCTAACCTCCTTCACAATCTTTTGGAGAAGATGAAATGTGTGTGTATATCATTAGTTGCTTTGATGGAGGGATATAAATGTAAACAGTAATCATTTTACTTTGTTAGCAGATCTAGTAGGAAACACACCATTCTAGAGAAACCACCAACTACGTACTGCTGCCACATGCTACTGAAGAAAAAAAGAGCATAGTGCTCTCATCGTGTGTGTGTGTGTGTGTGTAAAGTATTTATACCCCGCTCTTCAGCCACAAAGGCTATCAGAGCAACTTACAAATTGTTTAGCAACAGCAATTTACACATCTACACTGCATTAAGCAGTTTCCAATGTGTATTAGCTTATTGCCCCCACAAGCTGGGTACTCATTTTACTGACCTACAAAAGGATGGAAGGCTGAGTGAACCTTGGAGCCCTCTGGAATCAAACTTGCAATGTGGCGACTTGCAGTACTGGCATTTAACCACTGTGCCACCATATAAGATATAAAAGCTGTGCTTTATTTCTGGAAGGCAGTGATGTTACACATCACGTCGTGGTTCTATCACATGGGATAGTGAGCAGGGCACAGGTTATGCTGCAATTTCACAGACACATGAAAAACCCATAGCATAGCACACCAAGACTTGAACCTTGGCTTTCTGAGCATTTCTGTTTTTTGTTTTTTTTTAAATGAAGACCTTAGTTATCAATGCATAACTAAGGTCTCCTGGACCAATGTCCCCCAACCCCATCTTCAGAGTCAGCAGCCACACTGACAATGGAGGTCTATTCACCTGCGAATCAGGGCACAGCAGGATGTTTCCAGCCCCCTCCCACCAGCAAGGTTGCAACCATCAGAAGCAGGAATGCTGTGGCAACTCCTCATCACAGCCTTGCTTGCTGGCGGGATGAGTAGAATTGTAACCTGATCAGCAGGAGAACAGATGTTCCTTGTTCAGTGTGGCCGCGGGCTGTTAAGGTAGTTTGAGGGCCGCAACCATGAATACGTAATATTAGTGAATATGGAGCATTTACCAGTCCATAAATCTAGGTGATGAATCCTGCAAAATAGGATGCCAGCTAAAGTTTCTACTTTTAATAGACTGAAAGCTATACTTTAAATGAGGGGTATGACTTATGTGGCCATCTAGATCAGTGATTCTTAAACTTTTTCTACTTGTGACCCCTTTTCACCAGAGAAATTTTTACAAGACCCCAGGTATATAGGTATATAAAATAGGTATACAAATCAAATTTACTGTTGCCAAATTTTTCATGATCCCCACATTCAGTTAAAAAAGCTTTGATCTAGATGTTGACGCTCTGCAACTCTCAGTATCCCTGGCCAAGGCTGGCCAGAATTGCAGTTCAGTAATACTTGGCAGACTGAATGATCCCACTCCTGCTTGGAACTAAATGGGAAATGCCTAATGAATTCCAGACAGGGACCTTCCTTTCCTTTACAGATACCCAAAAGAAGGGGGAAATATGCACAATAAAATAGATCATGCAAAATTACATATTTATAGAAGTCACAGAACTCTTGGCATGCAGTTTTTCTTAAGTGCGTGCATACTTGATTCCCCACAACAGCTTTAGAGAGAACTACCGTATCACTATAAGGGTGCTTCTGTAATCATTAGGGATGCAAATCTTCATTAACTTGGTTCTCATAGGAAAGGACAAATAAGTTAATCAATTTTCTCTCTGCTGTAAGAAAGTACTCAAAAACTGTGCAGTTTTCAGAAATTCTTTGCAGCTTGGGACTTACTCTGCAGAAATAAACATGCTTTTACACAGAAAACAGCATTTTCTGCACATAAGTGTTTTGGCACTGAAATTCCCTAAGTATGAAGATTTCTTGTTGTACACCATCCTTCTTGTCAGGGTTTCTGGATGCTCAGCAAACTTCTTTTGAGTATTTATGAATATTATTTTCATCCCTTGTACTTGCTCACTAGCCAAACAAAGCATTCTGAGTTTAATCCAGTTTTATCCTAATTAGGGTTAGCTACCATTTCCATAAGGTCCATCGAATTCAATAGGTTTCCACTAGCTGGGATGAAAATTGCATTTAGCAAGTTGGAATTGACTTGAAGGCACACAGAAATAATGACATCACATGCTAGCTCACAATTCAGCCATCACTCCAAACTGTGGTAACTGAAGTTAAGAACCCACAGTGGTCCAAGATTTCAAATGTACAATGGATAAAATATGATTTAAAGATTCTTGTCTACTTTTGATTTCCCAGTGTTCAATACTTCAAACATTTTGCATTTAATTCTATTCAGCATCTTCCTGTCAACTAATGCAATCCATGTGGAGGTCAGTCTTTCCTCTAATGTTGGCATAATCATATATATATCAATTTGAATCCAGTTTAGTTCCAATGAGAGTAAATGCAGTGTTGACTTACTATACTCACATTAATTTAGTAGGAGTGTTCTAGTTGGAATTAACAACTGGATTTAGGTCATCATGTTCATTATTGTATTACTAAAAGTTCAGATAAGTACCTACCAAAGCATCAATAGGAAACAGGACTTAATCCTCTTGGCTTTCCATGGCATTCAGTTTTTCCTGACAAGAGAAAATATTTCTTTGCATTAACTAAAAAAAACCCAACACTACTAAAATTTAAAATAAAATAAGCAGTCTGTAATATCACCATTAAAAGACGTCAAGCCAACAATTAAGAAAAAGCTTTAGAAAAAGACATTTGTAATGTTTTAAGTTCTTAAGTTACATTATTTGTCCATAAATTCTAGGATTACAAGTTACTAGTTATGAGGTTTTACATTTGTTTAATAGGGAATAATTTGCTCCAATTAAACTGACCGAGCTACGGCTTTTTAGATGACTACAACAAATTAAACTTTTTAATATGAAATTTTAGGTGGTGATCTTAAAGCCTCCCTCTCTATCATCTAAAATAGAACTTACTAATTGGTACTTTTCCCTGCTTTTATTGGTTATATTAAGATAAATTAAGTGAGATTAAAATCTTATTTGATTTATTTACCTTTGCAAATGAAGACCGTTTTAAGGGTTACACATCCTCTGCCTCTGACGAAAGCGACCTCAATTAGTCAAGTCAGAAAGTCTTTAAAAGCTTTGTGTTTATTGCTTCCAGCACGGAGCGAGGTTGTCATTAAGGTACCAAAATTCTCAAAAGAACAGAACGAAACAAAACAAAACAAAAAATTCCAAAGTTGCACTAGTGAAGAAATGCTCAACAAGATGAAAACTAAGTCACAGGTGTTTTCTTTTTAATTTGTTTGTTTGTTTCAGAAAATGCATTAACTATTTTAAACCAAGAATGTGTTCTTTTTAATAATAATAATAATAATAATAATGGCATTCCAGCAGATCAAGACCATTTGGATACTTTCTTTAACAAGTCTTTAAGTCTATAATGTGTGGATGGGTGAAAAATATATAAATAAATATGTATATATAATGAAATGCACCTTTGGGTTTATACCATTTTATTAAAAACCAAAAAAGAAGTTGTACAGTGTTTTAGTAGGAGACATTTTAAGTTGATCATTGTTAAAAATCATTCCCTCCCTGTTTTACTACTATTTATGAAGGTTTTTAAATAAATAAATGCATACTCTCACACACACTGATTTTTCTTTCAAAAGTTTATTTAGTATCAAGCAAGAGTAAACTTTGCTTAACACTACAGAACATTTCAAGACTCAAATTACAAAATACCACATTTGCATTTCTGATCTGCTTCCCTTTTTATGCATGTTTGCAAGAGAAAGACTAGCAAAATGGTTGAAAGGTAAAACTAGAAGAACTAAATTGTTGAAAAACCTTTAAAATAAAAGGTTACGCTTAGATTAAAATAATGGATTAACATATTTAGTAAACCTAGCTGCTTTTAACACTAGTTAATCAAAAGTTATTTTTTTCTTCTTTTTTGTTTGTTTTGATCACCTATTTTTTTCCAAATACAATCTGGAAATAACAAAGCTTCTCCTTTCACATGTCTTCCTGTCCAGGTTTTTCATTCAGCAAAAAATAGATTAATCTCAGTCCGTCCATTCAGATTAAGCACTTTTGATTTTAATAAAAAGGGATTGTTCATAGAAAAAAATTACTTTGAACAGTATACAGGACTGGTGGAGATTGGGTATTTCACAACATCAGACAGTATAATCAGTATCTGGCATATGGCTGCTCTCTGTAGGATCCCTTTGCTGTCCTTGCTGGAGGTGCCTTGTGTCTTGAATTGGCCCATTCTTCCTGTCCTGCAAAAAATAAGTGCATACATGGTTAAGACTTTTTTCCCATCTCTTTGTGACTTCTTTTCATCCCCAGATTTATGCCAGAGGAAGAGACTGGCAAATCCAGTATAAAGTAAGGAGCTACCTCTATACCCCCACATATACACTTTCCTGGGCCTGTCACCCTAGAGTATGGGACTTCTGGGGAAAATACGATGGAGTTAATTTGGGAAACAAGTAATGATGGGTGCTTTGCACTAAGCATGTTGCTGGCCTCTATGCTGTAATGTTTCACCATAATAAAGAAAGCTCCAGCCAGATTCCCTGCTGCCAAACAGCTCATTTTAATGCTGAAATGATCAAAGCCATCCAAGTCCATGGGGACCAATTCAGCATGTTGCAAAGGGAGTAAAAGAAGGCTTAAGGCAGCCTTTCCTTTTCGATACTATCGTGTAATCAGCTGCTTCCTCTCAAGGTGACTCAGGGACACTTAAGCCCATGACACACAGGCAGCCTATGTGGTAGAACTATTTAGGATAACAAATAAACTCAAGCGGAGGGCAACATTGCTTTAGGTAGGAGACATAGGTTTGTTTAAAAAAAAAATCCACCACACTTCAAAAGAGTCCCCAGAAAATGGTTATCAGTCATGTTCCAAAAAAGTGTTCAACATCAATTAGTGAGAAATTGTGAGTCACTTGCTCTGACTACAGGAAAGTTGTAGCGGAAAGTGTGAATGTGCCCATGCAGGGGGTATGTCTCATGACACATTGGAGTTTGAATCCTTCTGATATCTCAAAGGTTTAGCTTTTATCCCTAAAGCAACAGTGTTTCTTATCATTCTTTGTGTGTCTAATCCAGAACTGATTTCTTTAATTAAACTTGACAACACTCTGTGTGTGTGTATGTGTGTGTGTGTGTGTGTGTTTTATTAATCCTTATGATTAGCATGTGGCTTCTGTTCTGCAGGTTATTCTTTATCTGCAACTATCCCTTGCATCCTCTTCTTATGTCTCTGGACATATCTAAAACACCTTTTATAACCTCTGTGTAATGCCTGTGTGCTTGAATTTGTTCTAAAGCACTGAAGAAAGCCTGTAGGCCAAATTGGAAATATTCAAAGGCAGTCTCTAATTCAGCAAAGAACTTGGAATTAAAAAGGAGGTTGGGGGTTCTGTTGCATAGCATGACACCAGCCCATGTCAAAAGACACAAATGTCAGCCTGGGATACTGTGAGAGAACAAGTTTCCATTGTTTCCATAGGTACTGAGGCACTATTTTTCCATAAACATGGCAACTCATTCCAGAATCAAGAAAGATTCCAAATAGACTTTCTTCCATGGCATCCTTCATGACTGCTGTTCTCTTTCCTGAGCTGTCAATACACTGCTTTCTGACCATCCCTAGTTCAAAATCTAACCCTTTTCCCTGCTCTTTAGCTTTTAACCCCTCACTCTCCCCTCAGAAATGAAGCAAAACTTAAATATAGGGAGCTGCACTTGCATCTATTGAACCGTTCTTAGCCATGCCTCTTTTCTATCCCTTCTGTTAAAATTTACATAGTAGAATCCCTGAGACTGACCAATCTACCTACCTACCTTTCTTACACTATTATATAAAAGCTTCATGCACCAACAAAATTAATCTTGTGAGTATGGGATTGTATTTTCACAGGAGATGTGTCATAAGTAGCAAAATAAATATTGACAGAAATGGAAAAGCCAGTGAGGGAAGTTTCTACCACTCTTCACTAGGGATATTCCAGGGCAAACTTGGCTCTGTAGAGAAGCAGAACATCACAGGTTGTTGACATGTCCATCTGATCTAAGTGGCACAGGCCAGACTTTGTGCCACAATTGGGCATGGCATGTGCATATATCCAGGAGTGATAAATTGACATGGCTAGATGGGGATCATAATTAATAAAAATACCTATTTGACACATGCTTGCTTGTCTGTCTGAACTGCAAACAGGGAGATCAGGGGGTTTTACCTCCCTTCCTCACCCTGATCCATATCTGCTTCTGAACTCTCTTCTGTCTATTCATAAAAATTTCCATGGTGCCATAATAGCAATGTTTCTCTTCTGTTTAAAACTCAATTAAGAAGCCAGATAAAACCTACTATTTCCTAAAATATATTTAGGCCAGGGCAGCCATATCATTTTCCCAACAATGGCTCAAAGCTATCTAAAAGAAACTGAATACAGCATTCTTTAGACTGGAATGAACCTGCTATGATGGAGACAGAATGGACAAGTGAAAGGTAGTAAAAGAGCGTTTTGTGAAAGGTCTGTAAAAGAGCAAAACACCAAGTTGTAAGAACTTAAGTGCAACCCTGATGAATCAGACTGAAGGCCTATCCAGCCCAGAGTTCTGTATCCCAATGCCTACAGCAAGACCATGAGTAGGACGCAAAGGCATGAGTGCTCTCTTGCTTGTATTCCCCACTAACTGGGAGTCAGAGACATACTACTTCGAATTCTGGAGGCAATATATAGTCATTGTGAGTAATAGTAGCCTTATTCTCCATAATAAGCCTCTTTTTCAAGGGTGTCAACTTAAGTGGGCATTACACTGTTACTATGGCACTGAATACCAAAGGTTAACTATATTCTGTGAGGAAGCCTTTCCATTTATCTTTCCTGGGTTTCCCAACATGAAGTTTCACTGAATGACCATGTGTTCTATATGTGAGCAGGAACAACTTCCCAAACCACTTTCTGCACACCATAAATAATTTAATTGACAGCTTCACTAGCAATAACATTAGATACCATTACTAAACTGTAAGAGAGCTGATTTTTTGCCATTACACAAGTATATACGAGAGCAGATTTTTAGATTAAGGCAGCAAACATGAAAGACTTGAAAACCATCCCACTTTTCAAACAAAAGAAACCTCTTCTACAGCATTGAAGTTACTTACTGTAAGAATCGTATGTCTCATCACTCAGGCCGTGGGCGTAATCATAGTAATCGGTCCCACTGTTTGGAAAGAAAAAGAACACAGCTATAAAGAAGCAAGATATAGCTTAAGGGATTTTTTTTTGAATGGTTTGAAAAAAATATGGTAGCCACTGTAACTGCACCCTACCTGTTCACTCAAAAAAACAGCGCTGAGCTACTATTGCCGTTCTCCATAAAGTACTTAAGCTGTACTCAGTTGTGCAATGAAATCCAACTATGACTCCTTGAGACAGCTTACATATCTATATTTTTATCTACCTTATCTATATTTATATCCAGTATCTTATGTGGTGCCTATTGTGGCCTACCACGAGACGTAAAATGAAATCCCATCCAAACCAATTCAGTTAAAACACTTAAGAGCAATGAAAAACAATTAAATGAGCTATCATGCTGTCATGAAGGCAGTCTCATCATCCTGCAAAGGTGGTGGAACTCCTATCATTCTGCAAGAACTATATTTTCCATTATCTGCAAACAGTGATTGTCTGATCAGCATGACCAGGTAAACTAAGGGTGAAGGGTTAAGACCAAGGTGGGAGGTGGAGGTCGTCTTCTGAGATAGCTTCATCATGACATCACATCACCAGACACTGGACTGGCCAATGAGACTTTGGGAATGGTAATTTGAAAAGGTTTTATACTTTGCCTAGGCCACGAGGCAAGGGAGACAAAAGAGAGCACTCTGAGGGGATGGATGTAACTCAGAGAACAATGCCCTCAGTGAGCACATGGCTGGGTCTGGCTTACAAAAGCATGTGGCTCAGCCCAGCCTGAATACCAAAAGCAACCTTCATAGACTTCTATCATGTAGGTAGTTTTTCTTTTATGTAGGGAACAGTCTTAATTACATCAGGGATCATATTTTTATTTTCCCTTGACTGAATGTATGAATGCTTTGTATCTCTGAAACTTTAAGCTGAACCTGAAGAAAGGAACAATTTCTTCATGAAGTGCTTTACCTTTTAATGTGTCTTAAACTTGCTTGAATAAAAATAAGCCTTTCTATTTTTCCTACTAAGCCACGCCTTACACGCATGTTATTTTGGTCCTGGCTATCTTGGCTCTTCTCTGGGGATAGAGAGGGGGGGATTGGTAATATTTTAACAGAGCAAGTAGTTCCACTGGTTAATCATTGAACTCTATTTAGTCTCCCGGCGGGTTGATAAAAGACTGCATCTGGAGGGGTGACAGCTTACCAAAAGAGAAACATAGTTCTGGGATTTCCATGCTAGAGGAATCCTGAGAGTGTGTCTCAGAGGGATCAGGGTAGTTTTCGGCAGGAGCACTCCTGAACTGGTTGTAAACACACACAAGTCTTTCTTCTCCACACTGTGCTGGTGTGTATGCACAGAGAAAGAGGAGGGGCAGTGTGACACATGTTATTACCAAGCACTGAATTAAAACAGTTTAATAACATTTGAAAAACTTTAAAAAGGAAGGTGAAAAAGTACAACATGCCAATAAAAGACTGTTCCACAGTGACTAATTAGTGGCCAAAAGCCTCTGTAAATAAAAAGGGGCCTTCCTGCCAGAAGAAGGAGAGCAAGGGAAGCCAACCAAGACTCCAATGGAAGGGAATTCCACAGTTGAGAAGCAGCCATCATGAACTCCCTCTCTCAGATCCTCACCAAATGTGCCTGTGAAGGTAGTGGGGCTGAGAGAAAGCTTTTCCCTAAAGATTTCAAAACTCAGGCAGGCTCATATGGGGAGATTCTATTGTGCACCATATCATAACTCCCATATTTTAAAACCTGAAGTCTGTTTTGTTTCGAGCAGCAGGTTTTGAAATCTGTTCTCCACACCTCTGTCCTGCTCACTGAAATAGAGACTTCTTTAAACAGATACAGTACTAGAATCCACCCTAGAACTTCATATTCCTGCCATTAAACTCCAGAGTTTCTCTATAGTTCAATGTGGATTCTAGAAAATCCTAAGAAAAAGCATGGTAGCATTTCCACTTTGTTGTTTGCTTGCTATTATAGAATGCCAGAATCTCTGCCCAAAAAATCCTTTCCCCATATGTCTTCATCTGTGTCGAATGCTTATACACTGCACATGTCCAAGGAGAGGAATTAGAATACAGAGCACTCAACAGAGCATTTCCAATTCTACAGGTCATTGCCAGATGTTTGTGGCAGATGCCACTTACTGTAGATTTGAAGGCTCTTCACTGGAAGCCATGCCCTATGAGGAGCAGCTTAGGGAGCTGGGCATGTTTAGTCTGGAGAAGAGAAGGTTGAGAGGTGATGTGATAGCCATGTTTAAACATTTGAAGGGATGTCTGTTCCAGCAATATGATTCTATGATCTGTTGGATCGTGTTTTAAGGCAAACATGAAACTTGTTCAGCATATGAGTAAGGCACTTCGGGGCTTTGCAGTCAGGCTGCACATGAAAGCACATGAAATGCAGTTAAGACTGATAATGGAGAAGAAGCTGGCTTTGAGAGAACATTGTCCACCATTACTGATCTTTTTAATGAGGAGCCCCAAAGTTGTTTCCCAGAACACAGTCAGAAAAGAAAAAAAAAGTTATCTTACATGATCAGAATCATTAGGTCATAATCTCAGCACAACCACAAGTACAACATAATTTCTGGGCAGTGCAAGTTTTCCAAGAGTGCACAGACAGACTTCTGACATTTCTTCAGAGAATTTTAAACTGACATTTGCCATCATTCCATACAGTATCTGATTACTTATTGTAGAACTCATCAAGTCTAGAGGCCTCGAGCAGCTGAGTCCCTCATTCCCCTACCTGTCAATCCTGTCAGAATTACTTTGGCTGGGCTGCATTTTATAAACTTAAGTGCCTGTTAAACTAAAAATGACTTGCCTTTCATGGCATGTAAACAGCAAAACCAATAATCCTTAGGAGGGGGGGGGGAAACTCACTTATTTACATTGAGGGTATTGGGACACACACACACACAACCTTCCTCAAACGTTATTAGCTGACAGAGCCTTCAGCACCAATAATGACATCAAAAAGTTATAACATGAGGTGATTGAAGCTGTTTGCCAGGATACAGACTGTATTTCTGTGTACCATCTTCTGCTCAAGCAATGGGGTAATTGAATAGTGCTCTTGCAACTCTTCTTTGCCAGGAAGACTGAAACAGACTTGATTGCTTATTAAATATGAAACTTTTACAGAAAATCACCATAAAACAACCAAGAAATTGTTTGCAGATGGCTGTGTGGATTAAGAGTGGCAACCTAGCCAGCACTTCAGGTGTCTGGGCCACTATTTCATCTTCCTGGGCTGGCAGGACACAGGGCCAAGAGAAAGAAAATTATATGTATTGGTGCTGAAACATCCAATTATTCCTATGCTTTTAATAAGTTATGTTTTTAAGATGGCACCTGTCATGGGAGAAAAGATGCTGCACTACACTCAAAGGTATTCTGTCTAATTGGCCTAGCAATTTTAGGTGCTTTATACAGTAAATGAACAACAGGGGGAGGGGTTGTGGGTGGGTGACAAATAAATAAATCAATTAATTAATTAAAACCCAGCTTTCTGCCAGAAGGGAAAGTCATTCTCTGCACGAGCTTGGAAGCACAGACAGAAGTGTCAACAGTGGCAGCTGCTCCAAAGCTAGTGAAGTGGTAAATCCACTCCAGGTTTTAGTTGAAACTTAAAATCCAGAGTGGATTCACTGGCCCACTAACACTGGATTCACCAGCTGTCACTCAGAGGCAAAGTTTTGCAGACAGTACTTACCAGCCTTAGGAAAAGTGCTATAAGCTGCAAATCTAGAGGGTAGGGCAAGGTGCTGCCAGCATGCAGTGGGAAGAAGACACAACTGGGCATTGAAATGGTGCCTGCAACCCACAGCCTGGAGAGTTGTGTTTTCAAACTCCTGGAATCTTCCAGCCAGAATGGCCACTCATCATACTGACTGCAGGATTCTGAGAGTTGTTGACCAAAAGGGTAAGTGTCCCATTTGCAGTTACAAACAGCATCCAATCAGACAAAACCTCACACATGACAGTTTCATCCTGGCAGAAGGAACAGAAGGTGAAAGCCCCTTTGAAGCTGCTGCCAACACCTTTCTTTGGCAAACAAAATGAGATCTTGCTATAATGCAATACCTTGCAGTTAAGGAGGAGCAGGCAGGAGGAATGCTCCAATAGATTGAAGAAAAAGGGTGAGCATTCAGTTTCAACAATAAAACCTGGCCTCCTCCTGAAGGCAAAGGGTAGAGGTGGGGAGGGGGGGAAGCAGCCAGGAGAAAGGCAAAAGAAAGAACAGGAAGAGGGTAGAAAATAGAAGAGGTACAAAGCACCATAAAACACAGGAGCTCCCAGTACATAAGGGGCCCAGAGCTACTGCCCCCTCCCACCTTTTGGAGGTATGCAGCTGCTTTCTCTTCTCAAGATAGAAAGAAAACTGGTGTGCTTGGGAAAGGCCCATCTCCCCCAGGAAAAAGACTGGAGCCCACCCCCATTATGGAGGCAGGATCTTTTCCAGTCATAGCCAGACCCTTTTATTTTCCATTCCAGAGGACTTCTCTATAGTAACCTCTGCATAGCAGGGGCTCAGAGCTCTCCAAGTGCAAATAAGGAACCAGGTTGCCTTTCATCTCTTCCTGTCAAGTGTTCCCAAAAGCTTAGGATGCAGGTTTTACAGAGAACATGCACTATACAGCAGATTGAAAGTACCTCACAAGGCTAATTAGGGTTGCCAGAGTTAAAATTGGAGATGGCTTGTGTACCTTTTAATGGACAAAATGTAGAAGAAGAAAATTCAGCAGGTGACATGCAGCTGAAATTCCCTTTCCTACACAACCATTAAAAGTACAGGAGCCCTCTCCAGTTTTCACTCTGGCAATTCCAATGCTAACCAGACCGTCAAGAAGCATCACTGGAAAGGCAGTAATGCCAGTCAAAACTAGCTGTCAGCTACTCATTCTGGACAAGAGAGATGCTTTTGATTATGAGGTCAACTCAGGGCCCAAACTGATCAGAGATTTTTAAAAGGAGGCAAGGTGCTTAGGAATGACAAGGCTATCAGTGGCAGTACGTTACCACCTGTACTGGGGACAGTATGCCTCTCAATAACCAGTCACTGGGAACAATGGTACGAGGGTGCTATTGCTGTCATGTCCTGTTTGTGGGCTTCCCAGAGACATAAAAAGACTTCAGAGAAGCTGAAAGAGGGAGAAGCACAGCCAACTCAGTAACGCCCTGAGTTAAGGGTGTACTTCTTGTGATCCACCAAGTTGCACAAATCTTACCAGGCACATATTGAAGTTTACCAAGTACCCATTTCCGCAGTCTCAGGTGCCCAACACAGTTGGACACTGATTATATGCCGTTACATGTCTGGTGGGGTCACACATTTCACAGGTGGACTAGAATGGCCCCATCAGTGCTCCTTTTTTTTTTTCTGTCACAGAATGAACACCCTTAAAATTCCTGAGAAACAAACTACCAAAAATCAATGAGGATTCACTTATGTTCTTCATGTGTTGCCTTTCCAACAGTTGTGGCCCACAAACCAAAGTAAAACTACTGCCTGTAAATCAAAGGTACCCCAAAGTAAGCAAGCATCTTTTTGAGACAAATACAATGCTGTAAATAAGGCTGAATTGAACTAAAAAAGTTAAGAGTTCATTCCTTCTTCCTAACACAAGTCTCTCCATATTCTCCCTCACTCTTCAATTTAATTCATGGTCAGATAAAAGCAATATGCCATGGAGAGAGGGAAAGGGTTAATAGTACAGATCAGCTACTGTAACTGTAGGATTACAAGGCCCATCTAATCTACTATCCTGCACCTCCAAGTCTGAAAATATCGCCAACAAGTTGGAGGAGCATAGTATCTTAGTAATCTAGAAAGCGTGTTCCTAAGAGCACAAGACCTTCTCAGCCACCCTGCATCCAGAGGACAAAGAATGCTGGGTTTTTTTCAATCAACATGATTCGCACAAGTAGAGACATTCAGGATGACTGAAAAAAAGGAAACAAGCAAGGCTTAATGTACTCTACACCCAAAAAATCATATAATGGAGAATGTATCAAATAAGGACCATGTGATCTTGGAAGGCCATAGATTACCATAACCTAGTCAGGAGGAAATGGGCATTCTGTTCAAGAAACATCTGCTAATCTAGGTACTTTGGAAAAGCCTGGCACTGCATTAACTCTTACAATGAAAAAGGTTTCTTGGTCAACTGTTTGAACCATTCAGATACTATGGATGTGGTAGCTGCTTGACCTTTGCAAAGGCCTCCATGAGATGCTTGACATGGATCACTTGTGTAGAACAACTGGGATGCTCAAGGTAAAATCTTTAGTTCTCTGCCTGAATAAAGCCCCAGGTTCAAAGCATCCAGTCAAATAGAAAGAGAACTGCCTAATCTCGTTAAATCAACAGCCACAGAGACACAAACTAGGCAAAATACTGGGCAAGCTTGGCTGCCCAAAAGAATTCTGTGAAACTTGAAAGCCTGTGTTTCCCTATTCACCCCAAGGGCCTTTTCACACATTACACAGCAGCAAATTCAGGGAAGTCACAACCAATCGTGGCTCCCTAATGAGTGTGTTTGTGTATGACTAATATATCTATAAAGACAAGCCTGTCTTATTTGTTCACACTTTACTTTTTCTAATACATGCTTTCAACCGTCTTACTCATTTATCTTAAATAAAAATGATGTGTAATCCTATCTACTTAAAGACACTTTGTCTATCTTACCCTTTGGGATTAACATGGCAAGGGATATCTAATTAACAGCACAGAGATTTGCCCACTTCTTTTTCCACATCAGAAGTTCAACTAAGCTATCATTCTCTACAGGAAGTATAGGCAATATATTGTCCCTCCCAAGGCTGTTTTTGCACCAGCCATTGCGGTTTTTATTGCTATCACTATCATGTGCCACACCACTCAACACACTAAACTGGCAGTGAAAATTGACAGTGTTCCTCCTACTGCCAAGAAAAGTGCTATGCCAAAAACTGATGGTGATGCAGGAAGTAAAACAAAAGAAGACTTCTTGGTCTCCCCTTCTGGAATAGAAGGAGAAACTGCCCAACAGACTCCTGCATTAGAAAACCACCACAGCAGCAGCTTCTGATTTTTCAGTAGCAAATGCTGTCAGAACCACAGAAGTGGCAACCATTTTTTGATTGTCGCAAAAGAAACATGGCAGCAAGCAGCGATGTAAGTTTTCCGGATAAAGAAGAATTGGATTTTCCCCAGTGCTCTATATAATATCTGATTTAGCACATTAGTTTAAATGTTAAATTGTTTAAACTAGCTGTACCTGACGTAACATACTTAGTTAAAAAAATCTCCCCAAAAAGGCTTGGTAGACCAAACAACAACCCTGTAAGGTAGGCCAGTGGGTTTTAAAATTCCTCCTCCCCTTCTCAGTGTTCCACTTTTCCCAGAATTGCTGAGGGTGACTCACTCTGTTGCCCTGCCACCACCAGTTGACTGTTTGGGTCCCACTGCAGTGGCAGCAGTGGCATCCCACCACGGTCACCACCACCACCAGCTGACTGCCTGAGTCCCAATCTGGGCCACAGACTAAGTGGCAGGAGTGGATTGTGAGGTAGAGAGGGACTTTGCATGTGAGTGGTGATTGTTTGGGTGTGTTTCCTGAACAGCCAATCACCACACTTGGAAAGGCAAAATACTCAAGAGAATTATCGTATATTCCGGACTGGGCGTATAAGATGACCCCCCAATTTTTAAGGTAAAATATAGAGTTTGCCCCCCCCCCGCTCCAGCCAGCCACCCGGCTGGAAATCCTGCCTCCCCACCAGCCAGCCAGCTCAGTGGCAGTAGATTATGGAATAGTCTGTGAAATTAAAGGACTGAGAACAGCTAAAAAAGCATGGGATACTTATGAAGTTGGTTAATATGAAGCTATCAAATCCCAAATCTTTAAATAAGCACATTAATGATTTTAGAGCCACAATGGCAGACTTGCAAACACTCCTGGAGAGGAAACCCCCAAAGCTATGCAAATGGGAATGTTCCTGGCAAGTTTACCAAAATACAATCCCACAATAAATACCTTGCAATTAAAGAAATGATTTAACTCTGCCAGAAGCTTTTATTCAGATAAGAGAATTTCACCAGAGACAAAACTTGATGGAAAATGATAAGTTTGAATCCAGAAATTCTAATTTTAGGCTAAGTTGTGCTGAAAAGAAATTGCTTTTCTTCTCTCCTGAGCTAAATGGAGGGCAATTTAACACTTCAAAGGCAAGGCAGTCATTCTCACCGCAGGGGGAAGGATCTGCTGGGAAAACTGTACAGGTAATTTAACACTTCAAAGACAAGGCAGTCATTCTCACAGCAGGGGAAAGATCTGCTGGGTGTATAAGACGACCCCCCACGTTTGAGGAGATTTTCAAGTGTTAAAATGCAGTCTTATATACAGGAACATACGGTATATGTACACAGGTGTTATGAAATTATTTTATTGAAATACCTATAATAATGTAAAGAAAATAGGATATATTTATCTTAATATTTAACAAAAATGACCACATGTGAAGGAAATATGTGTAGGACATATGCTTAAAGAGAGCTATATCTGATATATCAACAATTTAACTTCCTTTTGCTGAGGTATTACTGCTGTACCCACAGCTTCACTCCCTCACAAGTTGAACATGAGCCAACAGTGTGATGCGGCAGCTAAAAAGGCCAATGCAATTTTGGGCTGTATCAATAGAAGTATAGTGTCTAGATCAAGGGAAGTAATAGTGCCACTCTATTCTGCCTTGGTCAGACCTCACTTAGAATACTGTGTCCAGTTCTGGGCACCACAATTCAAAAAGGATATTGACAAATTGGAGCGTGTCCAGAGAAGGGCAACTAAAATGGTGAAAGGTCTGGAAATGATGCCTTATGAGGAGAGACTTAGGGAGCTGGGTATGTTTAGCCTGGAAAAAAGACGGTTAAGAGGCGATATGATAGCCCTGTTTAAGTATTTGAGGGGATGTCACGCTGAGGATGGAGCAGGCTTGTTTTCTGCTGCTCCAGAGACTGGAACACGGAGCAATGGATGCAAGCTCCAGGAGCAGAGATTCCACCACAACATGAGGAGGAACTTTTTGACAGTAAGAGCTGTTCGGCAGTGGAACACGCTCCCTCGGAGCATGGTGGGGTCTCCTTCCTTGGAGGTCTTTAAACAGAGGCTGGATTGCCATCTGTCGGGGATGCTTTGATCAAGATTTCCTGCGTGGCAGGGGGGGTTGGACTGGATGGCCCTCGTGGTCTCTTCCAACTCTGAAATTCTATGATTCTATGATTCTCACTCTCTTTACAACTTATCAGTTCCATTTCAAATTGAGAAAAATATGCTTCAATACTAGTTGAGCATTCTACTTCACTAAAGGATGGGTGTGAATCTGTGGGCACAGACAACCTATAACATTCTGTCTTGTTTTGTACTTGTGACTGAGAAACAAGAGGTCACACAAAACAAAAACAAGCTTAGCAGTGTGTTCATTTGTTAGTCTATTCCTCTGAGCACTAAGGATTACCAATACTTCCTCCCTGGAAGAACAAGTAGGAGTTCATATCCTCTCTGGCTTTTCTTTGCAAACGAAGATTCAGGAAGGACACATCCCACGCTTTCTGCAAGCGCACTGATGACTAAAAAGGCCAATCCGAGATAAACAAGTCCGGTTGCAAAAAGCACAGCAGGTCTCCTTGGGTGATGTTTTTGGGTTGTGATTCTTTCTGCGTTGTCGTTTCTCTTCAAGACTTGTTCAGCGTGAGTTCTCAAATAAGGCTGCAGCATTGTGGATAGTGCGTCTCCATGCCTCCCGATGTGAGGCCAGGGCGGACCACTGTTGGTGATCAATTTGGCCGAGCCTGAGATGTTGTTTCAGGGAGTCTTTGTATCGCTTTTTTGGAGCGCCCCTACATATAGAACACCTAACGTGACGGACTGCAGTACCACAGCCCAGACAACTACCTGTATACATAGGTTTTCCATGAGTTTTTTCTGGGCTGTGAGGCCATGTTCTGGAAGAGTTTATTTCTGATGTTTCACCTGCATCCGTGGCTGGCATCTTCAAATAATGGCTGAGAAGATGCCAGCCACAGATGCAGGCGAAACATCAGAAATAAACTCTTCCAGAACATGGCCTCACAGCCTGGGAAAAAACCGTGGAAAATCTATGGATGCTGGCCGTGAAAGCCTTCGGCTTCACACATCTGTATACATACGTGTATAGGGGTGGTGAGGTGGAAATTTTTCTACAAAAAATATAGCCTTGGAAAAATGTCTACCCTACATTTCACAGTCATTTGTCATACTATCCAACAAAATAAACTGCAGTGCCACCACAATGAGCTGTGGCTCTCCAATCCAGCTTCTCATATGTTGTAGGGTTCCACTGTTGGCTTCCACCCCTATCCTGGAAAGTTCTCCATCCTTGCTCTATCTAGAACTATAGGTTCTTCCATGAGATATGAGCATTAACTTGAGTAGGATAATACTAACCACACACACAGTTCTCTTCTGAGAATAGCATTCCACATCCTCCTTGATCCTGTTACAAAACACTGTTAGATCGACACAGGATAATCCTTTAGATTATCCATTCTAAATCTGCTTATTTTAGCACAATACCAAATATACTTAGGATGCATCTAGTTCAAGGAAATGGACTTGAATACACTGTCCAATGTGTCAATTACACTTGGAGACAGAATGGTAGCAATGAATTGATAAAATAAGCCACACTTTTATAGACTTTGCTTATTTGCATAATGTGTTGAGTGCAGACTGTGGAGTTTCAAGGCACATAAAACTATACATTTCTTACAAGAAAAGACTGCTGAATTATGGGGGGGTGGGGAAATGAAACCAAACTTTTCTTTCTGGGTATGTGAGATCCAACTCCCTGCTTTGTTCTGAATAATCAGTGAGGATTTGGGGGGAAAGCAACGTGAAAAGGAGATCTAGACAGAGAGTATGAGCCAACAGGATGTGATGGGCAGTGACACGGAACAACAGATATGCAGGTCCAACAGCAGAATCTTACACAGACTGCTGTTCAGAATGGCTTCCCCATTTATCTCAATCTGTGAGGAAAACAGGTTTCATCTACAGAATGGAAGAGAGATAGTGTCTTGTATGAAAGCTACATGTATTTACACAGTGCTTTTTGTATATCCCTATATTCAAAGTGCTTCATATAAACTCATTTATATAGTGTCTCGAACTGCTTCAGAAAATTTTCTCAATTTTTTTGTTATGCGCCTTCAAGTTGACCCTGTTTTATGGAGACCCTGTCATGGGGTTTTCTTGGCAAAATTTCTTCAGAAGAGCTTTGTCGTTGCCTTCCCTAAGGTCGTCCAGCAGGTTTCTAGGGCTGAGCAAGGATTCAAACCCTGCTCTCTCTGAGTCGTAGTCGAACTCAAACCACTATATCATGCTGGCTCCTTATAGTTTCTTAATATCGGAAACATCACCCAAGGAGACCCTCTGCTGTGCTTTTTGCAACCGAACTTGTTTATCTCGGATTGGCCTTTTTAGTCATCAGCGCGCTTGCAGAAAGTGCGGGATGAGTCCTTCCTGAATCTTCATTTACGAAGAAAAGCCAGAGAGAGATTTTTTAGGGGGGAAAAAACATGTAAGGCAGGTTAGTATTGTTATTTACATAATATACTGGCAGTGGTACTGGAGATTGCAAGTATGAAGAGTGACTTGGAAAAGGTACCTATTGAACTGATTTAACTATTATTCTTATAATAATACATTACCAATTCTGCAGAATTTTATTGTTTGGGTTTTTTCTTCTGTTTATGTCCCACTTTCTTTCTCTCATCATGGGAGAGAATGTCTACAGTTTCCAAAATGTTCTTCATTAGAAGGGCTAGAACCTTGTATTTTATAAAAGAAAGGCTTCCATTCTCAGATCACACTCTGCACACAGTTCTGCATATGCAAAAGATAAAAAGCTCTAATTAAAGCCTTCCCCTGGCCCCCATTTAAAGAGTTACTTTTGTTTGACTGCTATTTATCAATGTGCACAAAGTTTCTATGTGAGCAGAACAACTTCATGAGAAGAAAACATGTTTGACTTGTAAATACCAGCCTTGAAGCATCAGAAGATTAGATATTAAGCATTTCTTCTTTGCATTCCTAGCAAGGACAACTGAAAATTTGCCATGTGTCCCCTGAGCCTTCTGTGATCACGACAGCAAAGCACTTGCTAGAAATTTGAAGTACTTTTTGTGACTAAAACTGAACAAGCCTTCCAGATCCTCCTCTATCCACAGGGCAGCATCTGCCATGTGGAGCTGAGAAAGTCAAAATGCATATTTTACTTTTAATATAGCATTGCTTTATTGGGAGCAGACATGTTTTCAAAGGACAAAGAAGGCAGATGGTTCATTAAGGCTGGCTCTTATCTCCATTACTTGCTTTTCTGGTAAAAGGCAACCAGTAATTTATTGCCAAGCATAGATTTTAAAGGCACATGTACACTTTTGCTCATAAAAATGTCAAAAACATTCTCATGATCCTGTCAACCCTATATACTTACAAAGTTTTAAGTTCATATAATGCCATTGTCTTAATATTTCAGCACCATTATACTGGGGCACAGGATACTCCACTTAGAAAGGGCAAGCTATTTTAACTTAAGCATACTTTTATTCTGGATATTTACAGATTAACAATATAGTATATATTGTAAAGATACAGTAGCTTTTGAGACTTCCTTACAAAGCTCAAAAGGCTGAAAGTATCCGTAAAATACACAGAATTCATTTCATGCGATGCTTGAACTTGGACTTGACACACTGGGGTTCAAGTCCCATCTCATCAAATGACAAACCCTGGGGTGTCCTTAACCAAATCACCTACTTTGCCATCAGTGGGTCATTGTGGTTAAAAATGAAGTTAAAGGCTCCAAAATGATGGGTTAAATTTAGCTAATTATAATTAAAGAGTAGAAATCAAAAAGTCATTAATATAATCCCAAGGACCATGTTAGAAAATTACTGTGAGTTGGAAGAGCACGGTTTGTTTGCATATTTAAATCATCCCATCAATATAAACTATATAGTGAAGAAAATAATGTTCTACTGATACAATGGCCATACTAGCTTTTTTTCTTTCTCCCTGGTGATCATCTGCCATGAATCAAGGCAAAACAAGTGAAGAATTCCTTGCAGAGCTTTAGAACAGAACAGAATCATAGATCTGGAAGTTACAACAAGGGCCATCCAGTCCAACCTCCTGCCATTGAGGAATACACAATCAAAGCACTCCCAACAGATGGCCATCCAGCCTCTGTTTAAAAACCTCAGAAGAAGGAGACTCCACCACACTCAAAGGCAGTGCATTCCACTGCCAAACAGCTTCTACTATCAGGAAGTTCTTCCTAATGTTTAGGTGGAATCTCTTTTTCTGTAGTTTGAATCATTGCTCTGTGTCCTAGTCTCTGGAGAAGCAGAAAACAAGCTTGCCCCATCCTCAGTATGACATCCCTTCAAATATTTAAACATGGCTATCATGTCACCTCTCAGCCTTCTCTTCTCCAGACTAAACATGCCCAGCTCCCTAAGCCGCTCCTCATAGGGCATGGCTTCCAGACCTCCCATCATTTTGGTCGCCCTCCTCTGGACATGTTCCAGCTTCTCAATATCCTTCCTGAACTGTGGTGCCCAGAACTGGACACAACATTCCAGGTAAGGCCTGACCAAAGCAGAATAGAATAGTACTATTACTTCCCTTAAGCTTGATACTATACTCCTATTGATGCAGCCTAGAATCACATTGGCTTTTTTAAGCTGCTGATTCATGTTCACCTTGTGATCTACAAAGACTCCTAGATCCCTTTCACATGTACTGTTTTCAAGCCATGTGTCACCCATCCTATATCTGAGCATTTTCTTTTTTTTCTGTGTAAAACCTTACATTTTTCCTCAGTTCAAATTCATTTTTTTTAGTTTTGGCCCAGCTCTCTACTCTGTTAAAGTCATTTTGAATTCTGATCCCATCTTCTGGGGTATTAGCTGCACCTCCTAATCTAGTGTCATCTGCAAATTTGATAAGCATGCCCCCTCAATGCTGGGACCAGGACAGAACCCTGGTGGCACCTCACTAGTCACTTCTCTCCAGGATGAAGAGGAGCCACTGGTGAGAACCCTTTCGGTTTGACCAGTCAATGAATTACAAATCCACCTAAGAGTAGCTTTGTCCACCCCACATTTTACTAGTTTGTTTGCAAGACTTATGGGGGACCTCGTCAAAGGTCTTGTTGAAATCAAGGTATGCTACATCAACAGCATTTCCTCCCTTCATCTACCAAGTTTTTAATTCTATATATTAAAAAAAAAACAGATTAGTCTGGTGTGACTTGTTTTTAAGAAACCCATGTTGACTTTTAGTGATCATGGCATTCCTTTCTAAGTGCTTACATCTGCTCTAAAATCTTTCCTGGTATTGATGTCAGGCTGACAGGATAACTGTTTGGGTCCTTTCTCTTTCCCCTTTTGAAGACGGGGACACTGCTGGGACTTCTCCTGTTCTCCAGAAATTCTCAAAGATTGTTGTCAGTGGCTCTGAGATTATGTCTGCTGGTTCTTTTTAATCCCGTTGGATGTAGTTCATCTGGCACTGGAGACTTGAATTCATTTAGAGTAGCCAGGTATCTGTACTACCTCTTTACCTATTCTGTGCTGCATTTCCCCTACTGCCTCAGCTGCTGTTTTTCCCCCAGCTTGAGCGTTGTGCTCATTTTTGGAGAAGACTGAGGCAAGGGAGGTGCTGAGCAGTTCTGTCTTTTCTCCAGAGGGCACAGAGGAAGTGCAGATCCTCCGGCTTTGCACAGATGACTGAGGGAATGGGGTGGTGTCTCATATAGATTCTGAAGATATCTAGAATGGACTTCTCAGAGTAAAGCCAGGGAATAGAGACTCCTCCTATTCACCAGATCCTTCATAATGCCACAGGCAACCCCAACTGTGGCTGCCCTCAAGAGCAAAAGCCACTCATTTGTGGGTACTTGAAATAAATACATAATTTTACATATTCAAGTGTGTGAATGTGGAGACTTTGTTACTTCCCAACTGCAAAGTGCTTCCCCCATCTCATTGAACTGTTAGTCACCTGTGCTTTGTTGGATATTATAGTTACCTTATGTTCTGGCATACAAGACTACTTTTTAACCCTTGAAAATCTCCTCAAAAGTCAGGGGTCATCTTATACTCCGGGCAGTTTTCCCAGCAGATCCTTTCCCCTGCTGTGAGAATCACTACCTTGCCTTTGAAGTGTTAAATTGCCCTCCATTTAGCTCAGGAGAGAAAAAAAGCAGTCCTTTAAAATGAGGTTTCTTTTCAGCCAACTTAGCTTGTTGCTTAAAATTAGAATTTCTGGATTCAAACTTATCATTTTGCATCAAGTTTTGTCTATGGTGAAATTCTCTTATCTGAAGAAAAGCTTCTGGTAGAGTTAAATCATTCTTTAATTGCAAGGTATTTATTATGGTGGATTGTAGATTTTTGGTAAACTTGCCAGGAAGATTCCCATTTGCATAGCTTTGGGGGTTTCCTCTCCAGGAGTCCGCAAGTCTGCCAATGTGGTGCTAAAATCATTAATGTGCTCATTCAAAAATTTGGGATTTGATAGCTTCATATTAACCAAATTCATTATTAGCAACCTTACTTTCCAAAGATTGAACACCACAGAGATTTTACAATATATCCCATGCTTCTTTAGCTATTCTTAGTCCTTTAATTTCACAGACTATTCCATCATCTACAGCCAAAGTTATGAAAGCCAAGGTGAAATGCAGAGCTTTGGCTGTCTGGCTGGCTAGGGAGACCCTTGCCAGCTGAGTTGGCTAGCTGGTGGGGGGCAGGCTTTACAGCAACCACCACCCTTCCTGAAGCCGCGATCAGGCATCCCATCGTGGCTCTGGGAAGGGTGGAGGGCTGGCCTGCTGGACAGGGGGTGGGCAGGAGATCTGAGAGGTAGAGAAGGAGGGGTAGTCTTATACAGTGAGTGTATCCCAATCTCTATATTTTAAATGAAAAATGGGGGGGGGTCGTCTTATATGCCCAGTCATCTTATATGCCGGAATATATGGGTAGAGACTAATTGTGGTTCTTTCACAATACACATTCAGCTTGACCCTAGACTCTGGACACTGTATGAAGTAGTTCACAGGCCCAATGGGCTCAAACATTGTGGCTGGTCCCTCCCAGGAAGTTTCCATCATGCTATACTGTATCACCTTCAAGACCATCCCTTGATCCCCTTTCTCAAAACAGCGTTATCTGGTGCACTGGTCATACCAGGCTTTCTAGTTTTGTTGTGTCTGTTGGAGGTTCTCATGAGCCCATGCCCCCCTGAGACTATTCTACAAGTCTGCCACAAAATCAACCACATTAGTTTTGGAAGAAGGCAACCCCCCCCCACTGTTTTTCTGCCAGCTGCAATAGCCCTTCCACATCATTGCCATAAAACAACTCAAAGTATGAATAACCCAGGTTTGGGTGTGGCATGAACCTACAGGCAAACAAAAGCAGATGTAGGGCCAAGTCCCAGTCATTGGAGTGTCCATTAATGAGCTTACATATCTTAGTTCCCAAGGTTGTGTTAAAGTGCTGCAACCCTGCAACAGATCCCACTACCCTGATATTGAAAAAACTGCAACCTCTGTATGTCCCATCATCCCAATTTGGGACTAATGTTTAACTGGCTTGATATTAATTTGGCCAGTAAACTGGGCCACCCAAGGGCTGATAGAAATACAGAAGTCAATGTTCATGTGCGTACGCTGCCAAGGAAGTGGGCCTGCTAAATTATCCAAACATTCACATCTTTACGATAATCATGCTACATTCCTTTGTGACAAGGAAACTCTTCCTGTAACATGCAGGACATGACTGACAGCTATCTGCTGCACTGGATTGATTTCATTTTGCAAATCAAGAGACCCATCTCCCCATTCCCTAAAGGATAAGTGCCTGTCAATCCCTTAATACCAGATTGCCCCCATTTCCCAGTTCCTGACTGGTTCAGAAATCCTTTGTTCATGCAATAGAGAGTTATCTGAAAACAAATGTTCCTTTTTGTCAGAATGCTGGGATATGCAGCCTGGAAATTTACTGTAAAGAGCAAGTATTATATGTTACAGCCTGCAGGGGCCAGTAATACGAAGGCTAAATGCAGCTGGCTAGCATATCTCAATTAGGCCTGGGAAACGCGTGAGAAGTGAGAAGGCCAAATTCCTTGTCTCTGTGAGAGAACGTTTGTGAGTACCACTGTCTCTGTATTACTGAGTTGGATTATGCTCTGAGACTGTATAGTTTTGTCTGGGCTGTACAGTGACATGACTGTACTACACATTATGCTGTAATATGTAGTCTGAATGGTAGGAATCTCAGACTCATTGTAAATATCACTATATTATGCTCTAGTAAAGTAGTTTAGACACAAGCCTGTGTCTGTGTGCTCATTTCTTTGCCTGATGAATGCAACTCTGCTACAACAACTTTTGCTGCCTGGGCCTCTTGATATGCTCAGAGGTACCAGTGCGCTACTGTGTCACTTTGATCACACCTTCAAAGGAATTTTCCTTATAACCTCCCCTAAAAACTCAAGTTCTTTGGTTCAGAGTCCCCTTCCTTCTGAATCCATGTTGATCCATTCCTTGATACCCTCCCTCCCATACCCTCGCTAATCCTCCCCGGACCTCTGGCTGGCTTCTAGTCAACCTTGGGCACTCCTTCCCTGCTTCCATAATCCTAACTTTCTCTTCTTAAATTTCTCCCGCCCCACTACCTGTTGTTGCTACTCAAGAGTAATACTGCTTATCCTGAGACCAAGCTGCATCAGAATGTGCAGTATTACCTCAAGAATAATCCAGTCTAATTTCCCTTTCTAACTATTTCTTGCCTTACTCTGGTAGTCTTGTTTGCTTGTTTAATGAATGTGTGTTATGTGTGAATGCTTTACTTAGCTCAATAAAGTTCCAGCAGTTATTTTGGACATCTGACGCCCGTGTCTTTTCCTGGCTCCACCTGTATACATAGGGTAAAGATCTTATAAGTTAAGCAACATCTTGTTTGCCATTTGAGTTGCTATTAATTCCCCTTTGTAAGATCATTTTCAAGAGTGGATTTTCCACAGACACAAGTGTTTAGTGTAACAGTGCACCACCAACCAGTTGGTGTGGTGGTGGTAGGGGACGAAAGTAAGAGGTTGCACTCCATGCACTTCTAGCAGGCATTGCATGACCTTGGACTTGAAATTTGTTCATTCATCCTGCGGGCCAACCCATCCTTTCTAAAGGCCAACCCACCTTTTAAAAAATGTCAGCCAGAGCTTTGACTATGGCTTTTGATGAGATGCCACCCAACAGGATGGCTTCTGGCCAACAAGTGAAAAAGTCTACAAATGTATTAAGCACATACTGTTTCCTCCTGTTTTTGAGGAAAAGGCCCCAGGATGTCTACAGTCACTTTATCAAATGGGACATCTATAATGGGAAATGGTTGGAGTGGGCTTTGGATTGATCCTTCGGCTTCTCTACTCTCTGGCAAACCTCACATAATTGAACACTCAGTGAGGTCCTTGCCCATCCCCCCCCCGCAATAGAAAGGCTTCCCCGATCTGTCCTCAGTTTGATTCATCGAAGCATGTCCACTGGGGTAGTTATAAGCCAAACTCGGGAGTTTGGCTCTGTACTTGGTAGGGACAAGTAGCTGTCTCTGAGGCTGTCAGTCCCAGACCAAGTTTCTCAGTAGAGTAGCTCCTGGCTATCACAAATCTGGGTCGCTTTGTCACCTGCAGACAGCTGGGCTTCTTTCTTTGCCCTCTTCCATGCAGCTTGAAGACTGACCTGCTCCCTTCTGGAAGTGCTGTTACTCTATGGGAAACAGGTGCTCCTCCTGGATTGGAAGACTTGCATCCAGATCTCTCAGCATCATGGCAGAAGGTGATGTCTGCTCTGACACTGAGGTTGCTGCTGCTTCATTGGGTGATCTCAGGGTCTGCATTGCCAGTGTCACCTCTGCTGTGATATCATCTCGGTGCAGTTCTGCCACTGTGTCTAGCAGCTGACTCTGGCCAGTGCCCACCAGACTCTCTCATCCCCTTGGGTAGCTCTAAGCCAGGTGTGTTTGGCCCGGATGAATGGACTTCAATGGGCAGTTCACTTTATGTTGAGGAATTGCTCCCAGACTTTCTCCAGAGCCCAATTTTTCCCTGGAAACATCAGTGAGGCTTCCCTTAGCTTCTGCTCTCTTAGCCATTGCCAGCCCTGGACATGCTGGCTGGTACTCACACATCCACCACCTCAGTAAATAGATTTCTGGTGACTTGGCTACTTGCTGAGCATCTGCCACATCCTGAAGGACCTGCACCTGCTGGTCATCCACTGGAGGGTATTCTGCTTCCCAAGGCAATGTTGTGTGGCTTGCTGCAGGTAGTTCTGAATGGTCCTGAGGCTGGGACATAGACTGCCACCCTCTCAGGCTACAGGGGAACATGGAGTGCTGTCAGGATTCTCTCAAGACTTGACTGACATGGAGGACAAGGTCATCTTCCAAGACTGTGGGGCCATTCAAAGTCACTGTACATGGTGAAGGTCCAATAGCCTTTCCATCCCTTGTACTTAATAGGAACACATGCTGTAGGCAATTCTTTATGCAGTTTTTCAGTGACAAAACAAGTCAAGACACCTACACAGTGTCTTGGTGTGTTTTCTTAGTTTCAAGCTCATAACTTCCTACTGTACAGGCACTTTTGGAAGGCACTTTACTTAGCCTGCCACCAGGCATTATTTTTGAAGCAACAGGGATGAAAGAATTGCAGCCAATGTGTGCTTCATTTCTCCTTTTGTTCATCTCATCCAAAATGCATCTTGCATAGTGACAGCAAAGTGCATGAAAGAAAGAAATATGAATTATACTCCCTCTCCACTCAGCTGCGGTACTAACTGAAATGGCTAATGCTTCAGCAATTAGTTTCTGTTGTTTTGGCAACATTACTGTGGCATTATTGACCTAGTTAACTGCAACAACATGGCACCAAGAAGCCAGCATCACAACTGAGTTATATAAGGCTGCCAGTCTATGCACATGTGGCCAAGTCCCACTGAAGAAAGAGCCAGGCATTTGGTGCTGCAATGAAAGAATCCTTCTAGTCGTGAACAATGGGTTTTTCTATCATCACACAGATCTGGGAATACCATAGGTACTGTCGCAGGGCAGAGGGCTTAGCTTTTCCACATAGGACTGAGCCTCAAACCCTTATTTTAGATACCAAGCTCCTACAGGGAATTCAGTGGGCCTTTAACTGCAGGCAAGACTGCAGACTTAGTGCTCAAAACAATACATATTTAGGTATGCCCTGAAGACATTAAGTTGACTTAAATATAATTCAGAGCACTGGATGCGTGATGCTGGCAATTACATTTTAGTTCATCTTTTAAATCTCAACACTACCACTTCTAAACATCTGCCTACAATGAATATCTACAAACTTGAATTTTCTAATTGAACATGCACCAAAACAAAGGAAGATTTTTACAAGTTGTCTTTGCAGCAGCATAACACCAGCCAGCCTGTGACTGATAACTGCAGGATAGTACACCACAGCTTTGGTGCTCTCAGCCTCTCGAATAGGAACTATGGCTTTCATGTATGAAATAATTTCTCTGCAATATGCTTGTTTTGCTTTAGTCCACTGTCATTCTTTAGAGGTCTCGGGTGCTTAATTTAGTTCTCAAATGTTGGAGCCACTGCAGCTCCTGAACGCCCCTAGAATTACAGTATTTGCTTATATGTATATTTGCAGGAGGGAAAAACAGTCTACACATTTTTCTAAGTGATTCTGTGAGCACCACGAAATTAATAAAAACCATAATACCACTTTCAAACAAAGGACAGCAGCTAACAGAAGGGCACTGGGGCATATCATGCCAAGGAACACACAGTGAAAAAAAATTAAGTACAATACATTTGAGACCAGTATTTTTACTGATTATTATGAAGAAATAAGAACTTAATAGTTCAGCTCAAAGGCTTATCAAGTCCAGCATGCCATTTACACGGAGGCCAACCAGCTGCCATGGGACATCCACAAGCAGGGCAAGAGGGCAACTGAAGCCTCTCACTCAGGTTTCCCAACAATGGGCATTAAGATGCATACTGATCTGTTATGTGATGACCAATTCTGACTAATGAAGACACTCTACTGGAGGAAATATCCATTATGACTAGTAGCCCTATCCTCCACAAACTCCCCCCATTACCGTTCAAAACTATTCACCACTACTTCTTCTGTTAGTGAATTCTACAGTCTAACTATGAATTGTATGATAACTCCTTTTATTAGTTATGAACCCACCAGTACTGATCTTCAGTATACAACCCTAATATTATATGAGATTATCTTCTCCCTATTCACTTTCTCCCCACCAGGTACAATTTTATGCACCTCTATAGTCTTCCATTACTCAACTTTTTGCTAAGCTAAATAAATGCTAAACAATGTTTCCTCAGACTGCAGTGGCTCCCGGCCCCTAAAGCCTTGTAACTGACCTTTTCTGCACCTTTTTTCAGCACTGCAATAGTAATAGTTTTTCCTGGCGTGGTATTCCTAGTATGGTCCACACCATATATTGGGTTAAGGTCAGCCACTACAACTGTAGCAGTTTTATTCTAATTCCGTTTCTGATTATGCGCAATATGGAATTTTTTTAAACAAACAAACAAACCAGTAATCACCCACTGTGTTGACATTTTCACTGATCTATCACAAGCCCAAAACCAAGATTTCTTTGTCAGTCACAGCCAGTTGAGGTCCACTGGTGTTCATGTGAAGTTAGGATTATTACCTATTATTGTTGTTGCCCAATTATGTATTCCTTTATACTTGCTTACACTGACTATTATTTGCATTTTTAAATAGCAAGTATCTAAAGCTAGATCACTCATACTCAGATGCCTATACCAGTCATACCATAACCGCTCCAAGATGAGGTGTCTGTTTGCAGAAGCCATATTTTAGGCAACATCAACTTTCAATTGATTGAGGCCACCAACTACACCAACTGTGCAGAACCTGACTTATTCAAAAGTAGCTCTGAAATTGCCTTAGCCCTTACAGTAGAGACTTGAGGCCAAAGACGCTATGCAGTTCATTAGCTGCACTGTACAGGAATGAGGTACCAGTAATGAATACTAAAGCTACTCTGTGGAAGCACAGACTTACCTTGTTACAATTGCATCAAGCAGCTAGTATGAATACTAATCTACATTTTTCTCAGTCACTCTGCTCAAAAGTCCTTTCTTCAAAAGGCATGTAGCCTTAAGCAAAGTGACCAACTCAAAAAACAATTTATAAAATGCCTTTAGAATCTTCTGAAATACTGTAAAATTGAACCTGGAGATTGGAAACAATCAGGTTGAAAGACAGAAAAAGGGAACTTCCACATGGTGCTGGACAAAAAACTAACTGCTCCCCTCCTTTCCCCCCTGCCACCTTGTCACATAATCCAAATTTTAGTAACAAACCTCATTCTTTGCCATGTTAACTCTCTGCAGCATCTGTCACTGCTATGAATGGTTGATCATAAGTACCTCAGTAGTCATCTCAGTGCTATTAAGCAGATGGCAGTGCTAAATCCAAATGATGTAGTACATCTCCCCGGTGGACTTTGTTTCCATACTCCACCATTATTCCACAATTCCTCTGCGATAAATCTTATGTATTCTAGAGAACATTAAATAGTGAGCCGACATCGACAACTGATTTATTAGCAGTGGTTTGCATTTGCTTCTGTTATAGTCTTTGCAAACACTTGTGTGGACAACACACAAACCCTCAAGGCACATGGGCTGTTGGCCTAATTTTGTGTAATGCAATTTTTTTGAAATAGATTCTGCATTTCAGCAATTTGTCTTTACAAAATGTGTTTTATCTGCCACTTCCAAAACTTTTAAAATATGCCTGTTAAAATCCTGTTCTTCCACTGAGGATTTAATCAGACGTTGCTTTTTTTTTTCCCCAATAGAAAAACGCAATTGCTATAGTGCTGACACTCAACGCTAGAACTGTTGACTTTCAATGATGGTTTGAAGAACTGAATTCTTGTGACTCTAAATCTGCATCAGTAAAGCACAGGTGTGTGTGTGTGTGTATATACATTCAAGTCTCCAGTCAACTCTTGGCAACCCAATGAATTTCATAAGGTTTTCTTAGGCAAGGAATACTCAAGAGGTGGCCTTGCCAGTTCCTTCCTCTGAAGTATAATCTACAGCACCTGGTATTCATTGGTGATCTCCCATCCAAGTATTAATCAGGGTTGACCCTACATATCTTCCAAAATCAGAAGGGATCTGGTGCTTTTAGGGTATTTAGGCCAACTCTGAATACAGACTGGGTAGTAATTCAAGGATAATTTTAACATAATTCTGCAGTGTTCCATAAATATGGTAAAGATAGGAGTTAAACAAAAGCATAAAGGCATTCACAGTGCACACATTAACACAGGAACAGACACACGGAAGTCAGTATTTATGGAATGTTTAAACTTCAGAAATTCAAAGTCCAGCCACACAGAATCCATAAAAAATCAAGTCACTTACTCATCTAGGACAGCTTTTAAGAGGAGACTGTTCAAAGCACTGGGCAAAGGTTGTCTGCCCATCTTTGATGAAGCCATCTGGACATTCTCTTTTCTTAACATAGTGTTCAAAATCTTGTTTTTGACAGTTTGATACTCAAACAGCTTGTCCAAAATCAATATAAACAAGCGTTCAGTAACCCACAGTCTTCAAAACAGACTTCAATATGGTTGGTCTCTACATTCACTGTGTCACATTAGAATGGTATAGCACCAGCTTGTACCATTAAACACTTGTCAAATGCTGCAGCTAATTTCTACTAAACATCATTCTTCAACATTAAAGAATTACATCATCTTTCTCACTTTAGTCAATAGAACTCAGTGACAACAGCCAGGGAAAATCCCAGCAGGCTCAATAAACATTCTAATCAGCTCCAAAGATAATTCACTTAGAAGTCCACTAAAATGTCCATGAATTGTATGTTGCTAGGAATGCATTTCCTTCAGATCAACGAGAATGAATAAGCCACAGGAACCAAAATATGCTGGATGCTGAGATCACTCCACTTCAGTAAATTTAAATCTCCACAATTTAAAACAAATGAATGCATTGTTTAAATCTCTTAAAGGAGCTATACGAGAAAATTCACAAATAGCTTCTGAGAATACTGTTGCCTTACTTTCTGTGAAAATTCATGCCATGCCCTGGATTTAATAATTACCTGCCAGTAAAATAGCCATGTACTAAACAAGGTTTCATATTTAATTACATAATTTGCTTTAAAATGGTATAAAATTGTTTGGTTTCACTGAAAATAAATCGTAAGCATGTCAAACTCACTTATATAATCAGAAACCTTTTAATACATTATCACAGTTCAGTCCAAACGTACAGTGTGTTCACATAATCTAGGTGTTGAAAGGTTGGAAATAAAGAAAATGACCCTTAGATAAACAGGAATTTATCCTGGCTATGGAGAAGCGGAGGACACCACGCGTGACAAATGGTGTGGCCAAAGAGAAAAAGAGATAAACACCTAAATCCAATTGTTAGTTCTAGCTGGAATAAACCCACGGAATCAGTGGGAAGTTGGTAAGTAAACATACAGTAGACCTAGGATTAATTGATTCAATGGGTCTATTTTAGTTGGGACTAACAACCGGATTTAGACCAACACTTTCTAATTCAGGGAGGGACCCAAGCTCATTAGTCTAGCACAAATTAAATCTGACATTTTTAGTTGAAAGGATCAGGCAGGAGTTGATGACAAACACTTGCGCCTGAGTTCTTAAAGAGCTGCTGTTAGTTAGTAGACAATAGGAGCTAATCTCTCTCTCTCTGCTAATAGAGAGTACTAGATGGATAAATAGTCTGACCTTATACTGCTTACACCAAGAATCCTATGCCTGTTAACAAGAACAGGACATTAATCCTGAATCAATACTACTCAACCCCTTAATGCATCCAAAATTTACCAACTATTTTAAGATGCACTGAACATTCCTCCTTACCTCTGTGCAGAAGTATTATAGCTGTTATCATAGGAATCATAGCTCTGTTCATCATACGAAGTGCCATATCCATCATCATATTCCTGGAAAAACAAGGCAGTATTACAATTCAAAGAATGACTTCAGAATCCTTGAGAACTCCATGCTTTTCAGTCCAACTACCACTCTCCTGAAATCTAAATTCACTGCTAGTGTTATAGATATAGATTAAACAACCAAGGATCTGGACACAAGGAAGCCCACAACTAGTTCTGTATAGCCAGAAAAGCTTCATGCATCTTTCTCTTGAAACGAAGTCCTTCATGTCATAAGGTAAACAGGTGTCAGAAACAGCTGTTGGTATGGCATGGAGAACTGGCATTCAGTGAAAAAAATGAGACATTCCAAGTGGGAATATCAAACAGGTCTTCTCATTTTGGTTCAATAATGAAGAACAAAGCTGAACTGCTGCAATAATAATGAATAGCCTACAAGCTTTCCCTCCAGATTAGTACTGTCCACCACCATATTTTTTTGAATTTCCCAGTGCCTGTTGTTGAGACCAAAGGTTGCCGGTGGAGGCTTCAGATCAGAGGGAAAGAGACTATCTACCCAGCCTCCACATAGGTGGGGTCCACAGAGAACATCATCCTCAGCTGTTCGCCCATCTCTTTTTTCAAGTGTAGATTTTCCTTGGTTTTTTTCTGGGCTGTGAGGCCGTGTTCTGGAATACTTTCTTTCTGACGTTTTGCCTGCATCTGTGGCGGGCATCTTTTTTCAAAGGACTTTTTCAAAAGACTTTTTTCAAGTCTTTGCACTGTTTTCACTCTGGAAAGAGGTCTTTTGTGCTATAGGAATATGAAAAATATGAAGGCATGCTTCAGTTTCCTCTCATAACCAAATCAAACCCATCCACTTCCTCCAACAAAGCCAACAGCAGGGTACTGGGTCTTCCCAGTGACTAGACAAGTATGTTATGTCCCATCAAACCTGGTGAATACAATGGAACTCATTTTAATTGCCCTTACAATGTCCTCATTCTCCATGGGGGCTGACTCAGCAAAAAGCAAGAGATAGGGGTAAGAGCTCTTGTCTGATCTCATCATCATTCTGATTTAACTGTTTAAGTGGGGCCCGTGAGGTGAGATCCCTTCCCCCAAGGACTTCTTCTAATAAGATTTAACAAGTATTTACAACTGATCTCAGTCTAGAGTATGAGTTTTTCCAATTAACCTTTGAGAGGAAACATTTAAGACCAAGGTGGTCACATCAAATTCTGGGTCACGTAAAAGCCGAAGAGTTATTCCTTCTCTTACCAGGAGAAACTTGCACTCAGTACAGTATTCTGTGCTGCTCTTTTCCCACTGTTACCAGATATTTTGTTAACACTACATCTTCCCTGATTTTCCCCATTCATTTCTACCTTGGATTTAATGAGATGACCTGTCCTGTGAACAACTTGTGGCATGAGCACACAAATAAAATTGACATCACAAAAAATAGAGTAACCATCTCATTGAGAGGATGATTTGACTTAATGGTACACTTGAACTACAGTACCAAAACAGAAAGTAAGAGACTCATCTCAAATTCTCCTGCAACCCACGGATTCTCTTTAAATAGCAATCATCAGGTAGAGCTCAAGAATTCTTTAAAGCTTGCCCTTAATTAGGTTTGACATCTTCATGTTAATGTTTTCTGTGTTTGAGGTTTCAAGTGCTGCAAATTTATTCTAATTTGGCTAGTTCTGCATATAAATTGATATCCTCTGAATTTTAAATAAATCAGAGTTATGAATTTGAAGAGGCCACCACTGGTTTTTGAAATGCAAAACCTCCTACAGTCCTAGAGAGTTCTGTCTGGTTGTTATTTTATATTAAGCATTTCTTTTTCCCCCTCTTTTTTTAAAGAGGACAGGGATACTGTTCCCACTATAATCTGCTTGCTCCTTTGATGCTTAGACTAAGTTTACTGAAAATGTTTAGCTATATTATGCAAGTAGCCTATTAGAATTCCATTTTTGATAAGTGTCACATTACTTCAATGCTCAAGTAAAAAACAAAACACCCCCCCCCAACTGTTGTGCTGAGAGTCAAGTGGGCCATTTGGTAATCACTGGGGTTTGGTTCCAGGACCCCCATGGATACCAAAATCTGTGGATGTGCAAGTCCCATTATATACAATGGTGTGGTAAAATGGCATTCCTTAAGTAATGTGGCAAAATCAAGGTTTGCTTTTTGAAGAAAAAAATTGGGAACATTTTAAAGCTGTGGGTAGTGGAATCTGTGGATACAGAATCCATGGATAAGGAGGGCCAACTGTACTGACTTAAAGAATAAAAAGATGCTTCCAAATTCATCAGAGAGTCTCTAGAAACACCTCTGGTATTCACCAAATATGTGTGTGTGTGTGTTTACAAATGTAAAATGTGTCTGTGACCAACAAGTGTCTATCTTACGCTACTGTGCATTTGTTAAAGCATTAGGAGTGGTTACAATGCCTTTTGTACATTATATACTGATTCAATTATCCACGGGACACAAAACAGCAGGCCCATCATAGAGACTTCCTAGAAAATGTCCTCTCTAGCCATTTACTAGGTCCTCCAAGGCAACTCTATGGTATTTTAAACTCGAAGTCCCATTATTTTCAATGATGTTCGCTATTATCCATGGTTTTTAGTATCCACGCCCCCCTCCCCCACAACCAATCCCCCAGCAGATACGGGGTCCTACTATATTGCTTAGCACACAGCTCCCTCTTGCGGGCATCCCTTCCTTCTCTTTTGGTATCAACTAGTTCTACCTCTGCATTTGGATTTGACAGCCTAACCAGATGGAGGGAGAATTTACAAATGCTTTGGTAGCCAGAATTTAAAAAACTAAAAACAAAACTGAGTTTGCCAAAGCCCATGTCCTTCCTCCATCATGGCAGCATGGGAAAGTCAGAGCACATTCCAGTGCATCCGTTGACTTTGGCAAAACAAATCAGCATGGATGATAGAATCAACACAATATGCTACTATATTCCAAACAGACAGAGCCCTTGCTAGAGTCTGAGATGTGCTTGGGAAAAGGTTTGAGTGGCACTACCATGAGTTTGAAAAGGACCAGATGGAACAACCATGGATGACAACCTTGTATCTCCCACGCATGCTGGAAACAACACGAGAAGACAGACAGTAGGAGACAGCAACCTGTTTCCCTCTGATCCATGATGGACACCAAATTTTATAAATAGTCTTGAGCCTGACTCAAGTGCCCATAAGGTTAAAAGATGTGCTCACCATTGGTAGCCACCATAGGTAGATAACTGCCTAACCTTCTACAGCATTCCAATTCACAGTTATTTAGGAGTAAACTCCTTTGAATCAAATGGAATTTACTTCCCAGTAAACATACACTGGCTCAGTCTGCTGAAAACTTTAACAAACAAAATATAACTTTCACAATGGCCAAGGAAAATAAATCCATAGACTTTTGAACCCACATCAATTTTATTTTAATCAATTAAGTTTCACGTTACAGAAAAAGTCAATGCAACTGAAGTACATGAAGAGTCAGAAATTATTCAGGTGGCCCTAGCACTGGAAAGTCTGACAGAAATACAATGTGAAAAGGCTAACACAAACCTGCATCAATACAGCACAGGTGTGTGTGTGTGTGTGTGTGTGTGTGTATGCCTTCAAGTCACCTGTTGACTTAGGTGACTCCGTGAATTTTATAGGCTTTTCATAGGCAAGGAGTACTCAGATGGGATTTTGTACATCTCTTCCTCTAAAATATAGTCTACAACACCTGATATTTGTTGGTGGTCTCCTATCCAAGTACCAGCCTGGGCTGACCCTGCTTAGCTTTCAAGATCAGACGGGATCTGGTGCCTTTAGGCCAACTCTGAATGGTAACTCAAGGAGAATTATAACATAATTCTGCAGTGTTCCATAAATATGCTAAGGACAGGAGTAAAGCAAAAACATAAAGGCATTCATAGTGCAATCATTAACACAGGAGCAGACACACAGAAACTAGCATTTATGGAATGTTTAAACTTCAGAAATTCAAAGTCCAACCCAACAGAATCCATAAAATATCAAGTCACTTACTCATCTAGGGTAGCTTTTAAGAGGAGACTGCTCAAAGCACTGGGCAAAAGTTGCCTGCCAATCTTTGGCGAAGCCATCTGGTGCCCATTTAAGCCCCAAAACACAGATAGGCCTCATCAAATTTATTTTGCAAATTTCAGAGTGGGGAAAATACTCTTGGAACCCAGACTTTGGTTTCTAAAAAGTCAGGCCACCAAACAAAGTGTACCACAATGAAATTTGTATCTCTAAGAATATGACACAGACTTTTCCAGGCTCTCCAATTAAGATGGCTCTCCCTAATGACTTTGAAATTACTGGTGCATAATATTAGACATTAGTAAACAATTGATTTCCAAACAACCAAAGACACTATTCTGAATTTCTTTTAAGAAAGACAGACTCTTTTTTCCCCCTTATCTGTAGGCCTAGTTTAGTTATTTCAACAAGATTTAACTAATTTTAGAAAACCTCTAAAATTGAGTTTTGAAACTAGTATTCACACCTAATACTATCATGCAAGTATTACTGTCTTTTTTTTTTTTGAAAGGCTATCTAGTTTTAGGATTTTTTAAACACATTTGAGATAGACTTATTTCAGCTATCATAATAATGGGGCACATGTGTAATTTTAATGTTTAAATCCTAACTCACTCACTTCTCAACAGATGTTCCTGTCAGCATGGGAGTGCTTACCATGGAAGCATTTTGTAAAAATAGATCTAATGAGAAACAGTTGGCTTAAAAGGCATTAACAAACAGCAAAATATATCCATTGATCAGCATGTCCCAATATGTTATGCAGAACAGAATTACAGTATTGGGGATATCCTTTGAGAATTACTGAGCTAAGCAACCTGACAGAGAGAGCATCTCCTAACAACCTTCTCCCGTACTTACTTTCTTGGAGCACCATCCACAAAGTCAGAGATGGACAGGTTGCTTACCTGTAACCATAGATCTTCGAGTGGTCTTCTGTGAATTCACACAGTGGGTTACTCCTGCGCCTGCGCAGAGCGTTCGGAACTCTCTAGAATCGCTAGGCAGAACTAAGTTCGCAACATTTTGGCGGTAACTCCGCCCACCCTAACGGTCCGTATATAGGCGCTCCCGCCTAAACCCCCTCAGTTCCATAAAGGACGCCGCAAAGAGCAGCATCAGGAACATTAAGCATATAAACCATAGCAGGACACAGAGGGGAGGATGGGCGGGTCTGTGTGAATTCACAGAAGACCACTCGAAGATCTATGGTTACAGGTAAGCAACCTGTCCATCTTCTTCGTGGTCTCTGTGAATACACACAGTGGGTAGACTAGCAAGCTTCCTCCACAGGAGGAGGGGTGTCATGCTAAAGTTTGATGAGGGCTAGCAAATGTACTAGACACCACCAGAGAAAGTGCATAACAAAATATGAACCCAAGCATAACAATGCAACAAGGTATATTTCAAGGAGTTACCGCAAACAGATGAGTAAAATATTTACAATTGCATATGCAAGTTCAACAAGCAATTACGAGTGCGCATGGGAGTCATAACACAACATAGCGCAGTATAACATAGTCACTGAATTGAAGAAAGGAGTACAGCTCTCCCAAAGGCAGCCTCAGCACGGGATCGAGTGTCCAGTCTATAGTGTGAAATGAAAGTCATCGGCGTGGACCAAGTCGCCGCTCTGCAGACATCCTCCAACGGGATTCCCGAGAGGAATGCGGTCGATGTAGAGACCGACCTGGTGGAGTGCCCCCGAACTCGAGCAGGAGGGGTTTTCTTAGCGAGTTCGTAGCAGAGTGTTATCAGAGAGGTCACCCACTTGGAAAGTCTCTGCGAGGAGATTGGGGTCCCCAGTCTAGAGTCAGAGTAAGAAACGAAGAGCTTAGGAGATTTCCGGTGCTGAGCAGTCCGTTGGACATAGAAGGCTAACGCCCTCCTGGCGTCCAGGGTGTGCATAGCTCTTTCAAAGTCATCCTTGGGATCCTGCATCAAGGCAGGAAGTACAATGGATTGATTCAGGTGAAAGCTCGAAACAACTTTGGGGAGAAAGGAAAGATCGGGCTTGAGCACTACCTTGTGCTTATGGAACACTAGAAAAGGAGGGTCGGATCGGAGGGCACAGATTTCTCCAGCCCGACGAGCCGACGTGATCGCCACCAAAAACGCCGTCTTCCAAGACACCAGTCTGAGGTCGGCGGTGGCCATAGGTTCAAAGGGCTTCCGTGAAAGTTGTGACAATACCAGTTCAAGGCTCCAGGCAGGGGTAGGTTCCGATACCGGAGGATGCAAATTAGAGTACCCCCGAAGGAATTTCTTCACCGTCGAATCCTTGAATGGTGACGGTCGTCCCCTTGCCTGAAGCTCGACAGATATTGCTGACAGGTAGGTACGTATGGAGGAAATAGAGAGACCGGAATCAGAGAGGTGAAGAAGGAACCGGAGAATCATCGGTACCGAGATAGAGTCCATTGGAGCGCCATTCTCAGCCAAATACGACTCAAAACGTCTCCATTTATAAGAATAGGACCGACGTGTCGATGGCCGGAGCGCAGCATCCACTACAAGCTGGACCTCCGGGGGCAGCTGAACGGCCAAGGGACTGTTTGGTAGAGAAGCTAACGTCACGGTTGAATCCTCCACGCGGTCAGGCGAAGAGTGTCCAGGTCTGGGTGCCTGACCCTTCCATCCTGCAGGGTCAGAAGGTCTGGAATGCGTGGGAGATGGAGGAAGCGGCGGTCGGCCAAGCGCAGAAGAGGAGCAAACCATGCCTGCCGGGGCCACCATGGAGTGACCAGTATCGCGTCCGACTGATCTCTGCGTAACTTGGCGACGACGCGGGTGAGGAGCGGAAACGGCGGGAAGAGATATAGGAGACGGCCCTTCCATCGAAACAGGAACGCATCGCCTTTCGACCCCCTGGTTCGATCCCGAGAGCAGTACACCGGGCATTGTGCATTGGACGCTGTGGCAAATAGATCGATGTCCGGAGTACCCCACTTCTGGAACAAGGTCCGAACCACAGAGGGATTTAGCGTCCATTCGTGTACGGAGGAGGTGGAACGGCTCAGTTCGTCTGCAAGAGTATTCTCCTCCCCCGGCACATGGATGGATTGGAGGAGGACGTTCCTCTCGATGCACCAATCCCAGATTTCCATGGTCAAGTGTAGAAGGGGTCGAGAACGAGTGCCACCCTGCTTGTTGAGGTAGTACATCACCGTGGTATTGTCGGTCGTGACTAAGACCACCGAATCCAAGACCAGAAGCTTGAATGCCATCAGAGCCTTCTTCACCGCCAGAAGCTCCAACATGTTGATGTGAAGCTGCTTCTCGTCGTGGGACCACGTTCCCTGTATCGAGCAATCGTCGAGGTGGGCTCCCCAACCCGTCGACGAAGCGTCGGTGGTGAGGGTGACCTGCGGTTGAGGGGGTTCGAAGGGCATGCCCGAAAGGACCATTGCCGGATCGAGCCACCAGTCCAAGGAACGCTGGACGATGCGGGGCATCGTAAGGAGGGTACCAGGAGGGTCCATCAGAGGATCGAAGACTGCCAGAAACCAGGATTGAAGAGGTCGCATCCTGAGTCGGGCAAACTGGGTAACACTCGTTGTAGCCGACATGTGGCCCAGGAGCGTCTGCACCGCCAACGCTGACACCCTCCGGGATCGACGGCAGAGATGGATGGTAGCGCACAGGGCGGCGAAGCGGTCCCGTGGCAGATGGGCGGTCGCCGACACGGAGTCGAGGTAGGCCCCGATAAACTCGATGGATCGTGAGGGTTGTAGCTGGGACTTCTCCATGTTTACCAGCAGTCCAAGGGAATCCAGCAGTTCCAGGACGAAACCGACGTCGAGGATCAGTTGCTGGCGGGTTCGGGCTGTTATCAACCAATCGTCGATGTACGGAAACACCACAATGCCCTGCTGACGCAGAAAGGCTGCCACCGGTGCCATGCATTTGGTAAAAACTCTCGGTGCAGTGGAGAGGCCGAAAGGAAGAACTCTGAACTGAAAGGAGTCTGTCCCCATATGAAAGGCCAGAAATCGCATGTGGTCGGGATGAATCCCGACATGAAAGTAAGCGTCCTTGAGGTCCACCGAGGCGAACCAATCGTCCCGTTGAAGGAGGGGCAGAATAGTTCCCAGAGTCACCATCCTGAACTTCCTCGGGGTTATGTAGAAATTTACACCCCGCAGGTCCAAAATTGGCCGCAGTCCGCCCCCTCTCTTCTTCACTAGAAAATAACGGGAGAAGAAGCATAGATGACGTAGGGATGGAGGTACCACCTGAATTGCGCCCTTCTGAAGCAATGTCTGAACCTCCTCGAGGAGGGGAGGGGAGGGCAGGGTCGTTCGGATGCAGCCTGTCGGTGGAAGATGGTCGAATTCTATGCGATAACCCTCCTGGACGATGCGGAGCACCCAGCGATCCGATGTTATGGACAGCCAGCTTGGAAGAAACCGAAACAGGCGGCAACCGAAGGGTGGAGTCTAGAAAGAAAGATAAGAAGATGAAATCAGGACTTAGAACTTTCTCTTCCCATAATCCTTGGACCTCTGCTTCGTAGATGAGCGGAAGCGGGAGGTGGAGGGTTGGCCCCTCACCGAAGGAGTGGATGGAGGCTGCTGTTGGTACCGAGCCTTTCTCGGGGCTTGTTGGCCATAGGTTCTCCTGGAAGTGGAGGGGTAGTGCTGCTGCCAGGAGGGGCGTGCCTTGGGACGGTAAGTAGAAGATGGCATACCGTACTTCCTGGCGGTCGAACGGATTTTCTGGGTAAATTCGAGCTTCTCATCCGTAGCGGAGTTGAAAAGACCCGAATGGTCAAAAGCCATGTCCTCGATAGTGGAGGCGGCTTGAGGGGCCAAGCCGGAGGACCGAAGCCAGGCGTGCCTGCGGAGAGCCACGGAGCCGGCGATCATTTTAGCGGCGCAATCCGCAACATGCCGGGCCGAATTCATCTGTTGACCCGCCAGGGCCTGCGCTTCCTGCTGGATCGCCTCCGCCATGCGACGACGCTCGTCAGGTAGGTCCTGGATTAGAGGTCCCAGCCGCTCCCAAAGGACCTGCTGGTAGGCCCCCATACATGCCTCATAGTTCGCGATTCGGAAGCTAAGTCCCGCTGCAGAATAGAGTTTCTTCCCGATAATGTCGAGTTTCCGACCTTCGGCATCAGCCGGACTCGCCTGGGAACGCCGTTGGCGACGGTGTTGGGAGGCCTCCACCACTACAGAATTGGGTTGAGGGTGTTCTCGGAGCCACGAGATGTCATCGCCAGAAACTCTATAGAGGCGGTCTATCCTCTTAGAAGTAGGAGGTATGGATGAGGGGTTCTCCCAGCTGCCCTAGGTAAGCTTCAAGAGGGACGGGAGAACAGGTAACTCAGCCATAGGCGGAGCCTTAGCCTTGAGCCGGCGTTGAATTGGGTCCAAGGGATCCGAGTCATGTTCGGTGAGTTTCAAATCCAGGGCATGAGCCATTCGGACCATTTGCTCAGAGAATGCCCGTATGTCGTCGGTAGGGGACGACGAATCCTCGTCGAGTAGGTGAGGGGAAGGGGACGGATGTCTCGGTACATAGGAAGAAGAACTGGAAGAATCCGAAGATGAATCAGCCGATGGGGAAGGACTCCGACTAGTTGGTGACGCCGCCCGTGGGGGGCAGGAAGGTTGGCTCACATCAACAGGGTCTGGAACAGGCAGCGGAGGCAATGGTCTGTGCTCCTGTCGAAGAGGGGATACCTGGCTCGCGGTGTCGACCCTCATGGGACCCCGCGGGAAAATGGCCGGATCAACTTGGCTGCCACTGTCTACAAGGGCAGGCCTGCGAGGCAGAGTCCAGTCCATGGCCGAGCGGTCCAGAGCATGGAGGGAGAGACGTGGCGGAGACCGAAAGGAGCCCTCACGGAGGGGATCCCCACTTATGGAGGAGGGTCGGTGGAACCCAGAATGACCGTGGAACGGGGTTGGAGGACGATAGTCGGAGCCCAGTGCGGCTCGAGCTGCATCAAAAGCCCCATAAGCATAGTGGGCGCCGTACTCATGTTCCACTCTCCTGACCGGTGAAGGCATTGGGGTATGCACTGACTCCCCTGCTGGCTGCGAAGAGGTCTCCACATCGATAACTACAGTGTCAGTACCGAGGAGTTCCTCACGGGACACGATCAACACAGGCGAGTCAGGTCTTGGGCGAGACCCGGTCGCACCGTCATCGGAGATCTCCCCTTCCTCCAACTGGACCACATGGGAAGTCTCAGCAGCGGGAGTGGAGCCTTCCGACTCTCTCGGTGTGGGACGCGACTCCCGGTCTGGCGCCAGTGTCGGGGGATCCGACGTCGAAGAGCGGGGGAGCTCGACGGGGATCGGAGGGGCAGGGACCGAGACCGAAGACTCTGGCCTGGGAGAAGCATGTTTCGCCTTCTTCTTCTTGGGCTTTCCTTTGGAAGAGGAACCAGTTCGGTCATGCCCTGAGGTCGGTACCGAGGGTCGGTCCCGAGTCGAGGCCGAAGACTTCTCGGCCGCCTTCGAACCCGAGGACGTCGAATGCTTGTGAGATTTCCTGATCGCCTCGGGATCAGAAGCCACTCCCTCGCGACGCTTGGAGCTGGAGGCCCGGTGGCGCTTCCTCGACGGCCCGACCTCAGGAGATCTGCCCCGTCGTGGGCTCGCCCGCTTAGTCGAGGGTCCAGGAGATGGCGACCTGGGTCTCTCCCCGGATGGGGTCGCAGGCAAAAGAGGGGTGGCGGGCAGACTCAGCGCTTTCTCATAGAGAAAGGATTTTAAGCGCGATAGACGCTGCTTACGGGCCTGTGGGGTGAAGTTGCGACAGTGGGAGCAGGCGTCCACGTTGTGGGCCTCGCCCAGACAGATCAGGCACTTAGAGTGGCCATCAGAAGCTGGCAGCTTAGCCTGACAGACGGAACAACGTTTAAAGCCTGCGAATTTGGAGGCCATCACCACAGGTTGGAGGCGGTCGCGAAGTCAGGCCTGGAGTCAAAGGGGGGCTGATGAAAGAGTCGCGAAGACAGAAGAGAAGTCGTTAGCCAAGCCAAATCGTCATCAAAGCCGTAAGGTCTAAAATGGGATGCGTCAAACCAGTCCGAAAACCAAGATCCAAAGCCAAAAAAACAGTCCGAGTCAAACGGGAGTGAGGAAAAATCAAGCACTAGCGCAGAAAGTTCCCTACTAGCTGCTCACGCGGCGGACGAAAGGAACTGAGGGGGTTTAGGCGGGAGCGCCTATATACGGACCGTTAGGGTGGGCGGAGTTACCGCCAAAATGTTGCGAACTTAGTTCTGCCTAGCGATTCTAGAGAGTTCCGAACGCTCTGCGCAGGCGCAGGAGTAACCCACTGTGTGTATTCACAGAGACCACGAAGAAGATACAAAATTTCCAGAAATGTTGAAGCTTTACAGAAAGAAATTTGGATTTTTATCAAAATTGGAAAGAAAATGTAATATGAGCACCTTTTACAAGTTGAAAGTCATCTAATTGAGATGGATGCACATACAAGGGATTTTTCAGGAAGTAGCACTCTTCCTACAGCAGAATGTTTTGAAAATATCCTTGAAAGGATTCACTATCACATAGTGCCAAGCAGTGGAACAGATCTGTGGAGTTCCCTTCTCAGAGAAGCTTGCCTGGACCCTTTACGTCAGGGATGGACGACTGTGGGAGGATAGGAGATCCTTTTACCGTCCCAGGGGAGCTTGGAATTCTCCCCCAACAACAACAAAAAATCCTTTAAGGAGTGTGGGAGATTTTCACCATGTTTTTAGGCCCACATGGGCCATTTCAAACCTAAGACAGATCTTTTTTAAAAACAAGAACTGGCCAGAACTCGCTTCCTGTTTTTAAAAAAGGTCTCTCCTGGGTCTAAAATCACAAGGAAAGGGATGGCAAAAATGGCCTCCACACTGCTTAAAGCGTGTTTGAGGGCAAAAAAGGGAACATTTTTGAAAAAACAACAACACTGATACTGCCCCCCCCATCCTTTTTTTAATGAATATTTTTATTGCATTAAAATAAAAATAAATTAAAAGATTACAATTGTGGTCTTTTTCTTTTCCCAATCTCTTACAATTTCTATATCTCAATCAGCCCATTTTTAGTTCCAATTAATTCATCTTCTTAAATTGACCACCCTATGTTTATCAAAACCCCCCCACCATAAATGCTTAAACCTTAGATCACATGATCTTCTGAAAAAACCCAAACGTCCCACCAGTTTGCTCGATCATTTATAATTTCATTTTTTCATCAGAATTTTAATTGAAGCTGTCTCCACTATAATCTGAGTCTCTAATCATGATAACTACTATTGATTCTAATAAGATATTTCTTGGATGTCCCAGTTTTCTTTCCAGTAATTAATTACTGGTGACCAATCTTTCTGTACTTGATTTGTAAGGTTTGCCCGAACCCTGTTTGTTAAACTGTCCAGCTTGATCATACCAACTAGTTTCACTAGCCAGTCATTTATAGTTGGGATTTCCTTTGATTTCCATTTTTGTGCCAGGATCAGTCTTGCAGCTGAGGCCATATAGAGCAAAATATTCCAATGGTGGTTTTCATCTCCCCCTAATATGCTGGTCATATTAAGAAGATACAATTCTGGTTTCATAGGGAATTGTATTTGAAGTATAGTTGACTCCATCTATGTATTTTGATCCAAAAGTTCTTTACTTGCTCACATGTCCACCACATGTGGTACAGTGTACCTGGTGTATCTTGATATTTCCAACATCTATTACTCTCCGAATTGGAAATCTGTCTAATTCTTGTTGGCGTATAATACCACCTGTTGGCTATTTTGAAATAATTTTCTTTTAAATTTTGGCTGTCTGTACATTTCCAGCCTTCAAGATTAAGAGGGTAACCAAAAACATTTGCCCCAATCCTTTTAGTAGCATGCAATCCACCCCTGCTTTACATTATGATTTTTTCAGCAGCAGCAGGTGAGGACTTTTTTTATTCTCCCAGGCATCATAAAAAACCCAGAGCCTCAACTGCCCCCAAAACTAGAAAAATGGAAAGAAGTGGAATATGGATTTCTTTTATGGATTATGGATTTTTTAAAAATAATGATACTTAAAGTCAAGGTGTTCATGTATTTTGCTTCAAAAATATTTCTAAAAATTACTTGACAGCATCAGATCATTACACTTCCTAGTCCTGACTTCCTTTTCTTAGTTCTTAGTTCAAACCATGGGGATACAGAGGGCCAACTGTATAACCCTTTCAAATCCATTAAAAGACAGAAGATAAAATGAACCAATCACTTGCTGGCAGAAGGACTGAAATGGTCAGCAAAGCCCTCCTAAGCCTTCCTAGGGAGGGGGTTTGAAAGAAACGGAGCAGCCACTGAAAAAGTCCACTCCTTTATTAATAGAATCATAGAGTTGGAAGAGACCACAAATGCCATCCAGTCCAATCCCCTGCCATGCAGGAATACACAATCAAATAATTCCTGACAGATGGCCATCCAGCCTGTGTTTAAAAATCTCCAAAGAAGGAGACTCCACCACACTCCAAAGCAGTGTATTCCACTTCTGAACAGCTTTTACTGTCTGGAAGTTCTTTCTAATGTTTATCACAAGATCCTCGTGAGTTGGGAAACAAAGAGGATCAGCTGGCAAGGCTCCCCCAGCAAGCCAGCCAGCCAGCCAAAATGGAGGGTGGTCTTATATGGCGAATATATGCCAAACCCTAGATTTTTGGTTGAAAATTGGGGGGTCGTCTTATATGCCCAGTCGTCTTATACGCCAGAATATACGGTACTCATGTTGAAGATTTCCCTGTTTTACTTGGTGTTTTTTTTTTCAGGGAGGGGGGAGGTGTCTTCTCATAAGCTAGAAAAAACAGTGATCCGTTACATTTCAGGTGTTTGCTTACAGTTAAGAACCTCATTTGTAACACCAACAAAAAGAAAAGAAAAATGCAATTAAAAAATTAAATTCAACTTTTATTTATTGTCTGAATAAACTACTTTCAATATACCAAACATAGTAATTTTATGACAAAACAAGTTATACATAACGCATTTTAAATTTATGAAGCAAAAAGCTGACTTCCAATCTCTAAAGGGTACTAATATTGCTTCCCTCCCTCCTCAAGTTTCACAGGATTTTATTTTATTTTTTAGTTTTGTTTTTTCATGGCTTCAGAATTCCTGGAAATTCTACATTCTACAGCACCATTCTATTTTGTTGCTGGTTTTACATTACTTTTCTATTCTGTTGTGTTTTTATTTTGGCTGCTGCTTTTTCCATATGCTGTTTCTTGTTATCATAATAGCTTTCCGCTTCTTTTTTACATGTTTCAGACACCATCCAGTGTGTTATTGGGTGGTGTAAAAACATCAGAAATTTATAAAATAGAACAAAACCTGCTTTCTTAAGTTTTCATTAAATTCTTATTCCAAAAAATCTAAGTACCTGCAGCAATAATCTTCCACCCTACATGTTTGCAAAAGATGGGTCCAGGACAGCTCTGGCAGTAAAGAATCCAACATCAACAGCTGAATTGCAAGCAGACAGCAGTGCTGCACCACTGGTTTTCCTTTCACTAATCAAACTCCCTTTGGCCAAAGAAATATCAGCACTAATCTCTCTGCAAGCTATATGAAAGTAACATTCACAAGGAGTCTTACATAAATATGCACTGGGTTCTATCCTTCTGCTATACCCAGCAGAACTCTGTCCATTGCTTTCATGTTCATAGTTCCTGACCTTCATAAAGCAGAGAAGAAAACTAGGCCTAAACTGGGGTGGAAAACATGACCTGATGCTATTGGACTGCAATTCTCAGCAGTCCTAACAAGAATAAATCATGAGGACTTCTGGGAACTGCAGTTTAACAGCATATGTGTACTGTGGAGCTGTACAGTCTTTCCCATAGTAGAGCTTTCTGCCAAAATACAGTCCTCCTCCATTCCTCACGATGACCTTGATGGCTGATATCAGCTGGACTCCCCCACACCCACCCAAAGCTTTCTCCAATTCATTCCCCTCAGGGAATTCAAGAATGTGCCAGGGAATTCAAGTTGAAGCCAAGGCTCTTTGGGATCTTGACACATTCCCTAGTTGCAAAGTTAAGTTTTGAAGAAGTTTGTAAGCCTACTTTCACTTGGCTGGACAGTTCCCAGCCAAACTCTTAAGAGACCTGGGATTCTTGAGTGGTGGTAGCTGACTGAGAGGATCATGTTATGAGGAAAAAAGGGGTGGAGGCACAGACATGTTGCTGAAGAGCCCCTGCCTAAGCACATAACATGAATAGAATAGATCCCAAAGAGGGGGAGTGTATCAGTAGCTCAAGGCCTTGTAAAATAGCAATGGGAGGGAGGGGCTTCACAAACTAGGAGGACTCCACCCCAAGTAATTTCAGTCTTATTAAATCCTTGGTATGGTCCCAAGCTGGGAGGAAAGTTTCCTAAGGGGGTCTAGATCACATTAAGGAGATGAAACTTTTGAGAACATGAAGACACACACAAAAGCTGTCCCTTCATGCATCTGAGAAACTAGGCTGCCTGAGGCAATCAGGTGGGAGGAACACAGCAAAGGCTCTCCATCTGGACATGCCATCGCAATGAAGAGCTGGGCTCTTGAGGAGGTGGGGAGGATACCATTGGCTATACTGTGCCTACAGTAACGAGGATAAAGGAATAAACATGATCACTCTTTTCCTGGCTGGCATAAGTTGCACAATATATTTTGGGACAACTTAAATACTGGTATTTCATTTCTTCAAAGAGCTCAGGAGTGTACTAAGGGTTATTTCCATTGTACCCTCCCAACAAGCCACTGAGATACCTTTCACTGAAATAGCAGCTGGCACATGTTACTGGGATGAGATTCTCACTCGCATATTAAGGTCAACCCAGGACTCCACAGATCAAGTCCACATTATCCTCTGTTCTATGCTGAACTTCAGACTAACAGGTGCAGACTAGAAAGCAAATATTATACATTTCTACAGCTGCCATTTTAAGAACACTTAGGGTTCATGTGGTTAGGATTTCATTTGGGTTTAATTTTAAAGTAGGCAAATAAAGCTGTTGTTTAGGGAAGCACTGCTGGGAATGCATTTCTTTCCTCTTGTGCTACTTCTGTGCTGTAAGTTATACACTCAGTCATGGCTCAGATAAAGATGCTGTGACTGTCTCGCACCCTCAATAACCTAACAGCAGCTTTAGAGGCAAAAGAAGAAAGGGTTAAGCACCCTTTTCCTCCAGCATACTTTCATTAATGAAACAGGACGTTGGAATCATGGTCTTTATTTTACTTCTACTTTGGCCTTTTGATAGAATGAGAGCTTTCCAAAAAAGAACACATCAATCTGAAGAATTTAAAATGAAAAGTGAGATAACAAAGGTGCATAAAATTATGCACAGTGTGAACCAGGAGATGCTTTTCTCCCTCTGTAACACTTGAACTCACACCCCACCAATGACGCCAATATAGATAGTCAGCACAGATCAAAGGTGGTGTGCCTTCAGAAAGGACATAGCTAACCATAGAATTCAACTCACAAGACTCAGCAATGTCCATTAGCTTGGATGGCTTTAAAGGGGGCTTAGATGAACTTGTGAAGAATAAAGGCAGTCAAGGGCTACCAGTCATGATGACTACACATCAGTCTCCAGCATTAGGTAATATGCATTTCAATGGCAATTGCTGGGGAACTGGAGTAAAAAGGTACTCATGTCCTACTTGCTGGATTCTCAGCAACATCCAGGTGACCACTGTGTGAACAGAATGATGAACTAGATTAAACTTTGGTCTGATCTAGCACAGTTCTTTTTCATGTAAAGAAAAAAGTAAGCACAGAGTCTGTCATGACAAAGGCTCTTGGGAAGTCACTTGTTTTCTAAAGAATTAATATACATATCACTGTGTTCTGGTCTTCAATAGCTTACTGAATTCCTAAGAACTCTCCAGATCAGCAATTTTAGATGGCTGTACTCACATATTCTCCATAAGTATCCTGTGCTGGAGGTGGTGGGAGAGGTCGGTATCCTGCAGATGGAGGAACTCCTCGTGCTCTGGGAGTCAGAAGACCACGGCCACGAGCGATAGGACCTCTGCCAGGGGGTATTCCTCTGGGTGCTGGTGCCCCTCTTGGCACGCCAGTGGGTGGGGGTGGTACACCCCCACGGGCTCTAAAAACATGAAAACAATTTATGGTACAATGTAACAATCGAATTCTTCTGTCCTTCCACAAGACTCTTCATTGTAAGCTGGTGATCGGCACTGAAACTTGGTGTAAACAATCCTACAGAATACAATTTTGACTAAAAGTCTGTCACTATTACCTTAAAAAATGTTACAATCTGAAATCCCTGGGGGCTCTCTCAGTTACAAACAATAAAAAACAAAACAAAAAGGACCACAATAATCAAACAACCAGAGAAAGCCACATAAACTCATAATCAGTTTTAAAAAGCTGCTCTGGTTGTGACCTTTCAGATATGAGTCAACAATGTTATAAATTTAATACTGAACTGAAAAGAGATCAAAAGGAATAATCAACACTCTTAAGTGCACAAGCTTGTGCCCATGAGCTGAAAACAGAAAGTACTAAAAATGCTGTAAATAAATTTGATTTTTAGGGACCTATAGCCACTGTTTGGAAAGAACAAAGCATCCTCAGTGGAAGATGTCACTATCCTCCAGATGCTAGACAAGACAAAACAAGAACAGAGACCCTGCAAAGAAGAAAGTGACTAACTAAGGTTTCCAAGCACATTCTGTTTGTTATGAGATACAGAGGACCTTGCCACCATGCCCATTATCAATCCTGCTGGTCTGGACTAAGAGCATTTTTTAAAAAAGGTTATTGCATCCTCCTGTACCTGAATACATGGTTCAATGAATGTAGTCTCTAGTTTTTGCTTTTAGAGTGGATTCAGACAAAAACACGCAATTAGTGTCCAAACACAGGGTGGCTTACATGTTAGATCCTGTGCAGAAACACATGTTGCATAAGAATTTAAAGCACAAAGAAAATCCAAGTGTATTCAAATATGGAAAATTGCTCTTGCTATAAAGAAGCCCATACATGTGTTGCCTCCATATAATTGCTTAACAAGTAGAAGTGCACACACAATAATGTCAGAAAGCCAACCCTTTGGCTGCTTCCCCACTTTAAAAGCACATTCTCACTGTCATCCCACCCATCCCCAAGTGCATGCAGTCAGCCCCAAGCATGTGCATGTATTTAAATTTAAACCATTATAATATTAAATGCCCACTAACAAGGATGTGTGATAGCAAGAGATTTTTGTTTACACAATGGCTCTGCTATTTAATTGGCAGCTTCATTTGTAAAACAGCCATAAGCATCCTGGAGATAAATCAGCCATGTTATTATGAGACACTGCTTAGAATTAGTATGCAAATACACCACTGATGGACTCATGAAATGTCTCCTTAATCTCAATAAGCAATCATCATTAAAAAAAACCTCCAGCTTTATCAACCCTCAAGCATCTAACATGGATCAAGATGAATACAAGGTGTTTCCCAGAGAGCAAATATTGTTTTACTTTATATGCATTTTCAACCATAAAGTTTTCTCTCTAGATGGCCAAAGATTAGTTTTAATTTAGGATGTATTCATTTTCTCATTTGTTTACTCAATGACAAAATTAAGTGCTTATTATGCCTCCAAATTCTCTAAATTCTTAATGTTCACAATGGCTGCATGGCATGTGACACCATCCACCATTTGGATTCTTGTGTTACAATCTGCATATGAAACAGTTACAACATGGCAACATCTCTTGACAGTGGCCAATTATTTGCTAACTGTTCCTTTTATAGATCATTCCTAGTGCATTGAATGTTTTTAGCCCACAGCCAGACATAAGCTGGGCTGGAAAATAAATTTGGGACAATCTACACTTTAGAGCTTTCCCATGGCTCCATACAGTGGCTTGAGATGTGTGATGTGTACTTTGGCTCCCCCTATAATGTGGGATCCTCTGAACAATGTAATTTCTAATCTGTTAATGTCATTTTGAATTCTGACCTTGTCCTCTGGGGTATTAACTCCCCCTCCTAATTTGGTTTCATCTGCAAACTTGATAAGTATGCCCTCTATTCCCTTATCCAAGTCATTGATAAAGATGTTGAATAGCACTGGGCCTAGGACAGAACCCTGTGACACCCCACTAGTCACTTCTGTCCAGCATGAAAAGGAGCCACTGGTGACTACCCTTTGGGTTTGGTCAGTCAACCAATTACAAATCCATCTAACAGTTGCATTGTCTAGCCCAGTTCCTCACATAAATGGGTAATGGGATTTTTTGACAGTGAAGCTAGACAATGAAATGATGTTTAAGTTGAGTGAGGAGTGGGGTAGATGGGGAGGAAAGACACAGACCCGTTCAAAGAGTTTTGAACGTCAAGTATTAAGTTTCCTCTCATTCTTGGTAAGCTGAGAATTTCTTCACCCCAGATTTCATTTACTAGAAGAAACAACATGATGGAACGGAACGGTGAATATGACTATATTATGAGTAAACCTGGTTCCTAATGTTGGAAATGGCATTACTGCTGCTGTGAAATACACCTTGTACTTTTTATCTCTCAAACACCTGTTAAACCTTTGAAAACTTCCAATCTATTTTTCAAGCATATGTGCATGCTGCTTTAATCCACAAATTAAACAAAAAACATACGCACACATTATGATAATGCTAAATTATCAGAGGTACAGCTACTATCAATACATATTCAGATGTATATGGGTTCACAAGCCTCCAAACCTGTCTGTAACTAGTCACGTAGCAATAACTATGATTAGACAAAATGCTAGCAGAAACATAAGGCTAGCCATTATCAGGCCTGAAACTAAAGGACAAGACACAGAACATTCTGCAGAAGGAAAGGGAGCAACATGTGAGCCTGCAGAGTGCTCCTAAACCATGGTTAAGGAATGAAGTGTTACATCTGTCATGGTATTAAGAAAAACAGGGGAAACCAGATTAGACACATTATACTGCAAACAAAGAATATTTTACTGATGCTGATATGCTTCCAATCTCAGATACGCAATTGCAGCCCTTCCGCACTATATTTCATCATACAAACCTCTTCACAAACAGATTGTAGTGTTTGTGGTTTCTTGACAGAAGTGCTGTTTGGGGAAGAGAGAGGCAGATTTCAGCATAACATATCCTAATGAAGGCTACAGGCTGACTGATTTGTGCTTTGTATGATGAAATGCACTGGGGAAAGCTGCAATCTTTTGTCTGAGAACACTGTTTGCAATTAGTAATTTAAACGTTAAGAAGGTTAAATATGTCAGTTTGCTTTCTCTGTCTAGCAGGATATTTGAATAAACACACACAAAACGTGTATGCATAAGAAGCTTTAATCTCTTCCCTTATGATGCATGATATTTCAGCACTATATTTTATCTCTCCTGAAATTCTGGCAATGGTGAACAGTACTAAAGGCTAATAACCTACTTGGTTACCTTTATATTTCATGAACAAGAAGTAACACAAATGGAAGCACAAAGCACTTTGCTGAAACAAAAAACAAAGTGAAGTCGAAGGCTTTAACAGCCGGCATCCATAGATTTTCTTTGGTTTTTTTCTGGGTTGTGAGGCTGTGCTCTGGAATAGTCTACTTCTGACGTTTCGCCTACATCTGTGGCTGGCATCTTCAGAGAATGGTTGGGTAGGTGTGTGTGTGGAGTTTATATATTGTGAATACTTGTTGGGGAGTCTATGTAAAGTTGTGTATTTGAATGGTTAGCTTCTGGGTATACAGAAAACCCACACACACAGACAGATACCTACACAAGAACTCCAATCATCACCCAAGACAAAAAAGAAGCAAATAAAAACATTGGTAGATGCGCAAAAAGGATCTGCGAACCCCACTACCTGGAGGATGAACTGAGACACCTAAACTGGGCCCTACAGGATAATGGTTGGTACTCCAGATCAGACATCACAAGAGCAGCCAGATCCAGAAAAAAACATAGGAATGAAGAAGAAAAACAGCCACCCAAAAGGGAAGGAATTTTTACCGTACATCAAAGGAGTCACAGACAGAATAGGGAAAATTATGATGAAACACAACCTCCAAACAATCTACAGACCAACCAAAAAAATCCAAGAAATGCTACGCCAGTGAAGGACAAAAGAGACCCTGTTACAACTGCAGGAGTTTATCGCATAACATGCAGCTGTGGACAAGTTTACATAGGGACCATTAAACGCAGTGTCCAAACACAAATCAAGGAACATGAGAGACATGCAGACTGGGCCAGCCAGAAAAATCAGCAGTAGCTGAACATGTGATAAACCAACCTGGACACAAAATGCTATTTAAAAACACAGAAATTCTGGACCAGCCCAACAACTATCATGTCAGAATGCACAGAGAAGCTATTGAAATACACAGACACCTTCAAGAGGAAAGAAACCCTAAAATTAAACAAAATCTGGCTTCCAGTTTTGAAAAACAATAGAATCAAAACTCAACACTTACAAAGGAATTTCACCCAGGGACAGGGGAATTTCCAGCAGATAATGGAACCATCAACCAACCATTAGCCAAACAGACACTAATCCCCCTTGCATTTCTACATCCAGAAACTAACCATTCAAATACACAAATTTACATATACTCCCCAACAGGGGTTCACAGTATATAAACTCCACACATACTAATATAGATGCTGGCGAAACATCAGAAGTAAACTCTTCCAGAACATGGCCTCACAGCCCAGAAAACATCCAAAGAAAATCTAAACAACAAAGTATCCCACTGTCTCCAACTCTGAGGGGCCTGATCAGTGAACAGCTAGTCCTGTGGACCAGCCCAGAGAGTCTGCTGGTCACAAAATGGGCAAAACAATTCTACAGTTGTCTACTAAGAGAAGCTGATCATAACAGAACGTGAGTTGTAAAGTTGCAGACAATGGGCTTGTATACACTGTTAAAAACCAGAAATCGCCTTGCAAATTCCCCCAAATCTACAGTGATCAGATCATACAATGTAGATCCTTTTCCACGAATCTATGGCAATCAGTCCACACGACGCATGGCCAATTTGGGGCATTTTGAGTTATTTTATCTTAATGCAGAGTATGCTGGATTCAGGATTTTCTCTGCATTTTCATCTGCCACCATGACCATTTTAAATTTCGGAAGGCAAGTTCCTGGCTAAAGGGAGAGGTTTACTCCCTTTCCCTGGCTTGGCAGTGCTGCTTCTCTCTGCTCTCTGCTCACCAGTCACTTGCTTCAATCGCCTCTTCCTGTGATGGGTGAGCAGGAGGAAGCAGCATTGCTGAGCTAGGGGAAGGTAGAAAAAAATCTCCCTTCAGCCGGGAATGAAGTAAGGAATAGGCAAGCAGGAAACAAGTGGAAGTAGTGCTGTCATTCCAGGGGAAGGGGAAAACCTCTTCCTTCACCTGGGAACTTGCCTCCTGAGCTTTAAAATGGTCGCGGTGGTGGTGGACAAAACTCCACAGGATGGTCAGGTAGTGAAGACAAGTAACCAATGTCCCTGCAGAGAATAAATACTGCATAGGGCTTTGGGGCAAATGCAGGGGCACGAGGGCAAGACTCCATTTGGAGTTTTTGCCCCACATGTAGAAAAGCCTTAAAACAGTGGAGGAAGGAGAGGTACTACTGTTACGGGGGAATATGAAACAGTCACAAGCTATCAAGTAGTTTCAACAACTAATGTTCCAAACTCAAGTCTCAAATTCTCACAGTTCTTGAGCCCATCCTTTGTAGGACAGGTACGTTCCTGATCTGGCCTGGCACTGGACATTTCTTGCTACCAAAAACAGAGACTGTGAAGCAAGGTGAACTTCTACAGTTCTCCTAAACTGCATCATGACTCTCCTCCTCCACCCATTGTTTGGCCATAATTATGCATCATCTGTTTCCATAAAAACAACCAAATTGTAGTTCAAGATAATGTGACAACGTCATGTGTATTTCTGATGCAGGAGTAACCTAATAGATTGTCTTGGTATATCAGCACAAGATCTACTTTATCCAGTTCAGGAGTCATAATTTTCACAATCCTATAGTCATCTACAGGCTATTTCTCCCTCTTCCTCTGCGTGTGTCAGTAGATGATATAATGCATTTCAATTCTCCACGGACTTCCCAAGTTCTTGCTAATCTTCACAAACATGCTGTATAATGACAGGGTGCCGTTTTGTAAACACCATTTAAAGAGCTTATAGCTAAACTAAATTGTTTTAACAGAGGGGTGGGGTATAAATAAATTTTATTATTATTATTATTATTATTATTATTAAAATTATATTCTGTTATGAATACTGAATTAGTTCAGCCATAAACTACAGTTGTACCTTCATACTGATGGGGTTTGGTTCCAGGACCCCACGTGGATATCAAAATCTGTGAACGCTCAAGTCCTATTAAAAGCAATGGCATACCAAAATAGTGTTCCTTATATAAGATGGCAAAATCAATGTTTGCTTTTTGGATTATTATTTTTTAAAGAATATTTTCAAGCCGTGAATGCTTAAATCTGTGGATACCAAATCTGTGAATACGGAAAGACAACTGTACACTGACATGCTGCAGTGTACAGGTCACAGCAGTCAGGTGAAAAAGGACAGTATGTTTTTTTCAGTTAATGATCCAAGGTATAAATTTAGTAAGGACATAGGAGCCTAGTCACTTTTGAAAAACCCTTTACGTGCATTCCTCATCTACAAAGAAGGAAATATACCTATCTAACTGTACTACTATTCATCATGCCATTCATAGATTTATTTATTTATTTATTTATTTTTGGCTGTAGTTCAAAATATGTATACCTGGTCAACTAATTTTGGTAGACTTTTAGCTACTGCAGTATGCCAAGTAGTAGAAGATGACCTGTCATGATTAATCCGAGTTCTGTGTGTTGAAACACATGGAAACCAATGGGACTATGCATCTCTAAATCAGAGTGGATTGTGGCACCTGTATGTACATTAAAAGACCGCTACTGTTTTCTCTAGTTTCATATCTAGAAAAAAGGCCTGTCTAGTTACCATGTTCCCACTGGGCCTCCGTTTTTCTTTCTATGAGAACTATCAAAAGTAGTATACTGGTCTGTAGTGCTTTGGGAGGAAGATTTCTTCTCTAGCATATCTGTTGTCAAATAAAAACTGGTATTTAAAAACTTAACTTGTCTTAACTTTAACAGTCATTGAGCTAATCCTCCAAATCTTGTTTTCCACTTTATTGCAGCTCAATGCAACAATCTGAGATGCTGTGCACCATCTCTTGGAAAGATGCCCATTCCCCATCTTCAGACCAACATGTTCATGCATTTCATCTTCACATATGCACATGAGTGAGGAAGCAAAGCAACCACACAGCCAATTGGTTTAAAGGAAAGATGATGCCAAGTTGCAAAGCATTGTCATGCAAGCATAGAGCTGCAGAATTAGGGATGATATACCTTGCCAAAGCAGGGGCTGGTACTCCTCGTGCCCGTAAGGCAGGTTTTCCACGAACTACTGGAACTTCTGCATTTTCAGAGCCACCATTTAAGTAAGTTAATTCCTGCAATTGTGCCTGTCGGATTTCATCATTGTAGTCCTAGACAGGGAGGAAAAAAAAATATATAGTCATCTCAAAGACATTCATGTAGAATATTTTAAAGGCATGTTTTTGCTTTTTTAAAAAATCTCAGAATCATTCATAAAGGTTGCAGACTGGATCCTTATAACTAAGCTACGTGGATTTAAAACAATGGTGCAATAGAAAAAAATGAATTCCACAGGATGCATGAAGTCATTTAAATTCCTTGTATTGTAGTCCTCATTGAATTGCTGTTAAGATTGACATTCTTGAAGCTGACATTCTTGAAGCTTAGTCAGTGAAGTGGGGCAACTGTCAACAACATGAGAATTGCTGCATCAGATCATAGCCATTCAGATGCCTCTGGACATTCACAACTAGGGATCAAAGAGGGTAGTGTCTTATGGTGTCATATTTGCCCCAGCATCTGGTATGAAGAGGTCCACTGCTTTTATATAGAGACATCCCATTTATTTGTCACAGGCAGTAACTATTGAGAGAACGGCCCTTCCTTTACTTGTGTAATCCTTACTTAAGCAAAGCATAACAGCTGTGTCACGCAAGCATGGGTGTATAAGAACAATTAACATCTATTTGCCTTTACTGTCTCCATCTTAACGAACTGAACAGGGTTATAACACTCAGACATTTCACCACACCACAATCCAGTTTAGATCAAACTAAGGTACTAGTTCATTCGTTTGCTTTGCACAGTGACATATAGAAGGCAAAGCCTACATACCCTAAAGGCACTGCTTAACTGTCAAGATCAAACAAGAACTGGAGTCAAGCCTGGCTAGTACTTAAAATGTGTACCAACTTATCAGGTACTGTAGACTATATTTCACAAGAAGGCAATGACAAAACACCTCCAAGTTTTCCTTACCTAAGAAAACCCTGTGAAATTTATGGAGTCACTATATATCAAGAGATACTTAGGTAAAAAATACTAGAAGAAACAAAGAGCACAACCTCTGACTAAACAAGAACTACATTTTTACCATACATCAAAGGAGTCACAGACAGAATAGGGAAACTGATGAGGAAACACAATCTCCAAACAATCTTCAGACCAACCAAAAAAATCCAAGAAATGCTACGCTCAGCGAAGGATAAAAGAGACCCTCTCATAGCCACAGGAGTTTACCACATACCATGCAGCTGTGGACAAGTTTACATAGGGACCACTAAATGCAGTGTCCAAACATGAATCAAAGAGCATGAGAGACACTGCAGACTGGGCCAGCCAGAAAAATCAGCAGTAGCAGAACATGTGATAAACCAACCTGGACACAAAATGTTATTTAAAAACACAGGAATTCTGGACCAGGCCAACAACTATCATGTCAGAATGTACAGATAAACTATCGAAATCTACAAACACCTGGAGAACTTCAACAGTAAAGAAGAAACCCTAAAAGTAAACAAAATCTGGCTTCCAGTTCTGAAAAACACTAAAATCAAAACTCAACACATGTAAATGAACTTGACCCATGGACAGCGGGATTTCCAGCAGACAATGGACCATTAGCCAAACAGACACTAATCCTCCTTGCATATCTCCACCCAGAAACTAGCCATTCAATTACACAAATTTACATATGCTCCCCAACTGAAGATGCCAGTCACAGATGCAGGCGAAACATCAGAAATAAACTCTTCCATAACACGGCCATACAGCCTGGAAAAAAACCATGGAAAACCTAAGAACTACATTGCAAAAACAGGTATAATAGTATTGTTAAAATGCAATTATAACCCTGCTAAAATGTATTCTAGATCCCCTTAATGGGAGGGAAAAGCCAATATTCCTACCCTATACATTGAGAATTCTATTTTTGAGAATTAAGGGATTCTACCATACATTTTAACAAGAGATACTTAGGCACACATACAGAAACACATGCAAGGTAGGTCTTCAAGATTGGGTGGAGCAATTCTGATATGCTGTCCAAAATTATACAAAACCTTCCCTGCCACCATCTACTCCACATACATTTAGTACAAAGAAATCTAATGAATTGCAGATTCTTTTCCCTTCCTTTTCCTCAAGTTCTTTATTTTATGGGGAATCTGAGAGAAGGCTTTTCTTCCTTCCCACAGAACAGGAAATGGTGGCAAAGGCAAAGAGTTGTTGATACAACCTGCAAAAAGCCAGCATGTGTAAGCTATCAATAAACTGTGAGTGGGAGTCTGCTAAAAACAGGAAGTCAAAGGTAAGTCACACCCAAATTTTGCTGAGTTTTGGTTGCATGGAAGAGGAGGGAACACAGCACTGCCTGCAAAGACTTGGGAGGTTTCAGCTGAAGAGACTGCTGTGGAGTGAGCAGGGGAGCAACAGCAGGAAGAAGCAGGAAAAGAGAGGAACACAGAGCCAGCAACCCCTGGAAGCAGCTCCCACCACCACTCCTCATGATTACAGTACTATCACCACTACCACCACCAGTACCACCTGGGCCACAAGAACCAAGACCAGCATGTATGGTATGAACTACCTGCTAGTTAAGCAGCAGCTACAAACTCACAAATAATCAAATCTGTGGAAGTTAAACCTCTGAAAATCAAGTATCAACTGTACAGGTCCTGCATATGCATACTGATGAATGATATTACTGTACAGTTGTCCCTTCACATATGCATATTTCACATTCATGGTTTTGTGTATTCACGGTTTGTAGCTGCTGCTCAACTAGCTCAAACTCCAAGACCCCACCTTCCTCCTCCTCCTCTTCCCGCCAACAGAATTATCAGCAGTCCTGTTGGTGGGAGAGGAGTCTACAATATTATTGTGTAGTACATATGTTGGGGGCGGGGTTTAATTAATTCATGGTTTTTTCACTTTCACAGTGGTGCTCCACCCCTAACCCCAGTGTATGTGAATGGACAACTGTATTTAATATATGTTGCCATTTTCACAACTGTTGAGTTTGGTAATGATTTTTATGTGTCTGGGGCTTGCCTCATCCTGTTTGTGGTGACATACTGGCAGGTTCTCTTGTTTTCTTTGAATATGTAACATCACCTGTTTCTGTATTACTGGCATACTTCTTATGCTTGTGGAGCTGTGCAAGGATGTCATTAGGATCTAGATGGATCAGTAAATCTACTTAGTGGCCGTGAACCAACTTAAGCCAAATTTACACATTAAAGAAGCACAGACATTACCACACCCAGGAAGGCCTATCTGTTCTCAATATTATCATTTATTTAGCACCAGTATTTTTCTTATCCTAGGTGCCTGATGCTATGTCACTTGGCCTTAGGCCAGCTGATTATCCGTACATATTCTCCCTGGGGGAAGATGTTATTGTACACTATATATTGTTTAACTTCTGTGTATATTAGCCTTGGGCCTAAAGTCTCTTTTAGAAAGTAAGTGCCCATGTAACAGAATAGCTAATTATTATTAATACATAGACATCCCCAAATGAACAGGAAAGCTTCTCAAGTGGAAAGTATTTCCAACAACCTGCTTTAATTCTTTACTTATATCCAGTCTCTGAACTGATGTTTTGAGATTGTTTGATTGAAGACTACTAAAAGAAATTCCAGACAGAAGCTCAAGTTGTAAGATAGAGTCAGCAAACTTTTCTATTCTTCACAGATTTTCTTATATGGGTATTACAAAATTTAAAACAAATTTATTTCACAGTTTGCAGAGGGTCTCTCAACAGTACAGAAGACTTCAAAGTGCAAAATGCTCTTCCATCTTCAAAGAGGACACGCTGTTCCTCATCCAGGACATAAAAATAGGTATGTGAGCTAATGTTAGCACTTCAGAGTTCAATTTCTATTCCAGGGGATTCTGTAATTGAGTAAGACAGTGTTCTGTAAAAGAGTTAGTAGGGGTGACAGAGCCCAATCTAGCTCCTTTCATCAAAACTTGCTCTGTTTGGTTTCTTTTCCCAATGACGAAATTTCATTCAAAAATGCTAGCAATTATGACGGGTCTTCTGATTTTGAACTATTCATTAACCAAGACAGCGAGAAGAACAGACTGGATTTTTCTAGAGAAAAAAATGATCTAGATTCAGATTTTTAAGAGTTTCAGAGTTGGATGGGGAATACTGTACATAATAGAACTAATAGAATCATTTCTGGATACTTCAATAATGACATGAAACATGTTTCAAAATGTTAATAAAAGTAGAAATAAGGCTAAAGAAACCAGCTTTTACCTGCTACCAAAAGAAGGACTGAACTGCAACACTATTTTATTCTTATAATATTAACAGAATTTACTGGTATGGGCAAAGCTTAGAAAATTTAGGGTTTTTTACTATAGCTCTCAGCATTCCCGAGCCAGCACGGGTAGCAGCTATACTGGCTGGTGGACTTTGGGAGTTGAAACTCTGCCAGGCTCTGGGAACAGGTTCATGTCTTATTACAGATCTTCTAGGTTCTAATTGGTCAGGGCTTTCAAAGCTAATACCCTAAGCACTTTTATACCTTCAGAGCAGTGAATGCACTGGAAGAGATGGGAAATGGATTATACCCATGTGACAAACCCAATGACCACATAACTTCTCAAAAGTGTGAGAAGACCTCTAAGTAAACTAGAAGCCACACAGACTACTACAACTGCTGTCATACTGGATTTCATGTGGACATCTGAATTCATCAAAAAGAGATCAATATACTACCAAGCACTGCATTTTCACTTTGGAGAACAGCTGCTACTACTGAAGGCATTGGCCAGAATTTATTTGGTCATTCACCCCAGCCTCTGGTAGACTGTTCTTAAACTCCCCCTCCCCAGTCCTGAGGTCATAAATTTAAGTGGTGTGGATGTTTCCATGAAAGCCTGGAGAGCAGAACCCAACATCTATTTTCCCCCAACCAATGGCAAATCCATATTACTTATCCAAGAAGAGGTATATCTGCCATATTCCATAGCTCATATGATACTGTCCCTGTGACCATAAGATTTCACTATTCGCATGTTGTCACTCCGTTTCAAAATCTGCATAAATTATGATTTATTTGTACTTTCCTTATAATTGAAATTTACTTTTATTTACTGGAATAAACAAACATAAGGTTAGCAACATGGAGAGAACCACCTAGAACCAAATCTTTTCACCTGATGTCAGAAGGCTTTTATTTTATTCATGCCTTTTAGAAGATTTTATTTAAGCAATTTTAATGTTGCTGAGTTTTTGGGCTACTTTCTACTGTTTTATCTTTGCCACTTTTCTGATTTTTTTAAAAAAAACTTCTTTAAAATCTTTTGATTTTTTAAAAAGAAATTTTGTCAGAACAAACTAGGGAGAGGAGATATAAATTAAACTACTAACACAGTAGTTGGATATAATACCCTCTAATGCATTGCCATTAATACATATAGCAATTGCATGTGGATCTGTGCAAATTATTAAGGGAAACTGCTTACAGTTAGCAACTCCAGCAAGACTGTCTGGCCAGGGTATGGTTGGAAACATATCCTTCTACTGGCAGTCCAAGACCAAGACTAATGAAGGTGCTGGACTTTAAAAACACATTAATAAAAACCTTTAAAGAAGTGTTTTACCGTGCTTAATGGGTATTTTAAATTCATGCATAATTTAATATATATAAACACTTTGATATTTTTAATATGTAAGCAGTCTTGAGGTAACTAAACTGCAACTATTATTCTTTGGACATATGATGAGATGATATGATGCACTGGAAAAGACAATGATGCTTGGTGAATTAGCATCATTGAGGGAATTAGGGGCATTCTTATCAAATTTGCAGGTGACACCAAATTAGGAGGAGTAGCTAATACCCTAGAGGACAGGATCAAAATTCAGAATGACCTGGATAGACTGGAGAGCTGGGCCAAAGCTAATAAAATGAAATTCAATACGGAGAAATGTAAAGTACTGCACTTAGAGCAGAAAAATGAAACGCATAGATATAGGATGGGAGAGACCTGGCTGAACGAGACTACGTGCGAAAGGGATCTAGGAGTCCTAGTAGACCACAAGTTGAACATGAGTCAACAGTGTGATGCGGCAGCTAAAAAGGCCAATGCGATTTTGGGCTGTATCAATAGAAGTATAGTGTCTAGATCGAAGGAAGTAATAGTGCCACTCTATTCTGCCTTGGTCAGACCTCACCTAGAATACTGTGTCCAGTTCTGGGCACCACAATTCAAAAAGGATATTGACAAATTGGAGCATGTCCAGAGAAGGGCAACTAAAATGGTGAAAGGTCTGGAAACCATGCCTTATGAGGAGAGATTTAGGGAGCTGGGTATGTTTAGCCTGGAAAAAAGACCGTTAAGAGGCGATATGATAGCCCTGTTTAAGTATTTGAAGGGGTGTCACGCTGAGGATGGAGCAGGCTTGTTTTCTGCTGCTCCAATGACTGGAACACAGAGCAATGGATGGAAGCTCCAAGAACAGAGATTCCACCTCAACATTAGGAGCAACCTTTTGACAGTAACAGCTGTTTGGCAGTGGAACACACTCCCTCGGAGTGTGGTGGGGTCTCCTTCCTTGGAGGTCTTTAAACAGAGGCTGGATTGCCATCTGTCGGGGATGCTTTGATCAAGATTTCGTGTGTTGGCAGGGGGTTGGACTGGATGGCCCTTGTGGTCTCTTCCAACTCTACAATTCTATGATTCTATGAAGTGGAAGGCAGTAGGAAAAGAAGATCATATCATCAAGGAAGCCACAGACTTGAGTTTGCAAGACCTGAGTAGGGCAGTTAATTACCTGAAATCTTGGAGGTCTTTCATTTATAGTATTGACATAAGCTGAAGTTGACTTGACAGCAAGCAACAATCCCATTTTGGGAGAAAGGCAGGATATAAATCCAATAAATAAACAAATAGCAACACTGCCTTGAGTCCCAACCTTGGGAGAAAGGTGGCAGATTTTTTTTTTAAAAAAAATACTCTTTTGTATAGCAAGTTTGGAAAGTAACTAATCTAGAACCTGCACTATACAGCTATGGTGACGCCAAGCTCACTCTTCTGATGCCAAGGCTTGCTCTTCTGGTGAACAGGTCTTTTTGCTAAATGCGCACAAAGTTTTAACACCAATTTGATCTAAACTATCTACTGCTCTCCCCTTCATTGCCTACCTCAGCTTACATATTATGACCCTGCAAATCATAAATACAATTTTGTAATCAGTCAACCCCGCAGGAAGTTCAAAAATGGACACCACGGTTATGGGCATCCCTTATTACTCCACGCCTCAGCCTCTTTGTGTGTGTGTGTGTGTGTGCGTTTGAGACATATACAAGCTTCTCAATCTGGATAATCACGATGATAGCAATTGGTCAATATCCCTTCCGTAAACTGTCCAAGACTTTTGAGAGAAATTCTAAACTTGTGATCATCTTGATGTGCTGTGTTTCAAAACATACTTCCATATTTGAGATAGAAGATGCTGACAAAGGACCAAAAATAAGTTGCAGCTGATCATGATTGTTAGCATGCATTCATACACAGAAATAATCTCTACTCTACTATGGCTTCCATGATGGCACAACAGCTCTGAATATGATTGTATTTTTAGCCATAAGTAGATGAAGCTGTTGAAATAACAACCCCCCCTCCCATGACAGAACTAAGAGTTTTATAGACTGAAAGAAGAATAGCACAATGCTTTCTGTCACGAAAGGAAGTCTCATCTAATAATTTTATTTTGTAAGGAAAAGAATCCCTAAGACGGCTTTTCTAACATGTGAATTCAAATTTCATTTGTATTCCAAACTGAAAGTTAAACAGAACTAATAATGATCCTCCTATTAAGATATAGCTATTTTAGTATGTGCAATAATAACTGACATTTTTAAAAGGCCACAGTGTACACTTACAGGAATAAGGAACTTTTTAATTTCTTCCAGTGCATGCCCCATCCTGGCATATGCTTCTGCTGGTGGGGCAAACACTTCGATTAACACATGCAAGTCATCGTTTAGGTGGAAGTACTTTGCTTCTCCACTTTTCCTCAATTCTTCTTCCTGGGAAGACAGAAAAGTTATATAACTATTATCATATGGGGGGAAAGCCTAACAAGAAAGTTTCCATTAAGTTGCCATTATACAGATTTATTTATTGTAAAATGAAGCTGGAAATAAATTTACATGAGGCTTGACACCTCATGGTTTAATCAAGGAATTCCAATATACAGTAGGACCCCCATATCCACTGATTCATTATCCACAGGACACAAAACAGCACATCTACCACAGAATCTTCCTAGAAAATGTGTCCTCTCGTCATTTTCTAGGTCCTCCAAGGCAACTCTACGGTATTTCCTATTATCAAGTTTTCGGTATCCACGCCCCCCCTCCAGAACCAATCCCCAGCAGATACGGGGGTCCTACTGTACTGTTAAAAGACAAGCAGGGGGAGAATACACGCTTTGCATGCAAGATTCATGGCCTCTCTAGTTATGGCTGGGAAAGACTTCTGTTTGAAACTCTGGAGAGCTCTTCCTAGTAGAGATAATGAAACTCATGGGCCAATAGGCCGACTTGGTGTACCGCAGCTTCCTAACACATCCAAAGACAAGGTAGATGTCAAACTCATTCTGCAAGCAGTAGTCCTTTGTCAGAGGTAGCTGAAGCTCAGTCCTTAGTTCAGCCAATCACTCCACAAGCACACACACAGCCTTGTCTCTTTTTTTTTTATTAGTGGGTGAGGAACTAATCAAGCACTGCTGAATCTGCGAACTAAATGGCCATGCTGCCTGTTGGGCAACTGTGGGATCAGGTTTAACTATGCTGGCATTATATTCACACTTTGCTAAAAATGTACAGGACCTTGGTCACTCTTTAATGCTGCCACCATACCTTTCACTAGAAGAAGCATGTCAGCAGTAGAGCCTTGTGTCATTTTTACTGTGTGTTTTCAGTCTTTTGGAAAAAGGCATAGTATAAATAACATTACTGATTATGTTCTAACCTCTTACCAACTCTTCGAAGCACTGTCCATTACTATAGGTGGAGAAGGTTATGCTGAGGGCCACTTCACATATTACAAATTACACCAGACTCACAAAAGAACATGTGAACCTACATGAATGTCTGAAACAACTAAGAATAGCATCTTAGATGGAATACAATGCCTAGGACATGACCTTTTCATTATTAACTGTGCACAAAGCACACACAGTGGGAGTCATGTCCAACTAACATCTTTCAAATTACAGAGCACCCCCAGTCCTTTGAAATATAACATATACTCTAATCTATACCATGTGAAGCATGGATTTGTAGTAAGCCTCTCAGAAATTGAAAGTCCACAACAGGGCTCAAACCAACAATAAGCAGATTGAGCTTCCCTAATCTGAAATGCTTGGAACCAGAAGTGTTTGTATTTTTTAGTTTTTCAGATTTTGAATACACTACCTGTACTTGCATATACAAACACACAGTGAATGAGAAATGGGGAGGGGGAAGGGGGGTTAGTCACACATCCAGCACCCACTGAGATTTTTCTCAACTGCAGCCTAAATACCATAAAGGCACAAGATCCCACCCAATCTTGGAAGCTAAGCAGGGTCAGCCCTGCATAGTACTTGGATGGGAGATCATCAATGAATACCAGGTGCTGTGGGCCCAATTTCAGAGGAAGGAACTGGCAACACCACCTCTGAATATTCCTTGCCTAAGAAAACCCTACAAAATTCATAGGGTCACACCGTAAGTTGACAGATGACTTGAAGGCACACACACACTCATTACCTACTTAATGTAGCTCAATTAACAGATTCACTAGAATTTTATTACGTGTATGGAGACTTTGGCAACAAATACTTTTTCTTTGCACTGTTAATGATAATATTTTTAAAAAATCATTACTACAAATTCCTTGTGAGGGTTTGCACCAAAAGGCAGATTATAAAATAATATATAGAAAACTGAACAAATTGAATCTATAGCAACTACTGACAGCCAAGGACTTCAACCCAGTGCCATGCACTTACTTGGGCATGCTGAGTTATACTTTCATAGAACCACTCAGGACAAGGGAAATACTTTGCAACTGCAATGGCATTGCAGTTCATATGGTTAAGAAAGATTACAGAACGTTCCACTGGTGCAGAATCAGTTTTTCAAACTCATCTATCCAGGAAGAAGATAGGTAATTTCCACAGAAGGCTTCCTATTGAAGGCTTCCTCAACCCTTTTTCTTTCAACTTAGGATTCTTTGTCATTTGTCAGCTGACCTATATCTATTTGGAGGTGCCTCTCATCCTTCTGATTAGGGTTTCAACTCATGAACAATGGTATAACCATCTAAGCACTCTTAAGCATTGGAATTTCAGGGTATTTTAACATGGTAAAATGAGGACACTGCTTTGTAATCTTTTAGGCCCCTTGATTAATATTAACAAAGTACAGTTGTCCCTTCATATTCACTGGGGTTTGGTTCCAGGACCCCGTGTGGATACCAAAATCCTGTGAATTCTCAAGTCCCATTATATGCAATGGCATAGCAAAATGATGTCCCTTATATAAGATGGCAAAATCAAGGTTTGCTTTTTGGATTATTATTTTTAAAGAATATTTTCAAGCTGTGAATATTTAAATCCATGGATACAGAGGGACAACTGTATACTGTAGTTGGTTTGGTATATCTTTTTGTAACAGGCATTTATCTTAAACAGATACAAACTATGTGTTTAATATAGCCTATTTAATATTCAGAAAAGAGGTTCTCTCTACCTTCTCCTACCATCATGTTAATGGTATTTACCACCCACTAACAGCATCAACATAAAAATGGATGTTAGAGATAGCAAGGTGAGCCATCATCAGAAGCTGTCATAAACAGCCTAACTTATATCTCTAGGAAGGTCACTTCCAGTATTTACTGTCTAATCAGAGATGAGTCTGTTTCCCTTTAAGATTTTCCCATCTAATTCAAAATGAAATTTTACTGAATATCTATACAAGGCCACTAAGTTTCCAATCATCTATGAGTGTTACTGCCACCTGTCATCAGATGATTGCAACATGTATGTTTCATCTTGATGAAGCAGTATCATACTGAGGGGGCATGCCTTCAGTTTTCCCATTGTGTTGTTTTCTCTCATATCTAGACTCCCCACTACTTTTATCTTATATTTACACTTCTTTTATGTTTTGGTTTAGCTGGATGAATGCCCAGAACCAGATAGTAAGCCATATGTACTGATACTTTCAATACTTTGCTGTTTGGCAAATAGAAATTTTACTTTTCACTCTATGGAAACACCAGTCACATTCATTTTCTTCTTCCAATATGCAAGGCTTCAGTGACTTTAGCAAAATATATACAAAATATAGCACCCAGCCTACAACATTCTACTTCTTGCTGTTTTATACAGGGTCAAACCAGAGGTGTGGGAAAGAGAGCTCTTCTTTAAACTTAAAAATAATAAACTTCAATAACTTGACTTTCACAATGATACCCAATCTCCATGCATGATGGAAACTAGTTCTTAAAGAGATGGGATTATCAAACATGAACAAGGTCTGCTCCCCACTTCATGCTAAGTCACATTAAACTTGCCACATTCCTCTAGCTCCCACTACCTGACCTGTCAGGTTCTGCCTGTGGACTTAATTACTAAACCATTATTTTTAGAATTAAAAGGTAGCAATCATACCACCCCTTTACCCCCTTGAATACTGATTCTTCCACAACCAGGATCTTCCAGTTTTCCTCCAACTTTTCACTCTCATCATAGCACTTATCATTTGGCAATTATTTGACTTACAATCTGGTTCCTATTTTCTATCCTTCTTCCTCCTCTGCTACTTGGCAACGGAGAAGCTCAACAAGTGCTATTGACCATCCCAAAATGCAAACAGGGAGGCAGGTGAGCCATGGAGATGGCAGCAATATACAGTGAATCCTCACTTATTTCATTCTCCACATGAGATCAAAAGATTTCAAGAATTTTCTCTCACTGGGTTGCATTATGTGCCTTTTTTTTAAAAAAAAAATCCCAATGATTTTTCAAAGTTCATTACTGATTTTAAAATATTTTGTGATGGTGGTATGACTGCAGCATCACAGCAATGAGATGACCCAGGGTGTTTTTGTTTTGTTTTGTTTTGTTTTGTTTTTGACCAGGTACCTTGACTGATTGTTCATTGTACTTACTGACCAGAACACTGGAAGAGAAGAATTCTCTTCTTACCAGATATCAGTCTACAATCTGAACCTTCCCCCTTCTAATGTAAAACAGATGGATACAGAGACAGAAAAGAAAGTAGAATTAATGGGAGTGGGAGTACTAGACTGCTTTAAAGAAGGCAGCTCTTTTCCCCCAGCTATGGACCTGCACACAAGATGTTTCCAGTTTTACAAAACACAGCCAATTTTAACCTATTGATTGGTTCTTCAACATCTTTTAAGCTAGGAAAGCACATCATTTGTTTTGAACTCATCCTATATGTTAGGATACTTTAACAATGTTTCTAAGTTCTAATTAGTAAGTGTTAAAAATACTCTCATGCTAGCACCTCTCTTTCCAAATAGGTCCACAAATAGAAATCTGACTGCCTGACTTTTAAAAAGCTCTTATGCTTGCTCTTGGTATGTTGTAATTATGCATTACTTAGAAATGACAATCAGTACCAGCTTATTGCCACTAATCTTTTTGTTGTAAAATTTAGAGCATTCAGGCTGCCTAAATTGGATGGAAAAGCAAAGCAATCTGATTAGTTGATTAGCAAATTCAGAGCAGGGGGAATTAACACACCATAATTAGCTGTCTGAAACTTGTCAAAGCTGGTAATAAAAACAGCAAAATATAAAATATAAATTAAAGCCTCCCTCAATATTACCCTTTTAGCTGTTGCTTTCTTTTTCTTCTTCTTCTATTTGTAGAGCTGAAAAACACTTGGGCTTAAGATTTGTATTCAAGAGTTTTAGCAGCACATTGTTTTACTTGCACATAATGAAGTAGCCTTTTGAAAGATGCAGATAATTTTTTACTTATGAGTAATTTGGGGATGTCCAGAGCCAGAATGGGTAGGAATCACAAGAAAGAAATTTAAATGGAGAAATCTAAGCCAGCTATCACAAACTCCTTCTTAACTGTGAGATCTTTTAGACTCTGATCTCCATCAGGAAGCATTACCAGCCCAGATCTACTGAATAATTTAAGACTAAACAAAGTTCTGGGAGAGAGAAAAAAGAGACACAAGCTTATCCCAAAGCAGCATGCAGGAATCAAAGATAAAACTCCACATTCAAAATATAATTAAGTCATGCTAATCTGTGATGGTTAAGTACAGTCAGATCTCTGTATCCACAAAACCAGTATCTGTAGTTTCAGTTATCCACAGGACACAAAATAGGGACATATACCATAGAGTTGCACTGGAAAATGCCTAAAAAGGCATCCTCTCTAGGCATCTTCTAGGCCCTTCAATGAAGCTCTATGGTATGTGTTTACCAGAAATCCTTTATTTTACTAAGATTCACTGTTACCTGTGGGTTTTTGGTATGCACAGTAAGTCTAGAACTGAACTCCTGAAGATATGGGAGTCCAAGTATATTTTGAAAATAAGTATTCAAATATAGCAGACTTGCTCATGATGTATAAACATCACCAAGTAGCATTTGAGTTGACATGTCAAGCAACCTACGTGGGGTTTTGACTTAAGTGTTCACTCATGGCAGGACAGTGTTTGGCACCAAAGAAATGTACAATGTTTTAATGAACTCAGTGAGAAACTCTTCTTTTATATGCATATCGAAGACGGATTTAAGATGATCAAGAACTTAGGATAACATGAGTCAGGATAGCCCCTCTAAATAAATCTTGCCAAGAAAAGCCCATGATAAATTTGCCTTTGGGTTGCTGTAAGTCAGAAATGACTTGAAAGCACACAATAGTGAAAGTGGTCATCATTCTAATAACTCACTATTGTTCTTAGTACAGCTTACACATCTACCTGTACAAGCTGAAGCCTTCTACATTTTGATTTAGATATATACACACGAGACTGTGTATGTTCAACAATTGAACTAAATGCAGAATTTGGCATTCTGACAATTTTACCATACTCCCCAATTGTCAAAAAGAAGCAAGGTCCCTGCTTATAGTTAGAAACCAAATTATGCAAAAAAAGGTACACATCTGAAGAGGGTTATCAAGCCACATAATACAATCTGATACACAACTCCCAACTTTTGTTCATTTTATCTTTTAAAATGCATAGAGCATTCAAACTCTTGTGTTAACCCCATGCCCAGTAGCACTGGTTCTCAGTCTCTGCAGCAGATGTCTGTATCATCATTAGAGCCAGCCTTCGAGGCTAGAATTTCCATGAACACAGTCTGGAAAGGTTGCACTGCTATTTCTTTGTAGTAATTCCAAAATGGCTATTCATATGCTCCAAAAGGAATTAGCATGAAGCACCACACACTGGCTATCTTTTAAGCCTTTCTATCTTACAGCAAATTTACTTTATAGTCAGTGTAAAGTAATTCCATGCTCTCCTTGTGTTAGCCTATATACTGACTACAGTCACCCTTCTAAACATTCACCAACCTTTATAATTTAGACATACTGTATTTTATTTCTCATTATATGCAAATATACACTTCCTGTACTTATGGCTGCTTTTAAAAATCCTTTTTCTGAAGCAGTGGTTCTTAACCTGTGGTCCATGGACCCCCAGGGGGCCATGATGTCCTCAACAAGGGGTCCATGAAGGCTTGAAAGCTACTCAGCCCACATGACAGCAGCCAAGGCAAAGGTTAGCTGGCTTGGCCTGCACATTGTTCAATCCTCTCCAGCCACAAATTCATAGGAAGAAGCAGGAGAAAGGTCTTCACACACACACACACCGCACAGTGCCTCTGAGGGAATGGTTAATGAATGGTGTAATTGTACCATCATCATCAGGTATTACTGTTGTTGTCATTGTTAGGGTTTTAAATATTGAGTCAAGTCTTAGGGGCCCGTGGCAACAAAGGATATTTAAAGGGGGGGGGGGTGCTGGTAAAGAAAAGGTTAAGAGACACTGATCTAAAGCATGGTCTATTTTGAACCTTTATAGAAATAAAGGAACTAGGGCCAATGTGGAGTTGGTCTTAGATCCTATGCACCAAAATTTGCTTTCTCATTCAGTGATTATAAATTTTTATTAAGTGTATTTACACCCTGCCCCTCAGCCAAAAGGCTCCAAGGCCTGCGTACAAATCATTAATTTGACAGTTCTCTGCCCTCAGGCTTATAATTCAAATAAGACATGATATATGAAGGAAAGGGAATGGCAGTGTGGGAGGGGATGAAGTCCAGCAGATGCTCAGAGGCTTCTCCCTCAGAGACTAGAGCAATGGAGGGAGGACCTCTCAGAAGAAACTGGACCAAGGCATGATTGAACAGTGCCCCATCATTAGCAAGGTCCAGCTAGTTGACTCCAGCAATTACAACAAGAGTGGGCACCTGTCACACTCTCCAGATGTTTGAGTTGCAACCCCCACAATCCCTCAATGCTAGCAACTCTGATGGATGACGGGAGTTACAGGCCACAAACATGACAGACAACAGTTGCCCAGCATTGCTGCTACTATTATTATTAGTAGTAGTAGTAGTATACTTATTTCTATCCTACCTTTCTCCCACCAATGAGACTCAAGGTGGCTTGACTCAACTATTAGGCTTTGATAGTCATCTTTCAAGGTTAGCCAGTGAGCCAGTTATAAAGCATCATGTCATTACAGAGAACTTATTATTCAGGAATTACAAAAAACAATCTTACTAATGAACAGATACTAGATATTCTTTGTTTTTTTTCTGGACTGTGTGGCCATGTTCTGGAATAGTTAACGTTGGGTAGGAGTGTATGTGGAGTTTATATGCTGTGAACCCCTGTTGGAGAGTATATGTAAATTTGTTTAATTGAATGGTTAGTTTCTGGATGCCAGCCGTGAAAGCCTTCGACTTCACATCAAATAGATACTAGCATTAGAACATCATGATTGCCCCAAAGGTTTTCTAGTAATATTATATTATACAGCAATGAAAACAAAACAAAAAAACAGGAAACCTTGCATTAAACAATATCATATAAATGGACCTCTCTTCTGCAGCCCCTGTGTCCCCCAACCTACTAATTAATGCTCTTGAGTTCATATGGGAAGATTAAGGTAGATCACTCTCTTCCCCACTCCACTGATGGCAGCTATTCCATCTGATGGGAACAGCTTCCATTAGCAGGAAAGGATAACTGGATACAACTCTTTACCCATGTCTACAGCCCACTTCTACATTAATTCAACTGTCTTAAGTCAACCTAGATGAACTTGGAAAAAATATTACATGAACTGGTCTGGTTAGGCATTACTGGAGAGCCATGATTTGAATCTGAGCCACTAAGACCTTGAAACTGGGAGAAATGGGTAATGAGTTAACCCCATACTTGAACTATGGCTTGAAAAATTGTGAAGGACAAAGTGACTGATTAGTTGGAAACCCCCTCTCAAGCACAGAGTTCAGGAGGAGATGGGAGATAATTTTAGTATTGCCTGCATTGTTCTTCTGAGGTTACTGAAGTGCCCTGGAAGTGCAGCATGACAAAGGTAGGCTGCCCAACGCCACCCTCCAGCTAACAGGCTGGGGAAAGTTTGGCAGCATTGCTAGTCAGTGCTTTCAAGGAGCCAATGTAAAATTCTGAAGCACAGCACAACTGTTGGAAGATACAACAATTTCATCCCAGATAAAGGGGGATGGGGTTGGGACAGATCCCCCTTGTCAGGTGGAATTTCCATAATGGTGAGATTATTTGCTGGTCTCTGCACCCAAGTTCTAACTATGTCCCATGTTGAGCTGTATTTAAAAGTGTACACTTCAAACCATGATAACAGGTGTCCCCCCCCATCCATGGAACCAATATCCGTGGTTTCAGTTATCCACAGCTGAAAATATAGGGACACATACCACGGTCTCACACGGGAAAATGTCTAGGAATCGCTAGGTCCTTCAATACAATTCTATGGTATGTTTGTACCATTAGTGCATTATATCTGTAGGGTTTGCTATTATCCATGGTTTCACTTATAAACGGTAATTCCAGGAACATATCCCTTGGCTGATACATAGGACGACCTGTACAATCCAAAATTAAAGAAACCATCTTATTAAAGGAGATCTTTAACCTTCCAAAATGTTTCAAATAGACTGGAATGTAATGTCTGGGGTCCACAGAGGACATATAGAATAATAACTATAAAAAATTATCTCCAAAAATCTCACAGCCTTTGGGGGGAGAGGACATTTATAATGAAAGAAGGGAACTAATGAATGAAAGAAAAGATAAATATTACAGGCACATTCTCTGCCAACATCCAAGGAATTCAGAAAATTTTCATTTATTTTCATGAAACTTTATTCTGATATTTTTTTAAAAAAACAGACCTTGCAAGCTTTACCAGCTCAAACCACTGAAGTGTAGTGTCTATCAATTTAAACATATATTACCATTATTTGCTTCAACAAAAGCTACCCTATTTTGCTGACTGGCCTTAAGACTCATATAATCTGAAAGCTGATTTTAATAGGAATGTAGATCTGTGGGTTTGTGACTGTTTTTTGGTAACTTACCTCAGATGAACAGAGGATATGTAACTGTAAACTGAAAAAGTGACACCTAAAATTCTACTGAAATAAATGTATATCTGAAATGGCTACGATAAGTTGTCTCCATCTTCAGATCTAATCACTCCAAGGATAAGTCACCAACATGCTTTTTAATCTTGTTAGTCCATCTATTTGTCCCTTCCAATTAAAACTCTTGCATAAGCATTTAAGCATGTTTCTTCAGCCCAAAGTGCCCAAGAATATGGCAGCCAGGGAAGCTTCTACAGAAGAAAACAAGCTAGGTGCATACCAACTTGTGTTCATTGTTCTTATTCAACAGGAACATTCTTGTTTTCTGATAAGTGGCTTTTTCTTGGCGCTCTATGGAGAGATTTTCACTGTGGTTTTAAAAAAATGCTTTGTCTATATACATATACATTAGAGATATATGACTAAATTACATTCAGGAAAATAAACAGAGCTATAGGACAACTGTATTTTGCAGTTATCTTTTAACTATCTGGTTATATTATTTACATACAATTTAATAGAATAAAATCTCCAAGTGCAATCCTTTTGGAGTGGGTGTTGAAGTTATGTGAACCTCTTGCTACATTCAATGGTTGTCTAAATGCAAATATACTAGTGCACTGCTTCCCCTGGTTTCCTTCATATAGCTGTTTATCAAGGTGGGAAGACCAGCCATATCCATTACAAAATCTAACATTAAGGAGCCTCTTAAACAACACACTTGCTCTAGAAGTCAGTGATAAACAGACCACTGCAGAGTAAAGGAACACAGTGTACAGCAACTAGAAAACAGACAGGAAACTTCAGTGACAGACTTGAGAGTGTTATCAGTAATCAAGGGAGCCTTCATTTAAATAATGATAATGTGGGAGCTGAGATTTACATGGTCATCCAACAGTCAATTAACTGGGCCTAGTATGACTGTAATGGCTCCTGGGTTCTTGTCACTCAACTCACCTTAAACCAGCGTTACTTAAAGTAGTGGCCCACAAGCTATTGGCTTCCTGTCCGTGGCATGTTTCCAGGAAAGAAACAGGTGTAGTTAATAGGTACAAATGTGGTGCTGGTACCTGGCACTATGGCAAAGAAACCTGGCTGGTCTCCCAGTTCAGGAAGCATTGTTTTAACCCACTCCTTAGGTGTATTATTGGGGGGGCGGGCGGTCCAAGACAGACACAACAATGGACCAACAAACACTTTCTACTTTTAGGTTTGGGTTGTGTGACCTGTTACACAAAGAGCTCTTGGAAATTCCAAAAAAATATCGAGTTTCTAATATGTTGGGGAAATTAGCAGTAACTTGACTTTAGCAATGAGAAAGGGGACAACAGAGAAGGGGATCTTTATGTCAACTTTACCCCTACTAACTCTGAACAGATGCACACAATCGCAAAATGAAAAACTAGTAATGTTATTTATTAAAGACATAAAAATAATAACACCAAGCACACACACATTCATACAAGAAACATTCACACAAGACCACTAGGAAGGGAAGGAGAGAGGGGTTGCCAGGGGGATAGGATAGGGAGATTTCTAGGGTGATACAACACCTGTCTTGTAGTCTGAAGCTGTCAAGCAGACCAGCAGCATGGATGGATGAATCTGGAGTGGCTAAGACAGAGTGATGGAATGTCCCCAAGCAGAGGCTCTGTGCACAGTGAGGCATGATTTTTGGCCAATATTTATACCCAAAATATGCCCTGGGGAGGGGAAGTTTCATGGGCTGAAACAATAGCTCTAAAGAGTGCCCGATGAGTTCCAGGAAGACTTCTGGTCTTGACAATAGGTGCCCAAAGATGCTAATGTGTTGCAAAAGGCCTTAAATGTCTCATGACTGGATTCACAAAGCTTGAGTTGCCTCTTTTGATGGCTAGCTGATTAGGGAAGGGAAGCTCGAAACCTTCAAAGAAAGGAATACTCCATCTGTCATTTGGGTGTGTGGTGGTGGCAGCAACGTCCTTTTGACCTCAAATTTCCTCATAGTTTGGAATTTGTCAGCCCTGGTGGCACAGTGGTTAAATGCTAGTACTGCAAGTCACCACGTTGCAAGTTTGATTCCAGCGGGCTCCAAGGTTCACTCAGCCTTCCATCCTTTCGTAGGTCAGTAAAATGAGTACCCAGCTTGTGGGGGCAATTAGCTAACACACATTGGAAACTGTTTAATGCAGTGTAGATGTGTAAATAGCTATTGCTTAAAACAATTTGTAAGCCGCTCTGATAGCCTTGTGGCTGAAGAGCAGGGTATAAATAAATAAATAAATAATAAAGTCGTCCCTTCCTATTTGCAAGGATTAGGGATGAAGCACCACCAATAAAGTGAAAAAAAATGAATTAAAAAAAGTATGCAAAAAAAAAAAGACCTAAAAAGCCTGGGTTGATTTACACAGGGTCAGTAAGTTTCCTTTGTCCACCACATGCTGCTTCTGCTTTTGAGATTTCCCTGCCATGCCAGGGTGGGATGGGGAGGGGGAGAATGGGTTTCTTTTAGGCTCCCTGGCATAGATTAAGCCCTGACATGGACTCTTGGAGCTGGGAGAGGTTGCAGGAAAGAGCACACATCACTCGTCAGCGGACCTTTTGAGGTTTCCCTGCCATGATGGGGTGGGAGGGAGCGAAGGGGGCTTCTTTCAGGCTCCCCAGCATGGATTAAGCCTTGGCATGGACTCTGCAGGGCAGAAGGATGTTGGACTAGATGGCACTTGGGGTCTCTTTCAACGCGAGGTTTTGAAAATTGTGTCTTGCTGCATCGTGTTGCAGGAGAGAACACACACTGTAGATTAAGCTCTGACATGGACTCTCTTTCAGGTGAAGCTGTGGGAGGTTTACCCATCAGGGAAGAGAGGGCAATATCCTGTTCTTTCCTGCAAGCTCTTCCAGCAAAGAGCAAGCTCCAATAGTCCATGCCAGGGCTTATTTCATGCCCGGAGAGCCTGAAAGAAGCCCCATCGTCCTCTGTTTTCCATGAGGCAGAGCAGGGGGTGTTCCTTCCTTCAGAGTCTGCCAGCATGGAGTAGGCTCAGAGAGTTTAATCAAATCCGCAAATACACAAAACCGTGAAAGGGAAATACACAAATAGAAAGGGACTATTAGGAAAAGGAAAACTCCAATCCCAAACCCGGGCAGATGGTGCTCGTCCAACCCTGTAAGGTCAACCATCTAAGAGAAGGAAACTCTAATCAAACCTACGGCCCGAGGACCTCGCTGCCACGTCCATGCTTGCAAGGCCACGGCAGATGAATCTCTGGTTTAAAGGGTGAGGCCAGTTCTGTGCACGCTGTGCTCCACCAGAAAAATCCATTGCACAGGCTCGAAGAACAAATCCATTTCCAAAAAAGCCCTGTAGCGACTGGCGAGGGACGAAACCGGCAGGTGTAAAGATGCACTGGAAGCCGCAGCCCCAACCCTGCATGCAGGCGGTTCAGGACATTGGTCGCTCAAGCCTGACCCGGGAGATGACAGTCTTGTTCAGCAGCATCTTGAACGACCAAGCAGCCTTTTTTAAGGAGAGCACTGCTTGCTCCATATGGAGAGGGGCCTAGAAAAGGTGGCCTAACGAAAGCTCATCCCCAACTACCTGGTTGGCTAGCCGCGGCCAACGGGAATCTTCTGATGCGGTCAAACCAAGGCAATCCACAATGCTGCAGCCTTATTTGAGAACTCACGACGAACAAGTCTTGAAGAGAAGCGACAACGGAGAAAGAATCACAACCCAAAAACATCACCCAAGGAGACCTTCTGCTGTGCTTTTTGCAACCGGACTTGTTTATCTCGGATTGGCCTTTTTAGTCATCAGCGCGCTTGCAGAAAGTGCGGGATGAGTCCTTCCTGAATCTTCGTTTGCGAAGAAAAGCCAGAGAGATTATAGTTCTTCCTTTGGGCGATGCATGGCTTTCAGCACATCTCTGAAACCTCACTGCTCTTCCCAGTGGAAGACCACATTAATAAGGCAGATTATTAATAAGCCAATTTTGGGGCCAACTGAATGATACTAATATAGAGATGTCTCTCTCTCTCTGGCTTTTCTTCGCAAACGAAGATTCAGGAAGGACTCATCCCGCGCCTTCTGCAAGCGCGCTGATGACTAAAAAGGCCAATCCGAGATAAACAAGTCCGGTTGCAAAAAGCGCAGCAGAAGGTCTCCTTGGGTGATGTTTTTGGGTTGTGATTCTTTCTGCGTTGTCGTTTCTCTTCAAGACTTGTTCGTCGTGAGTTCTCAAATAAGGCTGCAGCATTGTGGATATTGCGTCTCCATGCCTCCCGATGTGAGGCCAGGGCGGACCACTGTTGGTGATCAATTTGGCCAAGCCTGAGATGTTGTTTCAGGGAGTCTTTGTATCGCTTTTTTGGGGCGCCCCTCTTACGCTGACCCGTGGCGAGTTCACCGTAGAGTAGTATTTTTGGGAGGCGATGGTCCTCCATCCTAGAAACGTGCCCTGCCCAGCGCAGCTGTGTTCTCAATATCATGGCCTCAATGCTGGTGCTCCCTGCTTGTTCAAGGACAGCAACATTCGTCACATAGTCAGTCCAGTGTATATTTAGGATTGTGCGTAGACAGCGCTGATGAAAGCGCTCGAGGAGTCGTAGGTGGTGGCGATAGGTAACCCATGTTTCAGATCCATAAAGGAGGATAGACAGTACGATGGCTCTATACACACTGATTTTTGTGCTTTGCCTCAGGTGTTTATTGCTCCAGACTCTTTTGTGAAGTCTTCCAAATGCACTATATGCCTTTGCTAATCTGTGATCGATCTCTTTGTCAATCTTGGCATCTGAGGAGATGATGCTTCCCAGGTAGGTGAACTGCTGAACGGACTTGAGCACTGATTTGCCGACGGCAATGTGGGGATGGTGGTGTTCGTCCTGTGGTGCAGGCTGGTAAAGAACTTCTGTTTTCTTCAGGTTGACTTCTAGCCCAAACAGCTCTGCAGCTGTTGCAAAGCAGGACGTTAGGCGCTGCAGAGCTGCTTCTGTGTGGGCAACAAGGGCAGCATCATCGGCGAAGAGCAGCTCACGGACTAGATAGTTTAGAGTCTTAGTGTGAGCCCTCAGCCGGCTTAAGTTAAACAAGCTACCATCAGTACGGTAGCGTATATAGATGCCGTCGTCTTCTTCAAGCTCTGCCATAGCCCTTTGGAGCATTGTGCTAAAGAAGATTGTAAATAAAGTTGGTGCAAGAACAAAACCTTGCTTCACTCCATTAGTTATTAGAAAGGGCTCTGAAAGAGCATCGCCATATCTGACTTGACCACGCTGGCCCTCGTGTAGCAAGATAATCATTTTAAGGAATTTGGGGGGACATCCTAGTTTTTCCAGGATCTGCCACAGACCTTTTCTACTTACAGTGTCAAAGGCTTTGGTGAGGTCGACAAATGTTACATAGAGACCCTTGTTCTGCTCCCTACATTTTTCTTGCAGTTGCCTAAGGGCAAATACCATGTCTGTAGTACTCCTATTGGCTCTGAAGCCACATTGGCTTTCAGGGAGAAGTTCTTCTGCAATAGCAGGAACTAATCTGTTCAGGAGTATCCTTGCAAGGATTTTTCCAGCAATAGAGAGCAGTGTTATGCCTCGATAGTTTGAGCAGTCGGATTTTGCTCCTTTTTTCTTGTACAGGGTGATGATGACTGCATCTCGGAGGTCTGATGGCAGTTCCCCTTTTTCCCAGCAATTCACAAGGAATTCGTGGAATTTTTCGTGGAGTGCATGACCTCCGTGTTTCCAAACTTCAGGTGGGATTCCATCACTCCCAGCTGCCTTGCCGTTTTTCATCTGCTGTATGGCCTTAAAGGTCTCTTCCAAAGTGGGAGCTATGTCCAATTCATTTTTCATTGGTTTTTGTATCATATCTTGGATAGCTGAGGCTTGGACTACTCGGTTGGCGCTAAAGAGACTTTGAAAATGTTCAGCCCAACGATTTAGGATGGAGGCTTTATCAGTAATTAATGTTTGACCATCTGTACTGTATAAGGAGCTTTGGACCTGATAAGTAGGTCCAAACACTGCTTTAAGAGCTTCATAAAATCCTCTATGATCACCCAGATCTGCACAGCGTTGTGTCTTTTCTGCTAAATTGATCCACCACTTGTTCTGCATGTCTCGGAGTTTTTGTTGTAGTTTGCTACATGTGAGGCGGAAAGCTGCTTTTCTTACATGACAGGTTGGCTGGGCGAGGTATGCCTGGTGAGCAGCTCTCTTCCTTGCCAACAGCTCCTGGATCTCTTGGTTGTTTTCATCAAACCAGTCTTGATTTTTCTTGTGGGAGAACCCGAGGGATTCTTCTGCAGACTGGAGGATACTGTTTTTGATATGTTGCCAAAGCACTGTAGGAGAAGGATCTGTAGGATGGTCTTCAAGTTTCGTTTGTAGGTTTGCCTGGAAGTTGTCTCTCATGGTAGCTTGTTGAAGATTGTTGACTTGGAGCCTCTTCTTTAAGATGCCACCCCTCTTAGGTTTGAACTTAAGATGAAGATTTAGTTTACATCTGACGAGGCGATGATCTGTTTGGCATTCTGCACTGGGCATCACTCGGGTATGACGGACATCACGAATGTCTCTCTGACGGACTAGAACGTAGTCAATGAGGTGCCAATGTTTGGATCGGGGATGCATCCAGGTTGTCTTCAAGCTATCTTTCTGCTGAAAGATTGTGTTTGTAATAGTCAGCTGTTGTTCTGCACAGAACTCTAGCAGGAGGCGTCCATTATCATTGCAATTTCCAACACCATGCTTGCCTAAGACACCTTTCCAGGCTTCGGAATTCTTTCCTACTCTGGCATTGAAGTCACCAAGTATAATAATTTTATCTTCTACAGGGACTTTTTGTATGAGTTGGCGTAGGTCTGTGTAGAATTTGTCTTTCTCTACAGGGTCGGCTTGCATAGTTGGGGCATATACACTAAAGAGAACAACATGTGGGAGGCGTAAGGAAATAATGCGATCAGAGTGTCCTGTTGGCAAGGTTTCGAGTTTGGAGGCAATGGAGTTTTTAATCATGAAGCCTACTCCTGAAAGATGTTTTTCGGTTTTGGGTTTGCCAGACCAGTAAAGTGTGTAGCCGGCGCCATGTTCTTTAAGGCTGCCTTCCTCATGGAAGCGAACTTCACTAAGAGCAGCGATGTCAATATTAAGCCGTGATAGTTCAAGGGCTATTAGGGCAGAACGACGCTCAGGCCGTCCACTATCTTTAGAGTCTTGCATGGTTCTGATGTTCCAGCATGCAAGTGTCAGTTTATTTACACCTTTGGAGGCCGGTGTGTGCCTTTGTTTCTTTGCCTTGGTTTGACCGCATCAGAAGATTCCCGTTGGCCGCGGCTAGCCAACCAGGTAGTTGGGGATGAGCTTTCTTTAGGCCACCTTTTCTAGGCCCCTCTCCATATGGAGCAAGCAGTGCTCTCCTTAAAAAAGGCTGCTTGGTCGTTCAGAATGCTGCCGAACAAGACTGTCATCTCCCGGGTCAGGCTTGAGCGACCAATGTCCTGAACCGCCTGCATGCAGGGTTGGGGCTGCGGCTTCCAGTGCATCTTTACACCTGCCGGTTTCGTCCCTCGCCAGTCGCTACAGGGCTTTTTTGGAAATGGATTTGTCCTTCGAGCCTGTGCAATGGATTTTTCTGGTGGAGCGCAGCGTGCACAGAACTGGCCTCACCCTTTAAACCAGAGATTCATCTGCCGTGGCCTTGCAAGCATGGACGTGGCAGCGAGGTCCTCGGGCCGTAGGTTTGATTAGTTTCCTTCTCTTAGATGGTTGACCTTACAGGGTTGGACGAGCACCATCTGCCCGGGTTTGGGATTAGAGTTTTCCTTCTCCTAGGACGGTTGCCACAAGGCTAGAGAGCCCATCCTGCCCTTTGACGCTCTTTGTCAGACCCTTCGGTTTTGACCTGTCTGGCATGGGAGACCCTACCGGTGGCTATTATGCCACCGCCAGCATAGCTCAAAACGTCATTAGGGTACGCAAGCCTCTCTCCCACGACAAGGGGGCGTCACTGGAGAGGTATAGAGATGTAAACCAACAATTAAAATGTACTGAATCACTGCTTTAAACATCAAGAATGAAAGCAGGCACTATATTCATTTCAATGTAGCTAATCTTTTCTACTCTAAACTCTCCCCCTTGGACACTTCACCACCAACTCTTCCTCCCCAGTTCCCAACACACTCATCTCCTCAGTCTAATCCTACTCTGTTCCTTATCTGACAATTACACAACAACCAAGCCTCACCTTTTATATTCTTCTCTGTAACCCCCCTTCAGCGCATTTGAGGGCTGTGCCTGGCTGGCTATGCTAATGCTATGCAAGGTTTTGCCCCACTCCCCATCACGATGAGTAGTATTGTTCCCCACATCTACAGGACAGCCATCTTTCTTGGGAAGTTCTAGCTCTTGCATCGAACATGGGGTTGGACTACATGATCTACAAGGCTGCCTCTGATTCTGATTTGTAGCAATTTACTTAATCTCTGCACCTGAACGATCCAAACTGAAGGACAGGTTGCTTACCTGTAACCATAGATCTTCAAGTGGTCTTCTGTGAATTCACACAGCTGGGTTACTCCTGCGCCTGCGCAGAGCATCGGAACCTTCTAGAAACGCTAGGCAGAATATGCTTTGATACATTTTTGGCGGTAACTCCGCCCATCATACCGGTCCCTTATAAGGGTTTCCCGGCTAAATCCCTTCAGTTCCTTGAATGACGCCACAATCGGCAGCATCAGGAACACTAAGCACATATGCCATAGCAGGACATAGAGGGGAGGATGGGCGGGTCTGTGTGAATTCACTGAAGACCACTCGAAGATCTATGGTTACAGGTAAGCAACCTGTCCATCTTCTTCGTGGTCTCTGTGAATCACACAGCTGGGTGTAGACTGGCAAGCTTCACTCTTGGAGGCGGGTATGTCCTACACCAAGTATACCATATGTACAGACACCTGAGTTTGAAATATTAAGAGCACATTCTTAAGTAAAGTGATTAAAGCATATATAACAACAGTGACTTGGCAACATGAACACTCACTCATTGAATAGAAGATAACAGTATAGCCTTCCCAAAGGCCGCCTCGTTCCTAGAACAAGAGTCAAGTCTGTAGTGAGAAATAAAAGTCAAAGGTGATGACCAGGTTGCAGCTCTGCAAATGTCCTCTAGAGGCACTCCAGAGAGAAAAGCAGTCGAAGTGGAGACAGCTCTCGTAGAGTGTCCTCGAATCCGTGATGGCAGAGGTTTCTTTGCCAGTTCGTAGCAGAGAGCAATGGTCGACGTCACCCACTTCGATAGCCGTTGCGAGGAAATGGGCTCTCCAAGCTTCGAGTCAGCATAAGACACAAACAGTCTGGGTGACTTCCTGTGGGACGCAGTCTGTTGAATGTAGAAGGCTAAAGCCCTTCTGACGTCCATGAGATGAAAGGTGCGTTCGAAATCGTCCTGTGGGTCCTGCATCAAAGCAGGGAGAGTGATGGATTGGTTGAAATGGAATCTGGACACCACCTTTGGAAGAAAGGAGATGTCAGGACGAAGCATCACTTTGTGCTTATGGAAAGCAGTGTATGGCGGATCAGACCTCAAGGCACAGAGCTCACAAGCCCAACGCGCCGAAGTGATGGCCACAAGGAAAGCAATCTTCCAGGAGAGGAGACGCAGATCAGTAGAAGCCAAAGGTTCGAACGGTCAGCGAACCAGCTGTGAAAGGACCAGTTCGAGGCTCCAAGCCGTGGTCAGTTTGGTCACCGGAGGGTGCAGGTTGGCGAAGCCTTTCAAAAAATTTTTTACCGTTGCATCAACAAAGGGGGACGGACGTCCTCTCGCCTGGAACTCAACGGAGATAGCTTCCAGGTAGCACCGGATAGACGAAAGTGATAGGCCCACTGAAGACAACTGGAGAAGAAACTCCAGTACAGTTGGAATGGGGAATGGTTCAGGACTCAGTCCTCGGGAGGCCAGAAAAGTTTCATAGTTCTTCCACTTCTAGTAGTATAGCTTTCAAGTAGACGGTCTTCATGCAGCATCTATGACAGCCTGAACGTCTGGATGGAGAGACGCAGGTTGCTTCGGTACCGAGGACAAATCCGAGTGTCTCGAGCCCAAAGGTTGAATCACAGAATCAGCCTTCACGCCTTCAGACAGAGAGTGTCTAGGTCGGGATGCCTGACCATGCCCTCGTGAATGGTGAGCAGATCCGGATGGGATGGCAGATGGATGAAGTGACGCTTGGACATGTGTAGCAGAGTCGCAAACCACGGCTGCCAAGGCCACCACAGGGCGATGAGGATGTCGTTCGCTCGATCCCGACGAAGCTTGGCAATCACTCTTGTCAGTAGTGGGAACGGAGGGTACACGTATAGTAGCGGACCCGACCACTGGAAAAGGAATGCGTCTCCCCTCAATCCCGGAGCGCGTCACCTGGAATAGAACTGGGGACACTTAGCGTTCTCGGGAGATGTGAAGAAATCTACTTAAGGAAAACCCCAGCTCCGAAACAGATGTAAAGTGACCGATCTGTGTAGATACCACTCGTGAATGCAGAGACTCGAGTGGCTGAGTCTGTCTGCAAGAGTGTTCTCCTCCCAGGGAAGATGGATGGATTAGAGAAACACATTCCTGCGGATGCACCAATATCAGATGTCCAGTGTGAGCTGTAGAAGTTGGGGAGACTTTGTACCTCCCTGCTTTTTCAGGTAGTACATGACAGAGGTGTTGTCTGTCAGTACTAGTACAATCCTGCCCCTCACCATGGAGTCCAAGGCTCATAGTGCTTTCTGGATGACGAGCAGTTCCAGGACGATATGGAGAGCTTGCCCTTCGTTGTTCCAAGAGCCTCGAATCGCATAGGACTCGATGTGCGCTTCCCATCCCTGCATCGAGGTATCCGTTGTCAAAGATAAGTTCGGCTGAGGAAGGTCGAACGGCATGCCCAACAGGACATTGTCTGGAACGAGCCACCAGTCCAGAGACTGCTGAACTGCCCGTGGCATTGTAAGCAGCTTGTTTGGAGAATCGAGGAGAGGGTTGAACACCTGCAGGAACCAGTGTTGGAGCGGACGGAACCGAAGTCTGGCGAGGCGGGTCACATACGTCGTGGCTGTCATGTGACCGAGAAGGACCTGAACTGAATGAGCGGGAAGCCTTTGGGACCGACGGCAGGTATGGATCAGGGACCGAAGGGTGTTGAAGCAGTCTTGAGGTAAGTATGCCGCTGCAGTCACAGAGTCTAGGCAAGCTCCAATGAATTGGATCACTTGAGCCGGCTGGAGCTGAGACTTTTCAATGTTGACAAGTCCCAGGTAGTCTAAGGCATCTAAGGTGAGGCCAACATCGAGTTCGAGCTGATGTTGAGACTCCGCCACAATCAGCCAGTCGTCGATGTAGGGGAAGACCACCACGCCCTGCTGCCGAAGGAAAGCCGCCACTACTGCCATGCACTTCGTAAAGACTCAAGGAGCGTCGAGAGGCCGAAAGGAAGCACTCTGAATTGGAAGGCCTCGGTCCTGACTTGAAACGCAAGGAAGCGCCTGTGGGCCGGATGGATCCCGATGTGAAAATAGGCATCCTTCAGGTCGATGGAGACAAACCAGTCGTTCCGTTTCAGAAGTGGAAGGATGGAAGCCAAGGTGACCATTCTGAATTTCTTTGGGGCTATGTACTTGTTCACCCCACAGAGGTCGAAAATCGGGCGTAGACCGCCGTCCTTCTTGGTAACCAGAAAGTACCTCGAGAAGAAGCAGAGGTGATGAAGGTCGGGGTCGACAGGTTTGATGCCCCCTTTCTGCAACAGGGTCTGCACCTCCTCGAGGAGGGGAGGGGAGGGCGGTGTTGATCGAACCAGTCCCATTGGAGGTAGAGTATCGAACTCGATCCAATAGCCGGTCTGGATGATTTGAAGCACCCAACGGTCTGATGTTATAGAAGACCAGGCTTCTTGGAAGTTGGACAGTCGATCCCTGAAGAGAGGCGTCTAAAAAAAAACAGAAACAGCATCAGTAAGGCAATCAGAATTTCTTCCAGCCCTGGTCCCTGGATCGCTGCCGCGATGGTTGGCAGTATCTGGAACCCGAGCCCTGGCTCCTCACCGATGAGGCCGGAGAGGGAACGTAACGGGACCGACGGTAGAATTGGCCAGAGTACCCTCGACGGAACTGTTGGCCATACGACGGGGCTTGCCATGAACATCTTGCCTCTAAGGATGGTATTGAGAGGTGGAGGTGGAGCCCATACCATATTTCCTGGCAGTGGTCCTCATCTGTTGGGTGAACTCGAGTTTTTCGTTGGTTGACCCATTGAATAAGCCAGACTCGTCAAAGGGCAGATCTTCTATAGTGGCCGAGGCTTGAGGCGCAAGGCCCAAGGAACGCAACCATGCATGTTGACGCAGCGCAATGGAACCAGCGATGGTTTTCGCTGCGCAGTCTGCCACATGACGGGCCAAATTCATCTGTAGTCCCACGAGGGATTGGGCCTCAGATTGTATGGCCTCTGCCATTCGACGCCACTCCTCAGGGAGGTCCTGGATAAGATGACTCATTCTTTCCCATAGGACCTGTTGGTAAGCTCCCATGCAAGCCAAATAATTTGCCACACAGAAGCTCAGACCAGCTGCTGAGTAAATTTTCTTCCCAACAATATTGAGTTTCCTGCCCTCTGGGTCTGGCGGAGATGACAGAGACCAGCGTTGTTTCTTGTTCTGTGCAACTTCGACGTCCACAGAATTCGGCCTTGGATGGTTCTGGGGCCAATCCACATGTTCGCCACCTACACGGTACAATCGATCTATCTTTTTAGATGTCGACTGGATAGATGAGGGATTCTCCCAAGACCCTTGTGCAATTTTCAACAGAGAGGGCAGTACTGGGATGGAAGCAGTCAGGGGACTGGATCCATTGGAAAATTGGGTCCACGGGATCAGCCACTCGTTCCTCCAATTTCAGATCTAACGCATGAGACATCCGGACCATTTGCTCTCCAAAATTGCACACATCATCAGTTGGAGAGGCAGAGTCATCCTCCATCAATTCAGTCTTAGGTGATGGCAGATATGGTTGGTAAAGGTCCCAAGACGTGGTGGAAGATGAGGACAACCCTTCCGATGAAGGACTATGGTCCCGTGGCGGTGTGGGAGATCGAGGCTGTGGAGTTGGAGGAGTTCGAGGTAGAGGGCGATGTTCAAGAGGAGATACGTGGATCACAGCATCCCTCTTTGACACCGGCTTCACAACATCCAGGTCGACGAGTCGCGGAGACCGGGCAATCGAGCGGCCTGTGATGGTGGTGTCGAGTACATCACCTCTTGGTGTGTAGATCTGCGAACCCGTGGGTGACCTGAAACCTGCCCTGCAGATGGATCGGGCAAGATCATAGGCAGAATAAGCCGGGGGATCATGACATATTGCAGCAGATGCACAGCTTTGAGGGACGTCTTCAGACTCGACGACCTCAATCTCAAAATCCCAAGAATGGTGCTCCAGCAACTGAGCCCTGGACACGACCAGAGCAGGGGATGCTTCGAGGCGCCTAGGAGACCTCTCGGCATCGGTACCGGACGGAACCTCAACCGTCACAATCTCGGCTGATCCCAACAGTGTACGGGACTGGCGAGTCTCGGGCTCTGTTATGGTGGAAACAGGCAAAGGCCGGACAAAGGTGCCCTCGACATCTGTCGATCGGCGAGGGGGGATCTCCAGAGCAGCACTTTCCACAGGCTTATGTTTCTTTGAGCCGTCCTTCGTCTTGGTCTTGGACTTACTAGAGTCATGCTTAGACGAATGCTTTTCTTTCCTCTTTTTCTTCAGAGATTGAGAGGAAGCAGACTCAGTACTGGGACGGGCCTCGGTGGTGGAAGGGGCCTTGTCCCGACTGGCATCCTTCGATGTCAACGGTATCGGCTCTTGAGTCAGTGTCGATCGATCCCAAGCCGAATCCAAGGACGCACGCTGAAGGGAGGAGTGGGGTGCCTCTGGGTCAGATGCAGTGGAGTGGCGCCTAGACGGGCTTCGGGACTGACAACAGTTTTGGCCTGTAGGTGGAGGAGACCAGAAGCGTCCACAGCCTCGGGACTCAGAGAGAGCAGAACCAGGGAGTAAGGCTTTCTCGTAAAGAAAAGACTTCAGGCACGAGAGCCTATGTTTCTGAGGCTGTGGTGTAAAAGCCTTACAATGGACGCAAGCATCGACATTGTGAGTCTCTCCCAAGCCTATTAAACAGCGGGAATGACCATCCGCACCTGGGAGATTCGCTTGACAAATTACGCAGAGTTTAAAGGCTCCTCTCCCAGACATTTTACTCACAGTAGCTGCGATAATCAGAACAATGAAGAAAAATAGTAGTCAAGGACAGTCCAAGGTCAAGAACGTTATCTGAGGTAATGCCAAAACCGAAGGAGTAAGCCAAAATCGTCGTCAAAAGCCAGAAACAGGTCAAAACCATAGTAATCAGAAGCCGAATACCAAAACCAGAGGGATAGAGCAAAAGTCGTCGTTGAAAAAGCAAAGCCAAGTCAAACCAGATCGATGAGAGAAAAAACACCTAGCAAACAGACGTTCCTTCAAACTGCTAGTGCAGCGGAAAGAAAGGAACTGAGGGGATTTAGGCGGGAAACCCTTATAAGGGACTGTTAGGATGGGCGGAGTTACCGCCAAAAATGTATCAAAGCATATTCTGCCTAGCGTTTCTAGAAGGTTCCGATGCTCTGCGCAGGCGCAGGAGTAACCCAGCTGTGTGATTCACAGAAACCACGAAGAAGATCCTAAGGAGACACAGGACTGCCACTGAGGGGGGTGGGAGACCCACATTTCCTTCTCTTCTCTCCTCAATAAATTATGTGTTGTGACACCAACATAAGTGCAATTTTCTCTACAACCTTGAGCAATAGCTACTACAGAGGTAATAGGGATGGAAACCCCACAGCACAGTAACACCATAGCCATACTATTGGTAACCCCAACTCCACTGAACGATATTTACAATATCAACTCACCATTTAAAAAGTGATTCTACAGATCTTGCTCTAACTGATATTAGTAACAGGATTGAACCTGGCATGACACCTGTAGAATCAGAAGCACTATACTTCTGTACATCAGATACTAGAAGGGTGCATGTGCTGGTGGGTTTTCCAAAGAGGACCTAATGGACAGGCTGTTCGTCTGTTTCAGCAGGGCTCTTCACGGGCTCTTATACTTCACATTCCCAGACATTACCAGAGAAGGGGAAGGAGAATGACTAGTTGCTCTTTTTGAAAGCCATTATGTTCTAGTCAGTGACACATTTCCCCACTGTATTATAGTCAGTGTCTATAAAGAAAACATAATCTCTGGGGAGTCCCTTTGAAGACAGGAATACACTACAGGATGTGGTCCAGCTGGCATGCAGACCATAAAATTAGACAGAGTAATATATACAACTTGATTTGTGTTTACTTTGATTCTCCCCAGATTACATTTGGATCTGCAAGGAATGACACACACAGCAGCACAGTGCAACTAATGATCTTAAGCTCACAATTTTACCTTTGCTTTGTCCCTCATGGATCCTTTCCCCAATATTGACATTTTTGTCAATGTTTCTTCTTGCAAGCGCTTCAGAGAATTGCCACGTGGGCCCAAAAGTTTTCCCACAAAGTTGAACTGAAAGACAAAATAAGCAAGAAAAAAAGCAATAAAAAACTACTCATTGTGCTGAGGAGCAGTAAGAGTGACTTAACATTCTTTCCAGGTATGAAAAATGTTGCTGAAAACAGCATTTGGCTGTTTCTGCAAAATAAAGAAGTGTACTGGGTTGTAAATTTTACTGCCACTGAAAAGGAGAGGAAGGAAAACAGATACAGAAAATAAGCTACTACAATTTCTTTGGTCATTCCACACCAAGAAATAAATACATTCAAAAAAGTTTGGAGACAGAAGAAAGCTTCTTAAAAGCAGAGTACAAAGTAGTAAAAAGAAAAACACAGGAACCTAAAAGGAACAATAGAATCTATATAGGATCACAGCCCTCCTTTCGACAAAATTGGTTAATTCACATCCATAATGCTTCATGCATTTGAATGGGAGGACAGACAAAAGACTGGTTCTCAACTACTGCAAGCAGAAGGAAGCTCATAGAGGGGTTTTGCCCTTTAATCCTAAATTTCCTATACCCTATTTTTTCCCTAGATTATTAGGGGGCTCTCCTGAGGAGTAAGGAGAGGATTGCTGGTGAAGGATAAAGCTGAGCTCTCATAAGATGCCTCCACCCAATTTAGAGACATTCTTCCCTATTATAAACTCCCTTCTGCCCACAGTTAGGATTTGAGCCATTATATTCTTCTCCCAATGGGAATCCAGTTTCTTATAACGCTGCTCCTGCATAACAGAACCACAAAATAGTGAATTAAAAATTCCACTAAGTGTTCCCTCCTACCCATGCTTTGTGAGAGATACAAATTCATTTTTTATTCTTTTGAAATAAGCAACATGTTTTTGTTCTGTCATATTGCTTTTAGAAATAAGAACAAGAAGAAAAAGCAGTCCTGCAAAATTTTGAGATTTGTAAAGCTACGCTGGGAAATCAGGAAAAAGCCTGGGGGGTGGTGCTGTAGCTGTAGGGTTTCGGTGTCACATTCAGTCATTAACAACTATAAACATGAATCTCAAAAGCTATGAGATCATTGAGTCCAGTAAATTTTGAACAAAATACCAGTCTAAGGTCTGTAAAAGTTGTTTAGCTATTTATGTGGTCTTGAACTGAAGATATTAAAATAGTTTGATTTTTAAAACCACAGGACACCCTGGCCATGGATTTTCCATGTCTCATTCAGTCTAACCTTTAATCTAAACTCTAAAGGATATAATGGAAGCAACCTGAAATGGCCACCACACCGCTGAAGGGAGTGGTGGCATTCATATGTTGCTGTCATCAGAAAGTTTAAGATGTTTCTACATAAGATCACACTACACAACACTGCCCACTTCATAAGAAAAAAATTAGTATCCACAATGTACAATATTTTTATTGGCAAAGTTTACATTCAAAGAAACATGCAGGATGCCCTTCACTAACATAATTCAAGAAAGGTACACATTTAATGCTTATAGGTTGAGTCTGATATCAGCTTGATTTTTTTAAAAAAAAATGGGATTGGGGAATAAATAGATGATATAGAGTCAGGAGGATAGATGTTTTGGACTTCAACTCCCATTAGCCTGCTCCAGAAAAGTCAATGGTCAGGGGTTGGGGGAGGTGAAGTCTGAAAGCTATGGAGATGTACATACCACCCATTCCTGACATAAGGTAAAGCAGGAGTCAATGGAACAATATTCCAAGCAGCCAAAACAGAAGTGTGGTAGGACTTCCTTGTTCCATTCTTCTTCAGAGACAGTAGAAGAAGATTATGAGAGTAACATGCTATGTTCAAAGCCTTCACTTCCACCATCAGGACACTGGGAAAATTTGCAACTCTGCTCCTATAATTTCTGGTGTAACTACCCACAATGTTCATAGCTGCAGAAGGTTCTTTCAGATGCTGCTTACAAGTATTTTATCATTTCTATGTCTATTTTAATTAGAGAATAGATAGATAGCACCCTACATTAACATGACCAGAGGGAAGTCAAGCTAGGCTACAGGTTTAACATAAAGATAAACAACCCATTTTGCCCTTGTATACCTGAGTCAGTGGCTCTTAACCTTTTCTTTACCAGGGACCCCCTTTAAATATATTTTGTTGCTGCGGACCCCCAAGACTTAACTCAAAACTTAAAACCCTAACAACAACAACAACCAGGGCTGGTTTCAGGAACCAGCGGCATCTGCAGAGGGCCCCATCATTGGGGGGGGGCTTGTAGTTGGAACACTGGTACTTACCGTGAAGGTTCCTTTTCAGCAGCCATTCCTCCTGCAAAAACATTATTAGTAATAATCTGAATATCCTGTACTGTGAGTAGCTTTTGTTGAGTTCGATTACACTGACCTGAGATAAACATACGGGCCCCACAAAATAAAGCACTGTAGGGGGGGCCAAAATTCCTTAAACTGGTCCTGACAACAACAACAGCAGCAGCAGCAGCACAATTACACCATCCATTAAACATTCCCTCAGAGGCACTGGAGGGAGAGCAAAGACTTTTCTTCTGCTTCTTCCTGCAAGTCTGTGGCTCGAGTGGATTGAATTTTGGATGTGTTCGGATTTTAGAATACAATATAAAATGGCATAGGGCAGCAGCAGAGGCGGCAGTAAGCCCCAGCCACCTGGTGCGTGCATTCTTTGGGCTCCCCCACCTCTGGGGAGAGGAATCGGAGGGAGATGGTGCTACCAATTTCACAGCCGAACGTTGCACAAGTGGTGGCACCATCACCACCCAGCCCAAGTGATGTCTAGAGTAGGATGTGGCAGCAGTGGCTGCTGGCAACTGTCTCCAGCCTTGGCCTGGAAGAGAGCCCCATACCAATAAAACAGTTCCCTTTCTCTTCTCCCTTCTGCTTCCACAGCCGCAGCTTGGATCCCAGTCAGTGCCTTTCCTACCCATGTCTTCTGTGGAGAGGAACCCGATAATCACAGCCAACTGTGGCAGTGGCGGGGCTGTCAGCCACCCACCTCTGCCTTCAACAGCAGCTGCACTCCTGCTTTGGCTGGAGAGAGACATGAGGAACTGTGAAATGGCAGGAGGTGTGGATTCCAGCCATTTCACAGATCCTCAAGTCTCTCTCCAGCCTTACAAATATAGTACAGGTACATGTGTGTTGTAGCTCCAAAAGGGGAGGGGGATTTTGGAGCATTCTGGATTTCAGAATTCCAGATAATTCAGAATTCCAGTACTTTTCTGCATATTGCTCAGCAAGTGAAAGGACTGGGATAACTTTGGTGCTTGTCTTGTTCCTGTGAGACCGGCAAGAGAACAAGTCCTGAAAACTCTCACAGTAATCATGGAAATTCTTGGACCCTGCAACATACAGAAAACTGAAATAAGACCCAACCAACAAAATTACCAGAAAAACACATGTCTTGATCAAGAACTCACCAATTCAGCTTATTATATGCCATAATCGATGCAGATCAGAGGCTCTCCCACCAAGACTATATGGACTTCCCAAGATCCACAAGGATTCCATTCCACTCCGACCCATACTGAGCGCCACTGGATCCCCCACATATGACTTGGCCAAGTTTCTGGCCACACAATTAAAAACCCACATAGGACAAACCCCTCACTATATAAAAGACTCAGCTCACTTCATAGAAAAAAATCAATAACCTTGAATTGAAACCTGGAGACAGACTGATCAGTATTGATGTTGTCTCCTTGTTCACCAAAGTCCCCATAATGGACACTATGGTACTCATAAAACAAGTATTACCTGAGGACATCACAGCCTTGTTCAAACACTGCCTCACCACAAGCTACTTGCAGTGGGATAATGAATTCTACAAACAGATAGATGGGGTAGCCATGGGCAGCCCCCTGAGCCCAGTGATAGCAAACTTTTACATGGAGCATTTTGAAAAGCAAGCCCTGGAAACAGCACCAGAAAAGCCCACAACATGGTTCCGATATGTGGATGACACTTTCACCATTTGGAACCACAGAGAAGAAGATTTGGTCTCATTCCTGAACCACCTGAACAGCATCCACTCAAATATCCAATTCACGATGGAAAAAGAAAAGGAAGGAACACTGCCATTTTTGGATGTCCTAGTCATCTGCAAACCAAACCAACAGTTAGGCCACAAGGTATACAGAAAACCCCCATGCACAGACAGATACTTACACAAGAACTCCAATCATCACCCAGGACAAAAAAGAAGCACAATAAAAACACTGGTAGACTGCGCAAAAAGGATCTGCAAACCCCACTACCTGGAGGACGAACTGAGACACCTAAACTGGGCCCTACAGGATAATAGTTACTCCAGATCAGCCATCACAAGAGCAGCCAGATCCAGAAAAAAACCACAAGAATGAAGAAGAAAAATAACCACCCAAAGGGTAGGTATTTTTACCATACATCAAAGGAATCACAGACAGAATAGGGAAACTGATGAGGAAACACAACCTCCAAACAATCTACAGACCAACCAAGAAAATCGAAGAAATGCTATGCTCAGTGAAGGACAAAAGAGACCCTATCACAGCTGCAGGAGTTTACCACATACCATGTAGCTGTGCACAAGTTTACATAGGGACCACTAAACGCAGTGTCCAAACACAAATCAAGGAACATGAGAGACATGCAGACTGGGCCAGCCAGAAAAATCAGCAGTAGCAGAACATGTTATAAACCAACCTGGACACAAAATGCTATTTAAAAACACAGAAATTCTGAACCAGGCCAACAACTATTATGTCATCAGGCACGGAGAAGCTATTAAAATCCACAAACACATGGACAACTTCAACAGGAAAGAAGAAACGTTAAAAGTAAACAAAGTCTGGCTCCCAGTTTTGAAGAACAATAGAATCAAAACTCAACACTTACAAAGGAATTCCACCCAGGGACAGGGGAAGTTCCAACAGATAATGGCCCATCAACCAATCATTAGCCAAACAGACACTAACAAGCCTTGCATTTCTATACCCAGAAACTAACCATTGATTCACAAAAATTTACGTATACTCCCCAAACAGGTTCACAGTATATAAACTCCACATAAACTCCTACCCAGCCATTCTCTGAAGATGCCAGCCACAGATGCAGACAAAACGTCAAAAAGAAACTATTCCAGAACATGGACGGCCTCACAGCCCGGAAAAAACCCAAGGAAAATCTATGAATCCTACAGTATTTACCTGTTTATAAGGTTTAACCATTTTAATAGATCTCCCACTCCTCATGAGGATTAGGGGAACAAACAAGTTTAAGCACAACGTTATAATTATGTACTCATGACAACTGAGATATTTCAGCAATTCTTGCAATCTCAGCTAACCTTCATCCTATGCTAAATAAAGTTAGCACCGTGAGGTGTGAAGGACAAGGTAGCAGTCAATAAGAGCCCATAGTTACAACAAGAAAAAGTGAAAGCCTGACCTACAACAGATGAAGGAGCCACCCCAAAGATTACTATAGCCTGCTCAGTTAGTGTGCAGCACATCTACATTCAGGGAGCCCCCAATCTTTCTTTATGAGCATCAACAAATGCATGCATCCCCAATTATTAGACTGTTGGACCAGAAGAATGAAGTACAGTAAGACCCCATTTCCACTGATTCAATTGTCTATGGGACACAAAACAGCACACTGACCATAGAGTCTTCCTAGAAAATGCGTCCTCTCTAGCCATTTTCTAGGTCCTCCAAGGCAATTCTATTGTATTTTGAACCGGAAGTCCCATTATTTTCAATGGTGTTTACTATTATCCATGGTTTCCGTTATCCACAGCCCCCCCCCCCAAGAACAATCCCCAGTGGATAAGGGGATCCTACTGTAACTATCTTATGAGGAAATGTTTGCAACGTTCCCTCTTTTTAGTTTAGGGAAAGAAAAAAACAAGGGTGAGGTTAGGGTGGAGATAACACGATGCACATAAACACATTTAGGCACAATGAAAAAAAAATGTGTAATGAGAAGTTTTCTCAACTCAGAATACCAGAAGACAGGGTCATCCAATGAAGCTGAATAGTGAGTGGATCAGGGGACAGATAAATGCAGATAATGGGAAGTATTTCCCATAGGGCAATTTGCTAGTGCAAGATGCAGTGATAGCCCTCAATTTAGATGACTTTAAAAGGACTTGTTACACATTCATGAAGGAAAGGTTATCATCGGTACAAGTCATTACGGCCTATTTAAGCTGTCTCCAAAATGAGAAGCAGCATGCCACTGAAAACCAGCTGCTGTGAAATAGCAGGAAAGAGCTCTTCCTTTCATGTTTTGCTTATGGGCTTCCTACAGGCATCTAGCTAGCCACTATGGGGAAAATGAGGCTAACGGAATAGTCCTTTGATCTGATTCAGTAGGGCTCTTTTTGATAGAGATGTTTGGGTATATGATTTTAAAGAAATTTTTTTTGGAGAAACGCTGCAACAATAATTCACTACAGTGGCAAGGAGAACAGACATTTTAAGCATGAATCCCTCCCCTCAATGTGGGGAAGACTGAACTATTACCTGATGAAAGAGTAAGCATACCTCTTCCACACATTCTGGAAGAAATCTATGAAGTTTCCCTACTGGCTAATGCAAGTTCCTTGGCGTAGCTGCACAATATATTGGGGGAGGGGGGAGAGAACAGCTCATAGTCCAAATTTTTTGCAGAATGAGAATGATGTCTGTTTAGGCGGGATTAAAATGTTGGCCAAAAAAAAGAAAAAGAAAGATTAGGAAGCAATCCCAAGAGTTAGAGCAAGCAGGAGACAGGGAACCAAAAGAGAATGATAAAAAAGATGCATAACTTGAAAGAATAGTAGCTGGAGAATGAGTCTTGGGGGAGAGGCAATGGAAAGCAGACAAATGAGTCAAGAGGAGACTGTCTCTGGGAGAAGGGCTGAAGAAAAGCCTCAGAAGATCCAGGAAGGCTCTTATTAGTGAGTGCAGGGGCAGGAGAAAGCAATGGTTGATAAAAGCAATGTGTCCTGTGCTTCAGTCAGGAGTGACCCAGGAACCAGGGGGTTGGAGTTTAGGAGTTACTGAGGAGTTAATTCAGTCCTGGTCAGTCACAGGGTGTCCAGCAAGATGAAGGGAGAAGCAATATAGTCGTCATCCTTTCGTAGGTCGGTAAAATGAGTATCCAGCTTGTGGGGGCAATTAGCTAACACACACTGGAAGCTGTTTAATGCAGTTAGATGTGTAAATGCCTATTGCTTAAAACAATTTGTAAGCCGCTCTGATAGCCTTGTGGCTGAAGAGCGGGGTATAAATAACTAAATAAAATAAATAAATAAAATAAAATAAAATAAAATAAAAAGTCATCAACCAGTCTAGGAGTCATTCAGGATAACATGAACATATTGCTAGTTATCAAGAGGGAAGGTTGAAAGCAACAAGCTGCCAAGGAGTGGCTGAGAGATTTATGGGCAGCTGTTTCAAAGACACCTGGTGCCTAATTAGGTCAGCGTCTCTTACTTAACAACAACTGGCAACAACATAATCTCTGTCTCTTTGTCACTCAATGGATGATGGCAATGGGTCATCTGCCTCAATCCCAGGCTTCTCTGACTCAGAGAGACCACCAGCTTCAGATTCTTGGCAATGTGGCTCCTTTTGAATCTTCTGACTCCAGAGGGTAAGGTACAACAAAATGGGACAATGGATGCTGGGGACAAGGAGGTGAACGAGGAAAACTGAGCACAGAGTAATGTAAGCAGGAGAAACCCCATACTACTGGCAGAAAGAGAAATGAAACCCATGGGTCCTGTCATCACAGTAACTTTGGCAACAGGAGTCTCAAGCTTGAAGTAGCATTTAATCAGCCTATTCAATAGATATTTATTTCAATGCTTAGTTCCACAAGAGCAACAGCAGCTGGACTACACAATGATCCACTGCAAGATCCACAGACAGCCAAAGGCTGCAAAAAGTTGTTTTGGGCTCATTCTGTGGAAGCCTTAGTTCAAATGCATGCACCTATACAACTATGAGCTCCTGGCTAGCTCAAAAAAGTATGGTAAAAAAATATAAACCAGTATGGTTAGAGTAAATTATGATATTGTGGCATCCCGCATGGCAGAAAAGACTTCTCATGACTTTTAACTAGCACAATATGTGTGTGTGTGTGCACATCTTTAAGTCACTTGTCAATTTATGGTGACCCCATGAATTGCATAGGGTTTCCTTAGGCAAGGAATATTCAGAGGTGGTTTTGCCAGTTCCTTCCTCTGAAATACCAACAGGCAAATACAGAGAAGTATTTATTCACTCACCTATTACAATGGACAATTTGCTTGAAGTGAGGAGTTGCTGACATGAGGACCATTAATAGTAATTATTATGGTTAGAATTCTAGCTCCAAAACATAACTGTAAATTTCAGTTAAAGACTGCTGTTTATGGAACCACACTCTTCTGTGACATAGTGTTTCCCTGCACAGGCAAAGGCTAGAACATTTCTAGATTATCACTTCTAGCTAATCAATACAATCTTGTTCCATGGTTCATCCATTCCCATATCTAGTCCCATTTCAGACCATTTTCAAAACTAACTATTTATGGTTATTCTCTAGTGCCTAACCATTTTCCACTTACAGGCTCTTTATTTTTCTGTGGCACGACACCCATTATAAAACATTATAATAATACATCTAGTATTATCTAGTACAACAAATCATATGCTACTGACATACTTACATGTGACAAAGGAATCACAAAGAAGGTTAAAAATGAAAGAACAAAACAAGAAGTTACTGGATAAAATGTTGGGCCAACAATAATAATGGCAGCTACAACAACTAATCCCCTTTGTAATCCACTGCTGATGTCTTTAGGAATTTGCAGTGGATCTTTTGGGCTGCTACTGCAAAGGTGACAACCTTGAATGTAATGGATTTAGAATGATTTGTGGCCCAACAGGTCACAAATAATATCAGGCAACATCCAACCTGCCCTCACTCTCAACAGATCTCCCAAGAAATGCATCCTGGGGTCATTATATAATGGGCAGTGTAATAAATAGTGAACTCGGTCTTCCACCTCCCCAAAGCCACAAATACATAGTTGCTGTGTATAAGGGATCCTTTATACCTTCCCTCTAGATGAGCTGATAGCATTGTTTGGAAATGGAGGAGGTTAAGTCTTGGAAATATTGATGAAAACACTGTCCTCTCTTTATACGGCTTCCTTATAGATTTGTAATTGGTTTAAGGAAAGAGAGGAATAAAAAACTTTTTTAGTTGTTGTGACTTCTCCCATATTGTAGTCAGCTTTACTTGGTATATTAAGCCAGTCTGACAACATAGCTCCATTTGATAGGCAAGCTAATGATACATTTGCACCAAGCTCTTAGCTATTATGGTCTTTCCACAGAATTCAGAATTACGGGTAAGCCAACACTTTGGAAATACTGTATCTGCAAGCTTTAATTCCAAACTCCTAACAATTAATCCAGCTAGTTTTTCGAGGACTTTCTTTTAAGGATAGTGAGAGAGGATAGTACAGGCTCAGACAATTAGTAAAATACATTTACAAAAATTCCAGACATCAGTAATGCCTCGTCAACAATTCCTTCATTTTATTAGAAACAATCATTGCTTATGGTACTCTATGGTTAACATATATAAAGATCTACTTTTGAGTTTAATGGAAGAGTGATCAATATATTTCAAACTCTGTCATGATTTAATGATTACAAGGCTTCTATTGCAGTAATAGAGCAATCTGAAACACGCAGCCAGGTATGCTATTAAAGGAAAGTAATATAAATAAATCTTCAGTGCATTTCTAAATGAGAAATTATTCATTTACAATAAACCATGTAAGAAATCTATTTCATGATGTCAAGTACATACTTTAAGATATAAATCTGAAGTCAGCACATTCATACAGACCCAAAATATCAATTAGGAAGTATTAAACTTCTGTTGCTTGATGTAAGCAATTTGACAAGCCAATTATTTTTCTAGTTTTTAAAAGAGACACACAGCAATAGCAATGCTGCTATTTGCAGTCTTCCCACATAATCACAGCACTAGTGTTTACCATCTAAAATATGGATTTCAATGCATAATTAATTGTAGTAGTTGAACTTGCCTTCCCTTTGATATCAATGAAGATATTTCTGTTCATTTTGCACACTTGGTTCTTATAAGACAGAAGCATTAGATAGTAAGGAAACTGTGGCTATTCCTTGCAGAGACAAAGAGAAAAGCCATAGTACGCTCACCTTAGAACAAAGAGCAACATTCATCCTGTGTGCTCATCCCTTCAGGCATCAACAAAATTCGTAAGAACTAACTGGAACGAAGAATGCCCAGAAGAAGTTTCCAGTGCTGCTCGATTGGATGTCTTAAAATGTATGAACTAGTTACTGAATAGCACAGACATTAACTTTTAGGGTATAAGAAGGCCAAGGATGGGCAACGTTGGTAAGCCTGGGGGCCAAATTTCGCAAACCTCCAAGATGTCCTGTGGTCCACATCCTTGTCAAAACTATGTCTTCCCCCTTTAAAAACAGCCCTGATGATTCCATTTTTTAAAAAAAGAACACCCAATGGACATTTAGAAAGACAAGGCAGTATTGCCTTGTTTTACAGCCAAATTGCTCTTCCTGGTGGCTTCCAGGGATGCAATTTTCATCATGGTGGGATGTGGGGTGAGTACTGGGGCAACTGGTCCACATATGGCCCACCCCAATCTACACCACAGACCTACATATAGTTTAATGCAAGTCGCAGCAATATTAATTCTACTATGGTGGTTAAGAAATCACCAACAGGTAATTTTACCCACCCCCACTTATTCTTTAGGGGAAACCCTTAAAATTAATCCAGAATGGAGCAGACATATGTTTTTGTAGGAGCAATGTGATTCTTTACCCCACCTGAAGGAAGTATTGATATGTTTTTAACTGATATGTGCTTTTAAACCAATGTTATGTCTATATGTTGTTCACTGCCTCGATCCATGGGGGAAGGCAGGTAAGAAAAAATAATAATAATACTATAATAAACTAACAACTCAAGACATGGCCTCAGACTTGTGCACTCTCATCGTACACTCCACCCAGCCTTTCCCTCAAGAAAACAGCAAAAATAGAATCAGAGAATCATAGCAGATATGACCCTACTGCTGAGTCAGTACAGTGTAGTGGTTTGAGTATTGGACCACAACCCTGAGAGAGACCAGGGTTCGAATCACCATTCAGCCACTGGAAACCCACTGGGTGGTGTTGGGCAAGCCACATTCTCTCAACCTCAGATTAAAGCAATGGCAAACATGTTCTGAACAAATCTTACCAAGAAACCCCCATAGCAAGTTCACCTTAGGGTTGCTGTTAAATTGGAAATCTCTTGGATACACAATATTCAAAGCACAGTTCACTTGATTGCTCATGAAATCTGGTTCCAACTGATCTGATCTGTTGAGATTCAAACCACCACAAGTTGGACCTGAAACCAAATATTGCTATGTGAAATGTTCCTGTTCAGTGTGCCAGCTAGGCAGCCATGTATTCTTTCAGAATACTCCATTTCATTTCTACTATCCCAAACCTCAGTATTCTCTGACCACTGAGCTGGCTCAGTTTTTACTGAATTTTTTTACAGTTCTCTTTTCTTAGGATTTCACCTCCCCCACCACCGCTTACAAAACTGAAGATTCCTATAAGCACAATTAAATCTCTCTCTTACACACACAGATTTCCTAACAGCCCTTTAGATCAGCACCTGACTTCAGTACTAATGTATACAGACTCCCGTATCCATGGAACCAATAACTGCAGGTTCAGCAGGACCCAAAACAGGGAGACATTCCAAAGTAATCCAAGAAAACGCCTACAGAGATATCTTCTCTAGATATCTTCTAGGTCCTCCAAGGCAATTCTATGGTATTTTTACTGGAAGTCTATTAGTTTTACTAGGGTTCGCTGTTATCTGCAGTTTCCAACAATAAGTTTGGGAACCAACCAACCCCCCATGGATACGGGGGGAGGGTCTGACTGTATTATTTGAAAACGCTATGGCGTCCTTACAGACCTCAAATCTATATTTATAGTGTGAACATACTTAACATACGTAACATTGTTTTAATACATGCTTAGGCCTGGTTCCAAGGCTTCCAATTAATCTGGTAAGAAATAATTTGTTACCCACAATTTGTTGCAATTTTTAACAAATATTTCAAAACTCATTTTAATCCTTTTAACATCAGCAACACTATGAGTAATACTAAATGGTACTTAACTCATTGCTCGGGAAGACTGGCCACTTTCAATTAAGAAATATTAATTTACTGAAAGTTCCATATTAAAAGTAATGTATCAGTAACAAGTAACTAATGATTAACACAACAAATTTCATAATATTTACTAAAACAATTAATGCTAATGAGTTAATTAATGCAAACATGCTAGCTTTGACACTAAGATTTCCCAAGCTTTGGTTTCATTCAAATAATTCTGTTTCAGCCATAGTCACCTGCAACTACGGCTGCAACTTTCATGCAAATCACATCCTGTAAAGGTACTGATACAGACTACTCTTCCATGAATTTCCAGCTAGCATTCACGTCTACCACCACCTTGCTCCCATGTCCCTCTTACAAGCAGTTATTTATAAGCACCTACATACCAATCGCATACTATAGAGAACCACTTAAGGCGTTTTCTACAACAGACTGATTCTCGATTCACTTAAAATAAATTGCACATACGAGCATCATCAGAATTAAGTTCTTGGGAAATACAAACACCATGTTATTAAGACTATATTATAGAATATTTCAATTTACTAGTTCAGTTAAAATTATTGATTCACCTACAAAGAGTATCAGCTACAGTTGCCACAAAAATTACCACATTTCCAATATAAAAGACACCAAAGGATGGCAAAATTAAACTTTTTTTTTTGCAGTTTGCAGAATGACATAATGTTGTGAGATCAAATAAATAAAATGTACATTTGGCTGAACAAATATACTTTTACAAATGTATAGTGTTACAGAGCCTATCCTTTATCTGAGAAAATGTGACACCATTTACCAAATACTTAAAAACATAGAAAGGGGCCACATAGACCATTGAGTCCAACTCCACCCCATGCAGGAAATCCAGCTAGAGCCTCCCCAGCAGCTGTCTAGCTTCTTTTTGAAGACATCCAGAGAAAGAGATTCCACCACCACTCTAAGGCAAATGGCTCTACTGTCAAACATCTCTTACTGACAAGCAGTTCATTCTCATATTCAATCAAAATCTACCCTCCTGCAACTTAAAACTATTAGACCTGGTCCTGCCCTCTGGAGCAGCAGAGAACAAACCTGTCCCCTACTCTCCATCACGAGTGCAATCTTGTCACCCCCTCAGTTCTCTCTTCACCAGGCTGAATATGCCCAACTCGCTCAACCTTTCCTCATGTTTTGTTATGTTTGGATAACACTGGAGGGATAATGTTCCCTTCCCCAGTCCTCTGTCACCTGACCTGTTCTCCAAGGTTTCTCTAAAAAACTATGGCAAGCAGTTCAGGGAATACATCAGCAAATTCTTTCAGTACTCTGTAGTACTGATGCAGCTCTTGTTTATGCTTGATACAATAGAATACTCACAGTATCTGGTAGGTTTAATTTAGGTAGCTAGTTCTTACACAAGCTAATTAAAAATGCCCTTTTTTTCTGATGTCTACTGAAAGGACTTTGGGTTTTCTTCCAGAGAGAGTACTGAGCAATCTGAACACAAAATATAGTTCCACATTCTGACTTTCACAATGAGCAGAAACAAGACCAACTTATGATTCAGAAATAGCAAATCAACTAAAATGAGCACTAAATAAAACCCCTCTATATTCAAGATTTGAGGCACTGAACTTACCTTAGGAAATTGTTTTACTGGAATTAATACTTTTTGTCCCAGTTTCATGTTTTTGTTAATCACTACATCAATGTACTTTTCTTCTTCCTTGCCTTCTCCTTTCTGGCATTTATCGATTTCTGTAACACAGAGCACAATTTATCTGGGCATTAATTTTCTCAGATCATTTTGAACACACACTTTACATTTATACATTATTCTGACAAGTTGTCCATTTGACCTCCGCAATCTATAGTAGGTATTAGGAGCTCACCATATTCTCAAATAGAAGGCTTTCTGGCTCACCTGATATTACTAACTAAAGATAATGAAGACTTCCAAATGCAAACATGTCTTCTCCACTGAGCAATGGTTATTCCTGATACTTTCATTGCCCCATCTAAGAAACAGAGGAAGGATGTCCTATGAATACCAACTTTCATTGTGACCAACAGTTGTTAATCCTCATGATATAACTGGGGAAAAAACAGCCAAGTACATAATGGTATATACTATCATACATATATTCAAGTTTTCTAACAACAAAATTCAAATAGGAATAGATTAAACACAATAAACAAACAAAAAGTTTCCTGACACTGTTCAATGGTAGTCTTATATAGAATGTGTTATAAACAGATTAACTAAGCATGTTGCACCATCTCTAGAAATGGGCACATATGGAACATCAGCAGTGGCTGAGCAAGTGCACTTCTGGCCACCATGAAACCCTGCACTCTAGGCTGAAGGTTGAATCCAAATGTGTTCTTCAACTGTGAAGCTCTACTGTGACTAGTACTCCTCCTCTCAATCTGCCTTCCAACCGGCAAGGAGCACTTTTGCCTTGTCTGGATCAAGCTTCCATTTGTTCACCCTCATCCAACTCATTACTAGCATACAGTTTTAAAATTAAGTTTAAAACCAGTCATACCTGGCTATATTGCATGCTGGCAGTTATTGTTCTTCTAACACATACAACCTTTTCCAGGGATCTAGACAACCAGCCTGCCATGTCTTCTTCAAAGATACTGTTGAGAAAAAAGCCCTGCCCTCAATCAGGTTTGCTTTTTGTTCAACTAATTTGGGTGGGTAGGGGCTGCCCCTTAAGATTTTTTAAATCCTTTTGCAGGCTTCCTTTGCAAACACACAGAGAATTCCATCTTGTTTCTCAGCAACCCTACTGTACATCCGAAGTTTCCTTCCACTAGAATGCAATCATAGAAACACACTGGATAACTGGATGCTACAAGTTCAAAATTACATGCCAGGTAAACTGCTTTCATTTTTTCTGCTCCTACATTCCAGGATTATAAATAACTGTTGCCTAAAGATATATATGACTTCATAAGGAGCAATGAAAGCTTTTGAGCATTCTAAGCTTCACTTCTCCAAATTACAACTAAAAAGATTAATTCCTTTCTCTCACACATCCAACACAACTCTTCAATTATTCTCAAATAGATTTTTTGCCATTTAACAAGGACTAAACCTGAACACATTATTCCTAAGCACCACATTAATGATACTGATACAATGAATATTCATTATCACAGGAAGTATATTTAGCCATTATTTGTTCCGCTTCCTTCTAACTCTTCATTAAATTCAAAAAGGCCTCCTTTAATGCTCAGATGTCTTATCTAGTGCATAAAACATCCTATAGGCAAGGGGTGGCCTTAAAATCCACCCATTTTGTACTATTATATTAAAACAAACAATTCCTAAGAAATATTGTCATATTGAAAGTTACACATGCAACTAATCCCTGTAAACTAATCTATAGCAGCATTTCTCACACTACTTAATGTGGGAGATTACCCACCATATTTGTGCCCATTGGCTACAGTTGCTTTTTTTCTTTCTTTAAAACTCACCAGGGACCAGCAGCCAATAGCTCTGGGACCGCCACTGATCTAGGGACACCATTTGGAGTCTATATGATATTACCTCCCTGCTGCATATTTGTGAGATCTAACCTAATGCCACTACAACACAGTAGGGCCCCATATCTGCTGGGGATTGGGGGGGGGGCAGGCATGCCGAAAACCATGGATAATAGCGAACATCCTTGAAAATAATGGGACTTCTGGTTTAAAACACCATAGTGTTGCTTTGGAGGACCTAAAAAATGTCTAGAGAGGACACATTTTCTACGAAGACTCTACAGTAGGTGTGCTGGTTTGGGTCCGGGGGATAATTGAGTCAGTGGATGGACAGGTTGCTTACTTGTAACCATAGATCTTTGAGTGGTCTTCTGTAAATTCACTCAGAGGGTAACTCCTGCACCTGTGCAGAGCACTCAGAACACTCTAGAATTGCTAGGCAGAACATGTTTTGCAGCATTTTGGCAGTAACTCCGCCCATCCTAACAGTCCTTTTAAAGGCGCTCCCGCCTAAATCCCCTCAGTTCCTTTAAGGACGCCGCAAGTAGCAGCATCAGGAACATTAAGCATACATATGTCATAGCAGGACACAGAGGGGAGGATGGACGGGTCTGTGTGAATTCACAGAAGACCACTCGAAGATCTATTGTTACAGGTAAGCAACCTGTCCATCTTCTTCGTGATCTCTGTGAATACACACAGTGGGTAGATTAGCAAGTTTCCACTCTAGGAGGAGGGTATGTCCTGCTAACAGGTAAGACAAGGACAGTGTTGGACAAGTGATATTTCTGAGTCATAGTAATGAACACTAAGTACTGTGAACAGAAGCACCTTCGTGTATTAACATCAGAGTAACCAGTAACCACACAATGCCAATGCTGACCATAATAAAAACTCACTCATTGAATAGAGGATAACAACACTGCCCTCCCAAAGGCTGCCTCATTACGAGACTGAGTGTCCAGACTGTAATGAGATATGAATGTCAATGGTGTGGACCATGTAGCTGCCCGGCAGACGTCCTCCGACAGGATCCCAAAGAGGAAGGCAGCTGAAGCGGAAACAGCCCTGGTGGAATATCCTCGAACCTGAGAAGGCAAGGGCTTCCGGGCCAGTTTGTAACAAAGAGAGATGGTTCATCTCAGCACTACTACCTTGTGTTCTTGAACAGAGATTGTTCCCAGCATTTTTATAGCAGATTCCCAAACACTTCCTGGTCTTGAGTGCCTCCTCATAATGGCAGATTATGTCCAGTTGCATACAGAAACTCTGTAAACCCATGGAAAACGTGTATTTAACTGTTGTAACAGTTAGAAAAGGAACGTTGGTCTTACCTGTGATACGTTCGTTTCCAGTGGTGAAGCGAAGAGCATCCGTCTGCTTTGGGTTGTCCCTCCCCATTGCTCCTAGTAGGCAGGAAACAAACTTTTGGGACTGCCCCCGGTGAGGTCATCCAGGAGGGATGACCCCCGGCTGGCCAGTCTGTTGAGAAAGCCTCACGCGTTCTCCCGCGCCGCTGTCTCATGACGATCCAATTTTCTTTTCTTCGGGGTATCTCCGCTTGCCCTTCTGCAAGCACCCCTTTCTGTTCGGCCCCTATACCCGCTTCCTGGTGGGCAGCTGTCCGGGGCCTACCACCCATCTCTTCTTCCTTCATTCGCTGCTGGGTGGGCCAGGATGCTCTTCGCCTCACCACTGGAAAAGAACGTATCACAGGTAAGACCAACGTTCCTTTTCCCAGTGGGGAGGGCTCCAGAGCATCCGTCTGCTTTGGGATTTACAAAAGCTTCCTCTCAGGGTGGGCTTGGCGAATGAAATATTCCTTAGGCCTGGGCCACCTACTATGGGACCCTTCTGCCAAAGGCTGCCTCGGCAAACTGTATCCTGTCCAGCCTATAATGTCGTACAAAGGTGGAGGCTGTTTTCCATGTTGCCGCTCTGCATATCTCCTCTAGTGGAGCGTCCTTCTCCCAGGCCGCTGAGGTCACCGCGCTCCGTGTCGAATGTGGGAGAATCCCCTCAAGTACTTCCAGGCGTAGGGACTGGTAACATGTCGCGATGCAGTTACGTATCCAGCGACACAGGGATGATGGTGACACCTTCCGCCCCAGGTATTTGGTATATGGGGATACGAACATAGCCTCTGATATCCTGAATGGTCTGGTTCTTCTGATGTAGATGCGCAGTGCCCTGCGCACGTCCAGTGTGTGCCATATCCTCTCCAGTTCCCTAGCCGGGTTTGGACAGAAGGATGGAAGTATCACCTCCTGCACTCTGTGGAACGTCGAGTTGACCTTTGGTCTGAAGTCCGGCCTAAGGCGCAACACTACTGAGTCCGGTCTGAAGATGCACAGGTCTCGTCTAATGGAGAGCGCTGCCAGCTCCAATACCCTGCGTGCAGATGTAATTGCTACCAAAAACAGTACATTCCATGTCAGGAACGTCAGGGGAACTTCCCTCAGAGGCTCAAACGGATGGGCAGTCAATGCCTTCAGGACCATATGCAGGTCCCACGTGGGGAATCTGTACCGTAGGTGGTGCCTTGTTCGATAATCCTTTGACGAAGCGGCGTACATGAGGATTTTGGGCCACCTGTGCCGCTTTCTCTGGAGGGAGGAAGGATGTGACTGCTGCTATCTGTCTCTTCATGGTATTTGGTCTCAATCCGGCCTCCACGCCATCCTGCAGGAATTCAATCAAGGCCGGAACCGAAACCTGTCTGAAGTCTCTTATCTTCCTGTTGCACCAACAGCGAAACACCCTAAAGGTGTATTCATAAACACGCTGGGTAGACTCCCTTCTGGACGCCAGAATGGTATCGACTACTGTTTGGGAATAACCACTCGCTGCTAGCATCTGCCTTTCAATCTCCACACGTGGAGCTGAAGCCAACTGGGGTCCGGGTGCTGGACCTGCCCCTATGTCAGAAAATCCTGCCATGTTGGCAAGGGGCATGATTCTATTGCCATCTCTAGGATGTCCGGGAACCAGGGCCGGCGGGGCAACTCTGGTGCCACCAGCAAGACCTCCGCCCCTTCTGACCGGATTCTGTTCAGGAGTCTTGGTAAGAGCTGTAGTGGAGGAAATGCATACAGTAGACCCCATGGCCACGGGCTTGTCAGGGCATCCATCGCCTCCGCTCCTTCCGTGAGATATCTGGAGAAGTGAGGTAGCTTTGTGTTCGCCGGGGAGGCAAAGAGGTCGACCTCCGGGCATCCCATGGTTTGGATGATGGTCTCGAATACTTCCTGATGCAGGCTCCACTCGCTCTGGTCTATGCCCGATCGGCTGAGCCAGTCTGCCTTGGAGTTGAGTACTCCCTGCAGGTGTTCCACCTCTAACGAGATCAGGTTCTCCTCCGCCCAAGTCAACAGGTGCGTCACTTCCCTCATGAGGGCACGTGACCTGGTACCCCCGTCGGTTTATGTGCGCCTTCGTTGTGATGTTGTCTGTCCGCACCAGTCCTGGCTTGCCCCTGATCATGTCCGTAAAGGCCAAAAGTGCCAGACGTACCGCTCTGAGTTCCAGCCAATTGATGCTGTGTGCCGCCTCCTCCCTTGTCCATTTGCGTTGGGCAAGGTGCGGTCCGCAGTGTGCTCCTCACCCTCTCAGGCTGGCGTCTGTCGTGATCTGGACGGCGTCTGACCTCCACAGCAGGCGCCCGGTCTGTATTGCAGGAGAGTCCCACCACTCCAGAGATGTCAACACTTCCTGCATCACCCGTACCCGCTGGTGCCTCTTGAGAGCGATCTCATTCTGGAAGGGAAGCAGAAACCACTGCAGTGCCCTGGAGTGGAACCTCGCCCAGGGCAGGCATTCGATTGCAGCAATCATGAGCCCCTGGAGGCGGGTGAAGTCCATGTTGTCCACCCTGGGCTCGGACTTCGCCTTCCGGATTGCCAGCTGGATGGCCTGGATCCTCTCCGGGGGCAGGTGCACCTGCCCTGCAGCCACATCTATCAGTGCCCCCAGATGCTGTATCCACTGAGATGGGGTTAGCTGACTCTTCTCGAAGTTGACTTGGAAGCCATGTGCTTGTAGAGACTCCAGGATCAAGCTTACCTCCTGGACTGCCTTCTGATGGAAGGAAGATCGAATCAATAAGTCATCTAGATAAGGATAGACATGCAGCCCTAAGCGCCTCCAGCGCACCACCAATGCTACCATGATTTTGGTGAACACCCTGGGCACCGACGAAAGGCCAAAAGGCAGGGCCTTGTACTCGAAGTGTCTCTTGTAGCAGAAACGTAGGAAGCGGCAATGTTCTGGGTGGATGGGAATGTGGAGGTACGCGTCCTGCAGGTCCAGCGAGGACAGGACGTCTCCGGGTCTTATTGCCTCCAATATGTGCTTCAGTGTCTCCATTCTGAACTTCCTCTGGTGGACAAATTTGTTGATCCCCTTCAGGTTCAGGACCATTCTCCAGGTTCCGTTCTTCTTTGGTACCAGGAAGAGGATGGAGTAGCAGCCCCTGTTGCGTTCTGAGTCGGGCACTTCCTCTATTGCTCCCGCCTGAAGTAAGTGTCGAATTGCTTCCTCCATGAGGTGCTGTTTGTGCGCATCCCACTGTCAGGGGGTGGGGGTAAACCAACGTGGGGGTTGCTGGGAAAACTCTATCCGGTAGCCTTCCCGGATTGACTGGATGACCCACCTGTCCGAGGTAGAGCCTTCCCACGCCTCCACGAAGGCCTGCAGATGACCCCCCACGGGGGGGCTGGCATCATTGATGAGTTCTGTTATTGCCCTTGGTGGCCTGGTTCTGGCTTGACTTGGGTGCATCGGTCCGTTGATTGCGCTTCTGGTAACGGTTGTCTCCCCAGCGGGTTCTTGATGGCTTGACGTCTCTGTGCCTGCTCGTGGAGGATCCCGTCGCTGAAGTCTGCTGTCCCCCTGAGGGACGAAAAGGTCTGTAATGTCTGGAGGGCCTCTTGTCTTCCCGTCTCTTAGCTGACGCCAGGGTCTTCTTTTTCTTATCCTTGTCCTCGACCAAAACCGGTTCGAGGGATTCCCCAAACAGCTTCTCACCCAGGAAAGGGGATGATACCAAGTTCTGCTTGGACTTGAAGTCAGCGTTCTATGATTTCAACCATACTTGTCTCCTTTCTGCCACTGTTGCGGCTTGAGCCCTTGCGCAGAACTGGACTGAATCCAAGGTACCGTCTGCCAAGAAGGCCGATGCTTTCTCCAGCTTGTTGTGGTCCTGGCGTATTCTGGTTTGGGACTTGGGGGTGTCCGCCAGGACGTCCTTTGCCCATTGCCTCGCTGCTCTAGCCATCATGGTGGCAGTGGAAGAGGCACGGATAGCCAGAGAGAGTTCCTCATGGGCCCTTTTCAGTGCGGTATCCATCCGCCTGTCCTCGGGGATCTTAAGTGTCTCCTCTCCATTGCGGCAAAAGCTCGCAGAGGATACCAACTCCGAAACAGGTGCGTCGATGAGGGGTACCTGCAGCTTGCCCATGACCTTCTTAGGTAGGGCGTATAACTTCTTGGCATGGCTAGGCTGTCCCTTGATCATGGCTGGGGATACCCACTTGTCGCGTATTGTGCGCATTAGGGTGGCAGGGACCGGCATTTCAAGGGTTTGTGAGTCAGGGAAGAATTCGACTGATATTTCTGGGAGGTCCGGGTCTGGCTGTGACTGCTGGGCCTTGGGTAGTTCCAGCCCCAGGGTTCTCACCGCCTTTTTAAGTAAGACTGCGATGTGGTCCATGGAGAACAGCTTCGCAGAGGAGCGGGGTACCTCTGGTGTGTCGCCAGATTCTTCCTCTGATAACTCACCCTCCTCCCTGTCCGAGTTGCCTAGGGGTTTGATCTCCTCCCCCTCTGAGGAATAACAGAGATCGTTTCTTCCTCCTCCTCATGGGGCTGGTGTTCCTCGAGCCCCCTCTGGCGCTTACTAGGGGGCTGCTGCCCCATCTCCTCCTCCTGATCCAAGGCCCCCAGGTCCTCCTCATCTGAGGGGTCTCTATCTAGGAGGCTGGCTGCGGCTGGGTGGGCCAGCGTGCGGTCGCTAGGACCTGGGGGCTGCCTAGCTGCTGGCTTCGCTGAAGTCGTGTCCGCTGAAGCCGCTGCACTGGCCAGAGGACGCCTTCCCTTGCCCTTGTTAAGGCCGCCCCCCTTTCCACCCCGCTGCGGTGCCTGGGCCTGGGGAACCCCTCGCTGGGGCCCTGTCCCCATAGGTGGGGGGAGCAAGGGGTCCCACTCCCCCTGGGGCTCACCCCCAAAATGCGGTGCAGGGAATCCCGGCCAGCCGGTCTGGAAGAAGCCGGCTGCCAACCAGTTCGCTGCCTCCCTAGCCAGAGAGGCTTTAATCCATTCGGGTACCGCTAGGGGAACTTCCCTCCCCGTCGTCCCTGCAACCAGGGCCGCAGACAGACTCACTGCGGCCACCACCTGCGGCTGGGGGATCGGCTCGACTCCCGCGGTGTCCGGCTGGTCCAGGGGCGCCCACTCTGCGTCCTCCTCCCCGCTCTGGGGCTCGGGACGCGCCTCCTCCTCCTGGAGGGGCCTCGCGGTGGCCTCCTTTTCCCGCTCATCCCTGCACCCCTCCGGGCGGGGAGGGAGCGGGGCGCAGCGCACGGCAGCCGGAGTGGAGGTCTTCCCCTCCTTGGCTGGCCTCTTCTTGCCATCGCTGCCCTTAGCTGCCGCCGCGCTGCTGCTTGAGCCCGGCTCTTCCTGGGTGCTCCAGTTGGTGCTGCCCTGCCGGGCTGATCGCTCGCTAGCGATCACCGCTGCGATGATGGCATCCATCTCCGTCTGGTTCATTCCTGCTCCCTTCTCCCTCTCTCCACAGGGTAGGCCACCAGTCTTCCCCAAGTTCAGGTTTGAAAAGTTTTTTTGGGGGGTGGGGGGGTTTAAATTAAGATGGCGGCTGCCACGTGGAGGGAGGGTGCCAGGAGCAACAAGGATCCATGTCCTACCAGGAGCGTAAGCAGGAAACAGACTGGCCAGCTGGGGTCGTCCCTCCTGGATGACCTCACCGGGGGCAGTCCCAAAAGTTTGTTTCCTGCCTACTAGGAGCAATGGGGAGGGACAACCCAAAGCAGACGGATGCTCTGGAGCCCTCCCCACTGGGAAATGAACTGAACAAGATATTCCATACCACCACTGGATACATGCACACATGAAGACCTCCCTCAGAGAGGAGGTGAGGAGGTGCTGTCTTCCAGACCTCTAGAAACTTATAAGAACAGTGCCAAATGAGTTGGACAGTGATACCAGGCACACTGAATACGAAGTCGATAATGTAATACTATTATTTTAACAAAGGAAGCCAACAGCAGTCAATCTAAGATTCTCAATCTCCTGCTTCATAAAGTAATAGCAAACCCTTTATGGAGTACTATTTTCTATTCCTCAGGAGCACCCATGTGATAGTTTTTGTTTTGCACAGGGGACCAACCAGAAGCATCAAAGAGCTCAATAATCAAGCATATAGAATAAGAGAAACTTACAGCTAGAAGGGTCCACAAGGACCATCTACTCCATTCAGGAATATACAGGTTGACCCTCATATCCACAGATTCAGTATTCACAGTTTTACTTATCCATGCCTGAAAAAAATGTTCTTTCTAGGCATTTCTAGGTCCTCCAACATGATTCTATGGTCAACTTCTAGCATTCATCTGATTGAAAATAATAGGGTTCCATATTATCCACTGTTTCAAGTATTCACAGGGGTCTTGGAATGAATCCCCCATGGATACAGGGTTCACGTTGTACAACTAAATCACTCTTGAAATATGCTTATCTAATTTAAAAACCTCCAACTCTGAAGACCTACCACGCTCCAAGGAAATCTATTCCACTGTCAAACAGCCATCACAGTTAATATGTAGCAAGACTAGGAGTAAATTCATCTAAGTTCCAGACAACTACCAGAAGGAAAAGGACCACTACAACAGAGAGCTCTATTGATACTAACAAAGCATTGCTGTGTCAAACTGCAAGCAAAGAGGCTACCAGTTGTGGGAAGGGGGCTGAAGCACTGCAAACCTGTGTATCAAACCTGTTGTTCACTAATGATCTAGCAGCAGGTGAGACTAAGTTTCATTTGGAGTCACCTAGGCAGCCCACATGTAACATGAACTCTCAGAGGTATTTGTATATTTTATTTGTATTTTGTGTATTTATTTATACCCCGCTCTTCAGCCACAACGCTATCAGAGCAGCTTACAAATTGTTTTAAACAATAGCAATTTACCCATCTACACCAGATAGAACCCTATTTTCTATGTGATACAAAGCATACTAAATCCTATACCTATTGAAACCACAAGCCACATCATGCCTCACGGCATCCCGGCTCCCAAAACCAGGCACTCCATGCCACGGTACATGATGGGAGTTGAAGTCTTTTCGACCCACATCCCTTCTTACCTACTTCTACCTCTGCTTCTAGAAGTGATGATAGAAATGGTCACCACATAATAACTTCATTTTAAGTAAGTTTGTATTTACTGACCTAAACCACCACTACACAAACTGGTACCTTCCTGATGTTTGGAATGACACCTCCCATAATTGCTGCCCACTGTCCTGTGCTTACGGAAGATATAGTACAAAAATCTGGACAGCATGAAGCTGCTTATCCTTTACCTAGACAAGTTCTTCCAGTCTTTTATCCCATGAAAACATTCATAGTTACGTTGACTCTCATTATTAGCCATCACAGACTACATCAATTTCCTCCATACAGCCATGAGAGACAGGGATAGCAGAAGCAGCTTTTTTCTCTCATTTAAAGTAAATCATGGCATAATCCCAAAAAAGGACCATAATAAAGAACTTATCTCCTGACAAGCTACAAACTGCCAGCTACCCATTCTTCCATTGAAACGACGCAGTTTGGATTCTCAGGAGAACAAAATAAATGCTTATGGGGAGAGTTTTCCCATTTTCCTTATTTTCCCACCTCTTTTGGGAAACAACGAACCTCAGAAGCAATTGAAACAGCCCCAAACTCAATTGGAAGGCTGTTTCTAGTACAGAGCATGCTAAATTAATTGGGGAGAGTCAAACTAGACCAATGAGGAAATCCAATCAGATTTTCAAGGTCGAATGAGCAGGAGGATTTGCCTTCCCTTAATCCCTAGATTACATTCTGTACTACTAGTAGGCTTTGTGTGCTGAGGTGGTCTCCTAGCTCAGAAATAATAGATGAACATGTGATTAAGGTTTCTGATAATGCTAAGGATTAGAAATCCCATATTCCCAGGCCATGGCCCCAATGTTTATAGATGTCCAAATATTCATGTCAGTGGAGGAATTATTGCATTTCATTCAGAGCACAGTAGGCTAAGTAAGGATTGCTTCCCAGTGAATCCACACAACCACAATTTCACTGAGTGCATTAATAATGGGAAAGTAGACTTCTTTCACTTTAATCTCAAAGAACTAATCTTTCTGTGAGAGAATTGTTATTGTCTGTCATGTTACTGCTATTAATATTGTGTATACAACTGACCTTTAGAAAATATTAGTGATAATCTATTGCTGTTTTATGCTATAGCTATGGCCATCACTGTCCAACCCCAAAGAGTAAACTTGTAGAATTAAACAGACACTGCTGGAAAATAAAACAGAGATTCATCTGCAGTTAACTTTTATCAAATACACTTTGGACAGAATGCAGATCTGCACTAAAGTACAGTAGGAACCCCGTATCCACGGAGGATTGATCCACCACGGATAACAAAATCCACAGAAAATAGCGGATGCCAACTTCCCTCGCCACTGCCACCGGAACACACGCACACACTCGCAGAGAAGGGAGGGGGAGGTGAGCTCTCCTCCTCCCCTCCCTTCTCCGTCCCCCCACGGATAACTGAATCAGTGGATGGCAAATCAGCGGATACGGAGGTGCTATTATATTCTAATTATATGGAACTGGAAGAAGTACTAGGCTCTTCTCATGACTCTACTGATACCACTTTTAACATGACAAATGTAAACTCATGATAGAGGAAGTGTAGAGAAAGTGGTTTGAAGAACTAATTAAGAATTTTAATTTCTCAATCATTATCAGAAAGAGAGCCGGTGTGGTGGTTTGAGTGTTGGCTTGAGACCCTGGGAGACTAAGGTCTGAAACTCTGCTGAGTCATGGAAACCCACTGGTTGACACTGGGCTGGTCATTCTCTCAGCCTCAGAGGAAGGCAATGGCACACCACCTCTGAAGAAATCTTGCCAAGAAAGCCTAATGATAGGGTCACCATTAGGTGGAGTTGACTTGAAAGCACATAACAATGTATTTGATAGTATTCACAGTGTATTTAATGTTCTTGGGTTGCTCCAGTGATGGTTGATGTGAAAATCCCTCCCATGGAAGACCACCCTGGCCCCTTCACTGCTCTCTTTTTTGCTGGGAATTAAACCCGTTTTAGACAGGCTTTTGGTTGTTAATTGCTTGTGGCAGAAGTGTCTAATGGGGTTTGCTGTACTTTTACTTTCTTTACTTTGAAATGTGTCTTGAACTGCTTTAGACTAGTATTTTTTAATATGGTCTTACAAATTAAGCATAAAACTAATATGCCTTACAAATTAAGGCATAAAACTAAGTACAGCTAAAACCCTAATAATAGTATTTATTAGGGTTTTAGCTGTACTTAGTTTTATGCTTAATTTGTAAGGCACCTTGTGCCAGGAGAAAGGAGGAATATAAATTGCTAGGTGTGCTACATTCTATATACAAGCTACTTCCAGAGATCTACACTGTGGGAAGATAACAGAAAGCCATATCCTGACAAAAATAATGGTTATATAAATCTGCTTTTTGAATAAATGACAAGCCTCATGCCCTATCACAAATGGCTTTTAAAATTCCAATGAATTTCAAAAGCACTTAGTTTTAAATGCAAGACTACTGTTCAGGGAGAGGATGGGGAAAGCTACACATATGGGTTCTGAGAACTCATTTTGTGGTTCAGTGGAAGCTATCCAGTATATTCGCAAAGCAAGAATCACTTGCATGCCTGCATTATAGTAGTTGTTGTTGTGTGCCTTCAAGTTGTTTCCAACTTATGGCAACACTAAGGTGAACATATCACGGAGTTTTCTTGGCAAGTTTTGTTCAGCAGTGTTTGCCTTCTGAGAGAATGGATGAGAGAATGTGACTTTCCCAAGGACACCCAGTGGGTTTCCATGGCCAAGCGGGGATTCGAATCCTGGTCTCCAGTCATACTCCAATGCTCAGATGATTACACCGTGCTGGCTCTCCCATGCCAGCGTAGATCATTGTTTATTGATGGAATAATCCAGATGTCCAGATTTTCAGTAGTGGAAGGAAAAACATTCTCCTGTAGTGGGTTGTTCCTCCCATTACAGGACATTTCCCTTCCACTGCTGGAAAATGTTCCCATTTCTGTGGGAACATTCCAGTTCTCATCAGATGTGTTTCTCAGAAATCATGTTTTGGAGATCAAAGCCATACACGGTTAATTTCTGTAGGAGCATGGAATTCTCATACCCAGCACAGTGGAATTTCATGGGAGATTCATGCTTCCTTCCTGCCTCTACAATTGGGCCAATAAAACATCTGGCTTCATAAGCCATCTTTGAAGGAAGGCTCAGGAAATTACCTTGGGTTTTACAACTCAGCTTATCATGTTATCTGTAATTTCCCACTGAAGTTTTCCTTTCATGTAACATCACATCCCTAGGCTAAGACCTCCTTTGATCTCAGTGATTGAGTGTATCAACAGACAGATGGTTAGCAAATGGTTAACTGTGTACATGACATAAAGCCTATATAACCTGTAAGCCCTGGACAAAGAATGAAGCTTCTGATCATTTTCATATACCTCTCTGTTGCTTGCTCTAATTACCTGCCTGCCTGCATTGCTTTGACTGAGATGCAGTATCCATTGTTCTCTCCTAATTTCTTTCTGTTAGCATGCAAACTCTGAATAAAATCTCTTTAGCATTTTGCCTCTGGATCACCCTTCTCAAGGCATTCTATGTGGTTACAGCAGAGGCAAGGATGGGAAGTGTCCTCTTGTCAGCAGCACTGATGAGAAACCAGCTCCATTGTGCTCCTCCTTCCTGAACTGTTTGGATTCTCTTCTTTTTATTGATTTGTTATCTAAGCTGCTCTGTGAGCCTTGTCAGCTAAACAGAAGGCTAAAAATGCTTTAAGTAAATATTATTTGCTATTAAATAAAGAGATCACTAAACTCCACATGCCTGCATCACTCTCCATCTATATTTATATTCTAAGCATAAATATGTAGGATAAAAGAAACAGAAAGATATGAGTGTTTAGAACTCACTCACTAAACAGGAGTACTGAAGCGGGTTATATAAATCTCCCAGCTTTCTAGCATGGGAAATGCTAAAGCACAAATTGGAAGCTCAGCTGTGGAATTCCAGTTCAGTCTTGGACCTGAGAAAGGAACGTTGGTCTTACCTGTGATACGTTCTTTTCCAGTGGTGAGGTGAAGAGCATCCGTCATGCTTGGGTTGTCCCTCCCCACTTGCTCCTTGTAGGCAGGAAATAGGAGACCTTTGGCACTGCCCACCGGTGAGGTCATCTGAGAGGGACGACCCCCCCGGCTGGTCAGTCTATATAACAGCCTTGTGGCCCAGTCGTCATCGTCAGCCAGTTCTCCATGTTCATCTTGAATCCAACATGAGACCGGTCACCCAGAGCATCATCCGGTTACCTCGCCCATGGGTGGGCTCGGATGCTCTTCACCTCATCACTGGAAAAGAATGTATCACAGGTAAGACCAACGTTCCTTTTCCCAATGGGGAGGGCTCCAGAGCATCTGTCATGCTTGGGATGTACTAAAGCTTTTTGGAAAATCCCAGGTGGGTCCAGCAAGGTCCGATAGTTTAGAACTGTGCTACATGTTGTAGTACTCTTCTGCCAAAGGCCGCTGTAGTGTCTAATAAATGTAGAAGACGACTTCCATGTTGCAGCTTTGCAAATCTCTTCTAATGGTGCATCTTTTTCCCAGGCCGCCGCCTTAGCGGCACTTCTAGTAGAATGTGCCGTGATCCCCTCCGGGGCCACTAGGTTCAGCGATTCATAGCATGCCGCAATGCATTTTCTTATCCATCATCCCAATGTGGATGGGGACACCTTCCTTCCCAAGTACTTCGTGTGAGGTGAGACAAACAGGGATTCCAAAGATCTGATAGGCTGGTTCTCCTGATATAGATACGTAAGGTTCTGCGGACATCCAGCGTATGCCAGATCCGGTTGAGTTCCCCCTCGGGATGGGGGCAGAACGACGGCAGAACCACTTCTTGTGCCCTGTGGAAAACTGAATTTACCTTGGGCTTAAAGTTCGGGTGGAGTCTGAGGACTAATGAGTCTGGTCTGAAGATGCAGAGGTCCCTGCGGGTCGACAGGGCTGTGAGTTCTGACACCCTACGCGCTGATGTTATTGCCACCAGGAACAGGACCTTCCATGTCAGGAACTTCAATGGTACCTCCCTCAGAGGCTTGAAGGGATGAATGGTTAAGGCCTTGAGGACTGTATGTAAATCCCAGGAGGGGAACCTATGGATAGTTGGGGGAGGTTGGAGGCTAAGGTGGTGTTCACTACCTGCTGAGTGTAGCCTCTGTCTCTTAGCATCTGCCTCTCAATTTCCATGCGTGAAGCTGAAGCCACATTGGGTCTGGATGGTGAACCTGTCCCTGTAAGAGTAGATCAGGACAGTCTGGGAGAGGCATTGACATCGTACTCATCTCCAGTATATCCGGGAACCAAGACCTCTGTGGCCATCGTGGAGCTATGAGGATCACCTCTGCCCGCTCACGCCTAATCTTGTTGAGGACCCTGTGCATGAGTTGGCAGGGGGAAAATGCATAAAGGAGGTCCTGAGGCCACGCTGTTGTCAGGGAATCCATAGCCTCTGCCCCCTCTGTCAGGTATCAGGAGACAAACCTTATGAGTTTCACGTTTGCTGGAGACACGAATAGGTCAATCACTGGGCGTCCAAGCATTTGAGTGACTTCGGCGAACACTTCCGGATGCAGACTCCATTCACCTTGATCGACGTCCATGCAGCTGAGCCAGTCTGCCTTGAGGTTGAGGGCTCCCTGGAGGTGCTCTGCGTCCAAGGACAAAAGGTTGTCCTCGGCCCATGTCAGGAGTCGTGTGGCTTCCAGCATCAGTGGCCATGATCTCGTTCCTCCCTGGCGGTTCATGTGCACTTTCATTGGGACATTGTCCATTCGTATCAGGACTGCCTTGTTCCTGATCGTGTCTCTGAATGCCAGTAGCGCCAGACGGATGGCCCACAATTCTAGCCAGTTGATGCTGTGTGTCGCCTCCGCCTCTGTCCAACGTCCCTGTGCAAGGTGAGTTCTACAGTAGGCTCCCCAACCCGTGAGGCTGGCATCCGTGGTGATCTGGATGCGATCTTGATACCACAGAGGATGTCCCCTGTGGATTGCCAGGGACAACCACCATTGGAGTGCACTTAGGATCTCCCTCGGGAGTCTTACTGGCTGATGTTTCTTCAGTGCAATCACTTTCTGGAAGGGAGGCAGGAACCACTGCAGCCTTCTGGTGTGGAACCTTGCCCATGGCAGGCAGTCGGTGGTCGCTATCATTAGACCTTGTAGATGGGCCAGTCGCATTAAGTCCACCCGGGCCCCCGAGTTTGCCCCTCGCACTGCCTTCTGTATTCTTTCGATCCTGTCTGCAGGAAGGGATACCAGGCCTTTCACTGAGTCCACTATTACCCCCAGATGATGGATGGACTATGTGGAGATCAGGGAGCTCCTTTCGAAGTTGACCTGGAACCCATGTACCTTGAGGATTTGTCGGGTCTCTCTTCCGGCTCCCTGGACCAAAGACAAGCGGATCAAGAGTTCGTCCAAATAGGGCTAGACATGCAAGCCCAAACGCCGCCAGTATGCCACCAAGGCTACCATCATCTTTGTGAAGACTCTCGGTGCCGAGGAGAGACCAAAGGGAAGGGCATTGTACTGATAATTCTTGTTGCCGTAAAAGAAGCGAAGAAGCTGGCGGTGGTCCTGATGGATTGGGATGTGTAGGTAGGCATCCTGCAAATACACGGAAAACAGATAGTCTCCCGGTCGTATGGCATCCAGGATATGGCGAAGTGTCTCCATCCTGAACTTGCGCTTTCACACGAACTTGTTCACGCCCTTCAAGTTCAGGACAGCCCACCATGTCCCGTTTTTCTTTGGGACAAAGAAAAGGATAGAGTAGCAGTCCTTTCCCCGATGTGGTTTTTGAACTTCCTCTATTGTGCCTAGATTTAAGAGGTGTTGAATTACGCTTGTCATCAGCAGGCGCTTTTCTGGGTCTGCCTGTAGTGGTGTGGGGATGAACCAATGTGGAGGTCTCCGAGAGAACTCTATCCGGTAGCCTTGTCATATGGACTGCAGGACCCACCTATCCAAGGTAGAGTTTTCCCATACTTCCACAAAGGCCTGAAGTCTTCTCCCCCACCGGGAGGACCCCGTCATTGTTGATTTTTATTGGTATTAATTTGGGGGGGGGTCAGCCAAAATGGCTCTGACCACGTGGAAGGAGGGAGAGAAGAACAAAGAAAAACATCCTATCAGGAGGGTAGGCAGGAAACAGGCTGACCAGCCGGGGGGGTCGTCCCTCTCAGATGACCTCACCGGTGGGCAGTGCCAAAGGTCTCCTATTTCCTGCCTACTAGGAGTAAGTGGGGAGGGACAACCCAAGCATGACGGATGCTCTAGAGCCCTCCCCACTGAGAAATTTCCAGTGTCAGCCAAGAATGTGCTTGCAGAACACATATGCTTTTTACTGGCATTGTGATAATCCGGAATGAAAATCTCACCAATTATACTTCTACCAAGTTTCAAGATCTCTTAACTTTACAACAAAGAAAACAATTCTGCTTCTAGTACTGTTAGGACTATTATTCAGGACTGTATTTCTATACCACGCATTTATGTCTGCATGAAAGCCTAAAGTAGTAAGCAAAACCTTTGTTTTATCAAACTTGCAACAAAATGTACCAAAAAGCTGTTATATTTTTAAAATCCTGGTATCTCATATTTTGAGGTCAAACAGGAATGTACTTTACAACACATGTATTCCACAATGACTTAGTATTTTCTCAACCTTGAAGAGGTAGACTAAGTCTCCAGGCATGTAGGATAGCTTCAAGAATTGCATGTAGAAGAAGCTTAGTTAAGAACACTGAAGAAATACCTTTCAAATTTCTAGCCTTGGATACAGATTATTACTAACAACTTGGGGATATCTGATATATGTAACATACAACTCTGAGACAAAGCAAAGTACCTATTTGTCGTTAACAGGTTTAAAGGAAAGAGAATATATCAGAAGGGGAGGGTACAATCAAACATGACCAAGTCCACAATATAGAGCATTATACTATCTATAGAGAACTTCATCCATTCCCACCCTTGCTGAACTTACAAAGGCTTCTGTGCTAGAAAAACCTTGCAAAAGACCTAGAGAGAGCTCACTTCTATCTTATCTGTGTGTTGTCAGAATGTCCATAGTCCAATGCATTTTAAATTCAGAAAGAGAAGCACACACTCTGGATCTCTTCAGTTAAAGGACAACTAATGTATGATCTCGAGTAACGCCTTCCCAGGGAAGATCTAGACTTGAAAGAGTTCAATATTTTCCCCCAGGACATCACTGTTGGCTCATAGCCAAGTTTCTGCTATCTACTGCAAAGCCAAACTTTTTTGCCAATGCCTTGCTCCAAAGGTAGTCATTAACACCTACTGGTTTGGACAAAACAGGCAAGCATGGCTGAACAGAGACCCGATTTAACTGCAGCTTACATGAGAGGAAGAATGAAGGCTGTACATTTGCAGGGAAAGGGCTAATTCACAACTATTTTAATAAAGTGAGAGAGAACGTCCTGTGGATAATCCCTTTGATATTTAATATGTAGTTTTGAATACAGGTCACCCACCATCCCCATATGTGCAGGACCTATACCTGCTGTTTCAATTATTCATTGTCCAAAAATATAGTCTCTCTAGGCATTTCCTAGGTCTAACTGCACAACTCTATGGTAACTTCCGGTGGAAGCTACCATAGAGTCATGCTGGAGCAGCCTAGAGAGGCATTTTCTAAGTCCTCCAGCATGATTCTATGGGGTTCGCTATTACCCGCGGTTTCAAGTACAAGTCTGAGGATGTATCCCCCACAGATTATAGTGGGCAACCTGTATTTATATGAAATTTAAGGTCATATTTTCCCAAAATTACCTACAAGGGAGCTAGATCACTTTGGTTTACAGTCCACTGGTACACAGAACCCAACTACAGCCAAGAGATGGAGACCAACATTGAACCAGCTGTTATAACATATTAGTGGTATAAACATCTGCAGGAGTGGAGGAGATTTGGAAAAAAGTAAGAGCTGCACCCCCCCCCCCAATCAAGAAGGTAAACTGCTGATCTGAACTGCTTGGGTGAGCTGCAAAGATCTGCCTTTACCACTGAGAAATCAATCTATTTGGGAGGTAGATGCAACAGACTGCATATGACACGGGGTTAGAAACATTTCAATAGACACGCAAGAGTCCCCTTAGTGGACCCAGCTCAGGGCCTCTCGGCTACCATGACTATAATGGGTGTGTACTCTGTGGAAAACCTGGGTTTGCCTCTTTAATGTGGAAATGAGTCATTACAGAGCACAGCACTGACCACTCAGAAAAAATATATTCGATTTCCAAAATCTGTGTACCTACCTGTGTATTTAAGAATATGTTCACTTGGTCCCTATACACTGCATCCAAGTTATGCCTAAGCACAGATTTTAAATATACCCAAACTTTTTCTTAGATGACAAACAAGGAGCCAGAAGGACCCAATAAACAGGAAACATAAGTATGTTGGAACAGAACAGGACACACAAATATGTCATCCAAAAAAGGTCCCTTCTGACCACTGTCTTGCAGGCAGCCATTTAACAGAAATTATTTTCCCAGTTCCTATGAAAAGTGGGCCACCTTTCTTGTGAGAAAGATGACTCTGCTATGCAGTTATTTACACGGCATAGATCCAAGATGAAAAGATAGCAAGTCTTACTCCAAACTCTAAAAATGATGTTTTATGCAAAAATGAGATGGCATAAATGTATGTATAGAACTTTAAGATTATACAGTCCTCTCATGTAATAATTCCCTTGCATGTGGAAACTGTTATAACATCACCTTTTTTATGCTAATACATTTCCTTACCCATTAGTGAGCTGAAAAAGTCTTATCCATTTATGTTAATGTTGGGTGAGGAACATTTTTAACTTGTTACAGTTACTGTTATACAATTAAGATTTGACACTTATCTTCCATACACATCTGACCACCATCACCACGCACAGCAACTTACATGCTATGGGCTCAAGCTTCAAACATTAGGGATTAAGAAAGAACAGCTTAAAACATGAAAAATCCCAGGAAAATGCCTAAAATGACCCTTAAAACGCTAATACAATGAGAAGACTAAAAACAGGAAATGTTGTCCCCACTTGTTACATTACTTAAAATGACTGAGTTGAAAGGGAACGCAGGGTGTCATCTAGTCCAACTGTCTGCCATGCAGGAATATACAACTAAAGCACTTCTCAGAGATGGCCATACAACTTCAGTTCAAAAACCTCCACAAGAAAGAGTATCCACTACCCTTTAAGGCAGTCCATTTCACTGTCAAATAACTCCTACTGTCAGAAAGTTCTTCCTCCTGCTTAAAATGATTCTTTTCTTGTAATTTGAATCCAACTAGCTGGACACAGCATACAATACGCCATTAAAAAACTCCCCCTAAAACACCCAGTAGACCTCACAACAACCCTGTAAGGTAGACTGGTGGGTTTAAATTCCTCCTCCCCCTTCTCATCATTCCACACTTTTCCCAGAATTGCTGAGGGGAACTCACTCTGTTGCCCTACCACCGCCAGTTCACTGCCTGGGTCCCGATCTGGGCCACAGAATGAGTGACAGGAGTGGATTGTGAGGTGGAGAAGTAACCTGCATGTGGGTAGTGACTAGTTGGGTGTGTTTCCTGAGCAGCCAATCAGCAACATACCCAAGAGAATTATACATATAGATGGCTCAATTCCTCGTATCCTGAGTAGCAGAAAACAAGCTGGTTTCATCCTTTACATGACATGATACTTAAAGATGGCTACCACATCAATGCTGTCTTCTCTTCTCCAAGCTAAATTATACAACTTTCAAAATTAAAATCCATCACACCCTTGTTTATCAAGGGGGGGAATGATGATGGAGAACTGTGTTGTGTTTTCTTTATTACCACCAATCTCTGAATCAACTTAAGTCAACACATGCTGGCAACTGTCTGTGTAACTCTCTATTCTTTCACTCCTAGGTGGGAATCAGGCAACCCTCCAGGTATTAATGGACTGGAAGTAAACCTAGCCAGGATATCCAATGGTGAATTCTGGCAGTTGCTGACCAAGAACATCTGGTGGACCACATGATTTCCGCCTCTGGGCTTCCCCTCAGCATCTGTCTGAATGCTGTGTAAACAAAGCACTGGACTAGACATACCTTTTTGATCTGTTCCCAGAAGGCTTTTTTAATGTTCTTAAGCGGTAAGCATATAAAAGTGAGACTAGCATACTGACGTATCCAGCCACAGTCTGAATTTCTACTCCACAGAGCAGGTAGGCTGCACATTTCTAACATAGAACATAAGCATTTTACTACCAGTACTCAAATAACATGAAAGAACTTGACTTTAGAAGTGAATTAGATCAAGATTAAACTGTCCTCTGCTCCTCCTTCTCTTCACCTGTCTCCAAGCGTTTCTCCTCCTGTCTTCTCGTGCCCTATGTGCACTCCCACTACATCCTAGCTGCCTGCAGCTTACCTTTATCTCCTCTCCTTCACCACATTCTGAAAAATTTCACTCCTTCCCAGTTGCTTAGTTGCTAAGCTTTTTCTCTCATCCTTTCTGCAAACTATTTTTGCATCCTCACCAACTCAACATGAATCTGCACATACACAAACATTTCTGCCCAGAAGAAGACAAAGCAAGACTTCTGTAACTGATTAACCACCCATTTTTGTTTGGAGCATTTATACCTGTTCTATTAAGTTCTTGAGATGGCCTGCAAAATAGACAAGGGACTGAGGAAGTGTCTACACATTTCCTAGACCTCAGATGTTCCACCTGCCTCTTTGGTTTTCAATCTCTTGAGCTATGGCAGATTCCAGAGTAAATGGCTGGCTGCTGTTAGCCCCTGACATAGTGAGGATCCCTCAGTCAAGCTACCATTATTGACATCACCTGCAAGTTTTGACTCCTGGTGGCTGATACAAGAGAAACCACCAGAGTAGAAGCATTTAGAAATTTCACCACCCACCATCCAGGATTCAGGGAAGTCCCAACTGCAACTTTTTCTTAATCTGTGATCTAAGCAGGTCTCAGAGGAAAATGACCCCAACCTGGAAATGGTTCTCAGGATATCCTGGCGGCCTTAAAAATGTATAAAGCCAAATTAAGACCACAATTACTTTATAGTATATTTACCTGGATTCCAGCCTTTAAGAAGGAGACTGAACGACTGCAGATTTCTTTTTTCAGGATAATATTAGCGGTTCCCCCTTGTGTACACCATCTGACTCTTTATGCAGAATTGGGCTTGAATTCTCTTGAAACTGAAGCTTGGCTGTTGACTTATAGATCGTGGTTTAAGATCCATTTTAGACCCAATAGATCTGGCCTTTTATGCTTTCTTCTATCTGACGTTTACTACACTAGATGGGCAACATTTTATGAAAGTAAAGTAGTGTCTATGGGTATAAATCTTGATTCTCTCCTTTTGTTATCTGAAAAGGAAGGTCTTAAAACTATTAGGCACTGCCTCGTTGAGAGGGAGCATCAGTTGTCTTATCCAACACCCCCTAGGGTTTGTTCTCCAGCAATGCTTGGTATCCCACCCGTACAGGGTGGGATCCCAGATTATTTTCAAACTCTTTCATTGCTGGCAGCAAGGAAGGCTTTTCTTCTTGCAAGGTTGAATGTACATCCCTTTAATGTGACCAAGGGTAGATATTTGCAGACCCCTTTTTTGAATCGTATATATCATTGTGCTCAAGCCCCTGATGCTCTCTATCATATTGTATTGAATTGCCCATTGTATAGAATTCCAAGGGAAAAGTTGATAAGGAGGTTATTGGAAAGGAATGTCTGTACAGATAGATTATCAGTGAAATTCTTATTGGAAGATCAAAATCTGCATATCACCAGACTAATGGCTAACTTTTTGGTTGAGGCAGCAAACATATGGCTTAACCTGCCTAAAAATGATCTTTGAAGTCCTATTGTTCTATTGTTATACATATATGTTGTATTATGCCTAATAAAGGTTGTGGGTGGGTGGATGGATGGTTCTCAGGAAAGCCTAATGTTACGGTAATTCTTCATAGGACAGAGCTTCTTCACCCAGAGTGCTACAGCAACTGCAGCTACTTGCAGTTTTGGCTCCTGACACAAGCAAGAGTCACAAGGAGAGCAAAGGTCTTGATTTCCCAACAGTCTTCAGGTCTTCCCCACTCAAAACTGACATGAAAATCAAGATAAACAGTCTATCCAGAGTCTACACAGGGAAATTCTGTTTGTCCTAAAGCAAACAGACATCTTTGACTTGTGAACATTTAATGGCAATCAAAGAAGAGGCTAACTATAAGACCAAGCTATTACTGACAGCTGCACACTTGTGTAAGGTGCTTGTTCAATGATCATAAATACATGATATTTACGAGAACAGCTCCCCTCCATTCACTCCTGTGGTTTTAACACAGCCCTGTGGATTATACAGGTTCACTGGTAGTGCACACAGAAACTAATTCATGGAAGATTCAAAAGTCAGCATCCCAACTCCACTGAGCTCTCCGAAGTAGCTCACAGTTACATTCCTCCCATTTTAAACACATGGGGAGTTGCCACAAGACATGTTTTTTTTGAAGCTCATGCAGAGCATTCACTAAGAACCAGTATTTTGGTTGGCGAGGATTGTGTCAGTTGCAACTGCAATTTCATGTTCACAGCAGTCTAAAATAAGCAGCAAGCAATTGTAGCAGCCATCCTAATAACCACACAGGTGGAATCTGCACTGCTATAAAATGAGATTTAAACCTACATGTTTTAGGCCACCGTCTTAAAGACACACATTTGTCAGATTTGTATCCTGGCTTTGTTAGCAAATAGTTCTTAGGCGTTAAAGTCCTAATGAGCAGACACATGTAGGATACCCTGTTAGCTTCTTATAATATCCATCACTAAATCTCCTTATCACACGTACACACCTGCTACCAAACCCTGATTGTGTAACATATAACACAGCTACTTTGCTCAGTTTTTGAGAAATGTAATTACTTAGTTCCATAATTCTATTAGAAGATGGGCCATTACTAAAGAGACAAAGAAGAATGAGCTTTCTACTTAGTTGCCTTTTACTACCACAGCAGGTACCACAGTTTAGAATGTGCTTGACACAGTAAAGCTTTTAAAAAAAATAAAGATTGCAACTTCTTCAGAAATCTGAGTACTTAAGAGTTTACAAGAACAACAACAAAAAAAAAAAACCATTTCAGTATTGTCGGTAAGCTTAACCCTTAACCATGTTAGCTGACTAACATGAGTTGCAGTCCAAAACGTCTCCAATAGGGCACCAGGTTGCATTGTTGTTGTTTTCCTTCAAGTTGCTTCTGACATCTGGCAATCCTAAGGGGAACCTATCACGGGGTTTTCTGAGGCCGAGTGTGTGAGAGTGAGTTGTCCAAGGTCCCCCAGTGGGCTTCCATGGCTGAGTGAGGTTTTGAACACTGGTCTCCAGAGTCATAGTTCAGTGCTGAAACCACTATGCCATGCTGCCTCTCACCAGGTTGTTTACTCCTGCTCTAGAGTACTAAAGAATGTCATGTAGGTATGGCTTAAAAGCTTACAGAAGCAAGAAGGTTGTTCTTCTCCCACTTACCCACCTCCAACATTTTCATGTTCAGCAGCACATAAAAAATTGGGGTAGGTGCAATATGGAAGTCAGAAAATATACCTATGAGTATCTCCCTAGAGTTGCATTTTCAAGTCCTATAATGCTATAGACTTAGCACTTGAAAAGAAATTAGCACATACAGGCTGCAATCCTGCATGGCTCAGTGTAAGTATAGTAGTTCTGCATGTGGAACTATGCTACAGTGAGCCAATTTATCACTGAGGGAAGTGGGGGGATAGCAGGAGTGTTTATTTGTATTCCTGTAACCAGACAGGAAATGAGTACATTCTCTGCAAGGGGTCTCCCAAAGGTCTCAGCAGCCTATATAAACATTTTGTTTCTGACTATGGAATCCTACAACACTGATCTCCTCCAGGCAAGGAATGGGTAGTGGATGAATTTTTCTGCTGCAGAAGAAGGGAAGGAACACCAGTCTCCACAGTAATCACAAAAAGACATACACAAGCATAAGCTTAACTTAATACTGTGTATGGTACTAACAGGATACCACACACAGAATGAGTAACCAAGTAGCATATACACTTTTATTTTGATCACGATATGGAAAATTATCCTCTTCATCCACCCATCAGCATTAATACAACAATCTTTTTGAGTGTCAAGAAGTGTTCTATGAATGCTGTTGCACAACAGATCCAAGCAAGAAGCTAAATTTCTTCAGCTACTGTTAGTAAGACAGTGCTATCTTTGATGGACCACTGGCCCTTCTTATAGAGACAGATGGATCTCGTATTTTAGATTATGTCTACCAGGAGATGCTGACTACAGGGGAAGGAATTCTTTCACAGTAGCTGCCCACTGTAAATAGCAAGCAGTTAGGCTTATCAGAGATATGCTGGAATTCCTTCTCTACCTACACAGAAACCAATTATTTAGAATTCTATATAGCTCAGGTTTCACATTCTTAAATAACCATTGCACACATTACACAGATTGGATATTGAACTACATTAGCACAGAGATCCTCTCAGTTCGTTTCTGCACTGATATACTAATACAATATATTTTGCTTCATCTCCCATGTTGGGAGAAAGGCAGGATATAAATTAAATAAAAAATAAATTACATAAATTAAGGTGTATACATAAAATGCAGTGTATATAATGTGTAACTGGACTTTGAACAAATAACGATACCTGTCAGGTTAGCTAAAGACATGGAGTGATTATCTAAGGCAATATTTTGATGACCTGTGGAATACTGTAGAATTACAGTGTTGTCGAAGAACACCAGCTTATCTTTATTTTGTTTCTCCACACTCTCATGTATCAGGCCTTTATTTTGTTTGAAACTTGTGGCAGTAATAATTTTTTTTAAAGGGTCTAGCATGCATTTATAGTCCAAATGTGACTATCTATTCTTTATCCACAGAGAGTACCCCAGGCAGTTGTAATACTGGCCTAGGAACTCCTGGATGTAATAATCCTCGTCTCCGCCACTACTTAATTCAGTCAAACTGCACTGAGAATCTCAACATCTTGTGTGACCAGCTATTGCTACATACACATCTAGAGTAAGGGAAAAAAACTCACATGAAACACTCTTCCATCTCCACACTGACCAGCTCTACTGACAGAGTCGGAGTTGGTTCAGGGTCCAGAGTTAGTGCTCACTCCGGTGTTGAGTCATGAGCTGGAACTCAAACCTCAGATGTCGGGGCACCTTTCAAACTCAATGGCCATGGAGAAGTATGTTTGGTCTTCTTTTGCTTTCCTAGCTTAGAAGAAGCATAAGAGTCACGGCTCCAGCTGGAAGTTGGTTGGCTCCAGTCCGATTCAGAAGACCTAGGAGTATCTCATGCTGCGTCTTGGGCCTATATTAAAGTTGCGGAATGCAATGTCTCTTGGCCACAATCCCGAGTGAACGCGTCGGAAGCACCACGGTCCCGTCCCGATCCGGACGGTATCATAGCCTCAGTGGCGGAGGCAGACATCATGCAGTGGTGCCCAGACAGACTCACAGAGTGAGTTCTGTGCCTCTTGGCTGGACTCGTTGAAACTGAATGGGTCAAAGTCAATTCCGCTGCCGGAGCAGTGGATGACTTGGGCACCGCCAAGACAGATGTTGAGGGAGCCGTTTGAGGCACCAATGCCTTTTCATACAGGAATGACCTGAGGCATGACATACGATGCTTTTGGGCCTGTGGAATAAAGGCCTTACAATGTGGGCAAGCATCGACATTATGGGCCTCGCCCAGACAAATAAGGTATTTTGCATGCCCGTCAGAACTGGGCAGCTTAGCCTGGCAAACGGTGCAGCGTTTGAAGGCGGCATGTCTTGAGGCCATTTTAACAAAAAGGGTCAACAATCCAAGTCGTTACCAGTCAAAAAAGACGGCGCCAAGGGATCAAGCAAAGGGTAGCCAGAGAGTCCAAGTCGTCAAGGAAAAGCACTGAGTATCAAGCCAAATTGCAAAAAAAGCTGAAATCAAACAGCCCAAAGATTGAGGAGCAGAGAACATCACCAAAGTCAGCCAAAGCCGAGTCAAAACCAAAAGCGAAAGAGAAAAAAAATGATCCAAGCAGGAGCGAAGGTTCCTATTGAGCTGCTCATGCACCGGATAAAAAGGAACTGAGGGGAATAGGCGGTATTGCCTCACAGAGACCATGAGGGTGGGCGGAGCTACTGCCAAAATCAGGTCTATAACTATTCCAGAAGGTTCCGAGTGCTCTGCGCAGGCACAGGAATAACCCAGCTGTGTGGATTCAAAGAGACCATGAAGAAGCTCTGATATATCCATCTTAACTTCCTGTTCACACACAAGTCTTCCTCTTGCTGTCCAAATCTTTTTCTCAGTTTTGTTTAATAAGGAAGGATAGGTATATAATTCACATTTCTTTATTTTCCCAGCCACCATCTCTTCATTCACGGCTTTTCTCTCAGAACACTGAAGCATCACTATACATCTTTATTAACTGCCACCTCCTCTCTGCCTCTCTGGCTGTATCTCTTTTTCTCTCCTTTCCTGAGTAAAATGGTACTCCATTACCTATACCTGGAGAGCCCTGCATAGGGGATAGGAGCCAGTTTTTGCCCCTGCAACCCTCTTCACAAGTCATTTTGGTTGATATTCTGCTCTTTTTTTTAAGAGGTTTGCGGAGGGTATCTAGGCATAGGCAGCATCAACTGTTGCATCTGTAGGCAGCTTAGAGGTCATTTGGGGCAGTTTCTGGGGAGGGTTGCCTCAGAACTGCTGATTTTTAAAGAACTGGGAGACAGGGACTTTGTGTCCTGCCAGGGGGGCCTTTGGGGGTTGTACAAGTGGTGTTCAGGGGTTTCACACAACCTATGGTTGCACCTTACCCACCCCTGACTTGCACTAAAGTTTCTAGCATTACAGAGGCTGCACATCTGTACATTTCATAAATCTGCTAAGTTTCCAGTCATGTTTTATCAGACTTAAAGGCTGTTCTGACTATCTTGTAGCAGAGAAGTGCTTGACCCAGAGATGGAAAAGATTCTGCAACACTCCACTCATTCATTTGTATTCCAGAAAGGCTTATTCTTTGAAGTCTGAAAAGTAGGTTTCAAACAGGTAAAGCTGCATGTCCTCAACAAAAAGTTCTCCTGTTCCTGTATTTTGCCCAGCCCACAAACCAATTATTTTGAAACCCTGAAAAGCAGACAGTCCTCCACATTTTCAAATCCAGGAGTTTTACAGAAAGAAGCTGTTACTGAAGTGAACAACTCAGCTCTTTCAACTGTAATGATCTGAGTGTCAAGGACAGTATACAGATGATTAATGCGGAAAAGTGTACCCTGAGCCAACTCTTCCAAGCAAGATCAGGTTAAGGGTTAAGCTACATTTCTCACTTTTAATTGTGCAGGCTATTTAGGTATACTGTTTGAGACCAGCTATCTTCTGCAATTATCAGACTCCGGAGGTCACCAATTAGATCCCTGCAAGGATTTGAATTAAAAAGAAGGCTTTGCGATTAGGTGAAGTAATGATCCAAAAAAGAGATTAGTTCTGTTCAGCCTGCACTCATTATAAAAACCATTTCCTTTGTGTGAAGATTCTATGTCTCGTTTATCCTCCTGGCGTTATCACACCACGGGACAGAACGATGACTGTACAGATGTAGCCTAGAGGCTGAACAAGAGCATATTTAGATATTGCTGGGTGTGAGACAATTCTTTGGTTTTTACTACTTTCTAACAAGGAAATAGCCTGGTTGATAGCAAAGAGAACTTTGCAATTTAACAGTGATGCATGCATCTAGCTGCTTCTTTTCTTAATAAATTAGGGACTTATTTGACTCAGAATTAAGCCCCATGGCCAGAGGTCTTGGGATGGCAATCTAAGAAGATATCAGAAAGATATCAAGGATAGATAAACTGGTAGTTCAGCTGGCCAACGTTCACCCTCTAAGGGCTTAGTTTATACAAGGCAATAAAATGTGGATTAATGTGCAGTAATGCCAATTTGCAGCAGCTTTCATTTGTCTCCATTGTTTCTTTTTCAAGATTGCAGGCATGCAAAGCCATACACATTTGTTGTTCAAATGTGCGTACCTGCAAACCAAGATGGTGGATGCGAGTGAATTACTCACATTTTTATTGTCACCATTTGCTACCGCTGAACTGTATTTAAAAAAACAAAAACAAATCCAAGGTGCAGAAGTGTGATCTTCTGCTTAAAAAAACAGAAAAAAGGCTATTTCATCACCTCAGCGCACAATCGCAATGGCAAAAATCCAACATGGCGGTTCCAGGTGCTTGCCTTGTCAGAAAGCTCCGCCCCCTATGCACATCCAGCCAATCAACTTTCCACTTCTGCTCTTATCAGTGAATTGCAGCAAAGCAAATCAGTTGTCCCAACAAACTGGAATGCCCATTTTGTTCAGAGTTGGTTTGTTTTTTAAGTTGGGAAAAGCTGCAAAGGCTTTTCCCATGCAGTATTTTGAGTCCCCCCCCTCCTTCTGAATATGGTGAATTGATGTGGGATCCCATTGGGACAAAATATATTCTCTTTGAATTATATGAGGAGTATTTTCACCATATAGACAAGCCCTAATATTCTCCAGGATACTTTCTGAATTGTATCCTAAAATTCCACTGTATGCCAGCTGAGCAAAGGAGGACATTTTCAGTTATTTCCACCGTTCCTTGTGTCCCTAAAGACTGCTCCAAAGGGTGAGCTGGCTTCCAGAACCCTTTTGGGAGGAAAGAAGCCTGAAGCAGAGTGCCCAGCACTAGATGTAACCAAAGGAACTGTAAGCCAGAAGGGGAAAGCAAGATGGAAGAAACTCAGGTCCTAAATGGTCATGCCATCAGTTCCTGGGAAAACCACCAGCAGCTTGACAGAATTCAGCTCTTTTATTGTTTTTCTCTTCTATATCTTTTCTACAGTGTTTTTTTTTTTAAAGCAAAACCCACTTTGAGTGCATTAGTAGGAAGGAAATGTAGAAGTGCAGTTATTAAGTAAATATACATAGTCTTTTTTGGTCAAAACAGACATAATTTACTCAGACATTCAAGAATCTGTTACTCGCCAAGAGAAAAGCATGCTAAAATGTAACAAGCAATTAACATCCCTGAAATTATTATGTTTAAACGCAGATCTCAACCTTCAGTGCCAACAACATGTAAGAAACCTGCATTAATATGCAGGTGGAGCCACAACCCAAGAAATATTTCCTATTATCTTTCCTTTTACTATTATCATTATACCTAAATTACAAATGATGCTTCCTATAGGTTCCTATTTCTGAAAATGACCAGACATGCCCAGACGAGAAAAAAGATCTTAAAGCAACCCGTCTTAAAGCAACTTGTGCTGCAGGTGGATACCTGCAATTGAATGCATACTTACTCAAAGTCACTAGTTCCTTATGTAGAAAAGATTGCTTTTGAAAGAGAGAACCTGGAGATAGAGGACTCTTGTTTTTGCCACCAGTTTCATTATGAGACATTATGAGACAGGAAAATTCTCTCCTCTTTCATCTATAAAATAGTGATTTTAATCTCTACATCTTCTCACACCTCATCTCCTTTCCAACACTTTGCCAACTACTTTTTGTCTCTATCACCTCTTCCTGTTCTTCCTTTGTCTTTGTCTTCCTTTGTCTCTTTTGTTTCCCCCGCTTCCTGTCCATAATCTTATTCTTCTTCCTTTCCCATTCCACCTCTCCTATGATTTTCACTCAGCAATAGTTCATCTATATGCATGTCTTCAAATCCATGTCCGACCCTGCTCTGCTCTGCCCATTCTACATTTGGAAGATCAATTACATCTGATACGTGCACAGATGCAAATTAAGTTCTCAAACTCTGGGGAACACTAAAATCACTCCTGAGTCACAGAAAAGGACTACAGAAGGGACAATAGTTGCCACAAGTCACTGGGTGACTGGCAGCACAATCATCTGTGGATTTACTCCACAGTAAGGACCACTGTGTTCAATAAAAAAAAAATCCCCAGGTATACGTTTGGATTGTCAACTAAGTGCCTTTGTCCTCTGGCTCTCAGTTGAACAAATGATTCCTCCTCTCTTCTGAAAAGCCAGAAAGGGGGAGGGGGGTGAAACTGGAAGAGACTTCCAACCACATGCCACAAACTACAATCCCTGTTGACCCCTTCACTCTATAAAAGGAGCAGGAGACAACTGTTATTCACTCTGTTTCAAGCATCAGGATTAACCAGAGGGTGACTTCCAGAAGCAGGCAACTGAATTTTGAGTCCAACTAAAAGTACTGCATGAAAATGCTACTTCGCAAACTGACCCTCCAGATTAAAAAAATATGAATTCACTAGCCTAACTTAACCATGCTTACTCAGAAATCATTTACCAATTTTATTACATCTCCCCTCCAAACAGTGAGGCAACAGTGAATGAATATATAACTGCTAATCAAAGCCACAGCAGATTCAACTACTTTCAAAACCTGAGTGTCATCTTCAAATTTCTGCAGGGTGTCACGTGCACCTTACAACTATTACAGCTGTCTGATCTCCCCAGGAAAGCTTTGGATTAGATGCAAAATGTTCTCCGAGAAATAGTTAGAATTGCCTGGCACTGTATCTATTAATTACATTTATATCTGCCCTTCTTCCAATTAGTTCAAGTGGCCATACATGGTCCTCCTCCTCCCCAGTTTACCCCCACAACTACCCTGTGAGGGACATCAGGCTAAAATGCCTCAACTCAACCTGACACTCCAAACAGTTCAATTTATTCTGTGGTGTCTCATACATGATAGTCAAAAATGATCTTGTTCAGTACACTCGCAACAGCTGAGAATATCTAGCATTCCATTATAATGAGCATTAAAAAATCTGCTATCATCTTCCTGAGCTTCCATAATTTTCATGACATAACCTCAGTTGTCACAGAACTCCCCAGTTCCTTAGTGTATGAAAGTTCCTATATGAAAGTCATGTAAACACACTGGGCATGCTCACAGCTTTGGCCCCCATAAATGCCAGAAGATCTAAGCAAGCAAGATAAAAAAAATAGTAAGTACAAAACTAGAGTTCGGTAAAGTCTGATTAGTGCTAGATTTTAAAAAATATTTATTTATCAAAATTCGTAAGCATACATAAACATATCAAAATTCTACATAAGCCGCCCTCAATTCAACATTTTAGTCATATATATTGACATTAACATAAATTCATGCATAAATACAATATAAATATATGCTTACTTATGCATAACCTTATGCCCTTAATCTCATATTCATTTCATCTTCCTTCTTTCTACTTCTTTCTAAGTCCTGCTACTTTCACTTCATTTCACTTTCCTTCATCATCATCTCCTACCTTCCTTCCCATTTTACCCTTTCTCCCTCTCTTCCACACTAAATCAGTTTCTGACTTACTCGTACCTTCAGACTTGCATTTCATTCTATTTTTCTTTTCTTTATATTACACAAACAAGTAAATAACATGATTAACCAATGTTTTTCCTCTGAGATAATCAATTTGAAAGCAGTTACGGTACCTATTTGAAAATATAACTGGTTCATCGCCTTCTTTCTGGGCACTGTACTCTGGAACAGCAATTCTCTCTCAATACAGCATTTCTCAAGGGCAAGCACATTATAGCTCAAAACCTGACAGGTTGTTTCAAGCAAGTTGTTTCTGTACCATTCTATGTACTTTAAAAAAAGAGAACCAGAAGTGTCTTCCAGTTACTACCTGGTTGCAATTTTGGCTAATTTTTAGCCAAAATGTTGAAATAAAGCTCACGGGGCAAGGAGTACCGTAAACGTGACCCTCCTCCCTCTATAGTTGCCAGCCACTGGAGTATACAGTTGTCCCTTCACATTCTTTGGGGTTTGGTTCCAGAACCCTCTGTGGATACTAAAATCCACAAATACTCAAGTCCCATTATATGCAATGGCATAGCAAAATGGTGTCCCTTGTATAAGATGGCAAAATCAAGGTTTGCTTTTTGGATTATTGTTTTTTTAAGAATATTTTCAAGCTTTGAATACTTAAATCCATGGATACCAAATCCATGGATATGGAGGGACAACTGTACTCACAAAAAAGGGATGTACAGCTGTAAGACACCACAGGCACAAAGGAAACAGGTGTAAGGACAGCTGTTAAGTTCCTTGCATTTTCATCAAAGGAAAGTACCCCTGTTCACTTCTTCATGAGAACACCACAACTATGCAATTCTAGGTGTGTTTAAGTTGTCTGATGTTACTGCAGCATACAGCTTTTTGATGAGTGGCTTCCATGATAATAAGAGTATAGTCCATTGAAAAAAGATACTATTGAAGGATGTACTGAATTTACCAATCTTTCCGGCTCTCTTTTTTCTGCATTTTATAATCAAACACTAATTCTCTTATTACTTATCACAATGGTAAAACAACTTAACAGGCAATCCTCCTCCTACTTTCAATACTTTTTAAAAATTCAGTGTTAAGAACTCTGATACAGGCTTGGTTTCATGACATTTAAAGCCAACAACTTGTGGAGATTCAAACTAAGCAAGACAAATCAAGTACTGTACTTCACAACTTTTTCCCAACTGTAACACAACCCCAAGGGGCTTCATTTTTAGCAATACAGTTGGCCCTTCGATATCCATGGATTCCGCATCCATGGATTCAACTGACCATGGCTCAAAAACATTTGGGGGGGAAATTCCAAAAAGCAAACCTTATTTTTTGCCATTTTATATAAGGGCACCATTTTACTACACCACTGTATATAACAGGACTTGAGCACCCACGGGTTTTGATATCCATGGTGGGTCCTGGAACCAAACCCAATCAGATACTGAGGGCCTAATGTACAAGCCATGCATAACTTTTGACAACTTGCTGTTTTCTATACTAAAATTTTATCTGCCCAATTTGTTTTTGTACTAGCCAGGGTAGACAAGAGAGCCCATGAACCTAAGTATTCCTCTCTGTCTCCAGAAGAAAAAAAATAGGGAGGGCAGTTTTTAGGGTGTAGTCTTCCAGGGAAAGCAATGTCACAACTGGTTGGCATACAGTACACACAAAGAGTTTCAAGCACATCTGAAATTCCTCATGGCTTCATTAGTGATGAAGAACCATCATCTGGAAACACTTCATCATATCTTGTTTGCGGTCCACGGAGGACATGGACACAGAAAAAGCTTCCCTCTACTGTGTTTTCCCACTTCTTTCCACATTAAGTAGGTTCATTTACCCAGGTATTTCCCTGATCCAGATCATCAAATGTCACTATTGAAGAGCACCAAATACATACTAAGACAATCAAGTAAAACCTACATCATTTGGGGAGATGGTGACACAAGACAACCATTGTCAGCAGCTGCTCTGGACTAAATCCAACTGCCAATCCCAACTAGAATGGACCCATTGAATTAAAGTTTTGTAAGGCAAAACTTGTGTGCCACTGATTCAATGGGTCTACTCTACCAGAGATATAGCAGTTCAGTTTATGCCTACAGCCAGTGTGGCATTTAGTCCCTAAAGAATGCATACCTACCTTCAACTGCTCAATCTGGAAGGTTATCTATGGGTGCTTTCCCAACTTTTTATGCCTTCAATCAACATGAAGGATCTATCTCCTTAAAGCTCATGTATACTGTACTTTCTATTTACAGCTAGTTGTAGATGCATAGCTCCCTAAAGGGCCATAGGAAATGTGTAAGCAATAAAATAAGATGGAGGTAGCTGCCTCTTAGTCTTAAGTTTTTGAGGCAGAGAGAGATTCTCACCTTCTTTTTCCTACTACTGTAGACAGGAGATATTGTGTAAGACAAACATTCATGATAGCCTGAAATTGTTTAGATGTGACATGATGTCATCTGGGACTTCACTAATGCCAGGCTGCCTGTCCCAACTCCAACTCAACTAAATCTCTCCTGTACAATATAAAATTGCAAGTGCATAACCTTCAAACTTACTTGATGCTTCCAAGTGCAAAAGAGGTTAATTTCATCTGTACATTAAAACAGTTCAACAGCTTTCTTGCAATTCATTTTAATTAAGTTTGACCTCTTGCTCACAGACATTCTTAGTTTGCTGATCAAGTAAGGCCAGCACATTCTGTGGTCATTCCACTTAATGTCTGTCATGCCCACTGGGGTTGGTGATGGTAGACAGGTGACCTCTTTATTAAAAACAGAGAACTACAGTAGAAAGGCATACAAGCTGTGCAAGTTAATGAGGACAACTGATAAGTAAACATAACAGTAAAGACGGAGCCACACTTATCTCCAGAAGGCCTGAATGTCATCTTGTACCTTTAACTTGGGAATGCAATCCCTCAAACAAAAAGGACTGTGCACATAGATCTTTAAAGTAATTCTCTAGGAAATCTGATAGCACTTTCTGCATAGTGATAAAACTGTGGTTTATACAATGTACTAGTTACAGAAGTGCTTACATTGAGAAGGAATTCCTTCCCTTAATGAGAAATTTCAAGAACTGTAAGATACGGACCACTCTACTGCCTTCAAATCCTGCTTTTCCCAAGGACGCACAGAGCAGCCAATTTCAAGTCACTGTTGTAGCCTGTAAGTGAAAACAGTGATCTGATAGCATGATTCAGTATTTATCTTCTATATTTTAGTTGTGTAGTGGAATAGGACCCTTGTCTTCTCTAAAATTCATACAAAATGCCCTCCAGGAACACATGAGAGCCACTCAAATCTCTAGAAGTGCAGCGGAGGGGGGGGTTGTACAATAATGCTATCGTAGGAAACAAATGGCTGATAAAATAAGATGCAGTCTCTCCACAGGCAAGTACTTCTATCACAAGAGTGACGTTTGTCCTAGGAGCTTGGTCCAGCAAGAAGTCAAGTAAAAGGCCAGGTTTATTTCTGAGAAGAAATAGGTCCACACCTTGAAGGTCCAAAGTGAGAGAAAGAAATGATTTTCACAGCCCACCTTATATTTGTTGTTAACTGCCCTTATGTCAACTTCAACTCATAGCAACCCCATGAATGAGACATCTCCAAGACCATGTGAAGTTAAAGGCTTTCACAGCCAGCATCCATAGATTTTCCTAGGGTTTTTTCCGGGTTGTGAGGCTGTGTTCTGGAAGAGTTTACTTCTGATGTTTCTCCTGCATCTGTGGCTGGCATCTTCAGAGAATGGTTGGGTAGGAGTGTGTGTGGAGTTTATATACTGTGAACCCCTGTTGGGGAGTATATGTAAATTGTGTATTTGAATGGTTATTTTCTGGGTGTAGAAATGCAAGGGGGATTAGTGTCTGTTTGGCTAATGGTTGGTTGATGGCCCATTATCTGCTGGAAATTCCCCTGTCCCTGGGTGAAATTCCATTGTAAGTGTTGAGTTTTGATTCTATTGTTTTTCAAAACTGGAAGCCAGATTTTGTTTACTTTTAGGGTTTCTTCTTTCTTCTTGAAGGAGTCTGTGTATTTCTATAGCTTCTCTGTGCATTCTGACATGATAGTTGTTGGCCTGGTCCAGAATGTGTGTTTTTAAATAGCATTTTGTGTCCAGGTTGGTTTATCATGTGTTCTGCTACTGCTGATTTTTCTGGCTGGCCCAGTCTGCAGTATCTCTCATGTTCCTTGATTCATGTTTGTACACTGCATTTAGTGGTCCCTATGTAAACTACGTAAAGGGAAGGTATTTTTACCATACATCAAAGAAGCCACAGACAGAATAGGGAAACTGATGAGGAAACACAACCTCCAAATGTTCTACAGACCAACCAAGAAAATCCAAGAAATGCTACGCTCAGCGAAGAACAAAAGAGACCTTCTCATAGCTGCAGGAGTTTACCGCATACCATGCAGCTGTGAACAAGTTTATATAGGGACCACTAAACACAGTGTGCTCTTCCAGAACACGGCCTCACAGCCCGGGAAAAATCCAAGGAAAATCTCCAAGACCCCTTGTCTCAACGGCTCTGCTCTGGTCCTGCAGGCTCAGGCATAGCCTCCTTGATTGAGTCTATCTGGTATGCAGCCTTTCACTATTTTTACTATCCTCCACCCTTCCTAGCATTATTGTCTTTTATAGTGAGCCATGCCTTCTCATAATGTGGCCAAAGTACAACAGTCTCAGTTTAGTCACCTTGGCTTCCAGGGAGAGTTCAAGTTTGATTTGTTCTAAGACCCATTTATTGGTCTTTGGGGCAGTCCACAGTATATGTAGAACTCTTCTCCAGCACCACATCTCAAATGAGTTGATTTTCCTTCTATCAACTTTCTTAACTGTCCATCTCTCACTTCCATACATGTTGATAGGAAGTACTATGGCTTGAACCATCCTAACTTTAGTTTTCCATTTTATATTTTTGCACACCTTCCCAGTCCTAATTTTCCTCTGATTTCTTGACTGCAATCTCTGTTTTGATCAATTATTGATCCAAGCTATGGGAAACCTTTAACTATTTCAATTTTCTCGTCTAGATTAAATTTACCTAAATCCTCCATGGTCATTATTATTGTTTTCTTAATATTCAACGGTAGACCTGCCTTAGCACTTTCTTCTTGGACTATCTTTAATAACTGTTCCAAGTCTTTGTTGTTTTCTGCTAGTAGTGTGGTGTCATCTGCATATCTTAAATTGCTGATACATCCTTATATACCCTTCACCAATCACATTAAACATTCAGAAGAACAAAGTACATCCTCTTTTTCAAAGTACATTGTCTCATGTCTACCATTCATCAACATTTCCAGATTGTTCCAGAAATGGTTCTGTTTGTCCAAGTCTGTTTATCAAAGCAAATAGCATGTTCAAAGAATAAGAAACTCAACCAACAGGAACTTTGGATGTTTAGTCTGCCACTTTAAACAAGGAATTTTAATTAACACTGGTAAATCAGAGAGGAACCTCCCTCTCTCACGAATATGCAAAAACACACAGGATGGAGACAGCGGTGCAAGAATCAAAGGTCCTCTGGGAACAAAGGCCATATAGCTTTTATATGACTCTATCACTTCCAAATAATGAAGGTTTCAGGGCTCATGAGACAATTTTGGGAATGGGGAATTTATAAACTAAGGGTGAGGGCTTTCTTCAACTTATTTTCATCACACTACCATTACTGTTGTGGTTATTCTGACTTTTCTCCCCTGCCAAAACCAGGACTCAAAATGATTTACAAATTAACAAAATATTCCTAAAGCATATAGACAGCTAATACAGACATGAAATTAAGCTAACATTAAAAGTAATCTAAAGTGTGCAATTAAACCAAAGCAACTGAGAAACAGTACAGTACAATTAACCATTATACAGCACTCTATTAAAATCCCTTTCTTTAAAAAATATTCTATCCTCACAAGCCAGTCAGATTTTTTTTAAAAGCCTTCACCCACCTACTGAAAGATAAGGATGGAATCACTGAAACCTCTCTAGGATGGGAGTCCCATAACCTAAGAGCAGCCAGCAAGCAGACTATATCTCAAGTCTGTACCAGACCTGTCTGTGAAGATGTTGGAACCAAGAGAAAGAAAGGCCTGTTTCCAAAGATCACAGGACCTGGACGGACTCTCTTGGGAGAATACAATCCATCAAACAGCATGCACCTAAGCCATACAGGCCTGCATAAATCAAAACCAACACCTAACTCCCGCAGAGCTAAATATGACTACTTTTAATGATGTCTCAGCTAGCTAGGTTTCATAATAGCCACAGTTTAGAATATAAATACTTAATTATCCCGCTCAGGCAAGACAGAACAAAGCAACAGGGCTTCTCTCTTGAGACATATAGCAAGTATACAGATGGAGATGAGCAATGCTGCTGCCTTAGTGAGTCCCCAAAAAACTTCTTGCGAGACACGGGGTTCCTGATCTGATATCAAGCTTATCTCCATGACCCCTTACCCATTATAAAGACTCCTGTCTTTTGGAAACAATAGATGACTATCAAACTCTACAATTTTAAGATTCGAATGGAGAGATTAGTATTAGGAATCCAGTATGTCCATGTTGTATCCATTATTTCTTTCCTTCTGTTCCACTCTCACTAGTAATGCCACCCCAAAAACTATGTTGTGGCATGTTAAACATGACAAGATGAGATGTCTCTCATTGCTCCTGTCCTACTACGATAATTAAGCAGACCTACTCACATAGAGCATTCTTCACCATTCAGCATAATGACAAATATGATTTTCACTGATGTTTATGCCCTTTCCTTTGCTACAGAGCAACATTACCCCAAATTTTTTGTAAGGTTACTGATTGATGAAAGTAATTTTGGCCAGTTGCCATAATTTTTTAAAAAATCACTCCATAATGACAGCAAATAAAGATTATCTGGAGATGCTAGTACTGAATATTTGCTATGCAAGCTATTAACTTAAGTGGCAGCTGTAAAAAACTAAAAGGGTTTTCCATTATAATACATTTACAGCTGTATCCTCAGGTCCCCCATATTCCAGTTGCCTGCTGTTTGCAATATGCAATGTCTTTTATCCTGTCTCCTTGGGAAAGCATTTTATAGACTGATATTTCCCTTATTTTAATACATGTTTATATCTTAAGAACAGCACCTGGAATTCAAAGCACAAGAGTACAGGAAAGAGCAGGAATTGTGGATAATGCTGAACGCTACTGAAATAAACAACTTCTGGCCCAAGCATACAATAAGAGTCACACTGGAGGACCTAGAGATTCCTAGAGAACACCTCTCTAGGCATTTTTAGGTCCTCCAGCACAACTCTATGGTCAACTTCAGGCAGAACCGTACCACAGAACTGTGCTGGAGAACCTAGAAAATGCTTGCAGAGAACTTTTTTTAATGCAGGTAAGTGAAACTATGGGCACCCGTACCACAGATTCAGGGGTCATATGGTATTTTTAATATTTTCATGATTCATGAAAGAAAGGTTGCCCTAGTGAACAGCTAGGAGCATCTGTTGGACAATTTGTTTTCTGCTCCTCTCTCTTAATACTGTGTCCTCAACTCTAAATTACCTTCACCATGCTGGCAGATTTCAATTGTATTTAAAAAACAAAACAAAAACAATCCATCGCAAGATAGCTGGCTTGGCTGATGTAAGGTAAAATTTTATTACTGAAACCTAATGCATTAAATTTTTCCAGACCCCAAATAGCTAATTAATTTTCAATAAAATTGAAACAAAACTGTCTAGTTACACTTTATTATACTCTACAGTGCAAGATCCATTACAACTCAATGTGGTCAGCTTCCTTTTTTAAAAAAAAAGGGGGGGAATCCAACACCAGCAAAGATAAAGAAACTTCAATCATATTGAGGATTCCAACCAGAGAAAGAACAGAAGGGATGCTTTCTGACCCTCAGATGAGAAACGTGAACATTAAGGAAGAACATAGAACACCACACACACATAAAATACAACTGAGCAAGAACCAGACAGTATGGTGATAGGGGCTTCATCACAGGAATTCAATATGTTTCCTCATTGTGCTGTGTCAGTGCACTTAAAATTACACTAATTTGCCAGAAGTCAGAGTAGGCGTTTTCTTCCACCTAGGAGAGATTAGGAGTCATTTGAAATCATACTGCCAGAAAACAGCACCAAAACCAGCTTAAGGAGGAACAGAACAGCTGCATTCAAATGTAACACTAAGGAATGGGCAGTTATTCCAGAAAACGTAGAAGTGGTCATAAATTGACTATTAGTTGTGAAAGATGGGTTTTTAATGTTAAACAGTTTAGTGTATCTGTGTGCATGTGGGGAGGCAGGTTACCTATTTAAAAAATAAACTGCCACTCACGAAAGTTTTCAGTAAAGTCAATTCTCCTTAGGTTTTTGGTTTTTTGCCAAAGGAAGGATGCTTTGAGGGAGTTGGGATCTCAAGACCTTGAGCTCCACATTCAGCCCAAGGGCTGCACTCTGGCCACCCCAACAATGAACCATTATATAGTGCTACATGCAGAAACAGAGAACAGCTCAAGGTGAGTTCCATGGTCATACACTCCTCCATTCCCCCTCTTCCTCCCACATAGTTTAGTGTCAGATTCTTGTTGACAGGAACTGTGATTTAAAATTAAAACCAAGATTTATTGATAGCATGCTTAGTATTTTAAGTCACGCTTCTTGGATTGTACATAAACCCCAAAACATGTAAGTATGAAACTAATTTCTGATTGATTCCTCCTACTGCTAAAGCAGGGTCTGGAATTCTACCAAGCATATCCATATTACAACATGGTAGCAAGATCTCTACACACCACAGCTTCTGATTCTTGTTTTTTACCTTCAAATTCCTCCATCCACTGCAGCATATAAAAGAAACTGGCTTATGTTTGGAAATACATCTAAACAATGCAGTGGCAAAGAGGCAGGCAGGGAGGTTTATGCCAAGTCAGACAAATCTTACATTCCAAGACTTCATGAAAATGGGTGTGTGTGTGTGTGTGTGTGATCAGAATGTCAGTAATAGTAATAGCTCAGAAGTGAGACTACTGTAGATGAAATTTCATGAAGCAAATTCATGAAATTCAGTGAGTCTTAAATCCCCCCAACATATTTTTTTCCTGGGCAAAGAAGTGCTCTGTACCTGCTTGCTGCTGCAAGAGAGAGCAAATTCAAAATAGTAACCCTTGCACCCATTCTACAGCTCGAGCCACCCATGTCAGCAGAAGAGCCCATCATCACATTGTTGAAGTGGTAACAACTTCGTCTTTCAACTTCCCATCACTCAGGGAAGTATACATTCTGGCTAGAAACCTAAGGGGAAAAAATTTAAAAAGAAAGATTGAAAACAATCTGTTTTTAACAGCTTGCAGTAACTTAGATCCTATTCTTCAGTTAAAATGACGATAGCCATTTTTTCAGAAGTGACAAACCACAGTGGTAGCCAAACTTGCAACTTGACTCCAGTGGCATATACCTGTTTGACATGCATTTGCCTCTGATCTGAAACAGGCAGCAGGAGAGACCTCATTATCTCCCTAGTCTGGCAGTATTGTATGTTCTGGTCATGGAATCATAGAGTTGGAAGAGACCACAAGGGGCATCTAGTCCAACTCCCTGCCATGCAGGAATACATACAACGCACTCCTGACAGATGGTCATCCAGCCTCTGTTTAGAAACCTCCAAAGAAGAAAATTCCACCACACTCCCAGGCAGCATATTTCACTGTCCTACTGCTCTTACTGTCAGGAAGTTCCTCCTAAAGTTGAGGCGGAATCTCTTTTCCTGTAGTTTGAGTCCACTGCTCCACGTCCTAGTCTCTGGAACAGCAGAAAACAAGCTTGCTCCATCCTCAATATGACATCCCTTCAAATATTTAAACATTGCTACCATGTCACCTCTTAACCTTCTCTTCTCCAGGCTAAACATACCCAGCTCCCCAAACCGCTCCTCATAGGGCAAGACTTCCAGACTTTTCACCATTTTGGTTGCCCTCCGATGGATATGTTCCAGCTTGCAAGTATCCTTCTTAAATTGTGGTGCCACGGGTATGTACCCCCATTTCACAAGTTTGCTGTCAACGGGATACTTTTAGATTTTGGCTCTCACTGGAAGCTACAGGTCCAAATGTTTGGATGGTAGTGGCTGAGAAAGGAGTTCATCCTTTTTGCCCCTCTATGATTTTGAGCCATTTGTTACACTAACAACAAAACTGATTAGAAACAGTCCTGAAGGATTCAAATCCTTTAAATTTAAATCACTCAATGATCAATCAAGGAAGCATGTCCATCAAAGTGTCTTTTTTATTCAAAGCAAAGAAGTTTTTATTCAAACAGGCTTTTAATATGTAGCTGTACCCACAGAGGCTTTTTATTGGGGTGCATTTTGATTTTGAACTTTCATATGTTTTACATAATTTTAAACTGTGATGACTTTTAAATTGATTTTAATTGTGTGGTACATTTTATTTTATGCTTTTGTGAGCCACCTTGGGTCTCATTCTGGGAGAATGGCTGCATATAAATTAAATTTAAAAATTAAAAAAAAAACAGATGTGAAAAACTACTTAGAATGATCAAAGATGATTATGCACTGGCATTAGACAAAAAGGTGTGGAGTAAAATGAATTTCATACTTGTCAGAATCCTTATGAACTTCTGTTATGTTAGCATCTTAATGCTTCAAGGCACCACCTTTTATACCTCAGCATTTCTATGCCTCAGGCACACAGGCTGTATGTAAAAGTTACCAAAACCAATGGTGCCACTCTGTCTCCAACCTGAGACTCAATCCTCCAAGCTGTCAATGGTGAATCTACTACAAAAACTTAGGAATACCCTACACTATCATTACAATACTATTACATTACTATTCCTCCAGTCATAAGAAACAGAATTAAACTAGTTTTCCCCCAAGTTCATGAAGTACTACTACTATTATCCCTCTCTCTCTCTCTCTCTCTCATCTTCTAAGCTATGCAATCAGTTGGTACTAGTTTGTACTAGTTCGGGAAGCCAGTATGGATACTGATAACTGTTTCTAACATTCTGATCTTGCATCAGCAATTACTTTAACACGATTAAAGCAAGAGTAACCAATACCAACAACTGATTCTACCTCTCTTTCTATACAACTAGGGGCTATCCATGTTTGACGACATATCCATGTCTGAAGGCATAGAACTGTTGTGTTCTCCGTTTGACCCTGATAGCATACCCAAACCCTTTGTACTGCACAGAGATGATGCAGAAGACCCACTGATGTACCCAAGCAGACAACTCCATGTAGGAATAGTTAACAGAAAGGCAGGAAGATTGAAAACCAGTGCAAAAAAAAAAGGTAAGATGTATGTATTTTCCAAGGTAATATTGTCCATGAATAGTATCTTTATCAGAGCTATAAAGTTTGGTTTGTGGTTTGCCATGAGAAGTGTATTTTGCAGCCTATAAAGGAAAAGCACCTCAGTATATACTTCTATAGGGATCTAAGAAACTGAGTATCTGAAAGCCAAGTATCCACCACATAACTGTTTCTATTAAGCTTTAGCCTGTAACATCTGCTAACTAATCTACCTTTACATAAAGCTCTTAATGGGACATCAGTCTTTTGCCAACATTATTTCATTTCAAGGCAGTTCCATTTATTCTGAAATAAGTATGGACAGGTATTCACAGACTTCTATGCAGGGCAGCTTAGATGACTCACAAGCTTAAGATCAGAGACTTATTTTCTGCTGAGAACAAGTCTTTAAAATACACAGCCCCAGGATTTTTAGGTACATATAGCTAAGCTTACCAAATGAATCTGAAGGGTCTTATCTGTGCATTCTAGTTACCATTCTGGAAAATTTCTACATGGCTTCAGGGACCCACTTCATGGGATTCAGGAGTGCTGTTAAATGTGTGCATGCATATGTCTTCAAGTCGCCTGCTGACTTATGGCAACCCCATGAATTTCATAGGGTTTTCATAGGCAAGGAATACTCAGATGTTTTTGCCAGTTCCTTCCTCTAAAGTATAGCCTACAGCACCTGGTGTTTGTTGGTGGTCCCCTATCCATAGACTAACCAGGCTGACCCTACTTAGCTTCCAAGATCAGACAGGATCAAAATACCTAGATGAAATTTGGAGGAGAATGATACGTCTACAAGTTCAACCCTCTGATCAAACAAATGCTGGGAGGTGCAACAAAACATATGGAACTGCCATTTGCAGTTATGAACATTTTGCAGCTGTATATCACAGAAAGGAAAGGAGCAATCTACTTGTTATTTGAACTGAATAGCACACATTCCATGAGGATAATCTCTATTGTCTTCCACCAAGCTATTAAGAACTTGAAAAGGTCCTCTCTCTCTCCATTCATTATCACCTCTCCCAAAACACAGTTCTCCTTAATCCTCTCATCTCACAGCTCAAGTACTGTAGCTGCTGGAAGATCACATTTGTTGTCAGGCTATTTGACATTTTAAGAACATTTTGATTTATAAGAATGTGTGGACTAAGAAATCCAGACTAGACATAAAGTACTACCTTTAGGAGATAACCAAGTCCTGACTCTTGAAAGTAAACCTGATGAACTAAGTGCTGGGCAGGACAGGAAGAATACTGAAACAGTTCTACACATACAAGTAGTAATAGTCCTATTTCAACCAGCACAACCCACAAATCTTACATTGATACTATGTGGTTCTTACATATTGGAGACAAATGTACAATTGGTAGACCCAACTAGTACAGATGCATGGAAACACTCAGGTTCCACTGAATCATTCCTTAAGCTGGGAAAAACAACTAGGTTTAGACGAACCACTTAGTAAACGAAGCTTCCTGAATGGTCTACACGTAGAATTAAATACACCCATACAAGGTGAAACAAGAATATAACACCACACAAAATCCAGGTAAAAGTAAAACTGATTACAACATGTAAAGCCAAAGGTAGAACTAGCTGTAGGGAGAAAGATCTGAAGGGAGGAACTAAAGATCTAGAGCATAAAAAAGATCTTAAAGCCTAAGTAATTCTTGGAATGCTTGGGAAGATAAAGGCTGGCCTTCACTGGGCCTGAAAAGATCAAGCAAGCAGCAGTTGAGCCTCTCTGGATGGGAAATCACAACTATTTCTTCACTTAACACTCCATGGATACTGTGACATACAAATATATATACATATATATATACATACATACATACATATATATATGTATTACCGTCTCTAGTCTCACTTTTTAAGGATTGGGATGGTTTTTCATAATTTCATAGCTATTCTTCCCCTCCTCCAATCCCCAAAGTAATAATTTTGTCCTTGTTTCTCCATGATCCCATTCTATCAGTATTCCCCACTGGTCGTCAAGGTTCTACCTAGAATGCCGTGGGATTTTGTAGTGTGTAAAGGGACTCTGGATTCTCTGAATAATCCACTTCCCTGAACTAAGGGCCCACTGTATAGTGTAGGCAGGTATTGGATCTCTTATTCGAGGGAGGTTCTGACAATAGTCAAAGGTTCTAAAGCCTTTATGGAAACACTATAGCCTCTTGAAGTAATTTGTTCAACTACTCCTATCAAGACGTTCTAACATTTAAGCAATATTTCCTAAAGGAGGCAGGAATCCTGCAAATTCCTTGAATTTAAGCCTTTTCAAAATACCTGAATTTAGGAACTCCAGAAATCTTTAATTAAAAACATGAGCCCACTGTTTATCACATGATCCCCGACAGGAAGGATGGTAGCTCTCACCTTTGTTGCTCTTTTACTATTTTAAAAAATGTCAGCGTTTTCATTTCTGTAGAAATGGACAAACTTAAGATAAAGCAGTTCTTTGGAAAGGTTGCACTAAAGACAACTGCTGACCCATGAAGAATACTGCTGCCATGAACAAGTTAAGCAACATCAGACTGCTAATTACTTATACATTAGCAGATTACTCACAAAGGCACAGCGATCTGCTCTTATGTTACACGCAAGGGGACACAGTGTTTAATGCCTGATACAAGGAGGTGTAGCATGCTAGAAAAGATGGTTCTGGAGCAGGGTAGGAAGCATGTGGTTCTCACGATGTTGGACTGCAGTTTCCCTGTGTTTCTCACCACTGACTGCTACAGTTCAAGAATATCTCAAGGGTTGCATGATTCCCACCTACTTTGCTATTTTTCACTGCTGTTGGCACAATTTCTACGTATCAAAAGCTTTCCAGCAGACAGTTAACGGAGTTGTGTTTGGGAGAAGTTCTATTTAAAAAGACAACACACAGCTTCAACTAAACACAGGCATATAAAGGTGAATCTGCCAGTTCCAATGCTCCCCCAAAACTTACTGAAAATGTTAAGCATCCAGAACTACTATTTCAGCTGATGAACTGCCAGGTTACTATGGACAAAAGTCAAAACCTCTGTAGTTGAGCAATGTTATAACCAATGCATAACAAAGAACACATATATTATCAGTTTTTTAAAAAGAAAATTAAGATGCCACTTTTAAACAAGGGTTTAAAATCAAACTTGAATACAAGTATGTTTACTCTAATACAGATATACACATGCTTTAGGATGACACACTTTTGGTGTTTACAAACACTGCTGCAGTTAGTAAAAGTAAATATTTACATCACCATAAAAGTTCATTGCCACAATGGGAAGTGTTTGGCCTTCTCTCTAGTTCTTTCTACATAAGTCATAAGACTTTATTTTATTTTAATGTACTTAATTGCCAATGTTGGAGTTTTTTCTTTAAAAAAATGGCTACTGCTGTTTTAACCTGTGCTGATTTTTACAAGGATATTTAATATTGCCAGTTTGATCAATTTATTTCACATTTTAAACTGTGTTTGATTATGATGATCTGAGTTTCTACTAGTCTGGTTAAAATATAAATTAAGTCAGGAAGCCTCCATTCCTTCCCCAGATGCAACTCCCATAACCCCATGTTGACTAAGGCTTCTAGGTGCTTAAATCCTAAAGACCTGGAGAACCAACAGCTCCCAACTCTGTTAAGACCACAAAAAATGGTTTGAATTGGACTGTTTGGGAAAGTAGTGTATAAGTATTTAAATTAAACTCACAGCAACCATAGCCAACAGGCAACAGTTAAGAACTTTGGGAGTTGAACTGCAACAGCTGGACAACCACACCATTCCAACCCCTATTACCGGTAGTCCCAATTACCATAAACCCGCTGACTTGAATAGCAAATAAACATGAAAATCCCACTGATTTACTGGGCCTACTCCACTGATTAACAAAACTACTCCATTTGGGATTAACAAAAGGATTCAGACCATGGAGTTTACATAGCTTCTTATTTTTCTGCACCAACATGATGTCGTGATTAAAACACAGAAGTACCATGAAATGCCTGTTCCCAGACATCCAGTTTTTACATGTAGTGGAATGAAATTCTAATTCCTTCTTGTGTCACTTCATTCTGTAGTACAGAGAAACTTATTCCTTCTGACCTGTGTTCTTGTTGCTTTTAGCATCTTCCTCAGCAGAGACTCTAGTCTTTCAGGATCTATTATTTCATGCAATCTCCCGAACTCCCAATAGAGACCACTTGCCATATCAAGGGCTTCCCTACCAGCACAGACATTGGCTATTGTCAATTTTATAGATCTCCTATGGCCATGTGGACTAGAAACATTAAGTTGTAAGCTTACATGCCCACATGGAAGCATAAAGTGAGCCAACCTCACTGTGCCTGCCAAATCTTCTGCATTAGGATTAGAAATAGAGGATTTCCAAACATTATCTCACAGCTGTATCTGAACTACCAAGTTCTGCTTCTTGTTAAGAAAAAGATTACTGAATGATTTACAAAGAGCCTATGTAGATACCATGGGGCACTGAACAGACACCATGCTAGGCTTAAAAAAACACCTTTATTACCCCTTCCCCTTTTCTTTTCCCAGCACCACCTACTGGTCTTGATGTTTACATACCTAATATTACCTACACAGCTCTCAAGGATTGGGGACACAGAATTATGTAAGCTTTGATGTCTAACCGATGGGATAGGTAAAGACTGGTTTCACTAAGCTGTTTTGGAAGAAAAATAGATCCAACTAAAATGGGTCATGTAACAGCTTATTTTACAGGATGACAGTAAAAAATGTTCAATACAGGTTGAATATCCATTATCTGAAATGCTTAGGGCCAGAAGTGTTTTTCATTTTGGATTTTTTCAGAGTTTGGAATATTTACATATACATAAACTATCTTGATAAAATGGGAGCTAAGTCTAAACACAAAATTCAGTTGTTTCATATCCACCTTATACTCATAGCCTGAAGGTAAATTTATGTACAATGTTTTTTAAATAACTTTGCATATGAAACAAAGTTTGTGTGCACTGAACAGAGAGCAAACGTGTCGCAGTCTCAACCACCCATGCGGCAGTGATGGTGATAGTAAGGATGGGGAGCAGCAATGGGAGCTGTTCCCAGGGACTGCTGCCTCTGCCTTCCTCCCCCTCCTGTTGCTCCCCACTCCCAGCGCTACATGGGACTCTCCAGCCAAGACCTCAAAGGCTTCGGGTTTGCAATCAGTGGGTGAAGGGAGCAGCTGGGGTAGCGCAGGTCCAGGCTGTGCGCAGGACGAAGAGGAGCCACTGCTGCCACCAGAGCTAGATCTGGTCCTAGATCTAGATGACCTTGCAAGCTCAAACCAGAGGCAGCTCATCCTCACTCTCCTCCTCTTCATCTTCTTTCACCACAGCCACAGCCTGTTACTCCCTTTGCTGCTTTAGTACCAGGACAGCTCTGCTTCACTCTGAGGCCACCTCCATCCATCTCCAAGCCTACCCTCTCCACCTCCTAGGTGGATGACACTAAATGAGATTTTTGCAGCAGCCATGTCCTGGTAGTGGTACACAAAGACTACAACTGCACTAAAGGTAAGCAAATGTAAAGTCCCATGATGCCAAATGGAGTGGATTAAGCAAATGCTTTTTGGCATCCATAGGACATAGCTGCCCAACTTCATCTGGCATAAGTGCAGGGACTAACACCTACCTAATCAGGAAAAAATTCAGAACCTCTAATAATCAAATCTGTACTAGTCACTCCTCCCAGGAACTAGGCATACCAAGTTCATCAAATTTTAACCATATTTTAATTTTCTGATTCTACCAGTACACTGCAGGTTAGAAGCTAATGAATTGTCACAAATCTTCCAACAGCATAAATATCTATTATTTGAATTTGACACTTCTGGAATTCTGGTAAATTTTTCCCAACTTGCAAGTTATTTTTAAGGACTCAAGATAAATCATACAGAATTAACATGATTAACAATTGTATAGAACAATAGGCAGGCTGCCCTCTATCAAGCCGTATTAATTGTCCAGCTAGCTTAACTTTGACTATTACATGAGACTAATGCAGAATGGACATTGAGATGAATGCAAGATCAACATGGATTAATTTGCCCATCCCTAGTGATAGCCACATACTCTACAACTGAGTACATCAATTCTGAAGACTGACACAATTATCAGTAAAGTTAATGTTTTTAGTTTACTGCTCTGCCAGACCTAGGTAGCAGTCATTTCATTGGTTGTGTCTTGGAGTTCCCCCCCCCCTCTGTTGTTGGTTTTTTGGGGGGAGGGCAGGGAAGCAAAAATCTGGCCAGCTTCTGTATGAGTTGGTTCCAAACAAGTCATGAGGAATAAACTTGCTCTGTAACATTCAGTCTAACCTCCAGTGATAAAAATATGTTAACAAGCATTCACTAAAGCACAGTAACCAAGACACACAGTGTTTGTAAGGTCAGAGCTAGTAGCATCCTGAAGTTGTACCTAAGTCAAAAAGAAAGCTAGTGCAGCCTCATCAGCACCAGTAATGTATTCCCCAGGGCTGATGCCAGGTACAATTCCAGCAGCTTCAAAGGGCAGCTCAAAAAGAGCAGGAATGGGCAGCAGATAGATCACAATCAGCCAGTAGGAGTATTCTCTGCAGTAGGTGAGCAAGTATTTGACACCAATTGTCATAATAATACTAATAATTTCTTACCCACCTCTCCCCAAGAAAGACTTCAACTCAGCCCTGCATCTTAAATTAGACTTTGTTGTTATGTATCTTCAAGTCCACTCCAACTTAGAAAACACAGGGGTTTCTTGGTAAGATTTATTCAGATGTTTGCCACTGCCTTTCTTTGAGGCAGAAAGAGTGTGACTTACCCAAGTTCAACCAGTGGGTTTTCATGGATGAGAAGGAAATTCGAACCCAGGTCTCCCTAAGCCCTAGTCCAATACTCAAGCCACTACACCACACTGGCTTCCCCAGATTCGACTTGAACTTCCAATATGTAATAACTCAAGTAACAGATCATAGTTTATACCTCACAGGTTCCAAGTTGCCCCGCCCCAGAGCCACTATTTTGCATCTAACTTAATCTACTATTTTGTCACCACACTACAATGGTGACATTACTAACCCCTCATTAACTGATTTAGAGCTCATGAAATGCAGTTGCAGCTGGGATTATCACTTGATAAAATATGAACTGTACATACATCCAAATGAACTCAAGCTGCCAAGTTGATGCTTTGGGGAAGGGGGCTACATATTCTCTCATCTGGAAGAAATAAACCCCCAAATCCCAGTATCTCAATATGTATAAGCAGAGCAAACCAATAGCGTATAAACCAAATACACATTCAGCACTGTTGTAGAATTTAACAAGATCTCATATTCTTCCTTGCAAAAACTCATATACCCGGCTTGCCTGTCATTTCTATTCACCAAGCAGCCGCTTCACACTCTTAAATCTGAAAGATTCACTAGGGGTCAGCTCACAGGCAGGCAGTTTTAAAGGTTACATAAGCCTGCCTTTTAATTGAGGCAGTACATTTGTGGCTACACTGCTTTGTCTCAGTACATCTAGGTGAAATTCTTAGTGATTCATCACTGCGAAATTGCTCTTGCAGATGCCTAGACAGATGCATTAAGTCCAATATTACAAAGCTCTCCACATTCTCTATGCCCCACTGAAGACATTAAGAACTTCATTCTGAGATTATTAACAGAGACGCATGTACATGTGACCCTTCCCAGTAGTTTATACATTGGCATACATGCCTGTGTCAAGAAAAAAAAAGGATTTTTATTGATCACCCCACCCCACCCCCAAAAAAACTTCAATAGATTTTGTAATACAACTCTAGTATTCGCATTCTTAATTCAGTTATATTCTGCCTCTACCCCATAATAACAGCCACCTTATAAAATTTTAAACAAATACAGTTAAATGTTTACAGAGAAGTCAAACATATAAAAGTTGTTAGAATACAACAGGCCATACGAATACAACAGACTGTTTAAAAACAGATTAAAATCAACAAAACTCAAACCATTAAAATCTGTTCTTAATCTCCCAGTATGTCCAATACCTACTTTGACTTGACTAGTATGTCACAGACCTACACCAGGGAGAGTGTCTTCATCTTCAGTGTTGAGATGCAAAGATCTTAAACTGCCATATACACCACTAACCAGGCTTTTTACACAACCTTAAGAAACCTAGTTTTTTATATTTGCTGCTATTCCTCCACCATGGCATAACAAATTGAAGCAGTTATCCTTGCTCTCACTACCACCTACTCCAGCATTCCCTTTCTAGAACTCACTGTCTGTCCCAAGTATCAGATATTCCGCCTCCACACATGTAGGTGCTATGTCACTATGAAGGGCAAAATCCATGCTACTTCAAAGTCATCTACACCTTGTTTGTTGTTGTGTGCCTTCAAGTCATTTCAGACATATGGAGACCCTAAGGCAAACCTATCACGAGGTTTTCATGGCAAGCTTTGTTCAGAGGGTTTTGGTTTGTTTTTTTGTTTTTTGTTTTTTTGCCGTTGCCCTCCTCTGAGTCTGAGAGAGTGTGACTTGCCAAAGGTCAACCACTGAGTTTTCATTGCCGAGGGGGAATTCAAACCCTAGTCTACAGAGTCATAGTTCAACGCTCAAACCGCTACACAATACTGGCTCTTCTTTACACTTATTGGCTGCCTTACCTTATTGTAGCACTGGTTAAAATAAACTATGTGTTACGTAAATAATCCATCCTGAAGAAACAAGCTGTACATTTCATTGCTGCTGTTGCTGTGTGCCTTCAAGACAACTCTGACTTAGAGTTATCCTATTGTAGGGTTTTTTTGGCAAGATTTCTTCAGAGGTGGTTTGTCACTGCCTTCCTCTAAGGCTTAGAGAAATGTGACTTGCCCTAGGTCACCCAATGGGTTTCCATGGCTCAGTTGGAGTTCAAACCATGGTTTCTCAAAGTCCTAGTCCAACACTCAGACCACTATGCATACTAAATGTTACTAAAATCTTATGAAAAAAGAGCATAGCTTTCCACACAATTAAAACTACAGTCTTCACTCCACTGAATTCTGTAGGTCTTCAGTAGAAATGTATATGATTGGTTTATAAACCACACTATTGAGGCAGGGCTCACAAGATAATCCGGAAAATACTTGTACTAGAAAATACTAGAATTCCAGAAAAACTACAGTTGAATTACCTGAGCTTCTAATTCTTTTACACACCATTTCTTTTATTATAATATTGCATTATGCACAATACAAGTATTATGGATTAATACACTGCCCCATGATTGGACTGACTAGCATCATTCTAACACAGGAGCCTAGTAACTCATTAAGTTTTAAAAAAATCCAATACAGCAGTGTATAACCACACATGAAGCAGACAACCAGGCAAGATGACACTAGTATTTTCCCACTGTTACTCCACGGCACCTACTATTCAATGGCAAATCTCCAAACATGAAGCATTAGTCATAGTCTACTTTTCCAAACTATATCCAAGTATTAGACAAAAATTACAGGTCTTAAAATAACTGGCTGTCTATCACAAGTATCTCCTAGACAAATCGATCTCCTGCAGGCACACACTTGTCATTGGAAAGGCAATGCTCTCCCGGGAACATTTGACAGTTCCTACTCAGAGGTGTCAGAAAAAATGCAAATGTTCCGTTTTGTGAGCTATTAGAATAAATTATCACTGCCCACTGGTACTCAAATGCTTTTAGAAACAGAGTGCTTGAACTAGCAATTGCAGTAACCTACCAACAATTAATTCCCTCCAAGCCTACTGGGACCTACTTACATGAAAACTCTTTGGAACATGGTTACAATATCTCTTGTGCTCAAAAACTACTTTCAGTTACTGAAGACTTTACATTACAGCTGTGGTTATAAAACATAATCAGAGTTATGGAACTTGGAGGGAATGCTATTGCATTTATTAGATACACTATTGTGATATATGCAATGTATAGTAGATATAACAAGGTAAAGATCTGTTAGGAGAAGGTCTTGCATCTCAGACAGGACAGAGAGTATGGAACACTGGAAGTGACTGACGATAGGTGAAATGTCTGAGGGGATTTTGAAAAGGCTGGTGGATGACAGTTGGTCTGGGATGAGAGTGTAGTCTGTCTTGATTAGGAATTAGCAAAGGGTTTAGGCGTTTGAGTGGTTAGGAGAATTAGTCAAGGTCAGAGATAGAGGAGAGTCAGAGTCAGGATTAGAGTTAGTTAGGATATGTGCGTGAGGTATGTGCTAGAGTTAGTGTCAGCCAGGATTTCTATATACATGTTCAATTTGATGTTATGTTCAATTCCTATTTAATAAATCATTATTTGAATAAATCATTACTTGAGCCTCTGAGAACACAACCTACTGGAAAGCTTGAGTTCAGACATGGTGTCTCTTGTGGCAGCAGCTAATACAGGGTGGTGGTGTCCGTGGGGATATAAGAGGAATAATGTCTCACAGGTACCATGAGGGCATCAAGGAAGTCCTCACAGTTGATGGCCACACCAGTGGGACAAGAGGAAGAGGAAGTCATCACATATGATGACCAACCTGGGATTAGTGAAGCTCTCACAGTTGGTGGCAGCAGAGGGGTTAGTGGAAAACTTCAGAGTCTTCACAGAAACTGCAAATGTTGTATTAACCTCTAACAGTTTGCTGAAAACAATTTGAATAAGGTCGGTCACTCTAGCAACAAGAAAGTATCACTTCAAATTCCAGCAGGTGCCAGGAGACCTATTATTTACTATCAGACCCATCTGCCATTCTGCTTCCTAGCTAATCACAGCCAACTCTCTCTACAACTCAGTAGGTGATCAGACATCCATCATAATTCTCTAATGCAAGGTCACAAAAAAAAAAAGGAATCAGATTTTCAGGCTAATAAAACAAGTGAGCTGGGAATTTGGTTTAGAAAAATTGAGACCCTCAAAAAGATTTTATTTTTAAAAAATGAATACTTCTGTCCTCCTTCAGATATAGAAATAATAAACTTGTGAGCTCAAAGCTAACCACCACCCCAAGAACAAGTAACAAGCTTCAGCACAAATGTTGGACCTAAGTTGCATGAAGCAGCTCAGCAATTCAGTACTATACACTTTTTAAATGCTTCCTCTGTCATGATGAGCAGAACATGAGCTTCTCTACAGCTGCTGGCCTGAAGATGCCTATAGATATAAGATATAGAAAGTATACAGATATTTGGGGATGGAAGAGTTAAGTTAGGCTCCGTTTAACAAAGCAGCAACAAACCACCAAGGGGAGGGTTGAAGGACCTATTTCAGGGCTTCAGTTTTCCACAGTATCTTCTCTTCTGAGTATCTATGGAATGATTGTTTCCATCCCAGAAAACGTATGTTAGATAACTGTGGGGCAGCAGGTGTGCCTTTCCAATATTGGGCCCACTGAGAATGAAACACTATAGCACCCCACCCACTTTCACACCCTGTGATTATCCAGAACCAGAGAAATAACAAGAGCATCTGTCACTTGATCCCCCACCATGAGGAATTCTGTGGGCAGCGGTAGGATCAAAACCAGGCAAAACAAGCACCTGCTGAGGCTACAAGAGGTCTCATGACTCTCCCCAGCCTGTCACACACACACAAGATTTCCAGGGACATCAAGGTGACATCCCCAGCTGCATCTTCATGGTTGCTTGCATACTAGATCACAGGTTTCCTCCTCTCAACACCCCACCCCGCCAGGCTTATCCATCCACCAAGGTGCTCTGTTTGCTAACTGCCAACCTCTGCATCTCAAGACAGGATAGAAGCTGCCAAGACACTCTTTCATGAAATAGCAGTAAAATTCCTTTCAGAGCACAAGTCAATAGATGGGATCTCCCTATCCCATCTACTGTGCTGGATATTCACTCTACTCCCCATAAAGATCAGCAAGCTAACCTGTTTCCCCTACTGTGGATAGGTACAAGGGACTGTCACCTTCTTAGCCATGACCCCCTCCCCTTCCCAGTTCTCTGCAGACTTCCAGGACAGACTTGATTCTGTGAGAAGAGGATCTAACATGCAGATTCCAGTAGTTTTTTGTATCGTACACTTTGTTCTCCTCACTTCACCAAATGTACTAACTTTCTTCTTCCCTACCCCATATATGCAAGTGTCCATCCCCCTCCCTTCCATCTACTGATCAAGGACATCCCCTTACCCAAGAGATTTAAGGATCTGTACAGAGCTCCCCCTTCTAGAATCCCTTCTGTGTTCTATTGTTCCCCTTGTTCTTTCTACCCACTATCAAGGAAGGAAGTTTTGCCTGAAGCACACCTAGTTCACAACCAAGGTAAGTCAGTGACTGGGCACACACTCTGTAAACAGAAACGTTTCCTGTTCAACCCCTGAAACCAATGGGTGTCAACACTACTAGAACAATACACTGCCTCAAGATGAGGCAGCAGCCCAAACCACCTCCTTGCACTTCTAGAAAGATACTTATGAACAGGATGGTGTGTTGCTCTACTGCAGATCCCCTCCTTCCTGGCCTCCATTTCTGAAGATCCCTCTCTTTAATATTTAAGGGAACCATTCTACCAGGCTTCCCCTCCAATCCAATTTGCATTGCCTTCTCACTCCCCAAATACTACCCCTTACACCACAATGTAAGGTGGTACTTCACTTGTAGGTAAAGGGAGGCACTGAAGGAAGAAAGTGTGCAATTCCTCCCCAGCCAAATAATCTCCAACACCCTTCAACTACCATGGCATGCTCTATTTGGGTGGTTTAAGGACTGTTCCTTTCCTAACCCTCCAAAAACACACCTCAATACCCTTGAGATGCAAGTTAACAGAGCAAAGGAGTTACCCAAGAGGCTTTTCTTTTGACACAATATTCCAGTCTGTTTTGAGTGGAATAACCAGCTCACACCCTGCTTTTGCCTATGGAGGCTAACAAAGAAAAAAGCCACCACAGCCCCTGGATGCTGTTTACCTACTGTAGTGAGACAGATGCCTCCTCAAAGACAGCCATAAAAACACCTTCCCTCCTTTTGTCCTCAACAAATGGTACACAGACACACACACACACCTGAACATGGAAGCTCGATCTCAGCAAATCCTATTTGTGAGATTTATCCCACACAGCTGCACCTAACCCTACAAGCACAAAGTGCTTAGTGCTGGGAGGGGGACACTGGGGGTGCAAGGAGAGACCCCGAAACTGAGCATCATCATGTCTGCCACTAACTCAAAAGCTGGAAAGAACCCCAAAGGTGGGGAAGAGACATTGACCTACCATACTGGTACTGAGAGTCCTGACCTACCTTGCAGGGATGTTGTAAGATCGACACAACCTACACAAACCACTAGCAACATCTCGGAGAACTACTTAAACTTTATTTTTTTTAAGCAAGGCAAGCTGAATATTCATAGAGTTAATATCCACCCTGTGCAGGTTTACTGGGAAGCAAGTCCTCCCTCCCCTTTCATGCTGTAGGAGGAGTTGCTTCCAAGACGGCGTGGCGCTGATTTTCAAAGGGTGACATTAAGGGGGCTTTTAAAAGGGATTTTTTTTTAAAAAAGAAAGCTTTTTAAATAAAAAGCCCCCCCCCCAAAACAAACCTTAAGCTTGGTAGCACAACCAATCCATCCTTGGATTCCAATTGCTATCCTGAGATCTATCCACTCCTAACCGAAAGAAAATGGGGAGCTCCAGAAAATAAAAATGAAATGGGTGTTACCGCACCCCACCGCACCCCAAGTCGTGGGATTTTCTTTTCCAAAACTACTCGCCCACCCCGGCCCGATCCCGCCCCGGGAGCGTTCATTCACCCACCTTGGTTGACCAACCGCAACGCGTGAGTAAAAGAGGGATCCAGGGAGTCTTTCTCCGCCATCAGCTCGGGCAGGTACTTCTCTTCCATGATCCACCCGCCTGCCCCGGGTGGGGGAGGGGAGAACCGGACCCGACGGCTCTTCTAACACACAAGTAACGGGAATAAAAGCAAAAATAATTTTTTTAACAAAAAAAAAAAGGAAGCGAGAATCGCACCCACGCAGGAGATTGCAGAACCAGCCGCGGAGCAAAGATCTTAATTAATCCTCGTTTGCATTTTTTTAAAAAACGAATAAATAATTAAAAAGACAGTCTCGGCGGGCCAAAAAGAGAAATTAAATTTCAAAAAGGAAAAGGAGGAGGAGGAAAAAGTGGCAACTTGTTACGCCTGGCTGGAGAGGCACATCCCCGGGAAAAGTCCCACGCGGGCGGGCGGGCGGAGGAGCGCGCCCTCGCTTTTCCCCGAGCTGCAACTTCCCAGCACGACAACCCAACCGCACCAACCTCCAAACCGCGACTGAGCGTTCCAACGCCGGCTCCGCACGCTTTAAATAGCCAGCCGCCCCGGGCCACGCCCACGCCGACCCGAACGCTCCTCCCTCCGGAGGCGTCGCGGGCTTTGTCCGAGTTTTGCACGGCTTAGTTTCTCGGGGCCCCGCCTACCTTTATTATCTATTGGGTGGGGAGCGCGTTGTCACTCGAGGAAGAGTTCTATACTACCTGATTGGCTGGTTTCTCTCTCTCTCTCTCTCTCATTCTGGTGGGGGAGGAGGGAATCTCCCCCTTTAAAAAAAAAAAAAAGGAAAGCAAGGCTTTGAGGCTCGCGCGCCACCAGACAACGACAAAGCGCGGGAAGGGGAAGGGGGTCGTGGCGGCTGTGGCGCGAGCGTTTGCCGTTAGGGGGCGGGACGCAACCTGTTCGCGAAGCGGTTGTCGTTAAGCATGCGCGTGCCCGCTGTAGTCGAGTGACGGTTAAATCTCCTCACGAGGGCGACGTCTTTAAAATGTTAGCCTTCCTTGTCCTGTCACGTGGGAGGGTTGCCAGGTTGAAAACTGGAGGGGGCTCTTGTACCGTTAATGGTGTGTAGAAGAGGGGAGTTCAGCAGGTGTTACTTGTCAGGCAACCTGGTAACAAGCAACACCTACTGAACTTCCATCTTGTACACAACCATTAAAAGTACAGGAGCCCCCTCCAGTTTTTTTTTTTAATAAAAACAACCCTGAGAGACAGCAAATTTCATTATATGATGGCATAAGGAGAATCCTTACTCTGACTTCTGTTTCCCTTCTCCAGCCTGCATGTCCCTTTCCTTCAAAGTATCTATTATTATTATTACTATTACTATTATTATTTCTTCTTACCTGCCTCTCCTTGTAGATCCAGGAGGGAAGCAACATATCAACACATAAACATAATATTAGTTAAAACGTATCAGTTAAAACTTAACAATTTGAAAAATATGTAAGAATAAAACATTTTAAAACAGTACACAGTTTAGGGGGAATCCACATGACTATGGAATCATGGGATTTGTAGTTCTACAAGGTCTTCAACCTCTGACAGTGCTGGTGCCTCACCAAACTACAAATCCCAAAATTCCATAGGATGGAGCCACACAAATAATCCAGTTTTAACCCAGATTATGTCTCTAGTGTGGATGCCCCCTAAAATTCATACTTTAAAATCATCTGGATAGGCCTGGAGGAAGAAACTGGTTTTTAATGCTACTTTAAATTCCAACATTATATTCAGCTGTCTATTCCCTTCCGACAGGCTGTTCCAGAGTCTATATGGGGGGGGGGATACGAACACATCTGAAAAAGTATTCGCAACAATGCGACCTGTCTTCATGGTCAAAACAGACCCCCTAAACTCTGCAAGCCCCCCTTAGCTAAGATGGCTGCCACAAGTAATTTACTCGTGATTTTAAATCTGCTGCTGCCAATTTTTTTAAGTTTCCCATGGTGCACACATGCGATAGTTTGTATTTACCAAAAGAAAGAAAGAAAGAAAAGAGGACAAGATTGCCGTGCTATTGACTTACTTAGCCAAAAGGCCCTTGCTTAGCCGAAAATCCAACATGGCAGCCACAGGCACTTTCCCTGTTTACTAGTCGCACGCCCCAGGCTCGTCAAGCCAATCAGATTGTGCTGCCTGTTCATATCTGTGTGAATGTGAGTGTTTAATCAATCACACATTCACATTTCATGCAGAGCTTTTTAAAAAAGTCCAGACCAAGCCCCAAGTGCAACACACACAGACTTTGTGGTGGATTTGGTTCCCCCCCTTCTAAATGACGCATATTCATGCGCATGAATGGATTGTCATGCATTCACATCTCATTCGTATTATTTTGACCATATAGACAAGACCTAGGGGCAGCTGAAGAAAAAGTCCTCTGGGTGACAGTTGCCAACCTAGTCCAGGCTGACTGGAGCAAGTGCCCCCCAGAGGACCTAAGTGTTCAGGGTGGATTATACGGGAGAAGGCAATCATGTCGGTAACCTAGACCCAAACCCTGTAGGGCTTTAAAGGTAATAACCAATACTTTGTACCTTGCCCGGAAATTAATTTGCAGTCAGTGACATGATTTTAATATTGGTGTGATATGATCACTCCTGGGTGTACTAGTGGCTAGGCTGGCTGCCATGTTTTGAACCAACTGAAGTTTCCGAACTTGGTACAGAGGTAGCCCAAAGTACAGTGCATTGCAAAAGTCTAGCCTTGAGGTTACCAGCACGTGCACTACCATCTTTAGGTCTTCCAAGTCTAGGAAGGAGCATAGCTGGAGTAACAGCTGGAGCTCATAGAAAGCATTTCTGGCTGGCATCTATCTGAGCTGTCATTTGGAGCGACTGGTCTAGACGCACTCCCAGGCTGCAAACATAGTCTTTCAGGGGGAGTGTAACCCCATCCAGGACTGCTTGACACACCTCCAAACCCAGGTTAGAACACTTGATAGTAATGACAAAAGCAATGAAAGGGACAGCACAAAGGGAACTCAACACTATAGAAAACTACTTTGGGGAAAATTTGGATTGAGGAGTGCTAGTCTGGGAGATGAGGTGCTGTAGGCAATATTTCAGAGGAAGGAACTAGCAAAACCACCTCTGGGGATTCCTTGCCTAAGAAAACCCTGTGAAATTCATGAGGTCACCATAAGTGGACAGACCACTTGAAGGCATGTTCTCTTGCCCCTTGTTAATTCTCATCCATAGCAAGTCTTGCAGTGAAATAAAGGGGGTGCTATGGGTTTTAGAGCAAATCAAACCTGAACTCTCCCTAGAAGCCAAGATGGCTAAATGGAGACTGTTGTATTTTGGCCATATCATGAGAAGATCTGACTCACTAGAAAAGACAACAATGCTTGGTAAGGTAGAAGGCAGCAGGAAAAGAGAAAGAAAGCCAAAGCCCTGAGTCTGCAAGACCTGAGCAGGGCTGTTGAAGATAGGGTGACTTGGGCAGGGTTGACCCAAGATGAAGTTGGCTTGATAGCAGTTAACAACAAACAAACAAACCCCAGTTTCCGGTTGGCTGAATTTCACATACATTAAACCTTCTATCTGTTGTGATAAGCGGATCAGAAGGAAGAAAGCAATTTCCCAGGACAGTCTAGAATCGCTGATTTATGACAGAGAGGATGTGCTTTGAACTAAGTTGTTAGTATTTATCTGATTGCTTACATGAGAAAAACGAGTGTTTGTGTGTATATTAGCTGGACTCTGAAACCCTTTTTTTTTGTTCTCATTCGGACCTCCAAAGCGTGCACCTATTTCTGCTGCAGGCAACATAGAATCCTAGAGTTGGAAGATACCACAGGAGCCATCCATTCCAACCCCCTGCCATGCAGGAATACACAATCAAAGCATTCTAGACAGGTGGCCATCCAGCCTCTGTTTAAAAACCTCCAGAGGAGATTCCACTACACTCTGAGGCAGTGCATTCCACGGTCGAACAGCTCTTACGGTCAGGAAGTTCTTAAATAAACCTGGCCTTTTTTCCTAACTCCTTGGTCATGTGTCTTGCTAATTTGGATCAAGCTGCTAGGTACGAACCTCACTCTTGTGACAGCTACAACACTTTTAATAACATAAACTGTACAATTGGTATCTACAAGGCCTAAAGACCATATTGGTGAGTTCTAGAGAGGAAAGAAGAAGTGACCTGGCTGGATTCCAGAGAAAAAAGTTAAACCATGGGGACTTACTTCCTCTTCCTCTCTTGGTTGCTTTGGAGGAAAGACTGTGCTGGCAGCTAGAATTTTGAGACTTAGTCATATTGCTAATGAAGTGTGTCCAGGAACAGTTGGAAGCTGCAACTGTGTGAATAAATTGGTTTGTCTAGATAGATGCAATGAGATCATTTTTCCATGTTTCCATTGGTTTCAGACTCCTGTGTGGGCAGATGGATTTTGCATTGTGCTGTACCTTAAGATGATTCCTGGGGAAGCTATGGTTGATTTGTTTTTTTCTTCACAGTTTTTTGTAAGACCCAGAAAGGAAGGAATCTCATAGTAATACTGTTTGCTTTTAATACCCCTTCAAAGGCTTATTTGATTTTTGTATTCTAAGGAATAAGGCCTTTGTGTGTAAGTTAAAACTGCAAAGTCAACTACCAAGGGAACCCAACTCTGGAGGGAGAAGAATTTTCAACTGAGTTTAACAGCCAAGGAATCCAACCTTCCCCCAGCCCTTCTCTCTGGAAGGAGATAGATTTTGTGGGTCCTTACCTTCAATAGTTACAGCACAAAGCAGGTAATCAATCTTTGCACATCTAAAGGGAGCATTAATTAAAAAAATAGTGTTCCATTTATTTAAAAAAGCCATAAGGATACTGCTGTGCACCTCTGCTTGTCTTCCAAAATTTTGTCCTGAGTGGCAGTAGAATTCTGTACTGTACATGTGCAGCAGAATGAGACTAATGAAATGCCATTACAGGTTCTTAAAGAGAATTTGGGAAACAGTTGTAATGGAGATACAAGATCTTGCCGTTATCAGGTAAGTAATGATCTGATGTGAAGCATACTGATGTGGCCACTTTTCCCCACCACTGTGTTCAAACCCACCCTAGTAGAACTTGATATGTTAAAGTCCTATTTTTATTTTACTCTGTAGCTGTGAAAGCTCCAATAGCTTCCTCCAATGGCCTTCATGAGCGCTATCAATAAATCACTTTTAGATGTGCTCCAAAGAATGAAAGCAAATAAATAAATAAATCCTTCTGCCTAACATTGTTAAAGCATCAGTGCAAATTCTCAACTATATTCAGTGAAAGACTGGGTCAACTAGCCACTAAGACCAGATATATACGCCATGAATTGTCCCTGATTTACAGAAATTAACAGTTCATGTGAGACATTTAGATGCAAGAGCAGAATTAATACTGGTGGAAAATATGCATGGAAGAGATAATGGAAACCTCCATGAGCAGGATGTGTTGGGATTTACAGAAATCACTAGTCATGAAATTTTTCCCAAGTTATTGTTAACACTTTCATTTTAAAATCATACAGGTGAACTTTTATAAAGCCAAACCAGAACCACTTTGTAACATATCTGCTCTTAGTAATCTTCAGTAACAAAACAAGGGAACATTCCATTGCTTTTGATAATTCTTTCTGTCTTTCATACTAAACTTTCTTTCAACAAAAACATGGCTTTAGTGTATGATATTGGATATTGATCAGAAGGGGGGGAAAGGCTTATAAATAATCCATGAGCCCAATTGCAAAAATGTTTATAGCGTGGGTGGAGAAGGGAGCTCTAAAACTGACTACACCAGTATTTCTTCTCATGGGAACATCAGCCTCTTATACTTTCTTTGACAAATAATAATAACAATCAACAGATCACTGAAAACTGTTTTGCAACATTAACTTTAACACACTTTGCTTAATAGCTAAGCAAATACTAAAAAAGATGGTTAAATATGTGTCTCCGTTATTATGAACATGTTTAGCAAAACTTTGGAAATAAGTTGGATGAACTTACTTTAAAATGAAAACAGATGTGGGTAGTAATCCTTAAAGTGTGTGATTTGTTTCCCTTTTTTTAATTAATCAAAATTGTTGAAAAAAATGCTAAAAAGCTCTGCAGGCTGGGATCCCCGTGTTATACTAAGAGGTGGGGGTACGTTGTTTTCCCATATAAGCCTTCCTGAACTCAAAGTTCTTCAGGGAAGGTACTTCTCTCAATCCTACCACCTTCACAGGCATATTTGGTAGGAATATGGTACAGGGCCTTCTCTGCGGCTGACTCTAGGCTCTGGAGCTCGCTTCCTAGGGAGGCTAGATTGGCTGCCTCCTTGCTGTCTTTCTGTCATCAAATGAAGACCTTTCTATTCCAGCAGGTATTTTGGAACTGATTGTTTTATATAATGGATTTTCTATTTCAGTGCTGTATTGCTTTTAATCTATGTTTTTAAACTATGCTTATAAAATGCTGTTTTATACGGTTTTAATTCTATAGTTTAATATTATTTTAATCTTAACTTTTTGTATGTTTTTAGCCATATATGGATTTACTTGTATCTCTTTTCCTTCTGTAAGCCACCTTACAGAGATAAATGGAACAACTGACTGATTGATTGACTGATCAGAAGATGGCTGCTGCTGCTGCTGCTTCTCTGGGTGCGGATGGACAGTTCCAAGGCACATTCCCATGGCCAACTGCAAGGGGGTTGTTCCCTAGGAGCCTCTAGCTGCCCTTGGGCACTTCAGAGAGAAGAGGCAGCTGAGCCCCACAACCACTGGCATAGGTACACCAGTTGAAAGTTACGCATTGCCAGTATAACTATTGGATTTTGGTCTTGGACTGCAATCCTGAACACAGTTAGGCTGTGATTTATTTTCCTTGTGTGCTCTGTAAAATATGTCAGTAGTTCCTTGTTTCTATCTCCAGTTGGTTGTCCTACATTTAGTTTTTATCTGAGATCATTGGTTTTAAGGATTAATCTAAGCTAGACCTGCCTCAGAGCCTTTTTTTTTTTAAAAAAAGAAAGAAAACAGTTAAGAAAACATTTAAAACATAATTACTAAGAATAAATAAATAAATACTAGGAGATTGCTCCAGCATGAATTGCGGCCAAGCTATCACTGTCCAGGAACATCCATTGATTGTTGGGGAAATGTACTCTGTATCACAGCAGGCATTTGGGACTCCAAAGGACAGATAGAATCCAGGTATACACTCTGACTACATACCTGTTTATTCAGGAAAACTGCAGCCCAGCCCAAAGGAGGCCACTCTTCCAATTCACGAACTGATCACCAATCCTGAGTATCTCCATCTTAGTTGGATCACTACAGTTGATAGAGCCATTGTACTGTCTATTCTCCTTTACGGGTCTGAAACATGGGTCACCTATCGCCAACACTTATGACTCATTGAACGTTTTCATCAGCGCTGTATACGTGCAATCCTAAATATGCACTGGACTGACTATGTGACAAATGTTGCTGTCCTTGAGCAAGCAAGGATCACCAGCATTGAGGCCATGATATTGAGAACACAGCTGCGCTAGGCAGGGCACATTTCTAGGACGGAGAACCATCACCTCTCCAAAATAGTACTCTGCGGTGAACTTACCACGGGTCAGTGTAAGAGGAGCACTCCAAAAAAGCGATACAGGGATTCCCTGAAACAACATCTCAGGCTTGGCCAAATTGATAACCAACAGTGGTCCACCATGGCCTCACATTGGGAGGCATGGAGATGCACTATCCATAATGCTGCAGCCTTATTTGAGAACTCACGCCGAACAAGTCTTGAAGAGAAACGACAACACAGAAAGAATCACAACCCGGAAACATCACCCAAGGAGATTTTCTGCTGTGCTTTCTGCAACCAGACTTCTTTATCTTGGATTGGCCTTTTTGGTCATCAGCGCGCTTGCAGAAAGCGCGGGATGAGTCCTTCCTGAATCTTCGTTTGTGAAGAAAAGCCAGAGAGAGAGAGAGAGAGAGAGAGAGAGTTTAACACAATGTATTTTTAAATAATTTTAAAGTGTGTAGGTGACTGATTTTTTTAAATGTGAGTGATAGTTTGAACATTTCATATAGAAGAAGAGAACATACAGGTATGTTTGTTTGGAAATAAAACAAATGGCGCAGTGGTTAAATGCCAGTACTGCAAGCCACCACATCGCAAGTTCAATTCCAGCTGGCTCCAAGGTTCACTCAGCCTTCCATCCTTTCGTAGGTCGGTAAAATGAGTACCCGGCTTGTGGGGGCAATTAGCTAACACACATTGGAAACTGTTTAATGCAGTTAGATGTGTAAATAGCTATTGCTTAAAACAATTTGTAAGCCGTTCTGATAGCCTTGTGGCTGAAGAGCGGGGTATAAATAAATAAATAAATAAATAAAACAAATGATGCAGTGAAATATCACTATAATATTTTTTAAAAATCCTTGAATCACACCTAGCAAAAGAAGAATAATTAACACATATATTTAACTACCCCAGAGTTAGCTATATTCTGAGATAGAAAGCTAGTGAAATTCCACAAGAGCAACATAATTACTGAATAATCTTCAGCCAAGGACACAAGAACAAACACATCTTCTATGATAACAGTGATGCCATCTGTAATGTCCTGGTAGAACAAACAGTGCATTAATCTCAAATGCACATGTTACATGCAAGTCAATTAACCGGCCCCACGGATATCAAATTTCTGTAATCTGTCTGAAAACAGAAGAATTCTAGAAACATCAGGAGGAGTTCTCAGGACTTGAAGATCGTGTTCATCATGCAACAGGTAGATATGTTTCCCCCCCTTTAAGGCAGTACACCCCCCTCTCTCTACTTGCAGTGGGAGGTTATTCTAGTCCTTACTGTGCATGAATACAGAGGTGGGGGAGGGAGTTAGGCCTTGATCGGCCAATTACTCCAACTTGCTTGACGCAAGCACTGGGATGGGAAGATCTTGCAAAGCAGACTGTTCCTGGCATTTTCCACAGCTCTCGTGCTTCAGAGTCAGGGCAATGAAATTGAGAACTCTCTGACAGAGCTGTACTCCCACAGTTCCAAATCTGTTTGCAACTGCTGAGCAGCTTGGTGCCAAAATTACTGCATTTTAATGAGCCTTCCACCCGAGCCCTCAAACAAGCTTCTTTGAAGTAAGTCCTTTGAATTTCGCATTAGTCCTGCAGAAAAAGAAACATATAGCAGGTGAATTATTTGGTCTTCGTATGGAATTGTCACATGTCAAAGAAGAAGAAGAAGAAGAGAGCCATAAAGAACTCTACCTCAGGTGGTGTGAATTTGAGTAATTCCATTGAATTAAGCCTCAGTACTCCTCCCACCTTGTTTATCATAGAATCATAGGGTTGGAAGAGACCACAAGGGCCATCCAGTCCAACCCCCTGCCATGCAGGAATACACAATCAAATCATTCCCGACAGATGGACATCCAGCCTCTGTTTAAAAACCTTCAAAGAAGGAGACACCACCCACCACACTCTGAGGCAGTGCATTCCACTTCCGAACAGCTCTTACTATCAAGAACTTCTTCCTAATCTTTAGGTGGAATCTTTTTTCCTGTAAATTGGTACCAAAGGTAAAGTGTAAGCCACAGAGGTTTGCTTTGTTCAGCCACTTCTGCTGCAAGTGGGAGTGACTGTACAGCATGTCTACATGGGCAAAAAAACCCAAAAACAAAACACCTCATGCTCACCCCATATTTGTAGCACAGTTAACACATGTTTTTGATGATTCGCATCTTCACAGGGGTTTCTGCAAGAAACTCCAGATCTGGAAGTTTCATGATTTGTTCTGCATTTGAAGAGAAAACACAGATATATTGGCCATGTGGAGACTGGCAATTGGCTTCAGTGTGAAGCTGGGAGCGGGACTTCCAGTGGGCGGGACTCCATTCTGTGGTGTTTTTTTTTTTCCATTTAACTTTATTTTTATTTTATTTATTTTTTTTGCATATATCTGGATAAGTGTATCTCTGCTTATCCAGTAATACAGTACTCTGGAACAATACAGTAGCACCACTGCATCTGCTGATTTGCCAACCGCTGATTCAAGTATCCATAGTTGGTGATGGCGGAGGAAAGGGAGGGAGAGGAGGGATCTCACCTCCCCCATCCCTTCCCCTGGGAGGGTTCCTGTTGCCGCGGCAGTGATGGCATGGCAAAAGGGAGGGGTAGGAGCAATCTGGCTTCATCACCTTCCCCCTTTGACCTTGTGATCGCCATGGTGGTGGGGCCATTGGCAATGGGGGAAGGGGGCAGAGAAGTAAACTGTCCTCTTCCCCTTCCCCCTTTGCCCCCACGATCACCGCTGCTGTGGGGCCATGGTGGGGGTGAAGGGGGAGGAGGAGCGAACTCACCCCCCTTTCCCCCGGATGCCCCCCCGGGATGGCATTTGCTATTATCTGTGGATTTTGCCATCTGCACAGGGCCCTGGAACCAATCCCCCACAGATGTGGGGTTGCTACTGTATATATTTGCCTATTCACATGCACAAGCAAACAGGAAAAAAACCATGGGACTGCCCAGCCATGTGGCCGGAAATAGTATGATGTATAGGACATGTGATCATTGTTGGACCACCCTTTTATTCCAATGCAGATTACAGAGCGTGTGGGGATACTCCGATCTACAATAGGAGAAGCCTAGTAGTTTGGCTTTTACAGGGTCACTATGGATAAAAAACATTTGCCATGGCTTTGAGATATATGTGGGGTTTCCTGAAAATGTAGACAAGCCCATACACGAGTATGCAGCTCAGAACTGATAGGGCTTTGGTCCAGGCTATTTGAAGGATTGTATCTCCCTATATAAACCTGTTCAAACTCTTAAGATCTTCAGGAGAGGCCCTTCTCTCTGTCCCATTATCTTCTCAGGTCTTTCGGTGGGAGGAATGGAGAGTGACTTCTCAGTGGCTGTTCCCAGGCTCTGGAACTCCCAAAGAGAGGCTAGCAAGTGTGGGATGGCTCCCTCCTTACTCTCTTTCCACTGGCAAGTGGAAACATTCCTATTCCATCAGACTTTTAGAAACTGACTTTGATGAAGAGCAAATTTATTATAATTATTTTTATTTTATTTATAAAAAAAAACATAACTACAGTCGGACCCCTGTATCTGTGGGGATTTGGTTACCAGACTTACTGTGGATAATGGAAACCACGGATGACAATGAAGCCTATTAAGATAAAGAATTTCTGGTCAAAACATACCATTGAGTTGCATTGGAGGATCTAGAAGATGCCTAGAGAGGATGCCTTTCTAGGCATTTTCCAGTGCAACTCTATGGTGTGTGTCTGTACTTTGTGTCCCGTGGATAATGAACCATGGATAATTGTTCCATGGATATGGGGGGTCCGTGTGCATATATATATAATGATGTGTAAGCTGCCTTGAGCCAGCTTATTAGGAAAAGTTGTGATGCAGATGACTAAGACAGCAACAGATAAGTTAGGGTTCCCTAGTTTACCATGTTGTTCAACCACAGCTGGTGTCTAGCCAGTAAGTCAACAATACATTCCTATCTTTTTTTAATCTGAGGAATTACCTTCAGGCAGGACATTTGAATCAGTAATTTCCCCCATGCAACAGAGTTCACAGGACCAGATAGTGTGGTTTGTACGTGCATACCCTCCAACATTTCATAGAAGTAAACCAGGACACATGTGGCGAAGCAACATCAGAGTGTGGTCAAGATGGGAAATGTTATTAACAAGGAAAACACACAAGGTAGGAGAGATGCAGCAGTTTGCTTTACTTGAGCCTACTGGGAAGAGCAAGACTTTGCTCCTCCTGTTCCCCCTCCCCTGCTGAACTAATTTAATGCAAAGTACTTTTGCATTTTGTAGCAACTGAAGTAAGCTGAGGGCGAAGGGAGAAGGTGAGACGAGCAGATGGAGAAACATTTTAAAAAGCAGCTTAAAAAATGTGATGACAGAGAATTAGTTGAGACTGTACTGTCCTTGCCAAATTGGGACGGTTGAAGGGTATGTACATACAAGGATATCAATGTGTGAACTGGCCCTGAGATGCCAGAAAGATGCAGATTGGATACAACTGCACAATCCCAGTGAACCCCTAGTTTGACTGTTGGAGTTGGTCCAAAAAGGTAACTTCTAAATAAATCAAATTATGAAGTCTCCATACCTTAACTTTGGTCTTCTCTCTACGTCTAGACAGATTGCATGTTTAATCTCTTCCCCCTTCTGAGGATGATGATGATGATGATGTTGATGTTGATGATGATGATGATGATGTATAACTCAAAAGTCATACAGTAGAACTTCCTGTTGGATGATGTCCAGTAGGCTGTGAATTGCATTTTAGTTGTGGTGGTGGGGAGATGAATTGGGAGTTGGAGAGTTGCTTTAATAGATTGGTGCATTAGGCTGATTACATCTCTCAAGTTTCCCAGTCACTGCCAAATTCTTCTTAACCATTCCTTCCTCTGAAAGTCACAGATGATATTTCTTTCCTGCACAGGATGTCATCATAGCTGTCACTCTGTTGTGTAATACCTGTCTGAACGGTGTGAAACATAACAGTTTTCCTGACAGTATTCCCGGTTGTTTAAATAGGTCAAACTAAAGGCCTAAACTGTAAAGTCTGGTAAGATTAAATGGTCTGCCATGAAGGATAAGAACCAAAAGTAATCCATAAGCGGGATGGAAGCTTATGAAAAGTATGTGTTTTAACATTTGTCTGTGGGTTTATCAACAATATATGCTCACTGATATGTGCAGCAATCTGTAGGAAACAAAAGGAAGGGAGGTTGGCAGAAACTTCCAATAATGCCTTCTGTTAGACAGTATTTAATGCTTCAGGCCTTGCTGTTCTTCCTCAGTAGCTTTTTGTGGTTTATGCAAATCCTTTCAGGGATAACATACAGGGAACATGAAAAAGGCCAGCTTTATCACTACAACAAGAGTGGAAATTATCCATCCCTCCAGATTTCATTGGACTAAATTTCCCACATTTCCTGACCCTTAAAATGCTGGTTGGGCTGATGGAAGCTGGAATCCAGCAATACCTGGAGGGCTTTATATTCCTTCAGAGTTCAGATGTAATTAGTTACATAGAACATAATTACTTGTAACAAGTTACTTTTTGAAAGATGATTATGATGACGTTCTCTTTTAAAAGTATCATACAAGAGGGTAACACATAACTGTTTCTACTTACTTTAAAAAGTTGCCTTTAAAAGCCATTGTTAGAGTTATTTTTTTAACTTTTATGCCTAGTCATTCCTAAGGATTTTTATCCCTCAAGAAAGTAATAGAAGGTAACAGAAAAGTAACAAACAGCACAACAACACAGCAATAAGTCACAGCAAGAAGCTCCTTTTAAATCAATGCCACAGGTAGGGGGAGCATATTTTTAAAAGTAACTTTCAAAGTGCTGGCTTTCCTAGCTCTGCTCTATGACCTCAGGTAGAGTTCTAGGACATACCCTGAAGGCACCAGATCCTGTCTGATCTTGGCTGCTAAGCAGGGCCAACCCTGATTAGTACTTGAATGGGAGACTGCCAATTAATACCAGGTGCTGTTATCCTAAGAGGTGGTGGGTGCTTTAGAGACCCACCTGTTATATCAAAATCTAGATGGGGTAATTATTATCTCAAACAGATGCCTGCAAGAGGAGGGTAACTGTGGGGATCTTTTCACCTATGTACACTAGTACTAACTCCAGAAAATTCCAGGTTAAAGTGAAATAATGTATTTTTATTGGAAATGACAAAATTGCATGCACAAATGCAACACACATTCCTAAGCACCACACAAGGCTATCAAGGAGTAAGGCAGAAAGATTGGATAGAGGGAGAGATTTGGGGAAATAGGGCGATAGGTACCAGTCTTGAAGAGCATAGTTTCAGTAACAAAGTACTCAGGTAGCGGTGTGCGGTTGGCACAGGAGGTTCTGATCTGGAGGCATGTCAAGAAAAAGAGTGTCCAGATTCATCCATCGTGGCACACCTTTCTTTTGTTGGGGGAGTAATATTTATACACTGCTTCATATCCTGAAGGTGTGCTCTGGATAGTACAGAGCCTGGATGGTTTCCCCACTGGTTAAACAAAGGAAATCAAAACTTAACTAATTGCATTAACAGTTAGGGGAATAGGAATTGATGGGTTTATGACAACCTTGAAATGGTGGACAGGAGGGAGGTTCTGAGGTGAGATTTTCTTACAATTGGAGTTGGGAAAGGTCACTTAACAGTTGGTTGGATGACTCATTGCTTAGGTGCCCAAGAAGGAATTAGCATATACCTCCTTAATGGCTTTGTTTACCATGGGGTTTCCACTCAATCCTAATATGGGCTTGTTTGCCAAAGTACTTCTAAGACACATCCCAGGTCAATGTGACCTCCACCTGACCTCATTTTGGTTCACACTCACCAACTTGACCCCCCAAAATGTCCAATATTTCCATCACAGGGAGGGTATTGTAGGGCATTCTAACAATGCTGTAGGCTATATTTCAGAAGAAGGAACTGGCAAAACCACCTCTGAGTATTCTTGTTTAAGAAAACCCCATGGTATTCATGGATTCGCCATAGGTTGACAGGTGACTTGAAGGCACACACACACACACTATTTATAAAGGTAGCTTTTTCTCTTCCCATTACTGTCAAGCATCCTACTTGCTGGGGTGTGTATTAGAGAGGGGATTATTCTCTGTGCTTTGCCATCTGGCTTTTTGCTAGATTCTAAACCTGGTTTTAATTTATAAATAGAGATGCTTAAGGAATTTGTTATTTGCATATTCCTATATGAAATGTCCTGATCCGCCCCTCTCAACTTGGAAGTTAGCTACATGCAAACACATCCCAGAATAGAAGCAGTTTTATCCATCCTCTCTTCTAAGTCTCTTAGGCTTTGAATATAAAAGTAATAATTATAAAAACACTTTCTTTTGTTTTATCACAATGGTTAAGACTGTGATATAGTCTTGACAATAATATTCAGAAATATTCTAAATATAATAAAGCTACTTTCTCTTTTTTAAGAATAATCATCTGAGGGCTGCACACTGGCCCAGATCTTATTGTTAGTCTAACTAGTGTAGACCCATTGAATCATTGGGATGTACCTACATGTTGACTCCACAGTCAACAGTTGAATCAGTGGGTTTACTCTAGTTTGAACTAACTAATAGGATTCTGGCCCATGAAACACTGTTTAAACAGAAACCATTGCTTATCAGTCATTGCTTATTGCTTGAGATCAGACCAAAGATTCATCTGTCCCAGTGGTACATAGAATCATAGAATCATAGAATTGTAGAGTTGGAAGAGACCACGAGGGCCATCCAGTCCTACCCCCTGCCATGCAGGAAATCTTGATCAAAGCATCCCCAACAGATGGCAATCCAGCCTCTGTTTAAAGACCTCCAAGGAAGGTGACCCCACCACGCTCCGAGGGAGTGTGTTCCACTGCCAAACAGCTCTTACTGTCAAACAGTTCCTCCTAATGTTGAGGTGGCATCTCTGTTCCTGGAGCTTGTATCCATTGCTCCGTGTTCCAGTCTCTGGAGCAGCAGGAAACAAGCCTGCTCCATCCTCAGCATGACATCCCTTCAAATACTTAAACAGGGCTATCATATCGCCTCTTAACCATCTTTTTTTCCAGGCTAAACATACCCAGCTCCCTAAGTCTCTCCTCATAAGGCATGGTTGCCAGACCTTTCACCATTTTAGTTGCCCTTCTCTGGACATGCTCCAATTTGTCAATATCCTTTTTTAATTGTGGTGCCCAGAACTGGACACAGTATTCTAGGTGAGGTCTGACCAAGGCAGAATAGAGCAGCACTATTACTTCCCTTGATCTAGACACTATACTTCTATTGATACAGCCCAAAATCGCATTGGCCTTTTTAGCTGCCGCAGCACACTGTTGACTCATGTTCAACTTGTGGTCTACTAGGACTCCTAGATCCCTTTCACATGTAGTTTCGTTCAGCCAGGTCTCTCCCATCCTATATCTATGCATTTCATTTTTCCGCCCTAAGTGCAGTACTGTACATTTCTCCGTATTGAATTTCATTTTGTTAGCTTTGGCCCAGCTCTCCAGTCTATCCAGGTCATTCTGAATTTTGATCCTGTCCTCTAGGGTATTAGCTACTCCTCCTAATTTGGTGTCATCTGCAAATTTGATAAGTATGCCCCTAATTCCCTCATCCAAATCGTTGATAAAGATGTTGAATAGCACTGGGCCCAGGACAGAACCCTGTGGCACCCCACTGGTCACATCTTTCCAAGACGAAGAGGAGCCACTGCTGAGCACCCTTTGGGTTCGGCTGGTCAACCAATTACAAATCCATTGAACAGTTAACTTGTCTAGCGCACATTTTACAAGCTTGTTTGCAAGAATGTCATGGGGAACCTTGTCAAAGGCCTTACTGAAACCAAGGTATGCGATATCCACAGCGTTCCCTTCATCTACCTAGCTGGTACCTTTATCAAAAAAAGAGATCAGATTAGTCTGGTATGACTTGTTTCTCTGAAACCCATGTTGACTTTTTGTGATTATGGCATTGCCTTCTAAATGTTCACAGACTCTCTGTTTAATGATCTGCTCTAGAATCTCCCCTGGTATTGATGTCAGACTAACTGGACGATAAGTTCTCAAACTTTGGACTTCTGTATGTCTGGGGCTTCAGCTGTCAGAATTCCTGACCATTGGCCATGTTGGCAGTGACTTCTGAGACTTGTAGGATCAGAAATAGGAAGAGCCACAGATATAGAATTATTGATCTAGCTCACCATCACATTTTCAGTCCTGGCCAGCAAGTCACATTTGACACATCTGGGAAATTCAGAAGCAAGACATAAAGATGATACTGTAGTGTTTTCATTCTGTGCCTTTCAGTCTATGTTTTATTATTGACTGAATAATTGTAATGCTAATTTCTTACATGGTTTTAGCCACATGTGGTTTTATCTGCATTTCTTTCCATTTTGTAAGCTGCCTCGAGTCCCATCTTTGGAAAACAGGTTTGGTATAAGCAGGAGTGTATCTCCACAAGAAGGGGAGCAAAAATGAGGGCTTTGTCCCCTCCCCAATAATTTTGCACCCCATGAAATTTTCCTTTGGTCCTCAAATTTCTAGCATTGCAGTAGCTTAAAACTTCAGTTGAGAATTTAGAAATATAGTTTAGGCATCCGCAGAAAAGGGGCAGGCACAGTTACTAAAGGCAAATCCACACTATACAAATAACCCAGTTTGAAACTGGATTATTTGCCATGGCTCCTTCCTATGGAATCCTGGGATTTGTAGTTTAGTGACGCACCAGCACTCTTTGGCAAAGAAAGCTAAAGACCTTGCAAAACTTCAAATCCCATGATTCAATAGGAAGGAACCAATCCAGTTTCAAACTGGATTATTTGTGTAGTGTAGATTTGGCCTAAATTATACAGTTATTACATAGCAAATAAAAGAGTTCTAGGTGTGAATGATTACTAAGGGAATGTAAACACAGCAAATATTAGAATTCCAGGTATGAACAATTTATAGTCTTGCTCTTTTTGCTATGCTAGAAATTTAAGGACTGAAGAAGAATGTCGTTGTGGTGGAGAAATTTTGGAGAGGGGCACAAGGTCTTCATTTTGCCCCCCTATAACTATAGCCCAGGAACAACTTATCTTTCCTCCCCAGCATCTTATATTCAGAGGTATATTGCCTGTATCTTTGAAAAGCTGTCCTGGGGCCCATTCACACTACACAATTATAGCACTATGATTCCACTTTAACTGTCATGGTTCCATCCTATGGAATCCTGGTCTTTGGTAAGGCACTTGAGCACTCTGACTGAGAATTCCTGATAATCTAATTCCTAGGATTCCATAAAATGGAACCATGGCAGTTAAAGTGGAATCATGGTGTTATAACTCTGTAGTTTGAAGAGGCCCTTGGTTAACACCAGCTAGTACACTTACCCTGAATGTCTTGGCTGATGACCATCATTACCATATCATCTAGTAGTGAAACTGCAGAACTTGGGAATGTTACAGCTTTATATGATAACTCCCAGGGCTAGTCTAGATGAGAGGATATAATGCTCCTTCCTGCGCATTATTGCAAATTCTTTTTGCATTCCTGACCCTAAAAAATGTCCAATATTTCCAATTATGAGATATCATAGGGAGGGCATTGTAGGGTATTCTAACAGTGCTGTAGGCTATATTTCAGAGGAAGAGACTGGCAAAACTACATTCTTTTGTCTCCACAGTCTTTCAGCAAAAATGATAGGCTGAGAAGCTATCTGTGTTTGAAGTTCACATGTCCGAGAATTAAGATGGTGGGCTTAAATTAAAGTGTTATATGTTGCTGCCACTACACAGTATTTTTTTAAAAAAAAACATTAAAGCAAAGGTACATAAGTATAACCTTCTGCATAAAAAAAAATATTTGGGCACCTTGGCACAGCAAAAAAGTGCATGATCGCCAATGTGAAAATCCAACAGGGTGCTTCCAGGTGCTGCCTTGCCAGAAAGCCCCCATCCCCCACACATGTTCAACCAATCTGATCTCCAGGTCCACCCTCTCCGAGAATGTGCAGCAAAGTGAATCGGTTGTCCTAACGAGCACTAATGAGCATTTCCTCACATCATTAAAAAAAAAAAAAATACAAGAAAAGCTGCAAAGGCTTTCCTCATGTAGTTTTTGCAGTTTTTGGTCCCCCTCCTTCTGAAAACAGCAAATCACCATGGGATCTTGTTAGGACAAAGGGTATTCTTGTATTCTATAAGGAATTTTTTCATTGTCTAGACAACACCCGATTCTCCCAATTATGCACAGGGAAAACTGTCCTTCCTTTTATCTGTCCTTTACCTCTTGCCAGTCAATTGTACGAGCTATGGATGACTTATGATAAAGGCTAACTTATATATATTGCTTGTGACGAAAAAGCTATCTTTAGATGCTCCTTCAGATGTTCCTAAGCATCTAATTCAAATTTCTCAGATGAATCCCAGGAGCTTGGACAAATCACCTGCTCAGAAATTTTAGGGAGCAAAATTCCAAAAACATCAGAGAGATACAATCCAACAAAATCCAAATCCAAGTTGAACAATTTATCCAAAGGAGCCTGGAAGCAAAATGTAGGTATATAGAAAGATAGGTAGACAGGGATGTTGAAAGACAGCGAGGGAAATGAGGCAGAGAACCACAACTGTACATTATTCTCCAGATGTTTTGGACTATAGTTCCCACAAGCCCTTTCCTGCATGACCACGGATTGGAGTGATGGAAGTTGGTCCAACCCATATGATAAACACAAGGTTGGGGAAGCTAGACTACAGTATAGCTGAACAGGCATCAAGCAGAAATTAGGAAGTGTCACAGGCCTAGTTCTTCATACATATGAGATAAACTTTTGTCTGGACTATACCACTTAACACAGCAGATGAGAGTTCAGATGACTGAATATTCCTTTTTTTTAAAAAAAAAATCAATCTGCATAGAAATGGAGACATTACAACAGTGGTTATAACTTAGCTTTTTGCCTTCCATGACTTCTTTTGATGCACATGAGGCTTCTCTTTGTTTACTTGCAGTCTGAAGTGGCACAGTCCAGACATAGGTTGCTAACTTCGGTAATAACTCAGTCCATATGACAAAGTCGGAATCATCGCCAAGGCAAAGGTCCAACCAGGACTTCCATAGCATATATACAGTGGGCCCTTGATATCTGCTGAGGTTTTGTTTCAGGACCCCTTGTGGATACCAGAATCATGCACTGTGGATCCGTGGGTGTTCAAGTCCCATTATATACAATAGTGTAGTAAAATGCTATATTAGTGCAGTAAAAATAGTTATATAAAATGGCAAAATTAAGGTTTGCTTTATGGATTTTTTGGGGGTGGGGGATATTTTCAAGATGTGGATACAGAATCCATGAATACGGAGGGCAGACTGTATATCCAGGCAAGTCAAGAGAAGCTCATGCCCTGCCTAAGGGCTAGAGCTAAACTGGGAGCTTGAAATGATCAGAAGAACCCTCCTCAAGGCATGTTATTTTAAACCTATGAAACCCTGAAGAAAGTAACAGCTGGTCCTGACATCCTTCTTTACATCAACATAGGGAACTCTGCAACAGTTTTATATTTTTTGCAGGGTCTGGCTACCCTAGAAGCAGTAGTGTGAAGCCTACTGTTGGCAGTCCCAACTATGGTAGACCATTGAGTCAATGGGATTTACATAAATGTTGACTCAGCATTCAACAATTCATCTTGCTGCTAATCCCAACTAGAGTAAACACATTGAGTCAAGGGGAATCATTGTGCTTTACATAAGTATTGATTCAATGGGTCTACTCTAGTTGAGATTTCCAGTAGGAATCAACCCACCATGTACTGCTTCCATCTTTGGTTGGCCCCATGCAAAGTGAGGAGAAGGTATGAGAGGCACAGAACTGAAAAGTGTGTGTGTGTTTAAGTGTAGAAGTACTTCTGGAATTCAAGAAATGAAGGTGAAGATGAAAAGCCAAAGAAGGTCAAAGCAAGGCAATATGCACTTTAATGCTCAGAAGGGAGTTGGAAGAAAGAAAAGCCAGGTCTTCGTATGAAAAGTAAGCAGCAGAGATAAGATACTTTCTTTGTGTAGTCTTGACCTGATTTAAGTTTTAAATTTAGAGTCATGGGATTCAGGGCTTGCAATATTCATTTCCCAGGTCTTCCTGTATCTTCGAAAAGAAAACCACTTCTTGTCTGTGAAAGCTCTCTGTGGGATCAAAATGAGTAAAAGCACTCTTAAATCATGGAATATAAGCAGCAGGAATCCAAGAACTGAAGAGGGAAACTAGAAGGGCAGAGTTAGGGCTGTCAGCTGACAAGGAACAGCAGGCAAGTTTCCCTCTGTTCAGTCTTTTTTCATTGGGGGTGGGGAAGAGGGGAAGCTGCCTACTTGCCATTCACTCTTTCAGGTTCCTATCATCATCATCATCATCATCATCACTACTAGTACTATCTTACCTTTCTCCCCAAAACTTGGACTATAGGTGGCTTACAAATTAAAGCAAAAAGCTTATAGTTAAACTTAAAGAAGGTCAACATTAAAATCGAATGTAACTACCAGTAACATTCAAAACAGTTTAAAACATACAATTAAAATAATAAAAAGGAAGTTTAAAAAACAGTACAATTAAGAAAGTACAGGATCCTGTTAAAGGCTCTTTCTCTAAAACATTCAGTCCCCCAAACCCTATTGGAATGGGGGGTAAAGGCTTCACCAGTTGATGTAAGGACAGCAAGGAGGAAGCTATTCTAGTCTCCCTAGGAATGGAGTTCAGAACTTAGTAGCAGTCACCAGAAAGGCCCTACTCTACATCCCCACTTCATGCAAAAAGAAAAAGGAAAAAACACCCACAGGTACACTGGGTAAGGCATATGTCAGAAACGCAGAATTATGGCACCGGTGCGGCAGACAGATTGTGTGACGATAGACCACCAAAGCAGTGCAACTGAGCAATTCAAGAGGGTTGTGATAAGGAATGTTCACAAACTGGTATCTTTTCTATTCTCTGAACTAATGCTATTGGAACAAGAGAAAGGCTGGTGTGATAAAAGTCCATAGTCCCCTGACATCATTTTTCTCAAGACTGCAGCTTTCTGTGTTTTGGACCTGCCTTTGTATGTAAAACTGAAAGGACAGAGAGGATGATGGGGAAGACCTTTCTCTATGTCTGCTAATATGTCTGCCTGCTCAGGGTCTCTGGGATATGTTAGGTCAGAAGTCTAGATCTAAATCTAGATTAGGTTATGTGAGGTGTTGTTACCTACCCTGACAGCTCCCATCTTGGAAGATCACATAATTGACAATATTTAATAATTTTACTTACTGTGGTCTTCCACATGGTTTGCAGGTAAACCAGGGACCCCCGGATACCAAGGTTGGAGTCTTGGTATAACCGAGGGAGGGGCCTTTGGAAATTTCCCAAACAAGTAAAACTCAGGTCAGAGTTAACACCTGGAGGCAAGTAATTCATCAATCCACTCAAAGATAGCAGAGTCCTTGATGCTTGCAAAATGGGTTCTTCCTCTCCCCTTCTCCTCCAACAATAGACCTTGTCTGCTCCTATTCAATTCCAAATACATTGACCATTAATGATAGTTAACTCTTCCGGAGCACCCTTTGCTGGTGCTAGGAAACTCCAAGAAACACTGTATTCCACTCTAAATCCCATCCCTTCAGGAGAATTATCACATATAACTATCACCCTAAAACACCACCCAAGTGTGCACAGACCCCCTTCTTCCCAAATCCACGTCAGTCTGTGTTACCAGGTGCACGGACTTCCTGCTTTCTGACTTCATGTCAGTTCATGTCACCATTCTGTCTTCTGGACCTCCCCTCTGCCAGTGTACTTTGCGATCTCAGCTCTATAGGATTGGTGTAGCATAACCCGTGATCTCTTTACTCTATTTCTCTATCCAAATACTTCCTACTGTCTTTGATAGCCTTGTGTGAGTATCTGAAGCCCGAGTGTGTGTGTGAATGTTGTTACTGTTAATTTCCAAGAAAGATCATTTAATTGTACATTTTGGCTTAGAGTCTCCTCCATTACTACCAGTATACATTGGTCAAAAGATCCTGTCATTACCCGTCTCTCACTGCCATTGTGAGCTAATTAAATATTTCCCACATTAATTTCAGACACTAATGAGATCCTTGTAGACCCCACGCAATTTGGGTAACAGTGTGGCCCTGCTGCACCTCCCAGCATTCCTCACCATTGGCTATGTGGGCTAGGGTTGGTGGGATCTGCAGTTCAAAAGCACTGGAAAGGCTGCACTTTTTCTGACACTGAGCTAGTTTATCTAAATCTTGATCACACAGAAAGAATCAAGAATTATATAGTTAGCTATGGAATTCTAGCCCTTCTGCTTCGTGAACTCCTGCCACGTGTTCATTTATTGTAGCATTTGTAGGAAAATGAGTTAATACCTTAAATCCTCTGTCTTATTGATAAACCATTAGTCACCTTTTCTTAACATTAGCAAGAAAACTCTCCCAAAGAAATCACTGCAGGCTTCCTTGCAAAAGTGGTCAGCCGGTTATTGACTTTCAGTTTACCTTTTACATAAGGCCAGTAGAAGTGCAGAGCTTGAAAAATAGGATATAAATGAGCCCTTTAAATTAGCTGAAGGAGCCTGGGATATCTTTACAGCATCAGTAGTTAGTCATTGATGCATTCCTCCTAAATCTCAACTTTGCTGGTGCTGCAAGTCCCACAAATTAGCATAACAATCCCAAGAAAAGAAATGAGTCCCTTGACTGCAAGCTTTCTTGCATCTTGTTTTTGCATTCATTACCAGAAGTCCTGTCTGGGGGGAGAGGGGTGTCCGCCATAAATGTTCTGCTCACATGATATAATGCAACACTTAACATTAGTTCTTCCTCTTATTCTCTTCCTCCCAACTTGTCTGTGTCTCATGACTGCACTCTTAAACCCAGCAACCCCATTAAGCCTGTAAGGACTCTATAAATGACACATCCCATTATGCTGTTTTAATATTGGTTTTCTGCTCTTGTTACTAGAGAAACTCCCTTTGAGACAGAGCAGGAATCGTAATTGTATAGTCCTTCAATTCACTTTTCCAATGTGCTGTATTATTAGAACATGGATTTCCTCAGCAGATTATGAAACAAATTCCTAACAAAAAGTTTTTTAAAAAACAAAACCGGGGGTGGGGGACATTGTCAAACTATGTGTTTATCTTTTTTGTATTACCCAAAGAACACAAATATAAATTTGGAGCCACAGCTCAAAGCTGAACAGCATTCAGACACATCAAATTCACCAGAGGAAAGGCTGGTTGCAGGGGAGAGGGGTATCATTTCAAATATTTGGTGCAGAGAGAGAAGAAGTCATAACACTCTCTGCCCTGCTTGCCAATATTTCTCCATCACTAGCCCTTTTCCCCATGTTCCCTTTAACTTTGCAAAGGTAGGCGTGCCGAGATAACATCAAGTTCACCAAAAAGCTTAGAAATCTACTTTTAAAAAATAATGGCTTCCTCTTACTTGTGCCATTTGGAAAGGAATTTGCCATTATTAGTCCCTGTTGTTCTTATGGGCCTTCATGTCGACTCCATCTTATGGAGACCCTATCCTAGAGTTTTCTTGGCAAGATCTATTCAGAGGAGGTTTCCCATTGCATTTCTCTGCAGATGAGAGAGTGTGACTTTTCCAGGGTCACCCAATAAGTTTCTATAGCTAAGCAGATATTCATATAGATGGCAAAAGGTCTGGAAACCAAACCCTGTGGGAAATGGCTTGGAGAGCTGGGTATGTTTAGTTTGGAGAAGATGGAGAAGTTGCATGGTAGCCATCTTTCAACACCTGAAGAGATGTCATATAGAAGATGGGATGAGCTTGTTTTCTGCTGCTCAAGAGACTAGGGACTTTATCACATGAGCCTTTTAAAGCAAAATTAAAGCTGGATAATAATGCCTTTGGTGATATTTATCACATGATGTCGCCTCCAAATTGTTGCTGCTGTGCCTCCAAAGAATGGTTAGCTATCATTTGCCATTGTTGGGAAACACCCGTCAATGAGCTCCCAATCATGCTGCTGTGCCATGAATCCTCAGGTGTGATACATTTCCCCAGTTACAGTCCTGAGACTGGGCAGTCACATGATCTCAGTCTCCTCCTCTTTCCCCCTCCTTCCCCCTTGGTATCTCCAAACAGGTTGGTTTTCTTTTCTACCCCCGCTCCCACTTTCCTTCCTTTTTGCTTTTCTTTGTTTCACTAAATTGCATTGCCATAATTGCCAAATTGCATTACAAATAAAAATAAAAATAAAAAACCACAAAAGGCACACTGGGTAGGGCAATAGGACAGAGAGGAGGGGTTAAGGGAGAGTCTGGAAGAGAGGCATGGGATCATCAATGGCTGAAACAGCCCCAGGTGTGCTATTGAAGGGACATGCAATACTGAGGGCTGCCAAACTGGTTTCTATCCATTCACTTTTGCAAATGTGATTGCAGCGACAACAGGGCTCATGTGATAATGTCCTAGAACACAAACTAGTGGATTCAAATTAAAAGAAAAGAGATTCCACGTAAACATCAAGAAGAACATCCTGATGGTAAGAGCTGAACTGACAATCCTAATGCCTTAAGCACCAATCACATTTACATACAGAGTATCCCAGTCAAAAAACATCCAGCCTAAAAAGTGAGGAAAATACATATACAGTAGGACCTATGTATCCACAGGAGATTGGTTCCAGCCACCACCACCCCACAGATAATGAAATCCACAGATAATTGCGAATGCCCCCGTTGACATTCCCGTCAAAGGAGTAATCCCAGGGCAAAGGGAGAAGGGAGGCAAGATCTCCTCCTCCCCTCCCTTCACCCCTGTCACCATTCCTGGCACAGGAGTGATCCCAAGGGGTAATCCTGGTGGCAAAGGGAGGCGAGATCTGCTCCTCCCCTCCCTTTGCCACCGTTGCCATTCCTGCCATGGGAGTGATCCTGGAGGGAGATCCCAGGGGCCAAGGGAGAAGGGAGGTGAGATCTCTCCTCCTCCCCTCCCTTCCCCATCCACCCCCCCTGCTGTTGCCATCCATGAAGAATTGAATCCACCGATGGCAAATCAGCAGATACAGGGGTGCTACTGTACAAGATTTTATCAAAACAATGGTGTAACCCTGAGATTCCTTCCTCTTGGTTTGAGGATCATTGAAGGGGTCTAGGCTGTGAGACCTGGCATCAGGCCCTGCGATCTGGGAACCCTAGGACTGACATGGCATTTGTCTACACCAGCAAAAAACACCAACCCCCCCCATCGCTTCCAATAATGGCATATGACGTGCAGTCTTTTCCCCAAATCTGATGCAATAGTGACACACAAAGTATGGCCCTATTCACACCAGTCTCGAGGAATACCCCTTAATCTGGGTTTTAGAAAACAATGTTTTCTCTGGAGTTTGCTGAAAACTCCAGTGAAAACTGCCATGTGAACAATCCATCCACACTGGATTGGTGGGGGGAGAGGAGGCACTGCCTGAGGCACCATGGCCTCTCTCCCCTCCTCGACACCACTCCTCACTCCAAAGGCAGAGCCCCAGAGGTAGTCTCTCTCTCTGAAGGGACATTTGGTGAGTCTTGCCATCATGAGGCTAGCTGCCTGTTCTGGCTTCAGAGAGAGCGGTTACCACTGTGGTTTTGCTTTTCCAGTGCACTATCACCCCTCTGAGCTCCAGGAAAAACAAAGCCCCTGTGGTAGCTGCTCTCTCTGAAGCTAGAACAGGTGGCCCTCCCCCCAACACAAAGCTAGCTGCCTGTTCTGGCTTCAGAGAGAGTGACTACTGCTGGGGCTTTGCTTTTTCAGCACACAATCACCCCTCTGAGCTGTGGGAAAAGCAAAGGGCCAGCAGTAGTTGCCCTCTCTGAAGTAAAAATGGGTGCCTGCTCCACCAACGTGAGGCTAACCACCCGATCTGGCTTCAGAAAGGGCGACTACCACCGAGGCTCTGCTTTTTCCAATGCACAGAGTCAAGCATGAGTAATAGCTTTGAATAGAAGCAAACCTAATGCAGATTTGGGCTTTGGCAGGTATGGTGTTTAAATCCAGGGACTTTATCATATGTGGCAAATGCAGCATCATAACGACACTTAATGAATGCAAAAGAGCACCGATACCACATATCATTCTTTTTTTATTATGTGTTGTAAATAAGGCATTCTGTTTTATTGATGGGCCAAGCTGTCAATAGAGCGGCTGTAGTGATTTTGGGGCAGAATTATGAGCGTGTGAAATCAGGTCCCATTCTACTAGCACAATTCCAGAATCAATGAGCGGTCCTCCCCCCAGAACACTTCCAGGTGGGAACGCAAAAACTAGCCATGGGACACTCTTTTTATGAACCTCTCCGGTTTACTTGGAAGTTTTCAAGTGTGTTTCAGTGTTTGTGTGTTCGTTTTGTTTTTTAACTTAGCTGTTTTTTGTCTTTTAAGCATGCTTGTGCCTTCTCACGAGAACTGCCGAGATCAGGCATCCCGGAAAACATGAAAGTACTGGGCTCCCTTTTCACATTATTACAGTGGTGTTTGATAAAAAAAAGGGTTCTTTTGCCAGCACAGAAACGGTGTAAAATATGGTGGCAAACGAATGTTTTTAGAGGCTTGTCTGCTAAAGTCCCAGGCCAGAGCAGCCTAAATTTCATGTGCTGCAGCTCTGGGCCAAAGTAGCCTGAATCGCATCTGGATTTTTACCTCCTCTCCTGTGTAGTCAAGCCCGTGATGCACATTCGCAGCAGTGCTTTTCCAGAGCAATGGCAAGTCATGTTGCTACTCTCACTTTTCCACACTGAGTCCCAATGCCTCTTTTAAAAAGAAACAGAACAGTCTGATCCACCAGGCCGAAGACAGCCACAAGCTATGCATTGTTTGCCCTGCCAGCTGCTTGACAACCCTTCATAGTTTTTTTTCCCCTCAGTCGCAGTCAAGCAGCAAAAACAGGATAGAAGGTTTATCGATCCCCCAGTGAGTTGCCATCAGCTCAGTGGGTCACAAGTTGTGCAGCCTGATATCATTTAAGCCCAAGTCTGACAATGAGGTGGCTCTTTTGAGTTGAATGCATTCCAATATTTATGCACAGCTAGGAAGCTTATCCAAATATTGGTACTCAGCTCCTCTCCTAATGGGACTGGCATTCTTCTTCTCCATTTGAACAGCATCCAATAACTAAATAGCTGGTGATACATTTTCTTGTCCTGTAGAGATGAATATGTGTTTTAGAAAAAAAAATGCATAATTCCATTTAAGTGTCGAAGCACATTAATAAAGTAGCCTTGGAGATGCTGGTATTTCTTTTTTTATTTTTTTTATTCTGTTTTTTGCTTCATTCTGTAGACACCAGCTCTTCCAAATACCTTTAAATGAGCCCTCTTTTTAAGGATCAGGAATCTGTCCTAACTTAGGACTTTATCAGACAAGTCTCTAAAAATGTTCTTTTGCCGACATAATTAAAGCCATTTTTATTCTGGCAAAAGAATGCCCCCCACCAGATTTATCTTTTTTTCCTGGCAAAGGCTTCCCCAGCGATGAATAAGAAGTGAACAGAGCCCTGTTCAATATGAATCATAGAATCATAGAATCATAGAATTGCAGAGTTGGAAGAGACCACGAGGGCCATCCAGTCCAACCCCCCTGCCACGCAGGAAATCACGATCAAAGCATCCCCGACAGATGGCCATCCAGCCTCTGTTTAAAGACCTCCAAGGAAGGAGACCCCACCACGCTCCGAGGGAGTGTGTTCCACTGCCGAACAGCTCTTACTGTCAAAAAGTTCCTCCTCATGTTGAGGTGGAATCTCTGTTCCTGGAGCTTGCACCCATTGCTCCGTGTTCCAGTCTCTGGAGCAGCAGAAAACAAGCCTGCTCCATCCTCAGTGTGACATCCCTTCAAATACTTAAACAGGGCTATCATATCACAAAGGCATCCATAGGTTTTCTGTGTTTCTTTTCCAGGCTCTGAGGCTGTGTTCTGGAAGAGTTTATTCCTGACATTTCACCTCCATCTGTGGCTGGCATCTTCAGAGAAGATCTGTGGCTGGCATCTTCATCTTCTCTGAAGATGCCAGCCACAGATGCAGACGAAATGTCAGGAATAAACTCTTCCAGAACATGGCCTCACAGCCGGAAAAAACCCACAGAAAACCTATAGAGCCCTGTTCACTTCCTCGTTTGAAATCTTGTGGATTCTCGCAAGACTTTATTGTATGGGAAATACAAATTCAAAAACAGAACAAAAAATAACACATAAAAATTGACAGAAAGCATATATACACACTTAAAAACTTACAGGTACACCAGGGAGGGTCATAAAGTGTGTCACCTACCCGAATGTCATGATCTCACCCGGAAGTGTTTTGGCCAGTCTTGCCATTGACAGAGTAAGTACCCGGAACAAAAGTGCTAGGTTTCATACGCCAGCAATACCGTCAAAAAAAAAAAAATGGCACAGCCGATCTATTAATGGCTTATCCTGTAAATAAAATAGATTGACTTATTGGCAGGACATAAACACAAAAGGGCAACAATATGTGGTATGCGCATCCTTTCGTGTTTATATGTTGTTGTTATGATGTCGTATTTAGTGTGTCTGATAAAGTCCAAAGTTTTCCCATCAGTGGAAGCAGAACTGTCAACCTACAAACAAGAATCCAAAGCACATTTACCTGGGAAGAAAGTGTGCTGATTTAGACCCCCCCCCCACAACATACAATGGTGTCTGGATCAGAGTAGTCTCTAAATGACTTTTATAACTTGTAAAGTTAACAGATGAGTCATTATTGGATTAGCGGAGAAGGCAGCCAAAGCAGTAAATGTGTTGAACAACGTGCACTTGGGTTTTTCTGGTCTTTTTTAAAAAGAGAGAAATGCCACCCCAAAAAAACAAAACAAAAAAGAACTAACAAAAACACTTAAGCACTTCCACAATGCTTTGCATGTTCAGAGCACTTTACAAACACCAGCTAATCCTTATCACTCGTGTGGGCAGGTGAGGGTTACTGCAGAGCAGACCAGATAAAAATAACCTCTGTGCTCGAAAGAGAACTCAGGATAAAAATGTCAGAGATGGATTATTGTATCACACGAATGGCATTGCAGGATTAGGGCCAGACCGATAAGTATAGGAAGGATTGTGTCTAGAGAGGGCTGCTGTTCACACATCCTGTTAAGAGGCTGAGAGTGATTCCCTTTGCTGCTTCTGCAGTATTTTATTTGGATATTAGAAAGCTGCTTTATACTCAGGGCTGATGACAACGCAGACAGAATCACAACCCGGAAACATCACCCAAGGAGCCCTTCTGCTGTGCTTTCTGCAACCGGACTTGTTTATCTCAGATTGGCCTTTCCAGTCATCAGCGTGCTTGCAGAAAGTGTGGGATGAGTCCTTCCTGAATCTTCGTTTGTGAAGAAAAGCCAGAGAGAGAGAGAGAGAGAGAGAGAGACTACCTTTGGGCAAGAATGGCTGCCTCCAGCTGGAAATTCTCTGATTCTGGGTATCATGAAAGGATAACAAGTTGACTGATAGATTGATTTTTATCTACCTTATTTTTCTCCTATATGGGACCCAAGGTGTCTCACAACCTATATTAAAACAATATATAGGCAGGGGGTTGGACTGGATGGCCCTCGTGGTCTCTTCCAACTCTACAATTCTATGAAGATGTCTGTTGTCAGCAATGGACTGGATGAAGACAAACACATTGTAACAATCCACACAAGACAGCAGTGCTTCTGGTCAGTCAAAAGGGAATAGGAATTCAGCCCGTGCTGGATGGGGTTATATTCCCCCTGAAATCTCAGGTTTGCAGTGTGGGTTTACTCCTTGTACTCCTAGGACTTTATCAGATGCACTAAATACGGTGTCAAAACGATGCCACATAAATGCAAAAAAGCGCACAGATTGCCCTTTTGCATTAATGTCCTGTCAAAATCCTATACCTTTTTATTGGTGGCTGAAGCCGTCAATAGATCCCCCATGGCACTTTAGTGCCGTCATTGCCAGCATGTGAAATCTGGGGGCATTTGAATCTCATCACTGCAGCGAGAATGGCTGGTCCAGAATGAACACCTCTAGGTGAGATTGGGACATCCAGGTAAGTTTCGCTCTTTTTATGACCCTCCCTGGGTTACTTGGGACTTTTAAAGTTTGTTTAGGTGCTTTAAAAAAAAAACTTTTAATGTGTTAGTTTTGTTTTCATTTTTGAATTTCCCACATGACAAAGTCTTGTGGGATTTCAAATGAGGAAGTGAACAGAGCCCCGTTCACTTCCTCTTTATTGCCGAGGCTGTCTTTGCCAAGAGAGGAAGGTAAGTGAGGGGGAGTGTTCTTTTACCCCCCCCCCCGGCATAAAAAATGGGGTCTTTTTATGCAGGCAAAAGAAAGTTTAAAGGGGATAGTTTGATAAAGTCCCTAGACTCAACCCTGATTTTGAATGCCTAGGTTTCAGCGGTGGCCAGGAGTGCATTTGCACAGCTAAGACTAATGAAATTTGAGTGTTGGACTATGATGCTGGAGACCAGGGTTTGAATCTCCACTCAGCCATACAAACCCAAGACACATGATCTCAGCCTCAGAAGAAGGCAAGAGCAACTTCCTCTGCCAAATCTTGCCAAGAAGAATCTGTGATAGGTTCACCCTACAGTTGCCATAAGTTGGAAATGACTTGAAGGCACACAGCAACAACAAACCAGCTGCACCCATTCCTTGAGAAGCCAGATTTGGCTATGGTAACAGAAAGTTTGATTACAGTAGGACCCCCATATCCACGAGGGTTCAGTTCCTGGACTTATTATGGATACCAGAAACAGATAACAGTGAATGCCATTGAAGGCATTTTCTAGGAAGACTCTATGGTATGTGTTCTGTTTTGTGTCTCGCGGATAACTGAAACCGCAGATATTGGTTCCATGGATACGGGGGTCCTACTGTAACACACTCTGCATGCTCCTGCCTTTGAAAACTGTTTGGAAACTTCAGCAGGTCCAAAATGCTCTGGCCAGAATATTGACTGGGGCCACTCACAGGGAGCATATCACTCCCTTGTTGAAACCGCTTCACATCTAATGATTCATTCTGGGGCACACTTCAAAGTGCTGGTCACAATTTATAAAGCACTATACAGCTTAGGTCCACACTATCTGAAAGACCGTATCTTCCTATATGAATCTAGCAGAGTCTTAAGATGTGCAGAAGAGGGCTTTCTTTCAAGCCTGTCACCATCACTGGTGAAGATATGAAAGAGAGCCTACTCAAGTGGCTGCTCTTACCCTCTGCAATTCTTTTCACATGAAGCTCAGCTGGCCCCCTCCCTCTTCTCTTTTCACAGGCAGGCAAATACCTTTTCATTTAAGTTGGCTTTTTTATGAGCAATTGCTTGCAAGAAGCCCTCTTATGGGGAAGGGGAGTTGTGCTCTATTTTTAAGTTTTGTATGCTTTTGAATTATTTTAGACCATTTATAAGCTGTGTTTTAAATGTGATGATTTTTAAATTATGTTTCAAATGTTATTGCCAGGTTTTTAGCTGTTCCTTTTTGTGACCCGCCTTGGGTCCCACTTTGGGAGAAAGATGGTATTTAAATGAAATAATCCACACAGAACCATTCAGAAGAGCTGTTTCAAGTGGTCAGGGCCCTGTTATGATTTGGCCCAAAGGATAATGCAAGCCACTCGACAGGCTGTTGCGAAGAATTTGCCCACCATTTTTCAGATAAAATCACTCTGACTCATTCTGACTTAGATGCCAGAGTTGATACAGTTCTGGTGGATGTAACTTTGGCCCCAGCCTGTCCAGTGTTGATGGATACTTTTCAATTTGTGCAGCCTGAGGATGTGGGCAGGATCCATGGAGAGGTAAGAGCCACCACATATGTACTAGACCTTTGCCCTTCCTGGCTAATTAAATAGGCCAGAGGAGGACTGGTTGAATGGGTAAGAGAAGTGATTAATGTCTCTTTACAACAAGGCAGGGTCTCAATATGCCTGAAGAAGTCTGTGGTAAGAAATCTGAAAAAAACTTTCTTGGATCCTAATACTAGATAACTACCGTATAGGCCAACCTCCAACCCTCCATTTCCTGCCAAGGTACTAGAGTGTGTGGTGGCTTCTCAACTCCAGGGGTTCCTGGATGAGGTGGATTATCTAGATCCATTTCAGTCTGGTTTCAGACCTGGTTATGGGACAGACAGCTTTGATCATCTTGGTAGATGACCTACACAGGGGATGGGTGGAGCATGTCCCTGTTGGCTCTACTGGGCCTTTCTACTGGCTTTCAATACCATTGACTATGGTATCCTTCTGACTTGTCTCTCTGGGATGGGGCTTGGAGGTACTGTTCTATAATGGCTCCATTCTTTCTTGGAGGGGCTCTCTCAGAGGGTGGTGTTCTAGGATTCCTGCTTGACTCCTTGGCATTGTGCTGTGGAGTTCCTCGGGGTTCAGTCTTGAAACCACTGGGAGAGGTTGTCCAGAATTTTGGAGTCAAGTGTCACCAGTATGCTGATAATACCCAGCTCTATTAATCCTTTCTACCTGATTCCAAGGAAGATGTCCCTGTGCTAAAACATGGACTGGATGAGGGCAAACAAATTGAAGCTTAATTCAGACAAGACAGAAGTGCTTCTGGTCAATTGAAAGACAGATCTGGGAACAGACATTCAGCCTGTGTTGGATGGGGTTTCACTTCCCTTGAAAACACAGATTGACAGTTTGGGGGCACTCCTGGATTCAGCTCTGAGCCTGGAGGCTGATGTTTCGACAGTGAGCCAGAGTACACTTAAAACTAGTGTGCCAACTGTGTCCATTCCTGGAGAAGTTAGATCTGACCACAGTGGTCACATCCTGTTTGGATTACTGTAATGTGTTCTGTGTGGGGCTGTCTTTGAAAAGTGTTCAGAAACTTCAGTTGGCCCAAAGAGCAGCAGCCAGATTGTTAACTGGGGCTAGCTACAGGGAGTACACAATTCCTTTGTTTCACCAACATCGTTGGCTGCTGGTCCGTTTCTGTGCACAATTCAAAGTGCTGCTTTTGACCTATAAAGCCCTATACGGCCTGGGTCCAGGTTATTTGAAGGGCTTTATCTCCCTTTATGAGCCAATTAGAGCTCTTAGATCATCTGGAGAGGCCCTTCTCTCTGTCCCACCACCCTCACGGGCTCGTTCGGTGGGAACGAGGGAGAGGGCCTTCTCGGTGGCTGATCCTAAGCTTTGAGTCCAGAGAAGGGCAACTAAAATGGTGAAAGGTCTGGAAACCATGCCTTATAAGGAGAGACTTAGGGAGCTGGGTATGTTTAGCCTGCAAAAAAGATGGTTAAGAGGCAATATGATAGTCCTGTTTAAGTATTTGAAGGGATGTCACGCTGAGGATGGAGCAGGCTTGTTTCCTGCTGCTCCAGAGACTGGAACACGGAGCAATGGATGCAAGCTCCAGGAACAGAGATTCCACCTCAACATTAGGAGGAACTTTTTGACAGTAAGAGCTGTTCGGCAGTGGAACACACTCCCTCGGAGTGTGGTGGGGTCTCCTTCCTTGGAGGTCTTTAAACAGAGGCTGGATTGCAATCTGTTGGGGATGCTTTGATCAAGATTTCCTGCATGGCAGGGGGTTGGACTGGATGGCCCTTGTGGTCTCTTTCAACTCTACAATTCTATGATTCTATGATTCTATGAAACTCCCTCCCTAGATTGGCCAGGATGGCCCTATCCTTGCTCTCCTTCCATTGGTAGGTCAAGACATTTTTGTGCCATCAGTTTTTTTTTACCAACTGACTACGGTTGGGCTTTAAATGCTGTCTGGATATGTTTTGAAGGTTTGTATATAGTCTTTTAATGCAATTCAGTATTTTTAGTGTTTAACTTCATAAATTGCTCAATTGTTTTTTGAATTTTATATTTATACTTTATGTCAGGCTTGTCTCTGAATTCTGGGTTTTAGAGTAGACTTCAGGGAAGATCCTGACATGAGGTTAGTAACAGGCTTTGGCCTATTTCTCTGTCTGGGCCTTTCAGCCTTTGGGTGGATGCCAGCCCGCCTTGTTGGGCCTGGGAATGCTGTTCTCCACAGCAGCTCAAGGTCACATCTCCAGGTGCTGCCTGGGCATTTGCTAGCCTCCCTAAATTCCATTCTCATGCTGTAAGGGTTTATCTTGGTTTTGTGTTAGTTTGTGTTTAGTTTCGGCTTTGCTTATGTTCATGCCACACGTATCCTTGCTTAATAAAGAATTCTTATTGAGTGAATGTGAGCATGTGTTCCTGGTACATCACACTTTTATTAATGGTTTTGTATTGCAGTTCACCTACCTGGGAAGCATCATCTCCTCAGATGCCAAGATTGACAAAGAGATTGATCACAGATTAGCAAAGGCATATAGTGCATTTGGAAGACTTTACAAACGAGTCTGGAGCAATAAACACCTGAGACGAAGCACAAAAATCAGTGTGTATAGAGCCATTGTACTGTCTATTCTCCTTTATGGATCTGAAACATGGGTCACCTATCGCCAACACGTATGACTCCTTGAATGCTTTCATCAGCGCTGTATACGCACAATCCTAAATATACACTGTACTGACTATGTGATGAATGTTGCTGTCCTTGAGCAAGCAGGGATCACCAGCATTGAGGCCATGATATTGAGAACACAGCTGTTCTGGGCAAGGCACATTTCTAGGATGGAGGACCATCGCCTCCCAAAATAGTACTCTACAGTAAACTCGCCATGGGTCAGCGTAAGAGGGGCACTCCAAAAAAGCGATACAAGGACTCCCTGAAACAACATCTCAGGCTCGGCCAAATTGATCACCAGCAATGGTCCACCCTGGCCTCACATTGGGAGGCATGGAGATGCACTATCCACAATGCTGCAGCCTTATTTGAGAACTCACACCAAACAAGTCTTGAAGAGAAACAACAACGCAGAAAGAATCATAACCTGGAAACATTACCCAAGGAGATCTTCTGCTGTGCTTTCTGCAACCGGATTTATCTTGGATTGGCCTTTTTAGTCATCAGCGTGCTTGCAGAAAGTGCGGGATGAGTCCTTTCTGAATCTTCGTTTGCGAAGAAAAGCCAGAGATAGGCTATATTTGACATATTGTTCTAATTATATTGTTAATACTTGGAGAAAATAATTAAAATATATATTTTTAAAATGAACTTAGTTATTCATAAGGAATACAGGACTAAGGGAGAAAAATCTATCTCCTGTAAAATTAAGATAACTTTGCTGCAAAAAGAAAAGAGGAAACCTGCCAGCCTTGCAATACAAACAAAAGTTTTTGCCAACAGCTAAAATTTTTAATTTTACTATATTTTATGTTGCATTTGAATTTCATGAACTACTAAGAATATAGCAGTTAAACAGTAAACACTGACACCTTCTCAGTGAAAGTGACAATGAACATCACCTAATTAAATTGGTTCCACTCTGCAAGAAATAGGGATGGAGGGCCAGTTTCTTACTTCAGGTCGACTATTACAACATTGTTGCTAAGTTAACAGTCTTCTTTATTGTGGATAAATGTAATGGACAAACTAAGGTACTGTGGGAGATGTTAACATAAGAATTACAGGCTTTCTGGAGGAAGCCGAGTTAGTTGAACGGCCAAGCTGGACAGTGTTACATTCTTTTTAATTAAAAGCCTATTGTAAAGGCATGAGTAGACTGACCTCAGTGCACTGAATTATGGAAGACCAAGCTTAGAAATCCCGTTTGTCCTGCTGGTCACCCAGATAAGAGACAGCAAAGATATTTTCTTTCAGAGAAAACTAAGGAGTAGGTGTCTAACACAGTCACATATTTCAGAAATCAGCAGAAGGTTGACATGTTAACCAGCTTACGCAGGCTGGATAAGTGACCCAGCTATCTGTGGGGTGATTTGAGGAGAAGAAGACCCAAACTAGCTTAGCTTCCTAATGCCATTGGCATATGTTAAGGTATTGTTTGGTACTTTTGAATGCTAGAAAGGACTAGTTACACTTTGCAGAGTCATTTTCCTCTTTCCTCCAGGGAGCTGCGTTGAGTCCCAGTGTAACGGTGGGCTATAAATAAAAGATGATGATGATAAGTCTGCTGAAAATGGTGCTGTTTCTTCTGGTAGAAAACTGAACTCTTCACATCTTTAGAGCCAGTCTTGGGTAGCTAGCTGAAGGAACTACTCATGAGTAAACTATTTCTTATACATACACTCACATTACCATGGCCCTTTTCCAAGTCGCCCCACTCTCATTCTGCAGACAGTGGCTATCTTAGACTAATAAAATTCTCTTCCCTAAGGAAATTCAACTGGCACCAATGTGTTATTCCCCCCCCCAACTTTTTCATCTTCTTATTAAGACTTTTTTTGATTTTTGCTAGATCTTCATTCTTTTAATGTCTCTTACATACACTATTGATGGTTCTAACTAATTGTTTTATTTCTAGCCTGGTTTTAACTCCTTATTTTTGCCTGTATTTTGTTACCTACCTTGACAGCCCCCATCTTGGAATATTACATAATTGGCAATATTTAATAATTTGGCTTGCTGTGGCCTTCCATGTGGTTGGCAAGTAAGCCAGTGACTCCCCCAAAGCCAAGGCGGGGGATATGCTTAACAGCATGTACAACCATCCAAATTACTTTATCTAGGTCAAGGTGTTTCCTGAGACCATCTGGAGATGAATCATTCACTAATCCATTCAAAAACATCAGAGTCCTTGAAGGTTGCAAAAAGAGGTTTTCCTCCTCTCGTCTCCTCTCCTCAACAATAGAAGTTGCCTGCTCCTATTCAGTTCCAAATATATTGCCCATCAACAATCATTAACACATCCAAAGAGAGAATCCTTTGTTTTAGCCTGGGAAACTTCAACAGACATTGTATTCTACCCTAAATTTCATCCCTTCAGGGGAATTATCAAATATAAATGTCTCCCTAAAAACTCCACCAGAGTGTGCACAGACCTTCTTCCTGACTCCATGTCAGTCGGTGTTACCATTCTGCCTTCTGGACCTCCCCTCTGCCAGTTTACTTCACAATCTCAGCCCTCCAGGATCGGTATAGTTTAATCCACAACCCCCTTACTCCATTCCTCTATCCAAATGCTTCCTGCTTTCTTCAATAGCCTTGTATGCTTGCTTGAGGCCTGAGTGCATGAGTGAATGCTGTTAAGATTAATTTTCAATAAAACATTTTAATTGTATGTTCTGGCTTGTAGTCTCCTCAGTGATTACCGGTATACACAGGTGAAAAAAATCCTGCTATTACCTGGCTTCTTGCTGCCATTTTGAGCTAATTAAATATTCCCTGTATTAAGATTCAGACACTAGTGGGATTCTCATGGACCCCACGCAACTCAGGTAACAATCTTATCAAGCTGCTTTTTTTTTTCATTCGTATGTAGTAATTAAAAAGCAAATCAACAGTGCTTCCCCCAAGTTTGTCCTGAATCGCAGAAGGATACAATTCTCTCCCCCACGCTCTCTGTGATTAGCAAACAGAACTAAAAAAATATGAAATATGAGCTTTTTGCACACGCTCTCTCTACAGTTCTGTTTGTTAAATGCACACAACACACACACAACCAGAAAGCCAAAGCAGTCACTGGCCAGGTATTTTAACTTAGAACATCATAGCCTCTCTGATTTTCCCTGTTTGGTATTGAGGTGCCTTCTTCTTCAGACCTTTTGGACAAAAGGCAGAATATCTGGATCTATAGACTTAAGACCCTGACACCACATGACCTCAACTTAGAGGATAATACTATCATCCTCTGACGAAGGCTGGAAGAGAGTACTCTAAACTCCCACCATCTATGTAGCTCAGTTTCAGCTTTAGCAGCTGAAGAAGGCAGAAGATGAAATGTTTTTGCTTATGTTTAATTTTTCAGTTCTGTTTATTAATTGCTTCAATATATAAAAATAAAGTTGGCTTCCCCCCACACACACCTGTATTTCCCCTGTATTGGTTTTACTGTTCTGCTCTTGGAGTTTTGCACTGATTTTTTTTAACATTTAATTATACAACACCTAGATGACATATTTTATAGGTATTTAAGACATAGTAGTAATGAATAATAATGAATAAATATGGTAGAATTGGTTATCATGCTTTCTTTAAAATTCCTGTGTTCCTTTGTAGACCAATTAATTAGTTAGAAAATTAGTTAATGAAATTAGTTAAATAATGAAATTAGTTAATTTTACTAGGAGCTACACAATACAGCTGATTGAATTATAGCCCCTCTTCACATTTACAAGCAGTAAGAGACTATGTCCATGTAGGATGTGTACTAACAGCAGGGGTGTTATGTGTGAATGAAACAAGCATATTAGCATGGCATATTGTGCACTTCTTTCCCGTGTAATTATCATCCTTCAAGAGGACAGGTACTAATCAGATGGAGAAGATGGTTGTATTCACCATGTGAGTTGAGCTGAACAGTTCACACATCTCTGTGTGTATTATTCCCATACTGTAGGGTTGAGATCTCACATTAGAAACAAAATTCTGAGGCCAATACCTGTGTAACACCATGCTCCAATTGAAACCACACTTGGCTCTCTTTTGCCTTCAACCCTCCAGCCTGAGAAACAGGGGTGGGCATCATCTGCCATACCATTAGATTGCTCCGAGAATAGAGGGACTGAGAAAAGGGAAAGAGAATGCTGCTTTCTCTGAGCCCAATGAACTGTAAACAGGATTAAGACTTTTATTTGTCTTCAAAGAACCTTTTGTGTGGAATTAATGAGGATCTAGTGCAAAGTTAAGTTTGGGATAATGAATGTAAGTACCATACATCGCTGTTCATCTGAAGGGCTTGGGGGGCATCCAAAGCAGGCAGATAAACAGGAAATTAGGCAAACAGGACTGTTGTTTACAGAGGATTATGCGGACATGTAGGACAAACAATGAATCAGAACAACGAGGAGTTGTCAATATGACAGATTCAGTTCAGTACTGAAGACTAGGCTAAAATAAAGGCTTGATCCAAATGAGCTTCTAGGCAGGGAAGCACACGCTACATGCTGAAGGGGACCACAGGAACAATCCCAACCTTGTCCTAATGGAGCATGTTTTCCACCAGTTCCTGGCCACATGTGGACATAATGGCTGGAGTCTTTGTGGGGTATCACAGCAGAGGAAAATAGTTATGCTGGAAGTCAGACTATTTAGACATATGTGTAAGAGGTATCCAGTACCCCCTTACACAAGTTCTTTCTGCATTCACCCATAGAACAATAGTAAGAATGTAATTTGTCACTAATTTGCTTCTCAAAGGAAGCCATTAGGAATTTTAACTATTTTCTTCTTGCTGCAAGGAGTATTCTTTTCTATGCAAAAAATATTGTTTCTTGTGCAAAGCAATTACATGTGATTTTTGCACAGAACAAGTGTGAAAATTCTCATCAGTGTAGGATTCTTCTCCTCAGAGTTTTTCCATACTTGAAAAAAAATGTGTTTTGATCATTTTTTCAATACTTTTTAATATTAATTCCATCCTACACAATAGTGGACAAGCATAGCTTCCCCCTCACACAACTGGAACTGCCACCAGAACATTTCTGGAATTACTGGGAAGCTACCAGGCACACCACCACCTCATCCCCCTGCACTGTTCCCTCCATCTTTATACTCCCAATTGGGGTGGTAAATATACATTGGGTTTTAGTCCATACTTTAAAGAGGATATCCAAAGTGCTGGGCCTATTGTGGGGATAGGAATCAGCACCATTGGTTTCTCTCTCTCTCTCTGGCTTTTCTTTGCAAACAAAGATTCAGGAAGGACTCATCCCATGCTTTCTGCAAGCGCGCTGATGACTAAAAAGGCCAATCCAAGATAAACAAGTCCGGTTGCAGAAAGCACAGCAGAAGGTCTCCTTGGGTGATGTTTCTGGATTGTGATTCTTTCTTCGTTGTCATTTCTCTTCAAGACTTGTTTGGCGTGAGTTCTCAAATAAGGCTGCAGCATTGTGGATAGTGCGTCTCCATGCCTCCCGATGTGAGGCCAGGGCAGACCATTGTTTTGGTGATCAATTTGGCTGAGCCTGAGATGTTGTTTCAGGGAGTCCTTGTATGGCTTTTTTGGAGTGCCCCTCTTACACTGACCCATGGCAAGTTCACCGTAGAGTACTATTTTGGGGAGGCGATGGTCCTTCATCCTAGAAACGTGCCTTGCCCAGCGCAGCTGTGTTCTCAATATCATGGCCTCAGTGCTGGTGATCCCTGCTTGCTCAAGGACAGCAACATTCGTCACATAGTCAGTCCAGTATATATTTAGGATTGTGTGTATACAGCGCTGATGAAAGTGTTCGAGGAGTCGTAGGTGGTGGCGATAGGTGACCCATGTTTTAGATCCATAAAGGAGACCATTGATAGTTCAGAGTAAAAACCAAAGTGAATTCACCAGTCCACCAACACAGGAGCTACTAACCACCATTGCCTTAAAGGGAATTCTGGACAATGTTTACATGCAGCCAAAATACATAGTATTCACAGTGTGGATATTCAGGATAGGAGCTGACAGGCTGTGAAAATTTCGGATATCGTTAAGATTTTAGGTTAGGGATTTTAGGTTAGGGATTTCCCCCAACCTTCTATGGAGATACCAGATGTTGAACCTGAGACATTTTGGAGGACAGCATTGCCATACCACTATAGTGTTGCTATTATTTCATTTATATGCCACCCTTCCCCCAAAATTGGGACTAAAGTCAGTTTACAAAGATAAGACATACCCAAAGATATAAGTAAAAATATGCAAAAAAGCAATTGTTAAAATGCAATGAATCTTTATATGGATTTAAAACCAATTAAAAGACACTTATTAAGTAGGCAAAAATAAAAATCAGTAGAACAGCAAACTATTATAAGCCTGCCACTAGAAAAACAGCAAAGAGGGAACTACCCTGGACTCCATAGGCAGGGAGGTCCAAAGGCTGGGAACAGATACTGAGAAGGCCCTCTCCCATGTTTCTATCCAACATGCAGTTGTGCGGTACTTAAGTACAATTGTCCTAGACTGTATTGAAGGATGCAGGTGGTAACTGATTTGTTACTTCAGCATATGAAGTACTGGTCACCCCCTGTATCCCCGAAGGGATACATTTCTGGACCTATCATTTATAAGTGAAACCAAAGATAATAGCAAACCCTATAGAAATAAAGGACTTCCTGTACAAACATACCATAGAGTTGCATTGGAGAACCTAGCAATTCCTAAACAGGACACCTCTCTAGCCATTTCCCAGCATGACTCTATGTTACGTGTACCTATTTTTCCAACCACAGGTAACTGAAACTGTGGATATTGGTTCCCTGGATATAGGGGGTGACCATTATAACACCATTCTTCCTCAGTATTCCTATCAGGTTATTTAGACTATTGCATGATAACAGATAAGGCCACTAAATTATTCTCCACAGTATTCCTATCAGGTTATTTATACTATTGCATGATAACAGATAAGGCCACTAAATTATTCTCATAGTAGTCTTATGAGATTTTTTTCCAGTTATACCTGCATTGGATTCTAACTATCTAGACATTATATAGTTAGTTCTTATTCTCTGGTCATTAAGGGATTTGGAACTTGTTGGGATATGGCTGGTGACCTCGCTCATGAGATCTAGAAACATGCTTTGCATTCCAGAGTGGAATTGATTAAGTTAATGGAAACAACAATATTTAGAATTTTGCTTCATCTACAGAATTTTTCCTTGGAGGACATATTTTTCAGTGTCAGGTGCCATCACAGCCCTGCAGACTATAAGATGTCTCCTTCCTTGATAAATTCTGTCTACCAAAGAATTTAATCTAGGTAGAACTCTTTTACTCCCCAAAGCTTCAGATATCTGGGAATCAAAATATGTGGCTGCAAGACAGATGTTGTGATAAGAAAATGACAGATCACGGGTGTAAACTGGAATCAACTGAGAAAGTAAAAAGCATTCTGCTGAACCGGAGGCCCTCAGATATTGTGTTGATATAAGAACTGGGCACCCCAATTGAAATAAAAACTGGACACAACTTATTTGCATAAGTATGAAGGTGAGGAGGGGAGACCTGTGCCTGCAGAGCTGGTCTACCTAACTTTACAGGTTCACTGTGCACTGGACCAGCCTGCCCCAGGATGAAATGCAAGCCATCTGTGGCCAGATTATAGAAGAAAGAAAGAGAGGGTGAAGGGGAAACTAACATGGCTTTACATGTGCTAACCCCCCCACACACACACACAATGCTTGCATCTCTTTTATTTGTATATCCTGGTCCTGAGGAAATTCTTCCAAAAGAACACGCTGATACTGTGAAGGTTACATAACATATTTTGTTCCATATGATGCTAAGGGAGTGGGGAATGGGTTAGGTAGCAAGAACTGGGGAATGGTTATTTACCATACAGGAGGCTGTACATGACCAACTGATGCGAAGAAGTCTAAATGTTTATCGAATTCATTAGCTTCATGGAATTTTCCCAGCACATGCACTTTGCAGTAGTGTCTTGGCAACCCTGACAAACTGTATTAGAATGTACAAGGTCAGAGCTCCCATTCTGTTTGCATTCTGGTCTGTCAGGGTGAGGGTCAGAAATGTATTTCTTTCTCTAAATAAAGTTGGATCCTTAATTCACCAGCATGGCCTGCTAATATTACCTGGTTCAGCTGGCAGAAGTAATATCACTTCAGGTCCAAATCCATAAGCCAGCCAGACCCCCCCACGAGACCGCTCCCTCCTCCACGCATGCCCATATCCCTAAATCTTTTAGTGTTCAGATCTCCCCTCACTCACCTTAATCCCCACCAGTTGTCACATAAGACACAATGGTCAAAAACTTGCCCAACAATATGTACAACCCAATGTATATTGAGGAGTGTTCCTGTTCCGCAATCTCCAGATCTGTCTCTGTCCTGACACAATAACCCTCCCCATCAGACTTACCTATCTTCCATCTGAAGGCAGCCCAGGAATGAATGCAGTCTAATGGAGCCCTGTTCACTTCCTGGACTGAAATTCCACCCGTTCTCACGAGAAGATGCGAACACGGGAAATTCAAAAAGAAAAATACACACAAAAAGGTTAACAAAAGCACATACACACACTACAAAAAATGACAAGTAGCCCAGGGAGTGTACAAAAAAGAGGGTAGCATACCTAGTTCTCATGATCCCACCTAGAAGTATTCTGGCAGGACCGCCTATTGACACTGGAATCACGAGTCAAAAATGGTGCAAGGTTTCAGACACCGGCAATACTGGCACCAAAACAGGATAGGCGATCCATTGACAGCTCTGGACTGTCAATAAAAAGAAATGCCAGAATAACAACAGTGGAACACAAAATGATGCCATGTGTTATTGGCATCCTTTTGCATCCCACTGGTGTCACTTTGGCACCACATTAGCCAAGTCTGATAATCTCCATAGGTGCTTTAGCATTATCCCATGCCACAATGTCATGAGGAAAAAAATCCTTCCCAGCTCCTGAGAGTGACCAGCAAGAGTCCAGGGATACTGAAATTGACACAGCAGGTGGGTGGGTCCTCAGAAGCTGGCAGCTGAAAGAGGCCGGGCTTAGTTGTGGAGAAGAATATATATATATATATATATATATATATATATATATATAGCCAGTGCAAGTCTCATGAGGTGAGACCTACGCAATTTTTGGCAGCAAATATCCCAAAACAGCTCCATTGCTGCCGCATGGCAGGGGAGTGGTTTCGGATGATGCCGTCCCTCTGCCGAACCCCTCCGTGTCACTTCCATGACAGAATGGAGGAAACCATGTCATATTTCATTCACGAATGCTGCCCATGAGTGAAATATGATGCAGTTTCCTCCATTCTGTCACGGAAGTGACACGGAGGGGTTCAGCAGAGGGACGGCATTATCTGAAACTGCTCCCCTGCCGAGCAGCAGCAACGGAGCTGTTTTGGGATATTTGCTGCCAAAAAACACGTCTGAAAATGTCTCCAGTCTCACAAGACAATTACATAAAGCTAATGAATTCAATAAAAGCTTTGACTTCTTGGCATCAGTTCATCATGTACAGTCTCAGAAGGTTACATCCTTCATGAGATCGTACAATTACCAGAAATTACAGCCATTGTGAGTACTTCCCCTCAAACAGAGTGAAGCCTGGCTGAGCCAGCAGGTAGTCTGAGTGCAGGGTGCTGGAAAGATCACCACAATAGGCCTCTCTCACTAAAGGTGCTTTGGGGGGGGCATTTTCTCCTCTTGGAAAAAAGAATGGTTGATGCCTGTAAACAAATGGCACCTGGCTGGACATCCTTATGCCACAGCTGTTACAAAAGATCCCTCTGCCTCTCTCACCATTTTCCTTGGCTGGATAGTGTTTCTAATTCCTTTTTGTTGGAAAAGATTGAGGCATTCTCTTTTCCCCACACTCTCATAATATAGAGCAGTGGTTCTCAGCCTGTGGGTCCCCAGATGTTGTTGGACTACAGTTCCCAGGAGCCCTCTGAGGTTTCACCTTGACAGCCAGGTGGTCCTCTCAGTCATTAGTGAGGTTCTGAGTTAAATCCTACAGCCTCACTAATGACTGGAAGGATCACCTGGCTGTCAAGGTGAGACCTCAGAGGGTTCCTGGGACTGTAGTCCAACAACATCTGGGGACCCACAGGTTGAGAGCCACTGCTATAGAGCAACCCCTGTTGGACTTCTTATATTAATTTGTCTCTTCTCAGGCTCTGTAGTTAACATGCTTCAGTCTATCCTGCCTGCTTTTTCTTGGGCAGCCATCTTCTTCTCCTTTTCCTAAGCTGGTGAGTCAGGAATGACTATTCTCTCCTTCACCTCTGCTGTCAATTAAGTTGAGTTTTTCAATTTATTTAATCTAAAGCTGCATGCCTCCTTTTTGGTCATACATAGTTCAAGGGCAAAGCAATACATATGAGCCACGCGTCTAAATCTAAACTGCTACTCTGCTGGAGGGAAGTTTAAAAAAGCATTTAACTTTTAGAGTTTCCCAACACAGGGAAACTTTGGGCCTGTCTAAACAGTGCAAATGCCCCTTATGGAATTCGCTGGAAATTCTACCAGTCTAAATGGGATCCAGCACCAATCCATACCATTCAGAAGGCGGGGAGCCCAAAACGACAAAAACAATGCACTAAAAGCCTTTGCAGATTTCCCTGTACTTTTTCAAAAACTGAGGGGGGGTGCGCACTTCGGTGCGCTTAGACAATTGAATGACAAGAAATCCAAAGGGCAGCACAAAGCTGATTGGCTGGGCGAGAGCAGGGGTGGGCTTGCTAGCAGGGCAAGCGCCCGCTGTCGTCATGTTGGATTTCCGCCTTAGTGATTACTCGCTAAGGCGATAAAACAGGATCAATATTTTCTTTCTTGTTTTTCTATAAAATTGGAGAATGACGCTATTGCACCAGCACACCTTGGATGACTTAAAAAACAAAACAAAACAACACACGCACACACAAAAAAACAACAACACAAAAACTCCAGTGGCAGTGAAGAACTAACATGAGTAAATCATTCGCAGCCACCATCAGAAATGTGAGACTTATGGGGGCTTCTGAGGCCAGAAAAAAACATTTAGACATGTCGCTCTTGCTGTGAGATGCCAATACTATGAGGTACTTTGGATATTTCCCCCCTTGTGTAGATGGGCCCTTTAATTCCCCCACACTTTTATTACTATCAGCCTTTATACGATGGAATAACAAAGCCACACAAAGCTGTGAGTCTGTTGCTTTCCATGCTGATTCCCACTGAGGGTATATGGGGAGGGGAACTTACCTCAAGATGTTTCAGCAAGCTTCCCTCACCCTACCAGCACCTGGCATATTATTTATTCAATCTATGTCAATTAACAGCGGTCCCATAGCACAATAAAGGTTGTTTTGTATTTAGTAAGGTCTGCTAGATAATTTGTGCTTTACTCTGTCCGTTCAGTGATATAGAGGCAGGGTTGAAATAGACCAGTGGAATAAATCTTCCTATGAGAAACTTGCCTAGACTCTTCTAATATCTGTCATGCCAGCAGATGGGTCATGCCTGCACAGTTCAGTTTCCTTTGTTTGGTTTTGCCTCATGTACAATTGTATGTTTAGCCTGGAGACAAGAAGGTTAAGAGGTGAAATGATAGCCATGTTTCAATATTTGAAGGGATGTCATAATGAGGATGGAGCAAGCTTGTTTTCTGCTGCTCTGGAGACTAGGACACAGAGCAATGGGTTCAAACTCCAGGAAAAGAGATTCTACCTAAACATTAGGAAGAACTTCCTGATGATAAGAGTTGTTCAACAGTGAAATATGCTGCCTGGGAGTGTGGTGGAGTCTCCTTCTTTTGAGGTTTTTAAACAGAGGCTGGATGGCCATCTGTTGGGAGTGCTTTGATTGTGTATTCCTGCATGGCAAGGAGTTGGACTGGATGGCCCTTGTGGTCTCTTCCAACTCTATGATACTAATTCTGGAGACCCATCTTCCAGTTCCCTCCCTGGGAGGGGGAATCCCAGCCCAGAGGACCCATTATCCAGCCACAGGGATCTGTAATGTTGATCCTGAGATGCTCTTGGTAGAATTGATTATTTATGGGCCTGATTCTCCCACATGCTGTGAGGGGATGCTGGAAGCTAAAGGGCTGTGGTGTTTTCCTCTGCTGTTGACAACCTGCTGGGTTGACTTACCACCAATAAAGCTTATTCTATAGCAGGAATATGTATCAGTTTTCAGTATGAAAAGAAGATTTGGGGAGACCAAGAATTGCAGAAGAAGACGTTATGGTGATGACTGGTCTTCAAATTATTAGCAAAAGTTCAGAAAACTTTGGTGGCTACAGTTTCTGGAACCCAATAGCCACTGTGCTCACACTGAAGTTCTAAGGGGCTTACTGCACTTCAAAGAAAACCGGAAGTGCAAAAGAAATGTTCTGTCTTCTGTGCTGCCTTAATACATGATGTTGTCATTATTTTGTTCCAGTCCCATGGGTGACCAAGGTAAAGCTGCTTATTTTTGCTAACCGGAAAAACCTGTTAGCAAAAATGTCGTCGGCAACTCTGTGCTCAAGTCCATTCAGCAGTTCACCTACCTGGGAAGCATCATCTCCTCAGATGCCAAGACTGACAAAGAGATCGATCACAGATTAGCAAAGGCACATAGCACATTTGGAAGACTTTACAAAAGAGTCTGGAGTAATAAACACCTAAGGCGAAACACAAAAATCAGTGTGTACAGAGCCATTGTACTGTCTATTCTCCTTTATGGGTCTGAAACATGGGTCACCTATCGCCACCACTTACGACTCCTCGAACGCTTCCATCAGTGCTGTTTATGCACAATCCTAAATATACACTGGACTGACTGTGTAACAAATGTTGCTGTCCTTGAGCAAGCAGGGATCACCAGCATTGAGGCCATGATATTGAGAACGCAGCTGCGCTGGGCAGGGCACGTTTCTAGGATGGAGGACCATCGCCTCCCCAAAATAGTACTCTACGGTGAACTCGCCATGGGTCAGCGTAAGAGGGGCGCTCCAAAAAAGCGATACAAGGACTCCCTGAAACAACATCTCAGGCTCGGCCAAATTGATCACCAACAATGGTCCACCCTGGCCACACATCGGGAGGCATGGAGACACACTATCCACAATGCTGCAGCCTTATTTGAGAACTCACACCGAACAAGAGAAACGACAATGCAGAAAGAATCACAACCTGGAAACATCACCCAAGGAAACCTTCTGCTGTGCTTTCTGCAACCGGACTTGTTTATCTCGGATTGGCCTTTTTAGTCATCAGCACGCTTGCAGAAAACGCGGGATGAGTCCTTCCTGAATCTTTGTTTGCGAAGAAAAGCCAGAGAGGGTTTTAGCTCAGTCCCTCATGGGACTGGAAGAAAAGAACATGGGAAGAATGATAACATCATGTGGTAAGGCAGCGCAGAAGATGGAAGACGTTCCTGCTGCACTGCTGCTTTTCTTTGGAGAGCGATAAGCCCCTAAGACTTTTCCAAAAAAAAAAAAAAATGAGCAAGAGAGTAAAATTTTCAAGCCCTGTAAAGAAAGAATGTAATAAATGGTTCCTATATAAGTCCCTTTTTCTTTTTTGTGATTCATTCCCCCACTGTAGGAAAACACCTATATTATTGGGGGGAAGGAGGAGATATTTTAAAATTTGAGCACAACTGTTTTTTGTTTGCTTCCTTCTTTGTTTTTGGTTATTGCCTCATTGAAAAGACCATCATTTCCTCCTTGCATGGCTGGAAAAAAAAATCTTTCCAAAAGCCATTAAGGGATAGTTTGTTTGTCATGACCTCTCTTTGCATTATATCAAAGTTACATCTAATTAGAGTGAGATAAAGAGGAAATGGTGTATTACACTAAAAAGTGTGTGTTTGTGTGGGTGGGGGATATATACAGGGGGAAAGGCTGCCTTAGATTTGGGTCACTTACAGAAGTGGTTCACTGCTTTCACTAGAAATGGCTTCAGTACAGTTCAAGGGAGATTCAGATACATCGGCCTCTAAAGATCTGGCTGCAATACATATTTTCTACGCTTTGATGTACTTATTTGGGAGTTGACCTGCACACTGTACGACTCCACTCTGCTTTTCTCAGCCTCCCAGAGGACTTGCAAAGCAAGAAGAAGGGAGGATAAGTACGGTAGACACTGGGCCTGCTTAGACAGCAAGGCAAGGCTGCCTCCTAGTGGGAGTTCCCTAACAGTTAAAAATGTACATACAACTCTTTCTTTAAAAAAAAGTTCATTAAGCAGCTTGGGAGGTCAAAACTGAATTACATCTTTAGACTCTCATGGGAGCATCAATATACAGTACTGTAGTTTTAGACTAAAATACAGTTTATGGCAGGAATCCACTCCATGCACTATGGTGATGTCTCTCTGGCTTTTCTTCGCAATCGAAGATTCAGGAAGGACTCATCCCGCGCTTTCTGCAAGCGCGCTGATGACTAAAAAGGCCAATCCGAGACAAACAAGTCCGGTTGCAGAAAGCACATCAGAAGGTCTCCTTGGGTGATGTTTTTGGGTTGTGATTCTTTCTCCGTTGTCGTTTCTCTTCAAGACTTGTTCGGCGTGAGTTCTCAAATAAGGCTGCAGCATTGTGCATCTCCATGCCTGCCGATGTGAGGCCAGGGCGGACCACTGTTGGTGATCAATTTGGCTGAGCCTGAGGTGTTGTTTCAGGGAGTCTTTATATCGCTTTTTTGGAGTGCCCCTCTTACGCTGACCCGTGGCAAGTTCACCGTAGAGTAGTATTTTTGGGAGGCGATGGTCCTCCATCCTAGAAACGTGCCCTGCCCAGCGCAGCTGCGTTCTCAATATCATGGCCTCAATGCTGGTGATCCCTGCTTGCTCAAGGACAGCAACATTCGTCACATAGTCAGTCCAGTGTATATTTAGGATTGTGCATAGGCAGCGCTGATGAAAGCGTTCAAGGAGTCGTAGGTGGTGGCGATAGGTGACCCATGTTTCAGATCCATAAAGAAGGATAGACAGTACGATGGCTCTATACACACTGATTTTTGTGCTTTGCCTCAGGTGTTTATTGTTCCAGACTCTTTTGTGAAGTCTTCCAAATGCTTTGCTAATCTGTGATCGATCTCTTTGTCAATCTTGGCATCTGAGGAGATGATGCTTCCCAGGTAGGTGAACTGCTCAATGGACTTGAGCACAGATTTGCCGACGGCAATGTGGGGATGGTGGTGTTCGTCCTGTGGTGCAGGCTGGTAAAGATGTAACCACCACTGAAGACAGTATACAGTTGTCCCTTCACATTTGCTGGTGTTTGGTTCTAGGGCCCCCCATGAATACCCAAATCCATGAATACTCAAGTCCCATTAGATGCAATGGCATAGCAAAATGATGTCCCTTATATAAGATGGCAAAATCAAGGTTTGCTTTTTGGATTATTATTTTTTAAAAGAACATTTTCAAGCCATGAATACTTAAATCTGTGTATGCCAAATCCGTGAATGTGGAGGGACAACTGTAGTGGCAGGAAGAAAAAGACCACAGGTACAGTGGCTGTGGAGGGAAGGTATTAGAGAAATGGGCATATTTGGGGCTGGCAGAGTTTGACTGGAAGCCTGCTAGCAACATGTGTGCATTGTCTGGCTGATGTATCTATGTCAGTGGTTCTTAACCTGTGGTCTGTGGACCCCCAGGGGGCCATGATGTCCTCAGAGGGGGTCCATGAGGGCTTGAAGGCTGCTTAGCCCATGTGGCAGGAGCTGAGGCAATGGCTGGTTGGCTTGTCCTGTGCGTTGCTGTTCAATCCACTCCAGTCACAAATTTGCAGGAAGAAGCAGGAGAAAAGTCTTCCCTCCCCTCCAGTGTCTCTGAGGGAAGGTTTAATGGATGGTGTAATTGTGTTGTTGTTGTTGTTGTTGGGGTTTTAAATCTTGAGTTAAGTCTTGGGGGTCTGTGGCAACAAAAAGCTATTTAAAGGGGGGCCAGGTAAAGAAAAGGTTAAGAGCCACTGGTCTATGTCTCTGGGTGGAGCACAAGGTGCTATGTTGCTTCTGTGCGATTTCCAACTCCTCACCCAGCTGTCAAGGCCTGGGAGGGGCGGCTGCTGCTCTTACCAGTTGGCAGTGGAAGAAGGAAAGAGGGAGTTCAGATGATTAAATTCTGAGGGAAAGGAATAGGAAGGGACACTCCACCTGGGAGTGTGCTCCCATTTTCTTTCTCCTCTGAGCCAAGATGAGCTGCTTCTTCATTGTCTGGTTTGCCTCCTCACTCCCTCCATTCCCCATCAGGAAGCAGCATCAGCAGTAACTCTTCCCAGGGCTTCACTGCTTTGGACAAAGAAGATTTTGAACAGGGCACAAAGAGCTAGAGGGTAGCCCCTTGTACTCCATCCAAAAAAAGACATTTGCAGGGGATGAGAACAGAACTGCATAGGCAAAACATTATGTTCCACTTGTGTGATGTAATATTTCCGTCCACGTCTGCCTTTCCTTGCCATCGTCGAGTGACCCCAGAATAGGGGGAGCCACTAGTATAGTGCTCTGACAGGATTCTGGCTTACGACATCTGTACAACAGTAAGCAGAGGAAATAATAAGAGGGGGAATGGATCATAGAATCATAGAGTTGGAAGACACCACAAGGGCCATCTAGTCCAATCCCCTGCCATGCGGGAATACACAATCAAAGCACTCCTGACAGATGGCCATCCAGCTTCTGTTTAAAAACCTCAAAAGAAGGAGACTCCACCACACTCCCAGGCAGCATTTTCCACTGTCGAACAACTCTTACCATCAGGAAGTTCTTCCTAATGTTTAGGTAGAATCTCTTTTTCTGTAGTTTGAGTCCATTGCTCTGTGTCCTAATCTCTGGAGCAGCAGAAAACAAGCTTGCTCCATCCTCAGTATAACATCTCTTCAAATATTTAAACATGACTATCATGTCAGCTCTTGACCTACTCTTCTCCAGGCTAAATATACCCACTCTTCATAGGGCATGGCTTCCAGACCTCCCACCATTTTGGTCGCCCTCCTCTGAACATGTTCCAGCTTGTCAATATCCTCCTTGAATTGTGGTGCCCAGAACTGGATACAGGATTCCAGGTGAGGTCTGACCAATGGAATGGAAGAACAGGATGGGGTGGGATGGGGAAAAGGAGAGTAGGTCAGGAGATGTCATTCATTCATACACATATACATACACATGCACACACACACACACACGAACAAAGAGGAATTCAGTGGCCGAAATCCTACATTGGGCTTTTACAGCATACATCTCCACATCTGTAGTTTGTCATTGATTTTGCTATATAAGCCTTGGGTTGAATGGCACTATTACACAACTGAATGCATATGTGTAACTTAAGGGGCATCCACATGCTCATCCGCATCTGCATGCACATCTGCATGAACAATGGCACCACCTGTGCAACTCCACTTCTGCCACATTGCACTGAGTACAGATATTCAGCATCAGCATGTCCATCCACTTCAGTAACGGATCATAAACAAGCATAAGATACCTACAAGTATCTTGAAATGAGTAAGCCAACTTACTGTTTAATGTTTAGTTCATTATGTGCAATTCAACTGGAATTTGTATAGGTCTGGCATAGGTCTGCATCCTCAGAGTGACCCCAGTAGGGTTACAAGTCCTGTGATACCTCTTTCTACTAAATGTTTATACAAATTATAGACAATTCCTGTCAACTAAGTGCTGCAAGATGTAACATTGCTTATCAAGTGAAGGCTTTGCTTCACTGGCAGATCCCATGTTGCCCAGCCAACATGGTTGGTGGGGATTCTGGGAATTGTAGTCAAAAGAGAAACTTTTGCTGGCTGTGATCGCTAGTCCACTTCAACTTCCTACAGCAGCATTTCATGGCCAATGCAGATGGGAAAAGGAAGACCCATCATTAGGAGTTGTGTTCTATTGATTAACTGATCCACAAGGTAGCTTTAAGGACTGAGGGTGTTTAATAAATTTATTTTGTGCAGACAGGATCAACAGATAGTTTAGTAGCTAGTTGACACCAGGTTTGGTTGTATCTGGATGAAGTCAGGGTTATCTGTTGCTGTTAAGGTAGAGAGAGACATTAAAATTATTGTCTAGCTTCCTGACTGGTGTGTCCACTAAGCCTTATATACCATATTACATGCCCTTCCCCCCCAATCCAGAGTTCATGGATTTCAGCTACAGTAACTTTGGTAAGCTGAAAAATTCCAGTAAGAACCTCTATGACTAGTTTTAAACTACCTTAAGGGTTTAACCTGTACAATTCTAGAGGCACAAGGAGAACAAAAAATAAAATAAAATACAGCAACTCACTAATTTAAGGCTGAAATAAAATGTAATGTGCAAAGTCCTCAGTCACAGCAATGCATATGTGTCAGGTAAAAGTAGTTAAATTAACTGATGCTACCTTTATGACATAGACTTACAATGGGAAAGGGAAAAAGAATAGCAAATTATTTTTGTACAAATGTTATTCTGTTATTCTCCACTTTGTTCCTTGGATTTGCTGAAAAATTAACTATAGAAAAAGGAATTCCACTCAGGGACAAGGGGATTTCCATCAGATAATGGCCCATCGACCAAGCATTAGCCAAACAGACACTAATCATCCTTGCATTTCTATACCCATAAACTAGCCATTCAATTACACAAATGTACATATACTCCCCAACAGGAGTTCACAATATATAAACTCCACACGCACTCCTACCTAACCAATCTCTGAAGATGCCAGCCACAGATGCAGGGGAAACGTCAGAAAGGAAGTTTTCCAGAACACGGCCTCGCAGCCAAGAAAAAAAAAAACACAAAGAAAATCTATGTTTGGATTTTTTTGGCTGGAAGCAGGTAATTGTTTTTGGAAGAGAGTTGACAATGGTTTCCTCTCAGCCTACAATGTGTGTACTATGATGGGTACCATCCAATCACTCATTTATTAGGCTGACTGCAGGGCTTGGACTATACGAAGGGGGAAAAACAGACTGCTCTACAGTAATAGCAAGTCACAGCAGATGTGACCTGTCTTAGGTCCCGTCTACATGATTTAAATAATACGTACAGCGTGCGGAAGTTCGCGCTTTGGTACAAACGGCTGTTCGGATGCACACGAATGCAAAAGAGAGGGGGCGGTTTTCCACCCTGAAATAAGCACACACGGCATTCGGGAGGGAAAGCGGATTGCAAAGAGAAATCCGTACACCGTTCGGATGGCTGATGGGTCTGTACGGTCCGTTCACACACATACGAACAGGCAGGGTAATCTGATTGGCTGGCCAAGTAGAGGGGCGGGGCTAGCACAGAGGGGAATTGGGAGTGGCCGCCATGTTGGCTTCCCGGCTAGCGAGCGTCCAGTAAGTCTGTGAATTTATATGTTTGTTTATTTTTATTTTATATTGTAAATATGGAAAACCGACTGTCCACAAACCAGGAACCTTTAAAAAAAAAAGTGGTGGGAGATTTAAAACTGCTGCTTGGCTTGCTTGCTGCAGCCAGCTTCAGGAAGAGGGAGTCATACAGTTTAGGGGAGTTTAAAATCGTATAGCCAGTTCGTATGCATACGAACGACAGGCTGTTCGTATTTTTTGCCCCCCATACAGATTTTTTGATGATCATATAGCCGCACCCTCAATGTTTTTACAGCCCCCATACAGAGTGAATTCACTTGAGTTCTTAAATCTGCTGCCGCTGAACTTTTTTTTTTTTAAAAAACTATTTCTATGGTGCATACAAGCAAAATTCCACCTTTCAAAAAAAGAGAAAAAGCTAGCACAAATCCCTGTTTATCAGCTTAGCGATTGCTTGCTAAGGTGAAAATCCAACATGGCGGCAGTGGGTGCTTGGCCTGTAACCAAGCCCTTGCACTCATCTGACCAATCAGGTTTGTGCTTTGTCTTGTATGGGGAATTTTTACAAGTGAAAATGCGCATGTCACGGGAGCTTTTTTAAAAGTCGGGAAAAGCTGTGAATGCTTTTCTTGCATAGTTCTTTCTCTTTTGGGGCCGCCTTCTTCATAATACGAGACAATGCAGGATCCCATTAAGACAGCTCATATTCCAGGCAAATTCTGTGAGGAGTATTTTCACCATATAGACAACGTCCTGGTTAACATTTGGTCACACGAAAAAAACGAAGAAATTGTTAAGCCATAATGGGAATTCATCCATGTTTGACTGAGATGCAAGGCAAAGTTTTGGTGAAGATGCCACCCTGAAGCTGAGGGAATAAACAAGACACAAGATATATGTGCCTGTGGCAGAGGTACTTCATCAGGATATTTGATGGAGTGTTTTAGGTCGTTATCCAAGGGTGGTTCCCAGTTTCAAGTTGAAAAGTTGAAATTTCAAAGGTGGGGCTTTCTAGAAACAAAAAGGGGGGCTTCATTGGGAAATTTTTTTAAAAGAGATGTGTAACAGGAGAGAGCTTTCTGAAGCACTTCTGCTAACATTCCTAATGCAAGGGAAAAGGTGATAAATCAGAAGAGGGCGAAGTTCCTGAGTTCAAAAATTCCTGAGGTTAAAAGAGGATGGGAAAATGGGAGTGGGGGTTTCTAAGGAACTTCTGGTAAAATTCCTGAGCTGAGCAATGGGGAAGCAGGAACCCATGGACCCACTTTGAAGTATTAGTTACACACCCTGGCAGTGCCAGGTTCATTTCAACTAGTTATTAAATAAAGCCAATATTACAAAAAATCCATTAGTTTCAAGGGCTCATTCATCCAAACAACACAAAACCCAAGCACAATATAGACAAAGGGGATTGCATCGTATTTCATAGAATCACAGAACTGTAGAGTTGGAAAGAACCCCAAGAGTCATGTCATTCAAGCCCTGCCAGTGTAGGAATCTAGAGCAAAAGCATCCTTGATAGGTGGCCATCCAATTTCTGATTAAAAACCTCCAAAGAAGAAAACTTCAGCACCTTCCAAGGCAGTCCATTCCACAGCTGAACAGCTCTTATTGTCAGAAAGTTCTTTCTAGGGTTTAAACAAAATCTACATTCTTGTACCATCTGCCCAGGTTTGGGATTAGAGTTTTCCTTCTCCTAGGACGGTTACCATAAGGCTAGAGAGCCCATCCTGCCCTTTGACGCTCTTTGTCAGACCCTTCGGTTTTGACCTGTCTGGCAAGGGAGACCCTACCAGTGGCTATTATGCCACCGCCAGCATAGCTCAAAACATCATTAGGGTATGCAAGCCTCTCTCCCACGACAAGGGGGCATCAACAAAATAGTACTCTACGGTGAACTCACCACGGGTCAGCGTAAGAGGGGCGCTCCAAAAAAGCAATACAAGGACTCCCTGAAACAACATCTCAGGCTTGGCCAAATTGATCACCAACAATGGTCCGCCCTGGACTGACATCGGGAGGCATGGAGACACACTATCCACAATGCTGCAGCCTTATTTGAGAACTCACGCCGAACAAGTCTTGAAGAGAAATGGCAACGCAGAAAGAATCACAACCCGGTAACATCACCTGAGGAAACCTTCTGCTGTGCTTTCTGCAATCGTCTATCTCGGATTGGCCTTTTTAGTCATCAGCGTGCTTGCAGAAAACGCGGGATGAGTCCTTCGTGAATCTTCGTTTGCGAAGAAAAGCCAGAGAGAGAGAGACATTCTTGTGATTTGAATCAATTGGCTTGTGTTCTCATCTCCAGAGTAGAAGAAAACAAGCTTGCTCTGTCTTTTACATGACAGACCTTTGGGTATTTAAAGATGGCAATTATATCACTTCTCAGGGCCTGTCTACACTGCATAAATACAGCAGTTTGACATCACTTTATCCACCATAGCTCTTTCCTATGGAATCCTAGTATTAGTCGTTTGGTGAGGCACCAGAGTTCTCTGATAGAAAAAGCTAAATACCTAAAAAAAAACTACTAATAATTAATAGAAAAAGCTAAATACCTAAAAAAAAACTACTAATAATTAATAATAAGTGAAAATTAATAATAATTGAATACTAAAGTTAAGATTGCCATGCCATCATATTTCCAGTTTCTATGTATGGTTGTGAAAGCTGGACACTGAAGAATGCTGATAGGAAGAAAATCAACTCATTTGAAATGTGGTGCTGGAGAAGAGTTGTATGGATACCATGGACTGCTGAAAAGACAAATAAATGGGTCCTAGAGCAAATCAAGCCTGAACTCTCCCTAGAAGCCAAGATGGCTATACTGTACTTTGGTCATATCATGAGAAGACATGATTCACTAGAAAGACAATAATGCTTGGTAAGGTAGAAAGCAGTAAGAAAAGAGGAAGACCACATTATAGATAGATAGACTCAATCAAGGAAGCCACAGCCCTGAGTCTGCAAGACCTGAGCAGGGCTGTTGATAACAAAGTGACCTGGAGGTCTCTTACTCAAAGTGTGGCCATAAATTGACGTCAACATGATGGCAGTTAACTACAAAAAGCTAGTCATAATACTACAAGTGAGGTCTGACCAAAGCAGAATGCAACAGTACTGTGACTTCCCTTGATCTGGACATTGTACTTCTGTTGATACAGATTGGTATTAGCTTGTTTGGCTGCCACATCACACTATTGAATCACGTTTAGCTTGTAGTATGCTAAGATACCTAGGCTACTGCCACACTGCAGAAATAATGCAGTTTGACACCACTTTAACTCTCATGGCTCCATCCCATGGAATCCTGGGATTTATAGTTTGTTGGAGCACCAGAGCTCTCTGATAGAGAAGGCTAGATATCTCACAAAACTACAAAACCCAGAATTCCATAGCATTGAGCCATGGCAACTAAAAAGATGTCAAACTGCATTATTTCTGCAGTGTGGCAGCAGCCTCAGATCCTTTTCACTACTGTTAAGCCAGGTGTTAGCTATCCTGTTTTTGTGCAGCTGATTTTATTTGCCTAGATATAGAATTCTGATTTGTCCAGATGAATTTCATTTTATCTGCACAACCCCCCCTGCCAGTTTTTCAATCTGTTATGGTAATCTTTTAAAGCCATTCATAATGCAACAATTATCCACTAGTTAATACACTTAGCTATACATGAATTAATAAAACAATCATAAGATGTAACCAAACACACACTTCCTGATCTTCTGGAGAAAAGTATAACTGCAGCAAAGTATAACCACAAGAAATGGCCGGTGACAGATGCTCCACTATAGAACTGGAAGGGAATGTTTTGTGTTTGTTTTTGCTAAAAGTATGCCTAGAGGATATTATAGAATAGCTTGGGAAAAAAAGAGTCAAGAAATCAAAAGTGTGTTCAAAGCCATTTCCCCCTTTCCTTCTGTGCAGGGTTGCAACTATTCTCACAGTAGGAAGGAAATATATTGTTAACTTGCCTTTGAGAAACCGTAGGGAAGCTGTTGGAGATTCAGAGAATGTCACAGAAGCTTCCCATTTCATATAGGCTGCTAGGAAATATATATATATATATATATATATATATATATACCAGAAATGTAGGTTTCTATGATTTAGAGACAAATCAAGGGACCCACAGATGGGAGTTGCCTCAAAGGCAGGGGCGACTCATTCAGAACCCCTCTTAATAGTAATAAACTTAGATTTATAGATTGCCTTTCATCCCACCAAAAATTCCAACTCATTTTAGAAACTCAGCCAACTGTTAGGCAGGAAAATGCCTTATTCACCAAGGCAGAAGATGGATGATGGTTCTTTCCCCAGGGAGTTAACCAGGTAGGATTCAAGCATCATCCCACCATCCACCTCCCAGATGCAGAAATTCATGCCACTATTGTCTTTGTTCACCAATGTGGCAGATTTTCACAGCACCTCTAAAACCCGTTTGGGCAATGACTGTTGTATGACAAACTGAATGAGTGTTACCTACCTTGGTAGCCTGCATTTTGGAATATCAAATAGTTGGCTATATTTAATAATTTGGCTAAGGTGGCCATCCAAGTGGTGACAGGTAAATCAAGGACCCCCTAATACCAAGGTGGGATTCATGCAAGACCAAGGGAAGGGCCTTTTGGAAATTCCCCAAAACAAAACACTCAAGTAAGACTCAACACCTGGAGGTGAGTCAACCACTAATTCACTCAATGATAACAAGAGACCTTATTGCTTGTGAAACAGGATTTTCCTCTCCCATTCCCTTCCAACAAAAGACCTTGCCTGTTTACTAAACAATTCCAAAACTATCAATCATTAGTGATTGTTAACTCTTTCAGAGTACCCATTATTTTGGCCTGGGAACCTCCAAGAACCATTGTATTTCACTCACAACTGTAGGGGAACTATTAATAATAATAATAATAATAATAATAATAATAATAATTTTTTATTTTTAACCCACCCCTCTGCTCAGCAATCAGGGTGGCATACAACAAGATTAAAACAATAGCAAGTTAAAACAGTCCTTCCCAATCCTAACCCTCCCACCCCTTAAAACTAAATTAAACTAATAGAGAATTAAAACAAAGATAAAATACAATACAATATAAATAAATAAATAACGGCAATAGTGGCAAGGGGGCGGGTAGCAGTCAGCTCCACTTGAGCCAGGAAGTTATTCTGGGAAGGCCTGCCAGAAGAGATCCGTCTTTAGCGCTTTCTTGAAGCTATCAAGAGTAGTGATAAGACAGATCTCATCCGGCAGGCCATTCCAAAGTCTGGGAGCCATAGAAGAGAAGGCCCTCTGGGAGGTCTGCGACAGCCTAGTTTTCATAGGCTGCAGCAGGTTCCTCCCAGAGGACCGAAGTGTGCAGAGGGATCATATGGGATGAGGCGGTCCCGGAGATAAGATGGACCCAAGCCATGTAGGGCTTTAAAGGTTAACACCAACACCTTGTACTGTGCCCGGAAACTGATTGACAGCCAGTGGAGAGATTTAAGCACAGGTGTTATATGCTATCTCCTAGATGTACCCGTAATTAACCTGGCTGCCATATTTTGTACAAGTTGAAGTTTCCGGGTTAGGCACAAGGGTAGCCCCATGTAGAGTGAGTTACAGAAATCCAAACGTGAGGTTACCAAAGCATGTACCACAGTTTTCAGATCCCTTGTATCCAGGTAAGGGCGCAGCTGGCATATCAGCCGAAGCTGATAACAGGCACTCCTGACCGTCGCACTCACCTGGCTAGTCATGTGAAGTGATGAATCTAGGAGTACCCCCAGACTGCGAACAGAGTCCTTAGAGGAGAGTGTGACTCCATTCAAGACTGGAAGTTGTATTCCCAGACCTGGTTTTGGGCCTGTGACTGTCAGTACCTCCATTTTGTCTGGACTTAGTCTCAATCTATTTTTCCTCATCCAATCCATTACCACTCTAAGACAGTCATTGAGAGGAGAGAGACCATCTGAAGTCTGAGCTGACGATCTGGTCATGGAGAAATATATCTGAGTGTCATCAGCATACTGATGACACTGAGCTCCATGCCTCTGGATGATCTCTCCCAGCGGCTTCATATAAATGTTAAATAGCATCAGGGACAGGATGGCACCCTGAGGGACGCCACAATTAAGCTCAATTCTCGAAGAGCAACTGTCCTCGAGCCTCACCCTCTGGGATCTGCCCGAGAGAAAGGAACGGAACCACAGCAGAGCAGTGCCTCCATTTCCTAACTCTCTCAGGCGATCCAAGAGGATGGAATGATCTATAGTGTCAAAGGCTGCTGAGAGGTCCAAGAGCACCAGCAGGGTCACACTACCCCTGTCGATGCTCAGGCGGAGGTCATCGGTTAGAGTGAGCATGGCAGTCTCAACTCCATATCCTATCCTGAAGCCAGTTTGAAATGGATCAAGGTAATTGGTTTCATCCAAGGCGGCTTGGAGTTGGGAAGCAACTGCCCTCTCGATCACCTTGCTTAAAAAAGGTAGCAAGGACACTTCTCTCTAATTGTTCCTGTCCAGGGGGTCCAGGGAAGGTTTTTTCAGGAGTGGCTTAACCGCCTCCTCCTTTAAACAAGATGGTACGATACCTTCCCTGAAGGACACATTGATTGTGTCCCGTAGGAATACTCTCAACGCATCCCCCCCAGATGACCAGCTAAGATGGACAGGGATCAAGAGGGCAAGTTGTCTGCTTCACTCTTCCAAGGAGCCTGTCCACATCATCGGTACTCACCGATTGAAACTGATCCAGTAAAATGACATCAACGGAGTTGTTGGACAGCTCATCTATGGATTCTGTCAGAACATTGGCGTCCAAGTTGTATATTATCCGAGAGATTTTATCTGCAAAGTGGATGTTAAATGCATCACAGCAGGCTGTCACCAGGTTAAGTAGGGGGTTTGGTGCAGGAGGAGCCTGCGTCAGCTCCCCCACCACCTTAAACAACTCTGCTGGATGGGACTCTGCAGATGCAATACATGCAGAGCAGAAGGATCTCTGTGCTGCACGTATTGCCTCCCGATAGGAATCAAGATGCTTCCTATGGTGAGTTCTGTCGGATAAGAGTTGAGTCTTCTGTCACTTGCACTCTAGCCATTGTCCAGTTCGCTTCATCCTCCTAAGCTCCTCTGTGTACCAGGGCTTATGATTAGAGGTGGGCTGGAAAGGACGCTTGGGAGAGATTGTGTTGATAGCCTTGGTAAGATCAGTGTTCCAGATGCTGACCAAAGCCTCGACAGAATCACCAGCATTACCAACCATTAAACCCTCTAGGGCTTTCTGGAAACTAATTGGTTCCATTAGCCTTCGAGGGCGGACCGTTCTAATGGGTCCACCACCCCCGGAGGGGCAGACAGTGGCTCTTAGTTCCATCTTGACCAGGAAGTGATCCGTCCATGACAATGTGGAGGTTTTTGTAACTTCCGCCCACGGATATTCCTGTTCCGTACTGAAGATTGCATCGAGGGTACGACCTGCACAATGTGTGGGCCCGTCAACCAATTGGGATAGGCCCATGTTTGTCATGGTTTCCATGAACTCCTGAGCCGCACCGGTTAGATTTGACACGCTGGTCTCAAGTGGAATGTTAAAGTCGCCCAAAACCAAAAGTCTGGGTGACTCCAACAACTCAGAGATCAGCTGGGTCAGCTTGGTTAGGGAGTCTGTTAAGCAACGGGATGGCCGGTATACCAACAGAATCCCCAAACTATCTCTGGTTTTCAGGCTAAGGTACATGCACTCGATGCAAGCTGTTTTCTGGATAGGCTTCCTGGTCAAAGTTAAGTTGTTTCTATGAACCAAGGCCACACCGCCCCCCCCGCCCACTTTCCCTTATCTGCTCGCTGACCGTATACCCAACCGGGAGAGCCCGCGCCCATGTCGCAGTGCTGGCATCTCCCAGCCAGTTCTCGGTAAAGCATGCCAGATCAGCGGCCTCATCCACTAAGAGGTAATGTATAATATGAGCCTTATTTTTAACCAACCTGGCATTGCAAAGGAGCAGAGTAAGGGGCTGTGGAAAGGATGGTACGCTCTCCAAATTATTCTGGGAAACAGAGTGAACTGAAGAAGGGATAGATATTAAGCATCGATCCCTTCTTCTTTTGTAACATTTCTTCACTCCGTTGCCGCCATACCTTCCCTTCCCCCACACAACCTCAATTGCTGCACCCAGACCATTCCCAGTTCCATTATATGGTGGTAATGATAAATAATCATTGTAAGCAGTTCTTATAGCTTCAGGATGGAAGAAGAGGGCGTGGCTCTCAGGTGAAAGCTCACCTTCTCCAGCCAAGGTCTTGACTTTCAGCTGGTAAGCAGTTCTTATAGCTTCAGGGTGGAAGAAGGGGCATGGCTCCGAAGCAAAAGCTCACCCTCCCCAGCCAAGGTCTTGACTCTCAGCTAATGAGCAGTTCTTGTAACTTCACGGTGGAAGAAGGGGCTTGGCTCCCAAGCAAAAGATCACCCTCCCCAGCCAATTTCATATAAATATCACCCCCAAACACCACTAAATTGTCTTGAGCTTCTCCTTCTATATCCATGCTGCCAGTTTGCTCCTAGATCATCCAAATGCAACTCTGAGCCTCTGCTGCAGGACAGGTGTCGTATCACCTATCATCTCACTCTGTTCTCCTAGCCAAATACTTCCTACTGCTTTCATTAGCTGGGACCTTTTCATCAATGTATACCAGTACTAACTGCAGACAATTCCAGAATGAAGTGAAATAAAGTATTTTTATTGGGAATAACATAAAAAGGATTCACACACACAACACATGTTCCTAAGAACCACACAAGACTATTGAGAAGTAAGGCAGAAAGGCTGGATAGAAGGATAGATTTGGGAGATAGGGTGATTTTTACCAGTCTTGAAGAGTGGAGTTTTGAAGTACTCAGACTGAAGTCTGAGGGTGTCACTGGAAGTTCTGATTTGGGGGTGCACTGAGAAAGAGAGTGGCTGGGCTCATCCACAGTGGCACACCTAGTTGGAGGACTAATATTTATACCCTGCTTCATATTCTGAAGAGGTGTTTTGGCTAGGACAAAGCCTAGCTGGATTTCCCACCGAGTAAACAAAGGAGACTGAAACTTAGCTCATTGCTGTTAATGGCTGGGAGATTTGAATTAATGAGTTTATGGCAACCTTGCAATGCAGGACAGGAGAGGGGGTCTTGAGGTGAGATTTCCTTGGGATTGGGGTTGGGAAGGTCACTTGATTGTTTAGGTTGGGTGACTCATTGTTGAGGTGCCCAAGAAGGAATTAGCACATACCCCCTTAATGGCTTTGTTTACCAGTGGCTTCCTCACAATCCTAGTTTGGGCTTGCTTGCTAAAATATTTTTAAGACACCTTCCCAGATCCTTTTGACCTCCACCTGACCTCTTTTTGGATGACCCTGGTCATCTTGACCCCTTTGAAGTGTCCAATATTTCCAATTTGAGATATTATAGGGAGGAGGTAGTAGGGCATGCTAACATGATGATTTTAATTTCACAAGGCAGGAGGCATTCTGTTCCTAAGGCAGGAAGTATATGTGTGTAGAGACCATTTTCATACATTCAGTTGAAGTTACAGGTGGAAAAGGTGTCAGAAAAAAGCAACGAGCCAATGTTAGTGACATGGGAGCCAGTGTAGCCCTGCTCCTTGCTTGCAAGTTCTGAACTTCAAAGTCCTGTTTTCTGAACTGTGTCCAGTTCTGGGCACCACAATTCAAGAAGGAAATGGACAAGATGGACATTTGGAACAGCATGCCATTAAATAAACTGATTTCTTGCATCCAATGAAGCAGATTTAAGTCTATGAAAACTTATGCTACCAACTTCTTTCTCTCAGTCTGAGGCCTAATCTACATTAGACAAATAATCCAATTTGAAACTGGGTTATTTATCATGGTGCTTTCCTATGGAATCCTGGGATTTATAGTTTTAGAAAGTCTTTAGCCTTCTCTGCCAAAGAGTGTTGGCGCCTCACCAAAATACAAATCCAAGGATTCCACAGGAAGGAGCCATGGCAAACAATCCAGTTTCGAACTGGATTATTTGTGTAGTGTCAATGCAAGGTGCTACAAGATCCCTTTGCACACTGATGTCTTCAGTTCATTCATGCCTCCATTCAGGAACCCAAACAGGTGGGTAGGAAAAGAGTTTCCTCTACAGCATCATAGCAAAGGTGGAGTAGCAAAAAGCAGGTACCAGGAACTGAGAAATTAAGGAGATATCATTAGATAGATAACATTTCTGGGGTTTGTGGTAGATATTAATCTCCTTCATAATCTGCAGAGGTATTTGCAGGATAAGGTTTTCCAGCAGTAGTTTCTTGAGATGACATGGAATCTCAAGAAACTTGATATCGCTGGACTCCTCTCCTAATGCTGAGACTTCCAAAGTCAGATCCAAATCCACATCCAGGGAGAATGTTGTTGTGGTTGTTGTAGCGGTTGTTCCAGTTGGATGCAATTGGATGGCTTAAATTCCCCCTTTAAAAAGTTTTCTTTGCTTCCACAGAGGGGAGCCTCTGGGAATTGTTTATTTGTAGACAAGTAAAGAGAGGTTTTTATCGGGTAGCAAAAATACAGCTCAGTTTTGTTGCCGTATTTCTCAGCTTTTGTTTTGAGAGATTAACCTGTACAAGAAAAGCACTTTAACGGAACATCGCTGTTTTATGAACACAGCCCAAGGAGATCTCTATGCAGTATTTATATGTTCTCCTCAATTACTGGAGTGCAAAAGTTCTGATGATTCAGCAGGAAAAAAGCATACAGATTGTCTCCCACTAACTCTTTGCTCCATTAAGATCCGGCCAGGGGGACCCAAATCTATACTTAGAGCTCAGCCTTATATTCCCTTTAGGTTGTTCTTTTTTCAGCACAGTGAAAAGAAGAATGTTATCTGCTGCTGGGTTGAAATACAGACGGACTAATGAAGCATAGCTAAAGGGAACAGCAATGGTTTGTGGTCCTCTAAATGGCAGCCCCTCCTCCCATTGCCAGAGATGCATCAGCTCAGCACTATTAAAAGGCTGGTTCTAGTTTCTGCACTGAGGAAATTCAAATGCTATACATTTGGAATACATTATGCAAAGGGTGTTTGTGTACAACCCCATCTGTGTAATTCTATTTGGAATGGAGTGCCTTCCGAAGAAAGTGCTACAGGTGGGAGGAAACTCAGGAGGCAAAATAACAGCATCCTAATGGCTTGACTTCGTCAAATGAAGGACTTTTTCAGACATCAAAAAAACAACGCAAGCAGCCTCGCCACGTTGCAAGGCTGCAGCGCTGCAGGGCATCCCTTTTGGATGACGCCCGTCCCTGCCGGTACTGTTGCGGTACCGCAGGGATATTTGAGTGTAATATTTTGGCGATTTTTACTCACGAAAGTTGATCGTGAGCAAAAATCGGCAAAATATTAAACTCAAATGTCCCTGCGGTACCGCAACAGTACCGGCAGGGACGGGCGTCATCCGACAGGGATGCCCTGCAGCGCTGCAGCCTCGCAACGTGGCGAGGCTGCTTGCGTTGTTTTTTTGATGTCCGAAAAAGTCCGAACTCTTCTTTAAAGCAAGTCCAGGTGGAAGATTCCTGAAATTACATATTTTCATACTATGGGATGGAGAAGGGAGAAGAATAACTCACTGGTTGGTTGCGGTGGCAGCTGTTAACTTGCATGCCAAAGGGTTAGTGAATCTGTGCTGGGTTTTAGTTTGAACTTTTAAAGGAGATAATCCAAACTGCTGAACCTATTTTGGGGATAGGGTTAAGTAGCTTGGATAGTTTCTTTAGAGTTCAAAATAAAATCTGGAGTAGATTCATTGCATGACTGACTGTCAGGATCGTCCTGGTCGTGGCCTTTTCCTGCTAAGTTCTGTTCTGTTGTATCACTTTCTGGCTAATTGTATTTGCATTCCTCTGTACTTGTTAATGAGTATGTAGTCTAACTGTGAAAAGGGAGTATCTGCTCTATGGACTTTTTCGGATGGAAGAAAAGTAACGCTAGCAGCGTCGCCAGGTTGCGACGCTGCAGCGCAAGAGGGCGTCCGTTTCGTTCTAACTGTGAAAAGGGAATATCTGCTCTATGTCTGTAACTGTCTTTTAAAACTGTTACCAGGATTCAGCCCTCGGAAAAGTGGGTTGAGTCTGGGTATGATGGGAACTGAGAGTGGGGATGATGGAAAACCAATGACTATATAGCCCACCAGATTTTGTAGATTGTAGAAGGATTTTATTTATTTATTTTAAAAAAAATATTCAAGTATTCAAATTCATAAACAAAAGCACAAGCACAAGCACAAAAACAAAAAAACCATACAAATATAAAACACACAACAATTAATAAGGTAGCACAGTATACCCATTCACCCTCCCCACAATAAAAAAAATCAAAAGACTTCCCAGATATTCCCTGTTTTATAATTAAAGCGTATTAGCTCCACCGCTCTTGTCTACCATTATCCTTATCTAATCTATCTGGTTACCAAACTATGAATCTGCATGCCTTTCATTATCACATTACCTCCCAACTACAAAGTATATGTATATAAATAATAATAATAGATAGATGATAGATAATAAGAAGGCTTTTAGTATACTGTTTGTTAAGTTTCATTCTGAGCAACAAACATATAGGATTAGCTCTTTGGATTACTGTGAAAATAATTTTTTTTTCCCTGTTCACTGAGTCTGGAGAAGCCAGTACATGAGACCTCCAATACTTCTAGCCATTGGCTTCCTATGACAATCAGCAGTCCTGGCATTTGAAGTAATATGTCCACACACCAGCCAGCCCACATGGTTTCTGGATCTTGGCTACTATGCTGAGATTCCAGTCATGCAGAAGCATGAGGTTCCAGGCAGGCCCAAGATCTTTTGCTGCCCGAGGCAAAAGATAACATGGCACGCCTCCAATCAGTGTACAAAGTAGGGATATAAATCTTAACTTATATCGTTTCCATGTGCAAGAACAAATAGTATTTTATTTCCAATTCCATGAAAACAAGAAGTTTTCTGCATAATCTTCAAGCATTATTTGTATGTCAGGACTTGGTAAATAAGTTGCACAAAAATACATGGTTTTTTTTCTGTGTAAATATCCATTCTGGAGCAGAAAATGTGTTTTTTTGCAGAAAAAAAGTATCTTGTGCAGTATACACTGATGTCTGTATGAAAAAATACTGCTTTTTGCACAGGAAATTCATTGTGCAAGAATCAGTGTCTTTATGAAATTTGCTGGTACCTACTCTGAAAAAGTTTTTCTTTGCAAAAAGCAGTATTTTTTAAATGCAGCGATTACTGGAGGGGATTGCAAAGGCCATCTAGTCCAACCCCCATCCTGTAGGAATATATAATTAGAGCACTGCTGAAAGATGGACATCCAATCTGTTTAAAGACTTCTGTAGAAGGAGAGTCCACCACCATCTATGGTAGCTTATTCCACTCCCATACAGCTTTTACGTTTTAAAAAAAATCTTCCTCATGCTTAGACTGAATCTGTTCTTGTAATTTGAATCCATTGGTTCACATTCTAGTTTCTGGAGCAGCAGAAAACAAGCTCACTCCATTTTCTGCATGACATCCCTTTTGGTAATTATATATGGCTATCCTCTGTCTTCTTTTCTGCAATCTAAACATGCCCAGCTCCCAAACTGTTCAATATAGGGCTTGCTTTCTAGACCTTTTACCATCTTGGTTGCCATCCTTTGAAAATATTGCACATTGTCAATATCCTTCCTCAGCTGTGGTGGCCAGGGACACGGTATTCCTGGTGAGGTCTAACCAAAGCAGAATAGCCCTGCAAGTTTCCTCAATCTGGATACTATGCTCCTGTTGATGCAGCCTAGGCTGAATCTACATGAGGGCTGTATCTCAGCTCTACTGCATAGTATCCTGCCCTGGTTTGACCCCTTTTGAGACCACATGCACCTGTTTTAATCTAAACTGAAATCAGTTTGGAAAGCCACACAGGACCCCCATCATGTAGCCACACTGGTACAACTGGGTGTTTCTACTGTGTGCATGTGTTCCCCATATCGGTTTATGTCTGGTCACATGACTGGAACAAGCAGGGGGGTTGTTCCCACTATGTACGTGCATATTTGCTTGTTTCCTTTCTTTTTGTCTGCTCACCTGCACTCCCATTGGATTGGGTGCATACTCGGGCAGTTTCCTCAGACCACACATGTGTTGCCTCTGCCCTATCTAATTTGCTGCCTTGTTTGTTAAATTTAATTTCCAGGAAAGTGGGTGTAGGATTGATGGCATATGGTGAAACCTTATAAATGCCTACTTAGATGTAAGTCCTACTGAATTCAGTAGTGCTTACTCCCAGGAAAGTGTTTTATAGTTTTTGACTCCATGAGCCCCTACACCCTGTCTCCCTACTCAAAGTGACATTTAAAGGCAAGCAAATATCCAAAGATCAAAGTTACAAACTTCATCTGTTTCTGGAATAGAAACAAGGAGAATTTGTATTGTCCTTTCCAGCATTTCATAGAGCCTGAGAGACACATCTCTGGTGACTCTGTGCCACCCATTGGCCAGCTTGTTAAGCAAATCACTGTGTGGTGTGAAAATCCACACGTATCTGTGATCTTACTGTGGAGAATTTTAAAGTAGCTCAGATCGGCAAAGCAAGAGGTCTTGTAACTGAGCAGTATCTTTTAATCCTGTGTATCCAGTACTCACTGGGAAAGAGCCAGAAGAGTCCAAAACTGACCTTGGAAAACTTTATTGAAAAGGAATTGAAACTGCATTCACACAACATGCATCCACTCAGCGCACTCACAAGAACTATCGAGGAAAAGCAGGAGAAATCTAAAAGATGGGTTAGAATCAGGATGCTTGAGGGGATACTGTACCAATCCTGAAGAGAGGAGCTCCTCATGAGCAAGCATCATGAAGGGAAGTTACTCTTGACTAGGACAAGTGGCAGCCGGAGAAGCGAAAGTGAAAAGGAGGTGTTAGAAGTGCAAGAAGGAGCAGCTAAAGATAGATTTGAAAGGAGAAGAAAATGGGGAGGGAAAATGGGGAAGTGGACTGCTGTAGAGACAGGAGGAAAGTGCTGTCCAGATGCACTGAGTGGAAATTTTGGGGCATACTTATATGCAAAATCCCCTTTGAAGGTGCAATCTAACAAAGGAATTAAGTTGTTTATTGGAAGATTCCCAACCTTAAAGCCATTCCTGACGGAGTAGTGGTCCAGGAAAAGGGCAGTTTTTGGCAGATGAATGACTGATGGCTGTCTCTTTGGAATGCAGAAAGAGTGACCAGTAAACTAGACCTCATTAAATGATGAGATTTCCAGCCTACGTTTGAACTGGGAAGGAGGATGTGTCCTCCTGGCACTTCCCAGGCAAACATGGCATGATTTTGACAAACTTTAAAGGGGTTCTGTTTTACCTTTGTCCAAGATGTGAAACGCTCTGCAGAACTTAGAAATGGCCTGTCCTATTGGCTCATATGTGTGTTGCTACCCTGCTCCAGTCCTGTCTCCACAATGACCTCAGCCCTAGCTTGTTTTTCCATTAGCCATGTAGAGGGCCTGATTGCTTATTGATATCAAAATGTGTATTACAAAAATTATTATAGTTGTCCCCACACCTAATTCCTCCTTGTTCCCAATTTGAGGGTCAAAACACATTTTTAAAAACAATTCTTCTCCCAAACAGCAGAGTAAACTGGAGGTTTTTTGTTTGTTTGTTTGTTTTTAAATTGATACCTCAGGTATTAAAAAGAAGTGGTGTGCAGGTCAAAATGAGAGAAACATTGTGTGTTCCAACACAGCTGAGATTGAGATAGGGACACATTATGTTGCCCATGTAGATTTAGCCTTTGATTGCATCAACTTTTTTGGCTACCATATCACACAATTGACCCATGTTTAACTTATGGTCAACTAATTCCCCTAGTTCCTTCTTTCTTTCCTTTACAGGAATCAGTTTATCATGTTCAAGAATATGGCCTGGAATCCTGTTGGTGCCCTCATGCATCCATATGTTTCCTTATGCAAGCCATTGGACTTGTCTGATGTGGAACATCCATTTTCACTTCAAGATTGTAGAAGCAGACTTGCACATGCAGAGACATGGTACATAAATGAGTACTGTGCATGGATGTACATGTGTATTACACCTGGAGGCATATGCACATTTAGCTATTTTTATTTCTTATGAAAATCAAATAGATAATCACCCCAATCAGCAGGGAATCAAATCCTCTCCTCCAGAGCCCTACTCCAACTGCTGCATCACACTGGCTCCAATTCCAGTAATTTCTACTCAGGGAAAAAAACAGACTGTTCATTACTCAGTACAGAAAGATAGTTGGAACCAGATGTCATTATACTAATCAGGGTTAATTAGCTGATTGCTTCAGTTTATTGATGCAAGGAGGTTCCTCGGTCATTTTCAAAGAGATAGCCATGTTAGTCTGTCTCAGTATAAAAAGAGAAAGGGAAAAGGAGTGTTATGGTTCCTTTTGATTATGATGGGCAGGGGCATGGGAATACTCTGCAGGGCTCAGACCAACAGTACCTGGTTTTCAGGTCCTTTAGAGCTCTAGAGGGTCACCAATGACGTACCATTGTCACCACCATTTTTGGCAGCCTAAAATTATGTGAGTCACTTCTGGCTGTCTAGTAGGGTTTTTTTGGGGGGGGGCTAGTCTGGGATGGGAGCTCTCTGAAACAGCATGAAATAACCCACTGAAGTTGGGGGAGGGTTGTCAGAGCCTTGGGGGATCAGTGGAGATCTTGCACTGGACCCTCCCCCCCAAATAGGTCATGATTGTCATTCCTGCTTTAAGACCAACCATTTGGTTAATTAAGGGCTTGTCTAGATGGGCAATATACCCCATCTTAGAGCCCTGCAGTCCTGACACCATGCTTTTGCCCCATTCTACCCCTGCGCAGTTATCACCACCCATGGGGCTGAGACGGGGGTGGGGGTGGGGAAGCAGGGTAGGGCCCTTTACCATGTTTTTTTTAACACCTGCTTTATTCTGTTCCTGCCTGGGAGGAACAGATTGAGCCCTGCATGTCCACAGGAGCCTGTCCCGGCAGGCCAGCCCTTGCTCCTGCTGGTGGTCTCCCTAACTCTCTCTGAAGCAAGAAGGAGTCCTGCAGCATGTGACCAAGGCTGGTTGCATGTAGGAAGCCTTGGTCACATGTTGTGGGTCAGCTTCCTGCCTTCAGAGACAGCCAGGGAAATAGCAGTGGGGGCTGTAGTGACAGGCCAGAATATACTGGCTCATGTAGATGAGCCTCAAGACAAACCAAACCGTTTAAGATTGATCAATTTATGTCAGCACAAGAGAACTGCAGCCATGGAAAGCTTACAATGAAACCAATTGGCTAGTTTTCAGGGTGCCACAAGATTCCTTTTTCCTAGGCTATTGTTGCTCATCTCCTAGCACCTTCATTTGGTCAGAACGGGAGAGTGGTCAGGGTGGAAATCCTGTCTCACAGGATCCTATGCAGATATTTCCTAAATGTTTTCCATCTCCTTCTCCCCCACCCCTTCTCTCTCTCTCTCTCTGTATATACAGTGGGCCCTTGGTATCCACTGGGCTTTGGTTCTAGGACCACCGCTCCACCCCATCACTACCAAAATCCATGGATGCTCAAGTCCCATTATATACAATGGCCTAGTAAAATGGTGTCCCTTATATAAACTGGCAAAATCAAGGTTTGCTTTTTTTGTTTTTGGAATATTTTCAAGCTGTGGATGGTTTTATCCATGGATGCAGAATCTGTGGATGCAGAGGGCTGACTATAGTACCTGACAGCCCAACCTTCCTGACCACTGGTTGAGAGCTGATGGGAGCAGGAGCTGATTAATATTCTGGAGGGCTAATCATGCCACAGTGCCTGTCAAAGTCAATGTTTCATTTCCCTCCCCCACCAATGGCATTACCCTTCCACTAAACAGAAATGCATGGCTGAACCATACACACATAAACCTACACCCCCACAAAAAATCAGGAGCAGAGGAAATATTATTAAGTATTCTTTCACATCTTCTGGGCAATAATGAATAGTGACAGTTCCTAAAGGAAGGTATTGCTTTAAGCTTGTTTACCGGTTTTAAAATACGGGATGGAAGTTAAAGGAGGAGGAAGGAGTTGTAGTAGATGGAAAGATGCCTCTGAAGACCAAACACAGTGAGTTAAGACAAGGAAGGGCAGATGGGTGAAAGCATGAGCACATGGTACTGTGTGGGAGATATTATGAAGGAAGCAGCTCTCTGTCTGTATCTCTCTGCCTCTCTTTCCTGCCCATTACCACAGCCCGAACATACATTTTCTTCCAGAAAGCTGCATCGGGGGAGTTGCTAGCAAGTGCCACTCGCTCAGGATATGTGAAAACACTGCTGTTAAGAATATTGTGACAAGTTATATGAATCCCCAAGGGTTGCTCCCAGACTTTATCAAGAGTGAAGCAATTGCTCCTTTAGTCATAAAAAATACCTTGGTAGGGGAAGGCTGTAAAAGTCATAAAAGGAATGGTGAGCAGAAGGCATGTTATCGAGTCTTCTTTTTCTTTTCTGTCAGCTGATGATGTTGCTGACAGAAAAGAATACATATATTAATATATATATTAAAAGAGTCAGGTTGTAAGGAGAGAAGAAAATCAATGTGTCTGTGGGAGGGGGGAGACTGATCCTATGGAAATTACTTCATGAAAAGACGTATCCACACTGTACAATTATACCTCTTTAACAGCCATCTGTCTATCCTATGGAGTGTGGAGCTTTGTAGTTTGGTGAGGTCCTTACACTTTTTTTTTTTTTTTTTTTTGCCAGGAGAGTATAAAGTTATAATTCAGGGGAGTGGACTAAAGCATCCCAACTGACTCACTGCACTACATATTCCAGGATTCCATAAAACAGAGACAAAGCTGTTAAAGTGGTATCAAACTGCTATATGTGTGCAATGTAGATATAGCCTTAACTAAGATACCTAAAGAAGACTGACAACACTACCTTTTGCTTGTCTCGAGGGAACGAAGGAATCTAGGAAAGATGTGACCTGGAAAGATGTGAGCAGTGGGGTGCCACAGGGTTCTGTCCTGGGCCCAGTGCTATTCAGCATCTTTATCAATGACTTGGATGAGGGAATTAGGGGCATACTTATCAAATTTGCAGATGACACCAAATTAGGAGGAGTAGCTAATACCCTAGATGACAGGATCAAAATTCAAAATGACCTGGATAGACTGGGGAGCTGGGCCAAAGCTAACGAAATGAAATTCAATATGGAGAAATGTAAGGTACTGCATTAGGGCAGAAAAACGAAATGCATAGATACAGGATGGGGGAGACCTAGCTGAACAAGACTACATGCGAAAGGGATCTAGGAGTCTTAGTAGACCACAAGTTGAACATGAGTCAATGGTGTGATGCGGCAGCTAAAAAGGCCAATGTGGTTTTGGGCTGCATCAATAGAAGTATAGTGTCGAGATCAAGGGAAGCAATAGTGCCACTCTATTCTGCCTTGGTCAGACCTCACCTGGAATACTGTCTCCAGTTCTGGGCACCACAATTCAGAAAGGATATTGACAAATTGGAGCGTGTCCAGAGAAGGGCAACTAAAATGGTGAAAGGTCTGGAAGCGACGCCTTATGAGGAGAGACTTAGGGAGCTGGGTATGTGTAGCCTGGAAAAAAGATGGTTAAGAGGCGATATGATAGCCCTATTTAAGTATTTGAAGGGGTGTCACATTGAGGATGGATCAAGCTTGTTTTCTGCTGCTCCAGAGACTAGGACACAGAACAATGGATGCAAGCTCCAGGAACAGAGATTCCACCTCAACATTAGGAGGAACTTTCTGACTGTAAGAGCTGTTCGGCAATGGAACACACTCCCTCGGAGCGTGGTGGGGTCTCCTTCCTTGGAGGTCTTTAACAGAGGCTGGATGGCCATCTCTCAGGGATGCTTTGATTATGCATTCCTGCATGGCAGGAGATTGGACTGGATGACCCTTGTGGTCTCTTCCAACTCTACAATTCTATGATTCTAGGAAGCTGACTTATACTGAGTCAAACCATTGGTCCATCTTGTTCGGTATTGTCAGCTCTGACTGGCAGCAATGACTCTGGGGTTTCAGGCAGAATTATTTCCTAGCCCTATCTAGAAATCTATAGTATTCTGGTGATCTTCCAAGCACCTACTAATCAGGCCAGATCCTACTTTGATCCAAAACAAGACATAATCAAGTGTGTTAAAGATAGGGATGAAAGAACATTTATTCCTATCTGTTTGCCTGAAGAATAATGATTTTCCAGAGCTGAACAGAATGAGAAGAATAGAGCAGTAGCATATTTTATGACTTCTTAAGGGGCACACCGAGAAAGAGAGTGGGCGGTCTTGTCCACACCAGCACACCTTTCTATTGTTAGGGGCTAATATTTAAACCGTGCTTCACATCCTAAAGGGGGTACTTCAGCTTAAGGCAATGTCAGGATCTGGGGCATGGGCAGTAGGGTCTTGAAGCAGAGACGCCAGGGCAGGCAGGAAGACAGAGAACTGGTACCCAAAGGTTGGAGGCAAGGCAGATCTAGAAGGTAGGGGCTGGGTTGGAGCACAGAAGACAGAGTTTAAAGTCCAGGTAGGATCAAAGACAAGCCAAAGTCCAGAAACAAGCCAAGGTCAAACATACATCAAGAATCCAGAGGGCCAGAGGCAAAGGCAGGTCCAGGAAGGGAATGCCAGGTCAGGTACAAAGGAGGTCGAGTCCAAAGGAAGTAGAGTCCAAATATAAGCCAAGGTCAAACATGTACCAAGTATCCAGGAGCAAGAGGCAGGTCCAGGAAGCAAATGAAAGTCCAAACACGAGTAGCAGATCAAGACAAGAGAGCAAGATTCAAGAGCAGCTACAGACAGCACAGAAAACCACGTGGTTGTGACAAAGACTGAGGGGAGAATGCTGCTCTTAAATAGCAGTTCCCCTGGCTGCTCCAGGTGTGCCACATGACTGCAGCCTGCTGTGGCTGACACCTTGGCCCTGGTTCCTTCAAGACTTCCACAACCAGGGCCTAGTGCTGCACAGAGAGGCAGAGCCAGCTTTAGCAGCCAGGGGCCCAGTTCTGCAGGGAGAGGAAGATCCTGACAGACAAAGCTTAGATGGGCTTCCCACCGAATAAACAAAGGAAACGAAACTTGGCTGATTGCTCTTAATGACCTGGAGATAAGAATTAATTGATTAATGACAACCTCACATTGTAGAACAGGAAGGTGTTCCAAGGGATATTTCCTGGAGATTTGGGTTGGGATGGTCACTTGATTGTTTAGGTTGTGTGACAGACTGCTGAGGGGCCAAGAAGGTCTTAGCACTTACCTCCTTGATGGTTTTGTTTACTAAGGGGCTTCCGCTGGATCCTATCTTGGGTGTGCTTGCTAAAATAGGTCCTTATGACCTCCATCCAACCTATTTATGTATTTATTTATTGGATTTATATCGCACTTTTCTCTCAAGATGGGATTCAAGGTGGCTTACAATAATTTTTAAAAATGCAACTAAAGCATTAAAAGATACAAAAGTTAAAAAAGAATTAAATTGATTACTGTTATTACAATATAATAATTAAAAAACAATATGAATTAAAAACATAGTATCAATAAAATACAACATAAAAGCAGCACACCAATTAAAATTCACATTTCAAAATACCTGCCTAAATAAAAACGTCTTCAACTGCTAATGAAAAGAGAGCAGGGAGGGGGCCAACCGGATCTCCCGTGAAAGGGAGTTCCACAGTCTGGGAGCACCCACAGAAAATATTCTGTGATATTGGATCACTCTGGTCTACTTGACCCCTTCAAAGTGTTCAATATTTCTAATTATATTATAGGGAGGGAGGGTAGTAGGGTATGCTAACAGCAGCATTACTTTATGCTCAGGGAGTTATGCTTCTGTTGAAGTATTCCATCTTGCTAGATAATTTCAACATTGTACAGTACAATGAAATGCACATTGCATATTATTGCCCAATGTGCAACGATGCACCTTATAGTCTGTTTCACAATGCACATCAATGCACAAGATGCAAAGTACATCATTGTACAGTGCATAACCATGCACAATGGCATAACTCCACGTTTGCATCCTTGGACTAAATGCAACCATTGTGCAACAGTGCAAAAGTTTGACCTACTGGCATAACAGGTATTACAATCATGTAAGTCACTAAAAGGATGCAGCAATTGTTTCCTTCATTAAAAAGGTGTTGTTTTTACAGAAACCTGCATGCATTTCTGCATGCAGAAAAATTCCTCCAAAGACTTCCCAAAGTGTGACTATCAGGAGAATACTGTGCAGAGATCTTTGTTGCAAATCCCACTGCACATTTCATAAGCTTCCATTACATGTTCAGTTCCCAAAGTTAGTCATTCAAGAGTTGTCTAAGGGCCTGTCTAAATGGTGAAAACAATCCTCTTAGAATTCACTTAGAATCCTATCTGTCCTAATGAGATCCCGCAAAATTCCACTGTATTTAGAAGGAGGCAGGCCAAATCTACCATAAACCCAAAGGAACAGCCTTTGGGTCTTTCCCTGATGTCTTGCCACACATCATTAGGACATGTCGATCCTGCTTCGAATTTGTGTGAGTTCACATCAATTCACATTTTCCCCTCTTGTACAGAGGGGCCCAAACACTGTTGATGTGTAACTGTGGATGTGAAGATTGACACTATGCCATCCTGATGTAAGATCTTTACTACAATCTTTAGTTCATTTAGAGGCCTAAAGGCAGTGATAGTTAAAAGACTCCTACTGAAATCAATGAGAATTTGCTCGATGAATGCTCTTCTGTCATCTTCCCTGTCTCCTCCCCAGGGATATAGCAGAGCCTGGACTTCCTTCTGCCCAGAGACCTCTTTTTGCCCTTGGAGATTTTCAGACTACACTGTTATAGTGTTACTGTTCCACTTTAACTGCTCTGGCTTCCTCCTGTGGAATTCTGGGGTTTGTAGTTTAGTGAGGCCTAAGATCTCTCTGGCTGAGAGTTGTAAATGCCCCTCCATAAACTGCAAATCCTGGGATTGAAGAGGGGGCAGCCATACCAAATAAAGTGGAATAGTGGAACTATAACAGTGTTGTCTGAAAATCTCCCTTAACTGAAATCATCACAAAAGTTTAAGTCTTCTCAAAACAAAATACAATATGCTGTGTTGCAATGCAGAGTTATTTTGACCTGGATTGATCTTGAGTGGGTGATCAAGAGCCATCATCTTTACCAAAGACCTGCTCGTAATGTGGGTGAAAATGGGTACAACTTGTTTCTTGGTTATAAATGGTTTTAATTTTGTTTTTAGTTTAATCACAACTTTTAATAAGTTTTCAACCATAATTGTAATTCTTTCTACTTGTTTTCTGTGGCTCCAGAGACTAGGACATGTAGCAATGGACTCAAACTACAGAAAAAGAGATTCCATCTAAACATTAGAAAGATCTTCCTGACCATAAGAGCTGTTTAACAGTGGAATGCACTGCCTGGGAGTGTGGTGGACTCTCCTTCTTTGAGGTTTTTAAGCAGAGGCTGGATGGGAATGCTTTGATTGTGTATTTCTGCATGGGGGAGGCAGGGTTGGACTAGATGGCCCCTGTGGTCTTTTCCAGCTCTATGATTCTATACTTTGTAAGCCACCTTGAGTCCCAGCTGGGGAAAACAGTGGGGGATGGATGGATAGATAGACGGTATGGATCAACTCACTGGTCTGTATTTTTTTTTAAAAAAACTCTCCCTTGGGTCACAGCTCTAGGAATTGCTATGATGAAAGCCTGAACTTCCAAATTTGCACTGCCTGACTGCTTCTCCCACACCATCCATAATGGAGGAGAGGCATCTGACTTAAGCAGCAGCCAAGCAATTATTTCTCACCACCAGCAGTATGTCACCATCAGCCAGGGAAATACATCTTGTAAATTACGGTTCATGGCGTGGGTCTGTGAGCTTGCAGTTGTAGCTTTTATCCTTCCTTCTGCATGCAGCTCTTTCCCTTGCAAAATGTTTCCATCTGCCACACATGGGGTTATTACACAACAGGATGGGCATGTTCAATGAATGTACAAAGAAGAGAAAGATTGTGCTCAATTAGGGATGTGAAAAATCTCTCAGGGATGGGGGATGCAGCTCTCCAAGGTCTTCAAGGCATTCCCCCCTAGCCTCCCCCCTTGCCCACCCCGGCTATAATGTGACCAGCCCAGTCAAAGACTATAAGTAAGGATTTTTAACAGACATCATTTTTAATGACACTGGAGATTATCAGACGAGTGCCTAAAAACATTATTATGACACTATATTTTACAGCGTTCATGTTCTGGCACAATGACACATGTTTTTGCATGCTGTCGTGATAACAATACACCCCAAGAATCTGGCAATATGAGCACTCATGCCCTTACTTCCACATTTCTCTGTGAATGAGATTTCAGCATGTCCCTAGAGAAGACACAAGTGCGCTAAAAAACAAACACCCAATCACCAAGATTAAAAAAGAAAACGTTCAGAAAACACAGATACACATTTAGAAACTTGCAATCAAAATGGGGAGGTTCATAAAAAGAGTGTACGGTATCTAGTTTTCCCAGTCACAACCAGAAGTATTCTGGCAGGACCACCCATGGATGCTGGAATCATGCCAGCAGAATGGGGACCTTCTCACACACATGAAAATCCAGAGCACAAATGCTATGGGAGATCAATTCTCAACTTCTCCTCGACAATAAAAATAGAACTCCCTTGTAACAGCAGTAAATTGCTTGCATAACGCTGGGGCACAACGTCACCTGTTAAGAAAGCCCTTTTGCAATCTCATGGCATCGTTATAATACTGTTTTTGACTCATTTGAAAATCTCTGCTACCTCTGGGACTACAAGCTAGTGCTGATATGTACTGTCTGTGTTACAAGTAGTAGTCCTTTTGTCTCAGAGCACATTAACAGCTGAACATCCTTTTGACTTGAGTCTAGATGCACCATTAGCCACAGTGCTACTTGTAGTTGTCCTCTGCTGTACCCCAGTAACTTGTTGAGTGCCTTCCAACCTGGGAGTCTCATCTTCTGGCACTATCACTGGTTTCATTTTGGATCGTCTCATCATGGGGTTTCCAGGGTAAAAGGCTTCATGAGTTGTTTACTATGCCATCTTCTGAGCAGTACTCACAAGCGTTAGCTATGGTGCCACTGCCATGGTCTTTGGGAGATGCTCTGCCAGTATCACCCTCTGCTGCTGCTGGACTAAATGTGCTAAATGTTTGGCACATTTAGTCCATCTCCTCAGCAAAAGCCTGCCTGACATGGGAGATGCTACCAGCAGCACTGCTGCCATCAGCATAGCCTCTTGCCTCAAAGGTGCACACAAATCTACCACTATGGAAAGGTAGTGCCATGGTGTTTCCTTATGTCCTCCATTTAAGAGTAGTGGTAGAACTTCAGGCTCCATCAGCTTCAAACAGGACCTCTGTCCTAGGCCAAATCCTCACTACACAAATGATCCACTTTGAAACTGAATTATTTACCAAGAATTCTTCCTATGGAATCCTGGGATTTGTAGTTTTACAAGGTCTTTAGCCTTCTCTGTCAAAGAATGTTGGTGCCCAACTCTCTCTCTCTCTCTCTCTCTCTCTCTCTCTCTCTCTCTCTCTCTCTCTGGCTTTTCTTCACAAATGAAGATTCAGGAAGGACTCATCCCATGCTTTCTGCAAGTGTGCTGATGACTAAAAAGGCCAATCTGAGATAAACAAGTCCGGTTGCAGAAAGCACAGCAGAAGGTCTCCTTGGGTGATGTTTTTGGGTTGTGATTCTTTCTGCGTTGTCATTTCTCTTCAAGACTTGTTCAGTGTGAGTTTTCAAATAAGGCTGCAGCATTGTGAATAGTGCGTCTCCATGCCTCCCGATGTGAGGCCAGGGCGGACCATTGTTGGTGATCAATTTGGCCGAGCCTGAGATGTTGTTTCAGGGAGTCCTTGTATCACTTTTTTTGGAGCGCCCCTTTTACGCTGACCCGTGGTGAGTTCACTGTAGAGTAGTATTTTTGGGATGTGATGGTCCTCCATCCTAGAAACATGCCCTGCCCAGCGCAGCTGTGTTCTCAATATCATGGCCTGAATGCTTGTGATCCCTGCTTGCTCAAGGACAGCAACATTCGTCACATAGTCAGTCCAGTGTATATTTAGGATTGTGCATAGACAGCGCTGATGAAAACGCTCGAGGAGTCATAGGTGGTGGCGATAGGTGACCCATGTTTCAGACCCATAAAGGAGAATAGACAGTACAATGGCTCTATACACACTGATTTTTGTGCTTTGCCTCAAGTGCTTATTACTCCAGACTCTTTTGTAAAGTCTTCCAAATGCACTTTATGCCTTTGCTAATATGTGATCGATCTCTTTGTCAATCTTGGCATCTGAGGAGATGAAGCTTCCCAGGTAGGTGAACTGCTGAACAGACTTAAGCACAGATTTGCCAACGGCAATGTGGGGATGATGGTGTTCGTCCTGTGGTGCAGGCTGGTAAAGAACTTCTGTTTTCTTCAGGTTGACTTCCAGCCCAAACAGCTCTGCAGCTGTTGCAAAGCAGGATGTTAGGCGCTGCAGAGCTGCTTCTGTGTGGGCAACAAGGGCAGCATCATCGGCGAAGAGCAGCTCATGGACTAGATAGTTTAGAGTCTTACTGTGAGCCCTCAGACGGCTTAAGTTACACAAGTTACCATCAGTACGGTAACGTATATAGATGCTGTCGTCTTCTTCAAGCTCTGCCATAGCCCTTTGGAGCATCATGCTGAAGAAGATTGTAAATAAAGTTGGCGCAAGAACACAACCTTGCTTCACTCCATTAGTTATTAGAAAGGGCTCTGAAAGAGCATCGCCATATCTGACTTGACCGTGCTAGCCCCCGTGTAGCAAGATAATCATTTTAAGGAATTTGGGGGGACATCCTAGTCTTTTCAGGATCTGCCACAGACCTTTTCTCCTCACAGTGTTGAAGGCTTTGGTGAGGTTGACAAATGTTATATAGAGACCCTTGTTCTGCTCCCTACGTTTTTCTTGCAGTTGTCTAAGGGCAAATACCATATCTGTAGTACTCCTATTGGCTCTGAAGCCACATTGGCTTTCAGGGAGAAGTTCTTCTGCAATAGCAGGAACTAATCTGTTCAGGAGTATCCTTGCAAGGATTTTTCCATCAATAGAGAGCAGTGTTATGCCTCGATAGTTTGAGCGATCGGATTTTGCTTCTTTTTTCTTGTACAGGGTGATGGTGATTGCATCTCGGAGATCTGATTGCAGTTCCCCTTTTTTCCAGCAATTCACAAGGAGTTTGTGGAATTTATCGTGGAGTGCATGACCTCTGTGTTTCCAAACTTCAGGTGGGATTCCATCAATCCCTCAGAGCATGGTGGGGTCTCCTTCCTTGGAGGTCTTTAAACAGAGGCTGGATAGCCATCTGTCAGGGATGCTTTGATTAAGATTTCCTGCATGGCAGGGGGTTGGACTGGATGGCCCTCGTGGTCTCTTCCAACTCTGCAATTCTATGATTCTATGATTCTATGATAATCCCAGCTGCCTTGCCATTTTTTATTCTGCTGTATGGCCTTAAGGGTCTCTTCCAGAGTGGGAGCTATGTCCAATTCATTTTTCATCGGTTTTTGTATCTTATGTTGGATAGCTGAGCCTTGGACTTCTCGGTTGGCACTAAAGAGACTTTGAAAATGTTCAGCCCATCAATTCAGGATGGAGGCTTTATCAGTAATTAATGTTTGACCATCTGTACTGTATAAGGAGCTTTGGACCTGATAAGTAGGCCCAAACACTGCTTTAAGAGATTCATAAAATCCTCTATGATCACCCAGATCTGCACAGCATTGTATCTTTTCTGCTATATTGATCCACCACTTGTTCTGCATGTCTCGGAGTTTTTGGTGAAGTTTACATGTGAGGTGGAAAGCTGCTTTTCTTACATGGCAAGTTGGCTGGGCAAGGTATGCCTGGTGCGCAGTTCTTTTCTTTGCCAGCTCCTGGATCTCTTGGTGGTTTTCATCAAACCAGTCTTGATTTTTCTTGTGGGAGAACCTGAGGGATTCTTCTGCAGACTGGAGGATACTGTTTTTGATATGTTGCCAAAGCACTGTAGGAGAAGGATCTGTAGGATGGTCTTCAAGTTTCGTTTGTAGATTTGCCTGGAAGTTGTCTCTCATGGTAGCTTGTTGAAGATTGTTGACTTGGAGTGCCTTCTTTAAGATGCCACCCCTCTTAGGTTTGAACTTCAGATGAAGATTTAGTTTACATCTGACAAGGCGATGATCTGTTTGGCATTCTGCAAATCCCAGGATTACATAGGAAGGAGCCAGGGAAAATAATCCAGTTTCAAACTGGATTATTTGTGTAGTGTGGATTTGGCCTAGCAAATCATAGAGCTTTCCTTGGTGGCTTAGTTCTTTTAGGACAGGAGTGGGGAAAGTACAGCCCTACTGGTTGCATGTGGACTTGAATGCCACTTTTGTGACCCCTGAACCCTCCTGCCAACCCCAAGCAATACCTTGACCCCCTCTTTTAAAAAATGGTGCTCAACCCATACCAAATCATGCCAAAATCACACCAGAACCCCTAACCCCCCAAAGTGCCTCAGTGTTCAATATGTATTGGACAAAATGGTGACTGAAAATGATATCACTTTATTTAGGTCACCATTCTGGTGATAGGAGAGGCAGGTAAGGCCTGCTGAGGGATGAGGGATAAGGGAACCCGATGGTGCAGTGGTTAAATGCCAGTACTGCAAGTCACCACATTGCAAGTTTGATCCCAGAGGACTCAAAGGTTCACTCAGCCTTCCATCCTTTTGTAGGTCAGTAAAATGAGTACTTGGTTTGTGGAAGCAATTAGTTAATACACATTGGAAACTGCTTAATGCAGTGTAGATGTGTAAATTGCTACTGCATAACAAAAAACTGCTCTGATAGCCTTTGTGGCTGAAGAGCGGGGTATAAATACCTAATTAACAATGAAATGAGGTTGAAAATTGGCCCCTGCCTCCAAAGCAGTGCTCTGCCCCTATTTTAGGAAAAAGTGGTTGCTAATTTGTTGAGCAGACACTGACTTCCTGTAGAAGGCACAAGCATTTCCTTAATCAAATTGACCTTTCATGCTTTTCACAAAAGTGGACTGTTTCTCAACATTCTGTTATGGATTGTTCTCCTCCTTCAACAGTTTGCATGCTTGAGAATACTTTGTGATATGACAGGGTTTCAGCCAATGGCTGGTGAAAGGCAACACAAACTTTTTAAATCCCATCCACCCCACCCCCAAATCATCTTACTGAGGCTTTCTTTGTGCAAGATGTTAGTATGTTTCCAGATAGATGTTTAATTAAAAGAATGGAGTCTTCCATTAAAAGGAGCAGAATTTTTATAGGACCTGGAGAGATGCCAACACTCTTTCAGCAATGATTCCAATTTTTCCACTGTTGCTTGGCATCCTGATTAATCTAGCCCTGTTGTCCCTTCCCTTCTGCATTTTTCAAGGCTCTGCCATATCCATTTTGAGTTAAAGGGGATCCATGCAGGATGCAGCCCTCCAAAAGACATTTTATTGTATTTTCAATTCATTCCATGGGAATATTTTAAGACCCCAAGGCCAAGGTAGCATAGAATAAGTGTTAGATAATATATGGTTTTAGAAGAGGAGTTGTTTAGTCTCTGTGATTAATGAGAATGGTGATAGCTCTCTGGAGATGCATAAAAAGTCATTAATGACTGGTTCATTTATAAGTGATGAAGATCTCTCAAGATCAAAGCACTTCAAAAAGAACAATAAATGGGAACCTTTGAATTATGCAGAGACTCTGGACAGTGTTGAAATGTAAAATTGTCACCTAATTACTGGGGTTCCTGATAGGTTAGGTGTAGGGTGGGAATGTGAAGCAGCAGGGTTATGCCATTCTATTTTGTCTTTGGTGAAACATTTCCTTCCAGTGTCTATTTCCCTATATCATTGGGGTTGCTATCATGGACCTAAATCCAGTTGTTAATCCCAATTAAATGAATGATTTAAGGAGTCAATAGTTATGTAATTTCCATTAGTTCAATGGGCTTACTCTATTTGGGACTGGTGGACATTGGTTTCAGTGGGGCTGTGAATCTACACCAGGTTTTAGTCAGAACTTTATAGGAGCTGTCCAAGATACTGAACCCTATGCCCACAATAGCTTCAGAAACTTGGACAGTGTCTTGAAAGACTGCACTAAAATTAGGAGTGGATTCACAGTCCCAATGCTATCAGAACCACCATCTTTTGCTGGATAGTACTCATAGGATTCAGGCCAAAGAAACATAAAAATGGCCAAATAGTTCATGAAGGTCCTAATTTATTACAATCTGCAAATTATAGGTCTCTGGCTTTTCTTCGCAAACGAAGATTCAGGAAGGACTCATCCCACGCTTTCTGCAAGTGCGCTGATGACTGAAAAGGCCAATCTAGGATAAACAAATCCAGTTGCAGAAAGCACAGCAGAGGGTCTCCTTGGGTGATGTTTCCAGGTTGTGATTCTTTCTGTGTTGTTCAGCGTGAGTTCTCAAATAAAGCTGCAGCATTGTGGATAGTGTGTCTCCATGCCTTCCGATGTGAGGCCAGGGCGGACCATTGTTTTGGTGATCAATTTGGCTGAGCCTGAGATATTGTTTCAGGGAGTCCTTGTATCTTTTTTTGGAGTACCCCTCTTACGCTGACCCATGGCAAGTTCACTATAGAGTACTATTTTTGGGAGGTGATGGTCCTCCATCCTAGAAATGTGCCCTGCCCAGCGCAGCTGTGTTCTCAATATCATGGCCTCAATGCTGGTGATCCGTACTTGCTCAAGGACAACAACATTCATCACATAGTCAGTCCAGTGTATATTTAGGATTGTGCGTATACAAGGGGTGGGTGGGCTAGGGTATGGTGACTATGGGGTTTTTATATTGTAAGCCGCCCCGATTGCATTGCAGAGGGGCGGGATATAAATAAAATTTTATTATTATTATTATTATTATTCAAGGAGTTGTAAGTGTTGGCAATAGGTGACCCATGTTTCAGATCCATAAAGGAGAAAAGACAGTACAATGGCTCTATAGACACTAATTTTTGTGCTTCACCTCAGGTGTTTGTTACTCCAGAGTCTTTTGTAAAGTCTTCCAAATGTGCTATATGCCTTTGCTAATCTGTGATCGATCTCTTTGTCGATCTTGGCATCTGAGGAGATGATGCTGCCCAGGTAGGTGAACTGCTGAACGGACTTGAACACAGATTTGCCAGCGGCAATGTGGGGATGATGGTGTTCATCCTGTGGTACAGGCTGCTAAGGAACTTCCGTTTTCTTCAGGTTGACTTCCAGCCCAAACAGCTTAATTATAGGTAGAGAAGACACCCAAATCTCATTGCCTCCGGGCTGGATTACCTACCTCCCAGATGATTTATCCAAGAGATGCTACAATTTGACACAGTTAGAAAGCAGGTGGACCTCACTATATCAGAGTTTGTGTGAGTACAGCCTGGAAAGAATCTTAGTAGGTTCAGTACTGTGGCTCCCCTGAGAGTGGGAGTAAATGACCACTACTATATGATGCCTATATGTTGTGTTCTGCCTTGAAAATCTCAGCTGTGGGTGCAGATTTAAAGCAATAAATGGAGGGAAAGAGTTAACTCCGCACTGTGTCCAAACACTGCCTGGGCAACCAGCCAAAGGGTGATTACTACACAGCTGACAGCAGAGGCACAGCACAGTCAAGCTAATTACAGCCAAAGGAATCGAGGCAGCATAGAGAAAGATGTTTATTTTATTAGCAAACAAAATTTGCTAATTTGGTTGACCGGCCGAACCCAAAGGATGCTCAGCAGTGGCTCCTCTTTGTCTTGGAAAGATGTGACCAGTGGGGTGCCACAGGCTTCTGTCCTGGGCCCAGTGCTATTCAACATCTTTATCAGTGACTTGGATGAGGGAATTAGGGGCATACTTATCAAATTTGCAGATGACACCAAATTAGGAGGAATAGCTAATACCCTAGATGACAGAGTCAAAATTCAAAATGACCTGGATAGACTGGAGAGCTAGGCCAAAGCTAACAAGATGAAATTCAATACGGAGAAATGTAAGGTACTGCACTTAGGGCGGAAAAATGAAATGCATAGATATAGGATGGGGGGGACCTGACTGAATGAGACTACGTGCGAAAGGGATCTAGGAGTCCTAGTAGACCACAAGTTGAACATAAGTCAACAGTGTGCTGTAGCAGCTAAAAAGGCCAATGCAATTTTGGGCTGCATCAATAAAAGTATAGTGTCTATATCAAGGGAAGCAATAGTGCCGCTCTATTCTGCCTTGGTCAGGCCTAACCTAGAATACTGTGTCCAGTTCTGGGCACCACAATTCAGAAAGGATATTGACAAATTGGACCGTGTCCAGAGAAGGGCAACTAAAATGGTGAAAGGTCTGGAAACCATGCCTTATGAGGAAAGACTTAGGGATCTGGATATGTTTAGCCTGGAAAAAAGTCGGTTAAGAGGTGATATGATAGCCCTGTTTAAGTATTTGAAGGGGTGTCACCTTGAGGACGGAGCAGGCTTGTTTTCTGCTGCTCCAGAGACTGGAACATGGAGCAATGGATGCAGGCTCCAGGAACAGAGATTCAACATTAGGAGAAACTTTTTGACAGTAAGAGCTGTTCGGTAGTGGAACACACTCCCTCAGAGCATGGTGGGGTCTCCTTCCTTGGAGGTCTTTAAACAGAGGTTGGATGGCCACCTGTTGGGGATGCTTTGATCGTGATTTCCTGCATGGCAGGGGGTTGGATTGGATGGCCCTCGTGGTCTCTTCCAACTCTACAATTCTATGATTCTGATTTTATGAAATAGAAGTTCATAAGCAAAATCCAAATAACAAGGTGTAGGCCTGGCAAATAGTTCAGAGTAGTCCAGCAGAATTCAGGTCAGGCAGAGTTCAGAGTAACAAAAACAGTCCAGGTCAAACACAGTGAGCACGAACACAACAGGACACCAGGTAGGTCAGATAATCTCCAACAACCCCTGGAGAACAGTGTTGCATATTTATAGATCAGCAGCTAATGTAGCTGCTGCTTAACTCATTTCTTCTTCCTATAAATATGCTGAGACTGCCCCAAGTCCTCCTTTTGTTGTCTACCTGCTGTGAAGGTAGGTACAGGTAAGTTGTCCTCTGTATCTGAATGGGCAAGACCCTCTGTCAGAGCTGGTACTGATAAACCGGCACTGTTGTCTGTATCTAAGGCCTATGGCTCTAGAACACCTTCCTGCTCAGGTCCAGCAGCTCCTGGCATGTTCACTGCTTCAGTATCTGAGTCAGAGTCCACTTCCAAGTTCTGGAAGCAGGGCATGACACACTGGCTGCTTTGTCCTTGAATCAAAATTGGGAGGTACTTCCTGTGCATCTCCCATGTCTTGTCTAATTACCAACCATTCCTTCAGAGGGAGAGAGTAGAAGCCAGGCCCAGCACCATTGGGCCTTGATTCCAGTGGCTGAAGAAAGGCCCTCCTTCCATGCCAATTGCCAGTGCTTTGGCCTCTGAGGGAGAAAGCATTAGCTAGGCAGAGCTGGGTATAAATGTTCTAAATAAATAAATAAATAATTTCTGGTAAGCCTTGGGAATCATTTAACTGAAAGACGGCAGTAAACTGTCAAAAGAAACCTCACTCTACGGAGATTTTTGGATGCCTCTTTCAAGCTCTTGCCGTGCAAGCAGCCTCTGGAGCAGTAACGAGGCTGCCGCGTGACAAGGGGTCCATTTTGGACGACGCCGTTTCTCTCTTGCCGTCGTCCATGACTCTTGCGGCTAGCATTGGAGGTGGCTGCACTGTTTTTTACTCATGGTCAACTTCTGTGAGTGAAAACAGTGCGGCTGCCTCCAATGCTAGCCGCAAGTGTCACAGACGACACCGAAAGAGAAACGGCGTTGTCCAAAATGGACCCTTTCCTTTGCCGCGCGGCAGCCTCGTTACTGCTCCGGAGGCTGCTTGCGCGGCAAGAGCCTGAAAGAGTTGTCTGAAAATCTCCTACTAGTCACCCTCTTTTGGATTTGTTCCAGTCAAACAATGTCCTACTTAAAATGTGGTGCCCTCAACTGCATCCATGACTGTTGGCTCCCTCCTCACTTTTTACTGGAAACTGAAGGACGGCCTTATACTACTTCTGCTGTGGGGGATGCTTGAGCTTCCAGATCTTTTGGATTTCAACTCCCAGTCAGTCAGTGCTGAAGGATTTTGAAAGTTGGAGTGTCAAATATTCCTCTACTCTTGGATTTGTTCAGGGGACACAATGCATAGCTTTCAGGGTTCAGTTCATTTCCTCCATTTCAAGAGAATCCAGAAACTTCTGCACAGCTGTGAATTTATCTCACAAAATCTCCTGATCAAATTTTGACCTCCCCCCGCTCAAGGAATTCACATATACTTAATTCCCACAAAGCCAGCTGAAAACATGCTAATGAATAAATAGCATTCCCTGTTCGTTATATAATATCTCTGCTTTCTGATTTCAGCTGTATTACCATATTTTAATAGATTGCTAAATCTGATCAAACAAATGGAGCAAATAAAAGCATTGTTTGATATTTACACGTGAGTTTCTCTTCCCCTCCCTTTCGTCACAAACTAAGAAACTCACACACAGATCCATTGTCCTCCTAACAGAAGCAAGGAATGGGGGTGGGTGGGAGGTTAGAAAACATTTAGCAGCCTCTTAAAAATCCAATCCAAACTAGAATCCTTCCTTTTCATTTAACTTTGAGCAAAACTGTTGTGGCTTTACAAGTCTTGTGTCTCTGCATCATTGGTATAGTGATGTCTTTCTGTTTTAAGAGCAGGCATGTCAGACGTGTAAGCATGGAGCCTAGATCAGGGTTACATAGCACAAATCTCTGCACGCAGAGTTATGCATTAATCCTTTGCCTCCATTTATTGCTTTAAGTTTAACCCACAGCTGCTGTTTGCAAGATAGATGACAACATATAGGCATACAATAGTGGTCACTTACTCCCACTCTTAAGGAAGCCACACAGTGCTAAACCTACTAAGATTCTTTCCAGGTTGCACTCACACAAACTCCAAGGCAATGAGATTTGGGCATCTTCCCTACCTATAATTTGCAGATTCTATATCACAGAATCACAGAGTTGGAAGGGGTCCCATCAGCCATTGTGTCCAACCCCCTGCTTAATGCAGGAACTTCAGCTACAGCATCTCCAAGAGGTAGTTGTCTAGCCTTTTTTTAAAGTGGCCCAGAGAAAGAGACACCCCCCCCACCTCTCTAGGTAATTGTTTCCATTGCAGGACCACTCTTTCTGTCAAGAATTTCCTTCTAATATTAAATCAAAATCTACCCTCCTGTAACTTAGATTCATTAGACCTGGTCCTACCCTCTGGGACAGCAGATAACATACTTGCACCTTCTTCTCTGTAACAGCCTTTGAGATATTTGGAGAGTATAATCATGTCACCCCTGAGACTTTTCTCCACAAGGCTGAATGTGCCCAGTTCCCTTGATCTTGCCTCATATGTTTTATTCACTGTACCTCTTATCATCCTCGGAGCCTTTCTCTGACCCACCTTCAACTTGTCTATATCCTTCTTAAAATGAGGTGCCCCGAACTGAATGTAGCACTCCAGATGAGGCCTCACTACTGCGGAATATGGGGGGACTATTACTTCCCTTGTTTTGGAAGCTACGGTTCTATTAATGCAGGCTAAAATAGCATTTGTCTTCTTTGCTGCAGCATCATACTGCTGGCTCATGTTCAACTTATGATCAACAGTAACTTCAAAGTCTTTCACATGTACTACTGCTAAGCCAAGTATCCCCTATCCTATAACTGAATTTATTTTGAATGGTAACATTGTGCTTCTGAACCAGAACCAGAATCAGTTTCCAGGCAAGGTACAAAGTGTTGGTTGTTACCTTTAAAGTTGGTTGTTACCTTTACATGATTTGGGTCCAGGTTACCTATGAGATCACCGTCTCCTGTATAATTTGCCCTGTACACTCAGGTCTTCTGGGAGACATTTACTCCAATTAGCCAGGAGTAGGTTGGCAACTGTCAGCCAGAGGACTTTTTCTTCAGCCATCCCAGGACTGTGGAATGATCTGTTGGAAGAAATTTGACTCTGAATTTAAAACAGCGTTAAATACTAGTCTCTTCTGGCAATCGTGTCCAGATTATTTTAAAATTATTAATGTTAAAGTATGAATTTTAAAGTATGGACTGGTCATTTTATTATGTATTGCTCTCATATGTTCTTTTAAACTGATGTTATGTGTTTTTAATTGATGTTATGTGTTTATTTTAATCTGTTGTTGTTCCCTGTATTGAGCCATAGGGAAAAGTGGGTAAGGAATGAATTATTATTCCTCCTCCTCCTCTTTGTTCTCAGTGATATATTTCTCCCAAGTACTTTGTAAGGTCTATCTTCATATGGTTCATCTTTGAATGAATCTGTCATCTTTTAATCTATTTTATAAATAGTTCTTCAGTGTATTGCTTCCACCTTCTTCTTATTTTTTTTAATTATTATTATCCAGTGTGTTCCCCTGTTGGTTGTACAGAATGCCCACTCTTGGTTTGACTTTCCCTTTGATTTCCCAATCTTGTGGAAGAGGTCTCTTGTTGAACCTTTTGTTGTCACATACAGGGAGGCTCATACAAGAGATAACAGCCCTAAAAATAGCCTGGACTAAAGCCATCTAAGGCTTTATAGGTCATAATGAGAACTTTGAATTGTAGCTGGAAATGTACCTTTATTAGGAAGAAATTAGTTTTGAGTAACTAGTTACTTCCAAGTTTTGTGAGTAATTAAAATGGTGGATGAGTTATACCCACAGCACAGTTTGTATCACTTCTTTTGCCTACTACCTGCTAGCTATGAGGGAAACAACTGTGGAGGAGAAGTCCTACCAGAGTGTGCCCTGGAGTTGGTCCCATTTAAGGCCGACATTCTGAAACAGTTGGTAAACTGACCCTATTTTTGCCTGATCTTGGTATTTTAATGCCCCCCCAATCTCATCTTTGAGTTTGCTAAACCAGCTTGAGTTATTCCATAGCAATATCTGGTACTTTGAAAGGAAAGAGTAATAGGAGAGGGAGCCAGCCAATCTTTCCTTCCTGCTGCTTTGCTGATGGGTTCTATAGCTCTCTCCTCTTTCCTTTTTAAAGGTATGGTTGTAAAGGCGTACAGTGTAAAGGCATACAGTGAAGAAAGCTGACATATAGAGAGTCAACTCATCTGAAATGTGGTCTTAGAGGAGAGTTCTACAGATACCATGGGCCACCAGCAAGATGAATCAGTGGTTCGAAAAGCAAATCAAGACTGAACTCTCGCAAAAGCCAACTGATTAAACTGAGACTATTGTATTTTGGGCACATCATGAGACCAAATGACTCCTTAGAAAAGACAATAATACTTGGTAAAGAAAAACACAGTAGAAAAGGAGAAAGAGTGCACTGCAGGTGAATTGATTCAATGAAGGAAGCCACAGCTACTTAGAATTTGCAAGATCTGAGCAGGGCAAGTGATGACTGGGACTCTCAGAGGTCTCTCATTCATAGGGTCACCATAAGTCAAAGTTGACAGCAAATAATAACAACCCACTCTCCATTTCTACCCATAATTCTGGTATTCTTAGAACCATTTGTGGCTGCTTCTGATACACACACGACTATATCCTCCTATACTAGATATACAAACACATGCATGTACACTCTCATCCTGAAAAACAGTACAACCTCCATATCCATGGAACTGGTACTCACAGTTTCACTTATCTAAGTCTGAAAAAATATGTTTGCTCTAGGCATTTTTCAGGTCCTCCAGCATGATTCTATGGTATGCTTCTACCAGAAGTTGACCATAGTCATTCTGGAGGACCTAGAGATTCCTAGAGAGGTGTTTTTTCTAGGATTTACCTGTACTACTTTATGGTATGCTTGGGCTGGAAGTAGTTCATTTCAATAATGTTTGTTGTTATCTTTGGTTTTGCTTTCCGCAATAAGTCCAGGAACATATCCTCCCAAAATTTGGAGGTCATACTATACAGGCACTCTCAGGTGGAGTGCAAACCACATGATTCAGTTTCTCCAGTGTTTTGACTGGAACCAAATGGGTTTCTCCTTCACAGAAGAGATGCTACCAGAGGACACTGACAATAATGGCCTAGATGGATGAATGGTCTGACTCAATGTAGAGGGGGTTTCCTTGGTTTCTTATGTAACATTTCTTAGTGGACTTCCAGTTTCGGAGAAAGCCATGGCATCTGGTTGCTCCCATGTCAGATGAGTGGTGAATCTGCTTGAGGTTCTAGCCCAAACTTTAAATAAGCTGTCCAGTTTGCTGGATCTTATCTCTAAAATATGTTCAGAACCTTGGATAGTTCCTACAAAATTTGGTCTAAAACCCTGATTCACTGCCACATTGAAACTGGATTCACAGTCCGTCGACATGGAAGCCATTACCTGGTACTGGATAGGATGGGATAGATTGGCCCATAATAGATCTGTGTTATGGTAGTAGTGAAAAATTGGCCACTAGACCTTGGGGGAATCATCCACCCCCAAGGCTATAAGCTGCAAGAGAGAGAGGATTAAGGACTCTTTACATTTCAGGAACTAAAAATAGCTTCATGTATATGAAGTTATTTTGCTGGCATCATTCTGTCATCTGTTTTGGATCCTCTTACAAGAAACATAGCCAGAAATTTTATTTCCCCAGGTACTTTGTTTTCATGTTTATAAACAACGAGACTTGTAAAGAAATGGCCCTCTCCATATGGTCACCCAGCTGGCTTGGGAAAATCTCCCAGTGAGACACCAATTAGAAGCCACCAAAACATAAATTAAGGAGTAGCTGCAAAGGTGATGTTTGCACAGGGCACAAATGATGACTTAAGATTGCTTGAGGGAACAATAAGCTCTCCCTCATATCTTGACTGATCACATTGTATGGGTTGTAAATATAATGGAGCTGTGCATGTGTGGTGATACTGCAATGAAATAAAAAGGATGCATGGCAAATTTAGCAAGAGGCAGGTAGAGACCTACCAGTCAGAAGAGCAAAGACACTGAACATGTTCACATAGTTTCTTTATCACATGGGCAACTTCTGCAACCCCTTCCCAGCTATATATACACTCAACTGTCACCTCACCCCACTTAGCCCTGTTCTGTGCTGACTTGAGAAGCTGGGCATTTTGCAGAAGCTACAAGGCAGATCTACAATGCAGCCAAGGAGTAGGGAGCAATGAAGGCTTTTTTGTCCCATGACCAGAACTTATGGGCTGAGATCGTGCATTGGATTTGCATAGCATACATCCCAGCACACAGAGCTATGCATAAGCACTACATATCGTATTGGAAATATATGCTGTCTAATGGAGTGCACCAAAGAATTTCAGAAGAAAATCAGCTTGTGCTTTGTAGATTATAGCAAAACCTTTGATTGTGCAGATCATGGAAAACTATGGAGTGTTCTAAAAGAAATGAATGTGCCAGAACATTTGATTTTCTGGAGGTATAACCTCTACTCTGGACAAGAGGCCATTGCCAGGACTCAATGTAGAGAAACAGAATGGTTTCCCATTGGCAAGGGGGTTCCACAGGATTGAATTATAACAATCTGTTTAATTTATATAGAGAATGTGGAAGCGGTGGATGTTATGCGGGGTGCGTGCCACCAATGCCCCCCCTTCACCTTGATTCCAACAACACCAGGCACTATGAAACCTGGAGGGAGGAAACATTGGGGCAAGAAGATACCAAGGGAACCAGGAGGAAGGGGCAGAGATGGAAGTGGCAGAAAGGATTGAGGAGGGAGGCAGGGCTACAGTGGGCTATTTGAGGGGAAGGAGGAGGGGGAGGATGCAGGAAGAGAAGAAAGGAGAGTCAGGATGCAGAGAAACAGGGAATGGAGAGAGGAGGACGACTGAAGATGAGAAGAAGAGAAGTAAGCTGGGGGAGACCTGGCTAGAGGGAAGCAGGAGAAATGAAGGTCAAAGGAGGGTGGAGGCCTTAGACAACTCAATTTGTGGGGAACCGGTTGGAAGACAAGACATCCTGAATTTCTTGGGCAGGCTTCAAGACCCAATAAATCAGCTCACAGTTCAAAGGGGAGTAGACTCCTCAGCTTACCAGCATGTAGAGTAAATATAGTCCAGTCCAAAGGTCATACACAGCTAAACAGCAAATCAGTCAAACAATCTGAGGGCCAATCCAAAGGTGAAGTTACAAGCGAAGGCAAGTTCCAGATGTCCAAGATAGCAGTCAGTCAAAAAACACAATCCCACATGGCTTGCACTCCAGCAGGTTGGTTGTCAGCCATACTCTTCTGGAGGAGGTGCTGGTGATTTATGGTCCAGTGGAGTCTCACAGGTGTTGTCTGATTGCTCTTCCTGCTTCCTATTTAACCATTCTGTTCATCAGAGAAATTCCTTTTTTGTCTACGCTAAGTAAAACTGGGTAAATCTGTCTCCTGTTCTTCTGGGGTTTGAGGCTGTGGAATATTCTGTTGCTCAGATGAGTGAGCCTGTTGGGTGTTCTGTTCCTCAGAGACTTGTTGGACACTCTGTACCTCAGCACGCGGTGGCTGCTGGTCACTCTGCTCTAGCTCAGGCATGCTATCACAGCTTTCAGATTCCCCTTCACTGTCGTCTGAGGGGCAGGGCATGACACAAGGGCCAGTTACTGGGAGGGTTTGGTAGAGAGATATGTGGGCAGGGGAAAGGGAAAGGAGTTTGGAAAGTGGAGAAGGGGTTTCCCTCCCTCCCCCAGGGAGGTGGGGAATCAGATAGGAAAAGTCTCCCATGCTACCAATGTGATAATAGGGGCTTCTGGAGGGGTGTGGGGAGCAATGGACACAGGGAAAACCCAGCATAAGTGGATTGCAGGGAGGGGCATTACCTTAAAGGAGAAGGGGGGATGGGAATATATGGAGAAAGAAGGAAAGGCCAGGGATGGTAGCTGCTGAGGGAGAAAGGCCTAAAGGTTTAATACTGGACACCTGCATTTGTGGAGTGAATGAAACCCCTGTGATCATGACTTTGGGTTACACTATTGTATGAGTTCAATAAACTTTCACTTTCCCAGCAGCTCTGATTCTGCTGTACCATGGATGTGCAGCCTAGGACTGTTTCCCTCCCCACTCAAGGGGGTGAGGCACGGACATAGAATGGTATCATACAGAAAGCAGGATTAGACTTGGGAAGGAGATATGAAAACTGGAGGAAGAAACAAACCATTTAAGATATGCGTATGTTACCACATTACTGGCAGACAATAATAAAGACTTGGAACTACCAGTGGTGAAAGTTAAGGAAGCAAGTGCACAAGCAAGGTTACAGCAGAATATTAAGAAAATCAAAATATAGTTGTCCCTCCGTATCCACGGATTTGGTATCCACGGATTTAAGAATTCATGGCTTGAAAATATTCTTAAAAATAATAATACAAAAAGCAAACCTTGATTTTGCCATCTCATATATAAGGGACACCATTTTGCTATGCCATTGCATATAATGGGAATTGAGTATTCACAGATTTTGATATCCATGGGGGGTCCTGGAACCAAGCCCCAGAGAATATGAAGGGACAACTGTAATGTCTACAAACAAAAATAATGACCACTAACTTTGAAATGTGTAATGAAGATGTTGAAATACTTAAAGATCTCCTATACTTTTGCCCCCCCCCCCCATTAATCAAAATGGAGATTGTAGTCAAGAAATCAGAAGATTGAGACTTAGCCCTTGTCTAGACGGGCTATTTATTCATCTTGTTGTCATGTTAGAACCCTACAGTTGAAACAACTCAGGATTTTTGCCCGATTTTGCCCCTGGGCAGTCCTCAAAGAGAGAGGGAAGACAGGGGGAACATGGGGAGAAAAGGGGGTAAAGCCCAGTAAAACATTTTAGCAAAGTACCTGGGGAAAACAATCCCAAGCTGAGAAAAACTGGATTGGGCCCCACATGACCTAAGGAGCCCATACTGGCATGCTGGCCTGTCATTGCAGCTGCTGTCCATGTTGTTCACTTTGAAACCAGGAAAGAGTCCCACAGCATGTGACCAAGGCTGGTCACATGTGGGTGTCCTTGATCAAATGCTGCTAGCCAGCTTCCTGGCTTTGAAGAGAGCAACATGGGTTGGGTGGCTGCTGGGCTAGCTGGCATGGAGGTCTGGACTCCATCCCATTTCATTCAGGTAATGTGGGGGGGGGGAGGTCAGATCTATGGCTAGAATATGCTGGTGGGGAGCCAGCGTATTCTGGCCTATGTAGAAGAGTACAGTTGCCCCTCCACATTCGTGAACTTAGCATTTGCGGTTTTGAATATTCGCGGTTTTGGGAGGGCCCCCCGCCCTCCCAAAAGCAGCAACAGGGGGCCTCCAAAGGCCCCGTGAAGGCCTTGGGAGGGAGTGGGGAGAGCTGGGGAGGCATCCACAGGGCATCCGGAGACTCTCCAGAGGCCCTGTGAAGGCCTGGGGAGGGAGGGGGAGGGCTGGGGAGGTGACCACGGGGCCTCTGAAGGCCCTGTGAAGGCCTGGGAAGGGAGGGGGAGGGCTGGGGAGGCATCCACGGGGCCTCTGAAGGCTCTGTGAAGGCCTGGGGAGGAAGGAGGGAGGGCTGGGGAGGTGACCACAGGGCCTCTGAAGGCCCCGTGAAGGCCTGGGGAGGGAGGGGGAGGGCTGGGGAGGTGACCACGGGGCCTCTGAAGGCCCTGTGAAGGCCTGGGGAGGGAGGGGGAGGGCTGGGGAGGTGACCACGGGGCCTCTGAAGGCCCCATGAAGGCCTGAGGAGGGAGAGGGGAGGGCTGGGGAGGCATCCACGGGGCCTCTGAAGGCCTGGGGAGGGAGGAGGGAGGCCTGGGGAGGTGACCACCAGGCCTCCGGAGGCCCCGTAAAGGCCTGGAGAGGAAGGGGGAGGCGGGGGAAAGCAACTATGGGGCCTCCGGAGGCCCCGTGGTCACTTTGGTGGGGGAGGGGGAGGGCAGTCATTATTCACCAAATGTTCACATTCGCAGGGGTATGTGGAACCTAAGCCCCGTGAATGTGAAGGGATGACTGTAATTATGAAGATGAAGACCAGAAAAGATCCTCAAATATAAAGACATATCATTAAATAATAAAGTCAGGATCATCAGTATTTCTAGAATCATAGAGTTAGAAGAGACCACAAGGGCCATCTAATCCAACCCCCTGCCATGCAGGAGTACACAATCAAAGCAACCCCAACAGATGACCATCCAGCCTCTGTTTAAGATCCTCCAAACTAGGACATGGAGCAATGAGTTCAAACTACAGGAAAAGAGATTCCACCAAAACATTAGGAAGAATTTCCTGACAGTAAGAGCTGTTTGGAAGTGGAATACTCTGCCTCAGAGTGTGGTGGAGTATCCTTCTTTGGAATGAGCTGGAGGAGAGTTCTTTTGGTCATATCATGAGATGACATGACGAAAAAGCTTGGTAATGTGGAAGACAGTAGGTAAAGAGGAAGATCACATTACAGATAGATTGATTCAATCAAGGAAACCACAGCTGTCCTGAGTTTGCAACGCCTAAGCAAGTGTTGATGTCCTCTTCGAGGTCTCTCATTTGCAGGGTCATTATAAGTAGAAATCTACTTGCCAAGAGTTATGCATTAATTGTGCTTTCTAACACTTGTGTTGAATGGCTACATTGTGTACCCAAACATGCATGCTCATCCCCATACCCTGGTGGTGCAGTGGTTAAATGCCAGTACTGCAAGTTACCACATTGTAAGTTCGATTCCAGAGGGCTCCAAGGTTCACTCAGCATTCCATCCTTTCATAGGTCAGTAAAATGAGTACCCAGCTTGTGGGGGCAATTAGCTAACACACATTGGAAACTGCTTAATGCAGTGTAGATGTGTAAATTGCTATTGCTTGACAATATTGACAGAGACTGGAACACGGAGCAATGGATGCAAGCTCCAGAAACAGAGATTCCACCTCAACATTAGGAGGAACTTTTTGACAGTAAGAGCTGTTCGGCAGTGGAAAGCACTCCCTCGGAGCGTGGTGGGGTCTCCTTCCTTGGAGGTCTTTAAACAGAGGCTGGATTGCCATCTGTCAGGGGTGCTTTGATCATGATTTCCTGCATGGCAGGGGGTTGGACTGGATGGCCCTCGCGGTCTCTTCCAACTCTACAATTCTATGATTCTATGATTCTAATTAGTAAGCCGCAATAATAGCCTTGTGGCTGAAGAGCGGGGTATAAATAACTAATATAAATAAATATATATAAATATATACAATGTGAATCCATGAGCAATGACACTGTATGCAGAACTCCACTTCTACAACTTTGAACAGAATAAGGGCCATTTTGCATTGGACAAACATATCCAACCACTTCTGTCGGGGAACTGTGTGCACCAGGCATCAAGGGGAATGGGGCCACTTGAATAAGCAGATAGACATTTAGTTTCACATTTCATTGTGCATTTAATGGGGAATTTAGTTGAGCATTCCGTTGCACAATGTTGCTGTTCAGCACAAGGGTTGTGGTAATACAGTCGCTGTTCAAATTTGCATGCATAGATTTATACCTCACAGCTCTGAAGCAGAATCTTGTCCAATAGTTACATTACTGAATTGACTTTGAAAAATTCAGTCCATGTGTATGTTATACCAAGTCTCGTAATACTTCTGTTTCAATTGAGGCCATCGTCTACTATCCGCTGTCACCTTTGTCATCATCATTTAACACAACTGCATTTGCTTTCACTGATATTAGGAATGTTATTTCTGCTTGGTTCCTTAATGTTTGCCAGAAGCAAATGTGCAACAGAGACTTAATTTTCCACGAGAAAATAAATTGGATAAATTCAGAGTATTACGTTTTGATAGGAAACTTGAGACGTGCTCTTTCAAACTGTTTTTGATTCATTCTTCTATCTTAATTATATCAACAGATACAGGGTTGTATGCAGAGAAGAGTGGGGAAAGCATGAAGGATGTACTTTTTTTAAAAAGGGGGGGGCAAGGGAAGGAGGGTGATAGAACCTCATTTTCCTGAGCATTTTAGTATAAGGAATGCTTATGCTGTCATTTCTTACAGGTTCAGCACTATATTGGTGCAGAATTGCGAACTTGATAGGTATTGTAGCTCTTTCAGTTTTACTTCAGAGAATGGAGACAACAGTTTACATTTTATTTTATTAATTTATATCTGTTTTTGCACAAAACAGGGCTTCATCATACCTCTTCCTGCAACAGCCTGCTCTCTCTCCGTAGCATTTTCTCACAACTATAGGACTCTTCAGTTGTCCTCTAAATAGGGTTAATACTGTATGCTACGACTACTGTAATAAAATAGAGGATGCATCTCTATCCAGAACTAGAGTAGTCTACTGTTTTGAATGTTGGAGTAGAAACTCAAGGAGACTACAGCTGTTGCCACACTGCAGAAATAATGCAATTTGACACCTCTTTATCTGCCATGGCTCAATGGTATGGAATTCTGGACTTTGTAGTATTGTGAGATACTTAGTTTTCTCTGTCAGAGAGCTCTGGTGCCACAACAAACTACAAATCCCGGATTCCATAGGATGGAGCCATGTTAGCTAAAGCAGTGTCAAAGTGCATTATTTCTGCAGTGTGACAGCAGACTGAGAGATCAGCTTTGAAGGGTTGTCAAAATACCATCACAAAGGAGAAGGATTTTTGTTGTCCCCTTGAGCTGGGGAGGGGGAGTTGGAGAAGCATCTGGTTATGTTCCCATAGCCAGATGTGAAATCATTACATAATCTGCTGAGACTGTGCTGGAAGTCCCAGATGGATGATGTAATCATTTCACTTCTGGCTATGAGGACATAGCCAGATGCTTCTCTGATCTCCCCACTTCCTCTTCACTAGGCATAGAATGACTAGGGAGGGGCTGCGTTGAGTCTGGGGAATCTGGGGAGCAGTGAATGGCCATCTGTGGAGTAAATCCATATGTAGAACTGCTATGCTATGCTGAGCTATACAGGATGCTGGCCCAAGTCTAACAAATGAAGAAAACATACACACCATTACATTTTTCAAGGCAGTACTCTGAGATTCTTTTCCCTGAGAAAAGTGGCCATACCCTGAGTTCTAGGAACTCTAGTCCCCTACCTCACCCAAATATTTTTGTGTACTCAAGTGACAAATTGTGCCACCACCACCACCAGAAAATTCTGGGAAACTACCATGCAAATGGCAAATAATATCATCCTCAAGTTTGTTTTTGGTCTTAAAGGTCCTTTTTGAAAAATTAGAAGTTGGCAACTGGTCACTTTCTATTGCTTATAAAGTCTGTCTAATGCCAAAAATAGGAAGGGCTGTGCAAAATTATGCTTAAATTGCAAATCTTCTGATTTGCCATTGTGGGCATCAGAAATGGGGGCAATTTGGGGGTCAGGGGCACATTGGCAAAAATGCCCCCTGGACTTTCAGAAGTTGTTCATCTCTGGTCAAAACACACACACACACACACACACGAACACATGTTGGTCTTCCCTGTATGAAAATAATACTATCAAAATGAATGTGATTGGTTTGGAGTAGAAAAGCTGCCCATTGAGGCTTAAATCAGCATTATTTCATTTCTTCCAAACTCTGAATAGCAAGTCTTTCTTAAAACCAACTAGGAGTAATTGTGAAATATACACCATAATTAGTTCAGCCTTACTTAAACTGTGGGGGGGGGGGGGAGGGAGGGAGGGTGTGATGATGGGAGTGGATGGTCTGGGCATCTTTTCAAATGAAATATTCATATATTTTCAACTGGAAAAAATGGGATAATTCAGCTCATCATTTCTGCTGATTTTTCCCTTTAAGCATGCAAACATTATCTTCATGTGAGTTTGGTAAATTAGTTAACTGTAAGAGCCTCAACTGAATATTTTGGAAGTGCAAAGTGATTAAGACGCCAGCAAGATCTAAGAGAATTTCTCATTTATGGCATGTTTGATTGGTAGTCATAAGGAATGCATGCAAAGGTCAGAAGAGAGGTGAAGTATAGAATTAAATATAAATTGTCCAAGGGAAAACTGAAGAATCAGATACCAGCAGGAGTTTTATTAGTATGAAACCCCCCTCCTGTTTTTAAAGGCTGTGGAAGATGTTTATACTTCTTCTGCATTCTGGGATAAAAGTGTCTACATTTTCAGCTTTTTAGAATACAGTTTAGAATTGCAAACAGCAATGGCTAAACCTAAAGCAAGTGCTACATGCTTCATAGCTCTTCTCTAGAATTTGATGTTTTCCATCTGTATTGGCTTAAGGACTGTGGGGCATTTATTCCAACACACCAAGGGGGTACCAGAGAGATAGATGCTCTGAATAGAATAGAATTATATCATAGAGCTGGAAGAGACCACAAGGTTCATTCAGTCCAACCCCCTGCCATGCAGGAATAAACAATCAAAGCATTCCCAACAGATGACCATCCAGCCTCTGTTTAAAAACCTCCAAAGATGGAGAGTCCACCAACCTCCAAGGCAATGCATCATTTTCTAAGATTCACTGCATACACTCATGTCCACCACCTGATAATTACACACCTGATGAGCATCACCTGAAAGAACAAACTGGCTCCATTGAAAACACTTTAAGGACATAACGGCCAGAATCCAGTTAGTGGCTTATATGTGCATTAACACCCCCGCGAAAGATATGGGACATTTTTGTCTGATGCAGAACATCTGAATTCAGTTCAAAGTTGTAGTTGTGCAATGGTGCAGGAAGTGTCATTGTGCTTGCAGATGTGCAGGTAAATGCGAGATGCACATGATCTGCTTGCAAGTGTTTGTGTATGCACATTCAGATGTGTATTTGGATGCACATTGGGTGGGCATTCAGTTGTGCTACTTGTCCATTCAAACAAAAGGTCAAAAAAAGTGTGACTCTACATGTGGAGATATACACTATGTACCCCAGATGTAGATTCTTGGCCCATAGCTGAGATCCAAGTAGCCTGCTGATAGAGTGTATTGTCAGTCTAAGCCAGCACAGTTATGTTGGTCATCTAGGGGAGGTTCTTCCTTTTTCTCTGCTTCTTTCCCAGACAAACAACAGGAGATAGGAGGCTCTTGGGAGCAACTCCATCCTTTATGCACTGTTTGGCTGCAGGGGTGCACCTAGTTGCAGTCCCTTGAGTAGCCAAAGAAGGAGTAGCCTCCACCCTCACTTAAGGCTATTACTTCTTCCCTGGTTGATCAAAGACAGCCAGAATACACCAGTGATGGGGGTGATGGAGCTGCACCCAGGATCCCTTATCCTGGCTGCTGTTGCATACCTTAGTCAAGGGAATTGTGGGAGGAGTTACTGAATACCTCCTTTTGCAAGACTCCAAAAAGAACATATGCTGGTGGAAGCTAGAGTGACATCAATGTATGTCACTAAAAGGATTCCAGCCAAGGAGAGCCCTTCTGTTGGGGCAAAGGCCCTGCCAAGCCAGAATCCTGCTTCCTACAGTTGTTAGAAGTCTTTTTTTCACAGTGTTGTGCATTTTTACATTAGTTTGCACATTCTTAAGATTAGGGATGCAATTTTTTGCTAATTTTCCTCTCAAAGGAAGCAATGAACAATTTAGGTGATTTTCATCTCACTACAAGAAAGTCTGCAAAGGCTGTGCAGTTTTCGAAGACTATTTGCAGTTCTGGACTTATTCTGCACAAAATTCGCACATTATTTTTTTGTTTAGGAAATAACATTTTCTGTGCAGGTGATAGCATTTTCAGCCCCCCCGATCAATATTTCTGCACAGTAATATTGTTTTATATACTGAAAATGCTGATTATTATATAAAGTTACAGTATATTTTGTGCATAAAACAATCATGTGTGAAATTTGCATCCTGAACTTCAAAGATTCCCATCAGTCTAGGGAGATTATCACACTACACTGTTATAGTGCTATTATTCCACTTGAACTGCTATGGCTGCCTCCTGTGGAATCCTGGGATTTGCAGTTTAGGGAGGGGCATTCAGAACTCTCACAAGAGAGCTCTTAGGTGTCACTAAACTACAAACCCCAGAATTGCACAGGAGGCAGCCATAGCAGTTAAAGTGGAATAATAGCACTATAACAGTGTAGTGTGATGAAGTCTGGGATTCTTCTCAGCAGGGTTTCTTGACAATTTTTTCAAGCATTTTTTTTAAAAAAAATCTTCAAATGTTCTTTCCTTCTCTATTTAAGATCAAGGAACTTTATTTTAAAGGAAATGCTGGCTTCTCAAGATCCTGGACTCTTATTTCAAAAATCAGAAGAGAAAACTGTTGGAAAATCCAGCATTCTTCCTGCCCCCCCCCACTTGCTATTAGAGCAACCAAGTCTTAGGACGTTTTTTAGGGACCTCCTGCATCAAAGAATTTGTCCCCCTTCTCCTCAACCTATCCTTAGTGGACTTGGCTTGTAGAGACAGCCAAGCCATATCATCATGTGACCCAGCTCTACTGACCTCATGGGTTCAAAGTTTTTATTACTCTTTTTTTTCTACCTCTGAAGAAGATGGAGCCTTTCTTCCATGCTCCATAGAGATGCATGTCTTTTTCCCTATCTTTCCCGATCTCACTGGATTGGTGAGTTCTATCCTAAATCCTTTAGTCAGTTAGAATGTAGCCTCCTATGCATATGTAGATTCAAAACCCATTAGTAAAAAGCTTAAGTATTTCTTTCAAGAAGAAGTTGTTTGTTTTTCTTTTGTTCTTAGTGGCTTGGGCATCTGAGTACTTTGCTGATTGAGTCCCGTTTCCAGTCTCTGCCACTCTGCTATACTAGAAGTTAATTCCTTAATGTTTTAACTTTGAAGAAAACTTTCCCACAGGGCTTGCACCCTGGGATCTTTAATGAATTTTTGATTTTTAAGCTTTTACATCCCAACAAAAACAGCCGAGGCTGCATCCACATTGCAGAAATAATCCAGTTTGACATCACTTTAACTTCCATGGTTCAATGCTATGGAATCCTGGGATTTGCAGTTTGTTGTAGCACCAGAGCTCTCTGACCCAGAAAGCTAAATATTCCACGAAACTACAAATCCCAGTATCCATAGCATTAAGCCATGTCAGTTAAAGCAGTGTCAAACTGGATTATTTCTGCAGTGCAGATGCAGCGCTTGACTGAAGATGACATAAGTCAACATCCTATTGGTATCTTACATATGTATAAATTCTCCTACAGAAGTGGTTGGACAATTTTGGCTGATGTGGAATGTCCATATTCTGTTCAAGATTGTAGAAGTGGATTTGCTCATGCAGTGCTATTGCTTATAAGGATGTACACTGGGTTATACATAGAATTGTATATAGTTGTACAATTGTATATTGTAAAATAGTTGTACATTTGGCTGGTGCACAATACCATTAAACCTAAGGGTTGTGTGTGCAGCATAACCAACGAGTAACTCTGCAGGTGGGGATTTACATAGAACCCTGATCTGGCCCATTCTTTATTTTTCTTCCATTTCACTCCCCAACGAGGATGTTGCCCCCCCAATATTAATTCTACCTCCCAAATGAAATTTTCCTTCAGTCTCCCAAATTTATAGCATTGTAGTAACTTAAAACATCTGTTGAGCATCTAAAAGCACAGTTTAGGCATCCAAAGAAAAGGGGCAAGCAAAGTTCCCAAGGGAATGGAAACACAGCAAATTGAAAAGTGTGATTTTCTTACTCTCTGCAATGCTAGACATTTGGGGACTGAAGGAAAATTTCATTTCTTAATTGGGAAATGACCTCATTTTGTTGTTGTCCCCCCCCTCGTAAATACACCCTCCCCCACCTTACGAATCAAACATAACCCAAACTCAATGCACATTGTTGGTGCAATTATGCTTTAGATCCCCTCATTTTATGAGCTGTTCCTACAAAAGGACTGGAGCTGAGATGATGCTTCCCTGTTCCTGTGCTTGAATACACAATGCCCTTGGGATGTTACCAAGGAATGGAGGCTTGTGACAAAGGGAAATGATTTTCCTCTCTGCTTTTGATTCACAAAGAGGCTTTTTACATTCCTTCAAAAGTGTCCTGTGCTGGGAAAGCTGTGCTGGGGGTGGAGGGTCAACACAGACAAAGCAAAGGTTTTGGGAAGACAAGCAAAACATGCAGCCATAGCTCAGACATGCAAATCTGCCTGAATGTGCAGACTCAGCAAATGTTTCTCTGGGAGCTCGGTTTGGAACTCTCCCCTCCTCCCAATCTCTCTTGTCTCAGTAATATTTAAGGAAAGAAATAAATGAGTACCAGGAGGGAAGATCCATTCAACAGGATGAAGGGGAAGGTGTATTTTTCAGAACAAGGCAAGAATAGGAAACAGAACATATCCATGAATACTCTTGAAGGGACAGAGGATGTCAAAATGCAAGCTACACCCTCCTGAAGCCACGCTCTTTCTCAAAAGCCCTACTTCCTGTGTCATCCAAAACACTGTGCTGGCAGAAGGGAAAACCTTTCTTCAGTGCTGAACCAGGGCAAACCTGGTGGGAACAGATATTTAGGGAGAAATGAACTGGTTGGCCAGATGGGGAATCTTCTCAAGGTATGATCAGCCCACAGGTTGGAGCTTCCCCCTCCTTATTCTAGGTGTTTTTCACATATAGGCTGGAATTCCTTGGGGGAGTGAGAATGGTGTAACTCTTGGTTATCCCAATGGTTGTACTAATTAGATACTTCTGTAAGGAGGCATCCTATCCCCCTTTATAAAAGCTATTTCCCTATCTGCTTGGAACACAACAGTATGTAAACATGGCTCCATCTCTACACCTCACACTCAGAACAGGCACCATTATACCCCAAGAACAGTCTCTAGAATGGTTGGCAAGCTATAGGCCATACTATCTTGCTGCTGCAGTTGTTACCATCACCTCCTGTTAAGAGGTTTCTTACCATCTTCTGCTCCTGAGTTGGAAAGAGGGACCTCCCATATTCTGCTACCACCCGCTAATGCTTGTACCCCAAGATTGAGTGAACTAGCAGGAAATCACTGAGGGGTTTAACTTGCCCCTTTCCACCTCTGACTCTGCAGACTTCCCTTTCTCTTCTCCTCCTAATTAATGCCTGAAGGAAGGTCCCTTCATGTATGCAATACTTTTGCTAATATGAGATTTACTTGCTTAGTCTGTCTGTCTGTCTGTCTGTCTGTCTGTCTATCTATCGACTTTTTCAGATGTGTAAAAAGTGCTGCGGAGGGCCTGGGAGAGGTACGCGCCTGTTTCATGGCAGGGGGTCCTTTTCGGAAGCCACCATCCCTCTCACGTTACCCTCCGTGTTCCTTCCGTGTTGCATGGAAGGAAAAGGCGCCACTTTTTACTCAGGGAAGTTCTTCGTGAATAAAAAGTGGTGCCTTTTCCTTCCATGTGACATGGAAGGAACACGGAGGGTAACGCGAGAGGGACGGCGGACCCCCTGCCGCAAAACAGGCGCATACCTCTCCCGAATCCTCCGCAGCACTTTTTACACATCTGAAAAAGTCCTATCTGTCTATCTGTCTAATTCATTTGTATCCCACCTTTCTCCCAATAATGGGACTTAAGGTGGCTAACATATTTAACTACAATGCAGCTTAAACATTATACAAAAGTGTCATCAAAAGTATAAATATAAAAGTTATTTTAAAACAATTAAACAATTTATAAGGTTAAAACATAAAAATGATTTAACTTGCTGATGTATGGAGAGCAAGGAAAGGGTCACCCTGGCCCCTCTAGGGAGGCTGTTCCAAAGTCTGTAAGGAACCATCACAAAAAAGGTCCTCTCCTTTGTTCCCACCAAATGAGCCTGAGAGACAAGGGCCTCTCCAGAAGAACTTAGAGCTCTAATGGGTTTCATAAAGTATAAGAGCTTTCCTTTCAAAATCTCCTCTTTTCTGCTCTCTTTCCACATGCCTTCACTCTATGTGTGTGTATATGCATGTATATAAGTGGTTTCCAAACTCTGGTCTTCCTGGTGTTTTGGAGGACCAAATTTTGAGAACTACTGGTGTATATGGTTCCCCCCCCCCATGTCCCATGGGGAGATAAGTTAAAGTCTCTCCAATACTCCAATGCCAGTTGTGACTATTGAGACAAAGGCAAGCAAATGGATTACAAAATAAATGTACTGTTAAAATGTGTGTGTATACACACACACACACACACACACACACTTAATGAATGACATTTACCATAAAAATATTAGTTGAGTAACCAAACGAAGGGAGAAAATCTTGCACACTCCTGCTATTTCCCACCTGCCAGCCCCTGTGGAGTTAGAGCTGATGGATGGTAACTATTCCATTCACAAAGCCATTAACAAGATTCATTGAGAAAGCTCAGCCTCTTCTTAATCACCGGGTTCTAGTCAGGAAAATGAGATGCCCAAGTCTCCTGGGGGACGGACAATTGAACCTATAGAGATTGTATAGAGGAACCCGGTCCCTCCCTCCACCAGTCTCCATCTGTGTAATTGGTGAGAGTGCCTACTGCAAAATGAATGTGGAAGAGGTCTGTTCAAGAAAAGAACAATGAAGTTACTAAAATAAGACATCTGGCCACTTCACCTTGTTGGCAGGCACTCCAAAAGATGATTGATAGCTCGGGCCTCCTTTCACAAGTGCTTGAAACCAACAGTGCTGTAAATTCCCTTACAGTCAATAGATCCAGATTAAATTCTCAGCAATATTTTCTACAGCCTGTGAACTAATGCAAGTCTCAGGTCAGAGAGGATCCACCCATCTAAGTAAAACTTCCTTAAAATAAATTAAATATCTAGCATGGCAGCAGACGGGCCCAAGGTTTGAAAGCCATCAATATCTGAATTTATGTGTGCTAAGCTTTTTAAAGAATTGTGGTCTGTTTTCATCTTTTCTTTCTCCCTTTTCCCCACCAAGAAAGGTTACATGCCTCACAGGTCAGCACGGTGCAAAAGACACATAAAAAAAATTGTTGGTTCTTTAAATAAACAAATAAATGAATGAATAAACAAACAAACATTGCAATGTTTTTCTTAAGTAAATAAATAATGACTGGAACCTCGTATATCCATTGAATCAATTGTTGAACAATGGATCAACACCTAGATAAATCAAGTTGCTTCAATGGGTTTACTTTAATAAGGACTAACAATAGGATTTAGGAGAGTCTTTGCTAATTGATTACCCTGGTATAAAATGCACTAGTCCTATAGGATGTTCACCCTTTAAAAATGTACATATTTTGAATGAGCAGGCTAGATTGCTATACTGTGTGATTCTAAACACATTTATTCAGAAGTTCTTTTGAGTTCAATGGTACAATAATGATGTCCAGTCCTATGCATGTGACTTCAAAGTAATATCTGGTGGATTTAGCAAGAGATGTATATATATAGAGAGAGAGAGAGAGGGAGAGGGAGGGAGATAAGATAATGCTCAGTGAGGTAGAAGGCAGTAGGAAAAGAAAGACCACATTACAGATGGATTGTCTCAATAAAGGAAGCCATGACCCTGTGTTTGCAAGACCTGAAGAGGGCTGTTAATAACCGGGGTCTTGGAGGGCTCTCATCCATGGGGTCAGCCTAGGTCAAAACTGACTTGATGCCAAATAACAGCTACAGTTTCCAAGTGCACATAGTAATGTAGCTCTTCTCTTACTCACCACATCTCTATAGGGTAGGTTCAGTTGAGAGACCCTGGGCATAATTCAGCCAATATAACACATAACTTTATAGAGTTCAAAGTAAGAGTTAAGTCTGTTCCTGGAACTCATTCCATTGGTAAGCTTCTAGGATGGCACAAGTGAAGACAACCTGGTTCTTTTTCTAGAGTCCCTAATCTGAGACTTCTTGCATCTCAAATTGAATGAAGGGATAAAGCTGGATGTTCTCACATCCAATCATAAGCACTCTCTCTCCACTGTGCCACACCACCTTTCAGACCTTTGAAACCATTCAGGCTTGTCCAGTCAATATGAAGTAGTTTTCAGTTTCAATTCTGTTCAAATCTTTGGAGCTAGATGTTCATCTTATGGAGCTTATGTTTGGCTTGGTTGGGTTCATATCTGCTGGAATCCTGTTGGTGCCTCGCATGTGCACTAAGTCTGATGGAGAATGGATTATTCTGTTCAAGACTGCAGAAATAGAGCTGCACATCTGGTGCAATTGTGGCTGGTTGCACAAGGTTGTTGATGTGCATTGCACAGGTTGTGCATTGCTGCATGTGCAGGTGCTGATGCACAGCCGGTTGTGCATTTGGTTGCATGACATCACAATCTGCTAGCAAGATGTTGTTGTACAACTACTACACAACTCTTGAGTGTAATGTTATACTCATTCTCTTCAATGCAGGATCTTGGCAATTAGTAGAGGCACAAAGGTGAGGGAGGGGAGCGGTTCAATGTAAGTAAATGAAATTTTAATCTTTCTTTATGTTTATGTTTGCAAGGCATGAGCTGGATTTCCTTTAACACGGAGGAGGGCAAGCAGGAGATGATGGAAATGAGTTGAAATATTAGAGTGTGTGTATGAGAGAGCATGCCTTGAAAAGGCTGACTCTGAAACCCTAGAGAGGGAAGATTCTTGTGTTTATTTTCCAATAATGAGTTGGTCTGAGCAAAACATAAAAGCTCTACATGAACACATGGGAAATAATGTGCGAGTTATTACATGCACTTGCAAATTCCATGGGGAATTAAGTAGAAGAGGCCTCATTTAGCTCTCAATTCAGCAGCTTGCAAACAAGCTTACTCCAGTCTGATGCTTGCCATCAGAGAAAGTACCCTTTGGTCTTAGAATATCAAACAGATCTCAACCTGTGTTAATGTTTCTGGCAACTCTAGTTCATCATAGAGTCAAACAACAGAAACTGCAGGTAGGGATGGAAAATAAATTCCCATGAACCAAAATGTTTTACAAATTTGTCAAATTTTCAGTTTGTGTGACTATTAGCAAAAAGGGTGTGTATTTATTTATTATTTATTTATTTTAGGTATTTATACCCCGCTCTTCAGCCACAAAGGCTCTCGGAGTGGCTTACAAATTGTTTTAAGCAATAGCAATTTACACATCTACACTGCATTAAGCGGTTTTCCAATGTGTGTTAGCTAATTTCCCCCACAAGCCAGGTACTCATTTTACCGACCTACGAAACGATGGAAGGCTGAGTGAACTTTGGAGCCCTCGGGATCAAACTTACAATGTGGTGGCTTGCAATACTGGCATCTAAAAAGGCCAATGCAATTTTGGGCTGTATCAATAGAAGTATAGTGTCTAGATCAAGGGAAGTAATAGTGCCACTCTATTCTGCCTTGGTCAGACCTCACTTAGAATACTGTGTCCAGTTCTGGGCACCACAATTCAAAAAGGATATTGACAAATTGGAGCGTGTCCAGAGAAGGGCAACTAAAATGGTGAAAGGTCTGGAAACGATGCCGTATGAGGAGAGACTTAGGGAGCTGGGTATGTTTAGCCTGGAAAAAAGACGGTTAAGAGGCGATATGATAGCCCTGTTTAAGTATTTGAAGGGATGTCACGCTGAGGAAGGAGCGGGCTTGTTTTCTGCTGCTCCAGAGACTGGAACACGGAGCAATGGGTGCAAGCTCCAGGAACAGAGATTCCACCTCAACATGAGGAGGAACTTTTTGACAGTAAGAGCTGTTCAGCAGTGGAACACACTGCCTCGGAGCGTGGTGGGGTCTCCTTCCTTGGAGGTCTTTAAACAGAGGCTGGATTGCCATCTGTCGGGGATGCTTTGATCAAGATTTCCTGTGTGGCAGGGGGTTGGACTGGATGGCCCTCGTGGTCTCTTCCAACTCTGCAATTCTATGATTCTATGATTCTATGGTTCAACCACTGTGCAACCAGGGCTCCTTAATATATCTTTCCATTTCCCATGATTGGGAACCACAAGTAACCGACTCTCCCCGCTTTACTATTTTCATATCCTGGGCTCACACCAAATGTGAACATTTGAAAAATGTGTGCAGGCCTGCTTTAGTCAATGAGAAATGGCATGCAATGTATGGAAAAAGTGTGCACATTAACAAAAGGGTTTCGAAATGAATTTTCACGAAGGGAAAAACTCACAAAATCCTGCAACCTGTTACAAAACAAGGATGGGAAGATAATGCAGATGGAGGCTGGAGTGAAAGATTTTCACTTCCCCTACCAGCAAGTCATGATGTGTATCTGCACTTAATAGCCACAGCAGTTTGATACCACTTTAACTCTTGTAGCACCCACTTATAGTTTGATGAGGTCCTAGAAATTGCTGCTAGAGAACATTAGCACCTGGCTATAGAAGAATCCAGGGGCCTCACCAAACTGCAAATCCTAGAACATATGGAGTCATGACAGTTAAAATGCTATCACACAGCTATAACTATAGTAGAGATACGCTCGTATATTTCCCAGGCTCTGCTCCGCAGAACCCAATCTCAGCAAATCTGCCTAACCACTAGCAAGCAGTATCACCTCAGGCTGGCATGAGGGCTTTACACAGATGTCTATCTACCTAAACTATTTATTGTATCTCTATCTGCCAGCCACCTAATCTATGGAGATTGCTGGTAAATCCTGTCCTTAAAACACTAGTCAGTAATCCTTGATCACATGCTTGTAATTATACGCATAGCATATCTGTAGAAGACAGTCACTTCTAGAATGGCGACTAGCAGAATCTACCATATTATAAAATACATCATGTATAACTTTTTTTGATAGAGTTACATACTTGGTAGATGAAAGGAACGTTGTGGATGTAGTGTATCTTGATTTCAGTAAGGCCTTTGACAAAGGAGATTATCAGAGGGTAAAAACATCCCAGGACAGAGACCACAGGAGGTTGCTAAAAGGCTTACCTTTTAGACAACATCTCCCTGTCCTGGGATGTTCCTGTTCCTCCCCCACTTCCTCTTATTCATAGAAAAATATGTGAATAAGAGGCCCATTCTGTTATTATAACGGAATGACGTGCGAGTGAACAGGAGTCCTGTTGTGCTCCTGGGATGACAACTGGATGTGACGTCACCAGAAGGTGCCTGCCGGACACTTCCGGGTGTGATTAGGATGACAAGGTAAGTAAAAATAATAATAATAATAATAATAATAATAATAATAAAAGCCCCAGGTAGCTTTTTTTCTTTAAATGTGTTTTGGTGCTTGTTTTCTTTTGTGACTGCTGGGGGAGGGTGTTTCTTTTTAAATTTGCCGCTCGGCTGTTCTCTTGCAAGAACGGCCAGGATTTGAGTTCCCGGTTGTACGACGGCTGCATTTACGACTGGGCAGCGAAGGGAGGGGGAACCCGTTCCTGTTGTGGAATGAAGGTAGGTGTGTGAAACTGTTATCCTTATTCTGCAGTAGGAATGTGAGTGGGGCTGGGGGGGGGGTAGCAGGACAGAAACAGACCCTAAGGGTCCATCTGATATTCTCCAAAGCCCCCCATGATATCCTTGCAAAAAAGTTAGTAACATGTGTGCTAGACAATGCAACTGTTAGATAGATTTGTAATTGGTTGATGGGCCAAATCCAAATCCAATGGCTCCTCTTCATCCTGGAGGGAAGTGACCAGTGGGGTGCCACAGGGTTCTCTCCTGGGCCCAGTGCTATTCAACATCTTTATCAATGACTTGGATGAGGGAATAGAGGGCACGCTTAGCAAGTTTGCAGATGGCACCAAATTAGGAGATGTAGCTAATACCCCAGAGGACAGGATCAGAATCCAAAATGACCTCAAGAGATTAGAAAGCTGGGCCAATATTAACAACATGAATTTAAACAGGGAGAAATGTAGGATACTACACTTGGGCAGTAAAAATAAAAAGCACAGGTATAGGATGGGTGACACCTGGTTTGATGGGAGTACATGTGAAAGGGATCTAGGAGTCTTAGTGGACCAGAAACTGAATATGAGTCAGCAGTGTGATGTGGCAACTAAAAAAGCCAATGCAATTCTAGGCTGTATCAATAGGAGTATAGTGTCTAGATCAAGGGAAGTAATAGTGCCACTCTCTTCTGCTTTGGTCAGACCTCACCTGGAATACTGTGCCCAGTTCTGGGCACCACAATTCAAGAAGGATATGGACAAGCTGGAACATGTCCAGAGAAGGACAGCCAAGATGGTAGGAGGTCTGGAAGCCATGTCCTATGAGGAGTGGCTTAGGGAGTTGGGAATGTTTAGTCTGGAGAAGAGAAGGTCGAGGGGGACATGATAGCCATGTTTAAATATTTAAAGGGATGTCATACTGAGGATGGAGCAAGCTTGTTTTCTGAGCCCCCAGAGACTAGAACATGGAGCAATGGGTTCAAACTACAGGAAAAGGGATTCCATCTAAACATTAGGAAGAATTCCTGACAGTAAGAGATGTTCAGCAGTGGAATGCACTGCCTCAGAGTGTGGTGGACTCTCCTTCTTTGGAGGTTTTTAAACGGGATGGCCATCTGTCGGGAATGCTTTGACTGTTTGTTTATTCCTGCATGACAGGGGGTTGCACTGGATGGCCCTTGTGTTCTCTTCCAGTTCTATGATTCTATGATTCTATGTCCCTCCAGTCCTTCAATCTTATTTTTATGATTCAGTGTACAGGATGCCATCTTCAGTAGGTGGTGGAAACACCCCCAGACCATCATACACACTTCAAGAATCACAAATCTGCAATCCTGACCAGGAAGCAAGAGCAACCAGTAGCTATTATTTTAATTCAGGATACTACAGCTTCATTGATTTGTCTGTGCCTGGATATGAGGTGCCATCTCTCTCAAGTCTTTTGGATTTAAGGGAGAATTTCTGGATACACAGACTTAAGGCCTTAGGCCCTTTCACACTACACAAGTATAGCACTATATTCCACTTTAACTGCCATGGCAACATTCCATGGAATCCTGGGTTTGGCAGTTTAGGGAGGGGCATTTAGAATTCTCAGCCAGAGAGCTCTAGTACCTCGCTGCACTACAAGGCCCAGATTTCATAGGATGTTGCCGTGGCAGTTAAGTGGAATATAGTACTATATTTGTGTATTGTGAATGGGCCCTTTAATATATAATATATAATACCATAGGAGCCAGTATGGCATAGTGTTTTGAAAGTTGGACTATGACTCTGGAAACCAGGGTTTGAATCCATACTCAGCCATGGAAATCCATTGAGTAACCTTGGGCAAGTCACATTGTCTCAGCCTTAGAGGAATGCGAAGGCAACCCACCGCTGAACAAATCTTGCCAAGAAAACCTCATCATAGGGTCAGCTTAGCATTTCCATAAGTCAGAAACCAGTTGGAGGCACATGACAGCAATGATACAGGTTGAGTATCCCTTATCTGGAATCCTGAAATCTGAAGTACTCCAAAATTTCAAACATTTTGAGCTACAACACAAGAAGCATAGTACATGCCTGTACCGTATTGATGAGACTGGAGAGAAACACAGATGGAGAGAGACACAGATGGAGAGAGACACGGTTGGAGGGAGTTGCGAGGATCTGTGAAATGGCAGAAATCCATGTCTCACACCATTTCACAGATCCTTAGACCCTGTCAAGCCAAATTATGTCTCATTAGCTATATGCAAACACAGGTATTCCAAAATTCAAAATAATAATAACAATAAAAAATCCAAAATACGGAATACTTCTGGTCCCAAACATTTCAAATAAGGGATACTCAAGCTGTATAATACTATAATCCACTTGAAAATATGGGCAACAGATTGTTCTGCCACTGTGGATGCAACTTACTTTTGCTTTCAGCAAGTGAAAAAAGCAAAAGTCAAAATATTTTGCTAATTTAAAGTTCTGTTTGTTAATCATGCTAATAAATGTCGAGACAATATAGATATAGATATAATTTGGAATGTTCTATGGCCCAACCTCAGTAGGGTGCTCATTGCCAGAGTGTACTGCGCATGTTGGTCCTGGTGTTATTTGCTGCCAGCCCTTCAGGTGCCTAAAATGGAGACCCAATGCACCTGTGTTAAAGTCATGCACTTTAGAATGTTAAGCTCCACTTATTTAAAATCTAGCCAAACCTTCACCTAGTGATAAGGGATAGCAGAAGTCCTCTTATGTCAGGATGGAGAGCTAGAATGGTATAGTGGCTATAGCATTAAAATGGGACATCGGAATGGCTAGTGGGTGCTATGTCAATGAGGCAGTGTGTTCTTTCTTGGTTTTAGCTAGTTTCGAAGGAGCTTTCCAGGGTGCTGAAACTATTTAGGCATAGGGATCAGCACCGTGGATAGTTCCTTCAAAGCCTCCATTAAAACTTGAAATTTGTGGCCCCACGCACATGGGAGCCACTGTTGGGACATACTGGTTGTGGTCTTACCTGGCAGTTTTATAGAGTAAATCTCCTCATGCAGAGGAATGCATTGATTGTGTTATGCAATGCTTGTGTTGAATGGTGATGCTGTGTAGCTGAATGCACAACTAAAGTCACAACAGAAAGCACCACCAAATGTTCACTTGCATGCATAACACCACTGTCTGCACAATTCTACAACATTGAAATGAATGCAGATACTCTGCATTGGGCAAGAATGTCCCACCACTTCTGTAGGGAATTTAAACATGTGTAAACTACAGGATTCTGGCTGTGACATCCAGATTCTAGTCCCATTAGCTATGAAACTTACTAGGTGACTCACTCTCTCCCAGCTTAGCCATCATGACAAGAGTGTTGTGATATCAATTGGGGAGGACTCCTTCAACTCCTCTGAGGAACAGTATAATATGAACATAACAAATGAACAGAAGAACAACTGACCAGTTAACTAAAATCAGGAAAGGAGCAGAAAAATCTTACCAATTTTGTGCTATCAGAAACACCCTTTAAGCTTTTGAGAACTCAACATAAAAATATGCAAACAAATCAAAAATTGGTATAAAGTCACTGTTTAGATTCAATTCACCAAAGGACCTTAAATGCCTCAGCTGGGATCTCTGGCAATTGGAGTTGTTTGTTACTTCTAAAAATTTGCTAGGTTAAGCTTGTTGTTGTTGTTTTTTAAATTCTTGCTTTAACATTTCCTTACTTCATTCTTTTTTTAACCTAAGACTTAATTTCTTCTGTATCCTTTCAGGCTGAAGATGTGAGCACTTGATTCATATTGATCTGCATTTCTCTGTTCACATGAAATTAACATTCTGTTCATAGGAAAGAAACAGAAATAGAAAAACAATCTCTTTCCCTCCCAGAAGTGGAGATTGATGACAGCGAATGTCAGGAGATGTTTGGCCTTTCCAGTAGGACATGGAGGTGTAATTTATTAAGATGAAGAGGAAGGGCAGGGAGTGGGCTCAGAAAGGACAATGTGCGTGCATTCCTCGAAATTAAGAGGATTACTAAAATAGGGCATCTCACTCTTTTAAAGAACAGGCTGCAAAAAAGAATGGGTGCAATGGCAATTTAATCCCCATAAATCATGGCTCCCCTTCAGGCTTCCACTCTGATATTTGTTCTTCTGGTACTCACTATCTCTTTGCTTGGGAAAAGGGATGCCAAGGACAAAACACAGAGCAGCCACGACACTGTCAAGACATTCTCTCCCAGCTCCAGATATGTAAAGATGGCTATCATGTCACTTCTCAGCCTTCCCTTCTACTCCATAGTTCATTCATCATAGGGATTTCCTTTGATCCAGGCCTTTGATCCTCTCAGTCACTCTCCTCTGGATATGTTCCAGTTTCTGAATCCTTCCTGAACTATGGAGGCCAGAACTAGACATAATATTCCAGGTGAGGTCTGACCAAAGTAGAATAGAATGGTACTAGTACTTTTCTTGACCTGGCCACTATGTTCCTGTTGATACTGCCTAGAATTGCACTGGCATTTTGGTCATTGAATCACTCTGGTGATTCATATTTAGCTTACCATCTACTATGACCCCTATATCATTTTCACATGTATTGCTTTCAAGCTGAGTGTCACCCATCCTATATTTGTACATTTCATTTTTCCTGCCTAAATGTAGTACCTTGAATTTATCCCTGTTGAAATTTGATTTGCTACTCTTCCAGTGTGGTGCCACCTGCACATTTGCATACCTTCTATTCCATCATCTAAGAAAGATCTTATACAACACTAGGCCCAGGACAGAATCCAGAGACAGACACTGCACTGTTTACTCCTCTTCAGGGTGAAGAGGAACCATTGGTGAGCACTTTTGGGGTTTGGTCTGTCAACCAGTTATAAATCTACCTAACAGTAATACTGTCTAGCCCACATTTTACCAGTTTGTTTGCAAGAATATCATGGGGGACATTGTCAAAACCCTTACTGAAGTCAAGGTATACTACGTCCACAGCACTCCCTGATCTACCAAGCTTGTGACTTTATCAAAAAAAGGGGTAAGATTTGATTGGAATGACTTGTTTTTGAGAAACCCATGCTGGCTCTTAGTAAACACAACATTCCTAACTGTGCACAAACTGACTGCTTAATGATCTGTTCTAGAACCGTCCTTGATATTGATGTTAAGCTAACTAGTTGGTAGTTGTTCAAGTCTTCTTTTTTCTCCTTGCTGAAGATGGCATCAATGTTAGTCATACTCCAGTCTGCTGGGGACCTCTCTTGTTCTCCAGGAATTTCAAAGATCGTTAATGGTGTCTTTGAGATTGCATCTGCAATGTCCTTTAGTAGTCTTGGATGAAGTCCACCTGGCCCTGGAAACTTGAATTCATTTAGAGTGGCTTGGTATTCTTTTACTATCTCTTTACCTAGTATGGCTGCAGTCCCTTTACTGTATCATTTGTTCTATTTTTACCCTAGTTAGAGCACCATTTTTCCTTTGGGAGAAGACTGATGCAAAGAAAATGTTGAACTGTTCTACCTTCTCTCTGTCCTCCTTAGTATCTCACCATCTTCTCTATGAAGTGGCCCTACCATTTCCCTGTTCCTCCTCTTTTCCAAACTTGGCCAAAAATACTGTTTAAGTATTTTAACCTCTCTAGCAACCCCAAGCTTGTTCTGAGTTCATCTTTTTGACTTTCTCCCTAGAAGTACTGGCTATAGGTACTTGTATGGTATTTGTAGTCTCAGTGTTTCTGATCACTGGGGGGGGGGACTATGTATATGTTTGTATCTATGTGGGTGTGGGTGTCAATCGGTGCTCGAGTGTGTGAGAGAGATGGGGTAAAGTGTGTATGTGTGCAGTCCAGCATTCCCCTGCCTACCACCAGTCCCACCCATGTGGATGACTCCCAAAGGAGTCAAGTGCCACCAATACAGCCTGCTACCGAAGAAAAAAGTTTCCAGCTCTAATATAAACCAGGGCTGACCCAAGACACCTGCTTCCCAAGGTTAAAGACAAGATGGCACTTTCTCTGCATTCCATCCACAGAAGTGGGCTGGCAATTCAACCTTATTTCAGCAATGGTGATAGGAGAGTCTCCTCCAATACAGTGTAGGCAGAAGGGTGTTTTAAAAGTCCCCAGAGCCAGCATGCTGATTTGGGGGTCCCCAGACCAGCTGTGCAGTAGGGAGGGAACAGTTCTGAGTCCAGCAGAAATCATTGGGAGGCTGGCCTGGCGTCTGCTGTCCTAGCTCTGTTGGCTTAGGTGACACGACTTTGCAGAATGGTAGGAGTGGGCTTGCCAATGGATGTGTACAAAACCATCTTAGGAACCTAGAAAGCTGCCTTATACAAACACATACCATGTAGCCCAGGAGCTGCTTTTGAATGCCGAGGGAAAACAAGTAGAACCTCTCCTTGAGGCTGTTTGACCCCTTCTAATGCAATGACTTAGAGCAGGTACAATTTCTCCAGCTTGCTTTCTGGAACACTCTAAGAAAATGGATGGATAGTTAGGGCAACCTGGCTCAACATGGAGAAAACAATCTTCCTTGAAGTCACTAGAGACTGACTTAACAATACCGGATCTGTTCAAATATTCTGTATGTAGCAGTAGCCAGGATTGTTAATTATGTAGCCCTGCAAGGTAAGTGGTGATTGTGCTGATCAGCTCTTTGACAAGCTGCAGTTAGGATATGTATGCATGGAATTAGACCTCTCAGTCCACCACCCAAATAAATTTTTGTTGCTGTCACTAATGGGAGTGAGGCAGCTGCTGGGATCTGGCGCGGAAATCACACACAAGGCAACTATTTTCAGCCATCATTATTCATTTTTCATTCAGGCAGGGTTGGACATAGGAAGCTGGCTGGACTGGGGTACTTGCTTTAGGCAATGTGGTTTTACCTTTCGTCAACACGTCAGAGAATTACTGAACAGAGTTACTGAAGAAGCAGCATGATATAGTGGTTAGAGTACTGTATTAGGCATGAGGAGATCTAGATCCTCTGCTTAGCTGTGAAGCTCTCTAGGTGACCTTTGGCTGGTCACCATGTGCCATCCTAATCACCTTTATTCTGGGGGTATAGTTAGGATAAAAAGAGAGAGTCACATCCATGATTCTGCACTCTTCCAAGGAAGTTTGGAAACAATGCAAGAAGAAATCATCACAAATATGTCAAATTCAACCGGCTGGTGCTTATTTATTTCTTCTTATTGCCATCATTAGATTTCCTTGAGCAAAGCATTTGACATAATTAGGTAAATGATAGACATGTAAATGTAGATGCTCAGCTGAACCCATTAATTGATTTATTCATAATTGCATAGAAGTGTCTCTAAAATATGGTTATTCATTTAATCAGTTGATTGTTTGATGAGAATTTGCTGCACATTTCCTTCCTTCTCCTCTCTCTTACTGTTCCCCCACCCCCACTGAAGAATTCTAATTCCAAGGAAAGCAAGTTAAAATCTGGCACAAGGGAGTTCCCCTCCCTTGCTACCTTATTCTCTAATTGACCAAGGACTCTATTTCCACAAAGTGATTTGACCTTATCCAAATGTACAGACCTTTTTGTTTATGCAGACCTTTGAGTGTTAAAGGTCTGATGCAGAAGGGTTTTTTTAATTGAGGTGTGTTCTATTTTTCCACAATTTAAAGCTCCTTTAAAACTGTCTTAAACTGGTGATTTTAATATGATTTGGTGAGATCCTGCATCAGACACATAGGCACAATGTCATTGCTATAATCCATCTCCTGATCTGACCCCTAAAGCCCACCTTAAAAACCAGGCAGCCACACTGAGGGATGGAAGTCTGTGGTGCTGGTGAGCAGGGCACTGAAGGATGATGCACCCAGGCACCTCCCTCCAGTGGTCCAACAAGGAGTTATAACAAAACCTCACAACACTCTCTGTTTCTGTTCATCACACTACTACTTGATGGTGGGTGGGGGCTGAATGCATCATCCTTCAATGTCCTGCTCGCCAGCACAGCAAAGCTGCGTCCCTGAATGCAGCTACCTAGATTTTAAGGTGGGTTTGGGGAGCATTTACAATCATAGTAATGGTGCCATGATCATAAATGTGAATACTACTTGTGATATCTCTCTCTCTGGCTTTTCTTCGCAAACAAAGATTCAGGAAGGACTCATCCCGCGCTTTCTGCAAGCGCGCTGATGACTGAAAAGGCCAATCCGAGATAAACAAGTCTGGTTGTAGAAAGCACAGCAGAAGGTCTCCTTGGGTGATGTTTCCAGGTTGTGATTCTTTCTGCACTGTCATTTCTCTTCAAGACTTGTTTGGCGTGAGTTCTCAAATAAGGCTGCAACATTGTGGATAGTGCGTCTCCATGCTTCCCAATGTGAGGCCAGGGTGGACCATTGTTGATGATCAATTTGGCCAAGCCTGAGATGTTGTTTCAGGGAGTCCTTATATCGCTTTTTTGGAGCGCCCCTCTTATGCTGACCCGTGGCGAGTTCACTGTAGAGTACTATTTTGGGGAGGCGATGGTCCTCCATCCTAGAAACGTGCCCTGCCCAGCGCAGCTGTGTTCTCAATATCATCACCTGAATGCTGGTGATCCCTGCTTGCTCAAGGACAGCAACATTTGTCACATAGTCAGTCCAGTGTATATTTAGGATTGTGCGTAGACAGCGCTGATGAAAGCATTCGAGGAGTCGTAGGTGGTGGCGATAGGTGACCCATGTTTCAGATCCATAAAGGAGAATAGACAGTACAATGGCTCTATACACACTGATTTTTGTGCTTTGCCTCAGGTGTTTATTACCCCAGACTCTTTTGTGAAGTCCTACAAATGCACTATATGCCTTTGCTAGTAACTACCTAACAGGATGCTAGCAGATTGTTTGTTCAATTTCTTTAAAAAAATGTTTTATCCATTGTTTTAACTTTATTTCGTTTTCACTCATATTGACTGTCTTGGAACCCAAATTCAGGGAAAGGTAGGCTATTAAAGAGAGAGAGAGAAGAAAGAAAGTAAGCAAGAAAGCCAAGGTGACCAGATGCAAAGGAGAGGAAAGGTTTTCTTTGAGAATTGCAGGAATTGTAGCCTTTGTCATACACTTCTTGTTATGTACTTTCAGGTCAACTCTGACTTACGGCAACCCTGTTATAAAATCACCTCTTTTGCATAATAAATGAAATGAGCATTAGAAATGAGCCCTCTTTTTGAAAGTTAATTTTTGGGGGCCTGCAAATTTGTGTCTTTTGATGTGAGAAAATCTTTTCTTAGACACCTGTCGCATGTTGAAAGCTGATATAGAAGTAGGACAGAAAGAATTTAGGATGGGGAAAGTTCATCCACCCCTCCCCAGAGATGACCAGGCAGTGCCCCTTTATAGTAAGAATAGCACAGAAATTCTCCTTGTTTGAATTTCTCCCAAGATTTTGACATTTTGGAACTCCTAGATTTCTTTCCAGAATGGAATGTATGTTTGAATAGTGGTGGCCAATGGTCCAAATGATGGAGCTTGGGATGTCACCCCAAAATGGTGGCCTGAATATCATGTTCTGGATGTCATTCAGATCCTGATCAACTTTGGTCCAAAAGGTACAGCAAAGTAAAACTAAGTCACTGAGAATACAAAGCAAAGCTCTATTGATGACAAAAGCCTTCAAGTTATTGAGCAAGGCACAAGTGTTCTCCATCTCAAGACAGGGACAAAGCAAATATCACAAGATTATATATCTTGGCAGATTGGCTATCTAGAAACATCAAGATGGCACTAGTTCCCCTCCTCCTTCCTCAAGACCTTATCAGCAACTTACCTTCAGTATTTGCATCCTTGTTTACAGTGTTAGTGGGAATCATAGAACTGTAGTATTAAAAGTGGACACAAGGGCCATCTAATCTAACCCCCTACCATGCAGGAATACAGAACTAAAGCATTCCTGAAAGATGGCCATCCAACTTCTGTTTGAATAGCTCCAAAGGAGGAGAATCTACCACCCTCCTAGGACTCCTTACACAACAACTTAAGCAAACACAACACAAGTACACACAACTTAAGCAAAGTACAATGAAGCTATGAAGCTGTTAAATGGGCTGTAAAATAAGCTTTCAAATATTCACATGGGTCTTATTTACACAAATTAAATAGCTCAGCTTGCCCCCGTCTCAGAGCCCTGCAGTCTAGATGATGCAGGGCATTTGCTCTGTGTTGCCCCCCCCCCCACAGGCAATCCTCACCACCCCTGGAGCCCACTCGGCATGCCAGTCCTCGCTACTGCCACCACCATTTCCTTGACGCTCTCAGAAGCCAGGCAGGGGTCCCACAGCACATAACCAAGGCTGGTGGTCACATGCAGTCACATGTTGAGGGGCCACTTCCTGCTTCCGAGAGGACAGAGAACCTGGCAGTGGTGGCAGCTGCAGGAACAGGCTGACATTCCTGTCTGGCCCATTTTGTTGAGGCAACTGGGGAAGGACAGGCCAGCTTTGCAGCCAGGATATGCCAGCAGGGAGCTGGCATGTCCTGGCTGGTGTAGATAAGCCCATGGTTATTACAAATGTGGATGGCTGGATGAGAAACCTCACTAATCTTCCACAAACACAACTCACTACAAAAAGGCACCTCTCTGCTTAAATCTCAAGACACCAAGGTACTTTAGGAATTCTCCACCACTCCATTCCATCCTTCAATCTTTTCTGCAGAATACTCCAAAAGCCCAGCTTCCTACACTTCTCAGGGGCAAGCTTGACACAAGAACTGTTATTAGCAAGTGTGTGAATGATGGATTTTAAAAAACAAAAGTATATTGCAGGTGAATGGTCCTGATTCTGGTGTTTGGGGGGTGGAAGAGAGCTTTAGTGTTTTGTTCATGATGTAGAATCATAGAGTAGGGAGTGGCCACAAGGTCCATCTAGTCCAACCCCTTGCCATGCAGGAATATCCAATGAAAGCACTCCCAACAAAGGCCTTACTGAAATCAAGATACACTACGTCCACAGCATTCCCTTTACCTACCAAGCTTCAGACTCTATAAAAAAGAGAGATCAGATTAGTCTGGCATGGCCTGTTTTTGAGAAACCCAGACTTTTAGTGATCACAGCATGATTGCAGGCTTTCCAGTTAGGGACTATCCACATTGATTTTTGTATCAAATAAGATGTCAAAAGACTTGGATCTTCCATTCTGCTTTTAAATGAAAATCTCCTCACCTTTATTTAATAAACTGGAGTATTTTCTGTTATTGTTTTTTCCCTCAGTTTTATGCTGGTTTTCCAGTTAATCGAACTTTTACCTGCTATAGTTTTAAAATCTTACCTGACAAATTGTCCTAAGGAAGCTTTGCTTGGAAAGATGGCACAAAAATGTGTGGAGACGGAAGATGGAGAAGGAGGAGAGATGACATAGTGGAAGGGGAAGAAGAATAGGAAGCTCTGTTATTGGCATCTCACCCAGTAATGCAGAAGAAGAGTAGAAAAACAAAACAGCTTAGGGGCCAAAATGTATTAACATCATTAGCGAGCCTAAATTCAACGTTTAGTCCCAACTGGAGTACACCTATTGAATCAACTGGACTTGGTACGTTGGCCCTTTCATAAGACTCATTCATTCAGTGGATCTATTTCTTCACTTGACAACTGGATGTTGGCCTCAGTGCATTTATTTAGTATTTTTCCCCACCTTTCTCTTCCTTCCAAAGAAGGGACAAGAAAACTATACTGGAGACCTTCTAAGTGTGCTCCTCATACTCAGATGTGCTTGTCTGCAGAAGAAACATAACAGCTCATAGTATCCTCCAAACTTTTGCTTCTGCTAAGCTCTTGCTCCACTTTCACAGCCTCTGGTGACTTATTATGTCTGGAGAGGCACTTAGTACTTGGGCAGTTCTCCCAAACATAATAAAATGGAGCTCCTGGGGCCTTCCCAGACAGTCAAGTAGGAAGACTTGAATTTTCAACCCAGCTCTGTTGTAGATTCATTGCATCAGGCACTCATACTTGCTGTTATCCCTGTGAGCTGGTTAAAAGCCAAAGAAGCTTAAGGAAGTTGTGGAAACAGTGCTAGCAGTTGTGTTAAGCAGGTGGTTTCTGCCAAGTTTCTTCTTCCAGCCAAGGAAAGAGCATCTTTGCTGGACCAAAATGGATCACTAAGTTGAATTTTAGGAAGTTTGGTTTTGCTAGCCCAGCTTCTGTGAGATGTAAGTGATTACCTCTTTATTAGACAATGAATCTCGGCTAAGAATGTGGAAAGCTGATGTTTCAAGTTCTTGTTGGGATGCACTTTCCATCACCTGTGACCATTGGCAGCATTAGCTACAGGCTTATCTACATGGGCAGTTTACCCCATCTTGGAGTGCTGCAGTCCTGATGATGCAGGGTGTTTGTGCCATTTTTCCCCCAGGAAAAAAGATGGGACTAAGATGGGGGAAAGACAGGCTAGGGCCAGATAACACATTTTAAAACAATACCTGCTTAAATGAATTCTAGCTGAAATAAACCAGATTGGGTCCACAGGAGCCCATTCCAGCATGCTGGCCTATCAGTGTAGCTGCTAACTGCCTTGCTCTTCTGGATCCAGGAAAGAGTCTCACAGCATGTGACCATGCTGGTCAAATGCAGGGGGCCATGCTCACATGCTGTGGGCCCCCTGCCTGGATCCAGAGAGTGGTTTTCAGGCAGCAATGGCTGCAGGGATGGGCTGGCATGCCTTTCTGGACTCCGGCCTGTTTTGTCCAGGTAGGAAGAATGGGCCTGATCCATGGGCAGAATACACTTGTGGGGAGCCAGCAAATCCTAGCCCATGTAGATGAGCCCTAAAGCTGAGTAGGAGTTGTAGTTCAAGTACATATGGAGGGCCACATTTTCTCCACACTTCTTATAGGTTATTGACTATGAGTATCATTTCTGATTTCAGTAAAGGAAGCAAAGAGGATTTGATGATGAAGATGGGTAGTGAAAAATGTCTTAGCAAAATTTAATGGCCAGCTTGAGACAGAGTTGTCAGTTCATCAGGAAAAGAAATCTGGTCTCTTGAGAATTTAACAGGAGCCAGACTGAGACAACATGTTACATCATTCTCTCTAACTATACTTACTACAATAATTTGCATTTCTTGTAGGCTTACAAAAAGGAACAAGCACTAATTACACTTTGGGCAAGATCCTATATTAGGGTTTCATAGCATAAACCTCTATATGTTGAGTTATGCATTAATTGTGCTACCCAGCCCTTATTGAATGGCAATGTTGCTCAGCTGAACCAAAAAACTACTACCCTTCCCCACAGTATCTCATAATTGGAAATATTGCACACTTTTGAGGGTTAGGTTGGCTGGGGCAAACCAAAGGTCAGTTGGAGGTCACAGTGACCTGGGATGTGTAGAAATATAATGGCAAGAAAGCCCGAATTAGGATTGTGTGTAACCCCCCTTCGTAAACACAGTCATTAATGAGGTATGTGCTAATCCTTTCTTTTAGCCCTGGGCATCTCAGCAATGATTCAATCAAGCAATTAAGTGATAGTTCCTTAATCTATTCCTACAGAAATCTTTCCCCTACCCCCTCCTGTTCAACCTCATGAGGTCATCACAAACCCATCAATTTCCACCTCCCTGCAATTAAAGCAATCAGTTGAGTTTTGGTTTCCTTTGTCTATCCCATGGGAAAGCCATCCATGTTTTGTCATAACGAGAGTACCCCTTCAGGATTTGAAACAGGCTATAAATATTAGTCCCCAGACAATAGTAAAGTGTACCATGATGGACAAACTTGGCTACTCTTTTTCTTGGCATGCCCTGGATCAGAACCTTCCTGTGCCACCCTCAAACATCTTCACTGCATGGAACACTTGTCTTCAAGACTGGTAACTATCACCCTATATTCCCGAATCTCTCCTTCTATCTAATCTTACTGTCTTACTCTGCTATTAGCCTTGTATGGTTCTTAGGCATGTGTGTTGTGTATGTGGATTCACTTTGTATTATTTCCAATAAAAATACTTTATTTCACTTTTACTGGAGTGCTCTCTACATTTAGTACAGGTATACATAAGTGAAACAATCCCCAAAGTTACTCTTATCTTGCAGGCTTCCATTTGAGCTAATAATTCCCCCCAATAATAATAGAGATTTTGGCATCATGGGTGGAGCTCTAAAGCACCCCCACCTCTTATAACAAGGTGAAAGCAAAACCAAATGGACATGCACATCCATGCATAATGCACATCTGAAACAGGCATGGTTCCTAATCTTTATCTTTTATCTCAGGGAACTGAAGGTTCTTTGCCATTGTCAGCTAGCCTATATCTGTCTGGCATTTCTTCTAGTCCACTTTCTGGTCACTTGATCTTCCAACTCATGAATAAAAGTATTGTCCAAATAGACAGGTTGGCATCAGCACTCCCCTTAATGAACTCTTAAGTACTGAAATTTCAGAAAATGTATATTGGGAGAATAAACACATGGCTTTATATCTTTTGTGCTATTTACCAATCAGTCCAAGTAATTCATTCAGTTATATATTCTTTTGGTGGGTTATTACATCACAGACACCTCTCTGTCTAGGTACATCCTTATTTATAGATATTTAAGAGTCTAGGCTGATATCTCTTACCAAAGACTTTACATAGTCTAAAAAAAATGCAGTATTAGCCATGTTAACCATTATAAAAAATAATCCAAAATCCAAAGGCGATCTATTGACACACTTGCCTGTCACACCTCAATCTATCTAGGGGCTCATTTACATGAGCCAGGATACACCGGTTCCCCACTGGCAATATCCTGATCATGACTCAGACTCATGTCTCCCCCATTACCTTGACAAAATAACCCAGAGTCCAGACAGGAAATCCAGCCCTTCGCTGCAGCCTCTGCCATATTCCTTGCCCTTCTGGCATCAATGAAGCCAGCTGCAACATGTGACCGAAGGCCCCCTCCATATGACCAGACTTGGTCACATGCTGCAGGACCCCTTCCTGTACCCAGAAGGGTAAGGGTGACTGGAAGCTGGAACAACGGGCTGGCCTGCCAGGACAGACTCCTGCAGACACATGGAGCCTGCTCCATTTTTTCCTGGTGACAGCAGGGTAAATCAGGTATTTTCTTATAATACTGTATCAGACTGTACCCTGGCTTGCCCCTGACTGAGCCCTTTTTCTGCCCTCGGGATCCTAGCGGCTGCCTGGGGGAAGATTGGGGCAAATGGCCTGCATCATATGGATTGCAGGGGATCAGACAGAGGCAAACCAGGGTAAATTGCCCATGTTGATGAAGATATCATAGGATCTTCATGGGAAGATCACTGAACTCTTCCAAAATAGGGACTTTTTGGCTTCAATGTACAAGGTCAAAACAGATCTCAAGAGTAGAGACTTTATAGATACAAAGGGGTACTGACATTGTATGGCAGTGTATTATTGCCTTTTCCCTGTTCTTCTTTGAACTCTCTTTGTTAGAGGGAGGGAGGCAGGGATTCACCTTTCTGCCTGCATGAAAACACTCTCACTGTGACATCCAAAATCACAAGACTCAGACTGTAAGCTTTTTTTTAAAAAAATCCAGCAGCGTTGCTTTTGTTTCTCCAGCATGTTTTTTTTTTAAAAAAAATCTTGTCCAGATGAAGAAGCCAGTGGGCTTTGAAAGCAAGTGCAATGTATGTTTTTTGTGCCTTCTGGTAGGCCTAATAAACTTATCACCTATGTTTATTTAGGACGTTTGAATTTATATAGTCAGTCATCTTGCTTCTATAGACATTACATGGCCTTAGGCAAAATAAGCTTATCATCAGATATAAGGAACATCTCTCAAACGGATAAAGAACATGGTACTTATAATACATTTCATTGGTGAGGAGTATCAATTTACTCATGTATACATCTGTTGAGGAATTTATACATTTAAAACAGGTATTTCATAATCATAATGTATGATTGTTACAGCCTTTTGTTCCACAGCAGACAAAAATGTCCATCCATTTCTGTATGGTATCTTATGTATGGGTATGACACTGATATAACTCTGCCTGTTGTGGTGGTGGTGTGCCTTCAAGTCGTTTCTGACTTATGGTGACCTTAAGGTGAATCTGTCATGGGGTTTTCTGAGGTGAACAGTGTGTGACTTGGTCAAGGTCACCCAGTGGGTTTTCATGGCCAGGTGGAGATTTGAACCCTAGTCTCCAGAGCCATAGTCCAGTACTCAAACCCCTATGCCATGCTGGCTCCATAATAGCCTTTGCCAAATGAAATAAGCTATATCCTTCAATGCATTTAGGGCAGTGGTTTTCTGTTGTTATCTGTACTTTTTACACAGCAAGAAAGGGAAACCAAATCACATTAGAAGTATCAATCTCCATTTCTCCTCTCATTTGCCTTAACTTGTTTAGCTCATCAGCCATCTAAGGACTGTGCTTATACTATTTCTTCTCTCTGTCCCACCATCCTCACAGGTACATGTGATGGGGACACAGGACTGGGCCTTCTTGGTGGCTGCTCCCAGTCTCTGGAACTCTATTCCCAGAGAGGTTAGATTGGCAGGTGAAGACCTTCGTGCTTCAGCAAGCCTTTCAGAGTTGTATCCTCTCTCTGAGGATGCCAGCCACAGATGCAGGCGAAATGTCAGAAAGAAACTATTCTAGAACTTGGCCTCACAGCCCGGAAAAAATCCCAAGGAAAACCTTTCAGAGTTTACTATTCAGAGGAAAAGGTCCTTTCATTTGCTGTGTTGTTTCTGTTTGTTGTTGCTCTTTTTAATGGCTATATTTTTAACTGATTTTAATTTTATTGTAGTTTAATTATATTTTAAACTTTTGTATAATGTATTTTTTTAGCTGTATCTGTTTTAACTTTTATAAGCCACCTTGAATTGTCATCGTCATCATCATCATCATCATCATGGTAGAGCTCCTACATTGCCAAATTAGTTACAAATGCATACATAATTAAAGACTTTATCAGATGCATTAAATATGGCGTCATAAGGATGCCACATAAATGAGAAAAGGGTGTGCAGATCAGATGACATGACCATTTCATGTTTATGCCTTGTTAAAACCCAGTACTTTTAAAATTTATGGCTGAAGCTGTCAATAGATTCCCCCATGGTACTTTTGCCAGTGTGTGAAACCTCGGGCCATTTCACTCACGTGAATGCAGCATCAATGGCCAGTCCGATGCTTTTATAGAATCATAGAGTTGAAAGAGACCACAAGGGCCATGTAGTTCAACCCTCTGCCATGCAGGAGTACCCAATGAAAGCATTCCTGACAGATGGTAATCCAGCCTCTGTTTAAAAACCTCCAAAGAAGGAGACTCCACCACACTCCCAGGAGGTGCATTCCACTGCTGACCAGCTCTGTGAACACTTCCAGGTGAGAGCATGACATCCAAGTAAGTGACATACTTTTTTAAACCTTCCCTGGTTTACTTGGAAGTTTTAAAAGTGTGTGTATGTGCTTTTTGTAACTTTTTGTGTTTTATTTTATTTGATTAATTATTTGATTTATTTTATTTGAACCTTGATTCCTTCTATTTAGAAGTCCACGTTCCATAGCCAGCCTCACGGAGTGCTAATTATAAGCCAGAATATGAAATTTTGCCAATTGATGATATTACAAGTGTGTGTGTGGGGGGGGGAGGGGGTGTCAGGACAAGTAACAACAAGTCACACATTCTCAGCCTCAGAAAACCCTGTGATAGGCTCAGCATACATTGGAAACAACTTGAAAGCACACAAGAAAAACATGTGCCAACAGGATTGTAACTTAAATCTGACTTAAACCTCTTCAGGAAGTATTCCAGACCCAGACTAGGAAACAATGGGAAATATCTAAGGGGTGTACATAATAACTAGTGACATGTTCATCTGAGCAAAAAATCCATAGCAGTGTGACCAGATTTGGCATTACGTTCCTTGGATGATTCTAATAACATGGGGGCCGAAAGTGCTCAAAAAGAGCAGCTCCCTCCCTGACAAATTATATGGGTCCATACTCGCTCTTTCTCACTTTCCTTGCAATTAATCACGGGTGTTTTCCCTCCACTCATTTGTACCTCTCTAATTAATGTGACCCTGGAAAGGAATGGTTCTTAGTAACGTGCAAGCTCTCCCCCTCCCCCCCCACAACACACACAATTTGGGAAGTTTCAATAAAGGTTCACAGACATGTTTGTTCTCTGCTAAACGTGATGGGCTTGTTTGTTTGTTTCTTTGTCTTGTTTCATTTTTCAGGCATGGAGAAGGGCAGAGGAATAAATTTAAAAGGCAATCTCCCAGATGGCACTATCCTTCATACATAATAATAAGCTGTTAATCAGTTACCAACAACTCTCATTATGCACTAATCAAACTGTTTTGTGATCCAATTGTTGTAGTTGCCGATATGGCTCTCCCATCTCTATCACGAAACCTGCTGGTGTTGATTGTAATAAAAGAGAGAGAGAGAGCTCATTCACATTAATGACGATTCCAGAGTATAGAAACAGTAAATTAAATGGTTTCAGGGGCAGCCCATCAAAAATCTTTTGGGTCTTTAGAACCTGACCAGGACAGCAACTGCCACTGAGAAGGGAACTTTAGCTATTGGGTAGTGAAAGTCTCTAAACCAGCATAGCAATAACAATAGCATTTATGTTCCTATACCGCTTATCAGTGCAAAGCACTCCCTAAGCGGTTTACAATGTGGTTAGCTAATTGCCTCCAACAAGTGGGTACTCTGCATCAGGTGATCAGAAATTGTGGCACCACCCATTTCGTAAGCAGAATAGTGATTGCTTTGTATGTTAACATTTATAAGGGATAGGGTCTTTCTTTTATTTGTTATTGATTTGCTTATATTCATTACTATATATTCATTCATTTATTTATTTTAAAATTAAATCTGGTAATCTGGGCAAGCTAACAGTGCAAACAGATACCATGTGACAGGGCTAGAATCCCAGTAATACCTGGCCAACACAGCAATACAGCAAGCCTAATGTGGAGTCATTCCTGAACCACAGTAGGAGAATTACCAATTTGAATTCTTCCAACATATGAAAAGAGGGCTAAGGAACTCCCACCTGAGCAAAGGATTCAGCTGCTGTCAGAGATGGTAGGACTGAAGAACTATGGCTTCGTAACAAGTCCAGCTCTTCATCCCTTCTCTGATTACTTGTTATATTTTGTTTTTGATTTATGTATATTATTGCCCTCTCCATTGACGCCCCCTTGTCGTGGGAGAGAGGCCTTTCATACCCTAATAATGTTCTGAACTATGCTGGCGGTGACATAATAGCCACCGGTAGGGTCTCCCATGCCAGACAGGTCAAAACCGAAGGGTCTGACAAAGAGCATCAAAGGGCAGGATGGGCTCTCTAGCCTTATGGTAACCGTCCTAGGAGAAGGAAAACTCTAATCCCAAACCCGGGCAGATGGTGCTCGTCCAACCCTGTAAGGTCAACCATTTAAGAGAAGGAAACTAATCAAACCTACGACCCAAGGACCTCACTGCTACCGTCCATGCTTGCAAGGCCAGCAGATGAACCTTTGGTTTAAAGGGTGAGGCCAGTTCTGTGCATGCTTAGCTCCACCAGAAAAATCCATTGCACAGGTTCGAAAGACAAATCCAATTCAAAAAAAAAAAAAAGCCCTGTAGCGATAGGCGAGGGACAAAACGGCAGGTGTAAAGATGCACTGGAAGTCGCAGACCCAACCCTGCATGCAGGCGGTTCAGGACTTTGGTCACTCGAGGCTGACCCGGAAGATGACAGTCTTGTTTGGCAGCATCCTGAACAACCAAGCAGCCTTTTTTTAAGGAGAGCACTGCTTGCTCGATATGGAGAGGGGCCTAGAAAAGTTGGCCTAACAAAAGCTCATCCCCAACTACCTGGTTGGCTAGCTGCAGCCAACAGGAATCTTCTGATGCGGTCAAAACAAGGCAAAGAAACAAAGGCGCGCGCTGGCCTCCAAAGTTGTAAATAAACTGACTCTTGCATGCTGGGACATCAGAACCATGCGAGACTCTGAAGATAATGGATGGCCTGAGTATTGTTCTGCTCTAATAGCCCATGAACTATCACGGCTTAATATTGACATCGCTACTTTTAGTGAAGTTCGTCTCCATGAGGAAGGCAGCCTTAAAGAACACGGTGCCGGTTACACACTTTACTGGTCTGGCAAACCCAAAACCGAAAAACATCTTTCAGGAGTAGGCTTTATGATTAAAAACTCCATTGCCTCCAAACTCGAAACCTTGCCAACAGGACACTCTGATCGCATTATTTCCTTACACCTCCCACATGTTGTTCTCTTCAGTATATATGTCCCAACTATGCAAGCCGACCCTGTAGAGAAAGAAAAATTCTACACAGACCTACGCCACCTCATACAAAAAGTCCCTGTAGAAGATAAAATTGTTATCCTTGGTGACTTCAATGCCAGAGTCGGAAAGAACTCCGAAGCCTGGAAAGGTGTCTTAGGCAAGCATGGTGTTGGAAACTGCAATGATAATGGACACCTCCTGCTAGAGTTCTGTGCAGAACGACAGCTGACTATTACAAACACAATCTTTCAGCAGAAAGACAGCTTGAAGACAACCTGGATGCATCCCCGATCCAAACATTGGCACCTCATTGACTATGTTCTAATCCGCCAGAGAAACATTTACGATGTCTGTCATACTCGAGTGATGCCCAGTGCAGAATGCCAGACAGATCATCGCGTCGTAAGATGTAAACTAAATCTTCATCTCAAGTTCAAACCTAAGAGGGGTGGCATCTTAAAGAAGAGACTCCAAGTCAACAATCTTCAACAAGCTACTGTGAGAGACAACTTCCAGGCAAACCTGCAAACAAAACTTGAAGACCATCCTACAGATCCTTCTCCTACAGTGCTTTGGCAACATATCAAAAACAGTATCCTCCAGTCTGCAGAAGGATCCCTCCAGTTCTCCCACAAGAAAAATCAAGACTGGTTTGATGAAAACAACCAAGAGATCCAGGAGCTGTTGGCAAAGAAGAGAACTGTTCACCAGGCATAACTCGCCCAGCCAACTTGCCATGTAAAAAAAGCAGCTTTCCATCTCACATGTAGTAAACTTCAACAAAAACTCCGAGACATGTAGAACAAGTGATGGATCAATATAGCAGAAAAGACACAATGCTGTGCAGATCTGGGTGATTCTAGAGGATTTTATGAAGCTCTTAAGGCAGTGTTTGGACCTACTTATCCGGTCCAAAGCTCCTTATACAGTACAGATGGTCAAACATTAATTACTGATAAAGCCTCCATCCTGAATTGATGGGCTGAACACTTTCAAAGTCTCTTTAGCTCCAACCGAGTAGTCCAAGCCTCAGCTATCCAACATATGATACAAAAACCAATGAAAAATGATTTGGACATAGTTCCCACTTTGGAAGAAACCCTTAAGGCCATACAGCAGATGAAAAACGGCAAGGCAGCTGGGATTGGTGGAATCCCACCTGAAGTTTGGAAACACGGAAATCATGTACTCAATGATAAATTCCACGAACTCCTTGTGAATTGCTGGGAAAAGGGGGAACTGCCGTCAGATCTCCGAGATGCAGTCATCATCACCCTGTATCGAGGCATAACACTGCTCTCTATTGCTGGCAAAATCCTTGCAAGGATACTCCTGAACAGATTAGTTCCTGCCATTGCCGAAGAACTTCTCCCTGAAAGCCAATGTGGTTTCAGAGCCAATAGGAGTACTACAGATATGGTATTTGCCCTTAGACAACTGCAAGAGAAATGTAGAGAGCAGAACAAGGGTCTCTATGTAACATTTGTTGACCTCACCAAAGCCTTCGACACCATGAGTAGGAAAGGTCTGTGGCAGATCCTGGAAAGACTAGGATGTCCCCCCAAATTCCTTAAAATGATTATCTTGCTACATGAGGGCCAGCGCAGTCAAGTCAGATATGGCGATGCTCTTTCAGAGCCCTTTCTAATAACTAATGGAGTGAAGCAAGGTTGTGTTCTTGCACCAACTTTATTTACAATCTTCTTCAGCATGATGCTCCAACGGGCTACGGCAGAGCTCAAAGAAGATGATGGCATCAATATATGTTTACCGTCCTGATGGTAGCTTGTTTAACTTAAGCCGTCTGAGGGCTCGTACTGAGACTCTAAACTATCTAGTCCGTGAGCTGCTCTTCGCTGAAGATGCTGCCCTTGTTGCCCACACAGAAGCAGCTCTGCAGTGCCTAACATCCTGCTTTGCAACAGCTGCAGAGCTCTTTGGGCTGGAAGTCAACCTGAAGAAACGGAAGTTCTTTACCAGCCTGCACCACAGGACGAACATCACCATCCCCACATTGCCATCGGCAACTCTGTGCTTAAGTCCATTCAGCAGTTCACCTACCTGGGAAGCATCATCATCTCCTCAGATGCCAAGATTGACAAAGAGATCGATCAGAGATTAGCACAGGCACATAGTGCATTTGGAAGACTTCACAAAAGAGTCTAGAGTAATAAACACCTGAGACGAAACACAAAAATTAGTGTGTATAGAGCCATTGTACTGTCTATTCTCCTTTATGGGTCTGAAACATGGGTCACCTATCGTCACCACTTACAACTCCTCGAACGCTTCCATCAGTGCTGTATACGCACAATCCTAAATATACACTGGACGGACTATGTGATGAATGTTGCTGTCCTTGAGCAAGCAGGGATCACCAGCATTGAGGCCATGATATTGAGAACACAGCTGCACTGGGCAGGGCATGTTTCTAGGATGGAGGACCATCGCCTCCCCAAAATAGTACTCTACAGTGAACTCACCATGGGTCAACGTAAGATGGGCGCTCCAAAAAAGCGATACAAGGACTGCCTGAAACAACATCTCAGGCTCGGCCAAATTGATCACCAACAATGGTCCGCCCTGGCCTCACATCGGGAGGCATGGAGACACACTATCCACAATGCTTCAGCCTTATTTGAGAACTCTCGCCGAAAAAGTCCTGAAGAGAAAGAACGACACAGAAAGAATCACAACCCGGAAACATCACCCAAGGAAACCTTCTGGTGTGTTTTCTGCAACCGGACTTGTCTTGGATTGGCCTTTTTAGGCATCAGCGCGCTTGCAGAAAGTGCGGCATGAGTCCTTCCTGAATCTTCGTTTGCGAAGGGAAGCCAGAGAGAGAGATGTATATTATTGCAGTCATAGAAAGAATTGTGTAAGAAACTATTCATTACTTAAGCTTGGTTTTATTGATGAAAACTTTATTAAAATAAAATAAATTTTAAAAAAAGAGACGGTAGGATATTAAAGTAAATTTTGAATTTGAATAATTGATCACATTAATTAATTAATGATATTAATAATATTAATAAATGAACCAATCATACTAAATTTTGAATCATTCTTCAGAGAACTATAGCATGCACTTTGAAGCTATTTTGGAAGATGTTGCATTGATGTGTGTCCTTTACAGGGACTTTGTCAGCTGTTGCGTGGCAGCTACTTTGCCAGCTTAGTACTTTTTCACTCATTGCACTCAAATGTTTTGCAGGCACCTTTCAAGGGGCTTCATGGAAATATGCTGAGCTCTTTGCAGGCTATGTGTCTTTTATCCTTGGTGGGGAAATGGCCAAATTCAGTAAAAAAAAATATACCCGCCTTTTGCCCATTCTGTCCTTGGCCATGTCCATTCTGTCTTTGACCTCACTCCTTTTGTGACATTTACTATTGTGGGAATGTGGTCCCTGAGGCCCTTCCTGAATTGATATTTGGGCCCCAAGACAAGAATGGTTTCCTGCTCCTCTGTTTTGTTTTTTTAAAAAATCTTGCATGTGGACATCTTGAAAAGGCAGAGTTAAAAGCCTTCTTCCTGACATGCCAGCTCTTCACACACAAACATTATAGCTAGAATCCTGTTGCATTGTCTGAAATACAGCAGACCCATTAAAAAAAACAAAAAACATTCAAATGTTCATTCACCCTGTTACTCAAATTACTGAGGTCCATGGAAATTCCATGTGTGTTTACCAACAATCAATATTTCTATGGGGAATTTTAATTACCGTATATTCCGGCGTATAAGGCAACTGGGCGCAAAAGATGACCCCCCCCCCATTTTTAAGTTAAAATATAGAGTTTGCCCCCCCCCCAGCCAGCCACCTGGCTGGAAAGCCTGTCCCCCACCAGACAGCCAGCTCAGTGGCTATAGATGATGGAATAGTCTGTGAAATTAAAGGACTGAGAACAGCTAAAAAAGCATGGGATACTTTGAAAAATCTCTGTGGTGTTCAGTCTTTGGAAAGTAAGGTTGCATTAATACTGTAAGTTGGTTAATATGAAGCTATCAAATCCCAAATTTTTGAATGAGCACATTAATGAATGAGCACATTAATGATTTTAGAGCCACAGTGGTAGACAAGAAAATTTCACCATAGACAAAACTTGATGCAGAATGATAAATCTGAATCCAGAAATTCTAATTTTAGGCTAACTTGTCCTGAAAAAAAACATTATTTTGACTCTCCTGAGCTAAATGGGGGGCCATTTAACTCTTCAAAGGCAAAGCAGTCATTCTCACAGCAGGAGGAAGGATCTGCTGGGAAAACTGCCCAGGCCATTTTACACTTCAATCATTCTCACAGCAGGGGAGTATGATTACTGGGGTATAAGACCCCCCCCACTTTTGAGGAGATTTTCAAGTGTTAAAAAGTAGTCTTGTATGCAGCAATATACGGTAGCTCAAATAGTGACTGTGATGGGTTGGGTAATGGTGGGATCTTTTGACCTATGTATACTATTGAGACTTAAAGCCAGGGAATAAAATAAACATAGTTTTATTGGGTAATAATCAGGGGAATGTACACATACATACACTCAGGCTTCCAGCACTCACACAAGGCTATCAAAGTAGGAAGTAGTAAGATAGAAGAATAGAGTTTGGGATGATGGGCCATACTATACTGTCTGACGAGCAGAGATTCATGCAAAGAAGAATGTCTGGAAGTACCAGGTGACCCAGCAAACCAACAGAGTAATGGCTTCTGGGAAACTGAACATACTTTGGTGTTTTGGGGTGATATTTATACCCGAGATTCTCCCTGAAGTGGTGTTTTGAGAGGAATATAATATCTCCCAGAGTTTCCCAGGTTTATACAATGGATTCTCCAGATGTGTTAACGATACCTAGTGGTAGAAATATTGGAACTGATGGGTCTCACACAACTCTATTGTTTTAAGAATGGTGCAAGGAAAAACCAGTTTTGCAAGGTACTGAGTGTCCAGCTACCTTGATTGAATTAGTGAATGACCCACTTCTATGTACGTCCAGGAGAATAAGCCCATTTCCTCCCTAACTCATCAGTTCTAGGGGGTTGGCTTAATTGCTACCTGGGTGTATCTTTTAGGAATTTGGGCTGTCTACTTCCTTAAGTTTTCTGAATTCACCTTGAGTCTTGTATTTGGGAAGCCCTGGTCTACTACCAACCACATGGAGTGCCAATAATAAGCCAATTTATGCAATATAGCCAATTGAGGAATTATGGAAAGAGTGGAGGGCATCAGGGCAGGTAACAAGCCCCCTGCAGCCTGAGAAGGGCTCTACCACATCTCTGTATCAATGGCCTTCAGCTGCATTGCCACTACAGCTTTCTGCATTGCCACTATAGCTTTCTGCCCTGCCCTACTCACCTTGGAACTAAGGATGTGAGATAGAATATAATGCAAACTTCCTTAGGACAAAATGTTATTTGTATCTATGCAAAAATCTTGAAAAGTGTAAGGACATGGTTTATTAGACACCTTAGCCAAAGGCCATATCAATATTTAAAGACAAATACAGTGCTAGCATGTGTGAGCAAAAACTAGTGCCCACGTGGATACAAGGATAATTTATTATAACAGAGTGCCTAGATATCTGGAGAAAGAACACAAATAATCTCTTTTACTGGCTTAGATGTTGACCTCTTTTCACACCCCACAATCATAGTATTATGATTCCATCTTAACTGCCATGGCAGCATTCTACAGAATGCTGGGGTTTATAGATTCATGAGCCACTAGATATTTCTGGCTGAGAATGCTAAGTATTAAACTGCCAATCCCAGGATTCCACAGGATGGAATCGTAGTGCTATAATTGTGTATTCTGAAAGTGCCCTTGGACTGTATTCACTGTTACATGCCCCTACACCCCCTCCCTTCTAATAAATTGGCAATAATTCATAAATTGGTAATAATTGACAGTTCACGTAGGTCCACAGCAGACCAAGCCATCCACACAAGTGTTCAAGTAAAGATCACCGAGAGACCTAACAAAGTTGTCTCAGACATTCTCCAAAACCAGACACTCCCAGGATGAGATTAAGCAAAGCACCTCAGATATCCATTAGGGAGGAATGTGCTAATCTCCTCTATGTGCTAATCTCACTCCCCTGGCAATGAGTCATACTCCAAAATAAAAAAACAAGTGACTGGAACACCCATTATCCTGCAAAGGTCTTCCTTCACACCTTATAGAATCATAGAATCATAGAATTGTAGAGTTGGAAGAGACCATGAGGGCCATCCAGTCCAACCCCCTGCCACGCAGGAAATCACTATCAAAGCATCCCCGGCAGATGGCCATCCAGCCTCTGCTTAAAGACCTCCAAGGAAGGACACTCCAACATGCTCTGAGGGAGTGTGTTCCACTGCCGAACAGCTCTTACTGTCAAAAAGTTCCTCCTAATGTTGAGGTGGAATCTCTGTTCCTGGAGCTTGCATCCATTGCTCCATGTTCCAGTCTCTGGAGCAGCAGAAAACAAGCCTGCTCCATCCTCAACATGACACCCCTTCAAATACTTAAACAGGGCTATCATATCGCCTCTTAACTGTCTTTTTTCCAGGCTAAACATACCCAGCTCCCTAAGACTTTCCTCGTAAGGCATGGTTTCCAGACCTTTCACCATCTTAGTCTCTCTTCTCTGGACATGCTCCAATTTGTCAATATCCTTTTTGAATTGTTGTGCCCAGAACTGGACACAGTATTCTAGGTATTCTAGGAATACAAGAGGAAAAGACAAGGTTGCCCACTTTCTCCAATATTGTTTGCAATGGTAATAGAAATTCTAGCAAATGTGATAAGAAATAATAATAGTATAGAAGGAATTGGAGTAGAAACAAAACATAAGATAAGCTTGTTTGCTGACGATACATTGCTAACAATTAAGGAACTGATTAGCGGAATAGAAAAAATTAAAGAACATTTAAAATTATTTGGGGAGATGACAGGCTTACAGGTTAATTGGAACAAATCAGATATGATGTTGTTTAACTATACTAAGGAAGAGGAAAATATATTTGTAAAAGAAAAAAATTAGAAGTAAGATTAAAAAATAATATTAAGTATTTAGGAATAAATATTACAAAAGATTTAAAAGAACTAGAAGAGAAAAATATTATGGTACTAAGGAAAGAAATGGAAAAGAAGTTGGAAGAATACAAAAATATTCAACTATCATGGTTTGGAAGAGTAGCTTTAGTTAAAATGAAAATATTACCTAAACTAATTTTTTTGTTTAGAATGTTACCAATAAAAGTATCAGAAGTAGAACTGAAAAAATGCCAAAATATGTTGAATAAATATTGTAATGGAGGGAAAAGGACAAGATTAAATAAGTTATTTTGGTATATATCACAGAAGGAGGGAGGACTTGGTCTTCCCAAAATAAAAGGATATTATGAAGCTAATCAATTGAGATATGTTATAGAAGGAATTGTAGGACAGGGGGATTTAGAATGGTTAGAGATAGAAACAGGGAGAATAGAAAAGAGAATATGGAACATATTTTTGGATAATTTTACAAAAAAGGAAATTAAAGGAATTGAGAATCCATTTCTGCAAAATATATGGGAAATATGGTATAAATATAAGAGAGAATTTTTGCCTATTGATTCAGTATTAACACCGGTTATAATGGAAAAAAAATCCCCAAATAATTTGAAGGAAAAAATGGGAAAGGAATTAAAGAAAAGAGGACTAGATAAAATAGAGGGATGGATAGGATGGATGAATGAGAAAGGGAGTATAAGAGAGAAATTATGTGGAATGAAAATTTCATGGTTTAATTGCATACAGTTAGAACAATGGATTAAAAATTGGAAAAAGAATCTAAAGAAACAAGGGAATTTACAAAATTTGAAAATTTGGTGAAAAAAGGTGATAAGAGGGATGATAATGAAAGTATGAAAGGTATTACAAGTGAATTATATAAAATATTGATAAAAAATAAGGAAAAAAAGGCAAAGGGGAATATTTAAGGAGAATATGGGAGGAAGATTTGAAACAAAAAATTGGAGATCATAAATGGGATAAGATATGGAAACAAAGACATCTAAAAAATATGTCGATACGGATAAAAGAAAATTATTATAAAATAATATGGAGATGGTATTTGACACCAGCAAGTTTGCATAATATAAATAAGAATAACTCTAAAAATTGTTGGAGAGGTTGTCAAGAAATAGGTACATATATGCATATGTGGTGGAATTGTACATTTGTACAGCAGTTTTGGGAAATGATTTTCATAGAAATAGAGAATATTCTGAATAGAAATATAGAAAGGAAACAGAGTATAGCATTGATGTCAATTTATAATGGAGAGAATGGGAACCAAGCAGAAAAGGATTTAATAACAAATTTATTAACTGCAGCAAGATTAATTGTAGCAAGACATTGGAAAATGCAAATAAATGTACAAGTGGAGGAGTGGTATAAAGAAGTTTGGAAGATGGCAATAAATTATAAGTTAACATGTAGAATTAAAGTAAGAAGAGGAAGTTGGAAAGAAAGTGACTTTGATAAAATTAGGAAAGTATTTGTTAAAAAAGTATTACAGACAAAAGATGGGAGGTAACCTCCACAAGAAGAAATGAGATTCTGGAAAGATTAGGTAAGGGATAATGGCTCCGGTGAAGGGGAGCACTGAGGTGGGGGGGGGGTAGGGGAAGTAATATTCATGAAAAGAATCATAGTAAAGAAACTATGTTAACTTTTGAAATTAGTTAATAGAAAAATTGTGATGTTTATAGTAATTTTATGTGTTATACTAACTAAGTATTGATTGTATAATATAATGTATGATTATAAAATTAATAAAAATATATTTAAAACAAACAAACAAACAAAAATCGCATTGGCCCTTTTAGCTGCCACATCACACTGTTTACTCATGTTCAACTTCTTGGTCTACCAGGACTCCTAGATCCCTTTCGCATGTAGTCTCGTTCAGCCAGGTCTCCCCATCCTATATCTATGCATTTCATTTTTCCGCCCTAAGTCCAGTACCTTACATTTCTCTGTATTGAATTTCATTTTGTTAGCTTTGGCCCAGCTCTCCAGTCTATTCAGGTCATTTAGAATTTTGATCCTGTCCTCTAGGGTATTAGCTACTCCTCCTAATTTGGTGTCATCTGAAAATTTGATAAGTCATTTGCCTACCCAACAATAAAAGGTTGCCTCAAATCAATCAGTCTCAATGTCTCAACCTTTAACAGCAATTAACAAAGCTGGAGCTTCCATTGTTTAACTCTGGGGATCTCACTAAAGCATTGTTCTACACTCAAAACACCCATTAAGGGTATGATGATGGTTATAAATTACCCTCAGATCATACTCATGAGTGCACAGCTTCTCCTGCCTCATCACTCTCCTGGTCTACTGTGTGACCCTCGGCATCTAGCCTGGGTATTTCTTTGCTGCACAAATCTCCATTTAGCTCAGTCCTTGCCAAAAAGGCCTGTTAAATTTCCTAGGTAAATTCTAAGTACTACGGAAATCTGTAAGTAGTAAGCAAATTCAGTGTCCTGCTTTTCAGACACCCCCTCTCCCCAAATCTGGAACTAGTATTCCAGGTTCCAAAGGAGTGGGTGTTTTGTTTTTTGTTTTTAAATATGGTTTAATATCACTACCAAAGCAACCACCCAGCCTGACAGTTCAATGTCAGAAGGTATAGGTGCAGGCAACCTCCTGTCAGTGGAACACACATCTAAGGCTGAGGAATCACCAGTCTCCCACAGAGAACACCTCAGAAGTATAAGGCTCCTCATACTATGGGTCTCCTCAAAACCAGAAAACCCCAAGGTTTGGGCCAAATGCTTACAGCTGTTTTCATGTGAGGCTCTGGAGCACCAGGGCCCTTAGATCTTTAGTGCTGGCATTTCCACTGCTGACGTAGGTCCCACCTTGGTGGAACACAGATGGTAATCATTGGCCATGGATTCAGAGTTTGAGAAAGCAGTCGTGCCAACAGAGCCTAAAACACTTTAGCAGAAATAGAGAACCTTGAGTCTGGGCTTGTCTAGATGGGCAATTTACTCCAGCTTCCTCCCATGTTGCAGTCCAAATGATGCAGGGCTCATGCCCCGATTCACCTCTGGACAGTCCTTTAAAAATGTTTCAAAATAACCCCTGGGGAAACCTGCATCATGCAGGAAAACCGGATGGGTCCAGAACGGGAACGCAGGAGCCCATACCTGCATGCCAGGCTGTATCACCGGAAGCTGCTGGTGTCGCTCTGAAGTGGGGAAGGAGACCCCCAGTACATGATCAAGGCCCCCTGCATGTGGCTAGCCTCGATCGCATGTTGAAGGCCTCCTTTCTGGCTTCAGAGAGAGAGAGACATGACATCAGCAGAGGCACTCACCGATACCAGCCGGCATGTGTGCGCAAACTTCTGCTTGTTTTGTTGTGGTAACAGGTGGGATCTGGGCCAGCTCCAGGGTTAGAATACTCTGGCCAGAAGGCAGCATATTCCGGCCAGTGTTGACAAACCCCTGAGATGCTAGAAACCCCAGGATCTGGGCCAATAACTTCTGTTCTTGAGCCTTCTCTACAGCAGCAGGCTAGTATGTACATTTTCAAATGTGCCATAATCCATGAAGCTCAAACACTAATGCAGACAACATATCCAGCACAAATCCTTGGCCAGACAAATAGGATGCCAAGCTTCAAGCCAAAGATTTTCCCTTTTAAGGCTCTTCACTTTGCAAGGAAGACATGGATTCTGGGCTACAGCATTAAACACTTCTATTTCATTTGATTGTAGACTTTGGCGGCACTCACTAGCAACTCTCCACGGTGCTGTGACAACTGTCCTGCCTTGCTATTTTGCTGCCCTGAGTTCCATGGACAGAACTTAACACCAAAAATATTTCAAGGCAGATGACAATTTTTAAAGAAATCATATATTATATAAGAGTATACAAGGGACTTTCTCTTTTTACTAACAGTCATAAAACTACAACATTAACGTAATATATGAACACCAATACCAATTTCTAGGGACAACAGTCAAAACGGGAAACAGATGCAAAAAAACCCCTATTCATCCAAAGACCTTATTAAATAACCATATTTTTCCATCCACCTAAAGCCACAAAATGATATTTGTCAAGTCACTTGGTTGGTTAGCCACTGCTAAAGAAAACCAGTGAGCTGCTTCCCTGAGTTAAGAGGGGGGGGGTTAATTCTGAAACCTCCAGGATTTACACCTTTATTTTGATAATGTTAGATTTTGATTGCTCACAGGGGCAATGAAAAGATGCAAAAGCAAGGGTGGGCAACACATGGCCCATGAACTTTATGTATCCCTGTAGCTGGGGGGAGAAAAGCCACAGGTTTCTGGTAACACCTGGAGTGCATCTACACTATAGAAATAATGCAGTTTATAATGCATCTTACGGATTCTTGGGATTTGTAGTTTTACAAGTACTTGAGCCTTCTCTGCCAAAGAAGGCTCTTTATTTTCTATAAAAGGCAATAAAATGTGGATTGGTATGCGGCAATGCCAATTCCCAGCAGCTTTCACTTGTCTCCACTTTTTTCCCCAAGATCACAGGCATGCAAAGCTGTTGTTCAGATGGGCATGCCTGCAAATCAAGATGGTGGGCATGAGTGATTTACTGGCACTTTTATTTATACCAGTTCCCACTGCCAAACAGTTAAAAAAAAGCAAATCCAGGGTGCAGAAGTGTGATCTTCCACTTAAATAAGCAGGAAAAAAAGGGGGAAGGTGGTTTCAACACCTCAGCACATGATTGCTATGGTGAAAATCCAACATGGCAGTTCTGGGTGCTGCCTTGTTGGCAAGCTCCTCCCCCAGTGTACATCCAGTTAATCAGCTTTCCACTTCTGCTCTTATCAGGAAAGTGTAGCAAAGTGAATCACTTGTCCCAATAAGCAGGGATGCACATTTCATTGGAGTTTTTTTTTTTTTTAAAGTCAGGAAAACCTATGAAAGCTTTTTCCATGGAGTATTTGGAGTTTTTTTGTCCCCCCCTTTCTTCGGAATATGGCAAAATGATGTGGGATCCCATTTAGAGAAAATGTAGTCTCCTCAAATTCTATGAGGAGTATTTTCACCATATAGACAAGCTCAAAGAATGCTAGTGCCTCACAATAGTACAAATTCTAGGATTTTGTAGGATGGAGCCATGGCAGTTAAAGTGGTGTCAAACTGCATTATTTCTACAGTGTAGATGCACCCTGGGAGACTTACCAGGGAAGCAAGGAGGAATACATACTGGCTGCAGATCATGGCAGCTGGAAGCATCCCACTTGTTTGAGGGGTGCCACACAACTCTGACACTGGTCAAAGCTTGGGAGTAGACACAGCTGTGGGAGGTGGGATAAAGTCTTAGGTGAGATGGTGGGGATGGGGAAAATAAATAAGGGGCAGCCAAGAATGAGAGGAGGGAGGCAGAATGGAGGTGGGTCAATGCAAAGAGATGAAGGGAGAAGGCTAGGGCACAAGGTAGGGTGAAGCCTTGGTGGGGATGGGGCTAGGAGAAGGAATCAGGAAGAAATCCCAGAAGAAGCATCCCAGAGGGACCAATCTATGATCTGACCAACAGGAAAGGTGGCTCCATCTCAGTAAATGGCTGGAGTTGCAGAGATTTCTCCCTCTCTGACTACCAACTTTCAGCCCAGCAAGGGGTGAGGAGACTAGATTAGCTACCCCCTCACCTGAGAAGAAAATCATAAGGACCAGGTAGTGAACAAGAGTCCAAGGACCACCCAGACAATAGAGATCTTGCCTTTCCCTTTAGGCAGGATGCGCCTTGTAGTCCTCCTGCCTGGAGTGCTGAGCAGCAGGGAGGAAAGGGAACAGAGGGTTTGCTTCATGGCCTGCCCACTGTGAAGGATTGGGAACTATTCAAATGCATACTTCATTTAAGAAACATATTCAGGGGTAGGTGTGTTGGCCATGCAGCAAAACAAAATCCCAAAATCCATTAAAAAAGGTGATACCTTTATTAGTCAACCAAATGCAAAACAGATGATACAAGCTTTCGAAGCTCTGGTGGCTTCTTCATCAGGCAAAAGATGTTAAAAAAGAAAAAGAGAAGTGACGATGTTGGAGTCACAGGCCTACACGCTGTTTCAGATGTTAGTTGTGCTGTTCATGTGAGGTGTGTCATGCACGCAGAGGCCACTCCTACTTCCTGGCCATGAGGAGCTGAAACAAAAGACAATAAAATTTAAACACTTTTGCAGCAGTGAGGAACTTCAAGCATCAACACCCATTAATGAATCTGGAGCTTCCATTGTCTAACTGTGGGAAACTCACTCAAACATTGTTTTCCACTCATAACACCCCTTAAGGATAAATATAAAGTATAAACATTATCCCAAAACACAGTCAAAGTGTGCACAGCCTTCATACCTCCCGCTGTGTGACCCTCAGAGTTCTGAGTATCTTCTGCTGCACAAATCTCTGCTTGTCTGACAGGTACAGTATAGCCCATCATCCCGAACTCTATTCCTCTATCCCAAACCTTCCTCCTCTCTTTTGTTACCCTTGTGTGGTTGCTTGAAGCCTGAGTGTGTGTGAGTGTTTTCATTTTTTTCAATTAAAAACATTTTATTTTACTTCATGGCTTGGAGCAGTGATTCCCAAACTCTGGTTTTCCAGGTTTTTGGACTTCAACTCCCAGCAGCCTCAGCTACCTTGGCCAATGATCAGGGATTCTGGAAGTTGAAGTCCACCTGGAAAACCAGAGTTTGGGAAATGCTGGCTTGGAGTCTCATCAGGTAGTGAGTACCTATACATAGGCTAAAAAGTCCCCCAGTTACCCAGCCTCTTGCTGCCATATTGAGCTAATTAAAATTCCCCATATTAATAGCTTGGCATGAGTGAGTTCTTCACAGACCCCACACAATTTGGGTAACAAGAGCAAGCTCAGCTCAACAGCAATCCTTGAAAATTTTCTGGAATCAGTATAGAAAACCAAAGGCTAAACTTAGGATGATGTTATGTGCTTGCAAACACAGAAGTGCCACTTATTCTTTTGCTGCTGGTTTGTGTTTGTTGTGTGTTTTTAATAGAAAGCTTGTCATCCAAGAGCAATATTTCCAGAATCATATTTTACACTGCCAAGAAGACAACAAGTTGTATAAGCCAACAACAGATAGAACCAGATTGCTGGCATTTACAGGAGATATTTCAAGGTCATCTCCCAGCATCCTGGGACCAAGCATGTTACCTCTCTGCCTTTTGACTTCAAAGCTTTTTTGTTTGTTTGTTTGTTGGTGACAGTTTCCTCCATACTCTGCTCAGCTTCATAATGGTAAGTGGCAGATTGGCCAGGAGGATCCTTTCCCTCCTGCCTGTTGAGCTCTATATGTTTCATCTAATTATCTGTTGGGGGCCGTTACATTGTCCCTCGAAGTACAGCATAAATCAAAAAGTCAATTGTCTATTTTAATCAGGCTTACCCCTGGCGTATGCTGTGTGCAGGAACTGGAATTAGCTTGCAAATAGTAAACATTTCAGGTCTAATCCGATCATTTGCAGGAAAACACTTGCAAGCATTAAATAGCAAGGAAAGCTCACATTATCACATCCAACATAACAGAGGGAATGGGTTGCAGAGGATGTATTGATCATAGCTCTGTCTCTGTACTGAACGTTGAGAGTTCCTGGAGGAGGGCAAATAGTCATATTGCAAATTGGACTGATCGTTTCCTCTCCTCCAGGGACTCTGATTGTTCAGTTCTGAATTGAAAGAGCCAGTGTGGGTGCAGTGGTTCCTCACTTGGCCATGGAAACCCACTGGGTGACCTTGGGCAAGTCACATTCTCTCAGCCTTAAAGGAAGGTGAAGGCAAAACCACTCTGAACAAATCTCGCCAAGAAAATCCCATGATAGGTTCACCATAAGTCAGAAACAACTAGAAGGCAAACAACACACACACACACAGAAGGCTTGTCTACATGGGCCAAATACCCCAGATTTCCCCCGTTCCAGAGCCCTGCAGTCCAAATGATGCAGAGTACTTACCCTGATCTGCCCTAGGCTGTCCTTACCACTCCTGGGGCAGATACAGGGCTGGAACAGGGGCAAGCTAGGATAAGGCCCAATAACCCATCAAAGGAAAATACCCAGTTTACCTGGGAAAACTCAGATCAGGCCCCACGTGTCTGCAGGAGACCATCTGGCATGCTGCTCCCCCTTGCCACTGCCAGCTCCTTGGCTTTCCCAGAAGCTGGGCAGAGGTCCCTCAAAATGTGGCTGAGACAGGTCACATGCAGGGGGCTTGCAATCACATGTTGTGGGACCCCTGCGTGGCTTCTGCATCAGTGGAGAAAATGGCAGTGGCTTGAGTAATGGAGCAACATCCTGTTTGGACTCTGACTCATTTTCTTCAGGTAACAGGGGGGATGGGCCAGATCCAGAGTCAAGATACACTGGCAGGGAGCCAACATATCTTGCCTGGTGTAGATGAGCCCTCAATTGGATATACTAAGATAGGAAACCTGGAATACAACGGGTCGCTGACCTCCTCCCCTGCCTCTCTGCACAATATATTTCAGGAGCTTTAAGAGCTTGGTAGATTGAAGTATGGAAATAGGAAAAACTGTCAATTATCTTCCATAAAAAGATAGGCATGGTGGATTTGTTTTTTCTAAAAGATAGGTTCACCAAGGTACCCTGAAATGTACCAGTGAAGTACAGTTTTGTCATGTGAACAGATGTTATATCTTTCTTCCAAGCCTAGTGCTGAAAAAGAAGATGGTTTGCAAGCCCTCATGTGTTGGAACCCCAGTGGAGAAGATTCACTTGTGGAAACTGGATTAGTCCATCTGGATCTCTCTCTGTGTTTCTACCTTCTAGATGTAATAAGCCCAAAGGACAAGGGTCAAACATAGATGGCAGAATTTTTTGCCGAACTTCTTGTCCACATCCTCAGGGCTAAACAACTGATATCATCCACCGAAGTATGGCCAAATGGTGCTTAGAATCTTCTGAATAGTGTCCATGTTGTGCTGAGTGTGAGCAATTTTGTCCAGAAAATGCAAAGGCAAGATGGCCTAGCTTATATTTGAGTTGCATCTCCCAACAGCTTATACTGCAAAAGGAGATAGACCTCTTGCATTAGCACTGCTGGATGGCATTGGAAGAGATGCTGGATGGCATTGGAAGAGATGCAACTGAGGTGAAGAATATCTCTTTCATCACTTTCTTGCCAGAAAGTAGATAAGGGACTGTGACTGGTCACACTGGTTGTGGGTTTTCCCCCACCTGCCTTCTAGCCATCTCCCAGCTTGCCTCATTGTCCTCTGCTCTGATGGATACCAAGAAACTGAATGGACTCCACCTAGATTCATCCATTCTTTCAATGACCTCAAAGTGGCTCTTCACATCCCAGCTTTCTCCTCACAGTTCCCCATACTAGGCAACTTTCTATGTTCCTAAGAAGCTAATTGTGTCTCTCATCTATTAGTGGAAAGACAGCCAGGCAATATAGGATGACCATTAAGTCTTAACATGAACATTTATGGGCAAGATTTGTAACCCCCATCTGGGCAGTACATGCATGTGAGAAATAAATGTGGTATTTTGTTATTATCACTGAATGGTAGTTATGTTTATATCCAAAATGCTGTGGCCAGGTTGCTGACTGGGGTAGGTTATAGAGAGCATATAACCCCCATGCTGAAGCAGTTACACTGGCTGCCCATCCGCTTCTGGGCAGAATTCAAAATGCTGTTTATGACCTTTAAAGCCCTACATGTCTCGAGTCTAGACTGTCTGAAAGACCATATGTCCCTATAGGATCCTGCCTGAACTTTAAGATTTGTGGAAGAAATATTTTGTCAGTCCTACCACCATTACCACCATGAACCATTGGGGGGTACATGACAGAGAGCCTTCTTGGTGGCTGTGCTCCAATTGCGAAATTCCTTTCATTGGGAGGTTCAGCTGGCCCCCCTCCCTGCTGCCTTTCCACTGGCAGTAATTTTATTTAGGGAAGCATTTGGTTTTTAATATGTTGAAGCAGATGGAGCTTTTAATGCTGTATATAATGTTGTATTTCTATTTTATCATATTTTAATTGTTTTTTAAAATTGATTTTAACATGTACAGGCCACTCCCCCTATCTGGGGGGGGATACATCCTGGACTTAGCATTTATCAGTGAAACCATGGATAATAGCAAACCCTATTAAAATAAAGGACTTCTGGTACAAACATACATAGAGTCGCATTGCAGGACCTAGAGATTCTAGAGAGGACACCTCCTTAGCATTTTCCAGCATGACTCTATGGTATGTGTCTCAAGACATGGATAACAAACCACGGATATTGATCCTGCGGGTACAGGGGGTGACCTGTATTTTTAAACTTGCTTTTAAAATAGAAACCTAGTCTAACTGTGTTTTAATTGTGGCTGCTATCTTGTCTGTTAGTTGCAGCTGCCATCTTGCCTGTTAGGGCAGGGAATGGGGGCAGACCACACAGTAGTGGGAAACCTCCATTGCCTCCATATTACCCAGAGGTAATACCCCCCTAGTGGTATAGCAGTGGTAGCTATACTCCTTCCCACCCCTGATGTTAGGGACTGAGAGGCAGAAGGAATGAGTGTCTGTGCTTGAGGTCTACATTGGTAGTCAATAGGCTAAGAGAGACAGTGTGATGTAGTGGTTTAAATGTTGGACTTGGGCTATGGGAAACCAAGGTCCAAATCCCAGCTCATCCATGGGAACCCACTGGGTAACCTTTGACAAGTCACATTCCTTCAGCCTTAGAGATGTTTCCCAAATTTGGGGGGGGGGTCCACAGGGACCCTCTGATGTCCTAATATTAAAATAGGGAATTTAGCTACTCAACTTGGCATGCAAAAGGTTGGGCAACAGCAGGATCTTTTAACTTATGCATACCAGTAATAATGGAGGAGACTAAGCCAAAAGGTACACTTAAATTATCTTTATTGGAAGTTAATGTCAACAGCACTCATGCAAACACTTGGGCTTCAGACATTCACACAAGACTATTGAAAATAGTAGGAAGTATTTGGATAGAGGAATAGAGTAAGGGGGGAGTGGGTTATACTGTACCAATCCTGCAGAGATGAGATTGCAAAGTAAACCAACAGTGAGGCGGTCTGGACGATAGACTGGTTACAGGAACTGATGTAAAGTTGGAAAACAGGGGATTCATGCCTACCTGGGTGGTGTTTTAGGGTGATATTTATATGAACTATTTCCCCTGAAGGGATAGGAGTTTGAGTGAAATACAATGGTTCTCCGTGTTCCCAGGCCAAAACAAAGGGTACTCCAGAAGAGTTAACGATCGTTAATGTTCAATACTTTCAGAATTGAATAGGAAACAGGCAAGGTCTTTTGTTGGATGTGAGCAGGAGAGGAAGGACCCATTTTACAAGCATTAAGGTCTCTTGCTATTGTTGAGTGGATTGGTGAATGACTCACCTCCAGGTGTTGAGTCCTAATCAGAGTATTTGTTTTGGAAAATTTCCAAAGGCCCTTCCCCAGGTTATCCACGAAGCCTACCGTGGTATGTGGGTGTTCCTGGTTTACCTGTAACTATGTGGATGGCCACCTTAAGCCAAATTATTAAATACAGCCAATTATTTGATATTCCAGGATGGGGGGCTATCAGGGTAGGTAACAGGGGAAGGCAATGGCAAACCTTATTTGACTAAATATTTCCAAGAAAATCTTGTAATAGGGTTGCCTTAGGGTCATCAAAATATATTAAAAAAACAAACAAACTTGAAGGCACAAACAACAACAACAACAACGTGAACAGGCCAGATCCCTGAGAATTCCAGTTGTTTCTCCCAAACTTATCTGGAGGGGGGAGGTGAACCGACTTTCCTTTTTCACCGCTCCAATGGACCCAGCAACAGTTCAGTGGGATAGCCTTTATATATTTGCATACAATAAGTTTAGGCAGCACTGCAGGATGAAAGGCGTGTTGGTGTTCCGGATGACTGTATCAGCAAGCATTAGCATGGCGAGTTATTGCTTTTCTTAATAAATATGCAATGTCAAATTTTTAGGAGCCAAGAAAGGTCATCTGGATATAAGAAGAGGGGGAAACTCACTTAAATGTGCTTTATTAAAAACGCAGGCACAGAGATTGCAAAATGGAGGGAGATGAAGTGTTTTGGCAATGCAGCACAATGTGGCTGACCTTTGGGTCTTGGCAATTGCGAGGCTGAAACACAGTTTTGCTTCCTTTCACTGACTCCTATGAATGAACGGGGCTCATCTATATTCAAAAGTTTAGCAAGGTCCCAGGAAATCATAATCTGATTTTCAGGGCAAGTAACTTGCTGTAGTGTCTGCCTGGATGTGACTTTGGGAATTCCGGTTCATTACACATTTTGAGTTCCATTTCCCCAAGTTATAGGATATTTGCAAGTTTCACCCCCTGCAAGCCAGCATGATGAAGAGGTTTGAGTGTTGGACCATGACTCTGTGAGTGCAGGGTTTGAATCCCCGCTCAGCCATTTGAAACTCAGTGGCTGACCTTTGGCAAGTCACATTCTCACAGCCTCAGAAGAAGACCAGGGAAAACCCCTTCTGAACAAATCTTACCAGAACACCCAGTGATAGGGTCACTTTAGGGTCAAGTCTGAAATGACCTGAAAGCACACAGTAACCACAAGAAGAAATCACCCCCCATCAAGCTAAGAAGCAAATAGGCTTCAATTCATTTGAACCCCCTTCTGTCTGTGATTTCAACCATATACTGCAACTGCCCACATTTACTTGGGACTACCAGTATACCCTGTCTGAGAAATCACCACCCTCATTTTATTTTTAAGGGAAACGTCAAGGATGTCTTTTTAAAATGTTGTTTAGGTAGAAACACATCATTATGCACTAGATGTGTGGATGTAAATCTCTTCCTCTGGATTTGTAAATTCATTTTCTGAACATAGAAAAGAAGCATTGTCATGGAAGGCTTAAGCATACACAAGTCAGGAAGCTACACCAGTACATCCTTGTTTCTTCCCAAGCAGAAACAAAGAGGGCACAGGATGTCCCTCACTCCACCCTGATGTAACTAAGTCCAGTGCCATCTACCGATAAAACTTTTTAATATCATCATCATCGGTTGACCCTCTTGTCCACAGGGGATACATTCCAAGACTCTCATGGATACCTGAAACCTAGGATAATAGGGAACCCTACTATTTTCAAGGAGATGAGCACCAGAAGTTGACCATAATATCACATTGGAGGACCTAGAAATGCCTAGAGATAACATATTTTTTTGGATATGGATAAATGAAACCGTGGATACCGAACCTGTGGATACAGAGTTGACCTGTATTGTTGTTGTTTTAATGAACTCAAAATTCATTAAAAGACAATCTATTAAAAAATAAATAAAATAGCATTAATTCTAAAGCCCATCATAGTTCCTAAAATCCTGGAAGAGTTTTATGTCTCATTTCATACAAACAACTTGCCTTTAGGACCTATGCATGTTAAATCATGCACATTGGGTTTATTTATTTATTTATTTATTTGGGCAAAATCTTCAGTAATAATTTTTGGAATTTGGAGCCTCTCGGATACGATAGTTTCAGTTTAATTTGGAAAAGGCATGGTGTGTAAACTGAATATTTGTCTATGCTGCTTCTTGAGTGCGCCATACTGAGCAAAGATAGAAGAGAATTTTGTTAAGTTCCTTTAAAACAAAGGCTTGAGAGTTTATTTCTTTAAAGTCTGATTTGAACACATGTGTTCAGTCATTTTGGGGATGCTGGATTACTGTTGGCATAATACTTTCTTTTGAGAGGCTTTTCAATCTTAGCAGATCTGTGACAGACAAAGACAATGTAGTCCGCTCTATACTGGGAACAGCTATACCTAGTGAATTTGGCCACTGCTTATGGTGGAGAATTTCACCGGGTGTTTTTTTAAAAATAAGAATGTACCCAAATTTGCATGCATTTTCATGAATCTGATTAAAAGATATTAATTTTTTAAAAACCCAGTTTATTTATTCATTTGTTAAAACATTTCTCTGCCACTTCTCCCAAATCCCAAAGCAGATTTCTGCAGGATCAAAACACACAAAACTCAATAAAGTTGAGTGATGAAACAACAAAACAGTGACAAACAATGAAACAATAAAACTGTGTTAAATTGTAATGGAGGGGGGAAGCAAAACTAACACACTTGTGGCTCTGATGTCAGTGGGCTGATGAATCCACTCTGGATTTTAGTCTGAACTTTAAAGGAGCTATTCAAGACACTAAACCTATTTGGGGGATGAGTTTCAGAACCTTGGAGAACCTTCTTAAAAGTTTAGATGTAAACCCAAACTGGATTTACTACCCACTGATATGGGAGTCACCATCTGTCACTAGGCAAAAGTTGAGAGACATTGGAGATTATCAGATGCAGCAAATGTGGCGCCATAACGATGCCAGTGGAACGCAAAAGGATGCCAATATCAGACAATGATGTCCTTTTGTGTTCCACTGTCATTATTCTGGTGTTTCTTTTTATTGACAGGCCGAGCTGTCAATAGATCACCCGTCCCGTTTTGGCCTCTGAAACCTCGCTCCATTGTCCTGCGTGAATACAGCGTCAATGGGCGGTCCTGACAGAACACTTCCGGAGGGGATCATGAAAACAAGGTAGGATACCCTCATTTTATGACCTCCCAAGGTTACTTGTTATTTTTTAGTGTGTTTACGTGCTTGTCTGAACTTTTTTCTTGTTATTTTTATTTTTAAATTTCCCACTCTTGCGACTTCTCATGAGAATGGGTGAAATTTCAGTCCAGGAAGTGAACAGAGCTCCGTTAGAGCTCTGCTCATGCCTGGGCTGCCTTTGGATGCAAGAGAAGGTAAGTCTGATGGGGAGGGTTATTGTGCAAGGACAGGGACAGGATTGGAGATTGTGTTCCTGTCTGATAATCTCTTCTGTATTTGACTCCAAAGGCTCTCTCACTACTCAAGTGATGAGCAGGGCTCCTCTAATATGAATGGGAAATAGAGAAGGGTCCCATTTATGACATGTTATTTAGTGATTAATTTTATTGCTTGCCTTTCTTGCAACGTGGCGCCCCCAGATGGCTAGCAGCATAGATTAAAACAAACTAAAACACAACGGCCACAATTCTGTATTTCAGTCTAAAGCCTTGTCTAGATGGGCTATTTATCCTGCCTTACCCCCATTTTAGAGCCCTGCAATGCAGGCAATGCAGGGCTTTTGCCCTGTTTCACCCCTGGATAGTCCTCACAACACCCAGGGCAAAGATGGGGGAAGACAGGGTAAAGCCAGATAAAATGTTTCAGCAAAGTTCCCCTGGGAAAACCATCTCTTTCCAGAAGAAACAGATTGGGCCCTGCAGGTCTGCAGGGGGCCATACCTCCATGCCAGCCTATCTCTGCAGCTGCCACCTGCGTTGCACTCTCTGGAGACAGGAAGCAGGCCCACAGCATGTGACCAAGGCTGTTCACATGCAGGGGGCCTTTCTTGACATGGTAGCACACTGGTACCTCTGAGCATATCAAGAGGTCCAGGCAGCAAAAGTTGTTGTAGCAGAGTTGCATTCATCAGGCGAAGAAATGAGCACACAGACACAGACTTATGTCTAAACTAGTTCTCTTTACTAGAACATATTATGGTGACATTGACAATGAGTCTGAAACTCCTCTTATAGAGACTATATATCACAGCATAAAATACAGTAGAGTAGAATCATAGACACATAGAATCATAGAGTTGGAAGAGACCTCAAGGGCCATTCAGTCCAACCCCCTGCCATGCAGGAATACACAATCAAACCATTCTCAACAGATGGCCATCCAGCCTTTGTTTAAAAACCTCCAAAGAAGGAGACTCCACCACACTCCGAGGCAGTGTATTCCACTTCCAAACAGCTCTTGCTGTCAGGAAGTTCTTCCTAATGTTTAGGTGGAATCTCTTTTCCTTTAGTTTGTACTGTCTCTGCAATGCCCAGACAGAACAATATAGTCTCAAACCATAATCTAACAGAATAACACAGAGACAGCAATTCCCACACATATTCCTTCACTCTGTCACAGAGATAAGGCTTCCAGCCTTCTCATTTCTCACGCCAGCATCCCTGGCATAATAAAGATATTCTAGTCAGCTGCATTTAGCCCTCTCACCACTGGGCCCTGCTGACTGTAACATGTCATACTTGCTCTTTACAGTATAAATTTCTGGGTTGCATATCCCATTACCCTGACATTTCTCCCATGCTGCCAGCCCCCTCCCTGGCTATGGAGAATGCAATACAGACAGAAATGGTGGCAGCTGCAGAGATTGGCTGGTGTGTCCATGTGGACTCTATCTTGTTTCTGCTAGGCAACAAGGAGCAACAGCCCTGATCTGGGGCTAGAATGCGCCAGCAGGAAGTCAATGTATTTTGGCCAGTGTAGGCAAGGCTTATGTTGCATAGTTTCATGCATACTTAGCTACGTAGCAGAGGTGCTATGGAACCTTCATAGAGAATTGCAAAGATGCATATTAGGGCACTGTCAAGATTGTCCTGATATGCATCAGGTTCTACCAATGCCCACCAGCACTTCTGCATCAGTCCTGATATGTAATAGTCACATTGCTGAATACAGATGGTGCAAAGCTGTTCAGTTTAATTTCCCACAGATATAATTCCATTTATGTAGATATAAATCTCATGCTGAGTTCCAGCCAAGGATTATCTTTCAAATGTTTTTTTTAAATAAACTATGCTTTTTTAACTGAACAAATTTGAATCAGTTTAAAATCATTTAAAACATAATATCAAGAATACAAAAATGGCACACAGGCCCCATTAAAGGATCCTTCTGCAATAGCCACTTAATGGCTGTGGCCACGCTGCAGAAATAATCCAGTCTGACACTGCCATGACTCAGTGCTATGGAATTCTGGGATTTGTAGTTTTGTGAAATATTTCACCTTCTCTGTCAGAGATCCCTGGTGCCACAACAAACTGCAAATCCTCAGATTCCATAGGATGGATCCATGATAATTAAAATGGTTTCAATCTGTGTTATTCCTGCAGTGTGGCAGCAGCCAATGTTGTCATTGCTTGCTGGAAGAAGGCAAGGGCAGCCCATCTTCCCATGGGAGAAAATTCCACAGCCTGGGAGAAGCCACTAAGAAGGCCCTCTCTGGTGTCCTCACCAAATTTGCCTGTGAAGACTAGGAGGAAGGAGATCCATGCTCAAATATGCTCATTTTTTAAAGGCTCATTTTCAGCATCTTCCAGAAAAGGCACTGAGATCAAGCTGTGTGGCTATCCTAAGTGGCAACCAATAAAGGGAAAGAAACCTGATAGTAAAACATTGTACCTCTGGGGAACAGGTAGAAACCGTTATAGGCTTGCCCAGTTCTGTTTCAATGCAAGAAAACAGCTATTCTAAAAGAAGAAGAAGAAACGGGAAATGGTTAAATCAATATCTATCAGGATTAAAAAAAAAATTGTGAAAAATTCCTCCAAAACATTCAATGTCAGTTTAAGGGCCCTAGCCATATGATATTTAAAAAAAAAAAAATCTTGACTTTGTGCCGTAAAAATTGATCAGGTTGCATTTAACGGAGAAATCAATAGAAGCTTAATTCAGCCAGACTCAGGGAGGAAAAAATGAGGAATGGTTAAAAAACCACTGATGGTATCCTTGTTGTGGTTCTTTATTAATAGGTAAGGGGAACGGTGCTTCAATGTCTATGATTCTTCCAATCTCTCTGTGACAGTGCTGCAACAACAGCCACAATATGTCAGAAGATGAGTTGTCATAAAAACAGCTCTCGTCTCCCCGGTTGCCTTTAGCTATGGATGGGATTTGTGTAGCTTGATATTTATCCATTTTGACCTTTAATGTCTGCTACGGTATTTGTTGATTCAGTAAAAAGCTACTTTATCTGCCCTGTCTTGGTCGACAAATACAAATAGAGACTTTCAAGAGCTCTCTCCATCTGCAGTCTTTCATTTACTTCATTTCAGCTGTGCAGACGCACAGAAAGAGATAGATAGAGTTAACCTTTCCTTGCACCATTTTTTTGCATTTTCTGTAAAGAAATGGGACTTCATGATTTCCATGTCAGCAGCTGCTAATAATTAGGGCTGTTAGAATAGCAGTGTTTATTATATTGTCCTCCTGATAATCTGATGAGGCCAATAAGTGTTCCTAAAAACATGTGGGGGGATGAATTATAATTTGCAGGTTGTGGGAGAGGGCAGGAGCAGCACAGGAATGTGCCAGATAATGTGCAATAAAGCCAACTGAAGGTGTAATGCAGAGCAGTGATTCAGAACTCCATGGCAGAGAAAGATATAAACCTAAAGTAGATAATAACACATATGTAAAATGGCAGAAAGACTGAGATGTGAAAATAACAATATCATCATCATCACCACCAACAACAACACCATCATCCCCCCCTCCACTAAAAATAGCACTGGCTTATCACTAAATGTGTATAGGACTTTCGCTTGAGAGCACAATTCTATATGTGATAATACAAAAGCAAGTCTCATTGGTCAAGAGTGTGTATTCCTTCATGGCAGGGGGTTGGACTAGATGGCCATTGTGGTCTCTTACAGTTCTATGATTCTAAGATCCTATATTGGAATTGTGTAGGGCTGCCAATATGCTTCTAGTCTGAATTCAACATGCTTGTGATGATATCTAAAAGCCCTAAACTGCTTGGGACTTCAATATGTTAAGGAACACCTCACCCTACACCTCACCTAATGTGTCTGCAGAGGGATTTCTCTTTGGTGTTCCACACGTGAGGTCAATACACTTGTGGGACACAAGAGAGTCCACCTAAACATTAGGAAGAAGAGAACTTACTAACAGTAAGAGCTGCAAGCAGTAGAATGCACTGCCTGTGAGTGTGGTGGAGTCTCCTTCTTTGGAGGTTTTTAAACAGAGGCAAGATGGCCATCTCTCAGGAATGCTTTGATTGTGTATTCTTGCAGGGCAAGGGGTTGGACTGGATGGCCCTTGCGGTCTCTTTCAACTCTATGATTCTATGATTCTACACTGTCTGAGGATGTGAGAATAGGCTTCTCAGTCGTGACATCCTAATTGTCAAATGCCCTCCCCTTGGAGGCCCAGTTGTCATCAACACTTGTTTCTAATATTATTATTGTTATTATTTCTTACCTGCCTCTCCCCATAAACTCATTAAAATATAACATCAATTTAAAAGAACAAAAAAAAAACTAATACATATTAAAACAATTTAAAATTCACAATTTAAAAATCATCTGGATAGGCCTGGCAAGTATAAACAGGGCTGCTTATTAAAACCTTTGGGTGGATCTACACTGTAGAAATAATGCAATTTAACACAACTTTAAGTGCTGTAGCTCCAGCCTATGCAATGCTGGGATTTGCTTTGTGAAGCACCAGCAAAACCATGAATCCCAGCATTGCATAGGATGGAGCTGCAGCACTTAAAAGTGGCATCAAACTGCATTATTTCTGTAGTGTAGAGGCATCCTTAGAATTGTAATGCAAGTGCCAAGCTGAAAAGAAGACATCTTGTGCTATAAACAGAGGAGGCTATTTATTTTTTATTTTATTTTTTTGGCCCATAGAATAAACAGTTAAGTATGAGTCATTGTTCTGTATAAAGGCTGCAGATTAAACCCTTTCTGGATATTTATGTTTTTTCCCCTAAATACTAATACAACACTGCAGCTCTTAAAGATACAAGAAACTGCTCCCTCTGGGTGAAAGTTATGCAAGAAATATTGAATGAAGGATGAGGAGTAGGCATGGAAAGAGAAGATGAATGAAATGAAAGCAGAGGAAATCTGTTAACTCAATGTGTTGTGTGATTCTTCAGCTGTTAAATCCCTAAGAGGATTTAACTAAGAGCTAAGAGAATGCCACAAGAGATTGTGTAAAATGAGCATCTAGCATCTGGATATCCATATAGTCACACATCTTGCATCTAGATATCCAGTCTTAAAACTAGCTTTATATCTGTCGAAAGGTACAATTGTTTACTTTTTGAAAGAGTATTTTATATTTATACCAGTAGAGTACACGGGTCTAATCTTGTGAGTTTATGACTATGAAACTGGAATAACTACGGTACTCTGAATGTTTGTAGTAAGGTAAAAGGAGGGTTATATTTATGATTTCATAAATTCCATTCAAAGAAGGTATAGATTCCCTACATTTGGTTAGAGAGGGACCTAAAATTGGTTTTCATGTGTACAAGTCTGCTTATACAGATATTTCTCTAGTTGGAAGAGTAAAAAAAAGCAGGAAGTGGCCACACAGAAAGGAGGAACTAATGTGTAGTAATCTACACATAGATCTGTGCTTGGTGGCAAAGTGGTTAAATGCTGGTACAGCAGCCACAACCTTGAGAATTGGATCCTACAGGGCTCCAATGTTGACTCAACCTCTCATCCTTTTGTAGATTGGTAAAATGAGTACCCAGCTTGTTGGGGGCAATTAGCTAACATATTGTAAACTGATAAGTGGTATAGAAATATCAATGCTGTTGCTATTGCGATCTACAAAAGACAAGACAGGAAAATCCAGGGGCTGTCCTCTGCCTCTCGCCCCACTACCACCACAGCCTTCACCACTAGCTCAGGTTACTTCCTTTAAGTACCTCTGGTAGGAACATGGGAGAAGGCCTTCTTGGTGGCTGCTTCCAGGGTCTGGAATCCCTTTAGGAAACAGGTTAGACTGGCACCCTCCTTGCTACTTTTATGCAGGCAGCTTAAGATGATGATGATGAGCATCATCATCATTTCAACAGGCCTTTGAAGACTGGCTGCTCAAGAGGAGTGGGCCTTGCTGTACTGTCTATCTCTATTTTGTTTATTTGTTGTTTTTCACAGCAATTTTTTAAACTGCTTTTAATTTTAAAAAAACCATATTTTTTAACTTTTGTATCTGGTATATTTTTAGCTATGTTTCTTTTGACTGCTGGAAGCTGCCTTGACTGGGAGATAGGTGGGATATACGTCTAACAACAACAACTAGCTGTACCCAGCGTACCATATGCCATTATAGTAGATTTGAAAGGTTATATATTAATAAGTCATTTTAAGTATTAATTCATACATTTCAGTGTAAACACAATTAACACTGAGGTGGAGAGGGAATTTGCATGTGGGTGGTGATTGGCTGAGGGAGTGAGAGGAGGGAGGGGATTGGTTGGGTATGTTTCCTAACTGACCAATCAGCACACTGGGAGCAGAAACATACCCAAGACTTTTATAGGTAGGTAGGTAGGTAGGTAGATATCAATGCTTTAATTTGCAACACTTTTTGCTACTGCACTTGGATGTGCTTAAAACTAATCTATCATGCAGAGATTTAGCCTATGAAGCCCTGTTGCTTTATTTCAATGAGAGAAAAAGCTGCAATAACACTATCAAGGGTCCTTTGCAAGGCTGCAGTGTTACCTGGTATGAAGATAAGCTGCCTCCCAGGCTGAGGCACTCTCAAGTTGGCTGGGATGTCAGGGGGCATGGTCATATCCTTTGATAGTGGGGTGGTTCTACATGCCCTGGAATCATTGTCCCCACAGAAGAGACAGTGGCGGGTGAATATTCAGTAGCTACGGTATGAGCAAAATGAAGGCATTGCTCCTCAAATAAGAATTCTGCTGCCCATTAAATTTTCTTCCAAGTCCCCACATTTCTAGCATTACAGTCACTTAAAATTTCAATTGCACATTTAAAGGAACAGTTTAGGCATCCATAGAAAAGGTGCAGGGAAAGTTTCCAAGGGAATGCAAACACAGCAAAAGAAAGAGTTCCAGTAAAAATAATTTTCAACGTCTCACTCTCTGTCTGCAGTGCTTGAAATTTGGGGACTGAAGAAGAAAATTCCTTGGGTTGGCAGAATTCTTATTCAATCCCGTATTCCCCCTTCCAGTTACACCCTGGGGAATCTGACACACCATTCTAAACTTTTCTACCCGCCTTCCCACATATTCCTTTTCTGTAACAATTTATGTATTTATTAATATAATGTATAAGTCACCTTTCTCCCAAAGTGGGACTCAAGGCGGCTCACAGAAAAGAATCAATTAAAACCTAATGATAAAATTTTAAAGACAATTGAAAACCTTTACATTAAAATATTACCCTAAGAGGTGGAGGGGTGGCATTGGAGTCCCATCTGCAATGCCAGCATCTCGTTGAAACCTGGAGGAATTATAGCTCAAAAGAAGGCCTGTGTGAGGGGGGTAACTTTGGGGATCTTTTTACCTGTGTATACTATGTATACAGTAGAGAGCATTCTAGTTAAAGTTAAATACAGTGTTTTTTTTTAATTAACACAGGGGATACATTAATATACAATCTTAAGCACCATACAAGGCTATTGAAAAGTAAGGTGGGAAGGGTTGGTTAGAGAGAAGTCAGGTGTGGAAGGGTGATCATTACCAGTCATGGAGAAAGAGGTCCACACAATGGAGGGATTCAGAGAGCATCTGAGGGTGGCACAGGTGAATAGTGTCAGGGCCTTTCTGCGACACACACGGCTGTGACATACCTGGCTGCAGACAGAGCTAGGATATTTATACCCTATTTTGTACCCTGGAGGAGTACTCTAGTTATGGGATAGACAAAAGGGTCCAGAACAGGCTGATTCCTTAGCTCTGGAGTGACAAAACACTGATGGGATTTGTGACAAACTCTTAATGTTTGGTCAGGTAGGGTGTATAGGAACAATTTATGTAGGGTACGGGTCGATGGATTGTCACTGATTGCATGTTTGAAAGGATTAGCATAGACCCATTAACAACTGGGTTTTCCACATAAGCCTGTCTGGGTTTTCCCACCATCGTGATCCTGGACACATCTCAGGTCATTGTGACCTCAATTGTCCCCCAGCCAGCCTGACCCTGAACATCCTCGGTCAGCCTAATCCCATAAAGTGTGCAGTTATGAAACCTCGCGGGGAGGGGTAGTAGAGTATGCTAACAAAAACAGCATGTAACCATTCAAAAGGCATGCAAAAGATAAAAAAAAAAAGCATAACAAAGTGAAAAAATTCACATTAAAATCCTGCTCAAACAAAAAGGTCTTTGCCTGGCAGCAAAAGGAGAGCAGGGAAACTATTGTTTCTAAGGCATGCATTAATTGAAAAAGAAAGAGGCATTTCTGTTTTGAATTTATTGCAGGGTTGAGCATGTCTGGAGGGTTAGATGGCCATTCCCGCCACCCCACAGATTTCCTGGTCTTTGGTGAGCCTTGGGGGGGCATTATTTCTGGTCATGTTAAAGTGATTTTTCTTTCTTTTATTGTTTCAGGCTCTGTGTGTGGTGGTGGTGGGGAATGGCAGCATTGTTTATGGGCAAAGCCATAAAGAGCTAGAAGCTGTTTTCACACCTTATAATGTTTTTAAGCTGATTTTTTTTCTCCTGAAAAACAACAGGGCCTGGCAGATTCAGGCAGGTCTCAGGGGATCAAGGTCCACATGGGACCACCCCAGGCTAGTGTGACCATTTGCAGGCCCCATGCCACCCTCCCATGATTTAGTGGCATGCTGCCTCTGGTCATGTGACCTGTGCTGTGGGTGGTTCTTATCAAGGATGGAAATATTGTGTTGGTTTCTAGACTACTGTTGGGTCTCCCCCTCCCCCCGATATACACTATTAGCAGGATTGTAGTGTTTGAGGAGAGACTCAGCTCACCAGCAGCCCTGTTGGTGTGGCCTCAGCTGTTTACACTGTGAACAATCAGCCTCCCTAGATAAGGAAGGTAGCAAATGCTCTATGGCCACTGGAAACAACATTGGTTGCCAACTCATTCATTCATTTAGAGTATTTACACCCACTCTTCAGCCACAAAGGCTCTCAGGGTGGCTTACAAATTGTTAATATGACAGTTCTCTGCTCTCAGGCTTATAATCTAAATAAAAGAGTACACACAAGGAAAAGGGGATGGTAGTGGAGGGGGTATTAAGTCCAGCAGATACTGCAGCTTCTTCTCTCCCTCTGAAGCCACAGTAGTGACAGCTGGGATGGAGGGAGGGCCTTTCATCTGCTTCTGAGCTGAGGCGTAATGGAGCTGTCCCTGAGAGATAGCCAAGTCAGCACAAAGGTGTGGGGTTTTATCACATGAGGCTGAAATTATGTGATTATGATGGGATAGTTGCACGAATGGCTTCCCATTATCACACAACATTGTTCTCCCATGTGCCGTGTGTGCTCCACCCATTAATTAGGCACCATTTTCACTGATGGGCAAAAGCCCCCAATAGCCCTCAATATCTCTCTTTTCACAGTGTTAATGAGAATACAATAATCATGTCCTGCTATAATCATGCAATTCCAGCATGAATCGGCTGTCCTCTTCTCCCCCTCCCCTTTCCCAATGAGAACACATAATTAAACTTCCAGGGGAGACGGTGAAGAGGACCTAGAGGATACTCTTTTAATCAACTGTCACCTTTTCTTGCTACCTTTTTATATTTGTTTAAGTGTTTATTTGTGAAGTTCTTTTAGTTATTTATTCATTTTAGTGTTTTAGAGCAAAGTTGTGTCTTCTTGCGAGAACAGCCAAAATCAGCCACGCAAAATCACGGAAGTAAGAGAAAAATTAAAGGTGTATGCACTGGCCAGCAGGAGGCATTAAAACTCTGTTATTAGAAGGTAATGCAAAGACAAGTGCTACTATTGTGCGAGCTTCAATCCTGTTCTTAAACCGCTAGTGGTGGTTGTGCAGTACTTCCATGGCAGTAATATCACGTGATTATGGTGACGTGCAATAATTCATGTAATCATGCCAGTATGTTTCAGCTTTCCTCAATCATGTAATTACAGATTTTTTTAGATACTAGTCTGGTAAAGTCCTTGGTCCTGGTCCTAAATCCAGACTACTCTTCTGTTTTCTGTTGCGTTTGGTTCCTTGGTTTTTGGCTGATACCCTGACTCTTGACCATGTGGTTGCTAATCGACCACCTGGTTTCTCATTTTCCCAACTGAACTATGATAGCTGGGCACAAGAGGTGTGTTAGCACAGGATTGTCCGCTAGTCCACTGTTATTAGAGCTGTACTTTTTTTTTTTTTAAGTCTTGCACCCATATCTTGGATATCAGGCAAGTATGTACTGAAGCAGGTAACACTTTTCTTGGGATGATAAAGTGACTGTAAAGGCTTTTATGCCTGGTTTATTGCCATCTTGGAGCAAATTTCACCTGGGCTTGTTGTTGTTTTCAATTGCCATCAAGTTGGCTTTGACTTGAAGTGACACTATGAATGGCAGACCTTCAGGATTCCATGTTATTAACAGCTCTGCTAAGGTCTTGACAAATCAGGACCATGACTTCCTTGATTGAGTCTATCCACCTGGTATTGTGGTCTTCCTCTTTTCCTTTCACCTTCCACTTTACCTAGTATTATTGTCTTTTCTAATGAGTAATGTCATTTCATGATATGTCCAAAGTACGATAGCCTCAGTTTAATCATTTTGGCTTCTAGGCTTGATTTGTTCTCAGACTCATTTATTTCTGGCACTCCATGGCATCTCTCCTTCTGGACCACATTTCAAATTTTATTCTTTATTCTCTTCCTGTCAGTTTTCTTCACTGTCCAGCTTTCGCAACCATATACAGAAATCAGAAATGCTATGATCTGACTTTGGTATTCAGTGATGTTCAGTGATTTATGCTTGAGGATCTTATACAGTTTCTTCTTAGCTGCTCTTGAAAGTTATATCATGGACATGTCATGCTGCTGTTAAAGGCAGAGGAGTATGTCCAAAAGAAGAAGAGAGTTGACTTCTTGAACATTTTTAAAGTGGAATGTCCAATAAGGTATTTTGAACCATTCTCCTATTCAGAACAGGCAAAATGTAGCTCTCCAGAAGTTGTTAGGTGGCAGCTCCCATGAGCCAGCATAGCCCATAGTGAGGATTTCTGGGAGTCAACAATCCAACAATAACATCTAGGGGGCCACATGATTCTCATCTTTGTTCTAAATCTATTCTAATCTGAACTTTTTGGAGCCAAGAGCAGAAGCTTCATAGCTCAGTTTTAAAGCTCACCTGCCCATTAAAATCAGACCTTGGTTCTTTTCAGACCTTGGAAAATTACTTTTGTGGGCTGTAGTCCATCCATCTGGGAGATGATGGGGGGCTTCAGCCCAAAAAGTCAATCTCCCAAGCTCTCCTTCTTGATCTGACTAGACAGATCTGGCAGAGGCTGATCTGGTAGAAAGAAGAATTATTTTGGCCATTATTTTTCTGATTGTTATTCTGGCAACTTAAAATGGGAGCATACACCAGCAGGTGTGAAACCATACCACACTTATTTATGTAGATTTTATGTTACTTGCATGTCAGTATGATTTAAAGTACAGCCATCCAGACCTACAGATAAGCAAGATTTCAAACAGAGAAAGCAGCAGCCTGCATTACCTATTCTGTGCAACATCCCAACTCCTTCTGGATCTTTAATGGCCTCGTTTCCAAGCAACAGGAATGGGGGAAGAACACACGGATGTCCCATTAACCCCAAAGAGAAACTTAGTGATAATTCCCAAGGACAACGAGCAGAGAAAATAAACCACTGTAGCAGTTCTCCTTAGATATGAAATTCCTCCCCTCAATCCGTGTCTTAAATTGCATGTTATGTATGAAGATATGTACCTGTGAAGACTAAAGTCAGACCAATTGGCCATCTAAACTGATATTGCAGGTGATGGGGCAAACCTATCTGGCTCTTAATTGGACTTGCTGAACCAAACTATTTCCTGTTAAGCTGGGAAAATAGTTCACATTATTCTTAGCACAATTCTAAGCCAAATCAGACCCTGTAATCCCCACCCCACCCTGCAATGAAGTCAACAGGAATATTCACACAATCCAGTCCCCCAACCTGCTCCTTAAGAGTCTCCAAAACCTCTCTCATTCATCTCTTTATTGACCTACGAAAGCTCCATCTTCTAACACACCTGGTGACTGGCCATTGTCTTAGCAGTGTGGCAGACAGTGGAAGAGGGAATGACTCATCCATTCTTTTATTTCACTGCTACTTCCTAAAGAGCTAGCAAGGCAAGGAAAGTGGCTGGGGAAAGACACAGCTTAGAAGTGGATAGAAAGCAGGACTCCGGACTTGGAAATGGATTAAAGTTGAAGATGGAGAAGAAAGTGGGGGGGGAGTCAAAATGCTCACCTTACATTTGAGGAGAATGTGAGGTGCTGCAATTCTTATTGCCAGGTGAGGGAATGCAAAATTATCAGAGAATATTGGTATTTTCTGCTCAGGCTTCCAGGACAGAGATTTGTCCTGGCCAGTCCTTTCAATAAGGCAGTGAATGCGCTCTGAGGTTAGAAGGAGCTATCCAAGGTGCTGGATTTATTTTTGGCGATAGGGTTCAGGACTGTGGATGGCTCCTATAAAGTCTCTAACATTCCATTTTTGAGCAGGGTTCTGGAGTGTCTGGTGGCCTCAACTCCAGGGGTTTCTGGGTGAGATGGATTATCTAGATCCATTTTAATCTGGCTTCAGGCGTGGTTATGGGGTGGAGACAGCTTTGGTCACCTTGGTGGATGACCTATTCAGAGAATTGGATAGGAGGAATGTGTCACTGTTGGTTCTGCTGGACCTGTCAGTGGCTTTCGATACTATTGACCATGGTGTCCTTCTGGGCCATCTCTTTTGGATGGGACTTGGGGGTGCCCAGTTATTCAGTGGTTCCAGTCTTCCTTGGAAGGGCAGGCTCAGAAGGTGGTGCTGGGGGACGATTGCGTTGCAGAGGGGCGGGATAGAAATAAAATATTATTATTATTATTATTATTATTATTATTATTTGATGCCCTGGCTGTTGGCCTGTGGGGTCCCTCAGGGTTCTCCCTGCCATAGTGTTTAACATTTACATGAAACTGCTGGGAGAGGTCATCCAGAGTATTGGGGTTCAGTGTCACCAGTATGCTGAGACATCCAACTCTATCTCTCCTTCCCATCTGATTCCAAGGAAGCTGTCTCAGTACTGAACCAATGCCTGTTGTCAGTAATGGGCTGGATGAGGGCAAACAAATTGAAACTTAATGCAGACAAGACAGAGGTGCTCCTGGTCAGCTGAAAGACAGATCAGGGAATAGGGGCCCTGCCTATGCTGGCTGGGGTCACATTCCCCATGAAATCTCAGGCATGGAACGTGGGTGTTCTCCTGAACTCAATTCTGAGCCTGGATGCCCAGGTTTCAGCAGTGGCCAGGAGTATATTTTCACAGTTAAAACTTGTGCACCAGCTGCACCCATTCCTTGAGATTTCAGATCTGGTCATGGTGACATATGTCACCAGCTGCAAAAATTGTGCACCAGCTGCAACACACTGTACGTGGGGCTGCCTTTGGAAACTGTTTGGGAACTTTGATGGGTCCAGATGCTGTGGGCACAATTCAAAATGCTGGTCCTGACCTATAAAGCCTATATACCACTTATATAAAGCCCTACACCACTTGGGCCCAGACTATGTGAAAGACCATATCTCCCATCACAAATCTGCCAGAACTTTTAGCTTATCATGGGAAGACTTTCTTTCATTGCCACCACCATCCAAGGCTTGTTTGGTGAGGACATGAGAATGGCTGCTCTCACCCTCTGGAATGCCCTTACACGGGAGGCTAGGCTGGTCTCCTCCCTGCTTTCCTTTCGCAGGTAGGCAAAAACGTTTTTATTCAAGCAGGCTTTAAACATCTAAGCAGGGAGGCTTTATATGGGGATGTTTTATCTGTCTTTTAAAATTTGTGTCTGTTTTTAAAAACATTTTTACACTGTTTTATCTGGTTTTATTGTTTTTATTATTGTCTTTGGGAGCTGACTTGGGTTTCATTTTGAGAGAAAGGCTGCATACAAATGCAATAAACAAATAAATAAATATTTAAAAACTGGAGTGGATTCAGTACCCCATTGACAAGGAAATGACTAATTGCAAGGGCTGAATACATAAGGATTCACCACCTCACCTGCATGGATGCCATCAGCTGCCCTGCGCTTCTGGCTATGTTAGCTAAGCCCCAGTACTGGAGATACCTGTTCTCTGTGATAGAGCATGGCCTTCTTTTCATGCTGCCAAGGCTCCCACAACTATGATGAAGTACCTCTCCCAGCCCAAGGGCTGAATTCAGTTTCAGAGTAGTTCTAGTGGGCACATTCCAAAGGTGAGTGAGGCCAAAGGCAAAAATACCAGCGTATTCTACCTTAAAACTCTTAACTCTCCATATGTACACAGCTACAAGAAAATAGCTGGGCACATCCTCACTATTTTCCACACTCTCTAACAGCATGGAAATGACCTTGTTCATGGAGCTTCACTGTTTACAAGGTGGATTTAGGGGTGGCATCAGGAGACATAGACGTAATTATGTGAACATGAGTCAGAAGTGTGATGTGGTAGCCAGAAAAGCCAATGAGATTCTAGGCTGTATCAACAGGAATATACTGTCTAGATTGAAGAAAGTAATAGTGCCACTCTATTCTGCTTTGGTCAGACCTCACCTGGAATGCTGTGTCCAGTTCTGGGCACCACATTTCAGGAAGGATATGGACAAGAACGTGTACAGAGGAGGGCGACCAAAATGGTAGGAGGTCTGGAAGCCATGTCCTATGAGGAGAGACTTAGGGAGCTGGGTATGTTTAGCCTGGGGAAGAGAAGGTTGAGAGGGGACATGATAGCCATGTTTAAATATTTGAAGGGGTGTCATGTTGAGGATGGAGCAAGCTTGTTTTCTGCTGCTCCAGAGACTAGGACACGGAGCAATGGACTCAAACTATAGGAAAAGAGATTCCACCTAAACATTAGGAAGAACTTACTGACAATAAGAGCTGTTCAGAAGTAGAATATACTGCCTTGGAGTTTGGTGGAGTCTCCTTTTTTGGAGGTTTTTAAACGGAGGTTGGATGGCCATTTGTTGGGTGTGTTTTGATTGTGTATTCCTGTATATCAGGGGGGTTGGACTGGATGGCCCTTGTGGTCTTTTCCAACTCTCTGATTCTATGTCTCCCAAAGCAGGATCTTAACCATTGTTTCACCAATGGATAAGCTCTGACTGATCAGCTTCGTAACTAATGTTGATTCTCCACCCCTTCTTTGTTTGGCTTTAGGATTCTGATCCAAAATATACCTTCTTCTCATGAACAGGACTCAGAGATATTTGCTGTCCTGCCACACTAGCACTCTGGGTCTGCATTTGGACACATTGCTACTTTTTCTCCTGAAGTCGTGAGGATGATTATAGGATTGCTTAGGGCCTTAATAACAAGCACGACTAGAAGTGATGCACATGCCAATAGGGTTATGGAAGCTAAGCATTTCTTGAAGAAACTGTTCTAAGATGTCAGTCTCCCAACCTTGCCACTTGCCACCTTCTAGATGTTCTCTTCTCAGTATGATCAATGCCCATGGCAATTGGAAATTATGTGAGTTGTGTCTTAAACATCCGGAGAACTCCAGGGTGAGGAAGATTTTAATGTGTTAACAGCACAAACAAGTGATATAGTTCTTCATTACTAGCCAGCTGTACTGGCTGGACTTTGAACTGACAACCTCCTAAGCTGCTAGCCTGAGGCAGAAGTCTGGCAGGGATGGCCAATGTCTGCATTAGATGAAGTTTGGGAGAATTACAAGGAACTGGAAAAGAGGACTCACAGAGAAAATGTCTGGGTGTAGTTAAGAAAAGAGAACTTGTCTAAGTGGCATTAACAAGAGAGACCAAGTCATTCTTCCTGTATAACTTATATTATTGTGTAATGTAAGTTATGCAGGAAAGAACCACACAGGAAAAAGATTCATTAAGTTCAACGGTAGTGCATAAATTGCCATAGTCCATAAATTGTACTTCATCTTCTGACTTCACTGGTATCAGCTTGGTACTCATTCCTATAGGGATATTCTTGATTTGTGTTCATGGAAGGAGGTGTCTGTAGCTTGGTGTTTAAGGTACAGGGTTATGATGAGTTAGGGAATCTCTGATTGAGATCTCATTTCCAGAGACAAGAAAGTAAGTGAAAAAGTGTTAGGGCAGCCAGGGGTTTCCTTGTCAGGGGTGTGGTGGATCTACTCTGGGTTTTATTCCAGAAATTAAAGGAGTTCTCCAAGGTATTGAATTCTGCTCCCGAAAATAGGCTCAGCACCTTGTTTAGCTCTTTTAAGTTCTGGAATTAAACTCAGAGCAAATTCACCATGCTCCTGATGTGGAAGCCACTAGCTTCCTCTGGCTTTGTTACACTTATACTACATGGCTTTTAAAAATGCATTAATTGCATTTAATTTGACTTGGCATTTAAATTTACATTGTGTTTATTCTTGTTCAACTTGTTTCTAACTGTTGTTGTTCTACTTGTTTCTGACTTATAGCAACGTCAAGGTGATCCTTTCATAGGAGTTGTCTTGGTAAGATTTGTTTAGAGGGATTTTCCATGGTTTTTTTCCAGGCTGAAGATGCCAGCCACAGATGCAGATGAAACGTCAAGAATAAACTCTTCCAGAACATGTTCTTACAGCCTGGGAGAAAAAAACATGGAAAGCCTATGGATGCCGGCCGTGAAAGCCTTCGACTTCACATTGTTCAGAGGGAGTTTGCCATTGCCTTCCTCTGAGGCCCAAGGTCAGCTAATGGGTCTCTCAGAGTCCTAGTCCAGCTTTCACTACACTAAAAACCTTACTGGGTTACAAGTATAAGGTCCCATCTAGGATTTCACCCCTCACTGCACCTTTTATGTTTTGAGCTTGGGAGAGAAGGAAAAAGCTAAATGAATGTGTTAGAAGACTCTATTTCTTACCCGCTCACTCAGTAAAAGAGAATGAGTGAAGTTAAAAAGAAGTGTGTGGCATTGAGGATGTTGGAAACAAAACTTGTATCTATCAACAATAGTGGTTGATGGACTTTCATGTCTGTGAGTGAACCTCCTCACTGCCCTGGATTTTAGCCCAGACTTTAAAAGAGCTATCCTAAATGCTGAACTCTGTCCCACAAATGGGTTCAACACGTTGGATAGCTCCTTTAAAGTTTAGAATAATGTGTGTGTATGTGCCTTCAAGTTGCCTGTTGACTAATGGCGACCCCATGGATTTCATAAAGGTATCTTAGGCAAGCAATACTCAGAGTTGTTTTTTGTAAGGATAATGGTATATGTAACCACTGAGAATTTCATATTGTAAAGAGCTGTTATGTTATGTGCAGTGCTACTGCCTGCAGGGGCCAGTAATGGGCTAGCTACACGCAGCTGGTGTTGACAACAAGATGCTGTTTATATTAGCCTGTGTAAGGGCCAAAGCAAGAGGAAGTGATACAGCTGTTATCACCCTGAGAAGAATTGGATAAACCATGTTTGTATGGGAATGGGTAACTACATGGCCCATGAATGTAATATAAACATGTACATGTAAACCATATGTTCCTGCCCTTACTTTTCACTTGCTCTTGGACTATGCACTTGGTTTGCACATTCCATGTTTTACAGTACTAGGCAGTACTGCTGTGACTATTGGCTATGTAGTCTATGTATTTGGAGTCCTTGACTCATTGTAAATATTTCTATACTATGCTTTAGTAAACAACAGCAGGTTAGGCACAAGCTCTGTGTCTGTGCGTTCATTTCATTAGCCTGATGTCTGCTGCTTTTGCTACAAGATTTATTCGCTGCCTGGTCCTCTTAACGTGCTCAGAGGAACCAGTGTGCACCATGACAGTTTTGCCTTTTCCTTCCTCTGAAACATAGCCTACAGCACCTTTGTTGGTAGTCTCCCACCCATGTACTAACCAGAATGGACCCTGTGTAGCTTCCAAAATCAGATCTGATACATTTTGGGTATTTAGGCCCTATATACCCAGACTAAAATGACTCCACTGATACAGAAGGTACTAGCTACTAGCTACCACTGTCTATAAATATAAATTAAAAGCCAGACTCTTACCTCATCTACAATACCCAGACCCACTTTACTCCCCACATCAACAGTACTCCACAAGAACAATTTTCAAAAAATATTTCTAAAAGATAGAATGCCAAGAGTTCAAGTTCACTTCTGAAAGATAAAGGTCTGATTCCTCAACCCCCCCCCTGCAAAAAACACACACACAAAAACCAGGTTCTCAAGCATTTTATAAGATAATTTGTGTCTCTTATCAGTCATGATATGGCCACCAGTGCAGACAAGGCACTAAATTGCTAGTTGTGGTGTTGGTGTTGGTGGTGTGCCTTCAAGTGGTTTCTGATTTATGGCAACCCTAAGGTGAACCTATAAAGGGGTTTGTTTAGAGGTGGGTTTGCCTTTGCCTTCTTTTGAGGCTGAAAGAGTGTGGCTTAACCAGGATCATCCAGTGGTTTTCCATGGTGAAGTAGGGATTTGAACCCAGGTCTTCCAGAGTCCAGTCCAACTTCCAGACCTGTATACATGGAGAATCCAGTTAAGCTCACCTAGGAAAGAAGATAATTCCAATGTGCATGCATTCAAATATCTGGAGATTTCTACCTCAACAGAGTCCCTTTCCCTCTGGAACTCCGTATCATTGATGTAGCTTTAGAGACAGTGTTTGATTTCTGCTGCCTGCTATCTTTCCGGAGACCCTTAGTTGTGGCTATTTTCAGTATTGCTGTTTCTTTTAAATTTAGCCTTCAGCAAGCTTCCAGCATGGACTGTCTCTTCTGAGAAAGGGGGGAAATGTTGAGTAAGAAAAAGGAAAAGGTAACACTCCTCCTTTACTTTATCTCTCTCTTCATGTGACTTTGCTCAGTGTGTGCTCATGGGTTCATAGAAGCATAGAGTTTGAAGAGACCACAAGGCCACATAGTCCAACTCCCTGCACTGCAGGAATACATAATCAAAGCATTCCCAACAGATGGCCATCCAGCCTCTGTTTAAAAACCTCCAAAGGAGACTCCACCACACTCCAAGGCAGTGCATTCCACTGCTGAACATCTCTTACAATCAGGAAGTTCTTCCTAATGTTTAAGTGGAATTTCTTTTCCTGTAGTTTGAGTCCATTGCTCCATGTCCTATTGCCTTCCCTCTTCTCAATATTCCACACTTTTCCCAGATTTGCTGAGGATGACTTGCTCTGTTACCCTGCATGGCTGGCTGCCATCAGTTGACTGCTTGGATCCCATCACAGTCCATAACTGATGAGTGGCTGAGGGAGTTTGAAGCGGGAGGGGCCCTTGTGAGGCGGTCATGCAAACAGAGTGGATTGTGAGGTGGAGAAGGAATTTGCATGTGGGTGGTGATTGGTTGGATGTGGGTTGGCTATATTTCCTTAGCAGCCAATCAGCACACTGGGAAAGGCAACATACCCAAGAGAATTGTATATATAAATAATAGATAAATGTTGGAGGGAGGAATGAGACTGGAGACATTTTCAGACGATCCTTGCAGTGCAATGATCGAACGGGAGAGCTTTGTAGCTGCAGCGCGGCAGGGGGTCCATTTCAGACAACGTTGTCCCTGCAGCGAAATCGTCTGTGTCTCTTCCGTTTAGCATTGGAGCCTGCCACGCCATATTCAGCCAGATTTTATTCATGGACAACCTCCGTGAATAAAATCTGGCTGAATATGGCATGGCAGGCTCCAATTCTAAACAGAAGAGACAAGGACGATTTCGCCGCAGGGATGGTGTCATCCGAAATGGACCCCCTGCCACGCTGCAGCTACGAAGCTCTCCTGCTCGATCCTTGCGCTGCAAGGATTGTGTGAAAAAGTCCTTTGAAGCTCTACCTAACTAGTTTGCCAGTTATTGCAAAAATCAAAGGTTTTGATGTGGTCAAGACTGCTGTTCTTCTTAGATTCCTAAGTAAGAAAGATCCAAAGAGATAGGAAACTGCTTCCCCTGGAGAGGAAGTCAGCTCCCACTGAGATCCCTGAAACCAGCAGGGTGATGCTTTAAGGGAACTTCTCTCAGTAGGTGCTCAGCTGGGCCAGCAGTGGTATGCTGTTAAAGCACAGCAAGAGAAATATGATGGTAGCAGAAATCAAAGGCCAAAGAAAAGAAATGCCTCCGATGGCATAACTCCAGTCCAGAGGGAGCAAAGAGATAAGCACATCATATAGAAGCTGATACTCCTTTTCTCCAGCTCTCCTCTCCCCCAACACTCTGAGCAGTGCATCAGTCAAGTGCATCCTGAGGGCTAGTTCATTGCTCTGTAGAACGCTGCTTTCAAATTTGTCATTCAATTGCAAGTAACCCTTGATTTGTCATCACCAACAGCTTGGCCAGTGAGGTAATTTTAGTCAGAGCTTGGAAAATTACATCAAAGAAGAATGAGTATTTCTTTATTAAAGTATTCATATCCCTCCCTGTATTCAAAGATACTAACAGTAACAGTCAATGATAATTTATGGTCTAATTTATATATTAAATTACCTAACTTATTAAAGCAAGTTAAAGCCATGTACATGTATGAATTCGATAACAAAGTTGAGCCAGCATGGTGTGAGAGAGCCAGTGTGATGTAGTGGTTTGAGTGATGGACTAGGAATCTGGGAGATCAAGGTTCAAATCTCCACTTAGCCACAGAAACCAACCTGGTGAACTTGGGCAAGCCACATTCCTCTGCATAAATCTTTCAAATAACAATTTCAAAACCTTATGGTAAGTTGGAGTCAATATGAAAGCACACAAAAAACAACATGAGACCTGAAAGGTTTTAATAAAAATCCAAGCTTTAATTTGGCACCAAAATGAAGGCATCTGGCTACCTCCCTCATAGCCAGAGGCAAATTGATGACATCAACACTTAGATCTGCCAGGATCTATAATTATTGTTTGGGGGAGGGCTATGGGGAGGTAGCCAGTGGCTTCTTCAATCCTGCCTGCTTGCAATGAAACACAGAATGGCCACGTGAGGTGACTTCCATGGCTTTACAGTAAGTGTGCGGGGAGGCTTATGGCTCAGTGTAGGGCAAGTTCACATGCATGAATTTCTGCTATGCAGAGGAGATGTTGAATTGAAGCCTCAATGTGTGTTCCTCCATATCCATTTGTTTGGAACAATACAATACATGGAGACGGGGCGAGGGAGAGGGCCTTCTTTGCTGTGGTGCCTTAGTTGTGCAATGCCTTCACTGGAATGCCTGATTGGTGTTGTTATTGGCTTCATTTCATAACTGCATTAAAACATGTCCCTTTCTGAAAGGATAGTATGACCCCCGTATATGAAGAACCAGTATATGTCGTTTCATTTACCTGCAATCCATGGTTGCGGCTGGTGGCCAGCATCCTTCTTTGTCTTTTCCTTGGGCAAGGTGGTGAGGCAGGAAGGGAGGCAGTGCCACCTCTGGCCACCTCATCCGTCCTTCCCACCCACCTGCCTGCCTTTCTGCCTTCCTTCTCGGCAGGGCTTGGTGCGTTCCCTGCACCCCCTCTCCATCTTCCCCAGTCCCAGGACAAAGAGGACAAGGGCTGCCCCCTTGGCACTGCTACCCCCCTCACTTTGTGTAGCAGCCAGCTGACCAGCAGCATCTGCCTCAGCCACACCCAGCTCACTGACATCCTCCAACACCTCCAGTTTGTGGTTCTCCACCATCTCAGGTTCTCTCATCTGAGGAAGGAGATGGACATTCCTTCCTTAGCCGAGGGGGATGCGGGTGCTCTTGCTGCATGGAGCCATGCATCTCTCTTCATGGTGGGTATGGAACTCTCACATGCAAGAACAGTAGTGGCAGCAGTCTAGGCCTGCTCCTCCCTCTCACCTATGCCAGCCTTGCAGCAAAAGGAAGAAAGGGATGAAGGCTGGTTTCTGCTCCTAAGGTGACTGGATGCAAAGGAGGAAGCAGTAGCAGCAGCACCGACATCAACAGCAGTGCTCCTTCTGTTGCTTCCTTCCCACCAGGCATGGGAAGAGGCATTGAGATGCTAGCATTAGGCAGCATGAACCAGAGGCAGCGGAGAAGGTGGCAAGATGGGCGTGGCTGAGGCAGACACCACTGGCCAGCTGAGGGCTGCACAATGGGGGGAGCAACAGCAATGGTGGCAAGGGGGCATCCCATTCCCTCATCCTCTTCATCCTAGGGGCAGCAAGGATGGAGAGGGGCATGTGGGGAGCTTGCCAAACCCTTCTGGGAAGGAAGGAAGGCAGAAATAACGCAGGAGCCAGGTGGTGGCACTGCCTCTTTCCTTCCCTCACCACCTTGCCTGGCCTGTGGGGTGGGGTGGGGTCAAAATAGAGCATTTTCTATTGTCTGCGGTTTCACATATCTGCAGAAACTCAAGGAATGTATCTCCCTGCAGATATGGGGGTTGTACTGTATTTGGTACCTAGGGATGATGGCATGTAGGTGGAGTCTCCTTCTTTGGAGGTTTTTAAACAGAGGCCAGATGGCCAGGGGTGATTTGATTGTGTATTCCTGCATGGCAGGGGGTTGGACTAGATAGCCCTTGTGGTCTCTTCCTACTCTATGATTCTATGACTCTGACATACTGGCTTGTGGATTCCTGTGCATTGTTTAATCTTCTTGAATTTTTAAAAATTGCTTCATAATTTTTTAATGCCACTTTACTGTCTGTATGCCATTCCATGATCTCTAGAATAAAGATAAAATATATACATTTTAAGAATGACTGATTCAGTGAATGAACGAGAGTTTTACTTTTGTTATGGTCTCTCCTTTATAATTTATGTTTGCCATTTCAGTTTCTGTTCAGTGCCCCACTTCCCAAACAGGTAGGGCTGGAACGTATTTGAGAATGAACCTTCTGTGTAGAAGTCTCCTTTAGACAGAAAGTAAAGAGTTCCTGCTCTACTGAGCTTAGAATACAGGGCTGGGTAACTGCCAGGGGATAGGAGGGTGCACTGGCCACTGCTAAGGTTGCCAGGTCAGGACTATCCCATCCCTGGAGGTTTTAGGATCAAAATTGGAGATGTAGGGACAACCCTTTATAATGCTGCGGGAAACTCTGGTGATGTTATAAAGGGAAACATCTTGTGATGTCTCTAAACATGAAACCTTAAACATCAGCCACAGTTGCACACAGCATGCCATTCAAATAAAAACTAACAAACCACACACCTGGGGTTCATCTATAGAAATGATGCAGTTTGACACCACTTTAACTGCCATGGCTTCACCCTACAGAATCCTGGGATTTGTAGTTTTGTGAGGCACCAGCACTCTTTGACAGAGAAGGCTAAAGACCTTGTAAAACTACAAATCCCAGGATTCCATAGGATGGAGCTACACACATAAAGTTGGGTGTCAAAGTGCATTATTTTTACAGTGTGGATGCACACTGACAAATGAGGAAAATAGGTATGCATACACTTTTCAAGGCTATTCTCTCACCCTGAGATTCCTCCCTTTCATCCAGAGAACTTGAGATCTGGGAGCCAGGCCCTGAGATCTAGGAACTCTAGCCACTGCTGAACATTATAGGCCTCATCTCACTGCATTCATGCCATCATGCCATCTTGAGAATGAAGGCTGGGTATACTTGCCATAAATAGTTATTCTTGGGTAACAATCCACCCCTACCTCATCATGGCTGCAAAAGAAGAGAATGGCGGGGGGAAGAGAAAAAGAAAAAGAAACAACTAACCTCACTAACAAATGAATAACTAACAATAGCAGGGAAATGATACAGGCAAGACTTCAGAAAAACATTGTCATGGAAGGGAGAGGTATCGTGATTGGAAAAGAACTTTGGATTTAGAATGTATGCATTGTCAGTCAGCACACAGGGAATAATTTCTGAGAACCCTAAAATAAGCTTTTAGGGACCCTAAGGCATACCCTCTACCATTTCACAAATGGAAACTGGGAGATGTGTGGCAAAGCAACATTGGAGCATGGTCAAGATGACAAAAGTTATTAATGAGGAAAAATACACAAGCTAGGAGAGGATGTAGCAGTTTGCTTTTGCCTATGCCTACTGGGAAGGGCAAGATTCTGTCCTCTTCCCTCCTCTCCTCTTCCCATTGCTGTGTTGATTGAATGAAAAAGATGTTTGTGTTATGTTTGAGGAGGAGAGAGGAACTGGGACATTTTAAAAACAGATGATGATGGTGGTGGTGGTGATGAGATTTATTTATTTATTTATTTATTTCCTGCCTCTCCCCGTGGATCAAGGCAAGGAACAATTTGCAGATAACAACTTATATCAGTTAAAATACATATCAGTTAAAATATATAAACAGTGAAAGAACATCTGCAGTAGAAATTCAAAAGGGAACCAGACAGGGATGTCTTCTTTTACCTTTGCTCTTCATTGTGATTTTGGAAATTCTAATGGATATAATTAGAAAAACAAAAGCAATCGAAGGATTGAAGATCAAATATCAAGAATACAAAGTCATGGCATTTGCAGATGATTCAGCTATCGTTCTAGAAGATCCAGTAGAAAATATATCTATATTAATGGAAACCATATTGGACTCAGGTTTTAAGATCAATAAGGAAAAAACAATAATCTTGACTAAAAACATCTCCAAGAAAGAGGAAGATAAATGAAGAAAAAAAAATCAGAATGTAAAACTGAAAGAAGAGTTAAGTACCTGGGAATTTGGATTACAAATAGAAATTTAGATCTTTACAACAATAATTATATTAAAAAGTGGAGTTTATTAAAAGAGGACTTAAAAAACTGGAAAAAAATTAAATCTATCTTTATTGGGTAAAATTGCGGCAATAAAAATGTCAATTCTCCTGAAAATATTATTTTTATTCCAGAATTTACCAATTCTGATAAATGAAAAATCATTTAAAATTTGGAAGCAGGACTTAACAGATTTTATTTGGAATGGTCGACGAGCCAGAATTAAGTGGCAAACTCTAATTGAATGGTTGGATAAAGGAGGAACATCTTTACCAGATTTAAAATTGTACTATAAAGCCTGCAGCTTCGTTTGGATGAGCAAATGGATTAAATTAAAAAACATACAATTGTTAACATTGGAAGGAGCAGGTTTAAGACTGGGATGGCATGCATATATTGGATATAATAAAGCAACGATACATAAGGATTTTAACAATCACATCAGAAAAGCTTTATTGAAAAATTGGCAAAAAATCAAAGATCAATATTATCCCAAATTACCCAGATGGATGTCACCCCAGGAAGCTTTTTTTGGCAGATGGGAGAGAACAGAAAAGTGGATTCTATATAAAGATCTGTATGAAAGGGATGAGGCAGGTTAATTATTATTATTATTATTATTATTACCCAACCCCTCTGTTAAAAACAATTGGGGTGGCTTACAACAGTTAAAATACAACAATACAGACTAAAATCCCTAAGTCCCATCCACCCCCACCCTCCCCCATAAAAAAATATTAAACTAGTATCAAATTAAAATCCACCTAAACTTAAAATCACATAAATAAATACAAAACCTTTAACATTAAAATCACATAAATAAACATAATCACATAAAGAAACATAAATTAACATTAAAATCACATAAATAAACAAATAGAAAACCTTTAACATTAACGTGGTTCCTTTAACATTAAATCAAAAGAAACTCTGGTGAAGGAAGGACGGAAGGTGAATTGGTTTTCCTACAAACAATTATATGATAGGTTTAAACAAGATAAAAAAGACTTTGGTTTTGAAGATGAGGAGATTGATCTGGATAAAATAATCTGGGATGATAAAAAGAAAACTGCAAAATTTTACAATATCTTTTTAACCAGAGAGTTGGAAACAGAAGTAGTAAAAGATTCAATGATCAAATGGGCAAGGGATCTGGGAGAGACCATAGATCTAGAGGAGTGGGAAACGGCATGGAAAAATACAAAAGACTTTACCACTTGTCAAAGTATGAAAGAAAACTTTTTGAAGATTAGCAGCAGATGGTATTTAACTCCTTTAAAATTAAACAAAATCTATGGAACAAAAGAAAAATCATGTTGGAAATGTGAGAAGGAGTGGTTCTTTGATACACATTTTGTGGAACTGCCTGTTTATCAAAAAATACAGAAATAGATTCAAAGAATATTTGACATTCAATTCGCTTTCAATCCCAAATTATACTTGTTAAACATCACGTCAATATTAGAGAAAAATGACGAGAAAAAATATTGGCGAATAATATTGTACTTATGTGTACCGCAGCACGCATGAATTTGGCAGCTAAGTGGAAAAAGAAACAATGTCCCCAAATAGAAGACTGGTTGTATAAAGTTTTAGAAATGAAATACTGTACAATGATAAATTAATGTATATATTGAACAAAAAAATATGAAAAAGTTGAAAAAGAATGGACTCCAGTAACAAACTATTGCAAAAAAAAATAAAAAATGGAATACAAATATAGATTTTTAAAAGATTACGTAAATTTCGGAAACAGGGGAAGTAAACGGTGGAAGGGGAAATTTTTCAATTTTCAAATGATTAGAGGAATTAATTTTCTTAAGAAATAACACTTTTCATTAGTATTAATATCATACGAGGAATATGATTACATAAATAAGAAGATGAAGCTAAACAGCAAGAAAAATAAAAATTCTTTGAATAGGTATACAGAGGAAGCCAGTATGTTATTATTTATTTAAGTATACATTATGCATATGTATCATGTAACAGGAAATGTAGTGAAGCTGTACAAATTGTATAAGTAATAAAAAGTTATATTAAAAAAATATTATGAGTAAATCATTCCTCGCCTCGATCCATAGGGAGAGGCAGGTAAATAATAATAATAATAATAATAATAATAGTGATGATGATGATGATGATGATGCTATTTTAAAGTTGGACAATGTATTTAGCTGTTGAATCTCTTCTGGCAGTTTATTCCACAGTCTAGGGGCAGCGTAAGAAAAAGTCCTCTGGGTGACAGTTGCCAGCCTAGCCCTGGCTGACTGAAATAAATGTCCCCCAGAGGACCTGTGCATATGGGGTGGATTATATGGGAGAAGGAGATCCGGCATCATTGAAGGATGAATGCATACAGACCCTTCTTGCCCCATGGTGTGAAGAGCATTAGCAGCACCCCCAAGGCTTCTGTCTCAGCTGCTTGCTGTACCATGGCTTGCTGGCAGGTTTCATGGATTTCCGTTATGTTTTTCATATACTGTGGGGAGATGCTCATTGCCAGTCATTTGGATGACTGATTCACAGCACAATTGCATTCTTGGCAAAAGAGGAAGTTGACACCCAATGGGTTCATCATGCAAGCGGGGGCGGGCTTTCCTGTTTTTGTCTGGAAGTGCCATTCAGGCATTCTGGAGGAGCTATAGTGTGCTTTTTCACCATGCTGAGGTGAATATTTTTAAGAAGCAGAAGATCTCCCTTCTGCTCATTTAGAAGTAAGTATTATAAAAAACTGAAGAGCAATTTTCATGAGGGGAAATATTAGTGGTACTTACTTGTGGCTGCCATATTGAATCACAGGTCCATGTGCATGTCAATGCACATTGCTGCACAGACAACTTTTTTTGACAAAAATCATGGAGACAAAAGGAAGCTGCTGTGAATTGCGGGTAATATGTGTCTCCATGCAGTATTTCCTCCCATCTAGATACACCTAATAATAATAATAATAATAATAATAATAAGTATTTCTATCCCACCCCTGTGCAATGCAATCGAAGTGGCTTACAGCATAAAAACTCCATAAGTACATCAGTACCCTTACCCACCAACCCCTTAAAACAATATTACATTTTTAATCTAGGGGGATGGCTGAGTTAGTTTAGCTTTCTCTCCCAGTATTTAGGTTATTTTTTAAAGGGCTCTTTAATGCTACATAGTTACACTGTGATGATTCCACTTCAACTGCCATGGCTCCATCCAATGGAATCCTGGGATTTGTAGTTTGAGGAGGTGCTGAGGCTGTTCTCTGGCTGAGAACTCTAAATACTCCTCAATAAACTCCAAATCCCAGGATTCCATGGGAGGTTGCCATGGCAGTTAAAGTGGAACCACAGTGCTAGAATTGTGGAGTATGAAAGGGTCTTGAATCTCAAGGGATGAACAACAAAGTTTTGCTTCCCCTAAGGTTTGAATTTTTAAAAAATATTTCAAGTTCTTTCTGTAAAATTTATGAAGGAATTGGTGGATTTTGCTGAGTTCTTACTAAAAAAAATGTGCTAAATGAGATTTCTAACCTCAGTTATGGCTGAAAGGGGGGGGAGTGTTCCCTACAGTCTACTCTAAGGGGTCATCTAAATGGTCAAAATAATCCAAATGGAATTCACTGGGAATATGATCAGTCTTAATGGGAACCCGCATCAATGTACCGTACTCAGAAGGGGGACAGCAAAAATCCTCCAAAAAGTACACTGGAAAAGCCTTCACAGGTTTTCCCAGAGTTTTGGAAAAGCTCCATGGGAAATGTGCATTCCCGCTCATTAGAACAAGCAATTTGATTTGAATTGCTTTCCCATGTGAAAGGAAGTACAAACCTTATTGGCCAGACAAGCACGGGGGGTGGAGCTTGCTACCAAGGCAAGCGCACGCTGCCACCATGTTGTATTTTCACCTTAACGAGCGATCACTAAGGTGATAAAATGGCAATTTGTATTATCTTTATCTCTCTCTCTCTTTTTGTAAATGTGAAATATCACTTGTGCATACCATGGAAAAAGGTATCCCCCCCCCCCAAAAAAAAATACAGTGGCAGCAGATTTAAAAATTGTGAGTAATTCACTTGCGACCGACATATTGGCTAGAGGGCATGAAAAGTTTATGGGGTGTAAAACCATTAAGACAAGTTGTAGCTGTTGCGAATTGCCGTTACTGCAGAGCAATCCAATTTTTTTCAGGCTCATATAGACAAGACCCTCATATCACTAAAAGCATAGTCTTCATTGATGAACATGAGCCTACACTAGGCCAACTGAAGCTGTACAGAATCCAAATTGTTCTTAGTCTAGGGTTGCTAGAAATTTCTTGGGCATAACCTCACCTTGGCCTAATTCTGTGTATAGCTTTGTGGTTGTGTCCCTGGACTGAAGGAGGCATGCATCTGGTATAACCTGGCTCTTCCTTCATCCTGCCCCCTTTCTGTCCCTTTTTTGGACAGTTCTGCCAGCAGATCTTAAGTAGCAGGACAGTTCTGCTGGAAGATTGCTCTGATGATAGATGTGCCAAAAAAGAGGGTTCTGCCAGTTGAAGAGGTTTCTGCCTAATCCTAATCCTGATTCCCAGAGCCAAGGAGGCATCTTTGATTGGGATAGCACTGTATATCTGGCTTCAGCTCATAGCAAAGACTCCAGGTAGTCTTATTTAGTTGTGTGGTTTTTGTTTTTGTTTTTACTTTTGCATATCTAATTTTTATTTACCCATTTTTATTTTTATTATTTTATGATTATTGCTATGCATGTTTATTGTGTGTTAAGTTTTATTTGTCCAAGCATTCATGTAGCACAGGGAAAATCCTAAAATATAACAAGTCAATCTATCTATCAGTCAGTATAGAATGCATAGATGTTAGACATGGAAAGAGGATTGGAAAGGAAATCTAGTTTGCAGGCTCTGAACTGTGTTCCCCTCCCTGCTTTCCCCTCCCCTCCAAATTTGTGATACTGTTTACTGCCTCCATTCCCAGCATTTTGCTATCAGGAAGGCCCCATAAAGGGAAGAACAAGCTTTCCAGCTCCTATTATTTCTCTGCTCTCTTTAAGGAACAACTTTGATTTGGAAATTCAAAGTGACGACCTCCATTTGTGGCTCTGCAAAGCTCAGGGCTATAACATGGAGGCTCCACTTTGCATTCATATTTCATTTTCATCTCAAGAAAACAGAGTTTATTTGGGTCATGGCTGACATTTCCACTGGGTTATTCCCCCCCTTCTTCTTCTTCGCCTTCTTCGCTGGGGATACATATTTAAGTTGATGTTGTGGAACTGGCAACTTCCATGGAACATACTGTATATTGCATCAATTTCCATCTTTTTAAACTACTCCTAGACACTGGGGCCAAGTTGGTTCTCTTTGAATAGCAAAAGTTCTGTGTCTTTCACTGGAGATGTTGTTCAAGAGACTCTCCTTATGCAGTTTATGAAGACAGTAGGAAGTAATGGAAACCCACCCATCCCAAACTGTTCCCTCCCCAAATTGGTGAGTCTGCTGGACAATCAGAATTTTCAGTCAGATGGAAGAAACCTGTGCCACACAGATAGGCAGCTACATATATGTAAGTTGGTAACTTTTTTTTTTCAGGCCAGGGGCCTGAAAGGGTCTCAGGGGGTGCATTCCAGCAGTGGAAGGGGAGGAAAAGGGAGCCAGGAACAGAGGAGACCATAGAGGAAAGTAACCCAAATCCTGTTCATGACCTTGGCCATTCTTATGGTAGTTCCAACAGCCAGCCAGCATAGCCATGTCCCAGACTGGAAGGGCAAGACAGGATGGAAAGATGGTAGTCCAGTAAGAGAACGAGAGAGCCTGGAGAAGAGAAGATTAAGATGTGATATGATAGCCATGTTTAAATATTTGAAGGGATGTCATATGGAGGATGGAGCAGACGTGTTTTCTGCTGCTCTAGAGACTAGGACACAGAGCAATGGACTTAAACTGCAGGAAAAGAGATTCCACCTAAACATTAGGAAGAACTTCCTGACAGCAAGAACTGTTCATCAGTGGAACACGCTGCCTTGGAGTGTGGTGGAGTCTCCTTCTTTGGAGGTGTTTAAACAGAGGCTGGATGGCCATCTGTTAGGGGTGCTTTGATGGGGTATTCCTTCATGGCAGAGGCTTGGACTAGATGGCCCTTGAGGTCTCTTCCAACTCTATGATTCTATGAAAAGGAGTCTTTCTTTCTTCAGTGCCTCACAAAACCAGGAACTGGCACTGATTCTACTCTTCTGAAAGCAAACAGTTTGATATAAACATTTTGTACATCTCTACTTTTATGTAGGATTATTTGTGGGGGGAGGAAGTGGGTAGACAAGAATAAAATATACAATAATTGTAGATTTCTGGTGGTGCTAAAACACTGTTTGGATGCGGGGAAGGCGGTGGGGGGGGAGAATTCCATTTCTTTTCAGGGAGAGGCCCTATAGGAGACCACCAAGAAGTGATTCAGTCCATCAGGTACAGTTATGACTCATGCAGCAGCCTAGCAAGTTAAACATTATTTCTCAGTAGACTTGAGTCAACGTGTGACTCAGATGAAGCCACACAGGCCACATGCTATGGGACGGCAGGAAGAATTGTGATATGTGACACAGCAGTTGATGAAGGATGATGGTAATGAACTGAAGAGATGATGGGCATTGGAATCTTTGAGTTTGCAGCATTTCTGGCAATCAGGGAGATGCCACACAGTGTTCTGTGCTGTTAACTTTAGGGAATGATGGTTAAATAGTGGATAATATATATTTGGGGTGAACTAAGCTATTAGTTCGGATTGCAGCAGCAGGAAAGGGGAAAGAAAGGAAGGAAAATGAGCAGTGCAGGACTGAAATTCATTTTAGAAAATGACCTCATAGAACAAAGTCTGGCAGCCTGGCGTGTTTGAGTTAAAACAGTCCTGTTTAGACCCAGGGGATGCTCCAGATAAAATTAAATAAAACAAGAAGAACAGCAAGATTTCCCCACCTAATAGCTTGAAAAGAACTCACACGGGTATTCAAGCGTGGATCCCCCTGGTATATATTTTACATCCAATTTGACAAATAAAAGTCACAGCAGATCTTCCCATATAGAAACCTGATTATTTAAAAAGTATTCTCAAGACAGGCAGAGTCTGCAAATGATGCTGAGACACTTTCCTATGCATTTGCTTCACATCAGGTATCTGTGGGTTTTAGTGTTATTCCTAAAGCATCAACTCAGTTGTGCTTCACTGCATGGGATTTTAATGTTCTCTCATTCAAGGCCTCAAAGTAGATGGACTCTGAATCTGCGTGGTTCCAGTCTTGCTGCCGTGAACCATGGAAACTGTTTTAGAGCAATGACGAAGTGAGTTCCTCTTGGCAAAGGGGACAGGGCATTCAGTGAAGGCCTGCCTAGGCTGTAGGACAGAAGAATTAAGTTGATGTTCCTTGGGGCAGAGGACTAGCTTCTTGAGTGCATCATGAACAGCGGAGGCTGTGAGCTACAGTATCAGTGCCTCTAGATAAAATTTTAAAGGAGCTATCCAAGGTGCTGAATTTATCTGAGGGCTAATGTTTAGCACCAGAACCATCTTATCTCTAAACCTTATCCCCAAATCTGGTGTGATAAGGACATGTAACCTATGGCCCTATCCTCGCCAAACTTGGGCTATACCACCTTTAACCCGGATTTTTAAAACTCACTGTTTTCTCTGGAGTTTGCGGGAAACTCCAGAGAAAACTGTTCTGTGAACAATGGATCTCCCATGGATCTAGGGGTGGGCAGGACAGATTGCTGCCTGGCAGGCGCTGCCACTTACCTGAATGTCTGGGCCAGAATAGTTGAAAAAAGGTTTTTCTCTCCTCGGTGCTGCCGTTGCTGATGTACAGTCACTCAGAATGAGGTGCCCATCCATATAATCAACAGTGAGAAGGTCGGTTGGGCTACCGCCTCACCATTAATGTCACTAAGGCACTGGCCTAAGAGCAAGTGACTGTGCACCAGCAGTGCTCTGTCATGCTGGTACCTGGCTAGATAGGCTGTGGCGGCAGACCCGCAGCAGCAACGAGCAGTGTAGGTTTGGGTTTTAGCCAGGTAAGTTGTGGCACTTAACTCTGGCCCAGAGTAGACTGAATTGCATCTGGTGCAGCTCCGGCCCGGAGTCATCTGAATTTCATCCGGATTTTTACCTCAACTGTAGATGAGCCCAAAGTCCAACACTGAAAATACAACACCACACTATTTCTCCTGCTTGTTCATGGGTGGTGCTGTTTTGGCTACAGTAGCAATGACAGTCACTTTTGAAGACTGGGAACAGAAGGCGTAACAATGACATCCTTTTCCCCACAAGCAATGACCTGGACTGCTCAAAGTTTTCACAAACAGGGCGTCAAAGGTAGTCTCTTGCTCTTTGGTGTCTTTACCCCAATATATCAGTATTCTATTAAATTATTGTGGTCTAATATTAGTGCTGGGCAGGGCACGTTTCTAGGATGGAGGACCATCGCCTCCCAAAAATACTACTCTATGGTGAACTCGCCACAGGTCAGCGTAAGAGGGGCGCTCCAAAAAAGTGATACAAAGACTCCCTGAAACAACATCTCAGGCTCGGCCAAATTGATCACCAACAGTGGTCCTCCCTGGCCTCACATCGGGAGGCATGGAGACGCACTATCCATAATACTGCAGCCTTATTTGAGAACTCATGCTGAACAAGTCTTGAAGAGAAACGATGACGCAGAAAGAATCACAACCCAAAAATATCACCCAAGGAGACCTTCTGCTGTGCTTTTTGCAACTGGACTTGTTTATCTCGGATTGGCCTTTTTAGTCATCAGCGCGCTTGCAGAAAGCGCGGGATGTGTCCTTCCTGAATCTTCGTTTGCGAAGAAAAGCCAGAGAAATATTAGCAGGACTTGACAAAGCTTTCCTTTGTTAATTGGCAGAATCCCCCTCTAAAGCCTTCTAAACTAATCAGCATCACAACATCTGATGGCAGTGTATCCCGTGAACTAATTACCTCTTTTTTCTTTTTTTAAAAAAGTCTTCCTTTCAATTGCCTTGAATCTGCTGCGTTGGCTCTGTCAAGAGTTCCCATCTTGAGTGATAATGTGTGTGGGGGAGGGGGAGTCTGTTTTCTCATATCTATAAAACTTGCAAGCTCAATGAACTTGGACTAGATACATAGGTGGAGAAGCAAGGAGCCCTGGTGGCAAAGTAGTCAAATGCTGGTACCACAGCCACTACATTGTAAGTGCTCTCCTACAGGGCTCCAAGGTTTACTCAGCTTTCCATCCTTCTGTAGGTTGGTAAAATGAGTACCAAGCTTGTTGGGGCCAATTAGCAAACACATTATAAACCTCTTAGGGAGTGCTTTGGCACTGATAAGTGGTATAGAAATATAAATGCTATTGCTATTGCTATTTCTGTGGTTCAGCCTGATTACTCTGGTATTCAACTCATACTTTGGGGCTTGATGGTACAAATCTCCATGTGGGGAGAGAAGGGGGGGATTCATAAAATTTACAAGTGGTAAAAGCCCCAAATCCAAATCCTAGCCAGTGAAGAATTCCTATCCTATTCCCCTCTGAATTCTCCCTCTCCTATTCATCCCTTTCACCCACCCATGCTCATTCCCTCAAACGCCTTCCCACTCACCTTACAGTATTCAGAAGCCATGTCAAAAAGGGAGCAGGTAGTCTTGGAAGTAAACCAATCCATTTATAGAGGAGATGGGGATTTCTTATCTTGTTTCTGAGCATTTCTCATCTGATCCAGAGGGGAAATCTACTGTTCTTAGGGACAGTATATAATCAACTGGGAACAGCTCAAAATGCATCGTATCCAACCAGAAAAATGTGATCAAATGTCAAGCCAGGTGTTGGCACCTTCAAAGTGGGCAAGTAAAAGTGAGATTTTCACACACAGCACTATCACTACAACCTAGAGATGGAAAGGATATTCAGTAATATCTGAAAAATGGTCAAAAATATGTTTCTGAAGTGTTGTGAACCCCTGATGAGAAGCATATTGGACTGATGAGAATCTTCCTAGTTTGAGACTTATTCTATGCAAAATTAGCATGTGGGGAGAGCTGAGCAGAAAATAGCACTAGGATAAAGCATTTTCAGCACAGAAAGTAGTGTTTCCGCACCAAAATATGATTTTCAGAAATATTAAAATATGCTGTTTTATGTACAATCCCCCACACAAAATGAATTTTCCACCAAATAAGTCTCAAACTGCAAAGATTCTTTGAAAATTGTGCCATTTTTGAAGACTTTATCAAACCAGGAAGAAAATTACTAAAATTACTCATTGCTTCCCTTGTGAATAAAATTTGTAAAGAATTACATCTATACTACAACTAAGTTGTTGTAGTGCCACACTGCAGAAATAATGCAATTTGACAGTGTTTTAACTGCTATGGCTCAATGCTATGGAATTCTGGGAATTTTAGTTTGTGAGACATTTTGTCTTCTCTCTCAGAGAGCTCCGGTGTCACAGCAAACTACAAATCCCAGGATTCCATAGGATGAAGCCATGTTAGTTAAAGTGGTGTCAAACTGCATCATTCCTGCAGTGTGTCAGCAGTTCCAGTCTGTTCCCATCTTCCCCAAGTGAAAAATATATTCTGAGGGTAGATGGAAGGGACAGTAATAGCTGGTAGCTCCATTGTCAATGAACTGGTGAATCCACTTGGGTGTTAGTGTGAACTTTAAAGGAGTCTGTCTAAGGCGCTCAACCTATTTAGGGCTTCCATGCCTTTGGCAAAACCTTTAAAGTTCACATTGAGTGTGATTCATGACCCCACTGATATTGGGCCGCCATCCTCAACAAGGATAGAGTTACAGACAGTCAAGAAGTCTCATATCCCCATAGGAGATGTTTTACCATGTGGAGAAAACTATAAGGCCCCACAACCTTTTTATTCTCCCAGGCATTTCAAGAAATTTTAAATGTCATTTTAAGATTCAGGACCTTTTCAAGATCAGCAGTGTTTTTTTCTTCTTCTGTGGGTCTTTAAAAAAATCATTTACCGGTTTTATTTAATCCGTTTATGCTTTGATGGACAGTATATCTATTTGATGAACAGGTTATATTCTTTTTATTTTAGAATCTGTAAATTGCTCACAGGACTCTATTGAGTGGCTGGTACACAAATGCTGAAAATAAGTAAATGAATAAATAACGAATCCATCCATCAAAGCAATCCTAGTTTTGCGTGTGATTTCCAGTAAAGGAGGGAACTTAACAGAGGATTATGTTGAGGGGGGTATATATGCATGTTGAAAATAAATCAGTTAATAAATATGAGCCAACATTTAGGTTTCATTTCCCATTAGGTAAAGAAAAGACAGGACTCTGCTTTTAAGGCTCTGCCCTTCCCAATAAAGGGGTGGAAGTTGTGAGGGGAAGTCAGACCCCAGATGCATAAAAGAGCTCAGTTAAGAATGGATACAAGTTGGCTGCCTTCTAGGCTCTGTCCAGAGTTCTGAAAGCCCCCACATGGCTTAGTTTTGTTACTGGAAGTGCTGGGGGTCTGTGGGAACACTTTGATATACTAATATTGATAGGGGGAATTAATGCACTTGGCAATTTGAAAGACAGGTAACAAGCAGGATCTTGGAGACCTATGTATAGCAGTATATAGCTTCAAGTTAGATAGTACAATTAAATGATCTTTATTGAAATTAATATCAACAGTATTCACACAAACACTCAGGCTTCAAGCACTCACACAAGGCTATCAAAAGTAGTAGGATGTATTTGGATAGAGGAATAGAGTAAGGGGGTTGTGGGTTATACCTCCTGTACCAATCCTGCAGAGTGGAGATCATGAAGTAAAGCAGCAGTGAGGAGGTCTGGATAATAGATTGGTGACATGAACTGATGTGAAGTCAGAAAGCAGGGGATTTGTGCACACTTGGGTGGTGTTTTAGGGTGATATTTTTAGGAAATAATTCCCCTGAAGAGATAGGAGTTGTGAATGAAGTACGTGTGAGCAAGTGAATGCCTGGATAGGGCTACTGTCTCTGGATAATTTATACACCATTTTCCTTCAAGCTAAGCTCCTATTCCTCAGGAGTAGTGAACATTGTGAGTGATGAATCTGCTCTGGATTTTACTCTAGATCAGTAGTTCTCTGTTACCTAAATAGTAGGGGGTGCTTTAGCACCCCACTCATGATGTCATAACTATATTAATATTTTTGGGAATTATGATTAGCTCAAATGGAATGTTGTGAGAGGAGTGTAACTTAGGGACCTTTTCACCTATGTATACCAGTACTAACTGTAGAGAACTCCGTTTTAAAGTGGAATAGATGTTTTTTATTAGAAAATAACACAGAAACCTTTACATGCTGACAGAGAGAGTGGCCAGGTATCATCCACAGTGGCACACCTTGCTATTGTTTGAGGCAAATATTTATACTGTATTTTGTGTCCTGAATGGTTACTTGGGCTTAGAACAAAGCTTAGATGGGTTTCCCACTAAATAAACAAAGGAAACCAAAACTTGGCTGATTGCTGTTTATGGCTGAGAGATAGGAATTGATGGCTTTATGACAACCTCACATTGTAGGACAGGAAGGGGTGCTGAGGGATATTTCCTAGGACTATGAGTTATTTAGGTCACTGGTTTGTTTATGATGTGTGAGTCATCACCAAGGAGGCCCAAGAGGGGATTAGCACATACCTCCTAAATGATGTTGTTTACTAGGGGCTCTGCTTAATCCTGTCTTGGGTGTGTTTGCTAGTATTTTTACAAGATACCTACCCAGGTCCTAGTGACCTCTGTTTGACCTCACTTTGGCTCTCCCCGGTCTATTAGACCCTTTGAAGTATCAAATATTGTCAATTATGAGATATCATAGGGAGGGGTAGTAGGGTAGGGTAACACCCAAACTTTGGTCCTCCAGGTGTCTTGTACTTCATTTCACAGAAGCCCTAGCCATCTAGGTCAAAGGTCCAAAATTCTGAGCGCTGAAGTCCAAAACATCTGCAGGACCAAAGTTTCAGAACCACTGCTTTAGACTTTGAAGGAGCTACTGTTCTTTAAAGTTCAGACCAAAACCAGCAGTAGATTCACCACTGCCCTAAGATCAAAGTCACCAGCCTTTACTGCCAGAGGATGGAGCACAAGGGAAGAGAGAGAGAGATGGCTTTCTTTCCCACTCCCTCACGCTTGCTATTTTTATTCAAGGAATCCATCTACGCTTCTGCTTTAAATGTAAGTTGGACTTCAAAGCCAACTTTTAAAAAAAGCAGCAGATTATTTAAAAAGTGGGAATAAAGCTACATTGCTCTCCCATTTCCTAACAATATAAAACCCTGACTCTTTGATGGTGTTGCTTTAGTATTATTGATATTGTTGTTTTAGTATTCTTACCTTTATGGCTTTATATAAAACCTGGTAGGCATCCATTAATAAAGAGCTGGGCTATAAATACAAACATAAGAAAAGCCTTGGTGGTTCAGACAAAAGACCTAACTAGTACAGCATTCTGTTCCCACAGCAGCTAGCCAAACAGAAAGCTAATAGCACACTTGCACCTGGGGTAGTAAAAAACCTGGGTGGTAGTGGGTAATAACACATATGACTCTTTCGACATCTTTGCATGCTTTTCCATGATCTGTTAATGCTTACAGTATCTCTTAACAGTTTGATTAGTTGTTTTTTGAGCAATCCCATTTAAATTGGAAGATGGGTTACCAGTACAGGCTGCCCCCCATATCTGTGGGGGAAACATTCCTGGATTTACCATTTATAAGTGAAACCACAGATAATAGCAAACCCTATTAAAATAAAGGACTTCTCTACAAACATACCATAGAGTTGTGTTGGAGGACATAGCAATTCCTAGAAAATTTTCAGATGGGGGAAATAACCCCCACAGAGATTGGGAGAGAAACGGGGCTGTTCTGCTTCCAGCACTCCATTTCACACACACCCGTCCTTCTCCCAATCTCCATTTGTTTTCCCTCTGTCCTGCTTTCATTTTCCTTCCACTATTTTCCATTATTTTTTACTAATGGAATCTTCCATTAATAAAAAATAGTGAAAGGAAAATGAAAACAGGACGGAGGGAGAACAAATGGAGATTGGGAGAAGGACTGGTGTGTGTGAAATCGAGCGCTGGCAGCAGAACAGCCCTGTTTTTCTCCCGATCTCTGTGGGGGTTATTTCCGCCATCTGAAAATATCCCTAGAGAGGACACCTCTCTAGGCATTTACTAATGTGCCTCCATGGTATGTGTTCCTATTTTTTCAGCTGTGGATAACTGAAATTGCAGATATTAGTTCCATGGATACGGGAGTTGGGTGATCTGTGTTGTAAATAAATAAGTAAATGAAATTTTTAGGATTAATTGCAAGGCACTTGAGGTAGAAGCACAAGCAAGAGCAACATACTACAGATCAGGGGTGGGAATAATGTGGCCTGTTGGCCACATACAAACCCCAGAACTGTTTTTTTACTCTCATTGCTCTTCAGGATAAAAAAAAAATTGATTTCCCCCACAAACCTTTTTGGTCCCATATTGCCTCCTAATCCTCTCCATTGACGCCCCCTTGTCGTGGGAGAGAGGCTTGCGTACCCTAATGACGTTTTGAGCTATGCTGGCGGTGGCATAATAGCCACCGGTAGGGTCTCCCATGCCAGACAGGTCAAAACCGAAGGGTCTGACAAAGAGCGTCAAAGGGCAGGATGGGCTCTCTAGCCTTATGGCAACCGTCCTAGGAGAAGGAAAACTCTAATCCCAAACCCGGGCAGATGGTGCTCGTCCAACCCTGTAAGGTCAACCATCTAAGAGAAGGAAACTCTAATCAAACCTACGGCCCGAGGACCTCGCTGCCACGTCCATGCTTGCAAGGCCACGGCAGATGAATCTCTGGTTTAAAGGGTGAGGCCAGTTCTGTGCACGCTGCGCTCCACCAGAAAAATCCATTGCACAGGCTCGAAGGACAAATCCATTTCCAAAAAAGCCCTGTAGCGACTGGCGAGGGACGAAACCGGCAGGTGTAAAGATGCACTGGAAGCCGCAGCCCCAACCCTGCATGCAGGCGGTTCAGGACATTGGTCGCTCAAGCCTGACCCGGGAGATGACAGTCTTGTTCGGCAGCATTCTGAACGACCAAGCAGCCTTTTTTAAGGAGAGCACTGCTTGCTCCATATGGAGAGGGGCCTAGAAAAGGTGGCCTAAAGAAAGCTCATCCCCAACTACCTGGTTGGCTAGCCGCGGCCAACGGGAATCTTCTGATGCGGTCAAACCAAGGCAAAGAAACAAAGGCACACACCGGCCTCCAAAGGTGTAAATAAACTGACACTTGCATGCTGGAACATCAGAACCATGCAAGACTCTAAAGATAGTGGACGGCCTGAGCGTCGTTCTGCCCTAATAGCCCTTGAACTATCACGGCTTAATATTGACATCGCTGCTCTTAGTGAAGTTCGCTTCCATGAGGAAGGCAGCCTTAAAGAACATGGCGCCGGCTACACACTTTACTGGTCTGGCAAACCCAAAACCGAAAAACATCTTTCAGGAGTTGGCTTTATGATTAAAAACTCCATTGCCTCCAAACTCGAAACCTTGCCAACAGGACACTCTGATCGCATTATTTCCTTACGCCTCCCACATGTTGTTCTCTTTAGTGTATATGCCCCAACTATGCAAGCTGACCCTGTAGAGAAAGACAAATTCTACACAGACCTACGCCAACTCATACAAAAAGTCCCTGTAGAAGATAAAATTATTATACTTGGTGACTTCAATGCCAGAGTAGGAAAGAATTCCGAAGCCTGGAAAGGTGTCTTAGGCAAGCATGGTGTTGGAAATTGCAATGATAACGGACGCCTCCTGCTAGAGTTCTGTGCAGAACAACAGCTGACTATTACAAACACAATCTTTCAGCAGAAAGATAGCTTGAAGACAACCTGGATGCATCCCCGATCCAAACATTGGCACCTCATTGACTACGTTCTAGTCCGTCAGAGAGACATTCGTGATGTCCGTCATACCCGAGTGATGCCCAGTGCAGAATGCCAAACAGATCATCGCCTCGTCAGATGTAAACTAAATCTTCATCTTAAGTTCAAACCTAAGAGGGATGGCATCTTAAAGAAGAGGCTCCAAGTCAACAATCTTCAACAAGCTACCATGAGAGACAACTTCCAGGCAAACCTACAAACGAAACTTGAAGACCATCCTACAGATCCTTCTCCTACAGTGCTTTGGCAACATATCAAAAACAGTATCCTCCAGTCTGCAGAAGAATCCCTCGGGTTCTCCCACAAGAAAAATCAAGACTGGTTTGATGAAAACAACCAAGAGATCCAGGAGCTGTTGGCAAGGAAGAGAGCTGCTCACCAGGCATACCTCGCCCAGCCAACCTGTCATGTAAGAAAAGCAGCTTTCCGCCTCACATGTAGCAAACTACAACAAAAACTCCGAGACATGCAGAACAAGTGGTGGATCAATTTAGCAGAAAAGACACAACGCTGTGCAGATCTGGGTGATCATAGAGGATTTTATGAAGCTCTTAAAGCAGTGTTTGGACCTACTTATCAGGTCCAAAGCTCCTTATACAGTACAGATGGTCAAACATTAATTACTGATAAAGCCTCCATCCTAAATCGTTGGGCTGAACATTTTCAAAGTCTCTTTAGCGCCAACCGAGTAGTCCAAGCCTCAGCTATCCAATATATGATACAAAAACCAATGAAAAATGAATTGGACATAGCTCCCACTTTGGAAGAGACCCTTATGGCCATACAGCAGATGAAAAACGGCAAGGCAGCTGGGATTGATGGAATCCCACCTGAAGTTTGGAAACACGGAGGTCATGCACTCCACGAAAAATTCCACGAATTCCTTGTGAATTGCTGGGAAAAAGGGGAACTGCCATCAGACCTCCGAGATGCAGTCATCATCACCCTGTACAAGAAAAAAGGAGCAAAATCCGACTGCTCAAACTATCGAGGCATAACACTGCTCTCTATTGCTGGAAAAATCCTTGCAAGGATACTCCTGAACAGATTAGTTCCTGCTATTGCAGAAGAACTTCTCCCTGAAAGCCAATGTGGCTTCAGAGCCAATAGGAGTACTACAGACATGGTATTTGCCCTTAGGCAACTGCAAGAAAAATGTAGGGAGCAGAACAAGGGTCTCTATGTAACATTTGTCGACCTCACCAAAGCCTTTGACACTGTAAGTAGAAAAGGTCTGTGGCAGATCCTGGAAAAACTAGGATGTCCCCCCAAATTCCTTAAAATGATTATCTTGCTACACGAGGGCCAGCGTGGTCAAGTCAGATATGGCGATGCTCTTTCAGAGCCCTTTCTAATAACTAATGGAGTGAAGCAAGGTTGTGTTCTTTCACCAACTTTATTTACAATCTTCTTTAGCACGATGCTCCAAAGGGCTATGGCAGAGCTTGAAGAAGACGACGGCATCTATATACGCTACCGTACTGATGGTAGCTTGTTTAACTTAAGCCGTCTGAGGGCTCACACTAAGGCTCTAAACTATCTAGTCCGTGAGCTGCTCTTCGCCGATGATGCTGCCCTTGTTGCCCACACAGAAGCAGCTCTGCAGCGCCTAACGTCCTGCTTTGCAACAGCTGCAGAGCTGTTTGGGCTAGAAGTCAACCTGAAGAAAACAGAAGTTCTTTACCAGCCTGCACCACAGGACGAACACCACCATCCCCACATTGCCGTCGGCAATTCTGTGCTTAAGTCGGTTCAGCAGTTCACCTACCTGGGAAGCATCATCTCCTCAGATGCCAAGATTGACAAAGAGATCGATCACAGATTAGCAAAGGCATATAGTGCATTTGGAAGACTTCACAAAAGAGTCTGGAGCAATAAACACCTGAAGCAAAGCACAAAAATCAGTGTGTATAGAGCCATCGTACTGTCTATCCTCCTTTATGGATCTGAAACATGGGTCACCTATCGCCACCACCTACGACTCCTCGAGCGCTTTCATCAGCGCTGTCTACGCACAATCCTAAATATACACTGGACTGACTATGTGACGAATGTTGCTGTCCTTGAGCAAGCAGGGATCACCAGCATTGAGGCCATGATATTGAGAACACAGCTGCGCTGGGCAGGGCACGTTTCTAGGATGGAGGACCATCGCCTCCCAAAAATACTACTCTACGGTGAACTCGCCACGGGTCAGCGTGGGAGGGGCGCTCCAAAAAAGCGATACAAGGACTCCCTGAAACAACATCTCAGGCTTGGCCAGATTGATCACCAACGGTGGTCTGCCCTGGCCTCACATCGGGAGGCATGGAGACGCACTATCCACAATGCTGCAGCCTTATTTGAGAACTCACGACGAACAAGTCTTGAAGAGAAACGACAACGCAGAAAGAATCACAACCCAAAAACATCACCCAAGGAGACCTTCTGCTGCACTTTTTGCAACCGGACTTGTTTATCTCGGATTGGCCTTTTTAGTCATCAGCGCGCTTGCAGAAAGCGCGGGATGAGTCCTTCCTGAATCTTCGTTTGCGAAGAAAAGCCAGAGAGGGGGCCTCCTAATGCCCTCTAGCAGATATAGGGTCCATTAACACCATGTCCCCTCTGGAAGATTTGAGGCCCAGAAGAATTATTTTTCTAAAACAAGAAGTGAACAGGAAGTGACTTCAAGTCACTTCCTGTTGCAAGAAAAGGCCTCTCCTTAGCCTACAATGGCCAAGGAGGGCCAAAAAACCATGGTGAAATTTTCCCACCACAGCCTAGAGGACAGTTAGAGCAAAATTATGATGGGAGGGTTTGAGATGGAGCTGTGAAATATCTCCTGAGGGTCTTCTAGCCTCACACAGTTGGCCACTCCTGTTATAGATAGATGCGTCTTAGGAGGCCCAGCAACAGGCATTTAGCTCTTTTCCATCTTTCAAAAAGGGCACTCAGTTAGAGTGCTTGGGTGGCAGAAGACTGTGGTTGCCACATCTAGACTGTCAATGTTCATTGATTTTGGTCTCTGGAGAACTGAAATTAGCTTTTCTGATGAAGTGGCTTAAGGCAGTGGAGATGGTCTGAATGCAATAATATATTCATATAAAATTGATCACCAACAGTGGTCCGCCCTGGCCTCACGTCGGGAGGCATGGAGACGCACTATCCACAATGCTGCAGCCTTATTTGAGAACTCATGACGAACAAGTCTTGAAGAGAAACGACAACGCAGAAAGAATCACAACCCAAAAACATCACCCAAGGAGACCTTCTGCTGTGCTTTTTGCAACCGGACTTGTTTATCTTGGATTGGCCTTTTTAGTCATCAGCGCGCTTGCAGAAAGCGCGGGATGAGTCCTTCCTGAATCTTCGTTTGCGAAGAAAAGCCAGAGATATCTGAAACATGGGCAGCCTCTTTTCCTTATCACAGTAGCACTTGGGGTCAACCAATGAAATTCTGTCGACGGAGATAATCTGGACAAACTGAAAGAAAGTACTTTTGGACAACCACATAGTCAAAGTATGGGATCTATATATGATCAGAGGATGGAGTGATGGCCACCAACTTCAAAGAGGATCTTAAAAATTTGCAGATGATATCAATGTCAACCAGTCATGATGGCTATGTACTACACCTAGAATTAGAGACAACATGCCTCTGAATACCAGTAGGTAGTAGGACACACAAGCAGAAAGGTGCTGTTGTGTTTTTGTGATGTTTGTGTGCTTTCTGTAGGTATCTTATTGGCCTCTAGGGGAACAGAATTCTTGACTAGACAGGTTGGATCTTGCAGTGCTTTTCTTATGCACTTTGTTTGGTGGGAACAAGGGAGAGGGACTTCTTGGTAGCTGCTCCCAGACTTTGGAACTACCTCCCTAGGGAGGCTGGGGTGACTCTCTTCTTGCTTTCCTTCCATTGGCAAGTCAACACATTCTTATGCTTTCAGGCTTTTAGAAACTGACTTGGGTGGGTTTTAATGGTGTGCTGTTTTACAGTTTGTATATAATATTTTAATGCATTTTAATGGTTTTAAATTTATAGATTGTTTAATTGCCGTTTAAATGCCTTTATAATTATATTTTATATTTACTGGTATATTTTATATTTATATTTATGCTTTATATTTATACTTCTAGGGAACAAACTCAGGGCTAGCCATGTTGGCCATGCAGCAAAACAAAATCAATTTTTAAAAAGTGATACCTTTATTAGACAACCAAATGCAAAACACATGATGCAAGCTTTTGAAGCTCTACTGGCTTCTTCCCCAGGCAAAAGATGTTAAAAAAAGAAAAAAGAAAAGTGACGATGTTAGAGTCACAGGCCTACATGCTATTTCAGATGTTACTTGTGTTGTTCAAGTGAGGGTCTCATGCACACAGAGGCTACTCCTGTTTCCTGGCCATGTGGGGCTGAGACAAAAACAGTAAAATTTAAATCCTTTTGCAGCTGCACTATTATGCTATGATCCCCATCGAGCAGTTATCTCTTGTGATCTCTGTCAATCCTACATGATGCTGACCCTAATAAATTTAACCTAACCGTTCATATCATTAACCTTTGGAAAGTGTGCCACACCTTTCAGCTGTGTTGACCAGATAATGGCAGCCCATTATGACAGATATCTGTGATATCTGTGTCTCCTATTGGCTCAGCTTCTCTGAAATCACAGAGAGACAGAAATGTTTGGGGGCCAGGCAGCTAAACATTACAGGAAACAGGGAAGACCTTTGAAGGTCTGCAATGACCGTACTACCCCAGTTAAAATCTCTTCCTTTTGCAGAGATAGGATTCTCAGTTGGTTGGCCCAGTTACATTGTTGTTGTGTTCTCAATTATGGCCAGCGAGAAGACTTTGGAGATAGGGTCAAAGGTAAACAGTGCTGCTTATGATTCAAAAGGAGACATGGCATATTTTTAGCAGAAGGTTATAAAAGGAGAAAAGGAACAAGGGGAATTTGTTGACAGCACTGGGACTGCAAGCTGCAAAGACAAAGGAGCAACTGTGTAGCTTGACAGGTGAACATTCAGAGGAGTGAGTATACTTTCTCATTTTTTTTCTTTGTGTCAACAAAAGCAGCTCTTACTAATGATTGCTTTTTTCTCATTTAAAAAGTTAGCAGTCATTCCCATTTCTGTCCTTAATTTAAAATGTGTCAACATGCTGGAACCCACTGGGGGTTTTGCAATTTATTTTTAATGTATAAATTGTCGTCAAAAATTAAGTGTACCGTGATATTCACTCTGCCATCATGGGAGATATTGAGCTAAATAATATATTACAGCCAAACCTCAAGAAAGCATTAATTCTGCTCATAACATTTGTTGTTTTTTTAAATGCCTGTATATGACATTAGTGATTTAGAAAAAAATACTGTGCAAACTTATATGTGTGTATATAAAATATTTGTAGTGGAGGTAAACATAACACATTTAGGAAAATAAATGAAATTGTATTTCATCTCAAGTGACAACCTGAATAAAAAAATGGGGACGAAAGCTACTGTCTTTTTAAGAACTTTGCAGCACAAGACAAATACATAGCTATTTTAGATTATTTTGGGTGTGTTCTCAACCATTAAAGGCATTGCCTCATATTCCTTGAGCTGTAAGCTGGATTTGCCATTCCACCAATCTAAGTGAGGAGTGGGAATTGTGTGTCCCTCCAAAATTACAACTCTCATCATTGCTTGGCTAGCTTGACTATGCTGGCTAGAACTGTTAGGAGATGTAAGCAAAGAGATTTTAAAAAATCCTTGGGAATATTTTCATATGGGTTCAATTCAGTGGTGGTTGGTGGCTTCCATGATAGTGGAGAGGTGAATCCTCTCTAGGTTTTAGTTTCAGAACCTTGGATAGCTCACACTAAAATTTGGAGTGGATTCACCACCCCAGTGTCATGGAAGACACTGGCCACCACTAACTTTTTAAAAAATTTCTTTTATTATTATTATTTTTTAGTAACATACATATATATAGTAAACACAGTTAAAACTTATTACTTATTCTAATAAAGCATTTTCTCCCCCCTCCCACCCCACCACCCTCAAACCCCTCCAATGGTTTTAAAGATGTTTTAATATCCATTATGTGTGATGTGGAATATCGTTTTTATAGTTTCTCTCACCTCTTTGTACCCCTTTTCATCTGGCCACCACTAACTAAATTCAAAAGATTGAAACACTACCAGTGTTGTAGAGGAGGGCTACAGGATCAAAGTGTTAGGACTTTTGGTTTAGCAAGGACATCAATTTTATCAGTCACCCTCTTAGACATTCCCTTTGAGCTTATGCACAGTCCTCGTGGTTCTCAGATATCTCTGTAACAATGCAAAGTATTTTGAGTCCCTGTCTGGATCTTGAACAGAAACTTAAGTCCTAGGAGCTTTACATTTTTTTAAAAAAAACTGTGTTGTGTAGAAATGAAAACTGCTAGAACTGGTCTTGACTGGTATGCATCAAGACAGGTGCCTAATTTTTTTTACTCTCCTGGTAGCTCTGGGAAATATCATGTAGAGCACCTGTATTTCATTACCCCATTGAGTCCTGCAACACTTTTTGCTTCTGATAATTTAGCAAGCTACATGAGAGGGGTGGAAAGAAACTTTGGCATTTTTCATCTCCTGGGTGACACTTGGGAAACCTGTTTGGGAAAAATACACAGAGGTGAGAATTCTGTATGGCTTTTGCCCAGTATTTCACATATTCTAAGGTTTTGAGGTATTTTTTTCTGCGCAGAAACACACATGGTATTTTGGACATTTTCAGACGATCATTGCAGCGGAAGGATCAAGCGAGAGAGTTTCATAGCTGCAGAGCAGCAGGGGGTCCATTTCGGACGATGCCGTCCCTGCGGCGAAATCGTCCGTGTCTCTTCCGTTTAGCATTGGAGCCTGCCATGCCATATTCAGCCAGATTTTATTCACGGACAACCTCACTGGATAATTTCGCCGCAGGGACAGTGTCGTCCAAAATGGACCCCTGCCACGGTGCAGCTACGAAGCTCTCCCACTCGATCCTTGCGCTGCAAGGATCGTCTGAAAAAGTCGTTTGTGGGGGAAAAAATGGTGGGGTTTATGAAAAAAAAGAAAAGAAAACCCCATCCTTATATTTTGTACAAAAATCCCTAGGTGTGTTTTTGGAAATAGTGTTTTTGTGTGAAAATAGTGGGGTTTGTGTGTAAAAACACTTTCAAAAGTAAATGTGTTTAGGTGTACAACTGGTGATTTTTGTGCAAAGCCATTATTTTTGTGCAAAAAAAAATATTTCTGAAAATACTGTTTCTGTGTGAAAATTGTATTTTACACAATAGATATAATTTTGGGGAAAGTTTTTTGTGTGTGAAGATTGTGTTTTTGTGTGCAAATGTATTCACACTGTACATGTATGTACCCAAAAATGTATTTTTTTACAAAAAACACAGTTTTAATAGAAAAGAAACCTATTTCAAAAAACCCCAAAAAACACCCTATTGTGCAAAAATCATGGTTTTGCACAAAACCCATCTGTTTTGCACCAAAACACATTTATTTCTGGAAAGTATTTTTATGCACAAACCCACATGGTTTGCACAAAAACTACAATTTTTATACATCTGAGGATCTACAAAAGATCATGCTGAAATAAATAGCTAGTCTCAAAGGTCCTCCTAGATTCCTTTTTTCCACCACTACATTTTCTTTTTCATGCTGTAACAAACTAACACAACTATCTCTTTGGAAACTACTTTAAAAAAAACAAAAAACTATAATTACCCCAATCACCCAGTCAGTGTGACCACTAATTATTGATGGGAGTTATGGTATAAAAAAGTGATTGTCTCAAAGCTCTGCCTGAGATGCAACAATACTGGAAGGGCCACAGCTCATAGATAAAACCAGACACTTTGCACATGTGATAATGGGCTCTGCCATTATCTGAGCAGCACAGCCAACCAGGTAAACAAAGGGTTAACTAGGTGTTGAGAGTCAGTTTATTGGGGGGTCAGCATCACAAGGAGTCACAGCTCATGAGGGATAGCTGACTAATGAAGATGCCCAGCAGAAACAAACTTCAAGATGCTTCTGAGAAGTGATAAATACTGCCTTAGAGCCCATGAGGCAGAGAGAGAGAACAAAGAAGAACAAAGAGAGAGCTGGGGGGACCTCATCCAGCTATGTGGGGGATACTGGAAGGCCTAGACTCCCAGTCCCCATGAACATCCAGGACATCTGGACTACACCCTTGTAAGTAGATTAGGCAACTATCTAGTTTAGTTGTATTCAGGCTTAAGTTTACTTTACAACTTGGCTGGAATGACTAGACTTATCTGCAACTTGTAATTTTCAAGTGTGTCTGGAAGTAAGGAGCCTTTCATGGAAGAAATACCTTTACTCACTATGTAATTACTGCTTAGAATAAATGTCCTTTAAATCTCTCCTTTCCGTAGACTTTCATGTGCCTTGTTCAAGTTTTCCTTCCACAAGGGGTGGGGAAGGTGAATCTCTCTCTGGCCAGAGTGGGAAGCACAAATTGTACTCTGTAACTTCCCACTGGGTTATACCGAAAGGATTAAAGTCAAGGGGTGGTGGCAGCAAATTTCTAGATTAACTCTGTAGTTTTTTTGGGGTGCACACATGCACATAGGGGACATCCAGAGCATCACAGCATAGAAGAGATTTCCAGTGGCAGGCTCACTTTGATATCAGAGATAGTCCATTTATGTGTTACATCCCCCTGGCTCACTTCTTAACTTGTGTAGACCAGATGAGCTTGTGAAAGGCTCTTGCTTGAAACCCTGGAGATCCACTACCAGTTACTGTAATCCAGGGGTGGCAATCTTTTGGGATTCTCTCCTACCTGTCCATGAGCCAGGTAATGTCAGGGGCATGGCTGATCCTCTGATACCACTGGCTTCCCAGTTGAACCACCAGCTGAAGCTTCTCCAGTGAGTGCCTTGGACAGGGACCATTTTGCTTGCCTGGAAAGTAGAGGAGGAATGAAATTCTTTCAACTAATACTTCCTTCTTTACTTGCAGTCCAGTGCATGCTTACTTGAAAGTCATAGAATCATAGAAGCATAGAGTTGGAAGAAACCATAAGGGCCATCCAGTTCAACCCCATTCTGCCATGCAGGAAGACACAGTCAAATCATTCCTGACAGATGGCCACCCAGTCTCTGTTTAAAAACCTCCAAAGAAGGAGACTCCACCACAACCCCAAATACCAGAAAAGTGAATCCCACCACTGATAATAGCCTTCAAGGAACTGAAAAAAATAAAACTGGATTTGACCCGCCATCTCAAGCAGGGGTGAGGAACCAATGCTCCTCAACTTATTGTTGGAGTCCTACTCCCATTAGACCCAGCCAACACAGCCAATGTTCAGAGATGTTCAGAGCTGCAGTGTGACAACTTCTGAATAGCCATGGGTTTCCTACTCCTGGCTTAAAGAAGAAATGTAAAGCAAATGCCCTTCCACAATAGGCATGCAGTATAGAAAAATCTCTCTTCCTGGTATTAACTCATCTATCCTGGAAAGGTGGATGTCACCTGGTTAGGGCCTCTGGTGACAATAGCATTAGAAAGGAAGATACATATGGGACTATATGGCCCTTTGTTTGTAAGCGTTTGTAAGTCCTGATCTTATTTGATTTCAGATCTCCAGATGAGACTAGGGAGATTTTCAGATGCAATTTTCGGCAGTATATATATTCCAAAACAGCTCCGTTGCTGCCGCATGGCAGGGAAGTAGTTTTGGATGACGCCGTTCCTCTGCCGAACCCCTCCGTGTCACTTCCATGACAGAATGGAGGAAGCCGCATCATATTTCACTCATGGGCAACAATTGTGAATTAAATATGATGCAGCTTCCTCCATTCTGTCATGTGACACGTGGAAGTGACACGGAGGGGTTCGGCAGAGGAATGGCATCGTCCAAAACTGCTTCCCTACCGCACGGCAGCAACAGAGCTGTTTTGGAATATATACTGCCAAAAATCACGTCTGAAAATCTCCTAGGAAGGAATCCAATGTGAAACTCTGGAAAGCTGAGCCCAGGCAGATTTGACAATAGGAATTTAGATGGACCAAGGGTCTTGCTTGTTATCTAGCTCTCTGTGTTCCTGTGATCACATAGAGTTAAGAACTTGCTAGCTATACTCTGAGATGTAGAGTTGGGGTTTTGTTGTTGCTGTTTTAGCTTCCTGTCTCCCTGGGCCTGAGTGCTTGTAACAGTTTCCAGCAGCTTCTGTTGCTAATAGGATGAGAAAATGTATCAAACACTTGGACCATCAATAGTTTGAGATTTTCCAAGTCTACAAATGAACCATTTGATAATGAGAGTAACTGGCTCTGGCTAATTCTGATTGAAGTCAGCACATATGCCAAAAAAACTGGGCTTGTCTGTCATATGATTAGTGGACTGAAATTTTCTAGATTGCCATGAGTAAAGAATACCAACATTAGGACTTTGAAAACTGCACTGCATCTCACAGGATTCTCCTGTTTTACAAAGATTTCACAACCTTTTGAAGTCCTGCTGTTGCTGTGTTCAGTGAGGTCAAGAGAGGCCTTTTTTTCAAACAGAAACTAAGCCAGAAATCAGTTTCCTGTTTACTTCCTGTTTGGGGGGGAAAGGTCTGTGCTGAGTCTAAAACATGGAGGGGAGGGTTTGTTATATTTGGATTGGGGGGCTGCCAAATTTTGGAGAGCCAGTGCCACTTGCATAATCCTCTGCTTTAGATGCCCAGGGATGGCCAGTTAGACTTAGGAGTCTCCTTTGCCTAGGGATGGCTGTTCAGAATTGTTCCAGACATAGTGATGCACCCTAGTGATTTCATTGAGCACTATGCATTAAATAGAAATCAAAGTTGTTTACAGCTTGATGTTCAAACACAGGCACACACAAAGAGAAAGTATTATCCTTTTTGGAGAGAGGAATCTTAACTACTAGGTGAGAAGGAGATTTGCACCCAGTCCTTTCCTCTTGCATACAGCTGAACACCCCCCTCCAAAAAAAGAAAACCTGGTGAATTTGGAGTCTTGTCTTCCTCCTGGAGGTGACTCATAAAAACTGGAGACCCAGGGTCATGCCCTGAGATATGGTACCTCTATCTTTCCCCAAGTGGAGTGGACTGACAGGAGTGACAGCAGTCCTTGCCAGGTTGTTGCAGACCCAGACCGTACAACCCCTCCACCCTCCAAAAGAACACTCACACCATATGTTTTCCTAGTAATGATTGTATTGGTTACATATTTGGAAAACATGGTTAAATACAGGTTAGTAAAGACATAGTTGGCAAAAATTGCCACAATTTGCAAGCTACAATGGTTGGTAATAATGAAATGGGTGGTGGTCTCTCATTGGCCCCACCAATGGGGTCAATGGCTATATGTCGATCAATCCCAACTCCCTAGGAGGAGAGAGATGACAGCCAAGCCGACCTGCCCGACTCTCCCTCCTCCCCTGCAAACAAAGACGTGTTAGCAACTGGAGGCGGGGTCTCCCTTGAACTTGAACTTGACATTGTATTAGAACTTGAACTTGGAGGAGACCCCATATCCCTCCCTCCATTATCATGACCCATGACATCCACTGCACAAACTGCAACAAGGATAATTCTAAACTAAGGGAGGGTGGGCAGGTCTTCAGCTCCTCAGAGCCAAAATGCATGGCAGCTGCAACGGAACTGCCTTTTATCACCTCTGTCACAGCTTACCACGTCACCTGGCTGTGCCACTGCCTGGTCAGATTCCCTCCTTTTTTCAAGGCTGACCAGCCAATCATGGCCGTGCAGCCGTGCCCCGATTGGCAGCCGTGCCCCGATTGGTGGTTCCCCGCCTCTCCCAGCCATGGGGGCTACTGGGAGAGAGACAGGAAGAGCATAGCGGCCCCCATGGTGACAGCCCATGCAGTTGCCTGAGCCGACCCCCCCCATAGGGTGGAGGCCACCCCTGGGAGGGCTCTTAGCTGGGGTGTGCCGGTCAGGCTGCAAAAAAGGCCCGCTGGTGAGCGACAAGCCCCCCTTGTTTAGACTCAGGGAGAACTGATGTCCCACGACCCTTCTTCCCATGAGCCAAGAGAAGTTTCTAGGAAGAGAAGAATGAGAAGGATGTTCCACAACAGAAAGGGAGTGGGGAAGAGAGAGTGCTAAGTATTCACTCTTAGTCATGGATAGAATGCGGGGAAAGCCATAAATGAAATATCTTTGTTGGATCATCCTCTCTGGAGAATTCAAGATCGCCTGCAGCTACATTTGCAGTGGATTCTAAATAATTTATCATTCATTAATCGGGGAAGTTCCAAGATCCTTATTCATACTAGTGCCTGAAACACATTCTTTGGAAGGATAAAAATGCAACTAATTCCCCATTCCTACCATTTCACAGCAAGTGTGGACCCCAGGGTTGTCACCAGTGGCTCCTCTTCATCCTGGAGAGGAGTGCCTAGTGGGGTAGTGGAGGGTAGTGGGGAAGTGTTGTAGAGTTTAGGGAAAGATTAGAAAAAAATACAACTGCAACAGAGTGAATGGAATATAGTAATCCCTAGCCACGTAACTCTCACTAAGTTTCTTCTTGAATGAGTCATTTTAACAATTTTCTTGCTACTGTGAGAAAGACTGAATATTACACAGTTTTTGAAACATATTTTCAGTTTGGGACCTAGTCTGTGCCAAGTTCTCATGTGGCTGTTTTGCAAAGAAAACAGTATTTTCTGTGCAAAATAATAATAATAAATCTATGTGGAAATATTATTTCCTATGTAAACCCTGGTGAACCCAACCCCCCATTTCCTATGCAAACCCAACCCCCCATTTCCTCTGCTGTTTGCTGTGCAAATAAACCACATGAGAATTTTGTGTGGGATGTCTCCAATTGGAGCATTTTAGATGAAGGAAATAGATTTTTCTGCACAGGAAATAAGATTTTTACATGGAAATATTCTTTTCTGTATAGAAAATTCTGTTTCTTGTACAGAAAAAATTATTTTCTGTGCAAAATAACCCTGTGCAAATATTGCACAGAATAAGTCCTGTACTGTGAAGATTCTTGTCAGTCCAGGATTCTTCTCATCAGAGTTTCTTGATACTGAAAAAAACTGGTATAGGGTTTTTTAAAAATCATTTTTCAAATATTTTTGAAAATTATTTCCATCCCTATTGACCCAGCCTTATACAGTTTCTGTTTGAATAGGAGCCTTGAAAAGAAAGCTTTTATTGTTCAGTGTTTAATCAGTGAGCCTATTTTGTCAAAGGATTTACTGGCTCCCCATTTATACACTACCAGAGACGTGAAGATAAGCATGCTCATTCCTGATTGGAATTACCTGGGTTGCATTTACACGGCAGATTTTATTGAGGCAAATTGTGCTTTAGCGCTTTTTCACAGCTGTGCCGGTCAGTTACTATTTTTTACTATTCCGCTTTATGGTTCAGACATGGCAAAGGTACGGGGGCGTGGCCTCCCAAGCAGAGACCAAGCAGAGGAGGGGCTTGATGGGGGGGGATACATCCTCTGTGAATGAAAGGATTGGAATCCTGCATTTTCTTGCCAAATAAAGAATCACAGACTGCCAAAATAGCAGGGGGAAAGATCAAGAGAAAAGTCTCTCTCTCTCTCTCTCTCTCTCTCCCCCCCTCTCCCTCCCTCCCTCCCTCCCTTCTTGGCAAACTGGATTCATACAGACTTGCAAAATAGCAAAGAGGATTTTTCAAAATTTCCTAATCGCTACTGAATTTCATTCCCTCACTCCACCTCTTTTAAGCCCACCCCTTCATCATAACAACCAATCACAGTACGGTTCTACTGCAACTGTATCGGAAGATTGCTGGTAATTCACACAGCCCTTAGTGAAATGGTTGTTTACACTAGCAATAATGCGCTACTTTGCAAATAACTTGGCAAAAAGAGCAACATCCCCTGTCACACTATATTTGGGTGTTTTACCTTCCCCCCTTCTGAATGAGGTGATGCTGTGGTGCGATCCGTGGGAACAATGAGCTATCTTTGCAGTATATTTAGGGGAATATTTGCCCATGTAAACACAGCCCTGGTTTCCTTTAAGATAACTTGGATTGGGTTCTGGAGAATGGATAAGATGGCTGGTAAGATTTTAAGGTAAGAAAAAGTAGCCTAGGGAGTAGGCTCTGTCACCCTGGGGTTGGACATTTAGGGCAGATAGAGCAGAAATGAAACTGCATTGCTGAATTTTCACAGTGGAAGGGGAAAGAAGTGTTTCCACTTTGAAACAAACAAACAGGGAGTGTTTACAGGCTTGTTTTGAAGCTGAATTGTACTGAGAGCACAGTTCAGCTTTAAAGCAAGGCATTGACTTCCCTACTATACCCCTCCTACTGCACTGCAAAAATTCAGCAGTGATGGTTGGGAAATGGGGGCCTTCAGAAAAATTACTGAGAGCTCCATACAACCTGTAGGCCACATGTTGCTCAGCCTATCCATCATTCTAAATCTTATACCTCCATGGAAATGGGATAAAAATCTTGGAAACTGAGGAGGTAGTGTGAAGGTTGAAACAGGTGGGTGGAGCCAATCACCAGAGGCTGAGAGATCATGTATTAGTGGTCTGATTAATCCAATCCAGGTTTGGGTCCAATCATTAATGGATCTCTCCAGGGTACTGATCCTAATTTAGGGATACAGGTCAGCACCTTGGATATCTCTTTTAAAGTTAAACATAAAACCTGGACCATATCCCTTGGCTGCTGACATTTAAGCTATCAGCTGTCATCGCTTGTTTGGAAGGGTAGCCAATGATCAAGAGATGGGCCCACATTCTTCCTTGTAAGGGCATACTATGGATTCAGCCAAATACTGACATGAATAAGGCTGATTTGGAGAGGTTTGGAAGTTGTTTGATTTGGAGCAGGGCTCATCCAAAATAGATCAGATCTGAATATGAACTCCCTTCTCCAAAAGCTTTATTTTGTGCATGCTGTGCAATTTTTGCATGGATATGTACTGCACATGCATGAACACTGCACATTGTGCATACACTTTGGTTGTGCCTTCCATACACATTCAGTGTGTTGGTTCAGTTGCATAATTTTGCCATTCACCATGAGGGTTATGTAGCACAATTAATGTATAACTCTGTATGAGGTGGAAGTTTATGCTACATAACCCAACTATAACCCATATAAATACATTTGCCTATTCTTTGACCTTCATTATGGCCAGAGATACTCTCCAGAGACAAATGACATTCTCTGCTGTGTTTCCAAGTCAACAGACCATTGATGGATGAGGCAGTGATGTCAGATCGATCCATCAGGCCATTCCTATTTTTAAACACATTCCAGGAAAATGGATAGACAATGCTTTCAAGATCAGTGGTAAGATCTCTCCTCTTGCTCTTGGTAACCCTCTGCCTGACATGCTTCCTGGATCTTATAAGCACATGGCTTAATTAGGTTTTTCCTCCAAGAAACAGGGAGAGATCAGGCTTACACCTACTTATAAGACTATCTGCTTCCCCATTTTGAGCTAGAGAGAGTTCACTGATTCTAGTGCTGGTTTGTAAATCAATAGATAATATTAAAAACATAGCAAATATAAAGAGAACCCTCTGGATCACCCCTAAAATTAATCTATTCCAGGATCCTGTTAACCACAGAGACACAAACCAGATGTCCCTAGCAAGTCCATTAAACATCTGTTGCCTCTAGCAAGGTTTGTATGGATACCTAGTGGTGATTGCTGGACTCCAGGTCAATGGGTTGGTGGATCCATTCCAGGTTTTAGTTCAGACTTTAGAAGCAATATCCAAGGTATTGAACCATTTATCCCAAATAGTTCAGCACTGCAGACAGCACCTTTAAAACTATCCAAAACCTGGACTGGATTCATCACTCCACTCACATTGGACTCACCAGCCACCACTAGGGACACCTCTCTTGCTGTCTTGCCACCTCCAACAGTGCTATCATGTGACAGAGTGCCTCTCAGTCCAAAAGCAGTGATGTAATGGATCCAAGGCTGGTCAGGTCTACATGCCATGATTTTTTGTTTAGCAGGAATGATGATATGATTTCCCAACCCATCAATCCCTCATTTCCATGTTCCCTCTGAGTTCAGCAACAATCCTTACAGTAGCTGGAGCTGGGATGAGGGATGGATTTTCCCATCCATCCTGCATTACTCCTGTTGTAATGTAAAGTGATTGGGGGATGACCTGGTCTTGAATGAGCAGGTAAGACTCACTAGTTTTACAATAAATGCACCTGGTTTGTTGATATAAACTAATACAGTTGTCCCTTCATATTCACTGGGGTTTGGTTCCAGGATCCACCGTGGATACCAAAATCCATGAATGCTCAAGTCCCATTATATGCAATGGCATAGCAAAATGGTGTCCCTTAAATAAGATGGCAAAATCAAGGTTTGCTTTTTGGATTATTATTTTTTAAAAGAATATTTTCAAGCTGTGAATACTAAATCTGTGGATACCAAATCCGTGGATACGGAGAGACAACTGTACAACAGTTTACATTTTTTTATTCTCCTTGGAGATGTTATTTTTGTTACTGCTGTTGTTTTCACTTACATCCTGCCTTTTCTACAAATCTAGAATTCAGGATGGTTTATAAGAATTAAAATAGATACAGATAAAAATATATACAAATGCATAAGTAGTAGGGATAAAAATAATATCCACTATTATTCATTTCCTGTCTGAAAGATGAGTATCCCAGCAATTGGGTGACTCAGTCAGGAAGACTAAGGAGATAATCAGAAATGTCAAAAGTGATGTTATAGCAACACCAGCAAAAGGTGATTGCAAAAGGGCTCCCTTATCAGATGATGTTATCCCCCTTCTCATTATGCACCCATTATGCTGCTGTTCCATCAGCGCTGCTTTTTATTGACTGGAGAAGCCGTCAATAGATCCCCCATTCCGTTTCTGTCATGGATTTGACAGTGTGTGACAAGGTGCCCCGTTATGCTGGTGAGATCCCAGCGTCACTGGGAGGTGCCTGCCAGAACACTTCCGGGTGAGATCGGGACAGCCAGGTAAGTGACACCCTTTTTATGACCCTCACCAGGTTACTTGTACATTTTAAAGAGTGTTTTTCTGCTTGGTGTTACTTTCTTTGGTTTATTTTTATTTTTATTTTTGAATTTCCTGTGCTCATGTCTTCTCATGAGAATCCACAGGATTTGGATCCAGGAAGTGAACAGAACTCTGTTAGATGTCCTTTCACTCCTAGGCTGCCCTGTTGACCAGAGAGGAGGTAAATGCGGTGGGGAGGGTGATTGTGGTGGGACTGGGATGGGACAGGGGCAGGAGTGGAGATTGTGGGACAGGAACGCTTTTTTTGTTCCTGTCTGATAATCTCCTAACAGAGTGTGTCAAGTGTTTTGTGCAGTTTTCACTTGGTTTTTGCACATCCTAAAGTTTTTGGAAGAAAACATATTTTTCATGCATATAAACAATTTCTGCAAATTAATGTGTTTTGATGCAAAACTGGTGAAGTTGGGCAGTCATAATTTTTGTGCAAAAAAAGTGGTCCTGGAAACAGTATTTCTGTGCAAATGATGTATTTTTTTCATACCATTTCAATTTTAGCACAAAAACCATTGTTGACAAAAATATATATTTTTGTATAAAAATCATGTTTTTACCGAAAACATCAGGTACAAAAAAAAAAAAAGCATCAATCTTGCACCAAAAAATAGCTGCAGACTAGGGACATTTTCAGACAGCGCTAAACAGAGCTTAACGTGGGATGAGCTCCCGGGAGAGGAACAGTGCTCTTGCGCAGCAGGGGGTCATTTTTGGATGCCGCCGTCCCTCTTCTGAGATCATCAGTGTCACTTCTGTTAAGCTTTGTAAGCGGCCACACCATATTTTTGTTGTAGATGATTGCTTTTTTTACATTAGAAGTACTAACCCTGCACTCTCTCTTTCTCTCTCTCTCTCTCCATATATATATATATATATATATATATATATGCATGTATCTGGAATCAGCGTCTTTTGTGGAAACCCCACCAGTTCTCATACAGAAAACCACATGTATTTATGTGCAGAATAGTTTCCTGAAAAACTTCAAGATGTGTGGATGTTAGGCAAGAACCACACAGAAATATTTGTTTTCTCTGTAGCAGAAAGAAGACTGTGGAAATTCTTTGTCCTCTCTTGTGAGGATGGCGTATTGACATCCCTAACAAGTAGAAGCATGAAAAATATTCTTGTTCAAAGGTGATTATCAATAGGATTAAAACTATTAGAACAGATATATCTATCAAGATTGCTAGGATGAGCACTTCCACATTTGCCTCTACATCACTGTATAACATGCCCTTTTATTTGTTGAAAGTGGCTGACAGGTATGTATGCTACCTGCTCTGACACCCCCTGCCCCATATCTGTAATAATTGGCAACATTTAATAATCTGGTTATCTATGGACTTCCATGTAGTATGGCCAGTAAACCAGGGACTCTCACAAAACAGGAATCCCAAAGACTAGTGCTGAGACTCAGTAAGGTATGCACTGAGGAGGGGCCACCGCAAATTCCAAAGAAAATTAATGTGAAGGGCAACTGCTTGCCTGGACATCTGGCTAATCCCATCAGCCTAAACTGAGATACTGAAGGTTTGTAAAGAGCCCTCATCCCTCTACCCTCACCCCAATAAAGAGGGTTGCTTCCTCCATTCAGTTGCAAATTATCACCACATTAAGGTCATTTACATATTTGGAGTCTCCATTATCTCACCTTGAGAACCTCTGAGGAGCATTGTATTTCACTCCAAATCCCATGCCCTGAAGGGAATTATTGAGTATATAACCTTCTTCAAAACCCCACTCAAGTGTGCACAGTCATCTTCCTCTTGACTTCATGTTAGAGTGTTCTAGACCCCCACTCTGGCGGTTTTCTCTGCAAACGCAACTCCTCTGATCGGTACAGTATCACCCGAAAACAACCCCCCTTTACTCTATTCTTCTATCCCAATCCTTCCTACTTTATTCACTAGCCTTGCATGAATGCTTGAAGCTTGTGTTTGTGTGAATGTTGTTATTATTGCTTTCTCAAATAAAGATCAATAATTGTACTATCTAGCTTAACTTGTCCTCCTGATTACCAGTAGACATGGATCAAAAGGTCCTATTCTGTTGCCCCCTCTCGTATCACCAAGCTGAGTATGTTAATTCCCCAAATTAATATTGATATTCAGAGGGTCTTTGAGACTCCCTGGCATTTAGGGCAACACATAAATGGATCTAACTGACCCCCCTTTAAAGCTATCTGAGCCATTGGTCAGTGCCACATTCTGCAGCTTTGAATTTGATTGGCTCCCTGGGTCACCTGACCAGGTGCTGAATTTCCTGCAGCAGCCCACCATGTTGTACCTCTAGGTAGCACAGTCGAGCCTGTAGCTATGTTAGCAGGCATGTTTCCTTGGGGTAAGGTAAGATGCTAGCTGCTGCCTAGAAGGACTGCTGATGTCTTATATACAGGATCCCATCCATCATTCCTCTATACTAGCTGGTAACACACAAGTCTGACAGCCTTCCTACACAGCAATAAAAAAGGAAGCTTCCTTCTTGGTTCACACTCATTAGGTCTTTCTGCTACACACTCAAGAGACTCATAGAAATAACCTCAAGCAAGTCAAATATGCCTTGGAAGGAGAAAGACAGAGCGCTATTGTGCAGTAAAAATGTTGGACGTCTGTGCCAAGTTCCCAGAATAACAACTGAAGAGACCAGAGATCTCTCTATATTGGATGTGCAAGTCTAGCTCAAGCAACAAATGCAAGGCTCCCAGGAGGTTCCTTTGGTCTCCTTCTGTAGGGAATAATCTCCAGTAAAGTTCTGATTCTGAGTCCTGGCTCTCTCTACCAACAATGAGTTACAAACCATGAGCTATAAGTAACAAAGTCCCAAAGTGCAAACAGTCTTCAAAAACTGTGCAGTTTTCAAAGACTTTCTCACTTCAGGATGAAAATTGGCAAAAGTACTTGTTGCTTCCTTTGAGAACAAAATTAGCAAAGAATTACTTCCCTAATGGTGAGCACTGAGAGCTGTGAAAAGGAATATTGTTGAGTTGACAAGGACACTGATGGGAGGTAAGTGTGCTCTGTACCACAGGCCAATGGCTTGTAGCATCCTGGCTTTTTCTATAAAGTAACTGAAAAGCAATGGTGACAGTAATAATACTCACCTACAGACAGCCCCACAATCTCAGACAGCTACTCATCCATAGTAAGACACATAATATGGATGAGAAGACAGGAACAAGACCTTGCCACAAACCCAGATGCCAACTCTGCCCAGATAACTACTTAGGCAACATCATCACAGGGCCTAACAATATCACCCAGAACATTAGAGATGCTTTCAGTTGCTCATCCTCTTATGTAGTATGTGCCACCCATTGGCACTCTACATAGGAAAGCAGGCCAGTCTTTTTCATCACTGGATAATTGGACATAAACCAGACATTACAAATGGGAATATGCAAAAACGAGTTGCAGAACACTTTAACCTGGACATTCTCTGACTTCTGAATGGCAGTCCTTGAACAGAAACATTTCAAAAGGAGATTGGAAGGAGAAACAGCTGAATTAGGATATATCCACAGACTCCAGTCCATTGACAATGCTTCAAAGAGAGACAATAGTTTCTTGTCACACAGCATCCATTATAACACTAGTTGACATCCCAGCCACATGTCTACTTTATTACATCACTTCCCTGGTCCTGAAACCTTATGTATAATCCAGATCAAGAACTTCATCCACTATTCATATGTCTGCCTACTCACCTTGGCTTGATGCAGAGCCTGTGTCTCACCTTTGTCCCCTAACTGTTCATTATGACCATAATTGAAACTGAACTTGGCACCCCATCACCATACTCACATTTTTTCCATTTCCGTTACTATTAGAATTCCCTTTATCTATTGGCATAAATGGTTCCCCACAGAGGCTTCATTCCATGCATCTGATGAAGACTGAATCTATGAAAGCTGATGCTATAAACATTTTTTTCTCAGATTGTCTTGGAGGTTCAACAAGATTCCTTTCTATACTTCTTCATTATACATGCCAGTGCCTAGGAGCCCCTAATTTGAAATCCAAATACCTTTCAAACTGGATATAGGGCAATATCCCTGCATCGTGCTTGCATAGTGTAAATCTGCACTCACATAGGTACAGGGTGGTTGTGCTATACCATCCTTCTGCTGAAAACTGACCGTGCAACTATCATTGTGCCTACCTCCCCTGGGGAATGCACAGTGGCTGTTTCTTGAATCCCAGTAAAGAAACTGGTACACTGAAGTCACTGATGAACAATTATGCACCATTGAATAATGCACAGTTGCATGGCTGGACTCCTGTTGATTAGTCCCAGCTAGAATAGACCCATTCAATCAATTGTTGAATGATAAGTCAACACATGGGTAAATCCAGTTGATTCAATAGCTCCACTCCAGTTGGGAGTAACAATAAAATGGCTACACTTGTTGAACTCTACTGCTGCAACCATGAACTGAACGCATCTGTTGCACAATGCCCAAAAAGTAGAGCTGCATGCCTAAGAGAATTTACATATGTGCAGGATACCAACTGGATTCTGACTATTGATTGTGGATGCTCCATGTGAATCTATAGGACCCCACTACCAATGGCAGATTTTAGTTGATTCCAGAATGTGATAGCAACTGTAAAACTCTAAAGTCTATGCAGTGCAAAGAATAACCCATTGTCAATCATTTTGTGACACAGTTCTGGCTGAATTAGTGAATGATGATTAGCTTATGAATTCTGTGTGAAGTATAATTTGTGGGTCCCCTTGGGACTTCACCAACTCTGCCCACCTATTTTATATATTCATTCATTAGCAATCTTCAGCACAATCATTGACAAAGTGACAACTTCTTTTTCCTTCCCAGGTAATAAAGCTGTAAAAAAGGAAATTTAAATCTCCTGTACAAAAGTTTACAAGAGAGAGAGAGAGAGAGAAGGAGGAGGAGGAAGAGGAGAAAAATCCATCCTTAGGAAATGACTAGAAATGAGGATAGACAGCTGACAATCCAGGAGCCAGATTCAGTGGGCATGCTGGCTAGGGGATTCAAAAGAAGCAACTTTTTCTAAGCTCTGGTGTAAAATGATATACAATGGGGCAAAAATTCCTGTTTTCACATATATACTGATGAGATCTGAGTGGGTGAGCTGGCAGCAACCCATCAGGTGAACAGCTCAATAAAAAAATCAACCCAACATGTGTCACTTGTGAAAAAGGCAAATCCCATGTTGGAGATTGTGAGGAAAGTAACAGAAAATAAAGCATCCAGTCTCATAATACCATCTTGCAAGGAATAAATTGTGTTTGGCTCTTCAGATGTTGTTCAACTGCAAACACCATCATCCTCCATGACTGGCTATGATTAAAGGGAGGAAGGAGGGAGAAGGATTCTAGCAGCACCTTTAAGATTCATTCATTTATATTTTACCATGAGTTTTTCTGGATATCAATCCACTTCCTAAAATGCATTGATATAGTGATATTAAAGCCAGAATGGGTTTTCCTGGGGATTATTTTCATAGAATCATAGAGTTAGAAGAGACCTCAAGAGCCATCTAGTCCAACCCCTGCCATGCAGGAGTACACAATCAAATCACAACAAAGGTGTTGGTTATGAAATTTAAAGCCCTACATGGCTTGGGGCCAACTTACTTCTGGGGCCACCTCCTCCCATATGATCCTCCCTCCGCACTTTGGTCCTCTGGGAGGAATCTGTTACAACCTATGAAAACAAGGCTGTCGGTGACCTCCCAGAAGGCCTTCTCTGCTGCTGCTCCCAGATTATGGAATGGCCTGCCGGACGAGATCCATCTTATTACCAACTCAGACAGCTTTAAAAAAGCTGTCAAGACAGACCTTTTCCGGCAGGCCTTTCCTGAATAACTATCCCGGCCCGAAGATTCAGCTGTCTTTTTCCCTTTGAGCTGCCATTGAATTTTTTTCTTCTTCTGTTTTAATTATTGTATGTTTCTTAATCTTTTCTAATTCAATATTATTTTGAGGGGTAGGCGGGTTAGGGTATTGATGTAATTATGGAGTTTTATACTGTAAGCCGCCCTGATTGCGTTGCAGAGGGGCGGGATAGAAATAAATTTTATTATTATTATTCCGGACAGATGGCCATCCAGCCTCTGCTTAAAAACCTCCAAAGAAGGAGACTCTACTACACTCCTAGGCTGAACAGCTCTTACTGTCAGGAAGTTCTTCCTAATGTTTAGGCCAAATATCTTTTCCTGTAGTTTGAACCCATTGCTCCATGTCCTAGTCTCTGGAGCAGCAGAAAACAAGCTTGCTCCATCCTCAGTATGACATCCCTTCAAATATTTAAACATGGCTATCATGTCCCCCTCAACCTTCTCTTCTCCAGGCTAAACATACCCAACTCCCTAAGCCATTCCTCATAGGGCTTGACTTCCAGACCTCCCACCATTTTGGTCACTCTCCTTTGGACATGATCCAGCTTGTCAATATCCTTCTTAAACTGTGGTGCCCTGAACTGGACACAGTATTCCATGCTCTTGTGGTCTCTTCCAACTCTATGATTTTATGATTTAAGTCAACAGGGAACTTAAAAGTAATTGTATTTTTATTTTTATTTTACTTTTAAATAAATAGTGGACATTTTTAAATGGTTTGCTTGTACTGAACATTTTACACATTAACAGGTAGCTCAAAAGCATATCTCATGCAGTCCACTATATTAAAAGCAATACAGTAGTTTGAATTCACTAAATCAGTGGTTCTTAACCTGTGGCCCGTGGACCCCCAAGGGCCCATGATGTCCTCCTTGGGGCCCTGCAAAAGCTTGCAGGCTGCTTGGACCACCTCCTCCCTGCAGTGGAGTGGCCGGATGACTGGAGCCAAGGCAAAGGCTGGCTGGCTTGGCTGCACCTTGCCATTCAGTCCTCTGAAGCCACAAACTTGCAGGAAGAAGCAGGAAAAAAGCCTTCCCTCCCCCTGCAGTGCCTCTGAGGGAAGGTATAAAGGATGGTGTAATTGTACTATCATCAGCAGCATCAGGTATTATTGTTATTAGTATTAGGGTTTTAAATCTTGAGTTAAGTCTTGAGGGCCTTGCTGAAATGATTCTCTTAGCCCTCAGTGTGCCACAAAACTCCTTTCTTCTTTTCATCTGATCGACAGTAAGCTACCAAACTAGCCATGCCCACATTCTGGTCTGTAATATGGGGAAACTGGTTAATACTTCCATAAAGATAAAATACTTTTTGAAGACTTATTTTGAATTGGGGCAGAGGCTAAATGGGTGAAAGATGGCGCACAACAGGAGAACAGTTTGTTTTGGTTTTATTACCTTAGCTTCTGTCCCTGATTAAGATAAATTCATAAAAAAGAAGAAAACACAGGTGGCAGATACTAAGGATATGGCTAGATAAATGTGAATTCTTTTTATGGAAAGAAAAAGTGGGGGTGAGGGAGAGAGAACAGTTTTTTTTTTAAAAGTACAACCTACTTGTTTGGGGTGGCAGGGAGGGCAACCTAGCAACACACTCACACACACACACCACTTCACCATTGCAGAGGAAACCAGGCTCAGCTCTTTCTGCCCTGCCTGAGCTTTCCCCCTGCCATTTGCCCAGCTCAGCCCCCCAGCCTCTCTTTTTCTCAGACTAGACAAACAAGAGGCAGGTAGCATTCTGTTCCTCTGAAACAGCAGGGGAAGCTGAGCAGGAGGCTCTAGGACCCAGGAAGGAGTATGTGTGCTGGACAGGGGAGTGGGGTGCACAAGGGACCCCATCTCATCATTTGGGCAAGCTGACACCCTGGCCAGTCTGCCACTGTGCAGTGGTCAGTTAGAGACCCTAATTTAAGGAGCAAAGGTACCAATGGCTTTAGAGAAACAAAGGCTTTATTCTAGGAACTCCATTCTAAGATAGGAAAGTTACTCAGTGTGCTAATCGAAGCTTGCCACATCTCTAGGGAAAGCTGAGAGAGTCCTGGGGATAAGAAGAGGTGGGAACATCCCTAAGACTATCAGTTTACATCACAGAGGGAGCAGGATATGTAGACAAGCAGGGCGGACTGTGGGTCACTCAAACTATCTAACCCTAATGCTACTGCCCACTCTGAGGCATTCTTGACTCTTCAGTAATAAGCATTTTTGCACTTCCAACACCTTGTGGATGGGAGGCCTCTTTTCACAGAGAGTGAATTAGTCCATCAGAGGGCTCCCTGATTTAGGTTCAGTCCTAAAACTAACCTGGGACTTTCTTAGAAACATCTAGAACAGTATAAACATTAAAATAAATTATAAAAAGAATAGTTCTTTATGTGCAGAAACAAGAAATATTTTTAATTTTGGAAATGATTTTAGACTTGCCTCTCAGTCCTGGTTGAGACAGATTATCTAAATCCATTTCAATGTGGCTTCAGGCCTGGTTATCTATGCTGGGAACAGGGACAGGGGGAATGTGTCCTGTTGGTTCTACTGGACCTCTCAGTGGCGTTTGATACCATCAACGATGGCGTCCTTCTGGGTTATCTTGCTTGTGGGGACAGACTTGGATGAATTGTTTTACAGAGGTGTCATTCCTTCCTGGAGGGGTGAATACAGAAGGGTGTTGCTGGGGGACTCCTGTTCAGTCCTTGGCCTGTGGTTTTCCTCAGGGCTCAGTTCTGTCCCCCATACTATTTCAGATACACATGAAGTTTCTGGGAGAGGCTATCCAGACATTTAATATCAGTTATCACCAGTTTGGTGATGACACTCAACTCTATTCCTCCTTTCTACCTAACTTCAAGGAAGCTGTTTCCATGCTAAGCTGGTAATAGATTGCAGTAATAGGTTGCATGAGGGCAAACCAATCAAAGATTAATGCAGACAAGATAGAGGTGCTCCTGGTCAGTTGCAAGGCAGATTAGAGAATAGGGGCTACACTCTCCTTGAAGACACAGGTTTGCAATTTGGGTATACTTCAAGGATTCACCCCAAAGTGTGGAGTACATTTGTACATTTAAGGCTGCCAGCTTCAACATTTCCTAGAAATGCCTGATCTGGCCATAGGTGTACAAGATTTATTTACATCTCATTAGGATTAGTGAAAGAAGTTCTACATGAGACTACAGAAACTTTTGGCCTAAAGTAGTGATGGGCAACCTTTTGAGCTTGGTGTGTCAAACAGCCAAAAAACTGAGCATAACTCGGGCGGTGTGTCACTTTGAGGAAAAAACATTATTTCACGATATTTATTGTTTAATCAACAATATTATTAATTGTTTATTAATAATTAATGAGTTGTCACAACTCATGTGACAACTGAGTAATCAAAATGTACAGTCGTCCCTTCACATTCATGGGGGTTAGGTTCCGAAGACCCCCGCGAATGTGAAAAATCTGTGAATAATAACAGCCCCCCCAGCCTCCCAAAAGAGGTGACTTTTCCCCCACCTCCTCCGGCCTCCCAAAAGTGGCGACGGGGCCTCCAGAGGCCCTGTCGCTACTTTCCCCCCACCTCCCCCGGCCTCCCTCTGACCCATGGGCTTATTTTTGGGGGGATACCTCACCCATGAGTGAAACAGGGAAAGATATAAAAGAGGTGGACTTACCTGCTGGAGGTAGAGGAACGCTGGGGGGCACAGTAGCAAGTGTGGGAGCAAGGCGGAGTTGGAGACGAGGAGGCAGCCTGAGTTAGCCATGGAGCAGAGCGTGTGTTGCCGGCTAGCCTAGGAGCGATTACACGGGCAGCTCCTCGGCTCCCAGACCCTCGCTTCATCCCTTCACAGCACTTACTCCCCCTCCCCACAACGCCGCGCACGCACGCGCGCATGCACACACACTCACTCCTCTCTCCCTCTTTTGGCAACTCACCTGTGCGGAACTATTTAGGAGGGCTCCATTGGAGAAGCTGCATGCAGTGCCCTGGGCTCAAACAAGAGGCCCACCTGCCCGCCACCTACCCTGGCTGTTCCAAGGCGGCTCCGAGGCTTCGGAGCCATCTCGGGAAGGACGGGGAGAGGCCGGGCGACCACCCTTCCGCTCGCCCGGCATCTTCCAAGGCAGCTCCATGGCTTCGGAGCCACCTTGGGAAGGCCAGGAGAGACCGGGCAGCCACCCTTCCGCTCGCCCGCCACCTTCCCCAACAGAGTCCTGCCTGCCGGGCACCTTACCTGGCCTTTCCGAGGCAGCTCCGTCGAAGCACAGCAAGCCTCGGGGTGGTGGTGGCCAGGTGGAGGGGAGGCTCCAGCCCCCGCCTCCCTAAAGTGGTGATTGGGCTTTGTAGGCCTGCCAGCCACTTTCCTCTAGTCTCCCACCCTCTCTAAAGTGGCGATCGGCGCTTCGTAGCCCCGTCAGCCACTTTCCTCCCCCCTCCCTAAATTGAGGCTTTGACGCCCGGATCACCACTTTAGGGAGGGTGGTGAAGTTGCGGGTGGGGGCGGGGGGAAAAGGCCTACGGCTGCGTGTCAGCACAAATGGCTATGCATGTCAGTGCTGACACGCATGTCAGGTTTGCCATCACTGGTCTAAAGAGCTGCATCCAGATTGTTACTGGGACTGGCTACAGTGAGCATGTAACTCCCTTGCTGCAGTGTCTCCACTGGCTGCTGGTCTATTACTGGGTAAAACTCAAAGTTCAGGTTAAGACTGATAAAGTCCAGTACAGCTCAGGTCCAAGCTGTCTGAAGGACTGTTATCTTCCAATATGAGCTTTCCTGGGCTCTAAGATCTTCAGTGGAGGTCCTTCTCCCAGTCCCACCACCTCCCCTCCATGTTTGGTGGAAGCAAGTTTGGTGGAAGCAAGGGCATAGGGCCTTCTTGGTGGCTGCTACTGGGCTTTCCTTTGTGGACTAGGATAGCTCTCACCTTGCCATCCTTTCATTAGGAAGTGAATAGACTGTTAGGAACCAAGGACAATGAGGATGATAAGAGATATGGAGAGCAAAACATATGAGGAAAGGTCAAAGGAACTTGGCATGTTCAGCTTGGTGAAGAGAAAATTGAGGGGTGACATGATCATATTCTTTAAATACTTAAAGGGCTGCCACAAAGAAGACTTTTCTCTGCTGCCTCTGAGGGCAGAACTAGATCTAATGGTTTAAGTTATAAGAGAGTAACTTTTGATTGAACATTAGAAGGAACCCGTTGACAGTGAGAGTGCTATGGCAATGGAAGCAGTTGCCTAGAGAGGTGGTGAGGTCTCCTTCTTTGAATGTCTTCAAAAGAAAAGGAGGCTGGACAGCTACCCACTGGGGATCCTGCACTGAGCAGAGGGTTGGACTTGATGCCCCAATGAGGCCCCTTCCTATGAAATGATTTTATGATTGCATGAGCTTTGTACTGCTAACAGTCTAGCTGCAGTTTTGGGGGCCAGTTGAGATTTACAAGCACTTTTCACATACAGAACATTGCAAGAATCCAAACAGGATGTGTAATTAAGATGCATGTTGTATGTAGCAACCCCAGGTGTATGTCTGAATCTTGCAAATATGGTGAGATTATGATGCATAGTTTCATTCTCTCTGCCTATGTGCATGTGAAATTAATATCTGAAATTTAGGGGAATGTTAGCATGCACATGTAAATGATAGCAAATGAAAAGTTACTGCGGGAATGACCCAAAAACTCAGAAAAAGAGATGCTGGTGTCACTTACATGTGATTGATGATATTCATTTCTACGTGGTCTATGTGGACATTCTTTCCTAAGCCTAGGAAAATATATATCTGTTTCAGTTTCCACACAGGCATAAAATTCATCCGGATCTGTCTGTGTCTTCACATGTGAATACCAACATTTGTATACACCCATCACAAATTCATGAAAGATTTCCCCTTCCTTTCACATAGTTTTTGGATGTGCACTGTAAACTATATGTACTTTTTAGGTTTTGATCAGCTCCCAAAATGGATCCATTGAGAGAAGATGTACAAAAAGAAAACAATACCAAGTAGAAAGGTGAGCCAGAGTATAATAGCATCTCAGGAGAGTTTTCTTTTCCTGACCAGAAACCAGCAGCAAGTTGACTTGTAAATTACATGAACTTTGTAGCCGTTTCAAAATTATATTCCAAGCAGAACAACAAAGGAGGGCTTCACCTATACTGAGCTACATGTGTTTCTCCCCGCCTCCCAAAAAACAAGAGTGTTCCTGATGGTGGGGGCTTCTCTTGAATCATAGTAATGAGTTTCTCTGAACAATATTGGAGCCGATAGTCTTATATAATGTATATCTCAGGGAATCTGGGTATACACAGGTAATGAATGTAATATAATTTTAATGAGAATTTCACTTTATGGCTCAGGATACAAGAAGACATAACTTCTCATAATGTAATTACCTTTGATTAATCAGTGAGAATTATTAACTTCAGACAAAAACTTGGCTGTCTACTTTTTCCCTCCCCTCCCCCAGTTCCTTGAATATGTAATGAAATTGCTCTTACTAGTTTGAGAATATCAGATGACATAGATAGGATGGAAGCATATAATGAAAAACAGACAGAAAGACAGAAAGAAAACATGCCCACATAATATTTGTCAGGAGACTGATTTTAACTGAATGGATATATATATATATATATATATATATATATATATATATGGTTAAATGTTAAAAGCAGTTAGGTCTACTGTCCATTGACACAGGGCTTCAGCAGATCATGGGTAAGGCTGCAATTCCAAAAATACTAGGGGAGTAAATTTCTTTGAGCTCAGTGGGAATTACTCCAGTGTAAACACATTCAGAGTTCTACTGCATTTCTTATGCTCATAGAATTGGAAGAGACCCTGCCATACAGGAGTACACAGTCAAAGCATTCCCAAGAGATGGCCATCCAGCCTCTGCTAAAAACCTCCAAAAAAAAGAAGACCCCACCATGCTCTAAGACAGCTTATTACACGGTCAAACAGCTCTTAACATCAGGAAGTTCTTCCTAATGTTTAGGTGGAATCTCTTTTCTTGTAGTTAGAATCCATTGCTCTGTGTCCTAGTCTCTGGAGCAGCAGAAAACAAGCTTGCTCTATCCTCAATATGATATCCTTTCAAATATTTAAACACAACTATCATGTCACCTCTTAACCTTATCTTCCCCAGGCTAAACATACCTAGCTCCCTAAGCCACTCGTCGTAAGGCATAAGGCATAGCTTCCAGACCTCCCAGCATTTTGGTTGCTCTGTTCTGGACACTCCAGCTTGTCAATATCGTTCTGGAATTGTGGTGCCCTGAACTGGACACAGGGTTCTAGGTGAAGTCTGACCAAAGCAGAATAGAGTGGTACTATTACTTCCCTTGATCTAGACAGTGTACTCCTCTTGATGCAGTGTAGAATCTCATTGGCTTTTTAAGCTATTGCATCACACTGTTGGCTCATGTTCAGCTTGTGGTCTACTAAGATCCCTAGATCCCTTTCACAGGTACTGTTGTCAAACCAGGTGTCCCCCATCCTATATCTGTGCATTTCATTTTTTCTGCCTAAGTGTATTACCTTACATTTCTCCCTGTTGAAATTAATTTTGTTAGTTATGGCCCAGCTCTATAATCTCTTAAGGTCATTTTGAATTCTGATCCTGTCCTCTGGGGTATTCCTGACCCCATCCTAATTTAGTGTCATCTGCAAATTTGATGAGCATACCCTCTATTCCCTCATCCATGTCATTTATAAATATGTTGAGTAGCACTGGGCCCAGGACAGAATCCTGCAGCAAACCCACTAGTCAATCCTCTCCAAGATGAAGAGGAGTAATTGATGAGCATCCTTTGAATTCAGTTGGTCAGTCAGTTACAAATCCACCTAACAGTAGGATTGTCTAGCCCTGGTGGCAGAGTGGTTAAATGCCGGTATTGCAGCCACAACGTTGTGAGTTTAATCCTGAGGGCTCTAAGGCTGTCTCAGCCTTCAATACTTTCATAGGTCAGTAAAATGATTACCCAGCTTGTGGAGGCAATTAGCTAACACATTGTAAACCGCTTGGAGAGTGCCTGGCACTGTAGAGTGGTGCAGAAGTGTAAGTACTATTGCTAACAGTTTGTAAGCTGCTCTGAGAGCCTTTGTGGCTGAAGAGCAGGGTATAAATACTCTAAAATAAAATAATAAATAAATAAACTAGATTTGAAAAGCACACTGTCAGAGTATACTATTATCCCCTGATGTATGTTTTATATATCTATTTCTATAAATAAATATTCTGGTTTTGTAATAACTTGTTTATGTTTGGCAAAGGAATGTATTAACACTTTCATATATAAGGCAGTATAAAATTCATATAATAATAATGAAACACTCATCTATTGGTACATATACAAAAATGTAACAAAAATATAGTAATTTGCAATGGCAGAATGTAACTATCAAACAACAGACAATTGCAAGAGAGTCATTTCATTACAAAGCTGAGCCAAAGTATTAAATAACATCTGTGACAACCATGTAATAAAGTCCTGATACTTCTTTCCGGATTGTCTTTCCATCTCTAGTTGTGGGGGATTGTGGGAAGGGAAAAGGCACCAATAAGGGAACTGAACTGCTACTGTCATCTAGTCCCCATGAAATATTAGCAAAGGCCCCTCCCCTGGTTCATCAGCCCCACATATAAAAGCAATGAATTCTATAAATATGTTATGTGGTGATGTGTGAAAGAGTTTCTTTTCTGTGTCCTGCGTCTGCTGCTAATGAATATCATTAGATGACTATGAAAATAGGAGAAAAACCTACATCTTCTCCTTGTACACTGGCGTAATTTCATTAATCTGTAACACAGCCTCCTTAGCTGTCTATTTCCCCAAATTAATAGGTGTGAAATACTTTGTCCATTCCTCACCAAGAAGATGCTCCAACCTCCAATTATTTTGGTTATCCTTTCTTCCAACTTTTCTAGGTCTGAGACAGGGATGGGAAGAATGTTCACAGATTTTCTCATTTTCAATGAGAGGCTGTCTTGACACATGGAGATAGCCTGTCAAAAAATCTCTAGTTTCCATAAGCCTTCTCACCTCCAGAACATGAGTGGGTTCTTTTTTTATGTCAACATTTCCATAATTTGTCCAAAACAAGTTACACAAAACTACTGCCTTGTAAAGCAAAGTGAACGAGCAAGTGAGAACAAAGACAGAAGAACTGCCTGTTTCATGAAAAAGATACACGTAACCTATCTAATATTTCTAGTTTGTAGGAGTCCATGCAACAAGGAGCCAGCTGTCATAGTCTGTGTGAAAGTTGCTTTCACAAATGTAAAAAATCCTCATTAAGAGTGCCAGAAAACGTCTGGTCCTCATGTAGGCCAGAGGAACATTCTGAGCATGTCTCATTCTCATGCTCATGAAAGGTTTTACATTCCTAGACTAAGATAGATTTCTGGTTATACTACAACCTACCCTCACCTGTTACAGGGAACACACAACTGTTCCCTGAATTGTGCAGGGGCCTGTGGGGATACCACTAGTGTCCAAATTCTGCAATGGGGAATTTTAATTAACTCAGGATGGCAGTGAGAGGCTGGGGAATGGTGGGATCATTTGACCTATGTATAGCCATACTAACAGAGGAGACTCCAAGCCAGATGATGAAATAAAAATGTTTTTTATTGACAACTAATCCAGGGAAAACAGACACACACAAACAGTCAGGCTTCAAGCAGTCACAAAATGCTAACAAAGAAAGTACGAAGTATTTGCATAGGAATAGATTGAGGGGATGGTGGTTAATACTGTACTGATCTGAAGAGCAGAGATTCATGCAGCAGAAGTTACTCAGATGGAGCTCTGAGGGTTACACAGCTGATGGACAGAGTGACGGGAGGAAGAGGAGCTGTGCACAGTTAGGCTGTGTTTTAGGGTAATATTTATTGTCAAAATTCACCCTAAAGGGGTGAGTTTGAGTGGAATACAATATCTGCCAGAGTTTCCCAACATTGTACAATGGATTTGCCAGATGTGTTAACAATCGCTAACAGCTGGAACATTAAAACTGAGTGGTCTCAGGCAAACCTCTATTGTTTTAGAACCAGATGTGAGGAAAAAACAGTTTTGCAAGCAAAGAGCGCTCAGCCACCTTAATAGGATTTTTGAATGACTCACTTCCAGAGCTTGCCCAGGAGGAATTAGTTCCTTTCTCCCTAACTAATCAATTCCAGAGGATTCCATGTAATTCTCACCTGGGTGTGCTGTTTTGGAATTTTAGCAGGCTACTTCCTTAGGTTTTCTGAGCAAACCTTTGCTCCTTATTTGGGGTCCCTGGTCTACCTTTAATCATGTGGAGTGCCACTCATAGGCCAATATATGAAATACACCCAAGTGATGAGTTACAGTTGTCCCTTTACATTCGCGGCTTTGACTTTCACGGTTTTATGTATTCGCAGAAATTCCTTCCCCCCACTCTGCTCTCCCGAATGCAGCCTCTGAGCATTTAAGGAGGAAAACATCCTGCACACATACATACACAGGGAAGATCCCAGCAAGCAAGCAACACCCAGACCAGCCTCTGAAGGTCTGAGGCGAAAGAAAAGCACAGCCCCATGCTGGGAGCACGCAAGCAAAGTTCCCCCCTTGCCACTCCCCTCTCTGTGTCTTGACAAACCGAATTGCTTCTTTAAAACTCACATTTCGCCCCATATCTCCTCATGGCCCAATATGAAATACATAGGATAGACAGTACAATGGCTCTATACACACTGATTTTTGTGCTTTGCCTCAAGTGTTTATTGCTCCAGACTCTTTTGTGAAGTCTTCCAAATGCACTATATGCCTTTGCTAATCTGTGATCAATCTCTTTGTCAATCTTGGCATCTGAGGAGATGATGCTTCCCAGATAGGTGAACTGCTGAACAGACTTGAGCACAGCTTTGCCGACGGCAACGTGGGGATGGTGGTGTTCATCCTGTGGTGCAGGCTGGTAAAGAACTTCTGTTTTCTTCAGGTTGGCTTCCAGCCCAAACAGCTCTGCAGCTGTTGCAAAGCAGGATGTTAGGCGCTGCAGAGCTGCTTCTGTGTGGGCAACAAGGGCAGCATCATCAGCGAAGAGCAGCTCACGGACTAGATAGTTTAGAGTCTTAGTGTGAGCCCTCAGACGGCTTAAGTTAAACAAGCTACCATCAGTACGGTAACGTATATAGATGCCGTCATCTTCTTCAAGTTCTGCCATAGCCCTTTGGAGCATCATGCTAAAGAAGATTGTAAATAAAGTTGATGCAAGAACACAACCTTGCTTCACTCTATTAGTTATTAGAAAGGGCTCAGAAAGAGCATCGCCATATCTGACTTGACCACGCTGGCCCTCAATTCTAAATATACACTGGACTGACTATGTGACAAATGTTGCTGTCCTTGAGCAAGCAGGGATCACCAGCATTGAGGCCATGATATTGAGAACGCAGCTGCGTAGGGCAGGGCACGTTTCCAGGATGGAGGACCATCGCCTCCCAAAAATACTACTCTACGGTGAATTCGCCACGGGTCAGCGTAAGAGGGGCGCTCCAAAAAAGCGATACAAAGACTCCCTGAAACAACATCTCAGGCTCGGCCAAATTGATCACCAACAGTGGTCCGCCCTGGCCTCACATCGGGAGGCATGGAGACACACAATCCACAATGCTGCAGCCTTATTTGAGAACTCACACCAAACAAGTCTTAAAGAGAAATGACAACGCAGAAAGAATCACAACCCAAAAACATCACCCAAGGAGCCCTTCTGCTGTGCTTTCTGCAACCGGACTTGTTTATCTCAGATTGGCCTTTTTAGTCATCAGCGCATTTGCAGAAAGTGCGGGATGAGTCCTTCCTGAATCTTTGTTTGCGAAGAAAATCCAGCCATGTAAACTGCAATGAGCCCCTATTCTGAGGGGAAAAGAAATGGCTGAGATCTTATATCAGGGTTGCAAAGCAACATATCTTTACATGCAGAGTTCCATGTTGATTGTCTTACTCATCCTCTATTGCATAATCGGATGAACTATGGAATGTGCAATAGAACATGCAAAAGAATGCACAACAGAATGTGCAACTGAGTGCAGAACTAAACCTGAATCCTCATGTGCAATGATACCACATGCACAATTTTATTTCTCCTACCTTGAATTGTATGTGGATGTTCTGCCTCAGATGAAAATGTCCAACCGTTTCCTTAGGGAACTTACATCTGTGTAAGACACCAATAGGATTTCAGTCATAGTAAATAATAAACCTGATGAACTCAGAGGGGCTCAAATTCAAATCATCCCTGCCATCACATCCTACCTAGAGAAGGATGGATGAGGACGGGGAACGGGGAGAGGAGTGCCAACCAATAGGCCCCAATAGAAGGCTGACAGTCCTGTCATGACACTGGTAGGAGTAGAACCTGGTCCTTCCCAGTAGTGCCTTCAGATCAGGAAAGAGGATACAGCAGTGTTTTACCCTGTGGAATGTCACAAACTAAAGCACCAGAAACTGAGTAAGGGAACATCTTGGTCCGCTTTAAATGGAAGACACTGAGGGCACTTCTACACCAACATGAAAATCTGGCTTACCTTTGGGTTTCCTTGATCCTCAATGCCCCCAGGCTTGTCTACATGATCACTGTACACACCAAGGGAAGTTTGGAAACACTGTCCACACACAGTTCTCCCTTTCAAACTCAACCCATTCAGATAAATTGCAGTATGCATGGCACATGACTGTGGCCCCTCCAGGTTTTTCCCCTCCTCCCACACATGTGATTGTATTTGTGTTGAACTCACAATAGCAAGTGTCTGAGGAGCAAAAGGGGAGGGGTGCAGGAACAACAAAATAAGGGGTGCAGTCCTAGTCTGTCACCAATTGTCCACACTATATGAAAGAGAAGTAAATAGCCAGTCCAGAGGTCAATTACCAATTGTCCATACCAGGTGCCAGGGAAGTCAATAGCCACTCCAGAGACCAATGGAGTCAGGTCCAAGGTCCAGGTACTTGGTCAGCAAAGGGTTACTGCAACAGTCCAGAAGTCAGTCCAAAGTCAAGGCAAAACAGGAGGAATGCAAACAGGTTAATGTTAAGCAGCTGTCAGCACTGAGGCTGGAAGGAAAGCTGCTGGGAGATTTATAGCCAAATTTTTCAAGGCCAGGTGGGCCTCATTAGAGTAATCAGGTCAGTGTTAAGTATTTAAATGATGCTGGGCATGCTATTTCTCTCTCCTGCATTCAGAGAAGGAGGGAGGCATTTCATCTGAATCATTCATCACTGGCTGGAAGACTGTTCTTTAGGGTGAGATAGGCTTTCTCTATCTGCTTTGGCTAACCTCTCAGAGGGGGCCAAGGCAGTGTCTTCAAGCTGAACCATGCTTTATCTGCTTAACCTACACTCTCTGCTTCCTCCCCCTCATCCTCTGAGTCCTCGGCAAGGGGGTTCATGACAGTATTATGTCTCTCCCCACAGCTCAGAGGTACTTCAGACATCCTATTAAGTGGAGAGATGTGCAGCTAATAACCATGTAGGTAGGCTGGTATCTGCTTCCCCAAACAACTGCTGCATATGCAAAATAAATGGCAATGTCTAAAAAGTGAAATTGAAACAGGGGAAGAGATTGCCTGACCCAGGGAGCCTACTCCAAAACCCCTCACCCTACTAGCTCCACATTGCCACAGTCCATACAGACATGCAAATATCTAGATTTTCCACTCAAATACAGAACAAACCCCTACTTTTTTGGTGTGGATTAAAAGGTGCTAAAAGACCCAGAATCAGGCTGTACATCATCCGGACAGCTCACAGGTAGAACAAGGTGAGGTAGTTTTATTTGGCTTGTGTAGACAAGCCCTGAGCTGATGAAGCCAGTTGGGCTGATTTACTGCTGTTCATAAAATAGTTCAGCCCATTCCATTGTTGCAGACAAATAGCTCCATCATTTCCTTGTGACCATGTGTGACATATCTGGTGCTGTAGATCACTGACTTTCGGCATGACCTTGGACTAATCTTTCTGGCAAATCCCTTCTTGGCTTTGGATTCTGCTCAGGATCACTTTTCCCATTTTGACCTCAGACTGCCTGGAATGCCCTTCTGCTTCCATTAAAACCCATGTGTCCCCTGAGACTGGCCTGATTTTGCCCCTGTCTGTTCCTCTGGACTTTGGATACTCTTACTGGGTACTTTCCAGCCTTAAACAGGACACCTACTCAGCATGGCCATTGTATATATTATTCCAAATGCATCTGTACCATAGGGTTTTATAAAAACATTAAGGAGCCTCTGTGTAGAGTAATAATGACACTGTGAAACTGTAATGTTTTACCCCCTCCCCACCCACCCACCCACACCAGAATCCTGCATATCTCAAAGAGGAGACCCTCTGCAGAAACTGAGTTTTGTGCACATGAAGTCAGTGTGCTTCTTTATTCCCAAGGTCATCTGCATTAAACCTCTGTGAACTATTTGTCCCACTCCTGATGCAGACAGCACAGAATTTTAGCCCAGAAAAATAAAATTTCTTGCTTCCCCAGCTATGCAGGCTTTTTTAATGGAAATGTCATTGTTGCCTTAATTATTGGTACCGGAGCAGAATGAGAGATTAGAGTACCTATAATATCAAACAAAGGGGGAAAACACATATTGCAATACAATTCAAGGATTAGTTTATTTACAAAATAAATGGGATTGTTTCTCTCATTATTTATTTAGTTTGTGTAGCATCCATTCCAGTAATAGTCAGAAATGGTGAGGACAAAAACAAAGACCAGAATCCTTTTTTGTGTCTTACGCATCCTAAATTCTCCTATGGAAGTGATGGGGCATTTTTGTGAAATGGCTGCATTCAGATTTGCACATGCACTGCTGTTGCACATGGGCATTCACTGTGCATGGATGTGCTTGGGCATTGCACACAGATGCACATTGAACATGGATACATATGTTCATTTGGTTGTGCATTCAGCAGAACATTTGTAGACTTAGTTCAGCTGCACAGGTTTGCCATTCCACACAAGGTGGGTTGTACCCCCTTTACACAAAATTATTGATTGGGGGGAGCACTCATTACAGTCCCCCCTCCAAAATCAACATTTTTCTTTATCCTAAATCCCTCTAGGGAGCATGAGTGGCATTTTTACTACATTTTCAGCCTACGTACACCATTTGAGGCCAAGGAGAGGCTTTTTTTAACAATAGGAAATGAACAGAAGACAAGATTGGGCATGTTCAGAGTGGTATGACCGTAAAAGACATTTCTTGTTCACTTCCTGTTTTTAAAAAGGGCCCTCTTGGAACTAAAATGGCCCAGTGTACCACCAAAAAAATGGAGAAAATGCCCCTCAGCACTTATTAAAGGGCATTTGGGACCTTCTTTTTTACTCCTGGAGGCTACAAAAATGGCGTAAGGTAGACACACGCACCCCATGGGCTGCACTTAGCCAACAATATTTTCTGATCCTGTTGGCAGAGGCTTTCAGTAGCTTGTCAAACTACTTGGGCAGTGTTTTGTACATAAGATTCTCTTACCACTAGGCTGGGAACTGAACTTGGAATGTTATGGATGCAAAGCAGTTGCTCTACCTCTGAGCTATGGCTTCTTTACCAAAAGGAAGGAACTTAAGTTGCATTTTTTCTACCTCTTCTGTCTGTAGTAGCTTGGAGATTCTAATTTAATTTCAATTTAAGGGTTAATTTTATTGTAATCTATGCAATATATATGTATGGACAATATATCTCCTTATCTTACACAACAGGACTTGCCGTAACATTATGTATCACCCTATCCTCCATCCTTTTAACATTTGGGGAAACAATTAATCAGCTGTTTGAACAAATAAGATGCAGCAAGTGTAGAAGGTTGCATATATCATCTACAAACTAGGTGCCAGAAGAAGCATTGCTAATTTAATTAGCACTGGGATCAAGGAACTTATTTTGAAGTTAAATGGAGATTAATTGTCAGGCTTTCTTCATATGCAGCCAATATTTATTTTAATCTGCTGAATATGCTATTGTCCTGCAAGTACAGGTCACCCTCTGTATCTGCGGGGGATACATGACCAAACTTACTGTGAATACTTGAAACCGTAGTTAGTAGTGAACCCCATAGAACATGTTGATGGACCTAGGAAATTCCTAGACAGGCACCTCTCTAGGCAGCTACAGCATGACTGTACATGGTTACCTAAGAGTCACACTGGAGGACCTAGGAAATGCCTAGAGAGACCATATTTTTGGAGAATGGACAATGGTCCCGCACATATGGAAGGCAACCTATAATTTTTAATGAGTCATTATACAGATTCTGATCTAGTGATTTCTTACACAGGTTCAATACAGAAGTGGATGAGGTAAAACTTGTCCAGGTAATCTTGGTTTCCAAGTCCTACCACTTTTTCTTTTAACCACAGCCATTTAGCACCACACATACCCATCTTTGATCACAATTTCTTCATTAAAGAAAGGAACAAACACCCACCCGTTGTTTGTTTCCACACACAACCATAATTGAAAATAAAGAGAAAGAGATCAGGGTCATTTTTGTGGTCAGATCTGCTCCTACCTCTGCTCAAACGTGGGGACCTTAATAGTTCCAAATGAAGGAGCTGAGTTCTAGCAAAGAAATAATTCATCCTTTGAAATTTTTAATAGATTTAATAGATTCGTAGATTGAATATTTAATAGATTAAATAGATTAATTTAATAGACTTGTAGCACTCCAGAGTGCCACGAAACATGATGCCAGTATTCTCTGGGCCTTTTCACATGACAAAATTATAGTGCTATATTTCACTTGTGAAATATGTGTGGCAACTTCACATGAAGTCTTATGATTCGCAGTTTAGGGTGGGTACATAAATCCAGCATGGTGTAGTAAGTAGAGTGGTGACCTACAGCTCTGGAGACCAGGATTCAAATCCCTGCTCAGCCATGAAAATCCACTGGGTGACCAAGTTACACACTGTCAGCCCTCAGAAAACCATGTGATAGGTTCACCTTAAGATCTCCATATGTCAGAAATGACTTGAAGACACACAACAACAACCTTAGAAGATAACTAAACTGTAGCTGTCATACGTTGGACATATCATGAGATGACACGAGCCATTGGAAAATATTATAATGTCTGGTAAACTGGAAGGCAGCAGGAAAAGATGGAGACCAACTACTGGTGGGTTTATCCAGTCAAGGAGACCACAGCTGCCTTGAATTTGCTAACATGACCATGTAAGCTGATGACCAAGGATTTTGGAGGTCTCTCATTGACAACAGATAACAGCAACTTAGAATTCTCAGCCAGAGAGCTTTCGTGTCTCCCTAAGCTACAAACCCCAGGATACCATAAGATGTTGCCATGGCACTTACAGCAGAATCATAGTGCTATAATTCTGGGTTGTGAAAGGGCCTGTTGTCTCTCTACATGACTGTTCCTTCTTTTTAAGACTGTGAGGGTGATTACATAGAGCAACAGCCACTGGGCTTTAACTTTTATTCAAGCAAAGGGTTTACAAAACTTCTTTTAGTCTGTGGTTTCTTCCCTTCCAGGGATACTGTACATCAGAGGTGAGAACTGTGGCACCCATGGGTTGCATGGGACGCTTTAGAGAACCTATGCAGTTCTTGGGACCTTCTGTGTGCCTAGCGCCAGACCCCCATTGTTTTTAAAAAAATCAGCCAATCATCCAAATGGCATGGTTTCCCACCCGAATGCAACCCTAAATATCTATCTATCTATCTATCTATCTATCTATCTATCTATCTTTATTTATAGCCCGCTCTTCAGCCACAAGGCTATCAGAGTGGCTTACAAACTGTTTTAAGCAATAGCAATTTACACATCTACACTGCATTAAGCAATTTCCAATGTATGTTAGCTAATTGCCCCCACAAGCCGGGTACTCATTTTACTGACCTACGAAAGGATGGAAGGCTGAGTGAACCTTGAGCCCTCTGGAATCAAACTTGCAACGTGGTGACTTGCAGTCCTGGCATTTAACCACTGCACCACCAGGCCTCCATACTGATCTATTGAACTATCAGATTTACTGTATATAATGCCTTTCTCCCAAGATGGGATTCCACTCAGTCCCTTCCAAGAGTAAGTGGAAGTGGCCAGAACATTACATCTGGCTGGAGAAATTGGAGTGCAGTCTGTATAGGTCAGAAGGTGTTGAAAATGGAACTCCAGTACTGCAAGTCACCACATTGCAAGTTCAATTCCAGCGGGCTCCAAGGTTCACTCAGCCTTCCATCCTTTTGTAGGTTGGTAAAATGAGTACCCGGCTTGTGGGGGCAATTAGCTAACACACATTGGAAGGTGCTTCTTGCAGTGTAGATGTGTAAATTGCTATTGCTTAAAACAATTTGTAAGCTGCTCTGATAGCCTTGTGGCTGAAGAGTGGGGTATGTATATATATATATATATATATATATATATATATATATACACTAATAGAACTATTGTGGATAAAGTGATGTCAAACTACTGTATTTCTGCAGTGTAGACAGGTCCCTAGGACTTTTTGGAGTTTAAAAAATTTGGCAAAGGGTTGGATGCAGGCTTAGGTGCATGTGACTGGGTTGGTGGAAGTAGATCCTTAGCCCTTCATCCCACAGCGGAGTCCTCAGCCCCCTGAAATTCTACACAAAAGGTCAAAAGATGAGCTGTGAAGTGTTTGGATGTAGTAGTCCTTACTACACATGCACACCCCAAATCAAACAGGCCTAGCTTCCATGAATGGAGCCATTTTTCTAGCAAAGGGCGGATTCTGGGCCCAACCCACTGACTAAAAAGCATGCTGCACGTTGTTGTTGCCTTCAAGTTGTTTCTGACTTATTGAGACCCTAAGGTAAGCCAACACAGCGTAGTGGTTTGAGTGTTGGACTATGACTCTAGAAACTGGGTTTTGAATCCTCACTCAGCCATGAAAACCCACTGGGTGACCTTGGGCAAGTCACACGCTCTCAGCCTCAGAAAACCTTGTGATAGGTTCACTTTAGGGTTGCCACAAATCAGAAGTAACTTGAAGGCACACAACAACAACAACAACAACAACAATGGCAAACCTATCACAAGGTTTTCTTGCCAAGATTTGTTCAGAGGGGATTTGCCTTTGCCTTTCTCTGAGGCTGAGAGAGTGTGACTTGCCCAAGGTCACCCAGTGGGTTTCCACAGCCAAGCATGGATTTGAACAGTGGCTTCCAGAGTCCTAGGAAATTATCAGACAGGAACATTTCTGTTCCGCTACCAATCATCATCATCATCATCATCATCCATGTCCTGGCACAATAACCAAAATTTTCAGACCAACCTTGAGTAGTGTCGACAGGCAGCCCAGACATGAATGGAGCTCTAACAGAGCTCTGTTTACTTCCTGGTTTGAAATCTTGCTGATTCTTGCAAGAAGATATGAGCATGGCAAATTTAAAAAACAAAACAAAAGAAGTACACACAAGCAGAGAAACACACTTTACACAATACAAGTAACCTGGAGAGGTTCATAAGAAGAGTGTAGCTTACTTGGTTTTCATGATCTCACACCCAGAAGTGTTCTGACAGGACTGCTCATGTATGCTGTATTCATGGGGGACAATGGGACAAGGTTTCAGACACCAGCAATGCCAGCACCAAAATGGAACGGGGGAATATATTGACAGCTGTGCCTATAAATGAAAAGAAACACCATATTGATGGCAGCGGAACACAAAAGGTGGATGTCATCTGATATTGGCGGACTTTTGCATTCCTTTGGCATCGTTATCGCTCCACATTTGCTTCTGATAATCTCCCTAGTCCAACACTCAACCCACTACACCACGCTGGCTCTAGAAATTATGTTGTGCATACTGTGTTGCCTTGAATGGATGGAGTCCGTAGACATTTGCACTCTCTCTCTCTCTCTCTCTCTCTGTTTCTTGCTCTTGCTCTTTCTCTCTCTGTGTGTATTTGTCTATGTGATGTTTAGGGAAATAGGGTTCAGTTGAGAGCCCTAATTATCTTTGTTTAAACTACATTTTACCTTTGCACAGAGGAATGTTTGTATTGAAGAGCATCTCTCCTTTTCAGCTTTTAAAAATACCAAATGATCAGGGTTTCCAGATGTAAGATGAAGAAATTCAGATCTGCACAGGTCAGCGTTTCAGCTGTTTCCCACAATACCCAGGCAGATGATAATTACCAGGTGGCTCCTTTGCTTTGTTAGCACACTTGCTTTACACTGAATGGTATGACCTTCTGTGACTTTCCCAAACATGCTTTCAGCATTTCCCATATTTACAAACTGGCTTTTGCTGCAGCCGAAAGATCATTGAGATTGAGGGAACCATTCTGCTGTCCATTATGGCTGACAGCAGAGACCTCTTTTTACTGACATGCTCAAGGAGGACTTCACTCAGAAAGCATAAAAAGGAGCTAGTTTGTGAAGGAGTAGAGTTGTTTACTGATTTTTAAAATTCAGTGAAAATGTCCCATGCTTCCCAGAATACTGGCTGGTTGCTTTATAAATCCAGGTAGTTTCAGAAAGATTGGTCAAGATCCCACATGGGGGTTGTGCAAAGTAAACCTCCACATGCAGTGTTATGTATTATTTGAGCTATGCTACCCTTGTGCAGAATGGCAGTATTGCACAACAGGACAGAGGCAGTGAATATGCAATGGAACACACAACAAAATGCATCTTAGCCTCCCTGCACAATGGTGCCATGTATACAACTCTGCTTCTGCAACTTTGAACTGAACGCAGATCCCGCCCCCACCCCACCCCCCAAAAAGTCCATCCACTTCTGGAAGTGAACTTACAAGATTCTAGCCTTTAAAACAAATGAAGCTGAATTTACTTACATTATCCCCCCCTCCACATCAGTTGAACATAAATCATTTTAGTACAGTCAGTCCTCCATAACCATGGATTCTTTATCCATGGATTCAACCAACCACAGCTTCAAAATATTCTTTTTTAAAAATCATAAAGCAAATACTGCTCTTCACCATTTTATATAAGGGAACACACCATTTTACTATGCCATTGTATATAATGAAACTTGAGCATCCATGGATTTTGGTATCCACGAGGGGTCCTGAAACCAAACCCCAGTGGATACCAAGGGCCCACTATATTCCAACTTGTACATGTGCATACATGAGCTCTCTTTCATGCACATACAAACACACTCAATTTATCACATTCTCTCCCAACAGAGACAAAAGCATTGTGGTTCCCAGTGATGGCCAGCATCCTTTGGGTCATGTATACACTTGCATAGGGTTATGCTAGCTTAAGTACTTTTGTCACAAGGAGGTACCCAGTAGCTTCTTGCACCAAATTTTTCCCCAGACTGTGCAATGACCCCCAGATAGCATCGGGATGTAGTTCCATTCCACTAATTCTGATGCTCACTGATTGGCTGAGGTGTGTGGATCAGGACAGCTCTCTCATGCTATCATCCATCTGGCAGCCATCATCCTCCCTTACCTCCCGTAAAAGTATACTGGGGTAAATTTAGACTCTGCCAGCACCAAATAGGACCTCAGCAGAGGAGAGAGAATAGTCACTTCAAAATAATTGATGGTGATGATGATGATGATGATGATGATGATGCAATCAACAACAAGAACAACCCCCAAGCTGGCAGATTTATCAGGTACAACTACTTCCATACAGATGGAGATGCTGAAGACTATTTACTAGAGCAAATGGAGACAGGGCACTATGTCAGGGGGAGCATATCTGTCATCATATTTTCCCAGTCTGAATTAATTTGATGTTCTGCAGTCTGGAAACCAACAGATGTGTGAGTTTCTGTCTCTAAATAGATAGTGTCTCGGGTCATATTGAAACCCCGAGAGTGCCAGAAATAGATTCCAGCCTTTCCCTTCCCTCAAGTCAAAGTAAAGAAGAGCAACTTCTTGTTTTCAAATCAACAACAATGAAAACTTTTTCTTCTTTCTGGCTGGCTTTTTCTTCCACAGTGGTGATGAGACAGCATCCTACACCACACGTGAAGGCGCCAAGTTAGCTTAAGGATTGAGGGCAAGCTGCTCAGCTCTCTCCACTCCTCTGTCACCCAGCTGTTGCTTTTCTACATCTGTCACATCTGAGACAACCAGAGCTGTTTGGAAGTGGAATACACTGCCTGGGAGTGTGGTGGAGTCTTCTTCTTTGGAGGTTTTTAGGAAGAGGCTGGATGGCCATCTGTCAGGAAGGATTTGATTGTGTGTTCCTGCATGGCAGGGGTTTGGACTGGATGGCCCGTGTGGTCTCTTTCAACTCTATGATTCTATGAGCCTAGATTTCCTTCTACTGCATGGCAGACTTAGGACTTTATCAGATGAGGCTGTAATCACAGAATTATAGTGCGACAGTACCGCAAATGGGTCACCGTTATTGCACAACATTGTGCTCCCATGGTTAATGTGTGCTCCACCCATTAATTGCTCATCACTTTTCATTGACAGGAAAATCTGTGAATAGCCCTCAATATCACTCTTTTCACTATATTGATGTGTGTGTGAGGACTTTTTCAGATGCGAAGAAAGTAACGCAAGCAGCCTCGTCAGCTTGCAAGGCTGCTGCACTGCAGAGCATCCCTTTCGTATGACACTCGCCTCTGCCGGTACTGTTGCGGTACCGCGGGGAGAGTTGAGAGTCATATTTCGTCGTTTTTTACTCACAATCAACTTTTGTGAGTAAAAAACAACGAAATATGATGCTCAACTCTCCGCGCGGTTCCGCAACAGTACCGGCAGAGGCGAATGTCATACGAAAGGGATGCTCTGCAGTGCAGCAGCCTTGCAAGCTGACGAGGCTGCTTGCATTATTTTTCAGCGTCCAAAAAAGTCCTGAAATTACATCCCACTGTAATCACACAATTACAGTGTGAATGGGCAGTCTTCCCTCCCTTTCCCAATGAGAACATAGGATGCACAGGACACTCTTTTAATGAACTGTCTCCTTTTCTTGGTATGTTTTTATGTTTGTTTAAGTGTTATTAATTTCTTTTGTTATTTATGTGTTTCTGGTGTGTTTAAAGAAAGTCGTGTCTTCTCATGAGAGCAGCTGAAATCTCACCCATACAAAATCACGGAAGTAAAATCCCATTCTTAAACTGCTAGTGGTGGTTATGCAATGATTCTATGGTGGTAGAATTGTGCAATTACAGTGTACTATTGCACAATTACTATGTGCTATAATTACTGTAATTATGCCATGATGTTTTGGCTTTCCTCAATAGTAGAATTACAGCATTTTTAGATGCTAGTCTGATGAAGTCCTTAGCCTTTTGTTGGCCTGTACATGTCCATAATCATGAAAAGACAGGCTGAGATCTTACATTGTCATTGTCAGTTTAGTTTATATACCCTGGGACTGGGCTAAATAAATGAAACAAGGGGCTTGTCTACAATGGTGAAATACCTCAGTTTTTCCCCTTTCCAGAGCCCTGCAGTCTGAACGACGCAGGTCATTTACCCTGATCTGCCCCTGGGCAGTCCAAACAACCCCCAGAGCAGATGCAGAGCTGGAAAGGGCGGAAACCCAGATAGGACCCTTTACATGATTATACCCGCTTACTCCATTTCTGCTGGATCAGGCCCCGTATGTCCACAAAGTCCATCCAGCATGCTATTCCTCCCTGCTGCTGCCAGCTCCCTGGCTCCTCCAGAAGCCGGATGGGGTCCTGAAGCATGCGACCAAGGCTGATCACACACAGGGGGCCTGCAGTCACATATTGCAGGACCCCTGCCTGGCTCTGCATTAGCAAGAAAATGGTAGTGGCAACAGCGGTTTCAGTGATGATCTGGCATCCTGTTTGGACTCTAGCCCAACTTCTGCAGGTAACAGGGAGGGGGGAGAGGCCACCTCTGCAGCTAGGATACACCAGTGGGGAACCGGTGTATCCTGGCTAGTGTAGATAAGCCCAAGGAAAGTATTCGACAGAGATCTAGAAATTACACACAGAAACAAGGTAGTGTCAGACTGCATCTGCACTGCAGAAGTAATCCAGTATGACACTGCTTTAACTGTCATGGCTCAATGCTAAGCAATCCTGGGATTTGTAGTTTGTTGTAGTACCAGAGCTCTCTGACAGAGAAGACTAAATATCTTACAAAACTACAGATCCCAGAATTCCATAGCATTGAGCCATGAGAGCTAACGTGGTGTCAAACTGGATTATTTCTGCAGTGCAGATGAAGCCTCAGACTCCAGAGAGAAAAGAAGATGGAGCTATATGTATTGCAAATGGACATGAATGACTTTTTTGCGGGGTGGGGAGGCAGGGTGTAAATTAACTAAATTAAATAGAGTTAAATTGAATAAGCTGAAAGGAATTGCTTTATTAGTAGGTCTTGGCTGAAGTAGGGAAATCATCTGGACAAGGTTTGGATGGGTACATTTTACCATATTATTTAGAGTTTATATTGGCTCTTTTTCTGTGAACTTCTCAAAACATTTTAAAATCTCCCATCCCTCCCCCACTAGTGTCATTATAATCAGTGGTTACTAAACTCAGTAAAAAATAAAATTTATGATTGATTGAACTTTGATGTGAATCCGGGACCCCTCCTTCCCCCACTCCACCTCACAAATTGACTCATGACTCTAAGCAGTACATGGAGATGATTTGTATAGTAAATATTTCTATAGGAAACAACTGTGTCATAGGGCTCATCTACACAGGCCAGAATATGCTGGCTCTCCATGGGCTGTCCAAACAATGTTTGGGCAACCAGCCAAAGGCTGATTACTACACAGCTGATAGCAGAGGCACAGCACAGTCAGGCTACTTATAGGCAAAGGAATCAAGACAGTGTGAAGCCAGACACCTACTTTACTAGCAAGCAAAACACAAGTCCACAAGCACAGTCCAATATATAAGGTCCAGGTCCAGCAAACCAAGTTCAAGGTAGTCCAGTAGAACCTGGATCAGGCAAACAGAGTCTAGAGTAAACAAACATAGTCCAGGTCAAACACAGCGAGCAGGAACATGACAAGTACTCAGGTAGGTCAGATAATATCTGACAACCCCTGGAGGGCAGCGCTGCATATTTATAGAACAGCAGCCAATGCAGCTGCTGCTTAACTAATTGCTACTTCCTATAAATATGCTGAGACTGCCCCAAGCCCTCCTTTTGTTGTCTCCATGCTGTGAAGGTGGGTATAGGTAAGTTGTCCACTGTATCTGAAGGGGAAGGATCCTCTGCCAGAGTTGGTACTGCACTATCGTCTGTGTCTGAGGCCTGTGGCTATGGAATATTCTCCTCTGGTTAAGCAGGTACTGGCATGTCCACTGCTTCTGTCCCTGAGTCCAGGCCCATTTTCAAGTTCTGGAAGCAGGGCATGACACTGGTGTATTCTGCCCACAGGTCTGGCCCATTCCTCCCCCATTACCGGGATGAACAAGGTCAGACTCCAGACCAGGTCAGAGCCCATCCTTGCAGCCACCACCATCTGCATTGTAGTCTCTAACATCAGGAAGCAGGCCTGTCGCACATGAGCAAGGCCCCCTGCATGTGACCAGACTTGGTCATATGCTGCAGGCCCCCTTCCTGGCTATGGAAGAATGAGGCAGAAGGCCGTTGCCACAATGGGCCAATGGATTGGAACAGGCTCCTGTAGTCATGCCGGACCCAATCAGTTTTTTTTCCTGGCTGGAACGGATTTTACTGAGTATTTTTAAAGAATGCTGTAACCGGCACTGCCCCATCTTTCCCCTGTCTTAGTCCCGTCTTTTCCCCGAGGTTCGTGAAGAATGCCTGGGGGGAAAATGGGGCAAAGGCCATGCATTGTCAGGACTCCAAGACAGGGAAAAGATGGGGTAAATTGCCTGTGTAGACAAGCCCATAGTAGATAAAAGGGTGTTTTGGTGGAGCCAACCAGGAAAATATAAAAGTGCTCTTTTTTCCATTTGGCATTTGGTTACTGTTGTCTCAAATATTTGGCTTTGGACTCAAACTTTGTATTTTTCAAAGGACCAAAGGCCAGGATCTAATTGTAGTCCCAACTAGAATAGACCCGTTGAATTAAAGGTGTTACCTAAATTACTGGGGGCCCGTGAAGAACCCACTCATGTCCAGATATTAATATGGGGAATTTTAATTAGCTCGCTATGGCAGTGAGAGGCCGGGTAAGTACGAGATCTTTTGACCTAAGTATACCAGTCCTAACTGATGAGTCTCAGAGCCAGGAAATAAAATAAAATAAAATGGTTTTTATTGAAAAATCATCTTGGAAGCATTCATGTCAACACTCAGGCTTCAAGCAATCACACAAGGGCAGCAAAGAATAGGAAGAAGTATTGGGATAGAGGAACAGAGTTCAGGATGATGGGCTATACTATATCTGTCCAAAGAGCAGAGAGTGACAGCCTCTGGGAAACTGAGCACACTTTAGATGTATTTTGGAGTGATATTTATATTTGATATTCCCCCTGAAGGAGTGTTATGAATAGAATACAATGTTTGCTGGAGTTACCCATAGTTAGACAATGGAAGCTCCAGTTGTGCTAACAATTGCTAATGGCTGAAACATTAAGACTGATGGGTGTCAGGGAACCTTCTATTGTTCTAGGAGAGATGTGAGAGAAAACCAGTTTTTCAAGGCAAAACGTGTCCAACCACTTTGATTGAATTGGTGAATCACTCACTTCCATGTATGTCCAAGAGAATTAGTCCATTTCCCACCCTAGCTACCAGTCCAAGGGTGTGTGTGTGTGTGTGTGCATAATTACTACCCAGACATGTCTTTTAGGAATTTGGGATGACCTCTTCCTTAGGTTTTCTGAGCACACCTTGAGTCCTTGCATTTGAGAAACCTTGGTCTACTACCAGCCATGTGGAAGGCCAATAAATAAGCCAATTTATGAAATACAGTTGCCCCTCCATATTCGTGGCTTTCACTCTCGCGGGTTTGATTATTCAAAGTTTGCTCAGCAAGCACCCCATTTAAATCAGCTTCTCTCCCCCCCCCATGCAAGGGAGAGGAGCCGATTTAAACAGAGTGCTTGCTGAGCAAGCCAGGTGCGCAACTCCATTTGGGGTGGAGAGCCAAGCCCCAGAAGAGTGGGGAGTTGGCAGGAAAGGCACTTTTTAGCCCCCCCTCCTTCCCAAAGCCTCAATTGAGCTTTCCAAGCCTTGTCGTGACTTTGGGAGGGTGGGGGTGGCTGAAAAGCCTCTCCACCACGCTCCTTCCACCGCTCCAGACATTCCCGAAGTGGCTATGGGGCTCTCAATTCCCAGAGCCCCTTCAGGAAGGCTGGGGAGAGGCTGGCCAGCCTCCCACCTGCCCGGCACCTTCCCCGGTCTTCCTGAAGCAGCTCCAGGGTTTCAAAGCCCCAGAGCCCCCTCAGGAAGGCCGGGGAGAGGCCAGGCAGATTCCCTCCCTGCCTCTCTCCTACCGGCTTCCCTGGCCTTCCCGAGGCAGCTCCATGGCTTCAAAGCCCTGGAGCCCCCTTGGAAAGGTTGGGGAGGGGCCAGGCTGACTCCCTCCCTCCCACCCACCACCTTCCCTGGCCTTCCCGAGGGGGCTCCAGGGCTTTGAACCCCCGGAGCCCCCTCGGGAAGGCTGAGGAGAGGACAGGCAGACTCCCTCCCTCCCTCCCTCCCGCCACCTTCCCCAGCCTTCCAAGGCAGCTCCGAGGCTTCAAAGCCATGGAACCCCCTTGGGAAGGCCAGGGAGAGGCCAGGCAGACTCCCTTCCTCCCACTGCCTTCCCCAGCCTTCCCGAGGCAGCTCCGGGGAAGCACGGCAGGTGTCAGGGGGGGCAGCCAGGTGGGCGGAAAGCTTTTGAGCCACCCTGCGCTTCCCCAAGTGGCGATGGGACTCGAAAAGCCCCATCGCCACTTTGGAAGGGCAGGCGGAGGCCTTTTTTATTCACATTTTTTCACATTTGTGGGGGTCTTGAGACCCTAACCCCTGCGAATGTGGAGGGACGACTGTATAGCCAATTGATGAATTATTGGAAGGGTGGCGGTTATCAGGGCAGGTAGCAATGGGAAAGTGGTAAATCAACACATAAATTCCATGGATTCAATGGATCTACTGTAGTCACCAGCTGTTGCTGATTAGATTAAGGACATACCTTCCGATACTCACATTTAAGATTTCTAGCCATTGGTTTACCAATGGCGTTGCAGAGGGGTGGGATAGAAATACATTTTATTTTATTATTATTATTATTATTAGTTATTTTCTTGACTAACTCAACTCTGAGAATTCTGGATTGTTTGGGAAGTTTTAGCCTTTGTCACTGCCAGCTACTTGTTTCCTGTCTATCAGGTTCTTTTTGTTCAGGTAGATAGGACTGATGCTCAGTCATAGACTATAGGCCAGAAGGCAATTGATGATTACAGGAATTCCTACTTAATTAGAAATAGAAAATGTTTTAATTAATTTTATGAAAAAATAATTTCTTGAACATTGTTTTGGATTCATAAAAGATTAGGGAGTGAGGGTTTAACCAGTTTGCTGGATGCAATGTGATTATTTCACATTTGAGGGTGAAATCTACAGCAGTTTCGCTAAAATGTTGACATAGCTGTAACATTTATAACCTTGCTAGAACGTGAGGACACAGTGGGGACAACAAATGACCTACATGATCTTTGCAAGGCCCACTTTTGTTACCTCTCATATTTAGGGAAGTTTCTGGTTAAAAGGTTAATTGGGAAACATCTGATAATACAATAGTTTAGCATTAAATATGAACAGAGACTGAGGAAGGTCAAATGGGAAATCTCAAATTATTAAATGTGTAAGTGGATGTGTGGTTTATGATTTGAATAATTAATAGGCAACTGGGGATGCTGACAACACCCCTCTCCCTCGCCATGCAGAATGGGTTTGAATAAAAAACATTAATTTTTCCACAACATGGAAAATACTAAATTGCTCCTGAGTTTCTGAGCCCATTCCAAAGTGTGTCCCATGATGTCACTGAAAAGCCATTAGGACCTGTGATGTGACTTCCATTATACTGTAGAATATAATGTTGTAGTAGTATCTTCATTGCTAGAAGTCTTAGCAAATATAATTCCCAGGGCTTCTGAGGTGAGACCTCCACTTTTGCCACTTTTCTCTTTGACCACTGTGAAGTCAGTTTCTGTTGAGAGGAAAAGAAGATAGTGAAGGTAACAGTTTTTCACACTATCCATTTTCCATTGAATACTCCATTAATCTTTTGTGGCTCTGTTTTAGCTTCCTTGGCAGTCTGAGACCTATAGAGAGAAAACAAGGTATAGGGCTTTATAGTGGTGGCACTCACCCACCTCTTAATTTAAGATCTGCCAAGCACCGCCAGCTTCTGGTTTTAGGTTAATACCAAACTTAGGAGATGGCAGCAATATCTGATTACATTATTGATCTGGGTTGAAAGTGGGCATGTGTGAGCATTAATGTTGCCAGGTGAAATACAGGATGGGGCTTCTGTGCCTGTAATAGTTGTGTAGAAGAGGGAATTTTCTCTTTGGAACAATCATTAAAGTTACCGGAGCCCCCCCTGTATGTCACCCAGCTACCTTACTGAGAATTCAATTGATAAGATTTTCCTTTGGTTCTTTTCCAAGCTGTGAGGCCGTGTTCTGGAATAGTTTCTTTCTGATTTTTCACCTGCATCTGTGGCTGACATCTTCAGAGAATGGTTGGATAGGTTTGTGTGGAGTTTATATGCTGTGAACCCCTGTTGGGGAGAATATGTAAATTTGTGTAATTGAATGGTTGTTTCTGGATATAGAAATGCAAGGCTCGTTAGTATCTGTTTGGCTAATGGTTGGTTGATGTGCCATTATCTGCTGGGAATCCTCCTGTCCCTGGGTGGAGTTCTTTTGTAAGTGTTGAGTTTTGATTCTATTGTATTTCAAAACTGGGAGCCAGATTTTGTTTACTTTTAAGGTTTCTTCTTTCCTGTTGAAGTTGTCCAGGTGTTTGTAGATTTCAATGTCCAGCTTACATAGAGACCACTAAACTCAGTGTGCAAACACAAATCAAGGAACATGAGAGACACTGCAGACTGGGCCAGCCAGAAAAATCAGCAGTAGCAGAACATGTTATATTTATTTTTTATTTGTTTATTTAGTTATTTATACCCCGCTCTTCAGCCACAAGGCTATCAGAGCAGCTTACAAATTGTTTTAAGCAATAGCTATTTACACATATACACTGCATCCAACCTGGACACAAAATGCTATTTAAAAACACAGACATTTTGGATCAGGCCAATAACTATCATGTCAGAATGCACAGAGAAGCTCTTGAAATCCACAAAGACCTGGAAACCTTAAACGTAAATGGCAGCAAATTCAGAAGGAAGTCCAGATACACAGTCCTGAAAAAGAAGTAGATGTTGAGCAGATTCACAGAGCTACTATGTAAGATGTAATCTTACAGCAGCTGGTGTGAATTTGCTCCAGATTTTAGTCTGAACTTTAAAACAGTTATACAAGGTGCTGAATTGTTTGGGAGGTATGGTCAGCCTAGAATCTTGAACAGATTCAGTATCTCATGATCATGGGGGGCATCAGCCATCATTGTTCTGTGAAATCTTGTTCGAGATGTGGATGGGAGGTATGCATATCTGGAACTATGCATATATAGGGTGCAATCCTGTATGGATAAACATAGCATTATGGTTTCACATGTTGAGCTAGGATGAGCCATATACCATCCCCAGACTTACCATATAGTGTCTGAAACCCATCCCCCTCCAGCCAGTCAGTGCCTCGTGTGGACTGTTCAGGATCAGAGAAGCATCCAATTATGTTCCCATTATCAGACATAAAATGATTAAATCAGCACTGAGGTCCACTGGTGTCCTCTCAGAGCTGTTGTAATCATTTTGTGTCTGGCTATGGGGATATAACCAAACAATTCTCCAATCCTGCCTGCTCCTCAAAAGTGATAGAATGGCTTAGGGGGCAGGCTTCAGAGGCTGTATGACAAGTCTGGGGGTGGCCTTTGGTGTTGTGGAGGGAGGAAGGGAATATCAACCTCCATGGCACCCAAAAATGAGATACTCGTGTATGGGAAACTTATGCATGCATATGCCGCTAAAAGAACGACGCTCATTGAGTTCTGTATATACAGCATGTGTCTGCATGTATGGACAGGAAAGAAGCAAGATTATCATTTGTGTGCATGACAAACTTCCATGCCTGACTTCTATTTGTCTCTCCTAGCTTGGTTTTGAAATGTGTGATGCAGCTGACAAATTTCCCTTCCTGCCTTTTTATCATCACTCAAAGATGCAAAAGAAAGCTTTCTAATATTTTGTTTCTGAATGCTCTTTTCTTCCTTGCCCCACAAGGAAGCTGACATGTTTATATAGGACACTGCTAGGGTGGTTACTAATCCCATTATCAGTCCAGATGCCCTCTGTGCACACAAGCCTGCTTTCTAAAAGGAAAACTATGATAATTGAGATAATCCTTTTCCCCTAGAGCCGTTTCTAAGAAGTAATGATTAGTTCACTAGCTAAACCAGATGTACATCGCCCATAGCAATGTACAGAAAAGCAAAGGCGTTTTTAAAAAGTTGCCTTTTCAAAAATTTTGCAGTACACATCATATCTGGCCTCCTATCCTTTTGTATTCCTGTATTTGCTTCTCTGGGGCTGCCATCCTTCACTGTCTGAAAGTCTTTTGCTTCCTTAAATACCTCCACCAATATTCTGCATTGGCTACTTTGGCTGCATCTGCACTGAAAAAATAATCCAGTTTGACACCGCTTTAATGGCTGAGGCTCAATGCTTTAATGGCTGTGGCTCAAATTCTGGGATTTGTAGCTTGTTGTGGTACCAGAGAAAGCTAAATATCTCATGAAACTGCAAATCCCAGAATTCATAGCATTGAACCATGGCAGTTAAAGCAGTGTCAAACTAGATTGTTTCTGCAGCCTTTGTTACATATGCTAATTAAGTAAAATTCCCTGGCCTGACCCCTCCAGCCCGCCATAACAACTAGCAGCCAGATGGGTGTTCATGGAAGGGGATTGGAAATGTCATCCTCCTTGGACACCAATTGGCAGCTGAACAAACTTCTTTCACCTGATCTGGCTGTTTAGGTGGGCTGTGGGGGCATTTACATTGTCTTACAATAAAATTATGGAGAGTTACAGAATACAGAGCAGATATAGATCTATAATTCCAGGTGACAAATCCAGAATTGCAGTACTACTGAATGTTTACTTGTGGATTTCTACATTGTCATAGGGTTGGACTAGATGACCTTTGAGTTCTCTTTCAATCCCATAATTCTATGATTCTGTGACTTTATAATACCATTACAAAAAAAAAACCCCAAAAAACCCCACACCACTAACTGTTGATGCTAGGTGAGTAGCAAGTAGTGTCAACATACCTTTGGAACAGCTTGTATTGAGTGTGTTGGTAGGTATATGCCACCCATATTCAGAGTTGCAAAGCTGTTGTCTACCATTAATAAATACTGCATTTTCTTCAAACACTGTGACATTAGTTGTACCATGTCACAAGGAAAAGCTGGTTTAATTGAAGAGGGGATATAGGGACTCTGACCCCATTTTGTAATATCTTATGAATGAACTTCCTTGGATCAACATAAGTTGCCCTGCAGAGTATGCAATTAAAAATGCATAGAGAGAAATACTGGTTGTTGGTTTCTGATTCTCTCAAAAATTCCAACAAAAACTGGGTACTTCAGAATGTTAAGTCACCTAATTCATATTCTCGTGTGTGTGTGTGTGTGTGTTAATTGATTTTCCTTCGCAAATCTGCTTATTTAACAGCAGGTGACCTGCTCACCCTGGGGAAAGAAGAGAAGTAGGGAGAGTGGCAGAAAGTTAGCAAAGCATGGGTGAACTGCAGATTCTCCTATACCAGGCAATCATGAGAATTCTGTCGGATCAAGTCTAGAGTCCATATTATCATGCATTGTGTTTCAAAGAAAGGTCAGCTAGAAATTTCTGGAAAGCCCATAAGTATCATTCACAGTCCATAGGAGATTAGAGTGGAATGTCCTGATGAATTTCTGTTTAGCTGTTTCATACTGAAATCAGTCTTTGATGTTCCTTTCTTCAAGCATAGCCACCTTGAATGTTATGAGTGAGGAAGAAGATGGAGCAGCTGATTATAACTACTCATGGGATTTGACACACACTGTAATCCATGGATCTGTTACCCTAAGAGATGGGGGTCCATGGGAAACCCACCTGTGATGCCAGCATATGGTTTAACATGTGAGGGAATTATTAGCTCAAAATGGCTGCCTTGCGAGAGGAGGGTAACTTTGGGGCCTTTTCACCTGTGCATACCAGTACTAACTGCAGAGAACTCCAGGTTAAAATGAAATAAAATGTTTTTATTGGAAATAACACAAAAAGCATTCACAATGCAACACATGCTCACAAAAACCACACAAGGGTATCAAAGAGTTTAAGGCAGAAAGGTTGGATACAGGAATAGATTTGGGGAATAGGGTGACAGTTACCAGTCTTGAAGAGTAGTGAAGTACTCAGATGGAAGTCTGAGGGTGGCACTGGAAGTTCGGATGGAGGGCACACGAAGAAAGAGAGTGGCCAGGTTTGTCCATAGTGGCACACTTCGCTGTTGTCTAGGCTGGGATATTTATAACCTTAACCTTTATAACCTTTATTCATGCCTTAAAGGTGCATTTTGTCTACAGCAATGGCTAAATAATTCTCCCATGGGAGGAACAAAAGAGAGTTAGACACCATCAATTTTCTTAGATAGCTGGGAGACAGGAATTGATGGGTTTACAACAACCTCACATTAGCAGGACAAGAAAGGGTTCTGAGGGATATTTCTTGGGGATTTAAGTTGTGTAGGTCACTTGATTGTTTAGTTGGATGACTCATTGCTGAGGTGCCTAAGAAGGGATTAGTACATGCCTTCTTAATGGTTTTGTTTACTAGGAGCTTTCACATAATCCTAGGTTGGGCTGGTTTGCTAAAAATATTTCTAAGACACCTTCCCAGGTTCTTGTGACCTCCATCTGACCTCTTTTTGGATCACGCTGGTCTACTAGACCCCTTTGAAGTGTCCAATATTTCCAATTATGAGATATTACAAGGAGGGGGTAGCAGGGCATAATAACAGACAGGGCCGGTTTAAGGAATTTTGGGGCCCCCTGCAGTGCTTTATTTTGGGGCCCCCATATGTTTATCTCAGGTCAATGTAACCTAACCTATTCACCGTACAGGATGTTCAGATCACAGTAGGGCCCCCGTATCCATGGATTCATTATCCATGGGACACAGAACAGCACACCTACCCTAGAGTCTTCCTAGTAAATGTGTCCTCCCTAGTGGTTTTCTAGGCCCTCCAAGGCAACTCTATGGTATTTTAAACCAGAAGTACCATTTTTTTCAATGGTGTTCACTATTATTCATGGTTTTCAGAATCCACCCCCCCGAACCAATCCCCAGTGGATAAGAGGGGCCTACTGTATTACATAATTTGACACCAATAATTTAGTTTAAAAACTATATTATAGGCACTAACATAATATTTTTAGTTTATTAGCAATTAATGTAATGATGCAGATTTCCTCAAAGAAAAGAAAGAGTGGACTACAAGCTAAACATGAGTTAGCAGTGTGATGCAGCAGCAAAAAATGCCAATGCAATTCTAGGCTGCATTAATAGTGTCTAGATCAAGGGAAGTAATAGTATCACTCCATTCTGCTTTGGTCAGACCTCACCTGGAATATTGTTTCCAGTTCTGGGCACAACAATTCAAGAAAGATACCGAGAAGGATGTTGGGAGGTCTGGAAGCCATTATGCCCTATGAGGAACGGCTTAGGGAGCTGGGCATGTTTAGCCCAGAGAAGAGAAAGTTAGGAGGGGACATGATAGCCATGTTTAAATATTTGAAGGGGTGTCATACTGAGGAAGGAGCAAGCTTGTTTTCTGCTGCTCCAGAGACTAGGACACGGAGCAATGGACTCAAACTATAGGAAAAGAGATTCTACCTAAACATTAGGAAGAAGTTCCTGACAGTAAGAGCTGTAAGGCAGTGGAATACTCTGCTGCCTGGGAGTGTGGTGCACTCACCTTCTTTGGAGGTTTTTAAGGAGAGGTTGGATGGGCATTTGTCAGGAATGCTTGGATTGTGTGTTCCTGCAGGGCAGAAGCCAATCGGATGGGATGGCTGTTGGGGTCCCTTCCAGCCCTATGATTCTAGGCTGCATTCAGAGCCTGGGAAAGTTACTCTTGGATTACACCTCCCAGAATCCCCCTGCCAGCACCCTTCTCAAGATCTGGTTGCATTGTTCCTTTTCCAGCATTCTCTAGCCCAGTGGTTCTTAACTTGGGGTCCGCAATGTCCTCGCAGGGGGTCCACAAAGGCTTGAAGACTGCTTGGCCCACCTCCTCCCTGTAGTGGAGTAGCCATGTGACAGGAACCAAGGCAAAGTCTGGCTGGCTTGGCCTGCACATTGCCATTCAATCCACTCCAGCCACAAACTTGCAGGAAGAAGCAAGAGTGTCTCTGAGGGAAAGTTTAATGGATGGTGTAATTGTATTGTTGTTGTTGTTAGCTATTATTATTAGGGTTTTAAATCTTGAGTTAAGTCTTGGGGCAACAAAAGATATTTAAAGGGGGTCCCTGGTAAAGAAAAGGTTAAGATCCACTGCTCTAGGCCAATGCCTCTCACATAACACTACTGGATATTGGTGTTTTAGTGACAACAATAAAACCATTGTTCCCAGTAATATTACTCCAAATTTTAATTTATATTCTTTATACAGTATTCTTCTGTTAAAAGAGTTAAGAGTGTTGTAAAAGTTTCAGCATTGCACTATGACTATGGAGACCAGGGTTTGAATCCTTACTCAGCCATGAATACCCCACTGGCTGACCTTGGGCAAGTCACACTCTCTCAGCCTCAAAGGAAGGCAAAGGCACACACCCTTTGAACAAACCTTGCCTAGAAAACCCCATGGTAGGTTTGCCTTAGCCAGAAATGACTTGAAGGCACATAGGCAAACACACACAAATGCAGGCTGAACTCAGTTGGCAAGGGCAGGGAAGGGAAGGGAAGGGAAGGGAAGGGAAGGGAAGGGAAGGGAAAGAAAGAAAGAAAGAAAGGAGCCCTTTCCGAGACAACCCTCAAATTCCCTGTCTCTCTCATAAACACACACTCACCGTCTCCGCGGTAGCAGCAAACTCCCTCCAGCTTCTGCCACGGAGGGCTGCTGTTTCTTTCACTTTCTCTTTAGTTTTGGAGACATTTTTTTGGAGGAGGGCGGGAATGTGGTGGAGTCTCCTTCTTTAGAGGTTTTTAAACAGAGGCTGGATAGCCATCTGTCTTGACTCCAGCAACAAGTTAAAAAGTAAAATAACCACCCCACTGTGCATGGCAGCCCCCCCCCAAGATCCCCGCGGCCCCCTGAAGACAGTCCCTCACTCACACGACCAGCTGCTCTGCCTTTCCTCCTTCACAGCAATGCAGCCAGGGACTGTCTCCAAATTACAACTTCCCAAGAGCAAACCCTTTCTCTATCTCCCGCACTAGCTCAGTGCTATTGCCATGCCCTGCCTGAGGAGGGAGGGGGAAGGGGCTCCAAAGGAGCGGAGGAGCCGGCTGCTGTCTCCTGGCTGTCTCCTTCATCAGATAAGGGCAACACTCACCAGGGGGCCCCCTTCACCCCCGAGGCCCCCCGCCAATGCGGATCTGGCAGACAGGTTAAACCGGCCCTGATAACAGATCCAAGATGAATGCCACTTCTATTTCTTTTAATTAGGTTGATGCCATGATAAATTCTTCTTCCAAACCATTCACCATTTTGGTTGCCCTCCTGTGGACATACTTCAGCTTGTCAATATCTTTCTTGTATTGTGGTGCCCAAAAGTGGACACAGTATTCCAGGTGTGGTCTGACCAAAGCAGAATTGATTGAGTCTATCCATCTATAATGTAGTTGCCTTTTCCTGCTGCCTTCCACTTTTCCCAGCATTATCGGGGAGGGGGTCCACAATGAGTCACATTGTTTCATGATATGTGCCAAATACAATAACCTCTATTCTGTTGTTTATAGCTAAGCTATGAGTCTTGATGATTATTTTTTGAGTGTCAACCTGACTGTTCCACTTTTACCAATTTGATATACTTTTTGATGAAATTCTTCCTGGTGCCACTATTCCTTCTTGTTCTTTCTAGGGGGGGTCTATGCCTCTTATTTCAGAGTTTTATATTAGACTTTAAAGGATCCATCCAAGATTCTGAATCTACCTGCTATACAGGTTCAGCACTTTCTATAGTTCCTTTAAAGCCTGGAATAAAACTTAAAGAGTGGATTTACCACACCCATGACATGGAGGCCACTGGCTGGTTCTGGTTTCATAGAATCTTTGAGTTGGATGGGATCTCAAAGGCCATCTAGTCCAAACCCTGCCATGCAGGAACATACAGCTATAGTACTCACAAAAGATGCCCATCCAACCTCTGTTTAAAGTCCTCAAGCGAAGGAGAGTTTGCTGCTCCCCTGAGGTTTGACCTAAATACTTTCACTGTACCCACAGTACTATTTCCTGCTGCTTGCCAGTTTGACCTATGCCATTTCATTGATGGCGACATGAGCCTAGCTCTGAAATGAAAATGTCACATATGCTTGCAGCAAAGAAAGGTGCTGGTTTCTATGATGAACAACATTAACTGAGCAGTCTTAGCAAATGACAGCAAAGCCAGTGAGGGCAAACAAGGAAGAGGAATTCTGTGCCATGAAGCAACAGCGTCTAGGGGGAACAAATTGGTTCCAGGATGGATGGATTGGAATGACGCAAATTAACAGAGAGAGCATTTTCCCCTGTGATTCTTTTTTTTTTTTTTTTGAGGGGGGCTTCATTCAAAACACTAAATTGCTACAGAAGCATTCTCTTTGAAGTTAATATCAAGCTGAGAGAATACTCAGAAAGTTGTATGTTGCATTACTGAGTGATAAGAGAAAGTTTATGGTGTGCTTTCTGTCTTACTCCAGTTAAAGATAACTCTTACTCAAACATAATCACAGCATTGCTGGCTATTGAAAACCCAATGCTGCATGCCCACTTGATCAGAGAAGACTTAATTGGTATTTTCATTCAATGCCCAGAGCCCTATGTCTCATGTCTGCATGTTTCCATGGTCTCTGCCTGTTGCATTATTCCATCTCTGTCTCATCACTCCATGCTGCTGCTCACCTGCTGAATTATTAATATTGTTTTTATGCTAAATGTCTGTGCTTCACACATAATTTGACCTTACTTACTGTGCAGTTAACTGTGTTGGCCCCTCAAGACACATTACCTACACTGCTTCTGTGAAACATATTTCTTTGTGTTAGCTGGGCTTAGTCAACTGTCAGACTCCTTCGATGGAGTTGTATGTGTGCTTTCTGATTAGCCAGACATGATGACTTGTTTTTCAATCTTTAGGCCATGAGTAGGAATTGTGCAGCCCTCCACTTACAGATGCTGAATTGCAAGTCCCAGCAATCCTACTGGCATAGCCCGTGGTATAGAATGATAGAAGTTACTGTTCTACAACAGCTGAAAACATTGGGGATTAGTAGCATAACTCTCTATGCACAGAGTAATGAAATTAATTACATTTTGTAACCATAGAATCATGGAATCATGGAAGAGACCCAAAGGGCCATCTAGTCCAACCCCATTCCATGCAACAATACACAATCAAAGCATTCCCAACAGATGACCATCCAGCCTATGTTTAAAGCTTCCAAAAAAGGAGATTTCAGCACACTCTGAGGCAGCATATTCCACTGCTGAACAGCTCTTACTGTCAGGTAATGCTTAGGTGGAATCTCTTTTCCTATAATTTGAGTCTGCTGTTCCACGTCCTAGTCTCTGGAGCAGGAGAAAACAAGCTTGCTCCATCCTCAATATGACATCCTTTGAAATATTTAAGTATGGCCATCATATCACCTCTAAATCTTCTCTTCTCCAGGCTAAACATCCCTACATCCCTAAGCAACTCCTCATAAAGAAGGTCTTCCAGACATCCCAGCATTTTGGTTGCTCTGCTCTGGGCACGCTCCAGTTTGTCCATATCCTTCTGGAATTGTGGTGCCCAGGACTGGACACCGTATTCCAGGTGAGGTCTGACCAAAGCACAATAGAGTTGTACTATTACTTCCCTCAATTGAGATACTACGAGTACTCCTGTTGATGCAGCCTAGAATCGCATTGGCTTTTTAGCTGCCACATCACACTGTTTGCTCATGTTCAGCTTGCGTTCTACTAAGACTCCTAGGTCTCTTTCACATTTACTGTTGTCAAACTAGGTGTCGCCCATCCTATATCTGTGCATTTCAATGCAGCACAACTAAACCAAGAAAACAAATATGCAACTGAATATACAACCAAATGCGTATGTTCGTGCACAGTGTACATCTTGGTGCAATAGCATTGCATGCAGAAATCCTCTTCAACAAGTTTGAAGTAAATCCAGGCTTGCTGTATTAGGCAAACTGTCTATTCATTTCTGTAGGGGGACTTATATGTATGTAAGAAACCAAGAGACTTCTAATTAAAATATCCTTTATTGTGTCATCATCATCATCTTTAATAATAGACTGATATTATTATACATAGCACCTCTTAGAGGAACTCACAAAAGGGGAAATCTCTGCCCCAAGGAACATGTAATCTAGAACAGTGGAAGGAAACATAGGAAGTGCCATGACCTACCCCTTAGAGGACAGCGGAGAGGAATCTGAAAGCTGGGATAGCATGCCTGAAGCTAGAGCAGAGTGACCAGCAGCCACCACATGCTGAGGAAAAGAGTGTCCAACAAGTCTCTGAGGGACAGAATGCCCAGCAGGTTCACTCTTCTGAGCAAGAGAATATTCCACAGCCTCAACCCCAGAAGAACAGGAGACAGATTTACCCAGCTTTACTCAGTGTTGACAAAAAAGGAATTTCTCTGGTGAACAGAATGGTTAAATAGGAAGCAGGAAGCAATCAGATAACACCTGTGAGACTCAGCGGGATTGTAAATCACCAGCACCTCCTCCAGAAGAGTATGGCTGCAACCAACCAGTTGGAGTGAAAGCCACGCCTTGCCTTTGCTTTGTCTTTGGGTTACGGCTCAGATTGTTTGACTGATTTGCTGTTTATCTGTGTATGACCTTCAGACTGGACCATATTTACTGTATGTGCTGGTAAGCTGACTAGTCTCAGCTACTTCGTTTTGAACTGTGAGCTGATTTATTGGGTCTCTGAAGCCTGCCTGAGAAATACAGGACAGGAAGAGAGGAAGTATACATCCATGTGCAATGTGCAGTGCACAATGGCTTCAACTGTTTCCCTCAGGGAATTTAGTACTAGGTAATACACCAACCAGATTCTGGCCAGCATCTTTTGATTTGCATGATTCCCACCCCTGCATTAGGATAGTGGAAATTTTATCTCCATCTTCCACTTCCTAAAGTCAATTTTGATGTAAGACAAAAAGGAAAGCCCTTTTTGGTCTGCGATTTTTCAAATGACAGAAAGCATTGGGGCCAATATTTGAGGACATTTCGGTAATTAGGATTCATTGATTCCCATGGACAGATCAGTTCTGTAAATTTCACTTGGATTTCCCTGGTTTTGCCTGTCAAACATCAGAGGACATGTGAACGATGGCACGAGACAGCTATGATTTCTGCAAAGGATGTCTGCAAATGTCATTATGAACTAATGTACAAATCAAAAGACAGTTATCCACTTGTGTTTGCATTGCCCAAGTTTTCCAATGCGGTTCCCACCTGGAAAAAAAATAGCATCATTTATTTTTAAATGACCATTTGAAGAGAAGATACCTCAAAAGCAACGTATTTAAAATATTTTAAAAATACCTGTGGGAGGATCAGAGAGAGAACATTATACTGTGGGAGAAGGTGGGAGAAGGCCTTTTCTGCTGTGGAACCTCCATTTGGAGGTCCAGTTGGGGCCAACGCTGTTGCTATTTTGACACCAAGTGAAAAGATGGTTGTTCATTTCACTCTTTGGGCCTAATTGGTTTTACACAAACCCTCATGTGTACATGGTTTTAAACCATTTTAATGTATTTTAACCAGTTTTAATCATTTTTTTAAAAAAAAACTTGTTAAGTTGTTGAATGTGATTTTAGCCTTTTAAATTCATGTGTATTATTTATACAGTTTTAAATTTGTCAGACTAGATTTATTGAATGCTGCCCTGGGATCTCTAGATAGAGAGCAGGATGTAAATTAATAAGTAAATAAGTAAACACAAATGTTCACACAGCTTTAAGGTGGAAACAAGGTGGCCCCATCATATGATTCATACAATTCAGTCATCCCTGATTTCTGCTGTCTGTTTTCGTCCCTCTTGCATGAACTGCGCCCACAATCCCTCAGGTTGCTGACAAACTGCAGAAATAATCCAGTTTGATACTGCTTTAACTATGATGGCTCAATGCCATGGAATTCTGTTGTGAGATATTTAGCCTGCTCTGTCACAGAGGTCTGGTGCCACAACAAACTACAAATCCCAGGATTCCATAGGATGGAGCCATGATAGTCAAAACAGTGTCAAACCAGATTATATCTGCAGTGTGTCAGCAGCTTTAGATGGTATATTTGAAGTTCTGCTCTGTATAGGTAGGGCTGAGTCTAGATTTGAGGGGACCCTGTGCAAAGTGAATCCTCATATCCCTCTCTGCTATGATAGGATTAATTCCTGATAACTGTGAAGAGCTTGGAAAAGTTACTTTGGGGGTTACAACTCCCAGCAAGCTATAGAGAGATGTCATCCTCCATAGCAACTTTTTCTAGCTCTAGTGTGAAGTAGCAGAGTTTCATCATCTTAATCTCCAAAAATATCCATGGTGACTTCCATGGCTGAATCTACCCAGGCTAAATAATGTGCCCTTACCTCAACCCCAGTCCTATTGGAACACACAACATTCCTCTCCTTCCAGTGTGAAAACACTTCTTTTTGATGCCTGAAGGCTTTAAGGTGATTTTTTTTTTAAAAAAACCTCCAGTTTAATCCACTGTTTTGGGGAAGAACCAGTTTTTTAAATGTGTGGTGTAACCCCTAAATTGGGATTGCAGTAGAATTGAGAGTGGATCAGTGGGTGAGATGGGTAGAGATGATATTTACCGAAACAAATGTTGAGGGCAGTTCATGCAGCTATAGCTGTTGGATGGAAAGAAGAACAAAAGTGGAATTTGGATAAATGACAGTCTTATGTTTCACAATATAGAACATTTTATTTTATATTAGAAAGAGGAATGGGGTATATGGGACAATTGAAAGGAGGAGAGTGGCTAAGGAAATGGAATACATTAATAGAAATAATTAAAGAAGAGGAGGGGTCCAAAATTTTAAAAGATACAATTAATACGATTCTCCACATCAAAGGAAAGGGATTTTGAATAAATAACAACTTGTCTTCTTGGGGGAGGGAGAGAGGGAAGGGCTACAATGGAATAAATATTAATATTTGGGTTATTGGGATACTAGACTGGATAGGTATATATGTTAGTACTAATGGTTTTGTGTTAAGCTTGGGGTATATCATATGTATGTATGTATGTATGTAAAACTAATGTTTGTTAACCATTCTAAAAATGCGATAAAAGGAAAAAAGTTAAATAACAGGCATGTTTCATGAGGACACAAGAGAGAGACTTCTCAGTGGCTGCTCCCAAGTTGTGAGACTCCATTCCACAGGAGGTTCAGTTGACCACCTCCGTGGGCAAAGGCCTTATTGTTTAGGCAGGCTTATGGCTTTTAATGTGTTGCATCAGACAGAGCTTTTAATGGTACGCTTTGTGTCAGTATCCTTTCATTGTTTTAAATGTGTGTTTTTTATGTTTTTTCCATATGTTTTTAAACAGAATTATGGTTTAATGGTTTTTAATTTTGTATTAACATTTTTAAAAGCTGTTCTTTGTTTTAACTTGTTATAGATTGCCTTGAATTCTGTGCTGGAAGAAAGGTGGGATTTTAATTAATTAATGCTCAAGTAAAATATATATATATATCTCCCCTCTTTCATTTTCTTATGGGGTGGGTTGATGTGAATGGAGGCTGCTTTCCTCTTACTGAAGTATGATGCAAAACATCTGGAAGATATTGGGCAGGGAATGGTTGGCTTAATGTTAAAAAAAAAAAGGAAAATTAGAATCATAAAATTATAGAGTTGGAAGAGACCGCAAGGGCCATCCAATCCAACCCCCCTGCTATACAGGAATAAACAATCAAAGCACTCCCAACGGATGGCCATTCAGCCTCTGTTTAAAAACCTCCAAAGAGGGAGACTCCACCACACTCCCAGGCAGTGCATTCTAGTGTTGAACACCTCTTACTCCCAAGAAGTTCTTCCTAATGTTTAAGTGGAATCTATTTTTCTATAGTTTGAGTCCATTGCTAGGATTCATTTTACACAGAATATAATGGAAACACTGTACCCATTGTTTTAGACATCCCCTTTCTCCCCTTTCCTCAACCTGGTACCCTCCATCTGCTTTGAATTAGGACTCCCCATCATCCCCAACTACTGGCTGTGTTGGCTGGGGCTGATTTCAGTCCAAAACACCCACAGAGCATGCACACATCCATTGGAAAGGCTGTCTTTGTTAGGGAAGTCTGTAGCAACCTTTTCCAGCTGCTTGTTTTTCCAACACAATCAGGTTTTGTTTAAACTGTGTTATCTGGTCCTGACACTCCATTTTACTCTGCTTGCACATGAAGGCTGCCTGTGGTGGTCTTATCCGAATGGGATTCATGGCAAGGAATGGAACAGACTTTATCCTCGGAGCCACCTTTGGTGAAGTTTTGAATGCCTTAAATCTCAGCAAATTAAATTGCTCCCCCACCCCACCCCTTGACTCCAATAGCTCAGCCAACAAAGGAAGCTAAGCATGAGGCAAACGATTAGCATCACAAATGGTGAAATGCTCTCTTCCTGAAACAAACAGAAGAAATCTATTCAGCTCAATTAATTTTTAAATATCAGCTCTCTGTTGACTGATTACTAGGTTAAGGATGTCGAAATTCTGCTCTCTTCCAATCTTTCTCCAAAATGTCAGATAGATTATAAATGTATACATGTGCATGCACAACTGAGGGCATGTAAAAATTTAAAAATTGAATAGGTGTATTAAAAGACAACTCACCTTTGCATTTAGCCAAATAATTCCTTCAACCAGATCTGGTCAGATTTTTATCTTCCAAAACCCCAAATTAAGGTTTATATATTTTACAGATGCATTCTTTTGGGAAATTGTGGGGAATTTGTAAAATGGATCTTATGCTACACTGCACACTTATGTTGGTTTAATAACAATTCCCTCTCTCCAGGGAAGCTTGTAAAGTGTAGCTAGAGATTTCTAACAGAGAATTCACAGCACCCTCAACAAACTGCAGTTCTATAGGTGAATCCATGGATGATAAAAACAATGGCTGGAGTCCTGTTGGGGAGTTATGAATGTGTAACCTAGAGTTTGGTATTCACAATCCCTATATATTCCAAAGTTTAGGGGATGTGTTTGTGTTTGTGTGCATGTGTGTGCCTTCAAGTTGCCTGTGGACTTAGGGCCACCTCATCAATTTCATAGGGTTTTCTCAGATAACGAATATTCAGGGCCCATCTACATGGGGGGGGGGACAAACTACCTCATAATAATGGCATTTTGCTGCTGCAGTGACATGTTTTAATGGTGGTTTTGGCCTCAGAGGCCCCCATAAGTCTCACATTTCAGATGGTGGCCACAAGTGATTTCTCATGTTAATTTTTTGCTGCCACTGATTTTTTTTTAAAGTCATCCAAGGTGCACTGGAGCAATATAGTGATTTTCCAATCTAACAGGACAAGAAAGAAAGAAAAAAAAACCACACACAAACACAAAAACACACCATTTTATCACCTTAGTGATTGCTCGCTAAGGTGAAACTCCAACATGGCAGCAGCAGGCGCTTGCCCTGTTAGCAAGCCCTGCCTCCACTCTCATCCGGCCAATCAGCTTTGTGCTTCCCTTTGAATCACTTGTCCTTCACTTGCCTTACAAGCAGGAATGTGCACCCCTCACTGTTTTTAAAAAACTACAGGAATAGCTGCAAAAGCTTTTTCCGCATTGTTTTTGCCATTTTGGGTCCCCCTTCTTCCAAATAGTGTGGATTGGTGCATGATCCCATTTAGAAAGGTAGGATTCACAGCAAATTCCATGAGGGGTTGTTTGATCATTTAGACCGACCCTCAGCATTGGTCTCTTCCAACTCTGCAATTCTATGATTCAACAAGTGTGTGACATCAAGAGGATCCCAGCCAGTGTCACGTTCTGTATGTGTGGAGGTTTAACAAACAAGAAGCATGTTTTTTGGGCTTGCATTGAAATTCCAGACATACATAGATAGTGACTGAGGACCAGCCATTGGGGGAGAATTTTTCACTCTATCAATGTATATTCCAGTTATTCCCCTTCTCCACCTTTTCCAATATAACACCTATGAGTGGAACATAGCATCATTTAAACCATGATTTTATATTAGCCCACCACCCCAAATTCAAGTCAGCTCCTTTTTTGGAGCCCTCTCTTCTCCCCTTAATAGTAACTGCATAAAAGTCATATTACAAGTGAAATATTAACAGTCCCCCAGACACCGAAATAGCTCCACTCAAGAGAGGAGAGCCAAGTAATCCAATTTTAATTTCCCCAGTTTCTAATGTGTCATGCGACTCTTGGTCAAATCAATGGTTCAGCAAACTCGGCCTTCTGTCCCACATTAGCAGAAAAATGCAAAGCACTTCCTTTAATCTAAAAAATAGAGGGGAGTATAGAAAAAAGTAAAAGAAATCCATTTACTTGATTTAGCTGAGAAGCAGTAAGCATGTCAGTGTGTAGGGAGACAAGAGCGGTTATGATTTAGAAATTCCCCTTTGAAATATAGTTAGAGAGGGAGTATAAATCTTTTTTTTCCTCTGCAACATTGTCTAAAATGGAGATTGATGGGCTAGGGGAAAAGAAAAGTAGACCTGTCATGTCAAAAATGCATTCTGATGACTGAAGGAGGGTGAGGATGATGGGAGGAAATGTACATGGAAATTAATACATAAAATTCCTAGCTCAAGAAATGGTTCGGGGGTTTTAGAGGCATTGGAGGGCTGGATATTGTGTGGCCTGTGCTATGTCTTGTCCTTAAAGGCCCAAATACATGAGACTCTAATAATACATGCTTAGAATCCTGTTGAGTACACCCAGCTAGAATAGATCCATTTTATCAACTGCTGAATGGTGAGCCAAATGCATAGGTAAATCCAATTGATTTAATGATTCTACTCTAGTTGGAACTAACAATAGGATTTAGGACACAGTTTGCCATTGACTGCAGGATTTTCATGCCCTTCAACTGTCCTGGTTTGGCAGGAACTGTCCCAAATTAATTGTGTCACCCCACTTTTTCAGTTGCTTTTAAACTGTCCAATTTTCTCTCTCCTCCCAACTTTCCCCTTTGTCCTCAGCTTTCTTCAGTTGCTGCAAGCTGAGTTCAAAATGCAAAGCAGTTTCCACTCAATCAGCTCAGTAGTGGGGAGAGGAAAGGAAAAGGCTGGATTTTGCCTTTCCCTGCAGGTTCAGGAAAAAGAAAACTGCTGGAACCTCTCCTAGCTTCCTCATTAATAATTTTTGTCATCTTGACCTACTCTGATGTTGCTTGGCCATTACATTTCATTAGAGAAATGTTGAGGGGTATGGGTTTTTCATTCAGCCTGGAATTGCACAGCAATGGGGAAGTAGGAGAGCAGCTGTGAGCTTTGTTTACAGGTATAAGCTATTCTAGGAGTGGTGGCATATCAATTAAAGAAACAAAGATGTCCTCTCACAATGTATTTTTGTTGGCGTGACAAAATTTTCATTGTCTTTGATTCACCAATGACTTCATTTCTTCCACAATTCTTGTTGAAAGCATTACATAATCAGTTTGCCCAGAGAAAAAGGCTCTCTGCTCCAAAGGAACTTGCCTATGCCATATGTTCCAAGTGCCCCGGATTGGCTGAGAAAGCTACAATTACCCTTTGCGTTCACATTTTCTCAGTGGAGGATGTTGGATTGTTCAGAAGGGAGAATCAGACAAGTGACAGCATAGAGAAAGACATAAATCATAGAGAAGGATTATTTGTGCAAATAAGGCATTTCTGGTTCAGATTTTTCAATAGAACATTTACACATTCTACTGTCTATGGAGCCAACATTTAGAGCAAGTATGGAGACCTCTGTGGGGATGGCCAAATCTAGGCTTCTTCTCAGTCCAAACCTCTAAATTCTCTCCAGGCTATATCTTTCCACCAGCATTATGCTGGGTTACTCATATTAATTACTCTACTCATCTCTCCAAGGATAAAGCTGTTAAAAGAAGGCTTGTGGTTGGAGGAAACAAGGTGGGGATGGAGAATTCCTAAATTAAATGTCTTTTTGTCATTGAGCAAAGCTAAGACTCACATCCACAACTTCCTGTCAATCTTCCACCCTCTCTGTGACCAAAGGTGGGGGAGGGAAGAAGGGCAGTGCCCACTGCTTTGAGACACCTTCTGTTGCCTACTAGATATCCTGACCTTATCCTTTTGGCTTTTCTCACATACATTCACTCATAGCAGTGTGGTTTTTTTAGTTCTAGCTCTCATATGACCTTCACATAGCCAGGCAAAGTTAGGTTTACAACTCATGTCTAGAACAGCTGCAAAGATGACCTCCTGTTCAAATGTGGTTGTTGGGGGGCCAACTACTCCCCAGCCTACACTGTTAGGCTCTGGTTTCTGGAGTACCTTAGTTATGGGGTCCCTGATTCTGAGCAGCTGGCATGTTTGACCCAAATTCAGCTGAAGGTGCAGGAACAACAGCTGCTGATACAACAACAGCAGATAGAATTGGAAAGAGAGAAGCATAGAGTGGCTGTGGATGTTTTGGGACCCTTTCCTCGCAAGGCGGCAAGGAAACATCATGTTCTCATGATTTTGGTGGACTTTTCCACACAGTGGCCTGAAGCTACACCACTAGAGAGTAGCTCAGCTGAAGCCTTTGCTCACGTGTTGACTGACGTACTGATCCAGAAGTTTGTGACTTCACTCTCTAATGGCTGGGACTTGGTACTACGGCAGTTCTTGTTTGCATACAAGGCTGTCTTACATTCCTTTTTGCCTTCTGAGTTAGTATATGGCCATGAGGTTGCAAGACCATTATAGTTAGTACGGCACCAGTGGGAGGGAGATTTGTCTTCTGAGTGGCAGGAGATGTCCAGGGCAACTTGGGTGGCTGCAGATGAGAACCTCTAGCTGGCTCAATGGCAACAGAACCCTTGGCACAACCAGAGTGCCAGGGAACATTCCTTCATACCGGGAGATCCAGTGTTGGTACTCCAGCTGATCCCATCCACCGAGACGGGGACATGGGGAGGTTTGGGAGTCTCAGAGCAGCTTGAGACTGTGACCTACCTTACCCAGTTTCCAGAAGCAGGGACCAGCCTGAAGTTGTACTATGCGACCTCCCTGCAATGCTCTACAAGAGACCCAGGTATTTCATGAACCTTCCACTCCCAGAAGCGGAAGAAGAAGAAGGCCCAGGTGGTGCCCGTGAAACTCGCATGGAAGGTGGTGGCCTGGCAGATGTGGCACCCCCTTCTGACCTCGACCAGAGGCATCCGCAGCAGTTTACCCAGTTGACAGCCAAGGCTGCTTCGTTGTTCTCACCTATTCCAGGTCTCACCACTCATCTGCAGCATGTGATGGCTGCTGATAGCAGCAGGCCATCTGCGGAGCAGCCCAGATGTGTGTCCCCTGCAGGGACGCAGGCCTTGGAGGAGGAGGTGGACCCTGGACATTACCCATTGCTGTGTGCAGAAGACCTCTTCAAGAATTGGGGACTTTTCCTGTGTCTATTCTGTTTGCTTTGGCCCATAAGCCATTGGCAGGTGGCCTTAGCTGTGGGGTCTGGCCAGGGCATGGCATTCATGACCCACATGGGCCTATTCAAGTTCACTGTTCTTCCTTTCAGACTTTGCAATGCACCCGCAGCATTCCAGGGACTGGTGACCTCTCCGCTGAGAGGCGGTGGGGCCGTCACGATTGCCTACCTAGATGACATCGTTATCTTCCCTGATGACTGGGGTGATCACCCGCATCACCTGGAGACAGCCTTTCAATGGATCCAAGATGCCAGTTCGATTGTCAAGGCAATGAAATGCCAGCGTGAGCTGGGCAGAGTGACTTACCTTGACCATGAGGTGGGTCAGGGGACCATCACTCCATTGCAAGTGAAAGTGGAAGCTATCCAGACTAGGCCAACTCTGTGCACCAGGAAGTCCCAGCAGTTCTTCCTCGGTTGGGCAGGAGACTACCGGAGGCTTGGGCCTCGATACTGCCAGGTAGCGGCTCCACTTACAGCTTTGCCTGGATCCAAGGAACCTGACCTGGTGAAGTGGACAGTGGATTGTCAGGAAGCTTTCCACCACCTCAAACATGCTCTCACCTCTGCTCCAGTCCTGATGGTGCCAGACTTCGACAAGCCATTCATCATGGCTTCAGATGCTTCCAACAGAAGAGTTGGTACAGTGTTGATGCAGGACCATCCAGATGGCATCTCGCATCCTATCCTGTTCCTCAGCCAGGAGTTGAATGTCTGAGAGTCGACTTGGTCCATCCTGGAGAAGGACTGCTACACCATTGTCTACAAGCTGGACAAGCTAAGACCGTACATCTGGAGACGATGCTTCACTCTTCAGATTGACCATACCACTCTCCGTTGGTGCCACACGGTCCAAGGAGCTAACAAGAAGTTACTCCGGTGGAGCTTATCCATGCAAGACTTTGACTTTGATACTCAGCATGTTGCAGTCACCTCCAACACAGTTTTTGACTCTCTCTCACGCAAGGGACTGGTGGGAAGGTATGGAGGGGTGCTGTTACATATTGTCTGTGCTCATGATTCCACTGTACCGGTTGTTTCCTTACATGTTTAACCTTTTTCTTTTACTTTAGCTAACAGGTGGAAATCCCAGCTGGTTAGGTCTTACTTTCAGTGTTCCAGACCGTCTGAGATTTGGGGGGGGGGGTGTCATGATGGCCTGCCCAGCCATCATGGAGAGTTCATCTACAAAATCTACAAGTTACAGCAGCTGGAAAATTCCACTCTTTGCTTTCCATAGCAACAGGTATTGTAGAGGGTGGGACCTTTATTTCCTAAACATGACATCACATCACCTGACTGGAGGAAAAATCAGATTTGGCAATGCAGAACCAATCAAATCTGACCACAAAGACTTTTAAATTTTCTGAATCCCTTTGTTCTGGGCCACATGCTTGATCCACATGGCTGGGGCCAGATGGAGAGACACATACCTTTGTAGAGAGATGCTAGACTGTGATAATGGAGTTGGGGGAAGCTGACCTCCCTCATGGCCTGATAACATCAAAGGGCCTAAATGAGATCTGAAGTCTAAGGCGAGACTTCCATCCAAAGGGACTCTGAATTTCCATCTCGAGAGTCAGCTAGGCACACTAGGATGAGCCTGGCTAGCCCATCCCAACTGGGATACAGACTGATTGCACAGACATCAAGATTGTGAGTTACAATTATCTTAGCATAAGGAACAAGTCTATCTAGTATGAGTTAGCTTTTATGATTTAATTTTGGTACCATGATTGAATGTATTCCTTGTAAACCTAAGCTGAGATCCTGGAGGTATGATTTCCCTCCATGCTAGCCTTAAGAATTTGGAACTAAAATAAAGTTGCCCCTCCACATTCGCAAACTTAGCATTCACGGTTTTGAATATTCACGGTTTTGGAAGGGCCCCCTGCCCTCCCAAAAGCAGCGACAAGGGGCTTCTGGAGGCCCTGTGGTAGTCTTGGGAGGGAGGGGGAGGGCTGGGGAGGCATCCACGGGGCCTCTGAAGGCCCCGTGAAGGTGTAGGGAGAGAGGAGGAGGGCTGGGGAGGCATCCACGGGGCCTCTGAAAGCCCTGTGAAGGCCTGGGGAGGGAGGGGAGGGCTGGGGAGGCATCCACGGGGCCTCTGAAGGCCCCATGGTGGCCTTGGGAGGGAGGAGGAGGGCCAGGGAGGCGACCACAGGGCCTCCGGAGGCCCCGTGAAGGCCTGGGGAAGGAGGGGGGCTGGGGAGGCAAACACGGGGCCTCCAAAGGCCCCGTGAAGGCCTTGGGAGGGAGTGGGGAGGCGGGGGAAAACAACTGTGGGGGCTCTAGAGACCCCGTGGTTGCTTTGGTGGGGGAGGGGGAGGGCAGTCATTATTCACGGAATTTTCACATTCGTGGGGGTCTGTGGAACCTAACCCCCATGAATGTGAAGGGATGACTGTAAAGCTTTTTCTGTTCTTCCTAACCTCCATGGTCACATGCCTTTTTGGTCATCTATATTGTATCTTCTCTGGGGGAAATAGAGAAGGGTGATTGGGAATCCCCAGCAGAGTAAGTGGTTAACTGGTTAGCCAGAGAATTGTCCCAGTTTCCCACTGAACTAGGTTTTGAATGACGAGCAGTAGGTGGTGGCGGCTCTACCTTAGAAAGGGATTTCTAGACTAGAGGAACCCTTGAGAGTGTGTTTTCAGATTTTACAAATAGGCTGGGAGCCTTTCCTTCCTTATCTGTGAAATTGGATTGCCACAGAGGAGGGAGAGTAGAGCCCAGCATATCACACCTACCAATTCATGACATACCATCTAAATGCCACAGATTGGCTGGGAGGGTCACATTTAACTCTTTGCATCCCAGTAAATGTCAAAATGTCCCACTTTCCTCCTCTTAGGCCCATCTACATGGGCCAGAATACAACGGCTTCCCACTGGTGTATTCTGGCCCTGAATCAAGCCCGTTGCTCCCCTGTTACCTGCACAAAATGTGCAGGAGTCCACACAGACATACCAGCTCATCTCAGCAGCCAGCACTGCTGCCATCCACATCACATTCTCTGAAGCCAGCATGTGATCAAGGCCCCTTGCATGTTGTTAGTGCCCCTGACAAGCCCCACCCTCAGAAACACACAAAATTGGCTTATTAATAATTTGTTATATCAATACAGTCATCCATGCGGTAGGGCAGTAAAACCCAGGGATTCACTGTAAGGATCCCAAAGGCAAGTACTAAGCCATGGATCACCGAAGGGAAAGACTATTAACAAATTCCAAACAGAAGGAAACATAATGAGGTCAAGCTAAAGCTGAGGACATTGCCCGCACACACCTTGGTGACACATCAGTGGTTGGAGTATTCCTTTGTCTAAAGATATCACTCTTCACTTAGTCCCCAGACCCAGCCACCAAGGAGGCAGCTCACGCTTTATAAATTTAATCACCAGAACATTTAGGGTAGTTGCAACACATTAACATCATTAGAAACCCATTCTTCAAACTCAGGTGTTTCATGAAACCCATTGTTTAACATAGGAAATCCCATGACCTGAGGGCACATTTTTGGGTATAACTACTGGCCCCAAACCCTGCCTCAGCATGCATGGACTCCATTTTTGAGGACCCTCTGTCCACCTGTGTTAGCCAGGCACCCAGAGCTCTTTCCTGGGGATACTCTGTCTCTCTGTGTAGCTATTCCTGATTCATCAATCTTGGTCACCTCGGTCCATTCTGGGATCTGGCGCACCAGCCTTCAAAACTCCATAACATACTCGGTCACCATCTTCATGCCCTGGCACAGCCTCTGGAACCCCGTGTGCATGCGTTCCTGACAGAACAGGTCCTCAAACCACACTCTCAGGGCCATCATGAAGCCATCAAGGTCCTCTAGTTCCAGAGCTGCCATGTTGTATACGCCCATCAGCCATTCAGCTGCTTCGCCTTCCAGCTGCCCTGACATATACTGCACTTTGGCCTCCTCCACCTGGAAAGAGTCTTCCCATTCTCTCATAAACCCTTTGACCTGGGTAAGGAAATATGGCAGCTTCTTCGCGTCCCCATCAAACATGGCTTTCAAGCCTCAAAGAGCGAAGGAGCCAGGAGCCCTTCTTGCCCAGTATGGCTGTCTCTCTGAGGCTATCTCTACCTCATCCTCCTCACAGCCTCCACCTGGGCCCCCTTCTGGCTCTTCTTCCACCTCGGCAGCCTCCACCACGGCCTCCTGGACCAGTCCCCTCCACTGGGCTCTGGCCTCCATCACACTGAGCTTAGCCAGGATATCCCGTAGACAGGATTTCCAGCTCTCGTACATCCTCAAACACATTCTGTAGCCGGACTCCCAGTCTCCCCTGGATCTGGCCACACTGTAAACGCCACTGCATCTGGCATCCCAGTGCTGGGACCATCAGGTCATGTCACAGCCACGCTCCTTCAGGTCAGGGCACCAGAGCCATCTCTCCTTCGGTACGGCCCCTGCCTCTCTCCATAGTGTAAAATGGTTACAGAGGAAATGTTTCTGTATACAAACTCTAATATATTATCTTCAAACTCAATAATAAAGAATCAATTTTCTATAAATCTCCAGTGTATATTGTGATTCTGAATGAAGTTAGTTTTAGTGCATATATTATGCACTAATATGCTGCCTCCTCCCCCTTGGCAACATCCAACTGGGTCTGCATGCCTCTCCTCTGCCTTCTAGCCTGCTTGTTTGGGGAGGTTTCCTCAGAACCCTCAGCCAAGCTGCCATCTCCAGGGTGCTCGCCCTGTTTGTCCTGGGAAGTATCACCAGAACATTCTTCCATCTCCTGCAAGATCTGCTCCTGGGACACAGTGCACCAGGAGTCGTCTGCAGGCAAAGGAGTTTCTGCCAATCTATAAGGATCCAGTCAGACTTCAATTCACTTAGACATCAGTCACTAGTGAAAGTGTTTTATTTATCAGAGTGTTTTATTTATCAGAGGGTTTGCTCAACCCCACTTACCAGCATCCTCCTCCCCTTTGTTATGTGTGACCTTGGAGATGTTTCCTCTCCAGTCCTGGGAGCCTTAAGGTGCTCACATTCCAGAGCCTCTCCCAACATAAACAATACACCTACTGTGCATGACAGGAACCTGGCTGGACTTAGACTCTAAGTGAGGCCTAGGTCAGACAGGCTTCCTGACATAGTCCATCTAGACAACATATAATAATAATAATATAATTTTTTTAAAAAAATTTAACCCGCCCCTCTGCTCGGCAACCGGGGCGGCGTACAACAGGATTCAAACAAAAGCAAGTTAAAACAGTCCTTCCCACTCCTAACCCCCCCACCCCTTAAAACTAAATAAAACTAGTGGAGAATTAAAACAAACATAAAATACAATACAATATACAAATTACAGCCAAAAAACATGCCTTTCTTGTTGTTATTTACCACCAATCATTACAAACTGCCACTAAGAATGTAGCAAAAGTGGCAGCTCTAAATCCTCATGCCAGCCATACTACAGCTGCTTCTCTTCAGTGCCCTTCTTATTTCCTGGCAGCTTTGTCTTCCTTGCAAGTGATGGTCATTCACATATTACACCACAAAAAGTAAGCAAAATAAGGCCCAGAAACAAAAAGGAGGAGACATGAGCGGCCACTCTCTGTGTTGCTCTCTTACCATTCACTCACCCTCCAACTGTCCTGATTTGGCAGGGGAGGTGCCAATTAATTCTCCATTGTCCCATTTTTTGCAGCTGCTTTTAAAATGTCCCAGTATCTCTCTCCCCCTCCTACTTTTCCCTTCCTCCTCAGTTTACTTCAATTGGTGAGAACTGGGTTCAAAGTGCAAAAGTAGTTTGCACAAATTTAACTCAGTGAGGGGTGGTGGGGAGGACAGATGCATGTAGAGTCCCGCCCTTTCCTTGCAGACTCAGGGAAAAGCAAACTGCTGCAGCCCCTCCTAGCTTGTGTGTTCTTCATTACCAACTTGTGCCATCTTAGCCACACTCCAATGTTACTTGGCAACAAGTGTCCTGGTTTCCACCCATGAAATGTTGGGGGATATGCACTTCTTCCTTCCTTTCTCCCCTTGTTGCTGCTGTCACTGCTGTCACCTCCAAACCAAATGAAGAAACGAAACTACCAGTTTCTTGAATGTCTGTGTCTTCAGAAGCAGATTGTTTGGAGCAGGAAGAAGGTAATTGGAGACATTACCCATGACACAACCCAGGTGATTCCCCTATCTACCCCTTTCACCTCTCACAAAGCCTTGGCTTAGGTACCCATTCAAGGAGCTGCCAACCACTTCCTGCAACAGTTATTTCTCTTTCACTTTTGAGGTAGCAGCTGCAGAACTGAGGTCCTGGTTTTCATCTGTAAAGCATTGGAAGGTGTCCTATGCTCCAGCATCTGCAATGAAGGACAAGTTCTGAATATCTCCTCAATAGGGTTGGTTGCCAGGTCAGGACCACCCCAGGTCCTTAGAGTTTAGGTCCAAAACCTAAGAACTAGGGATGGCTGCTTGTGGTGTCACTGAGCACTGGTGATGTTTCAAAGGTGCTTTCTCAAGGGATACCACCTGGTGATGTCTTTAAGCATGATGCATTAAACATTGATCATAGTTGTACAGTATATCCCATTCAAATTTTAAAATGTCTCTGTGTATGTGGACTTAACTCATTTATTAAACTAGAGTTTAAAATAAAAATATACAGTACATACACTATTCAGTGCAGTGTTCTTGCTCTGAGATTCTCCTTCCTTCCTTCCTTCCTTCCTTCCTTCCTTCCTTCCTTCCTGGCATTTTTGTTGTTTCATCAGGACTTTGAGAACCAATGACTGAGAGGGAAAAGGCTTTTAAAAAGCATTGTGTTGTCTGTACTTGATGTTGTTGTTTTTACAATCATGGCAATAGTTTCACAATTGTGTCTAAGGAGATTTTCAGACGCCTCTTGCCACGCAAGCAGCCTCCGGAGCAGTAACGAGGCTGCTGCGCGGCAAGGGGTCCATTTTGTACGATGCCGTTTCTCTCTCGGCATCGTCCGTGACTGTTGCGGCTAGCATTGGAGGTGGCCGTGCTGTTTTTCACTCACAGAAGTTGTCCATGAGTAAAAAACAGTGTGGCCGCCTTCAATGCTAGCCGCAACAGTCACGGACGCCACCGAGAGAGAAACGGCGTCATCCAAAATGGACCTCTTGCCGCGCAGCAGCCTCGTTACTGCTGTGGAGGCTGCTTGCGTGGCAAGAGGCAGCAGGAGGCATCTGAAAATCTCCTAAGTAGCAATTTTGAATATCGAACAGTGACTGATCTGTAACTGTTCCATATTTGTGATAGTTTCTCAGCCACAGTTGTGACTCTACTGCCATGACTATAACTCCCCCTACTCAGCCTACGTTAGTGGGCATCAACTGCATGAGGAGAAGGAAATCCATTCGGCCAGCAATCAGAACATGGATGAACGATGTTTCTGTCAGGTTTGGGATTTGGGCCAGGAGAGGTTGCTTAATTAAGTATATTTAACACAGGGAAGTTACTTAACTAAGTGTAGGTTGACCCCCACGACCATGGATTTGGTATCCATGGTTCTACTTATCCACTTCTGTTCTCTCTAGGCATTTTTAGACCCTCCACTGTGTCAAATTCTAGTATGGGCAACTTCTAGTGTCCATCTCATTGAAAATAATAGGGTTCCCTATTATCCACAGTTTCAGGAATCCACGGTGTGTGTGTGTGTCTTGGAACATATCCCCTGGAGATATGGGAGTCAGCCTGTAACTGATACAGAAGTCTGGCCAATATTTTCAATCGTCGTCATCATCATCATCACCACCACCAAGAATTCTGTGTTAACAAATTGTCGAGTAGCATGGGCCTGGTTTCCACTTTTATTCTTCCGCTATTTGCTTGACCAATTTGGATGGGAATTTTCTGGCTTGAAAAGCATGACAAAATTACCGCCAGTGGCCCCTATGGGGCAGAGAAGGGCTTTTTTGATGAAACATGTTTCAACAACAGAAGTTTGAAAATGGGGGGGGGGGGCATATTGGGGGGTTTGACCTTCCAGGAACCCATGGGAGGCCAGTGTGGCTATCAACCCCTTCCATTTGCTCTCCGTTGGCTTCAACAGCAATACTGAGGACTGAATGCAGGGCCTTCTGTATGCAAAAGATGTGTTCTCCCACTGAGTGGTGAGCCCTCGGCAGTCTTAGCTTCATGGAAAAACACCAACTGCCCTGAAATACCAACATTATCATGGGGAGTGGGGCGGGGGGGGGGAGAAAACCAACACAGAGATGTGCTGCCTTCCATAGTCTAGATGTCTAGTATTTGGCTCCAGGGACAGTGAAAGGTTTCAGTCTTAATTGCCAGAGAAGTAAATTTCCAATTAAGGTTTTTGGGTTCCCCCCTCCCCAAGATCCAGATAAGGATGGTCAATTTATTATCCAGCAAGCTAAATATAACTCTAAGCCATTAACCCCATGTAATGTCTCTGCACCTAATTATGATTTCAGCAAAAGTTCCCTTAACTTTAATTCATGCATTATCTGGAGTTAACATCCTGCCTATAATTGGGAAGATATACAAATGACCTCAGACCCCTTAATTAGAGAATGCTTTTGGCTCTCCATCCTTGCCACTCCACAGGCTGTGTAGAGATAATAAAGTAACATTGTGCTGAAGCAGCTTGGCCAACAGGTGGAGAGAGACCATTAAATGGCCACAAATGTTCTCTTAGAAATCATGATGGCCACTAGCATCTTTAAAATAATTGTTTTAAACCCTAGATTTTTTTATATTTTACTTTTAAAGGGACAGAGTCTGCTTTTTATTGTGAGGGTGGAATTGGACATCTAACAATGCCAATTAGGGGTGCATCTACACTGCAGAAATAATGCAGTTTGACACCATTTTAAGTGTTGTAGTGCCATCCCATGGAATCCTGGGATTTGTGGTTTTACAAGGTCTTTAGCCTTCTCTGCCAAAGAATGCTGGTGCCTCACAAAACTACAAATCCCAGGATTCTGTAGGATGGAGCCATGGCAGTTAAAGTGGTGTCAAACTGCATTATTTCTACAGTGTAAATGCACCCTGAAATGCATATACTCCATGGTCACTTTTCTGGCTACACCCTGCTTTAACACAGATGTTGCACAGAATTCAGACTCTTGGTTCAATTTTTAAGCCATGGATGGGAATTGGCCTACTGGCCACATACAGTGTTTGGGGGTGTGTGTGTTCCAGTTGCTGTTCTGGGGACTCCTACCATATAACTCCAGTACTAAAATCTCTCCACTGGCTGCCAATCAGTTTCCGTGCCCAGTATAAGGTGTTGGTTATTACCTTTAAAGCCCTAAATGGCTTGGGTCCAACTTATCTCCGGAACCGCCTCCTCCCATACAATCCTCCCCGCGCACTCCGGTCCTCTGGGAGGAATTTGCTTCAGCCACAAAAATCTAGGCTGTCTGCAACCTCCCAGAAGGCCTTTTCGGTAGTCGCCCCCAAATTGTGGAATGACCTGCCGAATGAGATCCGTCAGATAACGAGCCTGAGTGGCTTTAAAAAAGCACTAAAGACGGATCTCTTTCGGCAGGCCTTTCCTAATTAGATCCCGGCCTCAGGGGATCCTGGCCTCTTCTAGGCTGCTGGCCATTTATTATATTTTATTGTATTTATAGTTTTAAATGTGATTTTAGATTAGTTGTTTTTAATTTATATTTGTTTAATGTTTTTTTATGGGGGAGGGTGGGAGTGGGGGTGTTTAGGGATTTTATTTGTATTGTATTTTAAATTCTGTAAGCCGCCCCGATTGTTTTAACAGAGGGGCGGGGTATAAATAAATTTTATTATTATTTTATTATTACTGACCCACCAAGGGTTTGCCCCTCCTGCATTTTTCCACCTGAAAAATGACCTCAGAAACATTTTGGAAAATGTTTCAGGGATGTACAATTATGACTATCAGGTTTCTCACCCCAACCAGCCCAACATCCTCCCTGAATGGTCTGGAAGTCCATCAGAGGTGATGCATCTTTACTTTCACTTGCCCAGGTGGCAGCTGAAAGGATGTGGTAAGGTCTTCTGGGGTTCTGGGGGTGCTAAAAATGGGATAATGTGGCCTTTATCACACCAGTCCATGCCTCCCCACCCTCTGCGCTCACACCTGGGAGGAGGTGGTCAAGTTGCTTCAACCAACAGCAGTTGAACAACATTCATTACTCCAACCAATGTGCATTTTGGACTTTAGAATGTTCATTCTTCTTTGAAATCCCTCTCTTTTTGTCTCCCACTACACTTAACATATTTAATCTCCCACATACACACACACATACTACCACTCCACACACAAACAAAAAATCCCACCTGGGATGAATGGGATATCTTCATCCCCCCCAAAAAAACCTTAGGTAAGCAATATTGTTTAAAACCTAACTTCCAACGCACACATCACCTGAATCAGACATGATTCAGAATTTGGACATGCTTGTCAGCATCAAAGCATTTCTGGGAGAGAGATAGGAAAGCATTCTTATTCCCAATACACCAATGTGCAATTGAGGATTTTTAAAGAAATTCTTTCCAAACTGGTCAAGCAAATAGCAGAAGAATAAAAGCGGAAACCAGGCCCATCCTACCCCAAAATTTGTTAACACAGAATTCTAATAAATTGTACATCTGTGGTGGTGGTGATTGAAAATATTGGCCAGACGTCTGTATCAGTTACAGGGGATATCTCCAGAGGATACATTCCGAGACACCCCTCCCCATGGATACCTGAAACTGTGGATAATAGGGAACCCTATTATTTTCAATGATATGGACACTAGAAGTTGTCCATACTAGGCGTTTACACAGTGGAGGATCTAGAAATGCCTAGAGAGAACATATTGTTTCAGAAGTAGATAAGTAGACCCATGGATACCAAATCCGTGGTTGCGGGGGTCAACCTACACTTAGTAAGTAAACTTAACTGTGTTAAATATACTTAACTAAGCAACCTCTCCCAAACCTGATGGAAACATCATTCATCCATGTTCCGATTGCTGGCAGAATGGATTTCCTTCTCCTCATGCAACTTATGCTCGATAAAGTAGGTTGAGGAGGGGGAGTTACAATTACGACAGTTAGAGTCACAATTGTGGCTGAGAAACTATCACAAATATGGAACAGTTACAGATCAGTGACTGTTCCATATTCACAATTGCTACTTAGGAGATTATCAGAGGGGGGACAAATATAGCATTCCTGTCTCATCAGCTATTTCCCACCCCTCTCCTGTTCCTGTAGCACTTCTTTTTAAAAACCAGACTTACCTTAAAGGTGCTGTAAAAAGTGCTCCCCTCCCCTCCAGCAGTCCAGGAGTGAATGGAGCTGTCACGGAGCCCCATTCACTTCCTGGAAGGCAAATCCCAGCCATTCTCACAAGCGAATGATCACGCGGGAAATTCAAAAAGTAAAAGCAAGATACATGTCAAAAAGTAAAACAAAGCATCTAAATACATTTTAAAAGAAAATGTAAGAAAAAGTGTGTCACTTATCTTGATGTCCCAATCTCGACCGGAAGTGTTCGGCAGGGACTTCCCACTGCGGCTGGCATCACACCAGCATAACGGTGCACCTGTTTGCTCACCTGTCGTTCCATTACAGAATGAAATGACGGGTCAATTCATGGCTTAAGCTGTGAATAAAAGGAGCATGGGGGACGGGAAGGGCAGGGGAGCATAACGCCACAGGGACAACGCTGTCTGAAAGGGAACCCCTTTCGCGATCTCCTGTCATCCCTGTGGTGGGATATTTGGGGCATCTGATGTTCTCCTTATACACAGTTGTGACACTATTGCCATAATTGTAAAAACAACAACATCAAGTACAGGCAACACAGCACTTTATTAAAAGCCTTTTCCCTTATCAGTCATTGGTTCTTAAAGTCCTGATGAAACAACAACAAAAATGCCTGCCTCTGGAAAGACATCATGGAGGGCTCTCGTCTAGCCTCTCCATGGAGGGAGTTCTGGAACTTGGGAGCAGCCACCAAGAAGGCTTTCTCCCATATTCCCAGAAGATGCACCCAATGAAAGGCCTCCGCAGAAGATCTCAAAAAATGGGCAGGATCATATGGGAGAATACAGGTCTTCATATGACCAAGACCCAAACAGTGGATCGTAACCAACACTTTGAACTGTGCCTTTCTTTATATATCCTTATAAAACCTGGAAGATCTGAGATTTCTGGTAGTCTCTCCATTGATGACTATCACAAAGCCTGCACAGTGTCATTGTGTTTATGTTTGGGTGGGAGAGGGGATGGTGGCCACCTTTCTTTGTCCTAGAGTGACCAATGGTCTTGTGGCCATTGATGGCCAAACATCTGGTTGTAAACCTCTCTGTACTTAGCTAGCCTGCAGATTTACAGTCCCCCTCCTGGGTCCATACCTAAAATCTTAGCAGCTTGGAAGAAACTGGTAGAGACCAGCGAGCCATCTCCATGCACAATGGGGTGAAAGAGTAAGGCATTGTGGAGGTGGAACCCATATACAGCCCATATTTTTGCAAACTTATGCTTGTTCAAACTTATCTTTTGGTCTTTCTTCTCTCCTCTCCTTTTCTCTCCTGTTCCACCTCCTCCTTCCATTCCTGTTTTTCCAGCTGAAATTAGCAGAGAAGCAACTTGTTAAGGCAAGAGGTTAGCAACACCTATTAAGAATAACTGCCTGTAATTTTTTTTCCCATGGCATGCCCGCGAACATCTTGAGCTCCCCTTTTCTGCTACTTCCCCCTCTCCAACTGCCCTATTTGCTCTCCCCTTTTCTTTTGCATTCAATGCATATTTGTGTCATGAATTTTGCTCTGGAGAACAGCTTCCATAGGTTAAGACTCCTCCCCGCTCCCAACCAAACAGCTGTGCTTTGGAGAAATTTTTCATGATAACGAATCCTCTTTGTCATCTCTGGATACTCTCAAGTCAATAAAAAGGGAAGGCATTATTGCTTTATTTTGTCAAATGGAAGGGAGGGAAATTACCCAATGCATGGTAATAATAATAATAATAGCAATAATAAAAGGTGCTGATAATCGTTCACTCCAGGCTGAATGAAGCAGCTGAATGAAATACATTCTTTCAGACTCTGTTTATTTTTGTTTTTATCAGCCTATAGAACCACGTATAAAACTTTTCTCCTTTTTCAGACACCGAGGTTTCAAGATCTGCTGGAAACACAGAGAGAAAAATAGTGCCAAATTTCTTTTCTCCCATTACAGTAGATGGGAAAACAGGCTTTAGAAGAGACAAGAGGCAGATTCAACAGTTAATTTGGAAAGACAGAGGAATCAGAGAGCAGCTTTAGCTTAGTAGTACATGTGCTTTTTCTCATATGGATAGATCGATGATAAATAGATAGATAGATAGATAGATAGATCAAACTATACCACTTCAAGGATCATAATTTGGTTGGAAAGCCACTGCTAGTCAGTGTAAATAAAACAAAACTACATAGGCTAGTTAGGAAAAGAGGAAGACAATGGACAAATCCACACTACACAAATAATACAGTTTGAAACTGGTGAGAAGGGCTAAACTTGGGGCTCACTCACCATGGACCCCAGATTAGCTCTCCTGTAGAGGTAACCCCGAGCAACCTCACTCTAGGATGCCTCCTACAGGCCCCAAAACCAAAATCTGCCACCACCCACTGAGTTTAGACCGGGGCTCTTCCCTTGGAACCCCCCCCCCCCATTCCATGCACACAGTAGTGGGAAGCTGTGCCAATTCTCTGGTAACTAATGGACTGCTTGCCATTAGAGAATCCACTAACTCCTCCCTTGTTCTTTTTTTTTTTAAAAAAATATTTTTTATTGTCAGGATTTAACAAGATTAACAACTTTTTAAAAAAAACACAAATTTCCACTTTCTGCATTTCACCTGTCTCCCCCCAACTCCTCCCTTCTATCCACCAGAGATAGAGGCATGTTTAAGCATCAGTAAAGGGACAATTTAAAAGTTCACTTTATTCAAGTGAGTTCAAGTCATGCAATCTCACATGAGGCAGGATTCTCCCATACCTCAGGCAGGCTTAAAGTTATAAGAATAACAGAGTATTAAAATCAAAGCATTCAGTTATTCAAAGTTACATTCAGTTACTAATTTGATTACATCCAACCAAGGTAGAGAAATTAAAAGAAATTCCAACTGGATTATTTACCATGGCTCCTTCCTATTGAATCCTGGGACTGTAGCTTTACAAGGTCTGTAGCCTTCTCTGCCAAAGAGTGCTGGTGCCTCACCAAACTACAAATCCCAGGGTTCCATAGGAAGGAGCCAAACTGGATTATTTGTGTAGTGTGGATTTTGCCATATACATTACAGATTCAATCAAGAAGCCACATCCTTGAGTTGGTGAGACTTGAGCAGGGTTGTTCATAACAGGATGTCTTGAAGGCCTCTCATTCATTGGGTCATCATAATTCAAAGCTGACTTGACAGCAAGTAACAACAAGCTGGACTTCTATAGAAGTCACTGTTGTGACTAAATATCAGAAATTTTTAGCAATGATGTCTCTGAAGACATGTAGGAAATTTGCAAGATCAGGATTCTTCTGGATTTACTCATTTGGCATCTTCTGGACAAAACACAAAGACACAACCAGAAATCATGCATTTTTTGTTGTTGCTGCTGCTGTTGTTGTTGTTCAAGTCTTGTGCCTTCAAGTCAACTCTGACTTATGGTGACCCTATCCTAGGGTTTTCTTGTCAAGATTTGTTTAGAGGAGGTTTGCCATTACCTTCCTCTAAGGCTGAAAGAGTGTAACTTGTCCAAGGTAACCCAGTGGGGCTTCCATGGCTCAGCCAGAATTAAAATCCTGATCTCCCAGAGTCCTAGTCCTGTACTCAAACGATTACACCACATTGACTTTCAGATGGTTCTTGGGAATGCCTTCAGTTCTACAATTGTAGAATTAATCAAATCTGGGGTCCTTGTTGCATTCAGGCCCAGGGAACCAACTGTGCATTGTCACTATCACTGGTTTCCCAAAGCCCTAGTCCAATACTCAAACAACTGCACCATGCTGGCTTGTACATTTCAAGGCTTGTAATAAATTTCACAAGACACAAAATGCATACAAAAACATATGCAGATTTTTAAAAAACACATTGAAACAACTGTGTACATTTCTAAAATGCACTTTGGGGAATGGGAACATGTATCTGTTATTGTGTCCATTTTAAAAATGCAAAAAAAAATATGTACAGATATTTTCTGGTTGTTTTTTTTTTTGTTTTGTTTTGTTTTGTTTTTTTTAAGGTCAGTAAGCACTGAACCAGCAGAGAAGAGACTTGGGCATGGCATTAGGAGGATGTCTGCAGAAAGAGGCTTGACATATCTTTCTGTCCTCTAGATGTGTCTGTTTCAGAGAGTGAACATTTAAGTCAGGCCGCAAGCTATAAGTTATGTGAGTGAGCAATTGAAGTGTAAATTGCAGGCTTTATCCACCACAGTTCCAAGCTTCAAGAGATGCACACCAAGAACACACCCTTCCCTTTGGCTGGTTTTCACTGCAATGAATAGAGTCATCTTAGGCATACCCTCCTCCCGCAGCCAAATGGTGAGATCAGCCAAGACTCAAATCAGAAACGGTGGATGCTGCACCTTATCACTTCAAATGAAATATGAGAAGAAAAGGGCCAGGGTGGACATTTAAGTCAGAAAGTATTTATTTTCCTGAAAAAAAAAAAGGGGGTTATCCCCCTTTTTTTCCAAAAAAAAGTAATTTGAAGTGGTATACAATAAAAGGTATATGCAATAAACCCGATTTCACAAAATGGATTAGCATCTCCTTTTTTAAACACAATGTAGAAAGTACCACTTATCACACCCCAAATGCCACTGGATTAAAATAATTTTTAGCAAACATAGAAGCTCATAGAATCCCCAAATCCAAAGTGAAATGACTGAGAAAAAGAGCCACAAAATGTTATTTATAGACATTGGCCAGAATTCTACATCGCCTACATAGTTATGTCTGGCACTCTGGCCTATGCACATGTAAGTTTCCCTTTCAAGTGTGTAAATTCTTTTGGGGGCACTGAAGAGGTTAGCATTCTCTCCCTTCCTCAGCACCCTCCACCAGATTTACTGTACAGCCTCTGAAGCGCCCCTGCATGTCCATTCCATGCCTTATGGGGAGCAGGCAGGATCAGAAGGAATATCTGGCTATGTCCCTGTAGCCAGATGTGAAATGATTACAGCAGCCCTGTGACCTCAGAAGGACCCTGGTAGACCTCAGTGCTTCTGTAATCATTTCTAGTCTGGCTGCAGGAACATAGCCAGCTCCTTCTCCAATCCCACCCATGCCCCATGAAGCATGGAATGGCTATGCAGGCTATATGGTAAGCCTGGAAGCTCAACCTAGCAAAGGTCCATATGTGGAATGACTGCACTATGCTGAGCCATACAGGATTACAGCTCTCTTTTAAAATGAAAACAAGCAGTTTTGTGCTGCTGCTGCTGCTGCTATTGCTATTAAAATAAGGGAGGGACAAATTTTGTTTTAGGGGAAGATTCTGCCCCCTGAGGCTCCTGGAAGCACAACCCTCCCAGAGAGAGAAGCATTAATGGGGGGACAATGGTGACTGGCACCTCTCATGTCATTATGGGGCAACAATTCCACTCTGGACCTTCATCTAAATTTTACAGGAACTATCCAAGGTTCTGAATCTATTTGGAGCACAGAGTTGTGAAATTTATTACAGCACCTCAGACAGCTGCTTTAAAGGCTGGGCTACAATCCAGAAGGGACTCATTGCCCCACTAACATGGGAGAGTCAAGTCACCACTGGACTAGGAGCTCTGGAAATACCCCAAATGCCCTTGTAGCTACATAACAGCTCACGGGCTACATTTTAAAAAGAAAACTAAAGGGCTTCATCCTTGATGTAGTTTATAGGATTTCAGTTTATGTCTGCAGGAAGAATTGATGGGCTAATTCTTTGAGAGGGGCACCATGTGGGTTTTTAATTTTATTACAGGTTGCAGGTTTATTCTCTTGTTGGACCTGCCAAATTCATGATGTTTGGATTGTGTGAGCAAAAGTTGCAAAAGACAAATAAGGGGGAATCTACACTAGAGAAATAATACAGGTTGAAACTGGATTATTTGCATGGCTCCATCTGAATCCTGGGATTTGTAGTTTTGCAAGGTCTTTAGCCTTCTCTGCCAAAGAGTGCTGGTGCCTCACCAACCAACAAATCCCAGGATTCGATAGGATGTAGTGATGAAAATAATCCAGTTTCATCCTGGAATATTTCTCTAGTATGGATGCCTGCTTCAAGAATCATTCACTGATTTTGAGTGTAAAAAGACTCTGGCCCCATTCAAACTACACATTTATAGCAGCATGATTCCACTTAAATTGCCATGGTTCCATGCTGTGGAAGACTGGGACTTGCAGTTTAGGGAGGGATATGTAGAATTCTCAGTCAGGCAGCTCTAGTGCCTCACCAAAGTATAAACACCAGGATTCCATAGGATGCATCAATAGCAGTTAAAGTGGAATCATAGTGAAGTAACTGTGCAATGTTAGGCACTTTTTCAAGCATTGTCTGCAATCATTTTGTTACTCCATGGATCTCCGACATGCGTGTGGTTCTGTTTGTGTCTGTGTCCTTGTGGGTCTGTATCTGTGTGTGGAATTATGCCTTATTCCATGCTGGATTATGTTTGCCTTGTTTTTACTCAGTTGCCTTTTCAAAATTATAGTTGCTTGTAAAGTTTATACATCTGTAATATTCATTTAAAACATTTACTAGCCTCATCAAAACCAAGAGAAAAGTACCTAGACGTGTATAGGTTTGTGTGGTTACAGGTCTTTATGGGTCATCACCTACATATTGACATGAGCACCTTGACTTGAGTATGAAAGACAATAAGGCACGTGTGCAGCAATTATAAATTACAATCTAATTACTAGTTGAATTAAAATGCATTGCTTCCTAGTACGGTAATGATGATCCCATAAACCTTCTATTTTCCCAATATTAATTTTGTAATGGTCAGGTTTCCAGTGCTTTCTATTTTAAAAGAGATTAGTGTTGGGATTATACTACAGAATATAATCAGCCAAATTAATTTATCCCACTTCCATCTTCTTTTTCTGATCTAAAATGTGAATAGAAATTAATTTCCTATAATGTTGTCAGGATAGGGGGGGGAATCCCTGTCACACAAGCACTCTGTGCGTTATTGTTGGATTCATTTCCCCCCAGCCAGTTCCATAACATAAATGTTTATTTCCAGAGCACCTTAATGGTCCCTAAGTTGCATTTCTCTAGCTGTCATTCTTAGGATTTGCAATAATCTTTATAAACAGTGAAAATTAAGATCTGTCATTACTCATATAGAATAGCTATTTGTTTTGGAATTTATTCTATGCATAGTATAATGGACAATAAGCCTTTTTGCAACAGGCTGGTAGTGCCCAGACTGGACTGAAAAGGATGATTAAAATGAAGTCATAATGGCACAAGCCCCCCTCCAAACACCCACACAAGAGCCTGATAGTTTCATCTCTATGTTACCCTAAGGGGTGGAGGTATGTTGGAACCCCCCCCCCACATAATGCCCAAAATCTCCTGTAATATCTGGGGGAATTATTGGCTCAACAGGAGGCCTGTGAGAGGAGGGTAACTTTGGGGTTCTTTTCACGTATGTATACCAGTACTAACTGTAGAGAACACTCCAGTTAAAATGAAATTAGGTATTTTATTGGAATAATACAAAGTGAGCTAACACACACACTGCACATTCTTAAGAACATACAAGGCTATAGCAGAGTAAGACAGAAAGGTTGGATAGAGGGAGAACATCCGGGAATATAGGGTGATAGTTACCAGTCTTGAAGAGAAAAGTCCCATACAGCGAGAAAGAGAGTGTCTGGGTCCATCCACTGTGGCACACTTTATTATTGTTAGGGGTCTAATATTTATACCCTGTTCTGCACCTTGGAGGGGAGAATTTGCTAATAAGAAAGCTTAGATGGCTTTCCCACAGGATAGACAAAAGGAACAAAAACTCAATTGATTGCTTTAATTAAAACATTGACGGTCTTGCAACAACCTCTTAGGTTAGACAAGAGGGGGTACAGGAGAGATTTCTGTAGGGTATAGATTAAGGAATGGTCACTTAATTGCTTGACTGAATCATTGCTGGGAATGCCCAAAGCTCGAAGACAGAATTAGCACATACCCCTCTAATGACCGGGTTGTTAGCATAAACCCATTATGGGGGCTTCCTGCTCAATCCTAATTGAGGCTTTCTTACCATTATATTTCTAGACACCTCCCAGTTCATTGTGACTTCCAACTGACCTCTAGTCTGCCTCAGCCAACCTGGCTCTGAAAAGTGTCCAATATTTCCAGTTATGAGGTACCGTGGGGAGGGGGTAGTAGGGCATCCTAACATCTGGACCTCAATGTTTCAGTGTGTTTTCAATTTAGCCCACAGAAACTTTGCACCTCTTAACTCCCTGAACTCACAAAACTTGAAGAGCCTATTGCATTAGACAAAGGCCTAGCTAGCCCCCATCTTGTTTCCCCACAGCTGCCAACCAGAGGTTTCTGGAAAGAACTTAAACTTTCCCTGAGAGAAACATCCTTATCCTTCTATCTTCCCCAATAGTTGTTATCCAGAAACCTAAGACTTTATCAGACCAGGCAAATATAGGATCGTAAGGTCACTTAATGATCACAAAAGGGTGCACATACCAATGGTGTCCTTCCATGATCATGTAATGTAAATGAGGTGTACTTTTTTATTGATGGGCCAAGCCATCAATAGATGTCCCATTCCATTTTTCTGCTGGCACTCCTGGCGTTTGAATCCTCATGCCATTGTACTCATGTAAATTCAGCATCAATGGGCAAACACTTCTGGGTGAGATTGCAACAGCCAGGTAGGGGACACTCTTTTTTTATGAGCCCCCCCCTCACCCCCATGTACTTGGGACTTTTAAAGTGTGTTTCTGTGCTTTGCTGTACTTTTTGTGTGTGGGTTTTGTTTTGTTTTTGCTTTAGTTTTTAAATTTCCCATGCTAGCATCTTCTCATGGGAATTGGTGAGATCTCAACCCTGGAAGTAAATGGAGCTCAGTTTGTGTTTGTTACTGCCAGGGAAGCCTCTTTTATGCTGCTCAAGATGAGTCTGATAGGGTGGGTTCTTTTGCCGGCATAAAAACACCACAATTTATGTTGGCAAAAGAACATTAATGGGGGGGATGATCTAATAAAGTCCCTACTGCCTCTCACCCTGGTTTTAACCATCTTGTTCATTCTCACTGCCAAACCTGCCCAAGTTCCACAGAAATCATCAGGACTTACTTCTCAAGAAATACAGTTCCTCTTAGACTGTAAGCTTTTGGCTTCCTCTGGATACCGGCCTTCACTCGACAGATGCAGCCTGCATTAATGTAGCTTCCAGAGCCCTTCTTGTCCACCGCTCTTAAGCTCTCCTGGACTTCCACCAGCTCTATAGGGAACAGCAGGTGTGAGCGCCTGATGCAATGAAAGCACAGCAAAGCTGGGTTGAAATACACAGAACTCTGGCACTCACTGCCATGTTTGGGTGTTTTTGTGTAGGTTTTTTTTTTGTTGTTGTTGTTGTTCCACTTCTCTACACTGGCCCCAGGAGCTTAATTTTCTCTTAATCAGAGACCAGCAGCATGCCTGGCTTGGAAAGAGAAAGCCCACCATTTGGATTCAATTTGGGAGACCATCTGAAGTGCCAAATGCCCCTCCAGACTTAATGAGTCACTAGAGGGTGTTTTAAAAAAAAAATGGAGAGGAGGTCTGATACAATTAAAACAGCCATCCAGAAGACAGCAAGCAACTACATTTTTATCACCACTAGCCACATGCCTATATTGGTTCATTTTAGAAGCTGTAGTGTTGTTTGCTTGCCTCCCAAACTTAGCTTAAAAAAAAAAGAACAAAGAGAATGCTAAAACTCCCAGCCATCATCTGAAGTCCATTTCATGGGAGACTAAAGGACCATCATTGCCAATTTTTTTTTAAAAAAATCAACATGGCATTGTACTGAAACTATTCACGCACACTATCTGGGCAGCATGGATCTCCTCATTCTATCAGCATGCACTCCATTAATGAACCTTAGGCATTTGGTTAATGGCAACAACAACACCATAATCCAGATGACTTGTGAGATCAGAGCTTCCATGAGTTACTAATGTACTACATGCAGTTCCTGACCAGATGAATTAGACCATTATAAACAACCATACTTTAACCACAATAAACTTAGTCATTTAAGTGCTTAATAAACCCTTAAGGGCCAGTGTCCTATTAATAATCTATGCAAGCATAAGTTGTAGTACATGTACAATATTATTTTTTTAAATCTTTGCACAATGACCGTCTCCCTCTGAGAACAGCATAAGCAGAGTTGCCCAGGTGGGACCACTAAACATGTGGTTGCTCACTAAAGTACAGAGAGTAGTCTATGAATGTGCATAGCATCTACACATTGCCTTTGGACATTCTGCACTGCTGTTGCACACTGGGTTATCAGCCATGTGCATTGACCATTGATCCACATGTGTTGTTCTACAGTGATAATCAGCATAGGGGTGGCATAACATTCCACTGGCAGATATTTATTCCATACTGAAGTAATGTAGGATCTTGGCCAATGTGTTTAATCTCTTCCCATGTTTCCCACTGTACATTTTCAAATGGCACATTCTTTTGCCAGATGCATATTCTGCATCTGTCTACAAAAAAAAGAAAAAGAATATAAGACAGTGTCAGCCCAACAGCAGTGCCCATCGTTGTCCAATGGTAGTTGTGTCATTCTGAGAAAGAGAAAGAAGGGAGAAGTCCTTTGCTTTCTCTTGATAGAGGTATCTTGATGGTAAGAACTGTTTGGAAGTGGAATACACTGCCTTGGAGTGTGGTGGAGTCTCCTTCTTTGGAGGTGTTTAAACAGAGGGTGGATGCCTATCTGTCAGGAATGATTTTAGTGTGTATTCTTGCATGGCAGGGAGTTGGACTGGATGGCTCTTGTGGTCTCTTCCAACTGTATGATTCTATGGGCCTTAGCACACCCCAAAGAAAAGTGGCAGGGGAACAGAAATGTTCAGTCTTCCGTGCTGCCTTACCACATGATGTCGATGTTCTTTCGTTCCAGTCCCATGAGGAACTGAAGTAAAACCATGTCTTTTTGCTAACTAGAAAAACCATTCACAAAAAGACGTGGTTTTACTTCAGTCCCCCACAGGACTGGAAAAAAAGAACGCTGGAAGAAGGATGACATCATGCAGCATGCCAGCACGAAAGATGGAACATTTCTGCTGCATTGCCAATTTTCTTTCAAGTATGGTCTATGATTCTATGATTCTATAAAAAACAGAAGAGCCCTGATGGATCAGGCCAAAGTCCTACCTAGTTCAACATTCTATTCACACAGTGACCAACTATTGTTATTTATGGGAAGGTCATCAGCAGGACATAAGGGCTGCAGCATCTTCTGTTTTGCATTTCCTAGCAACTGATAGATGTAGACATACTTCCTCTGATACTGGAGGTGATAGATAACTATGCTGACTAGTACTGATTGATGGTCATGAATTCCATGAATGTATTCATCTGCCATTTGAAGTCATCCAACTTGGCAGCCATCATTACATTTGATGTCAAACCCCACAGTTTAACTGTGTGTGGTATAATTTAACTCTGCACTAAGGTACTTCGCAGATACCCCAAAAGTGAGAAAAATCAGAGGAAGTACCTCCCTGACTAGCAGGAATGTGGTAACTTCCAGTCTGGAAAGCTTTATTCCTCTCTAGGCTTGCCAGCTGAGGATCATCCCAGGCACTGAGGTTTCTGGGCCAAAGCCTGAGACATAGGGATGACCCCTGGGATGCCATTAAGTCTTAGACATTTAAGTGTCAACCACAGCTTCTCATAGCTTGTCATTCAAACACACCCACCATATTTTCCCATTTGGAAATTAAAACTTAAGCGTAGCTGATCAAGGTAAACAAGGGAATGATTTCTTCTCACTTACTTAGGGAGACAGGATAAGGAACATTTAATCTACTTGCCTTTAGCCAAGTAAAGCATGGATGTAAAGCAGAGTGGAGGGTGAGCTCTGGTGCCACAATAGCTGAGAAAGAAGGAGGAAACTAACTAAGTAAATAAATCAACTCTGGGAGAGTCTTTGCCAGTTGCAGTCACAAATCAAGTAACCTTGCAAGTTATAGCAAGCTGTTGTTCTCCTAGCTGAACTGGAGATTTGCACACAGCCCTTTCTTCCTGCCTGGAGCTGAGCCCACCAAAACTGGAGAATTTGCACCCTCATCTCCTACTGGGAGATGACCCATGTAAACTGGAAACTCAGGGCCAGAAACTGAGACCTGGCAACTCTTTTTCTCAGCCACTGCTACACCAGAAGTGACAAAGATGAGAGCCTGCAATTGACTGCTTACTGCAGGGGTGGGCAAGTTTGGGAGACTGAATATTAGCCCCCGCCCCAGGAGACCTTGGAGGTCCACCCCACCATGCTCCCACTGCACCTCCCACACACAATTTCTCTGCTCCCAAATGCCCCCAAACACCCTCTAGGATGCTTTGGGGAAATATTAGGGGTAGGTGGGTTCCTGGACCATTTTGGGTTCAGGAGAGACTTTTTAAAGCAAGTCACTTCCTGTTCATTTTAGTAATCAAAGAGATTTTGTAGCACCTTTGAGACTAACTGAGGGAGAGAAAATTGTAGCATACAGTAAGCATTTGTAGACTTAGTCTACTTCTAGTAGTTCACTCCAGCATTGGAGGAAGTGAACTAAGTCTATGAAAGCTCATGCTGCAATTTTCTCTCTCTCAGTTAGTCTCAAAGGTGCTACAAGATCCCTTTGCTTACTGATATGCCAGATGAACATGGCTATGTCTTTGAATTCTACCCCTGTTCACCTTAGTTTCAGAAGAAGAAAAATGTTAAAGTATGATCAATTCTCTTCAACTTACCACAGCAAAGGAAATGATGCCAATATTAGTGGCATCCCTTTTCATTTTGCAGGCAGGCAAAGGTCTTTTAACCCAGGCAGGCCTTTGGCTTATAACTCAGGGGCAGATGGACTTTTAATAGGACTGTGATATTATAGGGTTTTGATGTTGTGTTTTTAATCAAACTGCTGTTTGATTGTATTTTAACTTTTGTACAAATAATTTTTTAAGCTGTGCCCTGTTTTTAATTGCATGTAAGCTGCCTTGGATCCTGTACAAAGAGAAAGGATATATAAATACAATGAAAATGATGAAATGAAACAACATGGTCTCCCTTTTTACAAGACAAGCTACAGTCCATGCTGTCACAGTAGCATCATGAACCCACTGATCTTTCCTAATTAATAATAATTGAATTATTTATACCCCGCGCCTCTGTTAAAACAATCAGGGTGGCTTAAAAAATGACCCCTGATTTGGAAAGCTAAGAATGCTTGGGTCTGGTTAATGTTTAGAGAGGAGACCATCAAGGAATACTGGGGATCTTCAGATAGGGCTAGAAAAGAACCCTGTCTGAAAACCTGGGAGAACCCAATGTTTCCCATCACAGCTGCCAATATTAGGATAGATGGGCCAATAGGCCATCTCACTATAAGGCAACTTCATATTAAATAGGAATAATAAATAATACAGCCCACAGTACAGTATTTCTGTAGCCAATTTACCTGGAAGTAAGTCCCACTGACTTCTATAAGGCTACCTCCTTAGATTTTACACAAAGGATTGAAGCCTTGACTTTGGTATGGAAAATACTGATTTTGTATTAGAAAAAAAATCTTTGGGGCTTGTAGATGCAGACTGGCTTTCAGTATTGCAATTGTGGATCCATAATTCCAGGTAACTGCTCTGCATTTAGTAAGACTGAGAGGTTTATCTCATGAGGAAGTAAAGCGAAAGTGCAGCTGGATCATTTCGCCATCTGTTCTGCCTTACCACATAACGTTGTAGTTCTTTAGTTCTTGTCCCAAGGGAGATAGTTGTAAAAGTGAGTCCTTTTTCTAACTGGAAAAAAATCTGTTAGGAAAAAGGCTTACTTTTACAACCATCTCCCATGAGACCAGAACTGAAGAATTATGATGTCATGTGGTAAGGCAAACAGAAGGCAAAACAATCCAGCTGTATTTCTGCTTTACGTCCTTGTGCGATAAGCCTCTGAGTAGTCTCACTTAAGACTGCAAAAAGGCTACCTCAAGCCACCTTGAGAGTCAGCAGCTGGATCGGGCGAAGGAGGTCCATTCAGTTTCTGATCAGGGTGCAAGGAGGAGGATATTTATACCCTCTCCTGCCAGTGACTGATGCTGTGACAAGGACCTACAACAGGGGTCCTGCTTCTGCTTATCACAGCCTTGCCCACTAGCAGGAGGGGGTGGAAGCTAAATTACCCTCCTTTGCCCAATCTGGCTGCTGGCTCTTAAGATGGGCTGAGTGGTTGGGCCAGGAAGCACTATTTAGTTACCTGTGTATATGCCAATGTTGAGTAACAGCAGCTATTTGTATATCATAGATTTATTTTAAATTACATTCCTGCAATGTGGAAACTAACTGATGGTCAATGTGGTCCTCCATACTCTTACTGTGGCTAAAAGACATATACTCCAGAGTTGGAAGGATAACCATTTACCATTTACCATTCAATGGCCAGATCTCAATGCTTTAGCATTAATACATGAATATGTATTTTATAAATGTCACTTTTAGAAAAAAAAACACCATATTTTTGGAAATATGGTCAATTTTTATTAATGTTTATGCCTAGCCCAAGTTTATATCTTATATATTGTCCTTTTTCTTTTCCCCCCTTGTTCTCTTCCTTTTTTTTAGTATCTTTGTAGCCATACTTTTAAAACACAGTAAAAAAAAAAATTAAAAAGAAACTTTGGTACTATTAAGTACCTGGCATGTGGGGGCAGTTAGCTAATACACATTGGAAACTGCTTAATGCAGTGAAGATGTGTAAATTGCTATTGCTTAAAACAATTTGTAAGCCACTGTGATAGCCATTGTGGCTGAAAGGTGGGGTGTAAATACCTAAATAAAAATAATAATAAAAATAAAAGGTATGGCTTTGTTGCTTTGTGCCCTCAAGTCACTTCTGACTTATGGCAACCCTATCCTGAGGTTTTCTTGGCCAGATTTGTTCAGAGGGGGGTTGCCATTGCCTTCTTCTCAAACTGAGAGAGTGTCACTTGCCCAGTGGGTTGCCATGGTAGAGCAGTGATTCAAACCCTAGTCTCCTGGAATCTTGAGAACCAACATGGTGTAGAGGCTTGAGTGTGGGACTAGGCGTCTGGCAGGATAGGGTTTGAATTCCTACTCAGCCAATGAAAGCCCACTGGGTGACAATGGGGAAGTCATACTCTCTCATCCTCATAGGAAGACAATGGCAAACTTCCTCTAAACAAATCTTCCCAAGAAAATCCTATCATAGGTTCTTCATCTTATGGTCTCCATAAGTCAGAAATGACTTGAAGGCACACAACACCTTCCAGAGTGCTAGCCCAACACTCAGATCACCATACCACACTGGTTCTATAAATGTGGCTATTGGTTTCAGATGTATGATGATGAGATTATGTGCCTTATTATTGTTGTTATTGTTATTGCTATTTTTACTATTTGTATCTGCATGTGCACTTTAACTCCAAAAAGTCCTAAATAATTACATCATTAGAGTTTGCAGGTGGTATGATACTGTAAAGATGGCAGTCACAAGCTTGGCCAACAGAGTAAAAAGAAATGCTTGGAAAAACTTATGTATGAAAGCCAGTAACTGAGTAAACCTTGTGACTTACAGCCATTTACAGGATAACATCACTTATAATTTAAATCAATCAGTTTATGACGTTTGCCAGCTCAGGTCTGTGTAGATGGGCATTATGTCAAAGCAAAAATAAATTATCAGAACAAATGCAGGGAGACAGGCTCATAGCAGCAGCTGGAAACAAACTGACACCGATGGAAGTTTTATAAAGAAACAACTTTAAGATGTCAAGACAAAAGCAAATTGATGTCTGATCACGTCTGCCAAGAAAAGGTTATAGCAACATTGTGTGTACCTATCTGTATTGGTATATGTATAACCCAAAGCTGTATCAAAAAAACCTCGAGAACAGTTATTATCAGGTACTTTATTGTTAAGAACTTCTTTTTATAGAACAAAATTACAGTATGATGCATGTTAAGTACCTGCAATCTCTTTCCAGAATTTGGCTGAGAGGAGGAAATCTAAATCTGAATGTTTTTTCTCATTATTGAGCATTTGCATAACATTTTATGGACTCAAAATACATGATGAGATACTTCACTATCACTCTCCCCCTTCCAGTTGGAAAACAGCCTGAATGATATACATTTGGGACAACCCTGATTGCTTAGTTGTCTGTGTCCCAGGGCCTTTTCATGCCAAACAATTACAGGATTATGTTTCCACATTAACTGACATGGCTGCATCCTATGGAATCTTGCACTTTGTAGTTTGGGGAGGCACTAGAGCTCTCTGCCTGAGCATCCTAAATACCCCCCCCAAAACTGCAAATGCCATGATTTCTTAGGGTGTTCTCATAGTAGTTAGGGTGGAATCATAGCACTGCAATTGTATAGTATGAAAGGTCATGTACGACTTGGGAGAGAAGGGATCTGATTTGAACATCCAAAAGCCTTCGGAGGGTTTTTTTTGGGGGGGGGGATAGACAAGGTCCACCCTTCATGGGCAACCCATCAATGGGTCCCCCAGTCAGCATCTTCTAGCTGTTGGCTTTCTTGGTTGCAGGGGTTAGGCCAGGGAAATTGCCCATTATTTAAGTTTCCTTCAGTATCCCACAGCTGTATGACACTGGGCATTCCAAGGCATTATGAGAAATTTTAAATGGCAGATGGAATCCCAGGCCAAACAGCTGCTCTTGTTACCCTAAGAGGTGGGAGTATGTTGGAACCCCCCTCATGATGCCAAATCTCCTGTAATATCTGGGGGAATTATTAGCTCAATAGGAGGCCTTTGAGAGGAGAATAATTTTGGGGGTATTTCCATCTATGTATACCAGTATTAACTGTAGAGAGCACTCCAGTTAAAGTGAAATAAAGTATTTTATTGGAACAACACAAAGTGAACTAACATACACAGCACATGTTCTTAAGAACCACACAAGGCTATAGCAGCATAAGGAGATTTTCAGATGCAGTGTCTGATAGCATTTCTGTCTTGCCACCCCCTACCCCACTCCTGCCCCACTTCCATCCCTGTGCCAGTAAAAAAAGGAAAATCAGACACCTACCTTATGCCACGATAGTAACTGCTCGTGAGAGAACGATGCACGAGAAATTTAAAAATAAAAAGGAAACCAAATGTCAAAAAAGAAAACTAAGCCCCCGAACACTCTTAAAATTAAACAAGTAACCCAGGGAGGGGGGAAACAAGGGTGCCACTTACCGCCTCGTCCGGATCGCACCCGGAAGTCTTCGGGAGAGACCTACCACTGTGGCTGGCATAGCACCAGCATAATGGGACACCTTTTCACAAACCTGTTATTCCATTATGGAAATGGAACAGGCGATCTATTGATGGATTAATCCATCAATAGAAGAGAACAGAAATGGAACAGAGGGGGGCACGGGAGCGGAACTGGGCGGGGACGCCGTCGTCTGAAGAGAAATCGCTTTGGTGCTCTCCTGTTATCCCTGTTCCAGATTAAAAAGGTTGTGTGATAATCTCCTAAAACAGAAAGGTTGGATAGAGGGAGAGAGGTCCAGGAAGATAGGGTGATAGTTGCCAGTCCTGCAGAAAAGAGTTCTGTGTAGTGAGGATACTCAGACTGGTGTTTGAGGGTGGCACAGGAAGTTTTGATCCAGGGCACACTGAGAAAGAAAGTGTCCTAGTTTGTACACTGTGGCACACTTAACTGGGGTTCAGGCTGGGATACTTATACTCTGTTTCATATCCTGAAGGGGTACTCTGGTTATGACAGAGCCTGGATGGCTTTCCCACCAGCTAGACAAAGGGAACAAAACTCAACTGATTGCTTGGTTCCAGAAAGAGAAAACATTGATGGTTCTGCAGCAACCTCTTAATGTTTGGTCAGGAAGGGAGTGTAGGAAAGATATGGATTGAGGTATGCACATGTTTGCATAACTGAATTATTGCTTGATACACCCTGGGCTAGAAGAAAGGATTAGCACATACCTCCTTAACAACTATGTTTACAATGGGGCTTCCTGCATAATCCTAACAGGTTTTCTCCCACCATTATATTTCTAGACACATTTCAGGTCATTGTGACATTAGACTAACTTCCAGTCTGCCTAACGTCCCAGCCAAGTGACCCCCAAAAGTGTCCAATATGTCCAGTTATGAAATCTCATGGGGAAGGATATTATGGCATGCTAACACCACCAGATAAGCTCATGGCAAGAGGAGCAAGCTCAGAGCTTGAATGTAACACATTAAAAATAATGCTACTATGTGTTCCTTTTTTTTAGTAATAAGTCCTAGAACTGCAGCTTTTAAACAGTTCTAAGAAAGGAGATTATCAGATGAGCTCTAAAAACTTTTTTGTCCCACTATATTTTAAAGCTTAAGTATCCTGGCATAATAACACTTCTTCTTATATGCTGCTGTAATTAATCATGAGAAAGCTGCCCCAGAATTATTGCAACATGACCACTAGCGCCGTTTAGTTCCGCCTTTTTGTATGGGCAAGATTTCAGCAGTTCTTGCAAAAAGACACAAGTGCACTTAAAAGTCTAAAAACACCTAAATTAACAAACAAAATGAATGCACAAGCACTGAAACACACTTAAAAACTTGCCAGCAAAATGGAGAGATTCATAAAAAGAGCAACCTATACCTAGTCTTCACATTCTCACCTGGAAGTGTTCTGGCAGAGACCGCCTATTGACATTGAAATCACACCAGGAGAATGGGATGCAGGTTTGCACACAAGCAATACCATGAAAAAACCGCCATGAGCTATCAATTGGCGGCTTGGCCCACTAATAGAAAAGAATGCCTTTTTCACAGCAGCGGAAGGCAAGGAGGATGACATCATGTGATTGGGGAGCCCTTTTGCAGTATTGTCTCATTGTTATCACACCATCTTCACCACAGCTGATAATCTCCAAATAAGGAGACAAATGCTCATTTTTTGTAGACTGAGCAATGTTTGTTATTGCTGAACTGTTATTTTCCAGGAGATGTGTAGGGGCCTGGCTGTTAGAGATTTCATATGGGGTAGGGGACGACCGAGATTCTGCATAGAGAGACATATCTCCAGCACTGCGTACCTGGACCAGAATGGCAAAGACACTGTGGGGAGAGTACTTTTTTTATTGCCTCCATGGATGAGAAACCAGGAGCTGTACACCAGAACACACCACATAAGGGAGGCATGGTTTGTGACTATTTAATGCCAGTACGCCCCCTCACGCACCTCTTTCCTTTGGATCAATTAGCCCACCCTCCTGTCCTCAGTGCAGTGTTAGTTTACTGGTCACCTTGGGGCTGGTTAGAAATTTTTCTCCCCTTTTTCACTTTTTTTTTTTTTTTTTTTTGCCTACCCCATACTGCATCTGTGGGACTTGGGCAATTGGCCAAGGTGGTGCCTATAACTAGGCTGTCTTTTGGCAGGGAGCAAAAGGAGAGAATTTAAGAGCTCAGTGTATACCTTGGTCCTAGGACTTAGGAGGTGGGAAATGAGTCTACCCTTAATATAGACCTTGGGGTGTTGCTCACATTTATAAGGTCCTGGGACTTGGGTAGGAGTGCCCTGGGTTTACCTTCCAGTATGTGACTGGTCAGGGAGCAACCCGGATACTGGATTGCCCTCGGGGCTCAGGTGTTTGGCCCAAGGGAAGGCTGAGGAGGTAGTCTATGGTAGACACCTGGCCTTGGCTGGACCTGCATCAGGTTTCTCCCCCCGCCCTTTCTTGCTTCTCAGGTTCAATTAACTTAAATAGGATTTAGGTCAAATCAAGTGGCCCTTTTTAACCCAACTTTCTGTGTCTGGTCTCATTATTGCATGGTTGGTCATCAAATAGCTATAATACGTCTCTCCTGCACACCACCCATCCAGTACTATAACTGCATGTTATGCTAGAGCCGCTGAGACAAGTGCTTTTGAATGACTTGAAAGAGATGGTTGTCAAATGGTGTGGATGAGACAGAGAGAAGAGAGCCTATCAGTTTAGGGTTCATCCACACATCCCCTTTCATGAACTATATAAACCTGTCCTTATTGAAATGTCCCAAGCTCCAGCCTTTCTTGAAATCAGCCCATATCTGTGATCTCTTTCACACATTGCAATTATAGTGCTATGATTTCTCTTCAACAGCCATGGCTACATCCTGTGGAATGCCAGTAGTTGTAGTTTGGAGAGTCACTAGACTCTCACTAGAGCTTTGTGGCAGGGAATTCTAAGTTCCTCATATCACTATAAACCCCAGAATCCCATAGGATGAGGCCATGGCAGTTAAAGTGCTATCAAACTGCTATAACTATGTGGTGTGAAAGACCTTAGTCTCTTTGTTGATGTGTGATTATCTAGCCTCATAATTGCATTGTAACTGTAACTTATCTATTTACCTATCAACTGTCTGTCTGTTATAGTGTAAGTATATACATTCTGATATCTTCCTTTCCCTGTTCTACTAGGTTCAATAATGCTTCCTGTTCTTATTAAAGTCTTTTCTAAAGTCTAGTTGCACAATTGCCTAATTCCCCCTCCCCAAGAAAATCTATACATATGCCATTCCTTCCCCAAACCCACAAAACAAACAATATTTTTGGCAGCATCACATCACTCCTTCACACAAATGATTTTTCTTTCTAGTTCGGACTACTTTTCTGCTCTAGGCAATCTTGAAATACCATTTTAATACTTCTAAAGATAAATAGTGTTCTGTCAATAAGCTGAAAATTGCTGACCTTGTCTTGTTCATCATGTTAGAAAGAAAGAAGCAGGGAGAGGAAGTTGGGAGTGGGGGGGAAAAGAAAGAAAGAATGAAAGGAGAGGGGGGAAAGCCTCCTGGTCTCCCGGGATTAAGCGATGCTCTTTCATTTGAAGTGAAAAATGCTAAGCCTGCCATATTTAATGACAGGCCTGGGAGGGTTAATGAAAGAAACAGGAATGGCATTTTCACCTTACCTTGAAACTGCCCTATAACACTGCCTAAGGGTCTAGCTGAAGTGCCATTACTTTTGGAAAGTGTGTAGAAGAGCAGAAGCAGCAAGGCTGGAGAGAATGTGGAGATGACCAGGGTGGTAAAAGGTCTGGAAACAGAGCTCTGTAAGGAACGGCTTAGAGATCTTGATGTGTTTGCCTTGGAGAAGAGAAGACTGAGAGATGATATTTTAGCCATCTTTAAATATCAGATGGACTGTAGAGTAGAAGATGGAGCAAACTTGTTTTCTGCCACTTCAGAGACTAGAACACAAATCAATGGATTCATATTATCCAGCTAAACATTAGGAACAATCTCCTAGTGGGAAGAGCTGTGTGACAGTGGAATAAAATGCCTCAGATCATGATGGACTTTCCTTCTTTGGAGGTCTTTAAACAGCGGTTTGATGGCCACCTTTGGGTGTGCTTTAGTTGGGTATTCCTGCATGACAGGGGGCGGACTAGATGTCCCTTTCAACTCTATGATATTCTGACTTTCTTTGGAAGCTTGTGTTACCTGCCCTGACAGCCCACACCTTTTAATAACTCATAAATTGGCTAAATTTCATATATTGGCTTATTAGTGGCCCTCCACATGGTTGAAGGTAGACCAGGGAGCTCCCAAAACTAGAAGCCAAGGTTTGCTGAGAAAAAACTAAGATAGTAGCTAGCTCAAATTCCTCAAAGACACACCCAGGTATGAATTATGCAAATTCCCCTGAGACTATAGAATTAGGGAGACAATGAGCTGATTCTCCCTGGGGACTTCTGGAAGTGAATCAATCACTAATCCAATCATAAGTGACTGGATGCTCATTACCTGCAAAATGGGTTTTTCTCCTCTCCCTACTCAACAATGGAAGGTTGCCTGTGACCATTCAGTCCTAAATGTACCTCACACTAATAGTTGTTAACACATCTGGAGAATCCATTGTTTAATCCTGGGAAACTCTGGTAGGCATTGTATTCCACTCTAAGACTCAGCTCTTCAGGGGAAATATCTAATATCACCCTAAAATGGCACCAATGTGCACAGATCCTTTTCCTCCCATCTCCATGATAGTCTGTGTAGCCAGGTGCACAGATCCCCTTCCTCCTGTCACTCTGTCAGTTTATGTGGCCAGGGTTGTTGCCTCTGCATGAATCTCTGTTCTTCGGCTCAGTATAGTATAACCCACAATCCCTCCACTCCATTCCTCTATCACTGGGCACTGGGAATTGCCAAGCCATATCTATCTATCTATCTATCTATCTACACATCATTCAAGAATGTGCAGCAGAATGGCCAACAATTACATTCACAGAACTCTGTGAATGCAACTGTGAATGAAATATGGTTATTAAACAATGGTCCAAAGAGTACAACTGCACATGTAAGGGAACTTACTTGTGCATGAAGTAGCAAAAGGATTCCAGCCACTGTGTTGGGAACTGGCTTTTGTTTACCTTTGAAATACGGAAGTTGTTTCTTTCCACCCCTGCCTTAAAGGATTGTCCTCTTGAGCAGCTGCCAGAAAGAAAGGCGGAGGAGGTGGGGGGGGGAAGAGTTTCCGAAGCCACTTAAAAATGAGAATAGACAACAAGTGACTCAAACAAGTTCTTTCAATTAGCCCTTGGTCCCTTATCGGGGAATGGCTTTTGCTTTTATTGATAGCTGCCCTTTAATAAAGTCGGCATTGCTGATTTCGTCTAGACTGGTAATTAGAAGCTATCGCCTTACATGCAGTCCTGGATTAAAAGCTTTCCGGGGCTTCGAGAGATTCTGATTTGAGCAAAACATCAATTTGATCCTTTTAGCATGTTTGCGCACAGCTTTGAAAAGCTCCTGGGAGACAGAGGGGAGGCCGGGACCATGGCTTCCTTTCTCTCTCTCTAGATCTAAGCAATGGCTTGAGGTTCTTATAGCAGTTACAAAGGACTTGATAGGGAGGGGGGGAAAGAACCCTGCCCAGTCCTTGCTAATGGAAGATCAAAAAGCCAACTCTTCTATTTTTTAAATAAACGACTTTCAAAAGAAATTCTTTTTTTTCCTTCTGTATTTTCTTGTTAATTAAGGTTTTGGGTGGAAAACTTACAGGCAGGGCTCAGTTATTAATTTATCAAATACAGGAGTCTCTTTCTCTCTCTTTTTGCTTTCCCTGCTGATCCAATTATACTGGCATTTGATACTATTGGGAGAAAAGACAAAGGCTGATTTCAGCTCCCAGTGGCCTTGTGCAGTTGTTAGAACCCTAGGCTCCTAGTACAGGAAGGCCCTGCTTATCGACAGGTTAGGGACTGAAGCACTGTCAGAAACTGAAATTGGCAAAAAAGCAGGACCCATGTAGGGAGCATGAAGGATTTATAGTGGCTTGCTAGGGACCCATATGCTTGCTGTTTGCAAAGTCACTATGCCCTATGAGGAGTGGCTTAGGGAGCTGGGTATGTTTAGCCTGGAGAAGATAAGGTTAAGAGGGGACATGATAGCCATGTTTAAATATTTGAAGGGATGTCATAGTGAGGATGGAGCAAGCTTGTTTTCTGCTGTTCCAGAGACTGGGAACCAGAGCAATGGACTCAAACTACAGGAAAAGAGATTTCACCTAAACATTAGGAAGAATTTCCTGACAGTAAGAGCTGTTCAAGAGTGGAATGTGCTTCCTCGTAGTGTGGTGGAGTCTCCTTCTTTGGAGGTTTTTAAATAGAGGTTAGATGGCCATCTGTCAGGCGTGCTTTGATTCTGTATTCCTGCATGGCAGGGGGTTGGACTAGATGACCCTTGAGGTCTCTTCCAGCTCTATGATTCTATGGAGATTTTCACATGGTGAAATAACCCCAGGGGAAATTGGGAGAGAAACGGGGCTGTTCCGGTAGCAGTACCCCATTCCGCATGCCCCCTTCCTTCTCCCGATCTCCCATCATCCTACCTCCATTCTGCTTCCATTTCCTTCCTGGTATTTTTTACTAATGAAAGTTCTTCGTTAGTTAAAAAAAAAAATAGTTGAACATACTGGGAGGAAAATGGAAGCAGCATGGAGGGAGGACGACGGGAGATTGGGAGAAGGAAGGGGGCATGTGAAACGGGGTGCTGCTACTGGAACAGCCCCGTTTCTCTCCCGATCTTGCCGGGGGTTATTTGCCGCATGTGAAAATTTCCTCTGATTCTATTAGGAGACTATCACACTACACTGTTATAATAATAATAATTCCACTTTAACCGCTATGGCTGCCTCCTGTGGAATCCTGAGATTTGCAGTTTAGGGATGGGGTATTTAGAACTCTCAGCTAGGAAGCTCTTAGGCCTCACTAAACTAAAAAACTCAGACTTCCACAGGAGGCAGCCATAGCAGTTAAAGTGGAATAATAGCACTGTAACAGCGTAGTGTGATAAAGTCCAAAAAGTCTCTCAGTCATCTTGCTGCCTTCTTCCCACCCCCTGCCTCAGCTCATGTTGCAAGCAGTGCAGACATGCATGGCTGGTCCCAAGCAATCCTCCGTAGGCAAGAAGGACTGACAAAATAGCAGCCCCCTCTTCGAATGAATGGAACTTACCTTCATTTGCATGTGTTGAAAGAGTGAGTTGTCAGATAACAAAGTGTCAAAAGGCATGGACTTCCTGTCTGCTCCTTGGACACCAATACCAACTTGCCATATTGAGCAGGGGATGTAGGACGTGCCTTCTATGCCAGCTGGGGGATAAATCTGTTCTGAATAGTATTCTGAACATTAAAGGAGCTACACAAAGCATTGAAACCTATCCCCCAAATAGCTTAAGTGCTTTCAAGAGTTCCTTTAAAGTTCAGACCAAAGCCCTGAGCAGATTCACCAACCCACTGAGATGGAGGCCACTTGCATCCACTGCTTCTCCATAGCTTTTTAATGAAATATTCTATGAAAAATGTGGTTTCAACACAATTCTCCTCATCCCACCTGCATCTTCATCCCATTCTTTGTTCATACTAAGTTAATGTAGCTCTGTGGCTTTTCTTTTTCCTTCCTGCATAGAAATTTGTATGCACTTTCCAGGAACATTTTTCCTTTTTTTTTTTTTTTAACATGACTTTTAATTGAATATTTCTTCAAATGCATCCATATGCACACATACAAAAAAAAAACCCCTGCAAACAAAATAACTTCAGTAATAACAGAGAAATAAAACTGTACAATAGACTTCCTGCTGCCTTATTTGTTGGTTGTTGTTGTCATTTATTTTGTATCTCACCTATCATATTAACATTGTTTATCTATTGTTTACTGTCTTTTTTATGAGTTCATCTCTTATCCAATCCATATTTTTTCTTGTTGTTAATCATTTCAGTTTTAGATATTCTTTCCACATTTTCCAGTCTTCCAAAAAAAAAAAATTCACTATTTTATTTTCAAACTTTAAATAGTCATCAAACAATATATCATTTCATTTACACAAATCATTAAAGATCATTAAAGAAAGTTCGTATTCCAATACATCTAAACAAACTTTTCATTACTGAAATTATCATCAATCAACTCAAGGAATAAAAATCAATCCAAGTATCCATCTGATGCATTACTCCTTAAGTTACCATTTCCTTTGCTTTCCCCATCTTACAACTTCCTTAGAATTACTTCCAAAATTTTGAATTGTCTTTCCCTTTAATAATCTAGTTAACATGTCCATTTACATTTTTCCTAATGCACATATTGTTTATAGGTATTTTCCAAATGTAAGTGTTTTGTACACCTTTTCCTCACTGACTGAAGCACATTTATGTGCATCTCCCCAACTGTACAGCTGTTTAAACCATTCATATTTTTAAACATATGCATGGTTTTGCACACGCTTTATTTCTCCAAAAAATAAACTTGAAAATGTGTGAATTTCCTGAGGTAAGGTGTGTAGGTTTTTTTTCCCCTTAGAACAAGCCTTGAGGGATGCAAATGTATACTTTCCTAGAAAATCACCACAACAGTGAGACTCTTTTCCATCTCTAGCATAAAACTGCTGTTTTATACAGTGCTACAGCACAACACTACCTCCAAATCTCTGGGACATTGTGGGAAATCTAAAATGGCACCCCAAAGTCCACTGTCCTGAGGGAGAGCTGATATAGCTGAGAGCCCTGTCAGAACTAAAGCTTTCTAGGTCCTCATGACCTCCATCTGACCTCACAACTTTGTCTCACCCCAGTCTACTAGACCCCTTGAAGTTTTCAATATTGCCAGTTATGAGATATTATAGGGAGGAGTAGTAACACACAAAGTAAATTCACCACTCCACTCACAGAGAAGGTGCCAGTTTCCATTGTTTCTATGTCTATCTAGTCCAGTTGCAAAGCCAGGCCTGTGCCATAGTTGAAGAACCACCATTGATTTCTCCTTTCACATTATATTGGACCATATCTTCAGGCTTCCAAACTCAGTTATTGTACTGTTACGTAACCTGACACCCCTAGCTGCATATCTATATTAATAATTGGCAATATTTAATAATTAGGTCAACGTGTCCTTCCACACAGTGTGGCCATTAACATAAACCTGGGGGAACTAGAAAACCCAAAGACAAACATTGCTTAGTCAAGTATGCACCCAAGGAGAGGCTATGTAAATTCTAAAGAAATGCTAATTTGCAAGGCAACTGGTACACCTGGCTAATCCCATCTGCCCAGGCTGGCATTCTCAAACCTGTAAACAACTCTCGTTAGTCTACCCTCACAAAGGAATTTGCTTCCTCCCTTTCATTTGCAAAATATTCAAACATCAAAGTGCTATTAAAATAGCCAGAGCGCCTTTGTCCCTCTCTGAGCAACACCACAAGTTGTTGTCTTCTACTCTAAATCCCATCCCCAGAAGGCAAATATTATGAAAACCCTTCCAAAATTCCACTCAAGCACTCACAGTTCACCATCCTACCTAATCCATGTCAGACTGTGCAGCCAGGCTCACAGATCCCCTTCTTGAGGACACTATATTCATCTGTGTAGCCATTCCTGATTGGGACTCCCACTCTGCTGGTTTCTTCTGCGACCTCATCTCTACAGGAAAAGGTGTCGTATCACCCATTGGAAACTCTCCTCGCTGTTCCTCTATCCTAACACTCCCCTCTTTATTTGCTAGTCTTGTGTGAATGCTTGATGCCTGACTGTGTGCATGAATGTGGTTATTACTTTTCCAAATAATGATTAATGGTTTACTATCTAGCTAACGTCTCCCCCTTTGTACTGGTATAGCTGGTCACATGGTCCTGCCATTACTCACCTCTCATGTTGTCAAACTGAGTGTATTAAATCCCCCTATTTAATATCAATATTCAGAGGGTCTTTAAGACCCCAGAGCATTTAGGATAACAGTACAACTGACTCAAAATTACTTGAGAGAGTTCCTGTCTTGCACTGTGGATTTGCAGTGCCTAAGAAAACCATCCTTGGGTCTTATTTCACTCTTTCCTCAAGACAAGACATGAATAGTAAAATGGCTTGTCCCACACGGAAGGCCATACAATCTAATTAACGGGTGAATAAGCAAAACTTATGAATGTTTTAAAATGCTTGAGAATTTCAGAGAGAGAATTTTCTCCTCTCTCTGGGGTGTGATTATGAGGCCACTTGGCTGATCATATTCTCTTGAAGAATCATCTCTGTGTAGTCTTTCCCTGCTAAATTGATTTGCATTAACGCAGCAGCCCATTGTTGATTACGGCATTAAAACAGGGCTTGGCTATGAAGTGCCTGAGGGCCAAAAGGAGGCTCTTGGAGACTTTTATTTATTTGTTTGTTTGTTTACTACATTTTAAAACCTCCCGCTAACTGAGCAGTGTTTTATCTATAAAAAATATAAAATGCAACAATATGACAGCAGAACCATAAAACAATGGCTAAAGACAGTCAAATATATAACACCAAGATTTTTTTTTAATTGGATTTTTAAATTTAAATGAATTGAAAAAGAAAAACAAGAGAGAGAGCAGGAATCAGAGAGAAATGCATAGGATATGGTCATGGATTAAGCTTTTACATTAATGTAAGCTGATTTAGAATCCTGTTGATGTGTAAATTCCCTTATGGAAGGAGTTGAAGATATTTGGTCCAATGTACAACATCTGCTTTCTGTTCAAGGTCATAGAAGGAGAGATGCAGATGTGGTGCTCTTTCACATGCTCATGCACATTCTTGGCTGATGTGCATCCATGTGTAATCCACATGTAAAGATATACACTATGCAATCCCAGTGTAGAATCTTGGTCTATATGTACACATAACTATTTGCTTGCAGTTGCTGTCGGCAGAATACACATTTGTGAACATCTAAAGTAGCAAGGTGGTCTGACCAAGGAACAACAGACAGTGAGTATTGCATTCCTGTACCCACACAGCTGAAGGGTGATGTGGAGAGGGCGTGGTTTGATGGCCTCCCAAAAAAGAAGCTAGGGTGCTTTGCACTTGGCATTTTCACACCAAGCTGATGTGGGCTGAGCTGGGTAGAGTCAGAGGGCTTTTATGCCTCTACTGCCTCCTCATGTAGCTCTTTCTCTCCATTCTTGTGACCCTCCTACCCACCCTCAGTGCAGTGTTAGTATATCTGTGTTACCTACCCTGACACCCTCACCCCATATCTATTAATAATTGGCAATACTTAATAATTAGGCCAACATGTGGCCTTCCACATAGTTCATCCGTTAACATACACCTGGGGGAATTAGAAAAACCCAAAGACCCAAAACAAACTTTGCTTAGTCAGGAATGCATCTAAATTCTAAAGAAATGCTAGTTCACAAGGCAACTGAAGAAAGATACACCTGGCTAATCCCATTTGCCAGGCTGGCTACCTGAAACCTGTAAACAGCCCTCATTAGTTTTCCCTCACCTAAACAAAGGAAGTTGCTTCCTCCCTTTCATTTGCAAAGTATTCAATCATTAAAATTCTATTAACATAGCCAGAAAACCTTTGTCGGTCTCTAACCAATACCACAAAGTATTGTCTTCTACTCAAAATCCCATCCCCAGAAGATTATCTGTTGTACTACCTAGCTTATATCTTCTCCCTAGTACTGGTATTGTGGTCACACGATCCTGCCATTACCCACCTCTTGCATTGCAAAGTCGAGTATAGTAATTCTCCACAATAATATCAGTATTTGAGGGTCTCTTAGACCCCTGGGAGTTTAAGGTAACATCTGGTCACTTCAGGGCCAGGTATAATAATCCCCTTCTGATAGGTTTCTTTTTTTTTTCCCTACCCCACACTGTAGCTGTGGGAGTGGATTAATTGTCTAGGGTTCAGTGAGTAAATAGGCTGGCATTTGGCAGGGAACAGAGGGAGAATTTTATAATCTGGTGTACACCGTGGCACCCTTTTGGTGAAGGGCTGGTCATTAGAACTGCCTCCACAGGTTCTGCAGTCTAGGAGGTGGAGAAGGAGTCTGCCCTTGGGGCTGATCTGGGGGTTTGCTATCTCTTATAAAGTCTTGGGGTTTGGGAGGGAGCGACAAGGGTTATGTCTTCCAGAATATGCCCAGCCGGGGACCAGCCACCTCTGGCTGCTACCTTTCCATTAGACTTGTCCCTAGTGGTTGAGCAAGATGGAGTCAGAAGCCCCATGGTCAGAGGGGAGAAAGCTGCGTACAGCAGGAACACAGCCGGAGAGCAGAAAGGGGAGCTGCCTCTGCCAACACCAGATAGTCTGTGTCCTCAGGTGCCTCCCCCACTGGGAGAGTGGAGGGAAGTGTGGTGGCTGCCAATGGAGGAGAGAGAGAGAAAGAGAATTGCCCCCCCTTCAGAAGAAGCTGCAGGGTAAGGACTGTTGATACAGGAGAAACATGAGTGGGAGTGAATGGAGAAGGCAAAAGGCCGGCAGATGGTTTAAGCGTCACCAGACAAAAGACAAATGAAAAATGACTCTGAAGGGAGCTGAGACAAGTGAAGTTAAGGAGATTATCAGATGCGGCAAAAACCTCGCCAGAAGATTGCTAGAAGAAAAGGAAGGGGTGACCTTACCAGACAATGTCATCCTCCAGTGTACCAGGGGTGTAGTGCGGGCATCAGTAAGGCATCCCTTTGTATTGGTGACTTTTACCCATCAATGCAAAAGGGAAGCCTCGTCCACAGCAGCACTATACCCTGGGAACGGCTGGAGGAGGTTGCCCTTTCTGTTCTTCTAGTGATCTTCTGACACAGTTAGGAATGCAATTTTTTGGTGTGTTCCCCTGCATCTTGTAATCTCATAAGACTCCAAAGAATAGAAACCTCTTGAACCACCAGGACGCAGGAGTGGCAGCTGGAGAGATGCATCTTCCACTGTGGGAATCTTGATTCCTTTTCTTTTTCTCTTTTCTAATTAAGCCTAACAGGCCTTTGAGCTGTCCACGTGCCCTTCAAAGCTGAGCTGTTTCTGTTAATTCTGGGAGTACAGTGGGCCCTTGGTATCCACTGAGGTTTGGTTCCAGGACCCCCCATGGTTACCAAAATCTGTGGCTGCTCAAGTCCCATTATATCCAATGGCATAGTAAAATGGTGTCCTTTATATAAAATACAAAATCAAAGTTTGCTTTTTGGATTTTTTTTCCTGGAATATTTTCAAATAGTGGATGGTTGAATCCATGGGTATAGAATCTGTGGATACAGAGGCCAACTGTATCTGTCTTAGTACCATTAGACAATTGGACTTTGGAATGTCTGTGGTGCTGACTTACTGGGTGAGGAGGGGGTTGAACCTCTGCTGCTCTGCATAACCATACCTGTTAACTATTATGAGAAGACGGATCCTGAGCTAATCTTCAAATAAGCCTGTTAGGCTTAGTGTATGACCTCCTCAGTGAATTCAAGCACGGGAGGGCAACTGATGCCCAACACTTCCACTCTCTTCTCTTGGCTGTGAAACAATGTTGTGGTTAAAGGCAATCCCACATAATTCTTGCCTCAGAAAAAGACTGAAAGTGGAAGCAGTCTTAAAAGGTGCATTTAGGTAGATATGATCAGAGTATTTTTATTTTGTGGTTTTAGAAACTCCGCTAGCCAGAAGATGTATTCACATTTTCTGTAACTCTAAACCAATTCCCAAAGTAGCCATTCTTGCTGTTTTTATACTGTATACTTGCTTGTAACATCCAACAACCTCATTTCAAATGTATTTTCCTTTGGTCCTCTTAATAAAATATCCCTTGTTAAGGCTGGGAGGAGTGTGTGTGTGTATTCTGAGGATGGAGGTCTGGGTGCACTGCTGAAGACTGCATATCAGACCCCAAAGGAAACCAAAACCTGGAAGCTTACAGCTGAAGTTAGCAACTGAGGAATCAGATTTCTCTTTACAGAGAAGAGGGAATAGCATTTGAGAGACATCTTGCACTAGAAGGCATAAAAAGAGGATGTAGCCCAATGCTTCTCTGTAAATTCTAAGGATGTGATCCACTGGGGAAGTATAGAGGTGTATCTACAGGGGTGAAGATGGCAAAATGAGGGCATTGCTCCTCCTGATAAGAATTCTTCTCCCGCAAATGAAGTTTTCCTCCAGTCCCCAAATTTCTAGCATTCATAGGCCTGAGACATTGGAAATTTCTCATTCATGCCTAGGGACATTTTCAGACAGCCCTTGCTGTGCAAACAGCCTCCGGAGCAGTAACAAGGCTGCTGCGCGGCAAGGGGTCCTTTTCGGACGCCGCCATCCCTCTTCCGGGATCATTTGTGGCACACCCGTGAAGCTTTGGAAGCGGCCGCGCCATATTTCAATCATGGGCAACTTCCGTGATTGAAATATGGCGCGGCCGCTTCCAAAGCTTCACAGGCGTGCCACGAATGATCCCAGAAGAGGGATGGTGGCATCCGAAAAAGACCCCCTGCCACGCAGCAGCCTCGTTACTGCTCCGGAGGCTGCTTGCACGGCAACGGGTCGTCTGAAAATGTCCTAGAACTCTTGTATTTGCTGTATTCTCATTCCCTTGATATCTTTGCCTGCCCCTTTTCTTTGGATGCCTAAACTCTATTGCTAAATGCTCAACTGATGATTTAAATTACTGTGATGCTAGGACTGAAGGAAACTTTCATTTGGAGTGGCAGAATTCTTGCTGGAAGGGATCCTTCTTTTCCTGCCAGAGCTATGCACTCCAGGTAGCAACTGCTTGCCCAAGGCAGAGGGAATCTATGCCTTGAGAAATAGTTAAATGGAACTGTGCAATCAATTCCCCCAAATCCTGGACCAAATTATCCCAATTTAGACCAATCTAGATTGGGTCTGAATCTGATCAGAGCAGTCCCCTTCAGGTCTGAATCACTTTTGACTCAATTAGCAATCTGTATAATGAAAGAAATTCAGGTAATATCCAAAATGTCTTCAAAATGTAACAAAAAAACAGCATATAAGGAAAATACTTGGCTGGGAAGGAAGAAATGAGCTGGACTTTGCAGTCTTTGTGTGGGGGCAATGTCCAGCTCCTTACTTCCATGTAATTTGAATTAAATGTTCTAATTACAAAATAATATTGGGGTATATTAAATGAATTTTATGAATACACACACAGTCTGAGTATCCCTTATCCAAATTGCTTTGGTCTAGAAGTGTATTTTGGATTTTGGAATACTTGCATGTACATACATCTTAGAGATGGGACCCAAGCCTAAAGATGAAATTCATTTATGTTTCATATACACCTTATACACATAGCCTGAAAGAAATTTTATACCCAATATTTTAATACTTTTGCACATGAAACAAAGTTTGTGTACATTGAACCATCAGAAAACAAAGGTATCACTATCTCAGCCACCCATGTGGACAATTTTTGATTTTGGAATATTTTGGGTTTTGGAATTCCGGATAAGGGATACACAATCTGTATGTATAGGGTGTGTGTATGTGTGTGTGTGTGTGTAGCGACAGCTTGATGTAATGGTTTGAGCATTGGACTACAACTCTGGAGACCAGGGTTTGAAAACCCACTTGACCATGTAAACCCACTAGGTAACCTTGGGCAAGTCACACACTCTCAGCCTCAGAAAACCCCATGATAGAGTGGCCTTAGGGTTGCCATAAGTCGGATATAACTTGAAGGCACACAACAACTATCTGTCTGTCTGCCTGCCTGTCTAATTTAATACACCAAAATATTCTTCCATAATTAAAATATTTAATTGAGACAGTACTAAGCGTGCACGCTCCTAATGGGAAACAAAACAAAATAAAATGAAATTTAAAATGTGATTGCATAATTAAATTCCCAAACTAAGGGCAGAGAACTTATTTCTGTCCTATCCTTATTCTTACCCCCATTTATAATAAATCTTCAAAAGCTGATGAGTTAACAGCTGAGATAAGCATCTAAAAATTCCAGAACATTAAAAAAAGGACCGCATGCTTCTTAATTTATTTTATCCATAGTCATCTTTTTCTCTCACTCCATTTTTGCATATGTCACTTTATATAATAACAGCTATTTAATCATAGTTCAATAGCAGGCAATTTATCAGTCCTCCAGTATTTGGCAACCAAATATTTTTGCAGTAACAATTATGTTAAATACTATTCTTTTGTGTTTCAGCAACACATAAGGTTCTCATATATTCAGTGAGAAATTTTCCAGTTCCAAAGAATAAATCCTTGATTGTATCTTGCATTACCCCCCGAACTTCCAGACTTTACTACATCCCTTTTGTTTATGTTGAAATAAACCAATCCTATTTCTACAGCACCAACATATCTGCCACATATTGCTTTTGTATCCCAGAAGCATTTTATTCAATGAGGCTGGTGTACAGATTATTTTCAATTGATTTTTTTCTTGATCCAACAACCATAAGGCATCTTACTGATATTCTCAAATATTTTATTCCAATGTACTGGTATTAATCGACACCCCAAAGCTTTATCTCACTTATCCTGAATACTCATGTCTACAGTCTCTCACATCATCCGTGAGTGGTAAATTTTCAGTAATAGCCTCTTCCTTTTGTTGCTGTTTGCTCTTTTTTTTTTTAACACTGATAAATTTTTCTGTAAAAAAATATCAGAGATATTTATTCTGTCTTTCTATACGACAATGACTTTGAAAGATATAGGGGAAAACAGATTAATATGGTTTATGATATGATCTGACCTCAATTTATATTTCTTCATGTGATTCCATATGCTTTTATTTATTTATTTTTAAATAAAATCCATATTCCTAGTTCTATTACATTGTTCCCAGTAGTCAAAAGATGTTTGTTGCTTTGCTTTAGCTAGCGTCGGTGTATAAATTATTGGTGCTACAGGAAAAATTGAAAGGGCAATGTTGTTTCTATACTTATCCCCATCCATAAAATGGCACTCCTTAGCTCATTCATTTCCACAGGGTCTTCTTGTTGATCTTTTCCTTGCCACACTACTGTCTTTAATGGTAGATCCAATATTAGCTGTTCAACTTTGCAGCTACATCTATTACTTTTTGGTTATTTCTATTCCCCCAAAGCCACCAATATCACTGCATAGCAATATACAGTATACTTATATAGGGAACTGCTAACCTTTCTTCTTTCCTACAGGCTTTTGAATGTCTGCATTTTCCCTACTTTATTTCGACAAACTCAAATAATGCATACAATGTAACCCTACCCAAGTTTTAAGATCTTTGGGGAAAGGCTTCTTTCAGGCCCACCACTCTCACGGGCATGTTTGGTAAGGACACAAGACAGAGCCTTCTTGGTGATTGCTACCAGGCTGTAGAATTCCTCTCCAAGGGAGATTTGGTCCCCCCCCCACCCACTCTTTGCCTTTTGCCACCCTCAGGAACCCCAAAACTTGGCTTATTAATAATTTGGCATATTAATATAGTCACCCACATGGGAGAGCAGTAAAATCTCAGGGTCTTGCTGTAAGGATCCCAAAGGCAAGTGCTAGGTCATGTATCACCCAAAGGAAGGACTACTAACAAATTCCAAACTGAAAGGAAAGGTCAAGAGAACATTGCCTGCACACACCCTAGTGACAGACAATTGATTCCATCATCGGTGTTTGGAGTAATCCTTTGTCTGAAGGTATCACTCTTCCTTTAGTCCCCAAATCCAGCCATCAAAGAGGCAGCTCATGCTTTGTAAATGTAATCACCAGAACATTTAGAGTAGTTGCAACACATTCGCATCTTCAGAAACCCATTGCCCAAAATCAGGAAATCCATTGTTCAATCTCTAAAGATACCTGAAACCCATTGTTTCAACACATGAAATCCCCATCACTTGACAGCACATTTTTCGGTATAACTACTGGCCCGAAATCCTGCCTCATGGCACACAGATTCCATTCCTGGGGACGCTATGTCTCTCTGTGTTAGCCATTCCTGCTTCATCCATCCATGCTGCCAATCTGGTGTACAACTTTTGGACTACAAGACAGGTGTCCTATAACCACAAGAAAGTCCCTATCTATCTCTTTATCTACTTTTCTTCTTCCATTTTTAGAAGTCTTGTGTGAATTCTTTATCATATGAATGTGTTATTATTTTAAAGTCTTTAATAAATATCATTGTTAACTTTTCAGCATGTATTTGTGTGTATGTCAGTTCAGAATTAGTAGGAGTAAAAACAGGCATAAAGATCCCTCTGTTTCCCCCTCCTGCATTGCATAGCTGAGTTGCTGCTAATTTCCCCAGCATATTAGAAACTCTATATTTGTGTGGGAACTCCACAAGCAATTTGGGTAAGAAAGCCAACTCCAATCCTAGGATGAAAACCAGGACACCTGTAGCCAAGCACCACCAGACTGTGTTCAAGATGGTAAATGTTATTAATGATGAAGCACAAACAAACAAGGAGAGGTGCAGCAATCTGATTTTGCCTGTGTTTGCAGGGAATGGCAAGGTTTTACCCCAATCCTCCCCTCTCTCCACCTGCTGAGTGAAAACAAACTCTTTTGCACTTTGATCTCAGTTTGCAGCAATTGAAGTAAGCTGAAGATGAAAGGGGAAATTGTAAGGAGAGAGAAACCAGGCCATTTTAAAAGCAGCTGAAAAAATGGGATGGCAAAGGATTAATCAGGACTGTCCTTGCCAAATTGGGAGAGTTGTTCTTTATATCTGCTTTTCTTTGTGCAGAGGGATGTGTCTTGTTGCTTTAAACATAGGTCTAAATCAGGTTTGCTAGATCGAACATAGGATGGGTCTCTTGTAATTTTAAGCCTGAACAGATTGAGAAGCAGGACAAGGTACTGTAAAACTCTTTGAAGCTGGGCAAACGTACCTGTTTTCCCATATCTTCCTACCTCAAACTCTTAGATGCAGCCATTCCCTCCTAAAGATTCTGTTTTCCCCCCACTCAGTATAGTGCAACTCCCTATGTGCCTAAGGTGCTGACTGTTGTCTCTCAGCTCTTTGAGTACAGACAGTTAGGACATTCTCAGACGTGCCAAAAATCATGGGATTATGATGTCAGGGTAGTATGAATGGGCTCCACTATCACAGGTCATTGTCATCTTCGTGTTCTTACTCCATGCTCCAGACATGTAGAAGACATCAGTTCTAATTGATGTGACAAGCCATCAATAGATCGTCAATAACACTTTTTTCATGGTATTGATGACATGTGAAACCACGTCCCATTGTAATCGTGAGAATATAGTGTGACTGGGCAGTCGCCAGTGAGAAAACTTCGAAGTGAGAATGTGAAAATGAAGTACAGTTCTCCCTTCATATTCGCTGGGGTTTGGTTCCAGGACCCCCCGTGGATACCAAAATCCCTGAATACTCAAGTCCCATTATATGCAATGGCATAGCAAAATGGTGTCTCTTATATAAGATGGCAAAATCACAGTTTGCTTTTTGGATTATTATTTTTTAAAGAATATTTTCAAGCTGTGAATACTTAAATCTGTGGATACCAAATCTGTGGATACGGAAGGACAACTGTACAGGACACTCTTTTTATGAACTGTCCCATTTAGTTTGCACATTTTGGGGTTTGTTTCAGTGCTTGTGGGTTCATTTACTTTCTTAATTAAGGGGTTTCTGGAGTTTTAAGCATGCTCGTGTCTTCTTGTGAGAACTGCCGAAATCTTGCCTATGCCAAATCGCAGAAGTAAACTCCCATTCTTAAAACGGTAGTGGTCATCATGCAACAATTCTGTGGCATTTCTTTCATGTGATTACAGCTACATGAGATAATAAGTGTTATAATGCCACGATGTTTCCACTATCCTCATTTGCGTAATTACAGCAATTTTAGACACTAGTCTGATAATGTCCTTAGATAACATAAGTGAGCAATTTGGGTGTGGGCAGGATTCATAGTTCTACATGAGCAGTGCAAACATGGGCGAGATCAATGTGGTCCTTGGCTATTGTCACTGAATAATGGAGAGGATGTGGAGTCCTCATGCTACTGAAGGTATTTACTTCATCCAACCACTACATTACAGTGGCTTCTTCTACTGTGTTTCTATCAAAGTCACTTGTCTCTGGATCTGGTTATATCATTTTCTTTCTATAACTCTCAGCTGGACAAAGCTAGTTTAATTGTTTTCATTATCTTATCTTTTCCATTTAGCTGACCAATAAGTACATCACCCCATGCATTTTATTCTTTCACTGTCCCTTTATACAGGCACATTACTTGTTAAAGCTACGCCACATTATTTCTTAACCACTTTACATTTTCATGTTGACACTATTATTTTCTTCACTTTAGGTCCTAAAGTTGGCAAAATTTTAACCACTGCGCCACCCCTGGCGCACTGCGCAACCCTCCAAAAGAGGTTGGAGGGGCATCTTTCAGGAGTGCATTCATTTTGTACTCCTATATGGCAGGGAGTTGGACTAGATTGCCCTTGTGGCTCCTTCCAATTCTAAGATTCTATGATTCCATTAAAATATAGCATCCAGCCTATAACCTTAGTAGACACTTCATACATTCTTACTGAGCAGCTGTAACCAAGGCTAAATCTACACAAATAATCCACTTTGAAACTGGATTATTTGTCATGCCACCTTCCTATTGAATCCTGGGATTTGCAGTTGTACAAGGTCTTTATCTTCTTCTGCCAAAGAGTGTTGGTGGCTCGTCAGACTACAAATCCCAGGATTCCATAGAAAGGAGCCATGGCAAAAAAATCCAGTTTCAAAATAGATTTGAAGTCGAAGGCTTTCACTGCCGGCATCCATAGATTTTCCTTGGTTTTTTTCCAGGCTGTGAGGCCATGTTCTGGAAGAGTTTCTTTCTGACGTTTTGCCTGCATCTGTGGCTGGCATTTTCAGAGAATGGTTGGATAGGAGTGTGTGTGGAGTTTATATGCTGTGAACCCCTATTGGGGAGTATATGTAAATTTGTGTAATTGAATGGTTAGTTTCAGGGTATAGAAATGCAAGGCTCATTAGTGTATGTTTGGCTGATGGTTGGTTGATGGGCCATTATCTGCTGGGAATCCCCCTGTCCCTGGGTGGAATTCTTTTGTAAGTGTTGAGTTTTGATTCTATTGTATTTCAAAACTGGGAGCCAGATTTTGTTTACTTTTCAGGTTGCTTCTTTCCTGTTGAAGTCGTCCAGGTGTTTGTGGATTTCAATAGCTTCTCTATGCATTCTGACATGATAGTTGTTGGCCTGGTCCAGAATTTCTGTGTTTTTAAATAACATTTTGTGTCCCGGTTGGTTTATCACATGTTCTGCTACTGTTGATTTTTCTGGCTGGCCCAGTCTGCAATCTCTCTCATGTCCCTTGATTCGTGTTTGCACACTACATTTAGTGGTCCCTATGTAAACTTGTCCACAGTTGCATGGTATGCAGTAAACTCCTGCAGCTGTGAGAGGGTCTCTTTTGTCCTTCGCTGAGCGTAGCATTTCTTGGATTTTCTTGGTTGGTCTGTAGATTGTTTGGAGGTTGTGTTTCCTCATCAGTTTCCCTATTCTCTCTGTGACTCCTTTGATGTATACTAAAAATACCTTCCCTTTAGGTGGCTGTTTTTCTTCTTCATTCCTGTGGTTTTTTCTGGGTCTGGCTGCTCTTGTGATGTCTTTGGAGTAAACATTAGCCTGAAGGGCCCAGTTTAGGTGCCTCACTTCGTCCTCCAGGTACTGGGGTTTGCAGATCCTTTTTGCACGGGCTACCAATGTTTTTATTGTGCTTCTTTTTTGTCCTGGGTGATGATTATATTAACTCCACATACACTCCTACCCAACCATTCTCTGAAGATGCCAGCCACAGATGCAGGCGAAACGTCAGAAAGAAACTATTCCAGAACACGGCTTCACAGCCCAGAAAAAAACCCAAGGAAAATGTATCAAAATAGATAGTTTGTGTAGTGGAGATTTGGCACAAGCAACTCTTTCAACACCCTGCTGTGCCCACTGTGAAGTCAAATGGGCTGGTTTTCCCTTCCAATGGGAGATTTGCTTATGGTTAAGTTCTTTCCTACAAAACATTTGCTGCATTTGGCCTGAACCAGATATATACAACAGCCATCAGATTAGTGCAATGACTTGTTAAGCACAACAACAAAAAATCCCAGCTGGCGCTGCAGTGATGAAAACCATCCTTCGCTTGGTGGTGCTTCATGCACTCTTCCTGTCTCTTCCTTTTTTGCCTCCCCTTCCCAGTTGGTGAGGAACTAAGCATGCTTTCAAATCTTCAAAGCTGCTGAGCTCCTTTTGTAAGGAAAGTTTTCTCCTTTTTCCACCCCAAAGCAGAAAGGAGAGAAGAGTGAGTTCCTATTACGCAAAAAGAGGCCTTAAAAAAAAAAAAACCACCAAAGAAGCCGAAACCAAACCTCCAGGCATTCTCACTTCAACCCTCTTGAACCATTCCTTATCTACCAACAGTATGCCCCTTAAAAGCCTTTTCCTTTTTTAAAAAAAATAAGCCTTTCCTTTATGTCTAGAGATCTGTTCTCCTCCTCCCCCCTCATTCAGGGGAGTGCTCTGTCACACTGTGCAATGGAGATGCTTGAAGTCAGCTTGCACAATGAATATCTGGGTTGTTTTTTTAAAAAAATCACTCTTCTCTCACATTCCCACCCACCTACTTTTCTCTAAAGACTGACCCCTCAGCAAGGTGGATCGGCTGATTTGCTTAATTAGGCAGGAAAGGGAACATTCTTGGCTTGGAGCAAGAAGAAGGAACTGTGTGTCTGTGTGTCTGTGTCAACAGACCCAGTTCTTGCTGTTCATCTCTGCCAATGACTTCTTTTCTGACCTGGGGTGAGTTATTTTGATGGTAATGTTTTGCAGGAAAAACTCCCACCAGTTTCAAACAGGGATGAGGAGGCTGAAAGCAGGGTGAGGCTGAAGAACAGAAACATAAAATGAAAGAAGGAAACGTAGCAAATGAGGGTCATGCTATTTGCATCCTGGGTTTGGTATCAAGCCCCAAGAGCTATTCCAGACAATAAAACAAAGCGCATGGGATACAGAAAGGAAAATAATAAATTTGGAAATTAACTTCATGCTTTTACCAGCAACAGTTATTTGTGACTGAACACCGATTAAGATGTTATGGTCTTAATGAACAGCCAAATGTCATCTGGTTTATGCCCAGTAGGCAATGAAATCTTAGAAAGGTTTGTTTGACTCTAGTCTGTCTCCATGACTTTGACCATGGGAGAACAAAAGCTTGGGAAAGTTCTTTTCTGGACTATAATTCCTAGAATTACCCCCAGGCAGCTTGGCAAAGTTTGGGAACTGCAGTCAAAATGGAAGCTTCCCAAACAAGTGCCCTTTCTTCTATTGCAGGTTCATTCTCTGCAAGAGCAGCTCTTTGCTACAGGAAATTTGAAAGAATGTTAGCCATGCCATCTCCCTCTTTTTTATGTAGCTCTGTTACAACTGATCTTCCTGAGGAGGCAGAAAAGGAAAAGCCTTGATCCAGCTGCCCAGTAGCTCTACTACAGGACTGAGAATCCCTCCAGATATTGTTGAACGATCAGTCCCAGCACTACTAAGTCACATAGTGTCAGGAGCTGCAGTGCAATAACCACTGGGGGGGGGCACATGATTCAGGATTCATGCAGCCCTCCAGAAGTTGGGAGCTGGAGCATATCCAGAGAAGAGCAACCAAGATGATCAAAGGCCTGGAAATGGAGGGGCTTACTGCACTCCAAAGAAAAGCAGCAAGGCAGCAGTAACGTTCCATCTCGTAGTGTGATGGAGTCTCCTTCTTTGGAAGTTTTTAAACAGAGGCTGGATGGCCTTCTGTCAGGGATGCTTTGATTGTGATTTTCTGCATGGCAGGGGGTTGGACTGGATGGCCCTTAAGGTCTCTTCCAACTCTATGATTCTATGATCTTCCGTGCTGCCTTACCGTATGATGTTACAGTTCTTCCAACATTCTTTCATTCCAGTTCTGTGCAGGACTGAGCTAAAACTTTTTGCTAATGGGGTTTTATGGTTAGCAAAAAGTCACTGTTCTACCTCAGTTCCTCAGGGGACTGGAACAAAAAAACATTGCTGCCATGCAGTAAGGCAGCAGGAAAGAGGAACATTCCTGCTGCCTTGCCACTTTTCTTCAGTGTGTGGTAAGCCCTAGAGCCTTATGAGGAATGACTTAGGGAGTTGGGTACATTTTGCTTGGAGAAGAGAAGATAGAGAGGTGACATTATATCCATATTTAAATATCTGAAGGAATGACATGGAGAAAATGGAGCAAGCTTGTTTTTGCTGCTCCAGAGACCAGTGGGCTTACCGCACTCCAAAGAAAAGCAGCAAGGCAGCAGGAATGTTCTGTCTTCTGTGCTGCCTTACCGCATGATGTCATCATTCTTTTGTTCCAATCCCATGGGAGACCAAGGTAAAAACCACATCTTTTTGCTAACCAATTAGCAAAAAGATGTGCATTTACTTCAGTTCCCCATGGGACCAGAACAAAAGAATGTCAGAACAATGACAACATCATGCATTAAGGCAGCACAGAAGACAGAATGTTCCTGCTGCCTTGCTGCTTTTCTTTGGAGTGCAGTAAGCCCCTAGAACACAAAACCAATGGATTCAAATTACAAGAAAAGAGATTCCACCTAAATATTAGGAAGAACTTATTTACTGTAAGAGCTGTTCAACAGTAGCATAGATTGCCTTGGAGCATGGTGGACTGTCCATCTCTGGAGGTCTTTAAGCAGAGGTTGGATGGGCATCTTTTAGGAGTGCTTTAGCTGTGTATTCCTGCTTAGCAGGGGATTGGACTAGAAGGCTGTTGTGGTACCTTTCAACTCTAAGATGCTATGATTCTAAGTTATTGGAATTGTAACTATTAGGGCCTCCCAAGGCACCTGCACTCCTGGTCCATTCTAAGAAGTAAATGTTCTCCAGTCCCTTAGCCAGAGGTCTTTCCCGTCACTTGCTACCTGAGATCCTTTACTTGGAGATGCTACAGTTTCAACTTGGAAGTTATACAGAATTTGGAAATCCCCCTTGCGCAGCACAGCATTGCAAGAGGGAGGTATGTGTGATTGCCTCCCAGGAAAAGAGTCCATGTTGATCAGCGTCATGATACTGTGTGCCATGATGAAGAGGGAGGTGATCCAGAGGAATTATAAGCTCATCACCACCACCCCGCCTCTACCTCTTGCTGTTTTATAGTCAAGGTACTGATGACTTTCCAGCAGGATCTCTATTTGAACAGTTTATTTGGCTGTGCCTTAGTCATGGGGCAGCATTGGTTTGACTGGTGCTACTGCATGATCTAGCTAATTAATTAACACCTCTTGGCACTGGTGTATTTTTATTTTTATTTTATTAAGCTTTTTTTGTGTATTTTCATTTTATTACCATAAGCTTTGTTCATCATGTGTTGTCCCCCAGCCTCCCTGCTATGGGGGCAGGGCAACACTGTGGTCTCTGCTGCTCAAAGTGGGGAGTTTCTAATCTCAGGACACTGGAACTCTCTACAGAGAACTTTAATTTAAAGTTTATTATGGTTGGGTGTTCATCAGTTAATATAGTGTGTAATTCCTTTAGTTTATTATTTGAAATTAGATACTTCAAGCACCATTTGGGCCTGGGGCAGCGCCGGGATGTTGCTGCAGCTTTAGCCATTCCCAAGCAGGTGGTGCAGATTGCTTTTGGGGGCTGCTGGGTGGCATAGTCTTAAGCTGTCCCAGGTGGGGTGTGGCTTTGACTGTTTTAGTTACATGACTAGGGTTCCTGCTAGGTGCCCCACAGTGGAAATGTTGCTTATGTGCAGCGTGGAAATAATTCAAAAAGAAAGTTCGGCGGTGGCAGATTTTAAAATGTGAGTAATTTGCTCACAGACGTCATCTTAGCTAGAGGGCATGCAAACTTTATGGGGGTTGTAGGGCTATTAGGACAAGTCACAGCTGCTGCGAATTGTCTTTACTGCAGATCACTCCATTTTTTTGTGGGGGGACTTGTATAGACAACCCCTAGGTCTTGGACTAAGCTTCTACCATACTTTAGGCCTTAGGCACCACATAAGCTTTGTGTTTTCCAATGTATGGTGGAGCCTTGGTATCCCCTGGGGTTAGATACAGGACTTCCTGTGGATATCAAAATCCATGGATGCTCAAGCCCCATTATGAACAGTAGCATAGTAAAATGGCAAAATGGCAAATGGCAAAATGTCACTTAAATAAAATGGCAAAATCATATATATATTGAAGAATCCATGGAAACAGGGGGCCAACTGTATTCTGGTTGGGCCCCGGAGGGGACTGTTTTTTCCTGTAGCTCCCATTGGGTGCTTTTTAAGTGGTTTGTGGGTTTGTGGGTTAGATTACAATAACTAGCCCAGCAATGGCCGCTAAAGAAGCCAATAGTACTCCCAAGGGTAAATCCCCCCCCCGCAAGAAGCTTCCTCCAAGGACCCACTCCCAGAAGAGTCATCTTCATCTGAGGATGATGAGGGAGTGGATATTACAGGTAGTTGTATTGGCTAGAATCCATGTGTTAAAGACAAGCAGGCTAAACCTCCTAAGAAGGGAACCAAAGGGTCGAACTGTTATTGAGGCTAGTATGGCTAAAGAAATGTTGTCTTGTCTTGGAACACGAGGAGAAGCAGGATGAGGTAGAGGGACCATCTGCATGGCAGGAGAGATGGAGGTGACTCCATCATGAACAGTTGATCTGGGGGAGTTGGAGGGTACCACCACTCCCACTGTCAGTTCAGGTAAGATGGATGACACAGCAGTTGGTTTTGCAGGGGTTATAGTTGGCCATGGAATCTATGGAGCCCACCTGCTAGTCAAACACTCAGCTTGCCCAATGTGGGTTCTTGATGTGTAGGAAGGGCTTCTTGTATGCCCAAGAAGTTTCAGGAGCTCACTGGCCACCTGAACTTTGCGTGCAAGGTGGCAGCACCAGATAGGGCTTTTCTTAGGCGTCTTTGTGATGCTAGTTGTGGGTTTAGTAAAATTCATCATAGAATTCGGATTATGTAAGGGGTTAGGGAGAACCTAAGGGTATGGCAGGATTTTCTAGCTGGGTTCAATGGAATCTCTTTTTGGAGGGAGGAGATGAAGTTTGGGGATACACTTAAGGGAGCAGCAGACATTGAAGGGTCCTTTGAGTTTGGTGTGTATTTTGGAGGACATTGGTGTGCCCAAGTTTCATCGCTTGACTGGATTGAGTAAGGCATCATGGCTGATTTGACTTTTCTGGAGTTTTTCCTAATTCTAGTCACACTTAAGATTTGGGCTGATGGGTTGGCCAACTCCTCAGTGCATTTCTGGTGTGATAATAAGGCCTTGTCTTCTCCGAGTGATGAAGACATGTGATTTGGCTGAAATGGACAAATTGACAATATTGATCAAGGAGAATCCTTGGTTAACTTTTAAAAAGACTGGGGTCTGTTTATAGTTTTTTCTGCAAGTAAGGGGCATGAATCAACTTTGGGCTTCTTAAAATAGTATGGTTTTGATTTACAGCAGAAACTTGGTTATATGTTCACTCAATGGAAGTATTATACTAGTGGAATATAATCCTTAGCTGGGGAGGAGGGAGTCAGTAGCTAGTGTGTGTAACTTATTGTAGCAGTTTATCTTGTAAGTTAATGTTGTCAAGTTTGGTTTTTTTCCACCTTTTTATTTGTAGGTGTGTTTTTATGCAGTTAAAATAAATATGTGTCTACATTTTTATGGATCCATAAAATACATTTTAAAAATTAATTCCTTGTCTTCCAATCTGCTGGGCCGATGAGGTTGGTTAGGGAATTCACGTTCCAGTGCTTATACCACAACATGCCTTTCACAGTTCTCCATATTGTGGGGGTGGACAACAGTTTATCCAACGCTCTTTCATGCATGCAGATGGAGTGCTTCGGACAGCTGGCACCAGTAGCAACCATCATGCTGGACCCAACGTTAGCAGAACTGCGGATGCTTGGAAAGGTGCAGTAGTCAGGGTCATTAGTCTGTCCCTAGAACCCAGCACCAGGAGAAGCTATGTCAGGGCCATTAAGGACTTCTTACAGTTTAGAAGGCAAAAACACTTAGGTGACGTGTTACCTGTCCTGGTCCCCCATTTACTACAGTACTGCGTATCTCTTAAGGGTAAGTGTTTGTCACCAAAGTCTATAAGGGCTTGTTTGTCAGCCTTGGCCTTCTGATTTAAAACCCAGAGTTTCCTGGACTCTACAGGATTTTTTTATTATTCATAAGGCCTTAGAAGGGTGGTCTAGGGAAAGAGGCAGGGTGGTAGATAACAGAGAGCCACTTTTCCCTGCTCTCCTTAGAGGTTTAGGAGGGCTAAGGTTGGGTAGCTGTGTTTCTAATCATGAAGCTTTTCTCTTTCATACTGCATCCCTAACCACTTTCTTCAAGGCCTTGCATATAAAGGAACTGGTATTGCAGTCAAAGGGGGACAAATCTGGTAAGGTGTTAGAATTTAGGGCTCTTACTCTTGGCACTCAACGTGTTCTCCTTAAAATCCAGAGCTCAAAAGTGGATCAAAAGAGGAGTGGGTTCCACAATTTGGCTTCAGACATGTAGTGATAAGCCCTCTGCCCTGTGTGGGTGTTACAGGAATACGTTCAAGGAAGGGGGAATGTATCCCCTTAACACACCCTATTTTGCCATGTGGGCAGGTCACCTTTGACAAAATACCAGTTCTGATTCATCACCTTCAGGACTCTAGCCTTCCTGGGCTTAAAAGGGGTTAAATTGGGACTTGGAGGCAGCTCCAATTAGTGACCATGTGACCCTGGTGACCATGTGCTAAAGTCACTCTCTCAGAGGCGTCCTATCCATCAGTTAGACACTGACAACAGGAAAGCAGCCAAGGTCACCTTCTCAGAAAGCAGCTGGCATGGTTCCAAAAGGTTCATTTCATTTTCATGGGCCCACATTTGTTTTTTCTAATTTCCAGTTCCCTGCCAAAGTTTGATAGCCCAAAACATGAAAGACATTTTGCGCTGAGGCACAGATACTGTCAGGATGACATTTGAGAGATGATAAGCAGGGAGTTAGTTGTGTACACAAGTATGACTGTAAATAACAGTTGCTGAACTCTCCAGGGAATTTGCTAAATGTATGTTGCAGCTTCTGAAAACACTCCCAGAAGGAATGACTATATATAGTGTACCAATACACTTGCTTGTTCAGTACAAAATTTGGGACCTTTGTTAGAGGGCAGCATAAGAACACTGCTGTCTAAGCGCTGCCAACTAAACCCTTATTCATGAAAAAGATATTCCACTTTTTTTATCTGTAAATGGTTTGTTTATTCTTGTCTACACACAAAAGACCTGCTTTGGACTAAGGGCTTGTCTACACCAGTGAAAAAACCCCAACCCCACCCAAAAAAACCCAGCCCAATAATGCCACATAACATGTGGCCTTTCCCCTGAATCTGGTGTGATAGTACCATACAATGTATGACCCTATTCGCACCAGACTCAGGTAATACCCCCTTAATCCAGGTTTTAGAAAACTCTGTTTTCTTGGGCGTTTGCTTGTAACCCCAGAGAAAACTGTCATGTGAACAAACCATCCACACTGGATTTGGGGTGGTGGTGAGAGGAAGGACAACTGCTGCTGGAGGCGCCACCATTTTCCCCCTCCTCAGTACCACTTCTCATTCCAAAGACAGAGCCCCAGCACTAGTCATTTTCTGAGGTAAGAATGCCCAGCAAGCCCCATTGTTGCAAGAGAGAGCAGTTACCACTGGGACTTTGTTTTTCCAAGAGCTCAGAGGTATGATTGTGTGCTGGAAAAGCAAAACCTCAGCGGTAGCCACTCTCTCTGAAGCCAGAATGGGTGGCAAGCCTTGCAATGGTTTGGCGGGCCGCTGGTTCTGGCTTCAGAAAGAGCGGCTACCGCTGGGGCTTTGCTTTCCCCAAAGCGCAGAGTCAAGTGTGAGTAACAGCTTTGAATTTAAGCCAAGTAAAAATCTGAATGCAGATTCAGGCTTTGGCAGCTGTGGTGCTTAAATTCAGGCCACAGTAGTCCAAATTTCATGCACTGCAGCTCTGGGCCAAAGTAGTCTGAATTTCATCTGATTTTTACCCGCTGTATAGTCAAGGCCCTGGTATCATCATACATTGCATTTATGAATACATTTCTAGGTATGAATTTAGGGCAATTTGTGATGGTCACTTTCAGAAGCTCAAAATAAGAGGGCCCACTGGGGCAGAAATTATATATCCAATATACCCCAAAAACATCTATATGATTAATGCCAGGATAGGGTGCCTACATATACATATTAAGGATATGCATCAGATTTGGATGTACCTAAGCCAGGTCAGTCCCATAAGTAACTGGTGATTCCAATGCTTTGGGGCAGTGTATTCACACTGGGTTTTACAGGAGCTGCTATAGGCTTTGTGGGAAGTATCCAAGGTGCTGAAGCTAGTTTAGGAATAGGATTGAGCACCTTGGCTAGCTCTCATAATACCTAGAGTTGCTCCTGTGAAACCAAGCATGGATTCATCACCTCAAAGCAATGGGGCCAGGGGGTTAGTTGGCAGCGCTTAGACAGCAGTGTTCTTATGCTGCCCTCTAACAAAGGTCCCAAATTTTGTACTGAACAAGCAGTGTATTGGTACACTATATATAGTCATTGTGCTGTGTTATGTAGTCTGTATGCTAGGAGTCTCAGCCTGATGGTAAATATTTCTCCAACATGCTTTAGTACAGAGAAATAGTTTAGGCACACATTTGTGTCTCTGTGTTCATTTCTTCACCTCTGGAAACACTCTAGTAACTGGCACTTGATGGCTTGTAGGCTGGCACTGGTCCAGGGACCACCACTTTGAATAGCTCAGCCTTAACCCACTCTTTTCCTCCTGCCTCTAGTACTATAGCTGGTGGGCCCAAGATTCTAGTTAAAAATAACAAAGGAGATAACAACAAGTCTGAAGTCTGCCCATGCCTACCTTATGGTATAATTTTTCCATTGGCATCATATAACATATAACAGAGCATTAGGAGAGACGCTGCTTGATACTGATTGCCAGTTCTGCCCAGCTAATCTCCTTTTTCTAAAAGCTGAGGGAAAGACTGAAGTGGTAACAGAGAAATACAATTTCAACAAAAGAACATTGTCATCACTACCTAGGCATCCATCAGTTGTGCCCTTCTGTACTCATAATTAAAAGTGCTAAGCACCAAACAGAGCTGAAAAACGTGCCCTTCAGTTGTTACAACTCCCAGGACCCCTTATTTAGCATACCCAGTGGCTATGCTAGCAAGGGGATTCAGGGAACCCCTCCAAGCTCTGATTCCCATCAACAAAGAATGCTGTCACTCAAAGGCATCCCACGGTCCCAAGCTTGGCTTACAATGGAAATGGGAGAATGGAGGAGCAACAGAGAACTGAGACAATCTTGAGATGACTGTAGCAGTTATCAGTCCTGAAAGTTGCTACAGACACCCATGAATACAGGTTGACCCCTGTATCTGCGCAGAATATGTTCCAAGACCCACGCACCCCATCCCACCTGTGGATACCCAAAATCGTGGATAATAGGGAACCCTATTATTTTCAATGAGAAGAAGCCCGGGCATTGATCACAGAATCACATTGGAAGACCCAGAAATGTGTAGGGAGAATATACTGTATACTTTCAGAGGCGAATGAGTGCAACCATGGATACCAAATCCGTGGCTATGGGGTTGATCTGTAGTGCTTTCTAGTCGTCTCCCAGGACCAAGACCCTGCAAGGTTCTTCTACTAGCAGTAGATAGGAACAAGGAACTCATAGTACCGGTAATTTATCCCTCCCTCTCATTGCTGGTTAACGCCAGATTCTGCTAAGAGGAGGTATCTTGAAAGAGACTGTAGCAGCTGAAAGAAGACATCTGAGAGTAACTGTAGCAGATGTCAGAACTGATAGCTGCTACAGTCATCAGCAGGCTTCTCACCAGATGGAGTCTTTATTTAAGGCTCCTCAGTGAATATAATCATATGAACCAATTCCTTGTAACTTGTAATAAACAACGAGACTTCAGTACCTTTCCTGCCCTTGCTGAGAAAAGTTGAGGAGCATATCATTGGCACCTGCATGGAAAAACCTAGGCAATTTTGCTTCATGGGAAGCCCTACCTAAGTTCTCATATCTGATCTCATATTCTTTTCAAAACAAACTATGCAGTGAGAAAACTAAGTAGAACTTTCTAATGTTCCTCTTGCACAGGGGGGAAAAAGGAACCCAGAAAAGGAGGGGATGAAAACTATTTTAGAAAGCGCCTTCTCTCTCATCTCTAGGGCCATGAAATGCTGACAGCTTTGATTCTTAGACTTAAATTATATCTCAGTGCCAGGCTGAAAACTGCATGCTACAGTGTCAGTGGTAGTGGAATACTGCAGAGTGGTAAAACTATTTCAGGATTTAGTACTTGTGTATTCTTTCTTTTTATTCAGCTTTCCATCAATAACGTAGCTATGCGTCCTTCTGTGTGGACATTTTCTTCCTGCCTGCCATCCAGGGTGCATTAATTACCAAGCAACTGGCTTGAAATGTACTTGGCTTTTTGCATGAATGGTTCCCAATGAAAACACTCCTTCACAAGCATACAAGTTACAGTTGTTATCAATGCCTGCAGTTTAGGATTTGTAACTTACCCTATGTTTAAGGCTTGGTGTGGGTTAAGCACCCTTGCTCAATCCCCACTGAGTCTCTAGTCTGTCACCCAGCAGTATTCCATTATGGGTAGACCTGTAACTGCCACTATTTTGTACTGAGAAAAATGAATTCAGTGACAGCTCTGCCATATATATATATATATATATATATATATATATGGCAGAGCTGTCACTGAATTCATTTATTTATTTATATATATAGTTAGTAAACTTGGGCTGAAACCCTGCATCAAAGAAACCGAGTGTAACTTCACACTCACAGAGTTACATGGCATTCCACAAGGCCACCTCATTAGTGAATTGTGACATTGTGCAACTGAATGTGCAACCAAATCTGTCCATGCAAAGAGCATGCATGTGCAATGTGCATACCCATGACATCATTATCATTATCATTATCATTATCATTATCATTATCATTATTACTATTATCTTTCTTCCTATCCCTCTTGTTCCCCAATTTGGGACTCAAAGCAGTGTACAATAAAAAGACATTGTTAAAATCAGCAACATACAAAACTTAAAGCATAACTAAACAACTAAAAAAGTTAAAAACAGCTAAAATGTTAAAACACATACACACATATACACATACATGTACACAGCACACACATATACCCCAGCACAGCCATTACCAGATTTCAGCAAAGGTCTGCCAAAACAAGTAAGTTTTTACTTGGCTCTGGAAGGAAGGCAGGGAGGGTGTCAATCTGACTTCTCTGAGAAGAGTTCCAGAGCCTTGGGCAGCCACTGAGAAGGCCCTCTCCTAAGTTCCCACCAGGTGTACTTATGAGAGTGGACAGAGAGAAGGGCCTCCCCAGCAGATCGAAGAACCCAGGCTGGTTCATAAGGGAGAATATGGTCCTTCAAATATAAACGTACAATGTGCAACTCTTCTTCTGCGGCCTTGAACTGAATATGGGCATTCTATATCAGAAAAAAATGTCCAACCAATTCTGTAGAGGAACTTACACATCCGTTAAAAAAAGCAACATGATTGCAGTCATGCTTACAGTTTGGGAAATAGCTATAGATCAGTAGGATTGGTTAGGCCCCAGATTTAAACCCTGGCATCTCCAGGTAGGGCTATGAAACAACTCTGCCTGAAAACCTGGAACTTCTGTCAATCACTGTAAATCAGAAGTTCTGAAACTCCCCTGGTGACCCAGAGGCTCAATTAAGATGGTCTGTGAAAAGACTGTGAAACAGTCAAGAACATTTGAGTTTGACCTTGTACCTTTTAAATCTTTTCCTGATGACAGAGACTGAGGAAATATTGACCAGGGTTAGTCACATAATCAAAAGGTTAATGAAGCCCAGGTCTGGGAGCAATCTACTAATTTTCTCCTTATAATTTACCAGTTGAAGGTTCCCTTCTCAGTGGTTTTGGCCTAGGGTCTGTAATGTTCATATAATAACATTATAATGATACTGCTGTAATGATACCCATCATCCCCAACTGGAAAACCTATCATTCCCCACCTTGGTTCACTTACAATTGGCAATAATTTGTTATCAATCTGGCCAAACACAGGCCTTTCATGGACTGATGGGAAACAGAAACACTGGGATTAGCATGTACCATGCCAGGAAGGGGCACCATCAAATTCCCCAAACATTCACACCTTGACACAAACAACCGACATTTCTTTTGAAATGGAGAAGGATCTTTCTGCCTCCTGTCCGAGGAAGGCAGACACCCATCAATACAGTTGGTATTTTCATTGCTTTGCAAATTAGGATCCTCTTCCACACATACACAAGTCAAAGGAAGACTGCTTGTCAATCATTAGATCGAAAAACTGTCAGGGTAATATTGCTTTAAGTGCAAAAGGAAAAATGTTGGAGCAGCAGACAGCTGAAGTGGATTTGATTGCAGCTGTGGCTAAGCAGAAGGTTGACAATCAAACATTCCTATATAGACGAAGGACAAGATGCGTTGTGTGTGGGTTGGTGTCATGGAGAAAGAGGAGTGTTAGTGGATGTTGGAGATACTGCTATTGAGTTTGTTAATGGGGTTTGCTGTGTATATACTGTGTTTGTTTATACTGAAACTGAAGATAAAGACTTCCGGATATCTTTGGATGAACCTGGTTGCCTGTAAGTCTTTTTGTGTGTGAAAGTGGGTCAGAGCAATGAAATGGCTGCTAGCTGAAACCTTTGTTTTTGTGCCCTTTCTGCTGCACAGTTCTGTTGTCTGTCTACTCCTGGGTTAGTTCATCCCCAAGCTGTGCCAGGTGCCCCTCAGTGAGCCTATACTGAGTAGGCAAAAATACCCCCATTTCCCCATTCCTGGCTAGTCCAGAATTCCTTTCTTTACATCATTCGGAACTATCTGAAGACAAATGTTTCTTTTATCCAGATGGCTCCTTCAAAGGGGATTTTTTCTATAACCCCTCACCAAATCTCAGTTTGTTGGTTGGATCCCACCCATGTCATTCCATCCCTTATTCTCCCCCCCCCCTTTGTAGCCCCTCGCCTTTCTTCTGAATCCTGATAATGCCTCCCCAACCCCTGGGTGGCTTCCAGCCAACTTTGGCACTCCTTTCCCATCTTCCATAACCTTAACTCTCTCTCCTAAGTTCCGCCTGCCCCACTTTGGGTGCAACTGCTTGCTGCTGCTACTTGAGAATAATTCTATTTGTCATGAGGAGAACCTAGCTTCAGGTTCAGGTGCAGTATTACCCCTAATGCTTTGACCTAAACCCATTTCTAACTAGTTTCCTGCTTTAATTCTATAGTCTTGTTTGTTTGATTAAATGACTGTGTGTGGTGTGAATGCCCCTTTAAGACAATTCAATAATGTTCCAACAGTTATTTTTATCCTTGACTCCATGTTTCTTCCTGGCTCCACTGATATACATAGGGTTAAAGATTCCAAATGTTACACATCCTCTTGCATTGCCATTTTAGAATATAAGACCAATACATGCATGGACTTTTCCATGGACATGGGGTTTTTGTGTAACACTGCTTTTATTGATGATGCCAGTACTCCAATGAGAACACCAGCAATTTTCAAGAGGTACAAACATACACAGACCCAGTGAGATGTCATGGTTTGAGTACTGGACTGCAACTCTGGAGACCAGGGTTCGAATCGACAATAGAAACCTGCCAGGTGACCTTTGGCAAGTCAGATTCTCTCAGCCTAAGAGGAAGGCAAAATCAAACCCTCTTTGAACAAACCTCATCACAGAAGCCCCATGACAAGCTCACCTTTGGGTCACCATAAATCAGAAATGACTTGAAGACACAAACAACAGCAAACATACACATGTTTGTCTGAGTACTGATCTAGCTAATAGTTACTGCTGTACTCAGGTCAATAGTTTGGTTCAGTATTCCTATGCCCACTCCCTTCCTCCTTCCTTGTCTTTCTTTCTCCCTGACTGCCACCACATTGCAGAAATAATGCAGTTTGACACCACTTTAACTCCATGGCTCAATGCTATGGAATTCTGGGAGTTGTAGTTTTGTAAAATGTTTAGTCTTCTCTGTCAGAGAGCTCTGGTGCCACAACAAACTACAAATCCCAGGATTTCTTAGGATAGAGCATGATAGTTAAAGTGCTGCCAAACTGCTTTTTTCTTTAGTGCAGCAACAACCCCCGTCTCACATATATGCATATTTAGTACAATTTTAAAAAAATATTCTACCACCAATGCAGAGCCAGATTATCAATCATTCAATTGGTGCAATTGTTCCAGCTTTCTGACTGGAAACCCAGTGTTTCAGGAAAAGTAGGGATGGAAAAAAATATTTGAAAAATGGGTGAAAAACGTGTATTTTGAGTGTTGAGAAACTCTAGTAAGAAGAATCCTGGATTGATGGGAATCTTTGCAGTTCAGGACTTATTCTGTACAAAATTTGTACATAGGTGTTTTGTGCAGAAAACAGCATTTTCTGCATGAAAAATAATATTGCAATGCAGAAATGTTCATCCCTGAACAGAAAATGCTGTTTTCTAGACAGAAAATGCAGTAATGGGGTGTTTATTCTGCATAAAAGTGGCAAATGGTTGAGTTGCATAGAAAACAGTATTTTCTGCACAGGAAACAGCATTTTCTGCACAAGAGCAAAGATGGGGCCACCCTGGACTTTCTGGGGAGGAAGTTCCAAAGTCTGGGAGCATCCACCAAGAAAGCCCTCTCCCTTGTTCCCAGGGTGGGACACAGAAAAGGGCCTCTCCAGACTAACTTAAAGCTCTACTGGGCTCACAGAGGGAGATTGAACACATTTTTATTGTACACTGCCCTGACATCTCATGATATATTATAAATATTTTATTAATAGAGGCTAATAAACATGTCAAAATTGTTTCAACTTTTATTTTATTTTTGTTTATTTTTATTAGTGTATTTATGCCCCACTCTTCAGCCGCAAAGTTCTCAGAGTGGCTTATAAATTGTTTAGCAATAGCACTTACACACCTATACCATTTTATAGCGCAAGACACTCCCTGAGCAGTTCACAGTGTGTTAGCTAATTGCCCTCACAAACTGGGCACTCATTTTACTGACCCATGAAAGGATGGAAGGCTGAGTCAACCTTGGAGCCCTGCAAAGTTTCTTCTTTCTGCTGCCAAGATTCATAAAACTGTTATCCAGACCCAAAAGTAATACCTGGGTTTTTTTCTCCTCTTTTTAATTATGCCATGCTTCTTAGATTTTAAGATTTTAAATAACTGCTGAAGTGCTACTTGTTCTGTCTGTTTTCTACTGTATAATTTTGCATTGTGCTTTTTTATGATAGATATCTCACGTTCTAATAGTCCGTGACCATACAATAAATCCATTGTAAATATTTTAACAAATACACTAGCACGAATGCCAAGCATTCTTATATAAGGCACATCATGCTGATGATGCCTAGGTGTGAGGCATGTATTCTGTGCCTAACTTCTTATTCAAGGAGTCCAGAGCAACTGCTCTCAGCCCACAAAATAAAATTCCATCCAGCACACTGAGCTCATCTTTGATTAGGAAATATGGTTCTCCTCCTGATAGTACATGACTCTTGTCCTCAGGCTATCCTTTCAGAATTGCTTGCCTGCCTCCTTGCCTCCCTGCAGCTGGATGTCTTTTTCAGTGGTCTCTTTAATTTCATGGAGCTTGGTTGCTGAAATTGGGAGAGTGTGCAACATATTGATGGATTCAGCATCTGTGTTCCTTTCCCCAGATTTTCAGCAGTTTGTTATCTGTGGGGTTTGGGTGAGAATTTGGTTTTGTTCTTTCCCTTTCTTTTTTTAAAAAAGAAATTTCCAAGAATCATAAATTTCTTTCTTCAAAAATTAGAGAAAATTTAAGATGATGATGATGATAAGAAGAAGAAGTGGGAGGAGGAGGATCTGCCACTGGCTGTTGTCCATTCTGTTATGCATTTGAATAGTCAATGTTGGCATTCAACACAAGGGTCATATAATACAATCATAGAATCTTAGAGTTGGAAGAGACCACAAGGGCCATCCAGTCCAACCCCCTGCCCTGCAGGAATACACAATCAAATCACCCCCGACAGATGGCTATCCAGCCTCTGTTTAAAAACCTCCAAAGAAGGAGACTCCACCATATTCCAAGGCAGTGCATCTCACTGCCAAACAGCTCTTACTGTCAGAAAGTTCTTCCTAAAGTTTAGATGGAATCTCTTTTCCTGTAGTTTGAGTCCATTGCTCTGTGTCCTAGCAGAAAACAAGCTTGCTCCATTCTCAGTATCAGAGCCCTTCAAATATTCATATTTGCCTAGCATGTCACCTCTTGACTTTCTCTTCTCCAGGCTTCTCCAACTCCCTAAGCTGCTCCTCACAGAGCATGGGTTCCAGACCTCCCACCATTTTGGTCACCCTCCTCTGGACAATCAGTACCAGTTCCAGGTGTGGAGATTTACACCACGCAACCCCAAGGTACAATCATGGCCACAGTCTCTACTGGGCTTCCTTTTGCACATACAGTGAGTGGGCTCTTGGTATCCATTGGGGTTTAGTTTTGGTTCCAGGATCCCCTATGGACACCCAAATCCATGGGTGCTCAAGTCCCATTGTATACAATAGCACAGTAAAATGGTGTTCCTTATATAATAAAATGGCAAAATCAAGGTTTAATTTTTTGGATTTTTTTAAAAAAATATTTTTAAGCCATGGATGGTTGAATCTGTGGGTGCAGAATCCATGGATACAGAGAGCCAATTGTACTACTGAAGTGATTCAGTTTGCCACTATAGCAGTGTTTCCCAAGTTTCTGATGTGCAGGAGCAGCTGGCTAGGGCTGCTGGGAGTTATAGTGGAATGCACTGCCTCGGAGTGTAGTAGAGTCTCCTTCTCTGGAGGTTTTTAAACTGGGGTTGGATGGCCATCTGTCGGGAGTCCTATGATTGTGTATTCCACAAGGCAGGCTCAAAATTCCACAGCTCTCTAGATGCTGTTGAACTATAACTCCGCAGGGCAGGGGGTTGGACTAGATGGCGCTTGTAGTCTCTTCTTACTCTATGATTCTAATCCAAGAACCTGTTAATTCTCCAGAAATTCCAGTTTTTTTCCAGTGTGCACAAGCTAGTAAGATCAAAAGCAAAAGTGTTTTCCCTTTGCATTTGCTCTCTGTTGAAGAATCTGTGCCTCTCAATCATGTTGCCTTATTTGGTAAAACAATTAGGACTCCCAGAACTCACAGCAAGGTAGAAGCTGTGCCAATAATTAGAACTGTACATATTTCTCTGCCCCTAAAACCTAAGACAAGAGTAGGCAATCTAGTGCCCTCCATATGCTTTGGACTAGAGATCCCATAAGCTCGAACCACTCTAGCCAATGGTCAAAGATTATGGGAGTTTTAATCTGAAACATGGAGAGGACACCAGGATGCCTGCTGTTGCCTTAACAGACAAAACAAAAGGCTTACTTTCCTGTTGTTATCATCTTGCACAGTCGGATCTGTATATAGCTTGAACTCAGCTCCTCTGCTGAGCCAGGTCATTGCCTGTGAAATCTAGAGGTGCCAGAGATGTCAGATTAAATTCTATGGCTTTAGGCTTCTAACTGTTATATTCTGGAAAAGTCACTCTTCATCTGTTTCCACTGCATTTAATTAAAAAAGGTACAGTACCAGCTAGGCCTACATGTGAAACTTGTGAGTCTGGGAGCTGTTCAGAGCTTTGAAATTTTACTTTTCTGGAGGACAACTCCTAGAATCTCCCAGCCAGCATGACCAATGGGAAACTGCAGACTTTCAAGAATTAAGCACATTTTCTGCATGGATAGATGAATGTGTAAATTTCCATTTCTTCCACATTCATTTTTTTTTAAATCACTGAAGTTGTTTCATTTCTGACTATTGAGAAATTTGTAGATATTGGGTTTTTTTTTTTTTAATGAACTGAAACCAACTTCTCAACCATCCCAAGTTCCATTGACTGAGTTACCAATACACAGTGTGCTTTATAAAGCTAAAGCAACGTGGGGATGAACATAGACAGTGATGTCACATCAGGTTGCAGAGCTTAAATGTCTGCATTCCGAGTTAATACAGGTCGAACCCCGTATCCACAGATTCAGTATCCACAGTTTCATTTATCCATGTCCAAAAAAATACGGAGAAATGTAAAGTACTGCATTTAGGGCGGAAAAATGAAATGCATAAATATAGGATGGGAGAGACCTGGCTGAATGAGACTACGTGCGAAAGGGATCTAGGAGTCCTAGTAGACCACAAGTTGAACATGAGCCAACAGTGTGATGCGGCAGCTAAAAAGGCCAATGCAATTTTGGGCTGTATCAATAGAAGTATAGTGTCTAGATCAAGGGAAGTAATAGTGCCACTCTATTCTGCCTTGGTCAGACCTCACTTAGAATACTGTGTCCAGTTCTGGGCACCACAATTCAGAAAGGATATTGACAAATTGGAGCGTGTCCAGAGAAGGGCAACTAAAATGGTGAAAGGTCTGGAAACAATGCCTTATGAGGAGAGACTTAGGGAGCTGGGTATGTTTAGCCTGGAAAAAAGACGGTTAAGAGGCGATATGATAGCCCTGTTTAAGTATTTGAAGGGATGTCACGCTGAGGATGGAGCAGGCTTGTTTTCTGCTGCTCCAGAGACTGGAACACGGAGCAATGGGTGCAAGCTCCAGGAACAGAGATTCCACCTCAACATGAGGAGGAACTTTTTGACAGTAAGAGCTGTTCGGCAGTGGAACACACTCCCTCGGAGTGTGGTGGGGTCTCCTTCCTTGGAGGTCTTTAAACAGAGGCTGGATGGCCATCTGTCGGGGATTCTTTGATTGTGATTTCCTGCGTGGCAGGGGGGTTGGACTGGATGGCCCTCGTGGTCTCTTCCAACTCTGCAATTCTATGATTCTATGATTCTATGTTCTCTCTAGGCATTTCTAGGTCCTCCAATATGATTCTATGGTCAACTTCCAACATTTGTCTCATTGAAAATAATAGGGTTCCCTATTATCCATGGTTTCAGGTATCCACAGGAGCATGTGTGTGTCCTGGAATGTATCCCCCATGTATACAGGGTCAACCTGTACATCAGATGGCACTATGAAGCTCTTGTGTCAAATGGCAAACTTTAGTAGCTGAACTAAGACAACCAGCATGCAACCAAATGCTCAATCCACATCCAACTCTGCTTCTGTCACCTTAACTGACTCCAGTCATTCAGCATCTGGCAGAATTGTCCAACCGCTCCCCTGTAGGGAACTTACTCATGCTTAAGACACCAAAAGGATTCTCGCTATAAAGGCCGGGATCCTAATGTTAATCCCAATTAGAGCAAACCTATTGAATCAATGGGATTTACTTACAAGCTGACTTGCTATTCAAAATGTTTTTTTCAGTGGCTCTACTCTAGTCTGGGGTGTAGGAGGCCCATGTCCACCAAATAAGAATTCTGCCACCCATGAAGTTTTCCTTCAGTCCGCAAATTTCTAGTATTGCAAAGAGTGAAGCAATGAAAATTGGTCACACTTGGAATTCTTCCATTTGATGTGTTCATATCCCCAGGGTTTCTTTGGCTGAGCATTTTTTCTTCAGATGCCTAAACTATGTTTCTAAATGCTCAAATGAAGTGTTAAGTCACTGTAATGCTAGGATTTTGTGGACTGGAGGAAATTTTCATTGAGGAGGGCAGAATTCTTCTTTGGAACACAATGCCCTTATTTTTCCCTCTCTTCACAGCTATACTGTAGTTGAGATTAACCAAAATAATTTAAGGAAACACATCTTTCTAGAGCTTGGAAAAGTTGGTCTAGGAGCTACAGCTCCCAGAATTGCCCATGCTAACAAAGGGATTCTGGGAACTTGTAGTCCACAGAAAGGAACCTCCCCCACCCCAATCAGTGTCTGACCAAAGGAACGTCATACCAAAAAATTGAAATGCACATATATAGGACAGGTGAAACCTGGCTTGATACCAGTGCATGCAAAAGTGATCTCGGAGTCTTAGTGGACCACAAGCTGAACATGAGTCAGCAGTGCCAGAAAAACCAATGTGATTCTAGGGTGCATCAATAGGAGTAGAGTGTCTAGATCGAGGGAAGTCATAGTGCCACTCTATTCTGCTTTGGTCAGGCCTCACCTGGAATACTGTGTCCAATTCTGGGCATCACAATTCAAGAAGGATGTTGACAAGCTCAAGTGTGTCCAGACGAGAATGACCAAAATGGTGGGAGGTCTGGAAGCCATGCTTATAAGAAGCAGCTTAGGGAGCTGGGAATGTTTAGCCTGGGGAAGCGAAAGTTAAGGGTGACATGATAGCCATGTTTAAATATTTGAAGGGATGTCATATTGAGGATGGAGCAAACTTGTTTTCTGCTGCTTCAGAGGCTAGGACATGGAGCAATGGACTCAAACTACAGGAAAAGAGATCCACCTAAACATTAGGAAGAACTTCCTGATGGTAAGAGCTGTATGGCAGTGGAATGCACTGCCTCAGAATGTGGTAGAGCTTTTTAAACAGAGACTGGATGGCCAACTTTTTGGAATGCTTTGATCGTGTGTTCCTGCATGGCAGGGGGTTGGACTGGATGGCCCTTGTGGTCTCTTCCAACTCTATGATTCTATACCCTCTAACTGCCCCACTTTGACAGGGACAATAGCATTTAATCTTCTGTCTACCCACTTTTTCAGCTGCTTTTAAAATGTCCCACTTTCTCTTTCCTTGTTGTTGTAGTTATGTGCCTTCAAGTCTTTTCTGACTTATGGCAACCCTAAGGCAAACCTTTCATTGGGTTTTCTTGGCAAGAATTTTTCAGAAGGGGGTTGCTTTTGCCTTCCTCTGAGGCTGAGAGAGTATGACTTGCCCAAGGCCACCCAATGGGTTTCCATTGTCGACCTGAGATTCAAACCATGGTCTCCAGAGTCATAGTCCAATGCTCAAACCATTACACCACGCTGGCTCGTCCTCATCCCATTTTCTCCCGTTACTTCAGTCCCTACAAACTGAATTCAATGTGCAAAAGAACTAACTCAGCAGGGAGAAAGGAGAAGAAAAGGCAGAATCTTGCCCTTCCCAGTAGACTCAGGCAAAAGAAAACTGCTGCAACGTCCCCCAGGTTGTGTGCTCTTCCTCACTAATAACTTTTGCCATCTTGATCACACATGTCCTGGTTTTCATCTGTGAAATGTTGGAGGGGATGGATTTTTCTGTATGGTGTCAGAAACCTCTGCCTCAAGATGGAGTTAGCCCTGAGCTGTAACATTATGATTCTGTGTCAGATACATTGTAAGACTTCCTCTTTGCTGAGGGTAGCAGACAAAATGAGACCATTTTTAGGTCACTGAGCCGCATCATCCTCTAGACCGTTCTTTATCTCTGTTCAACGTGTACTCGGCAAACATCCCCCTAATGAATGTCAGGCAGGTAGTTCATGAAAAGCCATCTGGCCTGCTGTGGACATTGCGCCCCTTGCTATCAAGTACTCATAATATTTCAAAGCAAATCAAAGTCCGGCTGATATAATAAAGTCTGCAGGGCTTCCGACTGGGAAGGAGACCAAGAAGAGAGGTTGGCATCATCAGGGCAGATTGATTCACCTCCACCTTGCTTTGCATTTGCCATTAAAAAGAGCTTCCAGTCTCTTCTTCCAGATCTCATTTGTGTTAATAATAACTAACCCAAGTGGCTATTTCCGGAAGCCAAAGAAAATAAAGAAGAGAAATGTGCCAGGCCTTGCTGAGATGTATTCTTTGTCCAAGAAAACACACGCACGCACGCACGCACACACTGCATTTGTTGGCTGTTGCTTTATAAAGATATAGAATTTTGGGTCGGTGTAATATAGCAGATCCATGTTGGGCCTTAATGCTGTTGTTTTTCTCCTTTATGACCTGTTGAGATGTAAGTGATTGAAAAACGGCTCCATTAAGTTCCAGAGACGGCAGCTTCTCAGGGGGAGATGGGGAGAGGGTGGGAAGAAAAGTATACCCTACAAAGCTATAAATATTTCCTTTCAGTCCTGATCAAGGGAAGTCAGTTTATTGCTGCAGCCAGGCATTGTAGCATTGTGTGGCTGAAGAGAGACTTGAAGCTCATGTAGTCTCCTTCAAACAAAAGTACCAGAGGAGAAGCCTATGATACAGACAGTACTTAAAATAAATTATACATGTATGTATGTAAAGTTGCTAACTGACCTCTGACATGGGCCTTGGTTACCATGTCCTGGTTACTGTCTGTGGACTGTAAGCCATATCATTGGCCGAGATCCTACCTTGGGGTTCCATAGTATCAATCTCCAGGGTATGCTGTAGTGGTTTGAGTGCTGAGCTTCTGCCACACTGCAGAAATAATACTGTTTGACACCACTTTAACTATCATGGCTCAATGCTATGGAATTTTGGGATTTGTAGTCTTGTAAGATATTTTGTCTTCTCTGTCAGAGAACTCTGGTGCCACAACAAACTACAAAACCCAGGATTCCATAGGGTGGAGCCATGGTAGTTAAACCGGTGTCAAACTGCATTATGGTAGCAACCTCGGACTATAACTCTGGAGGTCAAAGTTAGAATCCCTAGTCAGTCATGGAAACCTACTGAGTGTTCTTGGTTAAGTCACATACTCACAGGGGCCAGTTACATGGGAGGATAAAGTGCGGGAAATTCCAGATTACCATCCTTTTGCATCAGCAGTGCCCAGTTAACATTAATTTTTGCTAAGTTGGAAGATGCGGTGAGTTTTGGGTTTCATAGTTTACATGGCATGGAACATTAAAGCCAGGCAGGAGGTGGGGAGGAAGCAAAGAAAAAAGACATAAATAATGACAGAGGGAGGAAAGCACAAACACACACAAAAGAACGATTTGCTGAGACTCCTTTTTCTCTGGAATGCAGCTGAAGCCTGTCTCTCTCCCTCTTATGCATGCACACACAGAAAAGAAGCAGCTGGATGGAAGGAAAGCAGCCAAAAGGAGATCCCTGCCAGAGTGGGAACGTGCGCGCGCATGCACACACACACACACACACACACACACACACAAGAATGAGTGATCGATAAGCCGGTTGATCTCTCTCTCATACACACACGCACACACACAGAGAGAGAGAGAGAGGGAGGGAGGGAGGGAGGAACAGCAGTTAGAAAACAAGCCGGCTAGCTTGATGTTTTTATTTCAGACTCATCTCTTGCAAGTCAAACCCCCTCCCTCCTTGGTCAATTGAAGCAATCAGGATTAAGTTCTGCTGCTCTGAAAGCCTTGAATAAAGACAAAGGACTGAAGGGAAGCACAAACAAAAGCACTATGGTGCGGTTGCCACACACACACACACACACCACCCAAGCAGGGGCTAGCCCCATTACCGATTGTCTTCCCTGCCCCCAAAGCCTTCCTTTGAAACAGACGGAAGGGCTCAGAGCAGATTTCTGAAAGTGGGCTGCTAGCAGAAGAAGGGGAAAATGGCAGGCTTGGTGGATTTCTCTCTCCAACCCCTCCGTCTATTCGGAGAAGGCACAATAGTCACTCCAACCAATCAGGATTCAGCACTGCTCTCGCTAATTCGAAAAGGACTCTGTAATTTCACACAGACATTTGTGAATGGTAAGTTCACACGGCCAATTGTGCGCATTTTCTCAAACTTTATCAAAAAAGTCAGGAAAACTAGCGAAAGCTGATACTGCGTGACTTATGGGTTTTTTGCACCCCCTCCTTCTGAAAAGGGTGCTGTGGCTTTGAAATGCATGGGACCTATCAGGCTTCTTGTCGCATTATTTGAGGATTTATTTTGCCGTGTAAATGGCCCCACAGTCTCAGAGGAAGGCAATGGCAAATTTCCTCTGAACAAAACTTGCCAAGAAAGCCCTGTAATTTATTTATTTATTTTCCATTTAAAAGCTGTCCTTCTCTCGGAATGGGCTCCAAGGCACCTCACAAAAAGGATATGCTAAAACCTGACAATAACATTTAAACACAATTTTAAAATCACCATATTAAAAGCATAGTTTATAAACAGTATAAAGTCAACAAGGGTAAGAGTTCATGAGGAAGGAGTTGCTAAAAGCACAGTCACAAACAATTCCATGGAAGAAGAAAAATGGGAAATGTCTGAGTGTCTTTTTCCTTTAGCATCTCTAGCTATGGGATTCAACCCAGTATTTCCTGAGTTTGATAAAATCAGCTTTCTTGAAATTCAGGGTCTTCTTTGGCCTGTCTCACAATCATGAATCACATCATTATATGGTCACTTCCCCCTAAAGTACCAACTGCTTTGATTCCAGTGGCCAACCTCTCCCTATTGGCTAGGACCAAGTCCAGGATTGCCAATCCACTTGTTCCTTCCTCTACCTTTTGAAAGAATTTACCTGCAAGGCACATCAGCAATTTGTTTGAGAACCTGGGCTTAGCAGAACTAGATTCCCAGCAGATATCAGGATAATTGAAGTCCCCCTGTTTGCTGAGCACAAGGTGTACTTCTTACATCTCGGAGATTTCTGAGGTTTGTTTAAGAAAAGCATCTACCACCTCTGCTTTTTTTTGGTCACCTGTAGTAAACTCCTATCATAATGCTTTGTTTTTTTCCTTTTGCTGCCTCACCAAAATCTGGCTTCATGTTTAGTTATGGCACCTTCAATAAAGGTTGCTAAGAAAGATATGCAGATGAACTGTTATTCATCCCAGAGCTCTGCCTTCTCGTCTACTGATTCAAAAGCTTGCTGCCTCACCAAATCCAGCTTCCTTTTCAGTCACAATACCTTCAGCAAAGGCTGCTGGGAAAGATATACAGAGGAGCTGCTATTATTTCCAGAGATTCACCTCCAGATTTGCATGCTCAAAAGCTTGCTCATTAAGAAAAATAACACATATAGATATAGATAATATAAATAAGACATTATTAAATCCACTTTCCTGATGAATAAGCAGTCCTTAAAGGTCTGCCAAAGCAAAAGTCTTCACCTGTCTAGGGAAGGATACCAAGGAACATGCCAGTTTAATCTCTCTAGGAAGTGAGTTCCAGAGCCTGAGACCATCCACAAGAAAGGATAGGCCAGTGAGGGTGATGGGACAGAAAGAAGGGTCTCCCCAGAAAATCTCAAAACACAAGCAGGCTCATCTGCAGAGATATACCATGTGCCTGTTACTCAAAAAGTTGGGGTGCTTTAGAGCCCCACTTGTGATAGTAATATTTGGGGAAAATATTATTAGCTCAAATGGGATGCTGCAAGAAGCAGGTAACTTTGGGACCTTTTCACCGTTGTATACCAGTACTGACTGCAGAGAACTCCAGTTTAATGTGAAATAAATAGTTTTTTATTGGAAAATAACATAGAAAGCAGTCACACATGCAACACATGTTCACAAGAACCACATAGGGCTATTGAGAGTTTAAGGCAGAAAGGATGGATAGAGGAATAGATTTGGCAGATAGGGCAATAGTTACCAGTGTGAAGAGGAGCGAAGTACTCAGAAGTCTGAGGGTGGCACTGGAAGTCCAATCTGGCAGGGGGCATCGATAAAGAGAGAGGCCGGGTGTCATCCTCAGTGTCAAACCTTGCTATTGTTTCGGCTGAGATATTTATAACCTGTTTTGTGCCTTGAAGGTGTGTTTTGGTTGCAACAATGGATAAATGAATCTCCCCTGGGAAGAACAAAGGAGAACGAAACTCCACAGATTGTCTTAGATGGCTGTGAGATAGGCATTGATTGGTTTGTGACAACCTTGCATTGTGGGACAGGAGGGGGGTCTGACGGATATTTCCTGGGGATTTGGGTTGTGCAGGTCACTTGCTTGTTTAGGATGTGTAACTCATCACCAATGGGCCCCAAGAGGGGATTAGCACATACCTCTGTAATGGTGTTTTCTTACTAGGGGCTCCACTTAATCCTAGCTTGGGTGTGTTTGCGAAAATATTTCCAAGACACCTTCCCAGGTCCTGGTGACCTCCATCTGATCTCACTTTGGCTCACCCTGGTCTACTCGACCCCTAGAAGTGTCCAATATTTCCAATTTTGAGATATTACAGGGAGAGGGTAGTAGGACATTGTAACAGGCCCAAGGGCTTTTGCGTCACTACCAACACTTTGAATTGTGCCCAGAAATGGACCAGTCAACAGTTGATTCAGGGGGACTACTCCATTTTAGACTAACCAACAGAATTTAGGCCTAAGTCTTTCTAATTTTTAAAAGTAACTAAATGGTTATGTCTTTAGTTACTTACAAAAACTTATAGGAATGCTGGCCAGTGGTACAAAACACATTGTCTTCCTGGGCAGCTCATCATCACCTCATCATCTGCAACAGAACGAGAGGCAGCAGCACAAGGCACAGCACTTGGAGCCTGTGATATCCTTTCTCCACTATTTAGTGATGTCCACAACATTCCTCACTACAGCTGGGTGGGTGGCACTTGCTAACCTCTCTACATGGTGAATAAAAGAATTCATTTTGGGGAGGTGCCCTTATAGAGGCATTGCCTAGGCTGTTTGGATTTCTTCTTACCTAATATTGCAGCTTTTCAATAAGGATCTTCTTTCCCCCTTCCCCAATCTTCTTCATCCAACATTTCTTTCTCTGTGAACAAACAAGGAAGATTTCAGAAAAAGTAGAGCAAAAGGCAGGTGAAGGTTTAGATGTGGGGATATATTTGTTGGTGGAGGTAGGCAAGGAGCTGGCAGAGGTAGCATCGTTGCTTGGTTTTGATTTTTCTGCAGCCATGGGTTGAATAGATTTCTGTAGCAAACAGGAATGGGCTCCCTTTATAATTTTCTATCTCCCAATGTATCATGCCCTGTTTCCAGATCTTGGAAATATAGTATGACTGAGAAACGGAAGAATTGGACATGCCAGGGCCTGCTGAACCAGAGCAGGAGGATTTTCCAGAACCACAGGCCTCAGAGACAGACAATAGTGCAGTACCAGCTCTGGAAGAGGGTTCTCCCCCTTAAGATACAGAGGACAACTTACCGATATCTACCTTCACAGCACAAAGACAAGAAAAGGGGGGCTTGAGGAAGTCTCAGTGTATTTATAGGAAGCAGCAATTAGTTAAGCAATTAGTTATATATATGCAGAACTGCCCTCCAGGAGTTGTTGGAGATTATCTGGCCTACCTGACTACCCGTAGTGTTCCTACTTGCTGTGTTTGACCTGGACAGTGTTTATTTAATCTGGATTCTGTTTGCCTGACCTGGATTCTGCTGGACTATCCTGAACTCTGTTTGCTGGACCTGGACCTTGTACATTGGACTTTGCTTGTGGACTTGTATTTTGCTTGCTAGTCAAATAAATGACTGACTTCATGCTGCCTTGCTTCTTTTACTTGTAATTAGTTTGACTGTGTTGTGCCTCTGCTATCAGCTGTGTAATAATCAGCCTTTGGCTAGTTGCCCATACATTGTCTGGACACAATGAACACACATGAAAAATAAGACATGAAGGTGTTGCACTGAGATCTGCCTTTGAATTTCCTGAAGGTTTTCTTACACACACACACACACACACACACACACAAGCACGACCTCCAATGTTACCATACCCTACTACCCCTCCCCATGAGGTTTTATAGACGTTTCATAAACTGAAAATATTGGACACATTTGAGGTCCCATTGGCTGGTAGGACAGGTACACTGTAGGGTAGTCTAAGGTCACAATGACCCGAATAAGTGTATTCCATATAAGGGCATGAAAACCTAAGCTGGGATCATGTGGAAAATTAATTAGAGTACAGAATACAGTATATGCCATCATATTTCCAATTTCTATGAATGGTTGTGAAAGCTAGACAGTGAAGAAAGCTGATAGGAAGAAAATCAACTCATTTGAAATATGGTGCTGGCAAAGAGTTCTACAGATAGCATGGACTGCTAAAAAGACAAGTAAATAGGTTCTAGAGCAAATCAAATCTGAACTCCTTCTAGAAGCCAAGACAACTAAACTGAGACTGTCATACCTTGGACATATCATGCGAAGACCTGACTCACTAGAAAAGACAATAATGCTTGGGATGGTAGAAGGCAGTAGGAAAAGAGGAAGACTGCTCACTCAATGTAGTCATAGCCCTGGATCTGTGGGACTAAGCAGGGCTGTTGATGATAGGGCAGCTTGGAAATCTCTCATTCATAGAGTTGCCATGAGTCGAAGTTGATTTGACAGCAATTAACAACAAGGGATAACATTCTCCTTTTGTGGTCTAACTGAACTTTTAAGTTACTTTTATATTTTAGGCCACATCCAAGGGGATTAGTTTTTGGGAGGAGGATTGGCATTTGGGGGGGGGGGTGCAGTCCATGCAGGTTCCAGGGCAGAAAACTGGCCATCAGACTCACTACGGTTGCCCACTTCTGCTATAGCTTCTGAGGATCTGGCCCCAAATTAAAAAACTTCCTAAAGCTAAAATACAACAGAGAAAATCCATAAAACAATAGCAATTACTGTGGGGAAGCCAACATAAAAGACTCATGCTTTGGAACAGATTTTTAAATGCTTTCATAAATCTTTTAGTTAAAAAAAAAACCTTATATAAAGCTTTCTATCTTGTTCTTGTTTATTTATTGGATTTACACCCCAGCTTTTCACTTCAGAACTAAAGGAGGTATATATGGGTCTCCCAACTTCATCTACCAGCCACACTTGGGTACAACCATTTTATCTTCTCATAACAATGCTATCAAGTAGAAAGGGGACATCTAGTAATATTGAAAGAGATAGCTGTGTTAGTCTGGTTTGACATAAAAGAATCCAGCAGCATCCTTGAGATTACCTGGGAAGAAGACGTTTCTAGCATAAGATTTCAAAGACTTGATCAGCTTCATCAGATGCGTGGAGTGAAGTCTCTATGGACAGAGATATATACAAATGAAGGAGTGTGTGAAAAATAAAGGAAATGCAAAACATGGAGTGGTGGCAAGTATCAATTTAACAATGGCCTTTAAGTGTAGTTAAAAGGGCAAAGGTGGGAAACAGGTTTTGCATACGTGCTGTAATAAGCAGATAAATATATGTACTGTACATAGCTCAAGACCATGCTGTCTGAAGGACGATATCTTCCCATGTGACACTGCTCAAACTCTTTCACTCCCATCACCTTGACAGGCATTTTTGGTGGGAATGTAAGGAAGGTCTTTTCTGTGGCTGCTCCTACGCTCTGGAACTCCCTTCCTTGGGAGTCTAGGCTGGCTTACTCCTTACTGTCTTCCCACCATCAAGTGAAGACTTTTCTGATTGTTTTATATAATGGAAACAAGACTGTTTTATGTAATGAGCTTTCTGTTTTAGTCCTGTACTGCTTTTAGCAATATGTGGTTTTACTTGTGTCTTTTTAATCTGTAAGCCATGCATGAGTCCCACTCTTGGGGGAAAGGTGGGATCTAAATAAAGTGATTGATTGATTGATTGATTAAGATAGTGAAGGAAAGTCTTTGTCTAGTCCATTGGTATGGATGCAAGACCAGAAAAATTATGTTGTAAAGCAGGCATGAAGAGAATCCTTTTGTGTGTGTGGCTGTGGTGAAACCTAGAGTTTTAAAATATGTAGTGTGCCAAGAAACCATATCTCTGTCCAGACCACTGCTAGTAGATTAGAATGTGTAGATATATCATAATTCAGCTGTTTCTCATCATCATCATCATCATCTTTTATTTCTATAGTGCCACAAGAAAAAGAACAACAAAACAGTTCTGTGCCCTCAAGCTTACAATCTAATGAAGACATGATACAAAAGGAAAGGGGAAGGCAGTAGGGGAAGGGATTAAGTCTAGCATTCTCTTCTCTCCTTCTGCAGCCAGGGCAATGGGAGTTGGGATGGAAGGAGGGCCATTCTGCTTCTGGGCTGAGGCAAGATGGAACTTTCCTTGCCTCTCTTTCTCTCCCTCCTTGGCCATGGCAATGGCAGTTCGGATGAAGGGAAGGCCATTCTGCTTTTGGGCTTTTCTTTCTAATAATTTCTTTTTTTAAAAAAAATGTTCAAGAATTGCTACTTGGAGACCTGACAAGAAAGACTGAAGTGTTGTGCAACTAGTTTTCTCAAACTTAACACCACTCCAACATGTTTTGCTTTTTCATTACTTTTTGCACTCGCCCTTTTCCATCTGTATATATGACTCTCTCCATAGAGGCTTCACAACATGCATCTGATGAAGTAGGATATGCCCATGAAAGCTTATGCTAGAAATTTCTTATTCCCAGCTGGCAAGTAGTATCTTCTCCAAGACTGGAGACATCCACCATCAGATATTCCTTTCAACTCAGAACAGATACAGGCAGCGCAGTGGCAAAATCCAGAGTAGATCCACCAGCTGTCCGAGCCAAGGACATCTGGAATCTTTGGCAGTAGGGTAGGGATTTAAACCTTGGTTTCCTAGTATGGTAGTTCTTTAGTCAACATTTTGGCTAGGAAAATGGGTTCACTCCTCCTGCTGCCCCACTCTCCTTGTGCGACGTCAGGACACAGCAGAGCTTGGGGAACTTGCTCCCCCCCCCTATTTTTTGCACTACAGCTCCCACAGCCCATGCTGGCTAGAGGATTAAAGAAGCTGTAGTCCAAAACAATGTTTTCCCCCATGGCCTGGGGCACAGGCAATGTTAGACATAGCAGCTTTAGCATGTTTATATCCAGCACTTGCTAGTTTGCATGCCTCTCTGCCAGTTTAGGTAAAGCATATATTAATGTCATTTCTTGCTTATTGGTCTTAGCCACACCATCTCACTTTTTGCATCAGTTAGCCTGCATTATTCTGAGTTGGTTCACCCCATCCCCCCCCCCATTTTGTAGTCCTTCTCTCCTCCATATTTGATAGAAGGAGCAGTTAACCAAATTTGTTGACTCTCTAGTCTGTTGTAATCCTAGAGGCTTACTGCATGAGGAAAGGAAGCGGCAGTGCACCCCAATTATAGTGCTGCCCACCTTGGCTTATGGCATGATGTTGACATGTTTCAGCTTTTCTCCCACTTCCAAAACTGGAAGTGAGTGGAAATTTCTCTTTCCTAGCCTAAGGTCACTAGGTAAGCTGCATAGCCAAACAGGAAGTTTCACCTTGATCTCTCTGGTCCTAATGCAGCATCCTAATCACTATACCATACCATCTCTTTGATAAGCACTGATGGTCTCACTAAGAGGGACACACATCCCATGGGGCAATGATTAAACAGTAGGTTAAGGGGGAGTGGAGAACACCATTGTTCTTGCTCACTCCAAAAGTACATCCCTTCCACTTCGTATTTTAAATCACACTTTGAAAGTCATGTCTTAGAAAGAAGGTGAATAATAAACAGCTGTAGAAAAACCAAGTTTTTGATGGCATTATTTTCTATTTGAAACCTTTTGCTGAATGAAATACAAGCTTTTACCAGCAATTGGTAATTTTATCTAATCCCTTCCTTAGGGCTAAATTGACTGCCTCTCCCCACACCTCTTATGACTTTGTATTCAGAATGATTTTCTGTGTTTTGTTTCCTTGGATAAAAGAGGGGGGAAGCCACCATCATTTTATCTGGCTCAGTGATAATCATTCAGTGAAGATAACCCAGCAAACATTATGCAAGTTTTTTAAAGAAGGAACTGCAGCATTATCTTGCTCTTGTACACATCCACCTCTGCTATAAAAAGTTCAGAGTTTTCAAAGAACAGGACAATCTAAAAAGCCCTCATACTAAACAGTGTAGTTCCACAGATGTAGTATGCTGGTCCACTCAAAACCGATGCTCTGTAAGAATTCATTAATGCCACCCCAAAGTGAATTCATCACATTTCCAACAAAAATCTTCTAACAAGTTGCATTCACCCATCTTCTGCAACACACACTTTTGTAGGGATGCTGCAGATACGAAAGATTTTTCTCTTGTGATGTTGTCACACTGCCCCTCCTCTCTCTGTGTGCATACACACCAGCACCGCATGGAGAGGGAAGGCTTGCATGTGCTTACAACCAGTTCAGGAGTGCTCCTGCCGAAAACTCCTACCCTGATCCCTCTGAGGCACACTCTCAGGATTCCTCTAGCCTGGAAATCCCAGAACTATGTCTCTCTTTTGGTAAGCTGCCACCACACAAATGCAGTCTTTTATCAGCCTGCCAGGAGACTGAATAAAGTTGTATGATTAACCAGTGGAACTACTCGCTCTGTTAAAAAATTACCAACCCCCTTCTCTGTTTCCAGAAAAGAGCCAAGATAGCCAGGAACGAAATAAGGCACGTGTAAGGCATGGCTTAGTAGGAAAAATAGAAGACTTATTTTTATTCAAGCAAGTTTAAAACAAGTTAAAAGGTAAAGCACTTCATGAAGAAAACACTTTTTTCTCTAGGTTAAAGCTTAAGGTTACAGAGATACAAAGCATTCTTATATTCAGTCAAGGGAAAAATAAACAGTAACCCCTGGCGCAAGCTAGCTAAACTGTTCCCTACACAAAAGAAAAAACTACTTACATTATAGAAGTCTATGAGGATTAAATCTGGTGTCCAGGTTTGGCTGGACCACATGCTTATCCTAAGCGAGGCCCCAGCCATGTGCTCACTCAGAGCATTGTTCACTGAGGTACATCCATCCCCTCAGAGTGCTCTCTTTTGTCTCCCTTGCCTCGTGGCCCAAAGTAGAAAACCTTTTCAAATTACCATTCCCAAATTCTCTTTGGTCAGTCCAGTGTCTGGTGATGTCATGTCATGATGACCTCCACCTTCCACCTTGGTCTTAACCCTTAACCTTTAGTTTACCTGGTCATGCTGATCAGACAATCATTGTTTGCAGATAATGGAAAATGTAGTCTTTGCATAATGATGGGAATTCCACCACCTTTCAGGATGATGGAACTGCTTTCATAACAAATCTCTCTCTCTCTCTGGCTTTTCTTCGCAAACGAAGATTCAGGAAGGACTCATCCCACGCTTTCTGCAAGCACGCTGATGACTAAAAAGGCCAATCCGAGATAAACAAGTCCGGTTGCAGAACACACAGCAGAAGGTCTCCTTGGGTGATGTTTTTGGGTTGTGATTCTTTCTGCGTTGTCGTTTCTCTTCAAGACTTGTTCGGCGTGAGTTCTCAAATAAGGCTGCAGCATTGTGGATAGTGCGTCTCCATGCCTCCCCATGTGAGGCCAGGGCGGATCAATTTGGTGATCAATTTGGCCAAGCCTGAGATGTTGTTTCAGGGAGTCTTTGTATCGCTTTTTTGGAGTGCTCCTCTTACGCTGACCCGTGGCGAGTTCACCGTAGAGTAGTATTTTTGGGAGGCGATGGTCCCCCATCCTAGAAACGTGCCCTGCCCAGCGCATCTGCGTTCTCAATATCATGGCCTCAATACTGGTGATCCCTGCTTGCTCAAGGACAGCAACATTCGTCACGTAGTCAGTCCAGTGTATATTTAGGATTGTGCATAGACAGCGCTGATGAAAGCGCTCGAGGAGTCGTAGGTGGTGGCAATAGGTGACCCATGTTTCAGATCTAACTGCAAAGTCATTCTTGATTTTAAGTGTCACAATCTGGCCATAGTTCTTCACCAGGGTCATATAATGTAACTCTCCACTAGAGATGGAATGGGAATTAATCAGTTTGCTGACTGGGGTCAAATATGGAGTTCCTAACCTCTTGAGAAACCTGTGCAGGAAAAAACAATGTTGGGACACTTTTTGAAAACAGCACAAGAGTTTGAGAAACCACACAGGAGTTTGAGAAACAGAGCAGCTTTGCTGTAAAAATGTATGCTTGCAGTCTTTCCATGCACTGCTTTGTCAGTTTGAATGTTGCAGAAACCAAATGTTACATAGCAGGAAAAGAAACATGGGCTGAGTGAAGTTGCAGCCTTTCCCAGTTTGAATGTTGCACAAACCAAATGTTACATTGAAGGAAAAGAAACTCAGGCTGACTGAAGCTGAAGCCTTTGCCAGTTGGACTGTTGTGCAATTTCCACTCTGTGCTGAAAGCTGTGCAGTTTCAGTTTCTGCACCAAAATCTGTGCAGTTTCTGGAAAACAACAGTTTTCTGGGCAATTTGTGTAGCATTCATAGAAAAGCTGCAGTTTCCCATCATTGGGGGTGGAATTCCCGAGTGTCCCAAAGCTACAGGAGGGGAAAACAGTTAATTTTTCTTGGTATCCATTGGGAATCAGAAAAATCGAGATTCGCCAACAGTACTCTCCACAGGTGGTGTTTCACACTGACTGAGCTACATGACCCTTGTGTTAAATTAAATGCACAAACAAATGCACAAATGTGAGGCCAACATCTTTCATGGCTGGCATCCATAGGTTTTCCGTGGTGTTTTTTCTGGGCTGTGAGTCCGTGTTCTGGAAGAGTTTATTTCTGACATTTTGCCTGCATCTGTGGCTGGCATCTTCAGAGAATGGTTGGGTAGGAGTGTGTGTGGAGTTGTTGTGAGCCCCTGTTGGAGAGGATATGTAAATTTGTGTATTTGAATGGCTAGTTTCTGGGTGGAGATATGCAAGGAGGATTAGTATCTGTTTGAGAATGGGCCATTAGCCAAGAAGACACTAATCCTCCTTGCATATCTCCACCCAGAAACTAGCCATTCAAATACACAAATTTACATATCCTCTCCAACAGGGACTCACAACAACGCCCCACACACTCCTACCAAACAATTCTCTGAAGATGCCAGCCACAGATGCAGGCGAAATGTCAGAAATAAACTCTTCCAGAACATGGCCTCACAGCCTGGGAAAAAAGCCACAGAAAACCTATAAATGCACAAATGAATAAAAAACTTCAAATTAGAAATTACAAGAAAAGAGATTTCATCTAGGTAATATTTGGTAAGAGTTGTTTGAGAATGGAATAGACTGACTCAGAGGGTAGTAGGCTTTCCTAGGTGAGAATTATAAATGCCCTTTTCTAAACTGCAAATCCCAAGATTCTACAAGAGGCATCTAGAGCAGTTAAAGTGGAATAATAGCACTAAACCTGTTACCCAAATCACCCATGGAATTTCCATGCAAATATTGAGTTTCTAATAGGTTGGTTAAATTAGCAGCAATTTGATTTGGCGGTGCAAGAGGGGGCAACAGAGAGGGACCTTGCGCCTGTGTCTACCCCTACTAGCTGTGAATTGACATATACACAAACACAAAATGAAAGATTAACAATGATATTTATTAAGGGCTTAAAATAATAACACCAGTCACTTACACATTCATACGATAAAATATTCACACAAGACCACTAGGAATGGAAAGAAAGAAGTTGACAGAGGAATAGATAGCGAGATTTTCTGGAGAAATACAACACCTGTCTCGTAGTCTGAAGTGTGGATGGATGAAGCAGGAATGGCTAACACAGAGTGATGTAGTGTCCCCAGGAATGGACTCTGTGTACAGTGAGGCATGATTGTGGGCCAGTATTTATATCCAGAAGCATGCCCTCAGGTGATAGGATTCTGTCCTAGGCCCAGTGGTATTCAACATTTTTATCAATGACTTGGATGAGGGAATAGAGGGTATGCTTATCAAGTTTGCAGATGACACCAAATTAGAAGGGATAGGTAATAACCCAGAGGACAGGATCAGAATCCAAAATGACCTCAACAAATTAGAAAGCTGGGCCAAGACTAACAAAGTGAATTTCAACAGGAAGAAATGTAGGATACTACACTTGGGCAGTAAAAATGAAATGCACAGATATAGGATGGGTGACACATGGATTGATGGCAGTACATGTGAAGGGGATCTAGGGGTCTTCACAGACCACAAGCTGAACATGAGTCACCAGTGTGATGCAGCAGCTAAAAAAGCCAATGTGATTCTATGCTGTATTAATAGGAGTATAACGTCTAGATCAAGGGAATTAAAAGTGCCATACTATTCTGCTTTGGTCAGACCTCACCTAGAGTACTGTGTCCAGTTCTGAGCACCACAGTTCAGGAAGGAAGCTGGAATGTGTCCAGAGGAGGGTGACCAGGATGGTGGGCAGTCTGGAAACCATGCCCTATTAGGAGTGGCTTAGGGAGCTGGGCATGTTTAGTCTGGAGAAGAGAAGGCTGAGAGGTGACATGATAGCCATGTTTAAATATTTGAAGGGATGTCATAGTGAGGATGGAGCAGGCTTGTTTTCTTCTGCTCCAGAGATTAGGACACAGAGCAATGGGTTCAAACTACAGGAAAAGAGATTCCACCTAAACATTAGGAAGAACTTCTAAATGGTAAGAGCTGTTCATAAGTGGAATACACTGCCTTGTAGTGTGTGGAGTCTTCTTCTTTGGAGGTTTTTAAACAGAGGCTGGATGGCCATCTGTCAGGAATGATTTGATTGTGTATTCCTGCATGGCAGGGGCTTGGACTGGATGGCCCTTGTGGTCTCTTCCAACTCTATGATTGTATGAGTCTATGATCTGTTGAAACAAAGGATTCTAGGTGTCTCTCAGAGATTAAACAATTGGTCTCAGGAAACTTCTGGTTTTGGACAATGAGTTTCTAATTATGTTAATGTGTTGCAACTACTCTAAGGAGATTTTCACATGGGCTATATATCCCGTGGCAGGAACAGAACAGGGTTGGGAAAGGTTTTTCCTTTCGGACGACGTTGACCCTGTTCTGTCCTGCATCCATCCTACTCCCGTGACTGTTCCAAAACAATGTAATCATGATTTTTCATCGTGAATAGACCTCCAGTTCCGTCGCTATCACGCAATCACAGGTGTGCAAACAGGAGCCCCGTTCCTGTTCCGAAATGAAAGCCGTGGAGGGGAAGTCCGTTCTGAGCACTTCCTGGTACGATCTGGATAGCCAGGTAAGTGGTACCCTTTATTTTACCCTCCCTGTTTTGATTATGTGATTTAAAGTGTGTTTTTGTGCTTGGTGAACTGATTTTATGTTTGGGGGAGTTTTATTTTTTAAATTTACCATCTGGCCGTTATCACATGATAACGTGATAACGTTTCAGATGGCCGGTCGTAAAAGCAGCCTTACAACAGCTGCATTTATGGCTGGCCAGCGAGGGGAGGGGGAGCCCGTTCCTGCTGTGGAATTAAGGTAAGTGTGTGAAAGATTTATGTTATTCCATGGCAGGAACGGGAGAGGAGGTGGCGGGGCAGTAACGGGACATTTTGGACCCATGTGAAAATCTCCTAAGTGTTCTGGTGATTAGTTTCACAAAGCTTGAACTGCCTCCTTAATGGCTGGCTTTGAAGACTAAGGGAAGAGGATACCTTCAGACAAAAGATTACTCCAACCACCAATTATGGGATCAATTGTCTGTCACTAGAGTGTATGCAGACAATGTCCTCTTGACCTCATTATGTTTCCTCACAGTTTGGAATTTGTTAATAGTCCTTCCTTTGGGTGATATAGCACGTGCCTTTGGGTTCTTTACAGTGAGTCCCTAGAATTTACCGGGATTTACATGGATGACTATATTGAGATGCCAAATTATAAATAAGCCAATTTGGGGTTGTCTTTAGGGGCACTAATATAACAGTATACTGTACTGTGATATTCTCCAATGTTGTTGAATGATTTGGGTTATAGGGTGACATTTACTCCTCTGTACCAGGCAAAAATTGTTTTTTGTTGGTCATTTATTGACAAAGTAGAAAGACTCATCATACCATATGACACTAGGCCATCTCTGCCATTAGGCAAAAGTGAGTCAATTGCCTCAAGTAGCAGATTTGGGATGTCACAAAAGGGCAGAGAATAATTTATTAGTGTGTTAATTTTACTGCTAAGGATGGGAAAGGTGTTTCTGGAATTTTCTTTCTCATGTGGCAAATTAATCACTTGGCTTTGGACATAGTGCAACATGTCTTCCGTGATTTTGGTACCATTTTGTTTTGGGACTCAAGCAGTAAAATGCTTTAAGCAAGCGCTGAGCATTGCCTTCCATACTTTGGTCATTATTGGAGCTTATTTTATTTTATTTTATTTAGAATTTTTATTTAGTTTCAAAAGGGTTCTCAGTTACATACAATAATGTTCCAGTATATAAAAAAACAGGACAATAAAAAACACAAAAGGAAGAAAAAATAACCACATTAGTCATAAGTTTCTATAAAAGCTGACCAAATGTCCAAAATTTGTAAATTTTGTCCATATAACATTCTTTCAAATGTTGCAAGTGTTGTTAGATCTTCTATCCATTGGATCACAGGTGAAGGAAAATTATCTTTATATTAATGAAGTATCAATCTTTTAGCAGTCAAAAGACCATGAAAAATACTGCTAGCCATTTATTAATTTCTGAGGACACAGGCAAATATTTCAAAAGAACATGCACATCCCTAAATATCAAGAACTTGCCAATACCAAATTTACTTCTGTGATTATTTCCTCCCAAAATACGAGCTACTATGGGAAAACTCCAAAACATATGCATTAAGGAAGCACTGGAAGTATTACATCTCTAACAATTTGCTGATTTAGAAAGCCTTTTCTTGAATAGATGCTGTGATGACTAATATACACAAAAGAGCAATTCCTCCTGTATAAGGTGTAAGGCTTGTATACACTATCCCCCTGCAAATATCCCCAAATCTGCAGCGGTCAGGCCACATGACATCCATCCTTTTCCCCAGATTTGGTGCAATCAGGCCACATGACACATGGCCCAGATTCATGACATTTCAGGGTATTTTACCTTGATACAAAGAATGTTGGATTCAGGGTTTTCTCCATGTTTTCGTCCACCACAACTGCAACCATTTTAAAGTTCAGGGGGCAAGTTTCCAGCCAAAGGGATATGTTTTCTCCCTTCATCTGGCTTGGCAGCACTGCTTCCACCCACTTTCCGTTCGCCCATCACTTACTTCATTCCCGGATGAAGGGAGAAGATTTTGCTCTTCCCCTGGCTGAGCAGCATTGCTTCTACCCACTCTCTGCTTGTCTGTCACTTGCTTCAAGCATTTCTTCATGTGATGGGTGAGTGGGAGAGCAGGCAGTGCTGTCGAGCCAGGGGAATGGTGAAAACATCTCCCTTCGGCTGGGAACTTCCCTCTTGAGCTTTAAAATGGTCATAGCAGTGGTGGAGGTGGTGGCAGCAGATGAAACTCTGCAGGGACAGTGAGATAGTGAAGACAAGTCTCCAATATCTCTGAAAAGAATAAATACTGTGCATGGCTTCGGGGAGAATGCAGGGGCACAAGGAGCAGGACTCCATGCAGAGTTTTTGTCCATGTGTAGACAAGTTGATAGCAATACTAGTTATAGATCTTAAAACTGATGGCCATTGATAGTCAGAATCAGGTATTCCAATTCTCTATTCCATTCTTAGTGTCAACCTTGTGTGTCATACTTATTTATAGATAACAGAAATTTATTGTTGGCTTGGATAGTTGGTTGGCGTCAATTAATGTTTCTAATATTAAGGGAACCTTAATTATTTCAGATGCTTGAGAAACTTTGAGGAGGTCAACATGGTTTCAAGACCCATCACAATCTAATGAATTGAGTTCTCCAAATGAATTCCTTCTCCTCCTGGAAACTGAGGTGAAGAAGCCGCTGTTTCGAATAAGAAACTTGGCAAGATGGAGAGAGCTTGTTTTCTGATGCTCAAAAAGACAAGACCTAAACCAATGGAATAAAATTACAATAAACATTAGAAAGAGCTTCCTGATGGTAACAGCTGTTCAGTAGTGGAATAGACTATCCCAGAAGAAAATGGATTCTACTTTCTTCGAGCTTTTTAAACAGATGTTGAATGACTTTCTTTCAGGGATGCTTTAGCTGTGGTTTCCTCCAGAGCCAGAGGGTTGGACTAGATGAACCTTCAAGTATCTTTAAATGCTAAAATTCTATATTTAAGCAAAAATGGTTGGAAGGCACCCACAGAGCTGTTTGATGTGAATAAAGCCTAGTAACCAAGAACCTGGGGATGCTACTTTTTTGTATTACAGCTTCCAGAAATTCACAGCTAGACATATTCATCAAGGGATTCTTGGAGATGTAGTCCAAAAAGATAATTTTTCCAAACTCTAATGAAGTGACAGAACTCAGAAAATTGCAAAATATGCCATCCACCAGAGTGGAGCAGGAATTTCAAGATGGTGAGACAGATGGTTGATGGAAAGCAAAGTTGTTCCTCATAAGATACTGCAAGTCTCTCCTATGAGGATTATGTGCCTCGCTCACTACTTTCAATGTAGCTTATCAACATCACACAAGGCAATGGAGTTTCCACCTCCCGTCATTCGCTTTACGGTCTTTGCTTCACATAGCATGGGAACAAATCCAATCACACTCCAATTACTGAGAGGACCACTGTGGTGATGAGCCAGATGAAATGAGCTAAAGTGTGCATTTTTATGAATGCCTCATTAACATTATTTGCATACAATTTGCATGACAGCTGGGAAAGCCAGGCTGCTGCTGGTGAATATGCTTTGCTTCCATATGTGATGCAAGGTGAGCTGTGAATTGTTGATTCTCTATTTTGCAGGGTGGCCTCCTTCTCCTCCTCCTCCTCCTCCTCCTCCTCAGCCTGGCCTGACTCAAACACCTGGTATTGCTAAAGTCACAGGCTCAAAATGGTTAGCTCACTGAAAGGAAAACCATCCAATCTGAAAGAGCATTTCTAGTCCCTGTGTCTATATGTACACTGTGCTTTTTGACTCAAAGTATAGAAGCGGATGACAAGAAGGGGAGGCTTGCTTTTCCAATAACAACAACAACAACAATAACAACAACAACAACAACGATGATGATGATGATGATGATGTGTGAACAGCAGGAAGGAATTTCTCTTTGCAAAGGGGGGGGAAGCAATCTTCTATCCACTGAAGCTATTGGGGGGAAGTAAAATGATATCACCTTGGTCTTGTGCTCGCCACAGTTCAGCATAAGAGGGGTGCTCCAAAAAAGCAATACAAGGATTCCCTGAAACAACATCTCAGGCTCAGACAAATTGATCACCAACAATGGTCCGCCCTGGCTTCACATTGGGAGGCATGGAGATGCACTATCCACAATGCTGCAGCCTTATTTGAGAACTCACGCCGAACAAGTCTTGAAGAGAAACGACAACACAGAAAGAATCACAACCTGGAAACATCACCCAAGGAGACCCTCTGCTGTGCTTTCTGCAACTGGACTTGTTTATTTCGGATTGGCCTTTTCAGTCATCAGCGCGCTTGCAGAAAGCGTGGGATGAGTCCTTCTTGAGTCTTCGTTTATGAAGAAAAGCCAGAGAGAGTCCCAAAGGAAAGGTCAGAATGGGAACAGTGTCAAACATTAAACAAGGACTACAGATGGAAACATGCCTGGATGAACTGACTAAATTAGGTAGTGTTAAGCTTTGATTATTATTTTTTTAAGTAAAGGAACAGTTTACAATCCCATGATTACATATCCTTTGAGTAAAACCACCTATTAGAAATCTATCCAACACTAGAATTCCATCTAACACTAGATAATCATCCAGAGCCTATTCAGGGGTAGCTGTGTTGGCCATACAGCAACATTTTTTTAAAAATCCTAAATCTACCAAAAGAATCAATACAGTATTTTAATTGGCCAACCCAAATGCAGAAAACACATCATGCAAGCTTTAAAATCTTCACTGGCTTCTTCATCAGGCAAAGATTTTTAAAATCATACAGGAGAAGAAAATTGACAATGTTAGAGACACAGGCCTCCATTTTGTCTCGGATGTTACTTCTGATATCAGTTGAGATGGTCTAGAGGGATATCAATGCAGGCAGAGGCCACCCCCCTTCTTGGTCATGTGGGGACCAGGAACAAAAGGCAATAAAAGCCAGCCACTTCTTCCTGCTCTGAATTGCCTTCTTCTCCCTTCCCTTTCCACAAGTAAGCAGCAGCAGCAGCAGCCATAGCAGTAGGCCAAGCTGGGGAGCTGCCAGGGTGGGGAGAAGACATGGAAAGGCATGAGCAGAGAGAGTATTACATTCCACCTGCTTGATCAAGTTTCTTGGCAGTGATGTATTCAAGCCTTTTGCTCCAAGTCTCAAGTCAAGTCTCAAGTCTTTGCAAGATACTTTCAAGTTTCAAGTTCAGTCTCAAGTCTAGGAGCCAACTTTAACACAAAAAAGGAGGATGTGTTGGAGTGTGCATGAGGGGGTGGAGTTCCAATAACTAGAAAATGAAGAAGACGTTAGGTTTAAAAAATTAAATTGTCAGCAAACATGTGGACTTGAAGCAGAGGTTGAGGTCTGCTCAGCAGCCTCTCCCTGCTGTACATTGGAGGAGCCTTCTAAAGCTTTTGAAAAGCTTTAGAAGGATCCTTACACCTCAGGCCCATTGCCTAATGGATTTGCTGTTACCACTTCCATCATGTGACCGGTAGGCAAAAAGAAGAGAGATCATGGAAGTGTTGTTCAAAGGAGAAGAACTGTTTTCTACTCCCTAATATTTCTGGATTAATGTGTTATGTTACTGAACCAAGGCCAGCAAGTCGGTCCTGAAAATATACAAGTTGCGAGTCGAGTCAAGTCACTTTATTGTCAAGTTGAGTCCAAGTCGAGTCATTGAAGCAACTGAAGACCAACTTGAGTCCAAGTCAATTGGCTCAAGTCTACATCACTGATTTTTGGCCAGTGACATTATTCTTCTATACAACCATAGTCATCTAGATCTTTTGCAAGAATATTTAAGAGTACCAGGGCATGGTACTCTTTCTCAGTTAGTTACCAGCAGGCTTATAAGCAAGTGAAAGATGTGAAGGAGGGATCAGTGCAAAGACTGCTGATTTTGCAGACTTCTCCAATGGTGCCAAGTTCCCTATAATGCATATCTTATGTATGTTTTATGTATGTTTAGGTTTGTGGGTTGTTGTCATTTACATTTTTATTCCATCCTTCTTCCAAAGAGCTCATGCATAGGCCTCCTCTTCATCCTCACAACAATCCTGTAACGAAGATCAGGCTAGGAGAGATTAAATCATCCAAGTAGGCAAGCTGTGATCCTCCAAATGTTCCCGGACAACAACTCTCAACAACCTTCAAAGCCAATGGTGATGGGAGTTGCAGTCCAACAACATCAGGAAGGTTGTGAAAGGCTCACCTCTGTTGTAGCTAAGTCTCTGTTGTAGCTAAGCAGGCATTTAAATCCAAACCTCTCCAAGCTACGTCGATCATAGAAATCGTTATACCGCACTAGCTGTACTGTGCTGTCAGGGTTTTTAAAAAATATTATTATTTATGATGATGGGAGAAGAAAGAGAAGAAAACCTCCCATGGTGATGTTGATGCATGTGATTTCTTTTATTATTTTCACAGCAACACTGCCTTGGATTTATGCCTAGAACAGACTGCAGAGTGAAATGCATCCTTTTTTTCTGTTTTCTTTGGGCCTTGCTGGATTTTGCTTCCCTTGCTGTGTTCCTATTGAGACAAGAAAGCACAAATGGCATTTCTCAGCTGTTTCAGCCTCCAAAAGTGAGCAAAGTCTGATGGGAGGCATGAGAGCTTCCTTCACACACACACACACACACACACACACACACACATATATATATATATATAAAAGATTTTTCACCCGAGGACAGGAAGTGATCATCATCATTAGTCAGCAATGATAGGAGAGAGGAGTTAGTTGCTTAAGGCTGCAAAAGAGGAAACTGAATGCCCTATGGGGAATGGTTGAACCAAACCAAGTCATGCAAGGAATTGTTAGTGCCCTTAATGAGCCCCCACCTCCAGAAACCCCCAAAACTGGCTTATTAATAATTTGGCTTATTAATGTGGTCTTCCACTGGGAAATCAGTGACTCACTGTATGTATCCCAATAGGCACATGCTGAAAGCCATGCAAATTCCAAAGTATGAGGAAATATAAGGTCAAAAGGACATTGCCTCCACCACACCCCCAAGTGACAGACAATTGATTCCATTAAGTAGATGGAGTATTCCTTTGTTTGAAGGTTTCAAGCTTCCCATCCCCAATCACCTAGCCATCAAAAGAGGCAGCTCAAGCTTTGTGAATCCAATCATCAGACATGTAAGGCAGTTTGCAACACATTAGCATCTTCAGACACCTATTGTCTGGACCAGGAGATTTCCTGGAACTCATTGTGCAATCTTCGGAGACAATTGTTTCAAACCATGAAACTTCTTCATCTCGGGGCATATTTTTGGTATAAATAGTGGCCAAAAATCATGCCTCATTGTGCACAGAAACTTTGCTTGGGGACACTACATCGCTCTGTGTGTTAGCCACTCCAGATTCATCCATCCATGCTGCTGGTTTGCTCAACGACTTCAGACTACAAGACAGATGTCATATCACCCCAGAAATCTCCTTATCTATCCCTCTGGCAACCTCTCTTCTTCCATTGCTAGTGGTCTTGTGTGAATGCTTTTTGTATGGATGTGTGCGTGTTTGGTGTCATTATTTTATGTCTTTAATAAATATAATTGTTAATTTTTTATTTAGCATTTGTGTGCATCTGTTCAGAATTAGTAGGGGTATAGTTGGTGTACAGATCCCCTCTCTGTTGCCCCTTTTTGCATTGCTAAGGTCGAGTTGCTGTTAATTTCCCCAACATATTAGGAATTTGATATTTTCTTGGAATTTCCAAGAGCTCTTTGGGTAACAGAATGTTTGAATGAGGAAGGTACAGTAGGCCCTTGGTATCTGCTGGGTTTGGTTCCAGGACCATCCATGGATAGCAAAATCCATGGATGCTCAAGTCCCATTATATACAATAGAGTAGCAAAATGGTCCCCTTAGATAAAATAGCAAAATCAAAGTTTGCTTTTTGAAATATTGGGGGGGGGGGGTTTCAAGCCATGGATGGTTGAATCCATGGATGCAAGAGAAGACTAAGATGTGATGTAATAGCTATCTTTAATTATCTGAAGGGCTGTCATGTGGGAAATGGTTTGAGCTTGTTTTCTATTGCTCTAGAGCAGTGGCTCTTAACCCTTTCTTTACCAGGGACCCCCCCTTAAATATATTTTGTTGTCACGGACCCCCAAGACATAACTCAAGATTTAAAACTCTAATGATACTAATAATATCTGATAATAATAATATAATTAAACCATACATTAAACCTCAGAGGCACAGGAGGGGGAGGGAAGAGTTTTCTCCTGCTTTCTCCTGCAAGTTGTGGCTGGAGGGGATTGAATGGCAATGTGCAGGCTAAACCAGCCAGCCTTTGCCTTGACTCCTGTCACATGGCCATTCTACTGCAGGCAGGAGGTGGGCTGAGCAGCCATCAAGCCTTCTCAGATCTCCTATGAGGACATAATGGCCCCTTGGGGGTCCCTGGACCACAGGTTAAGAACCAGTGCTCTAGAGGTTAGGACCTAAGCCTAATGGATTTGGTTCTTGTCAACTGACAAGATAGAGATTCTAATTAAATATTAGGAAGACCTTCCTGACAGTAAGATCTGTTCAATAGTGGGATAGACTTCCTTGGAAGGTCATAGACTCCCTTTTGCAAGGGGGGCGTTAAAGAGAGGTTGGATGACCACCTTTTAGGGATGCTTTAGCTGTAGATTCCTGTGCTGGCAGAAGGTTGAACTAGAGGACTTTCAGTATTCTGTCCAACTCTGATGCCATGATTCAGAGACAGGAAAAGTATAGCAGCCCTTGGGCCCTCAGAGTGCAACCTTTGATGCCTTCAAGCCTCCAGACTCCCAATTTTTTACAAAAACAAGCAAACAAACAAAAACTATGCCAATTTCTGGTTAATTTTCACTGAAAACTTACAAAAATGGCTTAAAATAGGCTGCAAATGTAGCCTCCACAACAACCTCCAATGATGGGTAGCAAGAAGTGACATGGCTTCCAGCATGCCAAAAAAATGTGATGATGTGGTTTGCAGGAGGTTTTACTTATGCCTTTGTAAATTCTTTTAACAGTATTTGTTTCATGTGAAGTCAAAGGCTTTCATGGCCGGCATCCATAGATTTTCCTTGGGTTTTTTCCGGGCTGTGAATTCCACCCAGGGACATGGGGATTCCCAGCAGATAATAGCCCATCAACCAACCATCAGCCAAACAGACACTAATGAGCCTTGCATTTCTATACCCAGAAACTAACCATTCAATTACACAAATTTACATATACTCCCCTACAGGGGTTCACAGCATATAAACTCCAGACACACTCCTACCCAACCATTCTCTGAAGATGCCAGCCACAGATGCAGGTGAAACGTCAGAAAGAAACTATTCCTGAACATGGCCTCACAGCCTGGAAAAAAATTATGGAGGTAAAAATTGCCACCTATTCCCTCCCCAGTTGCCCACTCTGGTGTAATTCATAGAATCATAGAATTGAAAGATGACTCATAGACCATCAAGTCCAACTTAATGCAGGAATTCAAGCTAGAGCATCCCCATCCAGTAGCTAATGTCATTTGGAAGGCTGTGTTTAGTGTTACACTTAATTCATACATAGGATTGAACAGGGTCTCTGCATAGCTTTATATAAATTGATAGACCAAGAAGTTTCACACTGGAGGCAGAGATCAGTAATTGTGAACAGGCTATCTTTGAGTGAAATTTGTCTGCTGATCTTCTCATTCAGGGCACCACGATGAGGTTCCCACAGGATGCAGTTTGAAAGCAACTAGGTTAGCCATCCACCCTCCACCATGTCACACAAAAGCTTAGCCCAATTGACTACCAGCTTTGCACTCAGGACAACCCAAGGTTTATTTGGAGGACTGCCCAAACCCAACCTACTCCTTTGCTTCTCTGCCAAGCAAGCTCCCAATGAAAGGTGAAAAATTTCAGACCAACTCAGATTAGTGCTTGGGGCAGAATGATAGAGAGCATGTCCTCATAAACTGACTTAACATCAATTTGAAAGCCCATACTTAAGCTGTATTGCTAATTCTACAAAGTAATGAGTTGTTAGCTGATAGGTAGGCAGTGATATGTGTTTGAGTCCTCTCTAGGCAAGTGACATTTCTCTTCAACTTACTTTAATCCCATCAGAGAGCCCCTACCACACCATTCCATGGCACAGCAGGAACAAAAATAGGAGGGCTTAATCACATTAAATTCCCATTCCACGTAGATATACTCTGAAAGGATCTCATGAAAGTATCCCAATGTATTATGACTCCCACTTTCCTTCATGCATGGCCACGCTATATTTGGGTGTTTTACCTTCCCCCCTTCTGAATGAGGCGATGCTGTGCTGCGATCCGTGGGAACTATGAGCTATCTAAGCGGTATATTTAGAGGAATATTTGCCCATGTAAATGACCCCTATGATTCTAGATTGTGACTGCAATTTTAGGAACAAGGTGTTAAGTACACTATCTCACCCCTCTTTCATTTCACCTCTCTTACCTCTGAGCGAAAGTACTTGGCTACTTTTGGCAGGGGGCTTATTCTCCTCCCACCCTTTTCTTTTGTAAATGCTTTTAACAGTATTTGTTTTTCTGTGAAGTCGAAGGCTTTCATGGCCGGTATCCATAGATTTTCCTTGGGGTTTTTCCAGGCTGTGAATTCCACCCAGACACATGGGGATTCCCAGCAGATAATGGCCCATCAACAAACCATCAGCCAAACAGACACTAATGAGCCTTGCATTTCTATACCCAGAAACTAACCATTCAATTACACACATTTACATATAATCCCCAACAGGGGTTCACAGCATATACACTCCATACACACTCCTACCCAACCATTCTCTGAGGATGCCAGCCACAGATGCAGGCGAAACGTCAGAAAGAAACTACTCCAGAACACGGCCTCACAGCCTGGAAAAAAACCAAGGAAAATCTATAGCATTTGTTTTACTTTTTGTAAAATGGCTGAGTCCCCATATTAGGAAGAGGAGGAGGAGGAGGATGAGAGAGCTGCGGTCCTAAACAGGAACTGTTCCAAACTCTGCTTTATTTGTGGGTTTGCCTCATTCATCACTATAGCAGTATGGGTGGAGCTCACTTGTTATATGAAAAGGAACACACCAGGTTAAAATATCCTTTCTCCACTACATCTAAACCTTCATGTACTCTGTTATCCAAGGTTTTACAACTCAGCCCCAGTACCAGGAGTGACATCAACAGCCCTGCTCCAAATTTTATACCTGGAGTGGGGGATCTCTGCTCCATGGAGTCTCTAGATCTCTTCTCTGGCACATCCCTCAAGCCCCACCCTTTGTAGGTGATGTGGTCACAGGAGACAAATCCTCCTGTTAATTTGCGATCAGAGAGTTCTGCCACAGAGGCCCATGTAGCATGCTACTCACCTTGTCAGCCAGCTGGGAAAGCATCATGTGAAACTACTTTCAGCTGTCATTGTTAGGTGCTAGTGAAGAGCACTACACTCCTTGGCCAGAATCCTGTTGCGGGGGTTACATCTTCATAAGTGGACTTAGGTCTGTGGGAATTAGAATTGGACAGTTCCATAACATCCATATGCAGTAAAGGGCTGCTGTTACTTTAAAACAGTCAGACCTCCATATCTGCAGAACCAATATCCATGGTTTAAGTTATCCATGAGACACAAAATAGGGACACATACCACATAGAGTCATTCTGGGAAATGCCTGGAGAGGCATCCTCTCTAGGCATCTTCTTGATCCTCCAATGAAACTTTATGGTATGCTTTTACCTGAAGTCCTTTATCTTAATAAAGTACACTGTTAGCCACAGTTTCCGGTATCTGCAGTAAGTCCGGGAACCGGTCTGCTGTGGATACAGGGGTCTGACTGTACATAGTAGAGCTGGCCAAGTGACCATTGTGGAATGGGATCAATGCACAATGGGATGTGCAATGCATCAGCCCCAATGTGTATCATATAAGTTCCAATGTGCATCAGGCACCAATGTGCATTGGGCACCCTGGCTGGTGTGTGGTTACACATCTTTGCAATTTACTAACAGGTTTTCTTAGCATCTTTGCTATGTAGCTAAGTTTATGTAAAGTTCTGTAACATACATAGATGGTGATACAGGATTCTGGAACATATTCTTTTTCCTTGGGGTGGTTTTTCAGATAAAGCACTGAGTGACAAAGCTCCATTCTGCACTTTCTCTGAGGACACAGAGATACCAGAGGTGTGGCTATGCCTCCTGAAATCTTCTAGCCCCTAAAAGGGTGGTGGTGGCTAGGAATACTACCTCCACCCCAGTGTAGCCATATATAACATGATACTTGCTGTATGCATTCAATGGAGGAAGAAAACTGATGCATACAAATAAGAGCTGCGCATTTGCCTTGAATGGGACACTTGTCTGAACAAGGAAATCCCAGCTCAAAGGTATTTGGGTGGACTTTCTATTTATTTATTCCACCACCACCCCTCTTTGTGTGTGTGTCTGTGTTTCCCACATTTCAGAGGAATCCCTGGGCAGAAAGCAACAATGGTAAGCAGCCATAAAACAATGAAATTCAATAGAAGAGCATGCAATAAAACCAATAAATCAGTCAGCAATGAAAATAAATTGCTGCAGCAGTTTGTTGTGGTTGCATGTCTTCAAGTCATTTCCAACTCATGGCAACCCTAAGGCAAGCCTATCACAGGGTTTACTTGGCAAGATTTGTTCAAAGGGGGGTTGCTTTTGCCTCTGGTGCGAAGAGTGTGACTTGGCCAAGATCACCCATTGGGTATCCATGGCAGAGTGGTGATTTTAATCTTGGCCCCCAGAGTCATGGTCCATTGCTCAGACCACTATACCACACTGGCTGTTGCTGCAGCAATTATGCATTTAGTAATGCTCATGTTTAAAAAAAAAGATACTTAGCCTGGTGCAGAAATGTCCACAAATTTGACCTATGATGTACTTTTGAGGGAGAGCATTCCAAAGTCAAGGTGCCAGGATGTAGAAGATCCTTTACAGAATGATGTAAAGATCTCTCTAATGGTGGCATGAGATCTCTCCTCACCACCCAAGATCTTTTAAAAATTGTCTGACTGGCACAAGGAGGGATTGCCATGCCCTGCCTCTCAGAGGACAGTGGAGATGAATTTGAGCTAGAGATATAGGGACAGAGTGACCATCAGGGTGAGGAACAAAGTGTTCAACAGACACAAGCTGCTGAGGAACAGAGAGCCCAGCAGGTCCACTCATCTGAGGAACAGGATATTCCACAGCCACAAACACCAGGCAACACCTGAGGGATGCTGGTGGCTCATAAATTAGGCAGCATCTTCTCTGGAACAGCATGGCTAACAACCAACCTGCTTGGGTATAAGCCACGCTGAACTCCGACTCTTGACTAACTGCCGATGATCTTGAACCTTCATGACCTCATCTTTGGATTTCCCTGTTGGACTGTTGATTTGGCTTGTTGTCTCTTTATATTTGATCCTTAAGACTGGACTGTGTTTACTCTTGGTGTCTGGCTCCTAGACTGACTTTGCATACTGGTAAGCTGACTAAAACGCAGCTACTCCTTTTGAACACTGGAAGCTGTTTTATTGGTTCTCAGCAGCCTGCTCTGAACAATATAGGGCAGGGGTTTTGGTCCCAAGCCATTTAAGGCTTTGGAACGCAATACCACCACCTTCAGTTCAGACCCAAAATGAATACGCAAGTGCAGCAGTTTTAGATTTGCTATATCTAAAGGAGAACAACTTGTTATAACTCACCCTCTGGACAATAAAAGGAGGAGGTAGATTGCCAAGAATCTGCAGCTCCTGATAATTAAGGTCTCTCTAAGTCCAAGGAGCCAGGGACTGAGGCAGTGGGAGTCCCTGCTCCCTAGCAGGAGGTGGCAGAGGCTGAAAATGCTGAAAACACACCCCATCCTTTGCTGAATAAGGAAGAGAAAAATGCCCATCCCAGTGGCTCTAAAATAGGAGACAGCTGCCCATAAATCTCCCAGAAGCTCCCCAGCATCTTTGTTGTGTGGAACCATCATATCTTGGTGACTGATTGTAGATTTTGGCATTGGGGTTTTCCCCAACTTTTGGACCAGCTACGATTGACAACTCTTTTTTGCTCCTTGCTGGTTTTGTTTATTTGGACTACTGACATGCTGTAATGACTTCTGGACAGACTGATGACCACCCTCTTGTTCCTTCCATCATCTTGCTTAGATAACCTGTGACTGACCTGGACTAAAGTAACTACTCAACAGCTCTCAGGAGCTCTTCAGTTGTCAACATCATTGGTTTTTGTTTCTTAATCTTAAATCCAGCTAAATGTAAAAGAAAAAATAGTTTCTCTACTAATAAAGCTATACATTCCAAGGGATTTCCCAACACAATTACCAAATCATCTGCAAAGTATCTGACAGTAAGAGCTGTTCAGCAGTGGAATGCACTTCCTGGGAGTGTGGTGGAGTCTCCTTCTTTGGAGGTTTTTAAGCAGAGGCTGGATGGCCATCTGTTGGGAATGCCTAGACTTCTTGTATGGCAGGGGGTTGGACTAGATGGCCCTTGTGGTCTCTTCCAGCTCTATGATTCTATGATCTTAATTTGTATGATTCTTTCTTTATCCTTATACCCTTAATTCTCTCATATCATCTTATGGTCTGTATTCAAGCCCCCCCCCCCAAAAAAAACATAATAAACAAGAGTGGGGACAATGGACACCCCTGTCTTGTACCTTTTTGTATTTCACCCGATTTTGTAAATGTCCCATTCACCAATATTTTTGCCTTTTGTAAATTATAAATTGCACTCTCTCAGCCTCAAAAGCAGGCAAATGTGAACCTGGCCTGAACAAATTTTGCTAACAAATCCCTGTGTTACATTTGCCTTAGGGTCATTATAACTCTGAAACAACTTGACAGCACACAACAGCAGCAACAATGTTACTAACAGGATGCCAACCCTCATCGTCACTCCTTTTCCTCATTCTCTCCTTCCTTCTCTCTCCCTCTGGTCTTAATTCTTAAACAGACACAAGGATACCTGCAACTCTTATGGCAGAACTAGATGGTCCATGGAACACATTGTTGCTGTCAAAAACAGCAGCTCCACAGGATGCACTCATTCCTTTGCTGAGGCCTTTTCCACCCTTGCTCCATTTCATTGACTTGCAAGTAAGCCGAGTACAGGAATCACTACATTTCTATGCAGCCTCTTCACATGGTGCACCTTTTGAGTGAAGGTGCTGGCTTGTTAGTGAAGAACTGACTCCGCACATCCAATGTGGCCCTTGGTTCCTGGTTCCATGATAGGAAGCAGTATATGGAAGTTTCCTGTTGTAGATAAGCCTTGTTTGTTAAACAGCAAGGCTTCTTATGCTCTATAACATTCCTCTATTTGTTTGGTTCTGACTCCTATTTTGCTCTTTGTTCCTACCTGGCTTGTCCTACAATCATCACTTACTAGTCTGTCCTCACTACCAGCTCATTTCTGGCTGATGCTTAGACCTGACAGAGAGAAACTGGAAGCATAGGGATGCCCCATTCTGTGTTAGGTACAAATGAAAAAATTGACATATGAGATAGCTTTTTAAACAACTACGATAGTGTAGGAATATTTGGTATCCATATCAAGCAGACTGCAGCGTAGCCAGTGCAATATGAGCTTGTGGTAGAAAACAGGAGAGAAATACTCAGGATGTTCCTGTAAGGTTACAAAAAGGCAGGAAGGAAGCAAAAAGGCTTGAGCACATAGATCAAAGAAAGAAGCAGAGAGGTGAAACAAAAGGGCAGGCATGCTCTCTACAATTCCCTCTCACTAATCACTTTATACAAGCACTGATGCCTCTTTGCTTCCTACATTCCCTCTCAGTGATGCTTGTTAAAGTCCACAAGAATCATCTTCTTTCTTGCAAACTGGAAGTGGTCTCTAGAAAGTGACTTAGAAATAATATCTGCAATCATCTCTTTTGAAGGACAATACTTCATCTCCATAAGCTCCTTTTCTTGCAGCCCTCTCAACTGGTAATATTTCACATGAATGTACTTGGTGCGTGAATTGACCCTCCCAGTCTGTGAGAGTTTTATGCAACTTTGGTTGTCCTCTAGAAGCTCTATAGGCTTTGGTTCAACTATTCCAAGTTCCTCTGGCAATTGACATAGCCCATAAGTTCCTTGCATGCTTGAGCAGCTGATGCATACGTATTCTACTTCAGTAGAAGAGAGTGCTACAGCATCCTTTTATTTGCATTCTACAGTCCTGTTTGCATTCTACAGTCATTTTACCTATTGGCAGTTCTGTGAGTGTCCAGATTTGATTTTTAGTCTATTTCCTCTTGTGCAGCTTTTCTCCACATACTTGGTTCTGCTGCAGGCAGTCTTTCAAATTCTCCCTAAGTGAAAGGTTCATATGGTGCCATTGTCCTTGCAAGGTAGGACAGATGTTGAGGTGGCATTCCTTTGTTTGATTGGCATGAGCATCTGAGTTCTGGCCCTAGAGCCCCATCAGCTTCTATGGCAACTTCCAGACCCTAACCTGCTTCTGCTTGCTCTGCACCCCTTAATTCTTGTGTATTCAGTTCCATTTCTTCATTTCTGACAGGAGTTTGAGGCAGGCAGACTTCATCTCTGTATTTAGGCCAATATGCCTTGAGCTGTTCTGTATTGTGGGCTTCCTCTGTTGTGAAGTCCATGTCTGCATGATTCACATCAGTTCTCCCAGACTCATCAAAGTACACAACACTTCTCAGTGTGATTCTTCCTGTTTTTGTATTCAGAATACTATAGCCTTTACAGCCCAGCTCATACCCTACCATTATGCCTTCTTCAGCTCTGTCATCTTTTGGACATCTTCTACTTTAATAAATGAGCATAAGCCTTAGATCCAAACACTCTGATATGGTCTATACTTGGTCTTCTGCTGTGCCAAAGTTCAAATGGAGTTTTATTGGTTGCTTTGGTTGGCAGTCTATTCCATAGGTATGCAGCTATCATCACCACCTCTCCCCAGTATTAGTTGGGTACCTTAGAGTCCAGCAACATGCATCACATCATCTCCAGTGGTGATCTGTTCTTTCTATCTGCAATTCCATTTTCTTTATAAGTGAAGGGAGTTCTATGCCTATGTATAATGCCCTGCCCTTTCATGTATGTTTGGGTGTGGTGTGATATGTACTCACCACCATAGTTGAGCTTGAGGTTTTCTGCCAAACTTGTTGCTCACCATTCCAATGTTTTCCTTCAGGAGCTCAAGGTCTCATTTTTTTCTTTGAGCAGATAGGTCACACAGTACATGGAATAATCATCTACAAAGGTTAGTAAATAACAATTCCCTGCTTTAGATAAAGTCTGAATTGGATCTCACAAGTCACTTTGGACTAGTTCTAGTGGCTGCTTTGATTTGTTTTCACTCTTCTTGTGAATGAATGGCCTAGTGCCTTTCCCCTTTATGCAGTTTATACATTTTGTGCTGTCATCATTGCATACTTTTATCTTTATCCCTTTGGTCAAATCATTTCTTTCCAGATCTAGTATAGCCTTTATGTCACAGTGTCCAAGGTATCTATGCCATAACTCAAGACAATATGTATTGGACAGCATCTTACCACTTTTCTTGTACAGTCCAGTTCAAACACACCTTCTTTCTTAAATACTCTGGCACATAATTCTCTATCTTGGCTTACTCTGCACCAGTTGCCACTTAAATGCACATCAAAGCCCTTGTCTGTTAAAACAGAAACACTTAGAACATATCCATCCATGTCCGGAATGTAGAAGACATCTGTTTCTTTAATTGGGTTATTGCCATACTCTATATTACAGTGTAAGAGACAATCTCCTTGGCCCCTTATAGCCACAAAGCTTCCATCAGCCACACAAACATTTCCAATTTTATATGAATTCAGATTATTGAACAAATCTGGTCTCAAGACCATATGTTTTGTTGCCTCTGACTTATTAAACAAAGTTTTGTGATTGTGAGGGCCCTTTGACTTGAACTAGGTTGAATCTTTTTTTTTTCCTCCTCTGTGCTGTTTGTAAACAGTCTTTGGGTGCATCCACACTACACAAATAATCCACTTTGAAACGGGATTATTTTCCTTGGCTCCTTGCTATGGAATCCTGGGATTTGTAGTTTGGAGAGGCTCCATCACTCCTTGACAGAGAAGGCTAAAGACCTTGTAAAACTACAAACCCCAGGATTCCATAGGAAGAAACTATGGCAAATAATCCAGTTTCAAAATCGATTATTTGTGTAGTGTGGATTAATATTTCATTTAGAGTGAGAGTTACCATTGGCTGATTTTTCTGATCTCTTATTGGCTAAACAGTCTCTTGGAAAATGTCCTTTCACACCAAAGGTATACCATTCAAGTCCATCTCTCCTTGGCAATGGGCCTCTAGGTGCTTCACATGCAAATCTCCTAGTCCTTTGTTCTGTTCTAACAATGTAATTTAAACCAGTGTGTGAGGCAGCACTCTGAGAAGAAGCAGATACTCTTTTCTCATGTAATAGCACCTGTTCAGCCTCCTTTTTAACTCTGACCATTACATCTTGTTTCACTGCATTAATTCCAGAAATAAAGGGAGAAAATTCCTTTGGTAGAGATCCCAGCAAAACTCCAACCTTTTGCTGATTGCCTAGGTTCTCTCCTTCTATAGATAATTGATCTAGTAAGCAAAGGATTCTTTCCATATGTTTCACTGGATTATCACCATCCACTAGTTGGAGAGCAAATAATTCTCTGTACAATTCAATTTGATCTTGGATAGCTTTTTGTCCATATAGATCTTTCAAAGATTGGATTATATTCTTAGCAACTTCTTCATTTTTCATATATATAAGCGAAGCATCCCCGAAGAACTAAATTATAAACCTCTTTGGCTTATAGTTTCTGTTGTCCCACCTGAAGATGTCTGCTTCATCCTTGGCTGGCCTTTCAGTTTTCAAGACATTGAAAATTCCTTCCTCTTCCATCTGGGTCTCAGTTCTGCAGAGCCATGCATGGAAGTGGTCTGGTTGCAGTTTGGGAATTAAAGCACACCCATTTGTGCTGGCTTGAGCCATCTCTGCTCACTTAAAAAATCTCCTCTTTTAAAAAGCTCAGGGGGAAAATGCATTAGCACAGTACGTATCTGGGTCTGATAACCTGTAGGAATATTTGGTATCTATATCAAGCAGATTGCAATATGAGCTTGTGGCAGAAAACAGGAAAGAACTACTCAGGATGTTCTTGTAAGGTTTTAAAAAAGGAAAATGTACATTTATTATTTCAGGAAATATATCTGGGATAGGAAAGGAGATAGACAAAATAAGATTACCTAAATTTGAGTACGAGCACCCCTAAAGCTAGCTCTTATGTGTGGATGTAAGCCATCCTGAGGCAGGAGCCTCATGGATACTCCCTTCCTAGACAAAAGGGGCACAAGGGACTAAATAATTTTTGGAAGAAGGGGAAAGTGACTTGCGGACCCAGACTGTACTCCCACTCTCCCCATCCCCAATAATACACAAACAATATGTATCTAAACAAATGTATTGAGTACAAAATGATATAAAAGGTTAGGTACAGGTTAGTATGATGTTTGCTAGAAGATATAATAAAATATGAGGTAGATAATTGATTATTGGCAATAAAATGGCCGCAACTTGCTAATGGCTGTTAATGGTTGGCAATATTGCATGGGTCAGGATCCCTTCATTGGCCAACCCAGTGTTGGGCAATGGCTTCCACGTTGGCCGCTGCTGACCCTCCTAGGGGAGAAAGCCTGGCCAAGCCTTTGCGCTTGACGCTCTCCCCTCCCCTGAAAACAAGCATGTTAGATCTAATAAAAAGGGGGGAAACAAACAAAAGAGGGATCTCCATGAACTTGACATCTTGAACTTGAACTTGACAGAGAACCCCCCTCCTTCCCTTTACGCGGAACACAACCCATGCCATTCGCCCAGCAAATTGCGACAAATGATGATGACATCCGAGGGAGAGTGGGTGGGTCTTTGGCTCCTGGAGCCCAACTGAGGGGGTTACGCACCAGGGCCAGCTTATACCGGCCCCATCGCCTGCCCCCACGTCATCCGGCTATGCCGGAAAAAGTGGCCGGATGTACTGCCCTTTCCATTTGGGCAGCCAATTGGGGTCTGGCCAGCCAGCCCCGATTGGCTCCCCATTCCCACCCTGTTCCCAGCCACAGAGGCTGTCAGGAAGAAGAAGGGGGCCTAATGGCGGCCTCCCTTCTTACCATGTGGCCGCAGGAGGCCGCAAGAAGGGCGGGGAGAGGAGGGCCACCGGCCGGGCTGCAAAAGGCCCCACCACTAAGCTGGTGAGTCCCCTTCTGCAGGCAGGAAAGAAGCAAAAACGCTTGAGTGCTGAGAGGTGAAACAAAAGGTCAGGCATGCTCTCTAGAATTCCTTCTCACTAATCACTTTATACAAGCATTGATGCCTCTTTGCTTCCAACACATAGATGTCTTGTGACATCTTTTACTAGCCTTCATTGAGAACTAATTTATATTGTAAAGTGGGTCAAAGAGTCCGTTCATAGTTACTGTTGTCACATTTCCTCTAAGATGTGATAGAAATTTTGCAACGAAAGTAGCCATTTAGGTCCTTCCAAACTTTATTGCAAAACAAATTGTACTTTACCTCCAAAATGTGTACATCTGTGAGCTTATGCTGTGTTTTGGAGGAACAAAATACAAAACCATGGATACATTTTGAAAATGTAAATGGTTAGCAATGCATACAATTGAAAAAAATAGCACAAGCACACTTTAGACAGTGGGGAGAAAGCAGTGCATTGGGAAGATGGCTTAAAAAGAATAAGTAAATCAAATGAAAAGTGTTTGGAAAATGCATGAGAATTTCCTCGTGGAAATAAAAAAACAAAGTCTAGAAACCTAATACAAAGGAAGAGAAAAGAAATAGCTGCACTTTGGAGAAACACAATACAACTGAGGCTGAGAGTCTTTCATTCCTTCAGGCAACCAATCTCAAACAAGGCCATGTTATTATGTATTCTTCCATTTACAAATACTTTATATCAATTTTCACTTGCTTATGTATAATAAAATTCCCCAAAATAAATAGACAAGCAATTTCCCATGGCCTGCATTCATACAAACCTGACTCTGATTTCATCAGGCAGGTTGATTAGAGATACAATAATGTAAGTGTCATGCCTAGAATTCATCTGCCTTTGGAATACCCATCATATCTCCTGCAAATGAATCATTGCTCTGACAACTCTTGATCAACTGGGTGTTATTATTTTTTTAAAAGATACAAAGGACATTTTTCTCCTACACCCAGAAGAAAAGTCCCTACCAAGGACATCAAGATTTCAAACAAACATCAGGAGTCCCCTATGAGGCCCATCCAGTTCTGAGTAATCTCAGGAGTTCCATCAGGGAGAGCCCTCCTCATCACGAGCACATCTTACAAGAACACCAACTCTGCTGGTAACCCACAATCTGAACTGTGGGTCTGTCTTTGAATTATCTAGCCTTCTTTAGAAAAAGTTGTGGGAAATCCAATTAGATGCTTCCTCAGAGGACTCCACATGTTCTGAGTTATTTTCATCCCAGAATTAAAAAATCATACTGGAATTGAGTTTTACTTTATTCCAGACTTACTTCTGTACAATCTCTCCATCAAAGTGCTTCCATGTGGTGCTTCAAGGTTATGAGATTTCCTTCACCCTGAGAATATGAGAAATGCCACAGTGCACTGGATGCCCCAGGGAAGTATATAAAAGGAGCATGATGTCAAACAGCTCTTCTCTGTCATTTGTCCCTGCTGCCTTGCATTCAGAATTATATTAGCTCTGGGCCCAAGTTGTAACATACTGTTGGTCGACATATCTGCTATGACTTCATCTTTTGCTTTTCTAATGAGAACTCTCTGTGTGTGTGCTAGTGATGGAAGCATCATCCCTAGATCTCTGAAATAAAGTACTATATAGAAACATTCAGACAAATTAAAAGACTGTTGACTAAATCTTGACCTCACATTGAAGAAAGTTGGTGCTCAGATATTTTGATGTCATATAATCAGTTGGTGAGCAGTTGGAGGGTCACGTCTCAAAGTCAGCCTTGCATGCAGCTTCCAGTTGAATGCATTTGCCAACTTCTCCTTACCTCCTCAACAATTACTCTGGTGTGGCTGAAGGTCAGGCTGAATTGTATAGGGCTATTTTGTTGAGAAGCGGGAGTCACAGGACATAGGACTAACAACCAAATAGATGAGAAACAACATCCAAGACAGATCTGATGTAAATGATAATGGAAAAAACAAACTCTACATTAGAGGGGTAGGAAGTCTTGAAGAAAAATAGTGGAAAGCATTCTACATCAGCTACTTAATTAAGTACATCTGTATTCACATACTTAACTAAGTAACCTCTTCTGGCCCGACCCCCAAGTCTGACGGAAACATCATTCACCAATGCTCCAATTGCTAGCAAAATGGACCTCCTTCTCCCCATGCAGCCAATGTCCACTAAAGTAGATTGGGTGAGTTACAATAGTGAGTATAGTGTAACAATCATGCAGTGGCATCATCTTTGGAGATTTTAAACAGAGGCTGGATGGCCATTTGTCAGGAGTGCTTTGATTGTGTGTTCCTGCATGTCAGGGGGTTGGACTGAATGACCCTCATGTTTCTATGATTCTGTGATTCTACTAACAACAATAACAATCTGAAGTTTGAGGAAAAGGTTCAACATGAACAACTTTTACTTGGTATTTGCTTGGTCATTTTCCATTATGGCTTAATTAATCCTGCTTCAGGATTAGCTCCAGTATCCTCCTATGATTTACTATATGTTGTTGCATGCTCTTGCTGGGTAGATTTTCCAAAACAGGTGTAAATAATAAGGTGAATGCTTGCTTCAGTGCCAGTGATTGCTCAGATTCAGTGCTGACATTCAGATTGGCACTGTCTTGTTAAAGAAACTGCTGCCTTCAAGTCACTATGCTTCCATTCTTCAACCTAAAACTGGGCATGTTTCCCCTTCAAAACGTACAAAAACCACCTGGGTTGAAAAATTACCAGGATTAATTTTTAAAATATTGGAGGTAAGGGGTTTCCTGGGGCTTTGTGGAAGTGTGTATGTGTGTGTGTGGGGGGGGAGCCTAGAAGTACCTGTGTGGCTACATAGAGCCTGCTTTCCCTTGTCCCCACCAAACCTTTGTTATCTGATGTAGGCTGTTGTTGCTTTTTCCTGTTACCATTATAAGAGAGCTCCAGTAATCCCAAACTATTGTAATTCCAATAGTTGTCTAAATGGCCAAAATACTCCACATGTAATGAGAGGAGAATGCTATCTGTCTTAATAGGATTCTGCTTCATTTCACTGTATTCAGAAGGTGGGGGGGGGGGCAAAAACACCATATACTCCATGGGAAAAAGCTTCACAGCTTTTCCCAGAGTTAAAACAACAACAACAAAACAGTGGGGGGGGGTGCATTCGTGCTCATTCTGACAAGCAATGCAAATTGATTCACTTTTTCATATGGCAAAATCTGATAGCTGATTGGTATGATGAGCACAGGGGGAGTTGCCTGGTAACAAGGCAAGCTCCTGGAACTGCCATGTTGGATTTTCACCTTAGTGAGTGAACACTAAGGCAATAAAATGGGGTTTTGTGGGGGGGGGTGCTTTTTTTGTTAAGGCGAAATATCACACATTGAATATAGTTTTTTTAAAAAACAATGTTTGGCGGTGGCAAATTGAAGCAAGCACAGCACAATACAGAGGCCCAAGCAGGGTCAATTGATCTGTTGCTACAGGGGCAGCAATCTGCTTTCAGTTTTACAGCCACTCCTTCCTCTAAGGGTCTGTCTACACTGCAGAAATACAGCAGTTTGACACCACTTTATTGTTCTATCCTATAGAAAGGATAGTTGTTTGTAGTTTATTTGTATTTATTATTTGTTATTTGTAGTTTTGTGAGATATTTAGCTTTTTCTGCAAGAGAACTTTGGTGCCTCACTAAACTATGAAAACCAGGATTCCATAGGACTGACCTATGGTGGATAAAGTGGTGTCCAACTGCTGTATTTCTGCAGTGTAGACAGGCCACATGTTATGAAGGAGCTCATCTGGTAATAGACATTATCCAGACAGATGTTCAGCACTGGGAGTGCTCCTGTAAAACTAGTTGTGTAAAGAGCTTCCATCAAAACAAGAGAAAGTTTGCCACTCCCAAGGCAATGGATCCCTTGGCCCAAGCATTACAAGGACTCTGCAGTGCAATCTAGCTCAGAAATGGGGAAAGTTCTGTCTATGGAGCCTCTGGCCCTCACTTTTGCATCCTCTAAAGCCTACCATCAGTGCCCTGATGCCCCTTGAACTCCCCCTGAATGTGAATGCAAAATCTCCTCCCACCCACTTTCACATAGAACCCCACCCAGAACCCCAACCTCACCCCAAAGTACTGTCAGGCACCAGCCAGAAGCCAGAAGGACTCCTAGCCTGAAGCAGCCTCTTCTCCCCATTCCACTGGGCTAGAGGGCTGTGGAGGGCCCTGAGGACTTCTGGAAGCGGAGCAGCAGTGGGAGGGTGCATGGCCAGGAGTGGCTGGCGTTTTAAGCCACTCCCACACCCCTCAGGAACACCAGCCAGCAGCCAGAAGGACTCTAAGCCAGCACTTGGAGTCAGCTGAGGCCGGGAATGGAGTGGGGGCAGAAATTGGAGTTGTGCTAGGGAAAGGGAGGTATGGTCAGAACAGAGTGAACAGATGTTACAAAAGAAGGCGGGATCACTGTTTGTTAGCTATCCCACCTTCAGTTCACTCTGTTTCCCGGAATGGATTGGAGCGCGTACCAACCATTCCACAGAACCTTACTTTGCTCCTCTGCAATGCCAGGTCAGTTAAGAATAAAACTCATATTATTTACGATCTTCTCCTGGATGAGGATGCCGACCTGGCGTGCTTCACAGAAACCTGGCTGGGAGAGGATAGCGCTGTCACGTGGGCGCAGGCCCTCCCAGCCGGGTATTCTGTCAGTGAGCAGGTGACGGGAAGTGGGCGGGGGGGCGGAGTGGCTCTGATTTATAAGGATAACCTGACCTTGACCAGGATACCTGTCTGAAACACAGTCCACTTTGAGTGTATGTACCTTAGTCTGAGGACCAGGGATAGTTTGGGGATTCTGCTAGTATACCGACCACCCCATTGTCTAGCAGACTCCCTAACTGAGCTGACATAGCTGGTCTCAGAGTTGCTGTTGGAGTCGCCCAGACTTTTAGTTTTGGGCGACTTCAACATTCCACTTGAGACCAGCTTGACAAATTTGACTGGTGCAGCTCGGGAGTTCATGGAAACCATGACAAACATGGGCCTATCCCAAATGGTCGTCGGGCCCACACATTGTGCGGGTCATACCCTCGATGCAGTCTTCAGTACGGAACAGGAATATCCGTGGGTGGAGGTTATAAAAACTACCGCGTTGTCATGGACGGATCATTTCCTGGTCAAGACTGAACTAAGAGTCTTTTCCTACCCCACCAGGGGTGGTGGGCCCATTAGAATGGTCCGCCCTCAAAGGCTAATGGAACCAAGAGGATTCCAGAAAGCCTTGGAGGGTTTAATGGTTGGTAACGCCGGTGACCCTGTCAAAGCTTTGGTTAATACCTGGAACAACGACCTTACCAAGGCTATCGACACGATCGCTCCCAAGCGTCCTTTCCAACCCGCTTCAAACCGTAAGCCATGGTATACAGCAGAGCTTAGGAAAATGAAGCGGGTTGGACAATGACTAGAACGCAACTGGTGGAAAACTCGACTCTTATCCAACAAGACTCGTCATAGGAACTTTCTTTGGTCCTATGGAGAGGCAATACGTGCAGCACAGAGATCCTTCTCCTCTGCACATATTGTGTCTGCAGAGTCCCGTCCAGCAGAGCTGTTTAGGGTTGTAAGGGAGATGACGCAGGTTATTCCTGTGCAGAACCCATTGCTTAACCCAACGACAGCCTGCTGTGACGCGTTTAACAATTTCTTTGCAGACAAAATCTCTCGGATAAGAGCCGACTTAGATGCCAGTAATTTGACAGAAACAATTGACGAGGTGTCCAGCAACTCCGTTGATGTAAGTTTACTGGATCAATTTCAATCCGTGAGTACCGAGGACATGGACAAGCTCCTTGGTAGTGTGAGGAAGACAACCTGCCCCCTCGACCCTTGCCCATCTTGGCTGGCCGTCCAGGGAGGGGATGCATTGCAGAAGTTCCTTGTGAGCATCATCAATGCGTCCTTCAGGGAAGGATATATTCCATCATGTCTAAAGGAGGCGGCTGTTAAGCCTATTCTGACAAAACCTTCCCTGGACCCCCTGGATATGAAAAATTATAGGCCAGTCTCTTTATTACCATTTTTGAGCAAGGTGATCGAGAGGGCTGTTGCTCTTCAACTCCAAGCTGTCTTGGATGAAACTGATTATCTAGACCCATTTCAAACTGGCTATAGGAAGGGATTTGGAGTTGAGACTTCCATGGTTGCCTTGACCGACGACCTGCATCTAAGCATTGACAGGGGTAGTGTGACCCTGTTGGTGCTTTTAGACATCTCAGCGGCTTTCGATACGATAGATCATAGCATCCTCTTGGATCGCTTGAGTGGGTTAGGAATCGGAGGCACTGCGCTCCAGTGGTTCCGGTCCTTCCTCTCGGGCAGGTCCCAGAGGGTGTTGCTCGGAGACAGCTGCTCCAGTAGAAAGGAGTTTACTTGTGGTGTTCCGCAGGGCACCATCCTCTCCCCGATGCTGTTTAACATTTATATGAAGCCGCTGGTGAGATTATTTGGAGTTATGGGGCTGGGTGTTATCAGTACGCTGATGACACCCAGATCTATTTCTCCTTGTCCCGATCGTCGGCCTCGAATTCCGATGGCGTCTCTCCTCTTAATGATTGTCTTAAAGCAGTAATGGGTTGGATGAGGAAAAACAGATTGAGATTAAATCCAGATAAAATGGAGGTGCTCACGGTAGCAGCCCCAAAACCAGGAGTTGGGTTGCAATCTCCAGTCCTGGACGGGGTCACGCTCTCGGTTAAGGACTGTGTTCGCAGCCTGGGGGTGCTCCTTGATTCATCGCTTCAGATGACTAGTCAGGTGAGTGCGACAGTCAGGAGCGCCTGTTATCAGCTCCAGCTGATATGCCAGCTGCGCCATTTACTGGAAGTAAGGGACCTCGAGACTGTGGTGCACACGCTGGTAACCTCGCGTCTAGATTTCTACAATGCGCTTTGCATGGGGCTGCCCTCATGCTTGGTCCGGAGACTTCAGTTGGTACAAAATATGGCACCCAGAGTGGTCCCGGGAACATCACGGAGAGACCATATAACTCCAGTATTAAAATCTCTCCACTGGCTGCCTATCAGTTTCCGGGCCCAGTATAAGGTTTTGGTTATTACCTTTAAAGCCCTAAATGGCTTGGGTCCAACTTATCTCCGGAACCGCCTCCTCCCATACAATCCTCCCCGCGTTCTCTGGTCCTCTGGGAGGAATTTGCTTCAGCCACAAAAATCTAGGCTGTCTGCAACCTCCCAGAGGGCCTTTTCGGTAATCGCCCCCAAATTGTGGAATGACCTGCCGAATGAGATCCATCAGATAACAAGCCTGAGTAGCTTTTAAAAAGCACTGAAGATGGATCTCTTTCGGCAGGCCTTTACTAATTAGATCCCGGCCTCAGGGGATCCTGGCCTCTTTTTAATCCGCTGGCCATTTATTGTATTTTATTGTATTTATTGTTTTTAAATGTGATTTTAGATCAGTTGGTTTTAATTTATAATTGTTTAATAATTTTTTATGGGGGAGGGTGGGGGTGGGGGGGTGTTTGGGGATTTTATCTGTATTGTATTTTAATTTTTGTAAGCCACCCCGATTGTTTTGACAGAGGGGCGGGGTATAAATAAATCTTATTATTATTATTATTAGGAGTTAGAAACAACTCCTTTATAAAATGGCCAAACAAATTGCAGAGTCATGCTGAGTCAAAATGGCTGACTTCATGAACTGCCTAGTCTTCTTTAGCTATTTATTTATTTATTTATTTATTTATTTATTATTTAGGTATTTATACCCCGCTCTTCAGCCACAAAGGCTATCAGAGTGGCTTACAATTTGTTTTAAGCAATAGCAATTTACACATCTACACTGCATTAAGCAGTTTCCAATGTGTGTTAGCTACAGAAGGAGGGTTCTTATTGGTGTGTAAGATCATGTGATTGAATAAGCCAATGCCCTGTAACTGTGTATATAAGAGAGCTCAGAACAGAGCTCACCCTTCTTTCTGTGAATGCTGAGGCCTGGTGAAGCAGTTTCTCCCTGAATTGTAAATATTTGTATATATTGGAACTGTTTGAGTTTGAAGATAAAAGTGCGTCCTGCTTATTTGGATGTCAAACACTCTGTGTCTGAGTATTCTTGGGAGCGGGTTGCTACTGAGTCTACTGAGACAGTTTTTGGCTTCTGCTGGAGAGTGCATGTCCTATGATTCCCTGACAAGTACTTCCATGTTTAGCTGTATATTGGCCCAAAGGGCAAACTGAAGTGATATTGTGGCACTTCTGGCTGCCGTGCTGGCTGATATACAGCTCAATATGGAGATACATTTGGAATTGGGTGGGTTTGGGGAGAGGAGACCAGGGGAAAATTTCCCCTCTATGCAATTGCCTAGCCCAATCCAGCTTCTGCCTCCTTTGCCTGCCAACCTATTGGCAGCAAGCATGAGGAACAGCACTCTGCCGCACATGCTTTTACAGGCAACTGAGGAAAGCTGTATTACAAAGGGCTCTGAGAAATGGGCAGGGGAAGATGAATTCTCCACTTCCAATTAGCACCTATCACTAAGTCACTTTCCTCATGCTGTCACAGCTGCCTGACAGCATAACATCCCTATTCTGTGCCTTGCAAAAGGTTTAGACATTCTTCCTCCACCCCTTGCCTTCTGTGGATGTTCTCGCTTGCTATTGTCTTCCTTTTTGTTCCATCCCTGCCACCTTTGGCAGGAAGCAATCTCCAATCTGTTATTTCATTCCAAAATGTCACCTGCCTATGACAAGAAAAGTGTTTATTATTTTTCTTCTTTCCATCTTAGTTCACTCAGCTTTAAAAGGCTCTGCATTTACCGCTTTGCACAATGTGCCACAAAATTGCCTTCTAACTTCCCCAGGGACAGTCGTGTGTGCGTGTGTGTGTGTGCGTGTGTGTGTGTGTTTTTAATTTTGATAAGTGAGTTTTGTTATAGACTATGGCAGCAGGTGGCTTCTATGACAGTGGAACTCTTAAGGAGCTATCCAAGGTGCTCGTTCTCTTTGGGACCATTTAAAAACCCAGACTTAAAACTCGGAGCAGCTTCATTGTTACAGACTTAAAACTCATGGAGCAGCTTGACATGGAAGCAGCCAACTGCCACTGATGTTATATAAAAAGAAACAAGAGTACAAAGGTTCAGGGGGCTGGAAATGAGACACTGGCTGGCATCCTGTTAATGAGTTATAATGGTGTAAGTCCAACTCATATCATCATAACCCACTTCTTTGGTTCTTGTAGAGGACAGAATTCTGTTCCAACCAGGCAATGACCCAAATCTTTCCCAAACCCACATTTCAAGCTTTCAGCCCACCCTCCGAAACACCCATTTCCACCTTGGTGGAGAATGGGGGAAGCAGAAAAGGTGCATCCAGCTATTTTCCTTTAGCTGGATGCACAGAAATAACATCACCTGCAAGGACCTCCCAAGGGCCCGTGGGAGGTCCCTGGGGACGACTGTCTCGGTGTGTCCACTGAAAAGAAAATGGCTGGACATGTCCCAGCTGTTCCCTCTGTGCTACACCGACAGAGAAATGGCTGTCATATGAGGGGCTGCCACACTGAAAAGATGATTTGGGAGAGGGATCAACCAGAGATGCATTGTAGCGATGTGCCAGAGGTATCTCCCCTGATGCAGGACTTTAGCCGTCATTTTAGGTGGTTGATTAATCAATTGCCTGTGAAGCACAAATGAATGAGACTCAGATTTCATATCACCAAATCTTTTTAATAGTTGACTTTTTGAGATTTGAAAGGAAATGTCGAATAAGTTACCATTTGGCAAAGAAAAACTACTATTTATTAGTCTAAGGAAGGCCTGTCTTGTATATTCTGGCCAATATCAGCTACTAGTTAAGTATACTTAACTAAATAGCATCTCCTGGCTTGACACCCCTACCAAAAGAAAACCTGAAGGAAACATCATTCACTCATGCTCCAGTCACCAGCAAAATGGACTTCCTTCTCTCCATGCTGTTGATGCCTGCTAAAGTAGGTTGGAGGAGGGAGTTACAATCATGGCAATAAGGTCACAATCACAACAAAGTAGTGCTCATGAATATGGAACAGTTATGGATAAGTAAATCTAGATAACTGTTCTGTATTCACTATCGTTACTTGGTATACTTTATATAATTAACTAAGTAGCTGATACAGATTATAAGGCCTCTTTTTTTAAAAAAAAAAAGTCGTATTACAGGAACATCCTTATACCTGGTCAGACTCTGTGTCAGGATCATGGCTCAGTCATGGTCCTGCCATGCTTATTTCTATGCTTGAGCATATATTTGGTAATGAAGGGTGATGGGACATGCTATACAGCTGGGAGGGTGCTGGGAAGTAAGATTGTGTATCATTCAAGGCCTGGGATAATAAGCAGATATGTGTCCAAGGTGGGAAACTTGGTACTGGGGTAAGAAGGAGGGGTAAGTCTGGGAAGATGGGATGTTTTGGGTTGCTGACAAATGGGATGGAAGCTTTTGTAATGGCTGAACTGTGTGGGCTTGTAAAATATTGTGCAATTAAGACAACATCCTGACAACAATTGTGTACCATGATCAATTCTGCTTGCTAAATAAATTTCTTCTCGATCTGCTGAGAGTTTGTGTTGGCTGAAGTGGAGTTAGCCCAAAATGTTACACTCTGTCCATCAGGACAATTTAGATCCCCACAAGTCTGTCCCAAGCATCATTACTGGAACAGTAAATAATACATCACAGAACCAGACCTACCTGGGAAGCATCATCTCCTCAGATGCCAAGATTGACAAAGATCACAGATTAGCAAAGGCATATAGCGCATTTAGAAAACTTTACAAAAGAGTCTGGAGTAATAAACACCTGAGGCGAAGCACAAAAATCAATGTGTATATAGCCATTGTACTGTCTATTCTCCTTTATGGATCTGAAACATGGGTCACCTATCGCCAACACTTACGACTGGTCCAAAAGGTGGAAGAGGCAACAAGGGGGTCAGCTATTTTAGATCTGATACTAACCAACAGAGATGACCTGGTTAATGGGGTGCAAGTGCAAGTGGTGGGATCCTTAGGTGAGAGTGATCATGTTCTCCTGGAGTTTGTTATACAATGGAAAGGAGAAGCCAGGCATAGTCAGACACACATTCTTGACTTTAGGAGAGCTGATTTCAATAAACTCAGGGAAATACTGGGGGTGATCCCGTGGTCAGGAATACTAAAAGAGAAGAGACCTCAAGACAGATGGGACTTTCTCAAAAGGGAGATACTGAAGGCACAATTTCAAACAGTACCATTGAGGAAGAAAAATGGGAGGTGTCTCAAGAAACCAGGATGGATGACTAAAGAACTTTCAATGGAGCTAAGTTTTAAACGGAACATGTATAGGAAATGGAAAGGGGGGGAAATCACCAAAGAAGAATTCAAACAGATAGCGAACACATGTAGGAGTAAAGTCAGAAAAGCTAAAGCGCAGAATGAGCTCAGGCTTGCTAGGGAGGTTAAGAACAATAAAAAGGGTTTTTTTGGGGTATATCCGCAGCAAAAGGAGGAAGAAGGAAATGATAGGGCCACTACGTGGAGAAGATGGCAAAATGCAGACTGGAGGAGGGCAAACGTTGTTCCCATCTTCAAAAAGGGGAAAAAAGAGGATCCCAACAATTATCATCCAGTTAGTCTGACATCAATACCAGGGAAGATTCTAGAACAGATCATTAAACAGAGAGTCTGTAACATTTAGAAGGCAATGCCATAATCACAAAAAGTCAACATGGGTTTCAGAGAAACAAGTCATGCCAGACTAATCTGATCTCTTTTTTTGATAAAGTTACCAGTTGGTAGATGAAGGGAATGCTGTGGACATCGCATACCTTGATTTCAGTAAGGCCTTTGACAAGGTTCCCCATGACATTCTTGCAAACAAGCTTGTAAAATGTGGGCTAGACAAGTTAACTGTTCAATGGATTTGTAATTGGTTGACCGGCTGAACCCAAAGGGTGCTCAGCAGTGGCTCCTCTTCGTCTTGGAAAGATGTGACCAGTGGGGTGCCACAGGGTTCTGTCCTGGGACCAGTGCTATTCAACATCTTTATCAATGACTTGGATGAGGGAATTAGGGACATACTTATCAAATTTGCAGATGACACCAAATTAGGAGGAGTAGCTAATACCCTAGAGGACAGGATCAAAATTCAGAATGACCTGGATAGACTGGAGAGCTGGGCCAAAGCTAACAAAATGAAATTCAATACGGAGAAATGTAAAGTACTGCATTTAGGGCGGGAAATGCATAAATATAGGATGGGAGAGACCTGGCTGAATGAGACTACGTGCGAAAGGGATCTAGGAGTCTTAGTAGACCACAAGTTGAACATGAGCCAACAGTGTGATGCGGCAGCTAAAAAGGCCAATGCGATTTTGGGCTGTATCAATAGAAGTATAGTGTCTATTCTGCCGTGGTCAGACCTCACTTAGAATACTGTGTCCAGTTCTGGGCACCTCAATTAAAAAAGGATATTGCAAATTGGAGCGTGTCCAGAGAAGGGCAACTAAAATGGTGAAAGGTCTGGAAACGATGCCTTATGAGGAGAGACTTAGGGAGCTGGGTATGTTTAGCCTGGAAAAAAGACGGTTAAGAGGCAATATGATAGCCCTGTTTAAGTATTTGAAGGGATGTCACGCTGAGGATGGAGCAGGCTTGTTTTCTGCTGCTCCAGAAACTGGAACACGGAGCAATGGATGCAAGTTCCAGGAACAGAGATTCCACCTCAACATGAGGAGGAACTTTTTGACAGTAAGAGCTGTTCGGCAGTGGAACACACTCCCTCGGAGCGTGGTGGGGTCTCCTTCCTTGGAGGTCTTTAAACAGAGGCTAGATTGCCATCTGTCGGGGATGCTTTGATCAAGATTTCCTGCGTGGCAGGGGGGTTGGACTGGATGGCCCTCGTGGTCTCTTCCAACTCTGCAATTCTATGATTCTATGATTCTATGACTCCTCAAACACTTTCATCAGTGCTGTATATGCACAATCCTAAATATACACTGGACTGACTATGTGACGAATGTTGCTGTCCTTGAGCAAGCAGGGAACACCAGCATTGAGGCCATGATATTGACAACACAGCTGTGCTGGGCTTCACGTTTCTAGGATGGAGGACCATCGCCTCCCAAAAATAGTACTCTACGGTGAACTCACCACGGGTCAGCGTAAGAGGGGTGCTCCAAAGAAGCGATACAAGGACTCCCTGAAGCAACATCTCAGGCTCAGCCAAATTGATCACCAACAATGGTCCACCCTGGCTTCACATTGGGAGGCATGGAGACGCACTATCCACAATGCTGCAGGCTTATTTGAGAACTCACGCCAAACAAGTCTTGAAGAGAAATGACAAGGCAGAAAGAATCACAACCCAGAAACATCACCCAAGGAGACCTCCTGCTGTGCTTTCTGCAACTGGACTTGTTTATCTTGGATTGGCCTTTTTAGTCATCAGCACGCTTGCAGAAAGCGTAGGATGAGTCCTTCCTGAATCTTTGTTTGCGAAGAAAAGCCAGAGAGAGAAATAATACGTGTATGCAAAGTATATATGTATTCATATAGAACAAGCAGACAGAAAATATAAACACCCATGCCAGAAGGCCCTTTATACTTTTAAAAGATAATGGCAATCCTTAATATTTAATCCAAAAGAGCATGTGCCTGCATTATATGTGTTTAACTCCAGAACAATATCTCCTAGATATTTTTTAACATGGTGTTAAGAGAGGTGTTCTCCATATATTCACTCTCTTTAATCTCTCTAAGATTATCACACTACACTGTTATAGTGCTATTATTCCACTTTAAGTGCTATGGCTGCCTCCTGTGGAATCTTGGGATTTGTAGTTTAGGAAGGGGCACTGCAAACCCTAGAGTTCCACAGGAGGCAGCCACAGCAGTTAAAGTGGAATAATAGTGCTATAGCAGTGTAGTGTGATGCTGTTGTAATAATCCTCACTTTACACCTTCCATGGAATGAGTTTGCATCTACTACATGCAGACTCACAGGACACAGGCTCAATTCCCAACATGTTTTCAGTCGATCTAGGAAAGACTTTTATCTGAAATTCTGGGGTGCCACTACTGCTCTGAGTACACAGTACTGACCTAGACAGTCGAGTGGGCTAAGGTTAGGTCAGTTTTATATCATTGGAGTTTTGGGTATTTCTATTGGAAGAGTACACAAACAGCATAGAACTTATGACCTGGATCCTATTGGTTAGTCCCAACTGGAGCAGATCCACTGAATCAATTCTGAATGATGAGTCAAGACCTAAGTAAATCCCATTGATTCAATGTATCTACTATAGCGGAGTCTAACAATAGTTCTGGGCCAGTCTATTGAAACAAGGAGGTAGGACTGTTTAATAATAGGATCCAGTCCTGTCTATTAAAATACTCCTGGAACTGGTAGCTAGAAAAAGAAGCACTCTATTGTTTCTGTAAATCCATTCAGGGATAGATCAAAAGGAAGAATCCTTTAAAAGTTCATAAAAGCCCCTAGAGCTGGCTTTCATGTGCACAAGGATGATGGCAGCCACAAGAGATGTGACGAACTCCTCCGAAGAAAGGGAAACAACAAACATTTTGAAGAGGAAACAGTAAAGAAGAATTGCAACTATGTTCCAACAAGTAATTACAGGGCTTGTCTACATGGGCTAAATACCCCCTTCTTGCCCTTGTCTCAGAGCTCTGCAGTCCATATGACACAGGGCATTTGTTCCGTTCTTCCCCCAGCCAGTCCTCACCACCTATGGGGCAGATATGGGGCTGAGATGGGGGGGGAGGCAGGGTTATGGCCCATTAAAGTATTATAGAATAATACATGTTTATTCCATTTAGGTGGCTAAAACCTGGATCAGGCCCCGTGTGCCCCCATGAGCCTGTCTGACATACTGCCCCTCACTGCTGCTGCCATCTCCCTGGCTCTCATGGAAGCCAGGCAGGAGTCCTGAAGCAAGTGACCAAGGATGGTCACATGTAGGGTGACTTCAGTCACATGCCATGGGGCCCCTTCCTGCCTCCAAATCAGGAAAGAAAATGGCAGTGGCTGCAATGACAGGCCAGCGTTCCTTTTTGGACTCTGGACCATTTCAAAGAGGTAATGGGGGCAGAATGGGCCACCTCCACAGCCAGGATACACTGGGAGGGAGCTGGCATATCCTGGCTCATATAGATAAGCTCTTAGACAGGGAGAGACACTTAGATATCCTTGGGTCTTGCCTGAAAAAAACAGATGGGTCTGCAGTAATAGCAAATTGCAGCAGCTGTGACTTGTCATAATGGTTTTGCATCCCCCATAAACATTGCATGCCCTCTAGCCAAGATGGTGGCCATGAGTGAATACTTGCATTTTTAAATCTGCTGCTTCCATTTAAAAAAAAACTATTTTCATGGTGTACACAAGTGATATTTCTCCTTTACACACACACACACACACACACAGAAAAAACAACATCCCCTTTTATCGCCTTAGCAATTGCTCACTAAGGTGAAAATCCAACATGGCAGCAGCAGGCACTTGCCCTGTTAGCAAGCCCCACCCCCTGCGCTCATCCAGCCAATCAGATTTGCACTTCCTCTTGTATAGGAAAGTGATTCAAATCAAATTGCTTGTCCTAATGAGCAGGAATGCACATTTCCCATGGAGCCTTTTAAAAACTCTGAGAAAAGCCACAAAGGCCTTCCTGGCATTGTTTTTCACAGTCTGGAGCCTGTTTTTTTGCTGCCCCCTTCCAAACACAGCACATTGATGCAGGTTCCCATTAAGACTGATCATCTTCCTGATGAATTCCATTAGGATTATTTTGACCATTTAGTCAACCCTTTAGTGGTGCTTTTGACTATTTCCCCCTACTGGTTCAGGTAGGTTGTAACCAATGTAGTGCTCAGTTTTCAACAATTTATGAGATCTGTAATTGACACTGCAGAGTGGGTGACTTCTGGCTCAAATAAAGACTGCCTAGATAGAGATGAAAATCTTTTTTGCCCTTATGTTTTCTGGCAGTTCTTAGCCCATGAACAGCTAAACCCTGAATATTATAATGCATGGTCACTTTCCCTGGCTTGCATGGAACACCGATTTGCTGTTTTATTGGCACCTACCTGTCAGGGAGGCAGAGGCTGCTGCTTATTCAGGCCTGTCTGTTACTTAAAATCTCCGAGGAAATGAATGCCCCTGTAAAACAGGCTCCAGGCTGTGAAATGCAACCATTGGTGGAGGAGGGTATGGAGTCTGTGTACACCAAGATTAGATCTATAACAATTAAGAATTCTTTTATATCTAATTGGGAAAGCGTCTGTTTTGATCAACGCTGCGATGTTATCTGCAAATTGTATTTTGTTTATCAGCAAGGTTTTCCGCACCAGATTCAGATGACGTCCTTTGATCTCCTGCGCGATACTGTGAACTGCAACAGGAGGGCAACTGTGATGATTATCAGGGGAGAAAAGGGAGCCAATTGATCTATTTTGAAGTGGGTCTTTTTTTGTTTATGAATAATAACTCTGTCTGACATAGACTTCAGTTAGGAAGGAAAATAATAATTCCTCTCTACAGCATGGAAAGGAAACCCACACTCAGTATTTATGAAGCTCAAATTTTGTCATACTGAAAAAACAAAAGATTTGGAAGTTTCAGTCTACCCTTTCAGGATACAGTACAGGATTTGGTGCCTAAAGTTTCTGGGGTGATTCTGTTCTTTGATTTGCCTTTCTGCTGAGTGGCTGCTCATGAGTTTCTGCTTCAGAACGAGATCACATGCCTTCCAACATTTCACAGATGAAATCCAGGATGCGTGCTCAAGGAGGCAAAAGTGATTAATGAGGAAGAGTGCACAAGATAGAAGAGGCTGCAGCAGTTTGCTTATGCCTGAGTCTACAGGTATCATCAAGATTCTGCTCTCTCCTCTCCTCTCCTCTCCTCTCCTCTCCTCTCCTCTCCCAGCTGAATCAATTGAGTGCAGACCACTTTTGAACTCTGAACTTAGTATGTGGCAACTAGAATTAAACTTTCAGGCATGCACACTTAGGACTGCAGCTTTATTTGGATTGCTACAGTATGACTCAAAACATAAAGAGTACTTTCCTTTCAAGTAATGACAAGTGATCCAACAGTAGGGCAGGGAGAGCTCTTTGCAGCCACTGCAAATCCTCCCCACCCCAACCCTTGGGTACCTTCTCTTTTCTTTTTTCTTTCTTTTTTTAATTATTATTTTTAAAAATAAAAAAATAAAAAAACAAACAACAAAAAACCTTAACATGTTTTAAAATAAAAACCTTACATTTCAACTCTTATTGTGGTATTCTACATTTTGCATTTGCATTATTTACATATATGTAAATAATTATGTAAGTAATTACACAGGGCTTGTCTACATGGGCTAAATACCCCCTTCTTGCCCTTGTCTCAGAGCTCTGCAGTCCATATGACACAGGGCATTTGTTCCGTTCTTCCCCCAGCCAGTCCTCACCACCTATGGGGCAGTATGCAATATTCTTATTATTAACTTCATACCATCTCTTTTCCTCTTATCTTTTCCTTTTTAACATCCACTTCCTAACCTCTATCTGCTACTTCTCCTTGTATGTGCTACAATCCTTTCTTCTATCTTTGTTCCTATTACTGCAAGCTTATTCATGACTCCATCATATTCAACATCATGTTTTCTCCATATTCCTTTTTAAAGTATTCTGTCACTTTTCCCCATTCTTTGTAATAAGATTTCAGACCTTGGTCTTTTAACAACCTTCTCTTTTCTGATAGCTGGATTAGTAGTCAATAGATGATCAGTAGGGATCACATGGGAAAGTTGAACAAACTTCCTTGGTTTAAATGCACTGTCCCCTGAAAATTGGTGCTTAGAGCAAACAGACCTACTCCCTGTAGGGAGTCAAGTCAGCCCTTGCTAGACTCTGCTGTGTCCTGTATCTTCTTCAACATGCAGTTCTATCAGCACCACCAAACCATCTGCATTGCACAGACAGTGAGTGGGTGGATATTTTCCAATTTCCCTTAATTCTACTCAGTAGTCCCCTTTAGACACCAAGGAAATTAAAAAAAAAATCCATCCACCCCAGTCTTTGGGTAAGAAAAGAATTTCTCAACTTTATTCTAAACCAATCCTTCATCTTTGTTCTAAGGCAGGCCCCATGGCATTCAGAATGAAGCCAATTGGTCATGTTTGGTGGTTGACCAGATGCTTCATGAACCTCGGCTTAGATTCTACATTGATGTCACATAGTCTGAGTCTCTGAGTGCACCGTCATATATTTATTGTGCTATGCAACCCTGGTATTGCATGTCAGTGTTGCACAACCAAGACACCAAATGCACAACCTGTAACCAAGACACTAAATGCACAACCTGCATTGTGGAGCTACACACACAATACATATGTGCATCCATGCACATGAGCACTACAAATGTACATTCGTGCACAATAGCACCAAATCACAACTGCACTCCCACAATTCCAGAATTACATGTGAAAATGATCTAAGGGTCTTAGTACCTCACAAGCTAAACATGAGTCAACTGTGTGATCTATTGGCAAAAAAAAGTCAATGGAGTTCTAGGCTTAATCAACAAGACTATAGTGTCTATTCTGCTTTGGCAAGACATCAGCACCACATTTCAAGGTAGATATTAACAAGCTAGAAGGTGTCCAGAGAAGGGCATCCAAGATTCCAAAAGGTCTGGAAACCAAGCCTTATGAAGAGTGCCTTAGGGAGATGTGCAGGTTTAGCTTGGTGAAGTCAAGGCTGAGAGGTGATATGATATCCATATTTAAATATTTAAATATTTGAAATGATGCCATGCGGAAGATACATAGCACAATTAAGCTTGTTTTTTGCTACTCCAGAGATTAGGACATGCAGCAATGGATTCAAATAGCAAGAAAGGAGATTCCACCTAAATAACAGAAATAACTTCCAGATGATAAGAGCTGTTCTAAAGTGGAACAGACTTTCTAAGAGGATGGCAGACTCTCCTTCTTTGGAAATCTGCAGATAGAGGTTGGATACCCCCTCCCCTTAGCTTTATCTGTGGATTCCTGTACTTGCAGGGGTTTGGACTAGATGCTCCTGTTTTAGAGCTAGGAGTCAGCACTTTGGATAGCTCCCTTAGATTTCAGATTAAAATCCAGAGCAGATTCAGCATTAAAATGGAAGCTACCAGCTGCCAAAGCACCAAGGAGTAAGAATCTTCAATCATGCCATGGAATCCTTGTCATAAAGAAACGAAAGGAGTCTGAATACAATGACTATTGGTGATCACAGTGCTTTACAGAGTATAGGTCCTTGCTCCAAGCAGCTTATACAGAAAATCTGACACTGAGGAGACTTGAGTACACAGAGAAGTAATAGGCAGATCAAGTATAGATACAGGCTCAGTTATGAGGATATCTGAAGATCTGATTTCTCTCTTTCAGCTATATTTTAAAAGAAATACTTTCAAATCTATCCAAGCTGTTACAACAACAAAACTAAATTGGCAGTCATCTCTCACATTTTTCTACTTGGGTTAGAGAGAATAATCTCCCAAAGGTTGCTTTACTTCTCTGGCATTTCTCTTTGTCCAGCATGAACTTTATTCATGCCTTTCCATAAAGTCAGACCCTCATAAAAACATCTACAATCTCCTGTCCCCCCACCCACCCACACCCCACAATGGAATATATTAGGATAATTAAGCAGATCTATGATCTGGAGATTCATACACAGTTACCTGGCAAATTCCCTTCTGGCTATAAAGACTGAAGATGGAAATATCAGGGCATCAACATATGTGTATGTGTAGAAGAAATGTGGCTTCCCTGGAGAAAACAGGCAGTCAACAGTGAAAGAGAAGAGAAATCAAGGCTTGGGAAAGTGAATGAATCAGAACAACAACAACAAAAAAACCCACAAGTAATGGAAGAAGGAGATGAATTGAAAAAGAACACTCTGATGATGACATCTCACCCTGGGGAGATGGAAGGTTTATTCAAGTGAAAACTCCTGGTGACTCCAATGTCAATGAGGTGGTGAACCCAGTCTGGATTTTCCTATGAACTTCAATGGAGCTCTACAGGGGACTGAATGTTATTCCTCCAGATAGGTCCAGCACATTATGTAGTTTCTTTGAAGTTCATATTAAAGCACAGACTGGATTCACCACCCCATGGGGTTTCTTTGCTTGAAACACCAACCCATTGCTACCAGACCTGCCATTTTCTTCTTTTCCCCTTGTGATATAGCCTCTTGCCTCTGTGTGTTTGTGCCCACAGGCATGCCCCCACCTGGGAAGCAAGTCTACCTTTGAATACAGTTCAGGAATCCTTCTGCTGAGGACTCCTGAAGCTATTCCCTCAGAAACACACTGTCAGGAATTCCTCTAGCCTGGAAATCCCTCAGAACTATGTCTCCCCTCTAAAGCAATCTTGAGAGTCCTCCCTCAAGAGTGCCCCTAGAGGACAAAAACGCTGCCACCACTCATTGAGTTCTTTATGACCAGTCCAGCGAGAGACTGTAATAACCTGTGGAACTCCTTGCCACTGTAGAACCAATCCAACTCCTCCCTCCTTCCCCAGAGAGAGAGAGCCAATGTAGCAATGACAAAGAGATAAAGGTGTGTGTAGGCATCAGCTTATAGGAAGATTAGAAAAAGCTTATTTTATTCAAGCAGAGCTTAAGGCAAATCACTTTATGAAAGACTCTGCCTTTCAGGTTCAGACTTAAGATTACAAAGATAGCAAAGTATTCATTTAGTAACATTCAGCCAAAGTAGAAATCAAATAAAAATGCCCTGACACAATCTTTAACTAAGAACAGTCCCTAAAATTCTACTCATAACTTCATGAAGTAGTACATAGGATGCAGTCCACGTCCATCTGGAATCAGGGAGGCTGTGAGCTAGGCTGGCTAGCCTGCTCCAACAGCCATCCCAAGCCTCTAACATGGTGTTCACTTCAGAGCCTCTTTTGTGTCTCTCTGTCCCAAACCATGTGATCCACACAAAGGATTTATACCCTTTTTTAAAATTACCAATCTCAGAGTTCTAATTGCCAGTTCTGCATCTGGTGATGTGACGTCATTGGTAATGCTAATTAGGAGATGTCCCCTCACCTCCCACCTTTGGTTTAACCCTTGGTTTACCTGATGCCATGCTGGCAAGACAATCACTATTTGCAGATAATGGGAAATGTAGTGCCTTGCAGAATGATGGGAGTGCCATCATCTTCCAGGATGATGGGAACTGCTATCATGACACCCCTATTACAATAAAAGTATACCAATCAACTTTAGTGCTTCTGTAAATTGTGTCAGCTCAAGTCGCAAGGAAAAAACCTCCAAGCTACAATGTTACATGGATGGAATTTTGTTGACACCATATACATGGGCAAACAGAAGCTGGATGGCCATGTGTCAGGCATTCTTTGATTGTATGTTCACGCATAGCAGGAGGTTGGACTGGATGGCTCGTGTGGTCTCTCCCGATTCTGTGAAGTTCCCTCATGCATGCAGTTGGCCATAGATAAGTTTAGTTGTAATTTTGGTCATGAATGTGGTCAATTCATGGAGCTCCACAACGATAACCATATCTCATGGGCCTAAATTCTGTTATTAGTCCCAACTAGAGTAGAGCCATTGAACCAATTGGAATGTGGAATCAACAACTGATTGAACAAATTTACTCCAGTTGGGACTTAACAACAGGATTCCAGGAATATAGTTGGGCTTTCTTGGATGGTGTGCAACTATTTCTTGGTGCTTTCAATGTACTACTTGATTCCTTGGGATAGAAAAAAGAGCCACTGTGTCTTCCCATTGCAAAATAGGGCAAGAAGGAAGCACATTAGTAAATACATGTTGGAATCCTGTTGGGGCATTTCATGCTCATAAGTGGGCTTACATCTGCAGGAAACAGAATTACAAAGATGCACAATGTCTGTATTCAGTAGAGGGCTGCTGCTTCGTAACTATGTAGCAGAGCCAGCAAAAGGACCAATGTGCAACAGGACATCAACAAGGGGGTTCTGGTGCACATCAAGCACTCTCATTGTGTATCAGTGATACATCTTTGCCATTCAGTAAACCTAGTTTCTTAGCACCTCTGCTACTTAGTTAAGTGCACGCAAATTTATGTTGTATGAAAAGGCAGGTAGGATTCTGGCCAAAAGCTGTTGCACAATGTCAGTCTTCAACAGAAGTAAGGTTTAGCACAACTGTATAAAAGCATGAGTGCAGATCTACATAACACAGGCATGAAGTAGGAGGGGGTGGGCAAAATGCAGTCTGTGAGTCACATGTTGCCCCTGGATGCCATTTTTGTGTCTTCTTAAAGCCCCTCACCAGTTCCCAAAGCCTCCAATCCCCCCACACACCATTTTAAAGAAAAGGCATGACTTGAGGGTGTTTTCATCCAAAAACCCATACAAAAAGGCCCCACACATAAAGCACCCCAGAACCCCTAAATACCCCCACCTTGTTAAAGTCTTTCTCAAAATGGTGACAGAAAATGATGCGATTTCACTTCCAGTTTCCATTCTGGGAAGGACTTTGACAAAGATAGAGGTATTTGAGAGCACTGTTGGGTGGGTACAGCTAACAGGGTGGGTCAGAGGAAAAATTTAGCTCCTGGCCCCTGTGCAGTCCCCCCAACCCCCAATGTAGGATTTCAGCCAATGTTTCCTATTACCTGAAAAGAATAAAATTTGTCATTCTCACCAGTCCAATCAAATAATCAAAGCTGAACGGGCAAAGACTTGGCCTTTCTTTCTGCCACAAGACCCAGAAAGAAAATGGTGGCTAGCAGCTCCTAGCCCCAGAAGAATCATGAGGAAGAGGTGGATTTGCTACCACAAGGATAGCAAATGCTCTCCGGATATTATTGCTACTTCTCCCATTGCTGCTCCAAGTTGAACATGAACTCTGCTGGTACTGAATTAGAATTCAAACCCAGCAGAAACCCCATTCAACTCAGAGCAGTTAAAAGAGGAATGGCAATAAAATCCAAAGTGAATTCCCTGGCCCCACAATGGCAGATCTACTGGCCACCCCTAGAATCACTGCCACCATGACTGATTAAACCTCACCCCTTCCACCCTCTTTTTGCATTGGCTCAAATGGCCAAAATGGACCCATTTTGCTATCTGTGGATATTTAATGGTAAAGTTAGGGGAGGGATTTTGGTTCAGCCTGAAGACATGAAGTCCTTCCCTTGTTTGATCCCTGGTTTCCATGGGTGGGTGGACTAAAATAGGTTGGAACATAATAGAAGTGAAGTAAGGCTTCTCAGACACTGTGCTTTAGTACTATTTTTATAAACTCCCTCTGTTCCAGAACTGAGAAGCTGGGTGCAGGGGGAGAGAATGATTCTCTAACAACTGAATTCCATTGACCCTCCCTTAAATTTTCACTGCATGCAGACAATAAGAATCTGATCCAACCACCTTTCAGAAGCCAATGTGACATCCATATTATCCCGAGTGCACGTGAGGCCTTTGAGTGGAAGATAACAGGTTTGGCTTCAGATGGAGAGACCTTTGACCACGCGACTCATTGACTCGAGCAGGAGAGCTATGAATCACCGAGAGTCCATGCAGAGACCCAAGAATTGGCTCGGCTGTCTTTTGAAAGAGTTTTCGTAGGGTTTTGCGAGGACATGAATAAGACAACATTCTTTTGCCATTCCAGTTGTGCATGTTGGCTGAAAATAACAACAAAGACCCACTTCTGAACATTGGCTCGAAGGCACTTTCTTTTTTTAATAAAAAAAATCATCTTTCTTTTTTTTTAGAATGTGAAAACAATGAAGACCCAGATTCAGGTCACCACTGATGATGGCATCGTGTCTTTCATTACATCAGACTTACAGTAAGCTAGTTTAGTGGGCAGGGGGTCAGGGCAGGCCATGTAGCACACAAACATCTCATAACCTAAGGGGTTGTCTAAATGGTAAAAAAAAAAAAAAAACCCTCACAGAATTTGCTGGTAATCCTACCTGTCTAAATGGGACCATGCATCAATCCACACTATTTGGAAGGAGGGGGTAAAAACAGCAAAAACAGTAGTTTCTTTTCTAAAAAACCGTGAGGGGGTGCACATTCCAGTTCATTAGGACAAGTGAAGGATAAGCAATTTGAAGGGAAGCACAAATTTGGTAGGCTGGGTGAGAGCAGGGGAGGGCTTGCTAACAAGGCAAGTCCCCACTGCTTCCATGCTGGATTTTCGCCTTAGCAAATCACTCGCTAAGGTGATAAAATGGGGTGGGGTTTTTTTGTTTTGTTTTTCTGTTAAATCAGAAAATCACTATCACTCTAGTGCACCTTGGACAACATTTAAACAAAAAATCAGCCGCAGCAAAGAATGAGCATGAGTAAATCACTCGCGGCCATCATCTGGAATGTAAGGCTTATGGGGGCTTCTGAGGTCAAAAACACCATTAACACATGTCATTCCTGCTGTGAAATGCCATTACTACGAGATACTCCATTTTTTCCCCTCATGTAGATGAGTCCTCTGTTACTGTCCCACAACACACACACACCCTACTCCCTGTTCCCATCCTTCATAGCATTTGGTTCCTGAGGCAACTAAGTCTGCCTTCTAGAATGATGCAGCAATTTAAAAAAGCCAATGCAATTCTAGGCTGCATCAATAGACATATAGAGTCTAGATCAAGGGAAGTAACAGTGCCATTCTATTCTGCTTTGGTCAGACCTCACCTGGAATACTCTGTCTAGTTCTGGGCTTCACAATTCAAGAAGGATATGGGCAAGCTGGAACATATCCAGATAAGGGCAACCAAAATGGTGGGAGGTCTGGAAGCCATGCCCTATGAGGAAAGGCTAAGGGAGTTGGGCATGTTTAGTTTGGAGAAGAAAAGGTGAAGAGGTGACACGATAGCTATGTTTAAATATTTGAACGTATGTCATACTGAGGATAGAGCAAGCTTGTGTTCTGCTGCTTCAGAGACCAGGACACAGAGCAATGGACTCACACTACAGGAAAAGAGATTCCATCTAAACATTAGGAAGAACTTCCTGAAAGTAAAAGTTGTTCAGAAAGGAATACACTGCCTCATAGTGTGGTGGAGTCTCCTTCTTTGGAGGCTTTTAAACAGAGGCTGGATGGCCATCTGTCTGGAATGATTTGATTGTTTATTCCTGCATGGCAGGGGGTTGGACTCAGGGCCAGTTTAAGTATGTTGGTGCCCCCTACAATGATTTATTTTGGGGGGCCCATATGTTTATCTCAGGTCAATGTAACCTAACCTATTCACAGTACAGGATTTTCAGATTACAGTAGGACCCCGGTATCCATGGATTCATTATCCATGGGACACAACACAGCACACCTACCATAGAATCTTCCTAGAAAATGTGTCCTCTCTAGCCATTTTCTAGGGCCTGCAAGACAACTCTATGGCATTTAAAACCAGAAGTCCCATTATTTTCAATGGTGTTCACTATTATCCATGGTTTTCAGTATCCACGCCCCCTCCGAACCAATCCCCAGTGGATAAGTGGGGCCTACTGTATTACATAATTTGCCACCAATAATTTAGTTTAGCAATTAATATAATAGTGTAGATTTCCTCAAAAAAAAAAGAAAGAGTGGACTACAAGCTGAACATGAGTTAGCAGTGTGATGCAGCCGCCAAAAAAAAAAAAAAAGCCAATTTAATGAGATTCTGGGCTGCGTTAAAAGGAATATAGTGTATAGTGTCTAGATCAAGGAAAGTAATAGTACCACTCCATTCTGCTTTGGTCAGACCTCACCTGGAATCCTGTGTCAAGTTCTGGGCACAACAATTCAAAGAAGGATATGGAGAAGCTGGAACGTGTCCAGAGGAGGGCAACCAGGATGGTGGGAGGTCTGGAAGGCATTACGTCCTATGAGGAGCGGCTTAGGGAGCTGGGTATGTTTAGCCTGGGAAAGAGACATTTGAGAGGGGAGATGATAGCCATGTTTAAATATTTGAAGGGATGTCATAGTGAGGATGGAGAAAGCTTGTTTTCTGCTGTTCCAGAGACTAGGAAACAGAGCAATGGGCTCAAACTACAGAAAAAGAGATTCCATCTAAACATTAGGAAGAACTTCCTGACAGTAAGAGCTGTTGGGCAGTGGAATGCGCTGCTTCTTTGGAGTGTGGTGGAGTCTCCTTCTTTGGAGATTTTTAAGCAGAGGCTGGATGGCCATCTGTCATGAGGAATTTGACTGTGTGTTTCTGCAGGGCAGAAGTTGATTGGATGGGATGGTTGTTGGGGTCCTTCCAACCCTATGAGTCTATGATTCTAGGCTGCATTCAGAGCCTGGGAAAGTTACTTTTGGATTACACCTCCCAGAATCCCCCTGCCAGCACCCTTCTTAAGGTCTGGTTGCATTGTTCCTTTCCCAGTATTCTCTAGCCCAGTGGTTCTTAACCTGGGGTCCGCAATGTCCTCACAAGGGGTCCACAAAGGCTTGAAGGCTGCTTGGCCCATCTCCTCCTTGTAGTGGAGCAGCCACGTGACAAGAACCAAGGCAAAGGCTGGCTGGCTGGCTTGGCCTGCACATTGCCATTCAATCTGCTCCAGCCACAAACTTGCAGGAAGAAGAAAGAGTGCCTCAGAGGGAAAGTATAATGGATGGTGTACTTGTATTATTGTTGTTGTTAGCTATTATTATTAGGCTTTTAAATCTTGAGTTAAGTCTTGGGACAACAAAAGATATTTAAAGGGAGTCCCTGGTAAAGAAAAGGTTAAGAACCACTGCTCTACCCAAAGGGTCTCACATAACACTAATGGGATACTGGTGTTTTAGTGACAATAAAACCATTGTTCCCAGTAATATTACTCCAATTTTTATTTATATTCTTTACAGTCTTCTGTTAAAAGAGCTACAGCGTTGTAGAAGTTTCAGCATTGCACTATAACTGTGGAGACCACAGTTTGAATTCGTACTCAGCCATGAATACCCTCTGGGTGACCTTTGACAAGTCACACTCTCTCCACCTCAAAAGAAGTCAAAGGCACACCCCCTTTGAACAAACCTTGCCTAGAAAACCCCATGGTAGGTTCGCCTTAGTCGGAAATAACTTGAAGGCATATAGGCAAACACACACAAATTCCTTTTGCAGGTTGAACTCAGTTGGCAGCAAGGGGAGGAAGCTGAAAACCAAGGAGGAAAGGAAGGGAGGGGAGAGAAACCAGGACATGTAAAGAGCAGCTGGAAAGATGGATGGAGGGGATCTATGTGGAAGGAAGGAAGGAAGGAAGGAAGGGAGGGAGGGAGGGAGGGAGGGAGGGAGGGAGGGAGGGAGGGAGATTTTCAGATGGGGAAATTATTCCCCAGGGAGATCGGGACAGAATTGTTTCTGTCCCGGAAGCAGCGCCGCGTTTCACATGCCCACTTCCCTCTCCTGATCTCCCATCGTCCTGATGCTGTGCTCGTTCTATTTCCCTGCCGGTACCTTCCATGATATTTTATTAACGAGAGTTCGTTGTTAATAAAAAGAAATAGAACGAGCACAGCATCAGGATGACGGAAGATCAGGAAAGGAAAGCGGGCATGCGAAACACGGCGCTGCTTCCGGGACAGAAACAATTCTGTCCTGATCTCCCCGGGGAATAATTTCCCTATGTGAAAATCTCCAAAGAAAGAAGCCCTTTCTGAATAGAGAGCAGGGGAGAAAGAGAAGGAAAGAGATGACCCTCACACTTCCCTCCCCCCCTCTCTCTCTCACACACACACTCACCCCTCTCTGACACATGCCTGGCTGGCTTGCATTTTGACAATCCTGGGAGGAGGGGGCGAGGGAGCAGCAAACTCCCTCCAGCTTCAGGCACACGGAGGGCAGCTTGCTCTTTCTCTTTCTCTTTCCAGTTTGGGAGACCAGACACTGGATTAAAAAAAAAAAAGCCAGCAGGAAGTTTTTGCAGGAGGAGAGTTAGGACGGGGGTGAGGTGGGGTCCTCTGGTTGTGAGGCCCCCCGCAGATGTTGATTTGGCGGTATGGTTAAACTGGTCCTGGTTGGACTGGATGGCCCTTGTGAACTCTTCTAACTCTATGATTCTATTATTCTAAGGGCTGGTCCTTCAAAGCTTTTTTGCTGGAAGCTATGGACAAATTGAGCATAGAAGCTGTTAGGGACTTGGCCATCTTTTCTAATTTAAAGAGGATACTTCTCTATTTGAAGACAGCTTCTGTTCAAAGAATTGTCCCGTTGAAGTCTGGTTTAAAGGGAAAGAAAGCAGGAGAGCAGCAGCAGTCTTGAAGTCGCCCATCAACAAGTAGTACCTGGACAGTAGACTGACCAAGCATGCAGCTCTCCATTTGTGTCATGATTGTGAGATGCACTGGATTTCTGTTCTAATAATGTCTATAATGACTTTGAAATGTCGACCTGTACATGTAAATTAAAATGTGAGAATTTTATACAAATATGTGTCTTTATTTTGGGTGCATTTGTACAGTAGTACCCTCAAATGTCCTCTGGGGTGGGAAACTGCTGATGGCCAAAACATTTTTTTTGAACAAAAGGCCCTCTCCCCCCGAAAAAACTGCTAAGGGTCATGTTGGTTTGAGGGCCTCTCTGTGCTGTTTGGGGCTGAGGAGACCCTATTTTCAACCAGGAAGTAAACTGGAAATCAGTTACTGGTTTACTTCCTAGTTGAAAAAAGTCATCTCCTGGGGTGCATCTGCATTATACAAATACACTAATTGTTACCTGTCCTGATAGCTCCCACCTTTTTGATATTGCATAATTGGCAATATTTAATAATTTGGCTTGCTGTGGCCTTCCATGGGGATGGCAGTGAATCTAAGGGTGCATCTACACTGTAGAAATGATGCAGCTTGACACCACTTTGAGCACTGTCCCTCCATCCTATGGAATCCTGGGATTTGTAGTTTTGTGAGGAACCAGCACTCTTTAGTAGAGAACGCTAAAGGGAACATCAGACACTGATAGTGGGGAAGTTAACATGTGGATATATGTGAATTTTTTTTGTATTTTCTTTTTCTTTTTTGTTGTAAGAAAGATATGTATGTTTGTTGACTTTTACTGGTTGTTTCAAAATCTGTACAAATAATATATATATATATATATATATATATATATTAAAAAAATATTTTTGGTTTTAAAAGTGGGGACCATATCCGCCAATATTTCACATATGAATTCATGTGGGATTCATGTGGCCAAGCAACATCAGAGTGTGGCCAAGATGGCAAAAGTTATTAATGGGGAAGAACTCACAAGTTAGGAGGGGCTGCAGCAGTTTGCTTTTGCCTGAGCCCACTGAGAAGAGGAAGGTTCCACCCTCTTCCTCTCCTCTCACCTTCTGCCGAATTAATTGAGTGCAAACTGCTTCTGTAGCAATTGAAGTAAGCTGAGGACAAAGGGGATACATGAGCGCATGAGAGGGAAACTGGGACATTTTAAAATTAGCTGGAATGTGGGACAGCAAAGGATTAATTGGGACTGTCCCTGCCAAATTGGGACAGTTAGAGGATATGGGGGTCTTGTGGACCTCAAAATGAGTGGGAGGGCACATATCTCCTTGGGCCATGTTTTCTGCATCCTTGATTTAGAAAATAACCAAAGACTGTTTTCCTTCCAAACCTATTCCAGTTAAACAACACTCCCCTTTTAAGTCTGGAGCTTCTTTTGCTGTAAGAAATCTGTATTAGACCAAGATCAATACTGCTGTTAATGGCCAACGGTATTGCAGGGGGTGGGGAGGAAAGCCAAACTGAACCTTCCCTGCTAGAGGAAATGAGAATATTATCTGGAAACCAGAAGATGATAATCCTAGAGATGAATGGATTTAGAGATTTCTGAAACTATTTTAGTAAACAGAGGACAGGCTTAGGCAGGTCTTTCAACAAGTTCCTTGACAAAAGAGAAGTGATTGACATTTTCCTGTTTGGCTTTCTGGCTGGCGATGTTGACATCTTGCTGTGAATATTTATCAAGTATTGCAAGGGAGGCTGAAGAAAGCCGCATCTGGACTGCAGTTGTGTATTGAAGCAGCTGTGGCTGCAAAGATCCAAGCAACCAGTAAGCTACAAAGTGTCTGCTTAACAAATGCCAGAGACCAAACTAGTTTACACACCCTTCAACTGTCCTGATTTGGCGGGGATAGTCCCAATTAGTACTCAGTCATCCCACATTTTCAGCTGTTTTTAAAATGTCCCAGCTTCTCTCTTCTCCCACTTTTCCCTTTGTCATCAGCTTTCCTCAATTGCTTTAAATTGAGTTCAAAGAGCTAAAATAGTTTGCACTCAAAGAGAGGAAAGCATCTCTCACCGTGTGTGTTTTCTCCTTGTTAATAACTTTTGCCATCTTGACCACAGTGTGATGTTGCTTGGCCAAATTGTGTCCCAGTTTTCATCTGTGAAGTGTTGGTGGGGATGAGTTTATGGTCCAGAAACAAAAGAACACTCCAGATGGGCCACACCAGTACATCCTTGCACACTGAACATGACATCAAATCACTTCCTATGACCATTTCCAGCCCCAAACACACCAGTTTGGGTGGTTTGGAGAGCAGAAGATCATGCCAAAGTATTTTTAATGGGTGGAGGGTTAGGAGGTTTGGGGGGGAACTTCCAGGCAGCTTTGGAGGCCCCAAAGGTGGGGTTTGGAGGCTACATGATGTAACCTATGGGACATGGTTACATCTATTATATACTCTCCATCTGTCCCAGTATAGCAGCAACAGTCCTGATTAATCCTTTCCTCTATCACTTTCCCAGCTGCTTTTAGAATGTCCTAATTTTTCTCTCCTCTCCCAACTTCATCCTCAGCTTTATTGAATTGCTGCAAACTGAGTTCATATGAAAAAGTACTTTGCACTCAGCTCAGCCAGAGGGAGAGAAAGGTACAGAATCACTTGTGCTTTCACGTAGGCTCATGTGGTGGTGGTGTTTTCAGGCTTCCCTCAGTTTAATACATAACTTCCAGAGTTTCTATATAGTAGTTTTGTGTGTCTTCCTTATTAATACCTTTGTTTTTTGGTTGTTCATTTTGACTGTGCTCTGCTGTCGCTCAGCCCCATGTGTCCCAATTTTCATTTATGAAATGTTGGCTTTCCCTAAATACCCTAAAGGCAGCAGATCTTGTCTGATATTGAAATCTAAGCAGGGTTGGCCCTGGCTAGTCCATGGATAGGAAGCCGCCAATGAATCACAGGTGCTATAGGCTATATTTTAGAGGAAGGAACTGGCAAAACCACCTCTGAGTATCCCTTGCCTAAGAAAATCCTATGACATTCATGGGGTTGCCATAAGTCAACAGGCAACTTGAAGGCCCATGCACACACAAACACACACATGCTCCTTATAGTGTCTGCAAAAAAAAACCAAGCATGGGCCTGGTTAGTGGGTTGCTGACAGGTGTCCAAAATTCTACTAAAGATGTGAATCATTATCTCATTTTCATGTGGTAGAACAAGAAAGCATGAGAACTTTCTCCTTGTCAGTGAAAAGATGCAATCTTTTCCTCTAATGGTAACAAGTTCTCACAACTGCAAGAACAGGTTTTATACAGATTGTGTGAATTGCACAAATTACATGAAACTGTGACAGCTTTTCTTTGGTTGCATGGACCTTTAAAGATTAGAAGCTTCATATGGCTTGCCTGTGTCTTTTTGATCAACCAGCCAGCTCTTCTGTGCTTACTCTCTCTCTCTCTCTGTGTGTGTGTGTGAGAGGGAGGGAGGGAGGGAGGGAGGGAGGGAGGGAGAGAGACTTCGTTACATAAAGTGAAAAGACACTAATTTTGCACATAGACATTCTGTGCAAATAGTGGAGACCCCAAAGAAAAGAAGAGCCCCTTTTCTTGTTCTCATATTGGAGATGAGAAATCTTACAGGGGTCAGCAGTTTCTCAACAGGTTGTTGAGGGCTCCACCAGACATCTGATTCTTTGTTTTGATTCTACTTGCATATTCATGTGTTTGCATGTAGTTGCCTCATGAAATAGGCTAGCTTTCACTCCCTCTCTCATGTCCTTCCCCTTCCTTCTTCCACTAATCACATGTCACATGCATTAACATTTCAGAAATTGATTTTCACCTATTTCCATTTAGAATTGAATCATAGAATTGCAGAGTTGGAAGAGACCACGAGGGCCATCCAGTCCAACCCCCTGCCATGCAGGAAATCACGATCAAAGCATCCCTGACAGATGGCCATCCAGCCTCTGTTTAAAGACCTCCAAGGAAGGAGACCCCACCACACTCCGAGGAAGTGCGTTCCACTGCCGAACAGCTCTTACTGTCAAAAAGTTCCTCCTCATGTTGAGGTGGAATCTCTGTTCCTGGAGCTTGCACCCATTGCTCCGTGTTCCAGTCTCTGGAGCAGCAGAAAACAAGCCTGCTCCATCCTCAGCGTGACATCCCTTCAAATACTTAAACAGGGCTATCATATCGCCTCTTAACCGTCTTTTTTCCAGGCTAAACATACCCAGCTCCCTAAGTCTCTCCTCATAAGGCATCATTTCCAGACCTTTCACCATTTTAGTTGCCCTTCTCTGGACACGCTCCAATTTGTCAATATCCTTTTTTAATTGTGGTGCCCAGAACTGGACACAGTATTCTAAGTGAGGTCTGACTAAAGCAGAATAGAGTGGCACTATTACTTCCCTTGATCTAGACACTATACTTCTATTGATACAGCCTGTTGTTGTTGTTGTTCAAGAGTTATAGTCAAAGTGTTAGAGTGTTTTAGCAATATTATACAAGTTAAGCATGAGTGTTACCCAAATAGCTCATGGAATCCCACACAAATACTGAATTTCTAATATGTTGGGGAAATTAGTGGCAACTCAACTTTAGGATTGCAAAAGGGGGCAACAAGGAGATCTTTATGCCTATTTTTACCCCCTACTAACTCTGAACTGACACACACACAAATGCAAGATGGAAAGTTAACGATGATATTAAGGACCTAAAACTAATAACACCAATCATGCAAACATTCATACAGTAAAGCATTCACACAGGACCACTAGGAATGGAAGAAGAAAGGGTGAAGAGGGATAGATAGGGAGTTCTGAGGAAATTTGACACCTGTCTCGTAGTCTGAAGTTTCAAAGCAGACTGGCAGCATGGATGGGTGAAACAGGAATGGCTAACACAGATGGGCAGAGTGTTCCCAGGCAGTTGATCTCTGTGCCTGGCTGATGCAGAGGGACATGGGGTCCTCAGGAATGGAATCTGTGTGCAACTTTGTTTAAACACACTAGAAATACGTAAATCAAGAAATGAATTAACAAATTAATACTTAAACAAAGATTAAAATGTACCAAGAAAAGGTGACAGTTCATTAAAACAGTGTCTTGTGCATCCTGTGTTCTCATTGGGAAAGGGCGGGGGAAGACCAACCATTCATGCTACAATCATCCAATACAGTGGGACATGATTTTGCACGCTCGTCAATACTGTGAGTGTTATTGAGGGCTATTCATGGATTTTTCTGTCAATAAAAAGTGATGAACCATTAATGGGTGGAGCACACATTGACTATGGGAGGACAGCAATGTTGTGTGATAATGGGAATCCATTTGCAGTACTGTCACACTGTAATTCTACAATTACAGCCCCATTTAATAAAGTCCTTTCATAAACTAGACAATATTTTCCACAAGGACTTATGTAGATATCTCTTCAAGTTTCAAGGACAACAGAACCTTTATATCCAGTCACAGATTTGCTTGAGACAAGCCAGTCTGGCATCATGAGGATGCTGCCCTTTTGAAACAGGGCAAATCTCTCTTCTAAAGTCAGGTTTTACTGGCATCCCTAATACACTGCCCTCCACTTCTCCTCTCTTCTCTCCAAGTAGACTCAGAAGTTTTGCAAACATTTTTTGCACCCTAGGCAGCAATCTTGATCTTCATCAACTTGCAAAGTCTTTGCCAACAATACACCAAGATACTACTTGATTGGGTACAAAGTGCTGTGCTGTTGACCGCTTTTAAAATATCATGGTTCAGTGCCGATAAGCACTGGAATATTTCAGGGCTTGCACTTTTCATCTCTTTCCTTGAATCAGTGTAACATCAATGAACTGGCAATAGAGCGTGGAAAAGCTCCAGCAGCACCTTTTGTTTGTCTGGAGAAAGTGAAGAGCTGAGTTTGGGATGCCCAGTCTTGCACCAGCAAATAAAGTCATTAAAACCCTTTCTCCTCCATCTCTGTTTCTATGGTTAAATGATGGTTTTCTGTTGTTGTGACAAAGGGCTTGTCTATATGAGGCAAAATAATGTGGATTGCTCCTCAGTAATGGCAATTCGCAGCAACTGCTATTTGTCTTAATGGTTTGAGGTTTTTGCAGATCACAAAAAGCTATCCACATTTGCTGTGCAAATGGGCATGCCTGAGAATAAAGATGGTGGCCTCAAGTGAATTACTCACATTTTTACTTACCTCAATTTGCTGCTACCGGACAGTATTTATTTTTTTTTAAAAAAAGACCATATCTAAGGTGTGAAAGAGAGATCTTTTGCTTTTACCAAAAAGCAGACAAAAAAGCCATTTTATCACATTCGCTCGCTAAGGCAAAAATGTGACACGGCGGTTCCAGTGCTTGTCTTACTAGCAAGCTGTGCCCCCCCACACACATCTGACCAATCCGCTTTCAACTTCCTCTTGTATAGGGAAAGCAAATTAAATCAAATCACTTGTTCCAACATGCAGTGGTTAGGGAGCCCTTGTGGTGCAGTGGTTAAATGCAAGTACTGCAGCCACCACATTGCAAGTTCAATCCCAGCGGGCTGCAAGGTTCACTCAGCCTTCCATCCTTTCATAGGTCAGTAAAATGAATACCCGGCTTGTGTGGGCAATTAGCTAGCACACATTGGAAACCCCTTAATGTGGTTTAGATGTGTAAATTGCTATTGCTTAAACAATTTGTAAGCAGCTTTGGGAGCCTTTGTGGCTGAAGAGTGGGATATAAATACCTAAATAAATAAATATAAATAAATAAGGAATGTGCAACCCCCTCTGTTTTTTAAAAACTTTGGGGAAAGCCATGAAGGCTTTTCCCATGCAGTATCTGGTTGATTTGGCCCCCTCCTTCCCAATACATCACAATGATGTGGGATACCATTTAGGCTGATTGTATTCTCCTCACATTTTGCAAGGAGTATTTTCACCATTTAGACAACCCCTGAGGTTTATGTTGAAATTTATTGTTGTTTTATTAGTCTCTGTTGTAACACACTTCCCAGGATTTCTCACAATAATGTTAAGAATAATGTTTGAGGCTGGACATGATGGCTGTTCAGTTGTTCGAGTCTATGCTAGAGTCCAGAGAGAAACTGATCACACACCAAAACAGAACTTCTTGTTAACCATAGGCACTTGGAATGCAAAAGTAGGAAACAGTGCAGAATCAAAGAGTGTAGGAAAATTTAGCCTAAGATGAAGAAATGAAGCAGGAAAGTGACTGACTGAATTTTGCGAGGCTAATAGTTTGTTCATAACAAACACATTCTTCAAGCAAACCAAGAGGCAACTGTATACATGGACATCACCTAATGGCCAATATAGAAATCACATAGACTACATGATTGGGAGCAGAAAATAGAGAAGCTCCATTCTCTCTGCAAAAAGCAGACCAGGAGCAGATTGTGGCACAGATCTATTAATATCAAAAAATAGAGTAAAGCTAAAGAAGAACATTAAACCAACCATTGTGTCAAAATACAACTTCAACATCTTGAACATCCCTGTAGAATTTAAAGATAATGTAAAAAATAGATTTGCACTATTAAGCATAATAATAATAATAATAATGCTTAATAGTGCAAATCTATTTTTTACATTATCTTTAAATTCTACAAGGATGCTCAAGATGTTGAAGTCTGTTAAAACAATCAGGGTGGCTTACAAGAATTAAAATACAATACAGATAAAAATCCCAAAACACCACCCACACCCACCCTGCCCCATAAAAAGATATTAAACAAATATAAATTAAAAGCAACTATCTAAAATCACATTTAAAAACAATAAATACAATAAATAGCCAGCAGACTAAAAGAGGCTAGGTGCCCCTGAGCCGGGATCTAATTAGGAAAGGCCTGCCGAAAGAGATCCATCTTTAGTGCTTTTTTAAAAGCTACTCAGGCTTGTAATCTGACAGATCTCGTTCGGCAGGTCATTCCACAATTTGGGGGCGATTACCGAAAAGGCCCTCTGGGAGGTTGCAGACAGCCTAGATTTTTGTGGCTGAAGCAAATTCCTCCCAGAGGACCGGAGTGCGGGAGGATTGTATGGGAGGAGGCGGTTCCGGAGATAATTAACTGGGAGCCAGAAGAACCCTGGACTGAAGCCAAGGACATTTTCAGGGAGGAATGCAAGAAGACACTATCTGCTGCCAAAAAGAAAGAGAAGTCTCAATGGATGGCAGATGAAAGTCTTCAAGCAGTTAAGGACAGATGGGAAGCAAAAATAAAAGGGGGCAGAAACAGAGTCAGAACCCTGAATGCAACTGTTCAATGACTTGTGCTCAGAGACAAAGAGAAGTACTATAATAATCAATACAGAGAAATAGAAGATGACAACAAAAATGGAAGAACAAGAGACCTCTTCCACAAGAGCTGAGAAAGCAATGGAAAATTTAAACCAAGGGTGGAGACGCTAAATGGTTTGCCCTCCATATCCATGGATTCTGTATCCATGGATTCCACCATCCACAGCTTGAAAATATATATTTTTTAAAATCAAAAAAGCAAACTTTGATTTTGCCATTTTATATAAGAGACACCATTTTACTACCACCATTTTCTATAATGGGACTTGTGTATCCATGGATTTGGTATTCACAGCGGAGGGTCTTGGAAGCAAATCCAGTGGATACCAAGGGCCTACTGGATACCAAAGTTCCAGCAGAAGAACACATTATATAACCAAGTAAAAATAAAAATACAATAGAAACAATACATTGAAGAACTATATCAAAGATGGAAGGTTTACAGATATAGTCAGTGAAGAACCATATGAAGATGCCCTTCCGGTTTCAGAAAGTGGAAGCTGCACTCAGAACACTTGGGAGAAATAAATCATCAGGAACAGAAGGCTGCTCCAATCCATAGAGGTAGAATCTACTTTAGTTCTAACTAAAATCTATCAACAAATATGGAAAACAAAACAATGGCCCACAGATTGGAAATGCTCAATATACATTCCAATCCCCAAGAAAGGGGACACCAGAGATTGCGGCAACCATAGAACCTTTGCATTAATTTCCCAGGCAAGCAAAGTGATGTTCAAAATGCTACAGTAAAGACCTTTACTTTATACAGAGCAAGAAATGCCAAATATCCAAGCTGGGCTCAAGAAAGGAAGAGGCACTAAGGATCGTATTGCAAACATACATTGGATAAAGGGGCTAAACACTAAGCAATTTCAAAACAATATCAGCCTGTGCTTTATGATTACAGCAATGCCTTTGATTGTGTAGATTATGAAAAACTATGGATTGCTCTTAAAGAAATGGGTGCCCCACAATATTTGATTGTCCTGTACTCAGAACAAAAGCCTACTGTCAGGACAGAATATGGAGGAATTTAATGGTTTCCAATTGGCAAGGAGGTCAGGCAAGGTGCATTTTAATCACCCTATCCATTTAACTTGTATGTGGAACATACAATATGTAAAGCAGGATTAGATTCAGAGGAAGGAGGTATTCATGGCTAAGTCATTAATCAGCAGTCAAGAAATCAGAAGATGGTTAGGACTTGGAAGGGCAGCTATGAGGGAACTAGACAAGATCCTGAAGTCTAAAGATATATTATTGAATACTAAATTTAGGATTGTCCATGCCATTGTATTTCCAATTTCTATGAATGTTTGTGACAGCTGGACAGTGAAGAAAGCTGATAGGAGGAAAATCAACTCATTTGAAATGTTGTGCTGAAGAAGAGTTCCATGGATACCGTGGACTGCTAAAATGACAAGTAAATGGGTCCTAGAGTAAATCAAGGCTGAAGAACTCCCTCTAGAAGCCATGATGACTAAATTGAGACTGTCATACTTTGGCCATATTATGAGAAGATCTGACTCACTAGAAAGGATAATAATGCTTGGCAAGATAGAAGGCAGCAGGAAAAGAGGAAGATGGCATTCCAGATGGATAAACTCAATCAAGGAAGCCATAGCCCTGAGTCTGCAAGACCTGAGCAGGGCTGTTGAAGATAGGACGACTTGGAGGACTTTCATTCATGGGGTCACCATAAGTCGAAGTCAACTTGATGGCCGCTAACAACAATAATGGCTGAAGGCTGTTGGTATTTTATGCATATGTAAGTTTCCTTACCCATGTGGTTGCACATTTTTGGCTGTTTCCTAACTATCATATTCATTTCACAGTTCCATAAGTTGAATTCTGCAAGTATACCAATTGCACATGCAGTTGTGCATTCTTGAAAGGTGCATAACTATTTCAGTGCCTTCAATGTATCACTTGATTTACTGGGATTGTAGAGGCAGCTATTGCTCATTCTACATTGCACAAGGGGCCAGCAAGCAAGTGCATTTGGAGATACACACTGGGTTGCACAAGGGTGGTGTAGCACTACCACCACTTAACTATAGATCTACACTATGGCAGCACAATGTAGGATCTCAGCCAATATTTCTAAGGATCAAAGTCTGTGGGCTGAAAACCAGAGCTTTGGACGGGGGCTCTTTTAGGCTACAACTCCCAACATCCTTCAGCTAAGCTAGAAGATTCCAAGAGCTTTAAACCAAAGAAGTCACTTTTACAAGCTTTTCTTGAAATCCAATGACCTGTCTTTGTTTTATCAAGGTAGCCATTAAAATCCCAAACTAAAATGTCTACACTAATTACTATCCTCTTTGAAGATTTTGATTAATATTGTCTACATTAATATCAATGCATATTACTTCAAGCCAGGCTGGTGAAGAGGTACCACCATGAGTAGCTCAGCATCTTCTGCACATAAATGGATCAATTCATGTTTTATAGTAGGAATAAACCCAGGTGACTAACAAACTTTGCTGAAATTCTCTCTTCTACACAACCATTAAATGTACAGGAGCCCTCTCCAGTTTTCACTTTGGCAACCCAGCTACTGTGAGGGCAATAGGTCTAGAAGGCTCAGAGAAACCAGCAGAAGGAAAATAATGCCTGCAATTCTGCATGTGTAAGTTCCCCTACAGAAGGAATTGGACATTTTTGTCTGATGGTCACATTCAGTTCAAGGGTGTGGAAGCACAGTTGTACATGGAAGGACACTGTGTGCACATATGTACATTGTACATAGCTGCATGTGTGCTTTGTGCATGAATGTACATTTGGTGGTTCACTCAGTTGCATACAGTATTTAGTAGGATTGCCTTGCAAGATCTCAAGGCCTGAATCTTCTTATCCAGTCCTTAGGTCAAGAGGGAGGAATCTCAGGGTGAAAAGCACTGCCTTGAAAGGTATGCAATGAATATATATTTCCTCATTTGTTACACTTGGTGTTTGTTTTTATTTGGCACACTCTGAGCAACTGTGATTGATACTTAATGACAGCACCAGGGACTACCTCTTGTAACATCACCAGGGCCTGTTTCCTGGACATCACAAGGAAACATCTTTAAAACACAGGTTATAGCCCTGAAATCTCAGGACCTGGGATAGTCCCAACCCGATAACCATGATTTATTTGGTGTCTTGGTTCAAGCTGGCATTCAATACTAGGGGTGAAGAGCATAATTAATCCATGACTCCACACGTGGTGACTAATGCTACACAACTCCAATGGAGAATCTCAGCCAATATCTTCATCACCCCAAGGCTCATAAAATCCCAAGGCTTTCGTCCAAAAAAACAGACTCACATTATAAGATGCAATGTGTACCACCTTCCTGTTCACTGAGCACACTCACCCTCTTTTTCTTTTTCAGCAAACCAAAGTTCTGCAGCTGGGCAGCTCCTGCACATTCTACTTTGTCCTTCAAAACCCGTCTCAGTCCATCTCCTTGGATTGCTAAAGAATTTATCATAGAAATGACAAGTTAAGCCTGCTCAGTCAGCCTTTGTTCTCTTACAGGCCTCTGGCTGTTTTTAAGTAACAACCCATGTCGTTCTGTTAAAAAATATATATAAAGTCTTGACAGGCTAGAGAATGAAAGTGGTGGGGGGAGGGGGGAGAGAAAGGAAGAAAACACAATCACTTTTTATCACTAACCAGATATGGGGAATCTCTTCTAGTACTGCTTTAGTTGGCTTCAGCAAGTCTTAAGAATGTCTACAACTGATCTCCAGAGGAGTGGATCACATCATATCAGCATGATAGCTGTTGCTTTTATTTTTAGACCAGCTCTTGTTGTAGATGAAAATTGGTAGAAGCAGTTGATTCGTATGGATTAACAAAACTGTTGACTTACATTTCTGGAGTTTTTGGCTAAGCCATCCAAGTTGTTCTGGAAATTTCAGTTCAAAATTCTAAGCTCTGGCCAATATTTGTTTTTCTTCCCATGCTTCTATCAAGAGTTTAGAGTGTGATGAAGTTTTCACTCATAGTGGTGACAAACCAATAGTCCTTGCTGACAGATTGAATTGCTGGAATGTCCTAGGGGCCATCTACACCAGGCAAGATTTGCTGGCTCCCGCCCATGTATCCTGACTCTGCATGTGGCCTGTTTCCTCCTTTTTATCTGGAAAAATGGGCTGGCTTCCAAACAGGATGCTGGCCCATCATTGAAGCCACCACTGCTATTTTCCCGGTAATGTGGATGCCAGGCGTGGGTCTTGCAACATGTGACTGCAGCCCCCCTGTATGTGACCAGCATCAGTCACATATTGAGGGACCCCTGTTCGGCTTCCAGAAGAGCCAGGGAGTCGCCAGTAGCAGGGAGGAGTGGCATGCTGGACAGGCTCCAGTGGATACATGGGGCATGATTTGGGTTTTCCCAGGTAAACCAGGGTAAACCGGGTATTTTCTTGTAACTATTGGGCCCTATCCTGGATTGCCATCTATCATGCTCTGCTTCCAGAATTTGGAAATGGGCTCTGACTCAGAGACTGAAACAGTGGACTTGCCAGGACCTGCTGAACCAGAGCAGGAGGATGTTCCAGTGCCACAGACCTCAGAGACAGACAATAGTGCAGTACCAGCTCTGGCAGAGAGTCCTGTCCCTTCAGATACAGAGGACAAGTTCCTTATACCTACCTTCACAGCACAGAGACAACAAAAGGAGAGCTTGAGATGGTCTCAGCATATTTATAGTAAATAGCAATTAGTTAAGCAGTAGCCGTGTTAGATGTTCAGCTATAAATATGCAAGCCTGACCTCCAAGCATTGTCAGAGATTATCTGACCTACCTGATGACCCATCACGTTCTTGCTCACTGCATTTGACCCAGACTGTGTTGTTACTCTGAACTTTGTTTGCCAGACCTATGACTTGTTATTTGGATTTTGCTTATGAACTTGTATTTGCTTGCTAGTAAAGTAAGCATCTGACTTCACCCTGCCTTGATTCCTTTGCCTATAATTAGCTTGACTGTGCTATGCCTCTGCTATCAGCTGTGTAGTAATCAGGCTTTAGCTGGTTGCCTGGACAGTGTTTGGACACCCCCAGTCCAGCCCTGCATCTTCCCTGGAGGTGGTGAGGACTGCGCAAAGGTAAATGCATAATTTGGACTGAGGGGCTCTGAAATGGTGACTAACCAGGGTATTTAGCCTGTGTAGATGAGACTGTAGTCTCAGTCTTTATTCCCACGCAAGGGCAATTTCTGTGTATGTGTGTGTACCTTCAAGTCACCTGTTGACTTATGGCAACCCCATGGATTTCATAGTGTTTTCTTAGGCAATGAATACTCAGAGGTGGTTTTGCCAGTGAAACATGGGTCACCTATCGCCAACACTTACGACTCCTCGAACGCTTTCATCAGCGCTGTATATGCACAATCCTAAATATACACTGGACTGACTATGTGATGAATGCTGCTGTTCTTGAGCAAGCAGGGATCACCAGCATTGAAGACATGATATTGAGAACACAGTGGCGCTGGGCAGGGCACGTTTCTAGGATGGATGACCATCACCTCCCAAAAACAGTACTCTACAGTGAACTCACCATGGGTCAGAGTAAGAGGGCCGCTCCAAAAAATCAATACAAGGACTCCCTGAAACAACACCTCGGGCTCGGCCAAATTGATCACCAACAATGGTCCGCCCTGGCCTCACATCGGGAGGCATGGAGACGCACTATCCACAATGCTGTAGCCTTATTTGAGAACTCACACCAAACAAGTCTTGAAGAGAAATGACAACGCAGAAAGAATCACAACCCAGAAACATCACCCAAGGAGACCTTCTGCTGTGCTTTCTGCAACCGGACTTGTTTATCTTGGATTGGCCTTTTTAGTCATCAGCGCGCTTGCAGAAAGTGCGGGATGAGTCCTTCCTGAATCTTGTTTGCGAAGAAAAGCCAGAGAGAGAGAGAGAGAGAAATTGTCACAATATATAACAGTGTTCCATGAATTATTTTATATACACCTGTTAAGTTATAGTTAATTATTGCGATAATATAACAAAATATACTATATGAATCAAAATTCCAAAATCCTGCATTCACAAGGTTCCAAATCAAACAGAAGATAAGCATACAGTTCTATGCAATGATTCCATGATATTTTGACCACTTGAAGTAAAGTATTACAATATATTTCAATCTTCTTGTTTGACACTTGTCCACAACTTTGCAACCATTTGTCCTCCAACCGCTTCTTGAATCCAGTAAATGTCCTGGAACTTTTGTCAAGGTAAAAACAACAGTTCAGCAAATAAGTGTTATAAGTAAGCCACAAAAGAACAATATATCAAAGTCACACAAAATTTGTGTAGCTGGATACTCATATCAATATTTCACAGAAGACTAATATTTTAGGTATGCCAGACAGTGACCTCTGGAGACTTTTGAAGCCATTTCAGTGGTCTTCTTCAGTGATAATTAGTAACTTTTTCATCCAATTATTTCTGACCATATTTCCAGGTTGCTTCTTCTAAAATAATTAAATATTACAATCCGACTTGGATAGCTACATGTAACTGTAACTCTGTATAACATGGGCTATATTCAATTTCAGTTCAGTAGTAACATTTGGGTGCCAGTTAGACAGTAGTTTTTGTCGCGGGGCGTCCTAGGATTTCTTGATCCCATATTCGTCCCTCCCTATTTACACGATTTTTGTCTCTGAATTGGATATCCCGTGAGATCCTGGGATCATTGTTTACATGGCATCCCGTCCTGTGATATGTACCTTCCCCCACTATATACTATCCCGGGTTTTTTGTTTGTTTGTTTACACGAGTTTTACGGTACCGGAATATTATTTTTTTTTAGCTATCAATCAAGGATGTGATTACTCGTTTTTTCACAACCTCAGTGACATACTTCCTTTAGAGTTCCGTGCCATGAGCGATGCTATTGGCTGGCTCAAATGTTTGTTCAGGCTTCTGGTTGGGGATGAGGGGGTGAATGAGTGTTAGGAGCGATCAGTGGCTAAACCCTGTGCTTTCCTTTAGAAATGAAAGATCATCATTTAAAGCCAGCTAAACTAGGGGGGGGGAGCGATCAGTTGGTGCTGGAGAGTGTGAGAGAGATCAAAAGCAGAGCGGACTGGAGCCCCAGCACGCATGCACACACACACACACAAGCCCAAGCCAGTACAAGCTGAGTGCAGGGGGCAGAGGCTTGCGGTTGTCCTGACTCTTTAAAATGTCAACCCTTTAAGTAGAGGCAGCTGTGGAGTGAAGGTTTCAAGGCAGTGCAGGTGATCGTAAGAGGAGAACACACAAGGCACTTTGAAAGACCCAGACGCTGGCATTTTTTACTGTGCCTTGTGGAGGGGATGAATGAATGTGTGGTCATCTGCTCAGATGCTGGCATTTTTTACTGTGCCTTGGGGGTGGGTGGGTGGGTGAATGTTTGATTATCCATTCAGACCCAGGGAGGGGATCCAGGCAGGGAATGAATGGGTGATCCTCCACCCATGATCTGTTTATAATTTACTCTCTCTTTAAAATTTAAAGCCAGCATGCAGTAGAGAAACATGTTAAAGCTGAAGGGTTTGCAGTGTAGAAATCCATTGAACAGGGTGATTTAGTACATGCGCACACACACAAACCTTTGTGCAGCTGGAAGGGATGCCTTTGTTTTCAGCTGGTGAGGCTGAATCTGTTGAACAGGTGACTGACCCCTCCTTTTCTGGTCGCTGATCTCTGAGCCCACCCCCGGTCACCATTTCCAGTCATCGCCTAGTACCAAGATAGCTTGTCCCGGGCTGTTTACATTTCCGATTTTCCAAATCCTCCAGTGACTTTTTTAAAAAAAACGCCACAAACTGCAGGACTGGAAGTCCCATGGTTGTGGGATAAAAGGTGCCCCCCCTTCCGAAAATCACGTGCCTGACCCGATGTACGTGTAAACAACCAGGGTTCAAGACGAATTCTTCCCACTACATTTTCATTGTGTAAACAGCACCTTGGTAACAATTTATACAGAGTTATAGTTACATGTAGCTATCCACGTTGGATTGTAATGTGCTGTAAAAAAAAAGGTAAGCATGTATTTTTCAAAATTCTATATAGTATAAATTTGTTATAATTATAATGACTGGTGTATAATATTGATACATCTATATATTTAAAAATTTTAGAAGAAACATAAATTTGGATGGAGGTGGAGGAAAGCCATTCTGTTGTCACCAAGTTAGCAAAGCCAATTAATTATACATTCCCAGAATATGTACATTTAACCACAGGCAGGCATTCTGAATCAGCATGTAATGAGCAGAGCAAAAAAAGTGATTAGATATTTATTGTTGTAAAGATTTATTGGCAAATGAGTAAATGCTTTAATTGCTACCCTCTTCAGTTTGTGAAGGCCCATCTTACCAGGAAAACTGTAACAAGAGGCCTGTTTTCTGATAGGCAATGAAAATGCAAGATGGCCACAAAACAGCCATGTCACCTTCAGTGGTAGCAGAGCAAAACAAGGGGTTGCCTAAATAGTGAAAATACTTCTCACGGAATGTGAGGAGAATAAGATCTGTCTCAATGGGATTCTGCAACATTCTGACGTATTGGGAAGAAGTGGGGGCAAATCCACCATATACTGCACAGGAAAAGCCTTCCTGGCTTTTCCCAACTTTTTTTAAAAAGAGTGGTGGGGGATACACATTCCTACTCCTTGGAACAAGCTATTTGATTTGATTCACTTTCTCTATATGAGTTGAAAGCTGATTGATCAGACATTCACAGGGATTGAGCTTACTAACAAGGCAAGCGCCCAGAGCCACCATGTTGGATATTTGCCTTAGTGTGCGAGTGCTAAGGTAATAAAATGGCTTTTTTTTGTTTGCTTTTTGTTAAAGTGAAAGACTGCTCTTTCGTACCTTGGATATGGTTTTTAAAAAGATACTGTCCGGTGGCAAACTGAGGTAAGTAAAAACATGAGTAATTTACTTGCAGCTGCCATCTTGATTTGCAGGCATGGCTGTTTGCACAGCAAACATAGATAGCTTCACAGATAGCTTCAAATGCCTGTAATCTGCCCCCCCCTCAAAAAAAAAAGATTAAGAGAAATAGCAGCTGCTGTGAAATGCCATTACTGAGGAGCAATCCACTTTTTTTTTTTTTGCCTCATATAGACAAGCACTTAATCACTGAAAACATTTTACTTTAGATCTAATAGGTTTAAAAATAGCTGTTTTCTGTACTCCGCATTTGGAGTATTCACTGAGCAGTCACATGGGGATTACATATTTCAGAATCCCCCAGATCAGCACGGCCACTGGAAGTTCTATTTCTCCAGGATAATTTTTTCCAAGCTCTGGAAGGATCCCACTTCCTTACTCCTAGTCCTTTTCATAGCTGGGTGTACTTCCCATTAAGCAGAACACTGGCTGGATATTAAGCGTACTAATGATTCTGTTAAATGCTTGCATACTGTGTATGTACCATTTCAGATTTTAGGTGGAATGCTGCTCAGTATATTTTTAAAAAATCCAAAACAAAACCATGCATTTGGAAAACTAGCCTGTCAAGAAGATCAATAGATTTGTGCAGCTGGAAATGACATTGGAGGGCATCTAGTCTAACCTGTGGCTCAGTGCAGAACTCTTGAAACTCACAGACAGCCCTCAAGCCTCCACTTAAATACCTTCAATAAGTCTATCATCTCCATGCCCTCCGACCATCCTGATGTAGCAGGGACAGTCCTGACCAATCCTCTGTCATCCCATTTTGACCTGTTTTTAACATGCTCCAGGTTCTTTTCCCTCCTTCCACCTCCCCACTTTGTCATCAGCTTACTTCAATGGCTGTAAACTTACTTCAAAGTCAACAGTAATTTGTACTAAATTCAGTGGAGAGGAGCGGTGGAATCTTGCCCTTCCCAGTAGATGCAGGCAAAAGCAAACTGCTGCAGCCTCTCCCAGCCTGTGTATTCTTCTTCATTGATCATGTTTGCAATCTTGACCACATGTGGCTTGGCCATATGTGTCCCAGTTTTCATCTATGAAATATTAGGGAGCTGGGTATGTTTAGCCTGGAGAAGAGAAGGTGAAGAAGTGACATGATAGGTGTTCAAATATTTGAAGGAATAAATGCTTAAATATTTGAAGGAATGTCATACTGAGGAATGTCATACAACTTGTTTTCTGCTGCTCCAGAGACTAGGACATGGAGCAATGGACCCAAAGTACAAGAAAAGAGATTCCACCTAAACATTAGGAAGAACTTCCTGGTAGTAAGAGCTGTTTGGAAAGTGGAATACACTGCCTCGGAGTGTGTTGGAGTCTCCTTCTTTGGAGGTTTTTATACAGAGGCTGGATGGCCATCTGTCGGGAATGCTTTGATTGTGTATTCCTGCATGGCAGGGGGTTGGATAGATGGTCCTTGTGCTCTCTTCCAACTCCATGATTCTATGCCTCTCCAGAGGATGTCTGTTCCATTGACAAATAATCCATGCCATTAGGAAGTCAGACAAAGTCTACCTCCCTGTGATTTCCACTCACTGGCTCTAGTCCTGTCCTCTGAAGCAGCAGAGAACAATTCCACTCCATCTTTTGCATGACAGCCCTCCAGCTAGTTGAAGACTGATATCATGTCTGCCTTTCACCTTCACTTCACCAGGTTAAAACATTTGCTGCTCTTTCAACCATTCTTTCTGGTTTTGGTTTCCTCATCTCCCTGAGATCTCCCTCCTCTGGACTTGTTCCCATGCTAATGTCCTTCTCAAAATGTTTTCTAAGAAACAGCTGTGCTAGTCTTTCTCAATATAAAAAGCAGAGCAGGGAAGGAATCTAGTGGCGCTTTTAAGACTGATTTATTTTAGCACATGCTTTCATGGATTTCAATCCCCTTCTTCAAATGGAGGGCATCAGTTAGTCTTAAAAGCGATGCTAGATTACTATATTTTCTCCTCCAGTTTTTAAAATGTGATTGGCAGAACTGGACGGTTGCTTCCATTTGATGCCTGAATGGAACAGAGTGGGACTACAGTATTTTATTTCTTCGGTGGAATTTAGTAAGGCCTTAAATGCATTGTGCTTTGATTGGTTTGGACCCCCTTTTACATATATGTCCTGTCTCTTGAGGCATGTCTATATGGTGAAAATTCTCCTCATAGAAACTGAGAATATGTTTTGTCCCAATGGGATCCCACGGCATTTCAACATATTCGGAAGGAAGGGGCAAAAAACACTAAATACACCACAGGGAAAGCCTTCATACCTTTCCCTGAACTTTTTTTAACGCATCAAAGGAAATGCACATTCCTGGTCATTGGGACAACCAATATGATTTGTAGCACAAACAAGCACCTGGAAGTGCTAGCAATCATGCATTTTTTAAAAACTTTTTAAAAAATTGTCAAAGAAGGGAACCCAGCAGCACCCCGTGACAATGAAGAGGGTAGCCACCAAAATGAAGAGGAGGAGAGCTGCCCACTCTTCACCCATCCTGGCAACAGGGGCCCTCCAATACCAGCTGCAATTTAAAGGGCTGGGAGTAGCTGCCTGGCCAGCTGCTGAGAGAAGGAAGAGGAAGGCAGCTCTTCACCGCTCCAGCATCATCTCACTTTCCTGGGCTGGGCTGTTCTTTCTCTCATGCTGCCCTCCTCTTCCTTCTCCATCTTGATTCACAGTTGGGTGAAAGTCGGAAAACGCTGTGGGAACAAAATGATGCTGCTGCAAATAGAGTATAATACGTCAGTAAGAGCATTATTTCTTCTTGTCTAGACAACCCCTTGGGGTTTTCTAGATGGGCAATTTATCCCAGCTTCAAACATGCAGGGCTCTTGCCCTGATTCACTTCTGGGCAATCCTGATGACACCCAAGACAAAGCCAGCGGGGGACAAGCTAGGGGAAGCCCTTTTACAATGTTTAAAAAAAAAAAAAACAACACCCGGGATTAGGCATTATGCAGGAAGATACAGATGGGTCCAGCACAGAAACACAGGAGTCCATACCTGCATGCCAGGCTGCATCTCTGGTTACCTCTGCTGATGATGTTGCTCTGAAGATGGAAAGAAGGCCCCCAGCATGTGATCAAGGCCCCCTGCATGTGCTCACATGCTGAGGGCCTCCTTTCCAGCTTCAGAGAGTGTGACATGGACAGCAGCGGAGGAGCCTGATGAAACAGGTCAGTGTGTGCATGCACAATTCCTCCCATTTTGTCATGGTAATGGGGAAGGGGAGAATGCGCCAGCTCCGGGGCAAGAATACACCTGCTGGAAGGCAAAGTATTCTGGCCAGTGCAGACAAGCCCTTGCAGTGAATGACCTATAACAGTGTCTCTTAACCTTTTCTTTACCAGGGACCCCCTTTAAATATTTTTTGTTCCCATGGACCCCCTAGACTTAACTCAAGATTTAAAATAACAACAACAACACTTATTAACAACAACAACACTGATAAACCATCCATTAAGACTTTCCTCAGAGGCACTGGAAGGCGAAGGAAGACTTTCCTCTTGTGTCTTCCTGAAAGTGTGTGGCTGGAGCAGATTGAATGGCAATGCACAGGCCAAGCCAGTCTTTGCTTTGATTCCAGTCACATGGCCACTCCACTGCAGGGAGGATCATAGAATCATAGAATTGGAAGAGACCACAAGGGCCATCCAGTCCAACCCCCTGCCATGCAGAAATACACAATCACATCATTTCTGACAGATGGCCATCCAACCTTCATTTAAAAGCCTCCAAAGAAGGAGAGTCCACCACACTCTGAGGCAGAAGTGGGCAGAGCAACCTTCAAACCTTTGTGATGGTTAAGGGGTGATATGTTAGCCCTGTTTAAGAATTTAAAGGGGTGTCACATTGAGGATGGAGCAAGCTTGTTTTCTGCTGCTCCAGAGACTAGAACACGGAGCAATGGATTCAAGCTCCAGGAACAGATTCCACCTCAACATTAGGAGGAACTTTCTGACAGTAAGAGCTGTTCAGCAGTGGAACACACTCCCTCGGAGCGTGGTGGGGTCTCCTTCCTTGAAGGTCTTTAAACAGAGGCTGGATTGCCATCTGTCGGGGATGCTTTGATCATGATTTCCTGTGTGGCAGGGTGTTGGACTCGATGGCCCTCATGGTCTCTTCCAACTCTACAATTCTATCATTCTATGATTCTATGACTCCCTGTGAGGAGATCACTGCCCCCTGGGGGTCTGCAGACCACAGGTTATGAACAACTGACCTATATCTTTAGGAACCAGCTCCCAGATCATAAAGAACATCTGAGCAATTACAGTTGTTCCTCCACATTCACGGGGGTTAGATTCTTGAGATCCCTGCAAATGTGGAAAAACCGCAAATAACAGATGCTGCTCCCGTGGGCCCCCCCAGAGGGAGGGAGGCAGCGGGAGAGTGTCTGGCCAGCCTGGCTGGCCTCTCCACGGCCTTTCTGAGGGGACTCCAGACCTTAGAAGCCCCGGAGCCCGCTTCGGAAGGCCGGGGAAGGCAGCGTGTGGGCGGGGAGGAGGCTGCGCTGCCTCTCTCCGGCCTTCTGAAGTGGGCGCTGGGGCTTTGGAGCCCGGCGCCCGCTTCGGAAGGCTGGGGACAGCAGCGGGCGGGAGGGCGAGTGGGCGGGGAGGAGGCTGCACTGCCTCTCTCCGGCCTTTCTCAACCCCCCTGACCTTCCCAAAGTGGCTACGGGGGCTTCAGAAGCCCCCGCCGCCACTCTCCCTCACCCCCCCGCCCTTCCCAGAGTGGCTACGGGGGCTTCAAAAAACCCCGCCACCACTTTCCCTCACCCCCTGCCCTTCCCAAAGTGGCGTAGGGGGCTTCAGGAGCCCCCGCCGCCACTCTCCCTCACCACCCCACCCTTCCCAAAGTGGCGTAGGGGGTCCCTCGCTGCCTTGGGAAGGGACTGGGGTGGAATGAGGGAGGCTTTCCACCCCACCTTTCCCAAGGCAGCAAAGGGATTCCTGAGAACCCCTTCGCTGCCTTGGGAAGGGACGGAGTGGAGAGGGGGGGCAGGCGTCTTTCCGCAAATAATCAAAACCGCGAATGTGAAAGTCGTGAATGTGGAGGGGCAACTGTGCTACAAAGTGTACAGTTTCCTGAAATACAGATTGCAAGATTTTTTTAAAGGCACATACTCTCGACCACATGTTTATCAACAATTTTAAAGCTTTAAAATTATAAAGTGACATATTTACCCTATAGACACCAGATCCCCTCTGTTTTGGAGGCTAAGCAGGCCCTGGTTAATAGTTGGATGGGAGACTGACAACAAATACCAGGTGCTGCACAGTGCTCTGGAAAAATGGGGTAAGAAAGTTGTCTGGGCTTTATCTATAAGTTTCCTTTTGAACAATGTGGAGCTGCATCAGGCTGCTTTTCCTCCTCTGCTGTTTTCTAATATGGGCTTTGATGCAGATAAAAGGGAGACATCTACCACCCCCATGCCTCCCCACCCCGTCTGCTCAGTAAATGTATTGTCATGCAGTATCACTTTAAAATGCTGATTGGTGAGATTAGAACAAGCCAATCTAATTGGCAGGAGCTAAAGCAAAGCTTCTCTTGCCTTCTCACTTTATAAAAGTGTGGGAGATCAAAGCAGAAGAAATGGCCCATCCTGTTTCAAATAAAATAAAAAGCAGCATATTGTTTGAAGTGGGGGGGAGGATCAGACTGGTCCACTTCAGATCTGGAGTGATTGCTCCAGAAAGGTTGTTGCTCTCAGTAGAGACAGAGGAACTAAATTTCCTCTGCGTTTTAAGGGACAGCCAATGTCCTGCTCACAGCTTGAACCCCGGGTAATTCCTCATGGCTTTTAAATTATGTATAGAGTCAGGATGAGTTAACAGCAAGTTTCAAGAGAAATGTAGGTGTAAACTATAAACGAGAGGAGGTTCATTAGTGAACACAGACTTGTGATTTTCCTTGTGTCCCCCCCCTCCCGCTGTGAGGCCGTGTTCTGGAATAGTTTCTTTCTGACATTTCGCCTGCTTCTATGGCCAGCATATTCAGAGAATGGTTGGGTAGGAGTGTATGTGGAGTTTATATGCTGTGTACCCCTGTTGAGGAATATATGTAAATTTGTGTAATTGAATGGTTAGTTTCTGGGTATAAAAATGCAAGGCTTGTTCTATACCCAGAAACTAATCATTCAATTACACAAATCACGGGTACACAGCATATAAACTCCACATCCACCTACCCAACCATTCTCTGAAGATGCCAGCCACAGATGCAGGCAAAATGCCAGAAAGAAACTATTCCAGAACATGGTCTCACAACCCAGGAAAAAAAAACACAAGGAAAATCTATGGATGCCAGCCGTGAAAGCCTTCAACTTCACAGACTTGTGACTTTATCAGACAAGTTTCTAAAAATGCTGTAACTCCACTATTGAGGAACGCTGAAATATAGTGGCATGATCACAATAATTATTGCACATTGCTATAATCACACAATACTACGGCCATGGGCTTATCACACAACCACCACTAGCGGTTTAAGAACAGGATTTCATTTTGCACTATAGTAACACTTGCCTTCACATTTCCTTCTAATGACAGAGTATTAATGGTTCGTGCTGTCCTTTAAGAATTTTTTTTTCTTACATCCATGATTTTGCATGGGTGAGATTTTGGCTATTCTCGCAAAAAAGATGGAACTTTGGTTGAAAACACCAAAAACAAATACACAATGAAAGAACTTCACAAATAAACACTGAAAGAAACATGAAAATGTACCAAGCAAAGATGACAGTGTCCTGTTGGTCCTCTTCATGTACTCCACCAGAAGTTTTATTATGTGTTCTCATTGGGGAAAAGGAGGGGGGAAAGAGGACCGCCCATTCACACTGTAATCCACAGGATTACAGTGGGACGTAATTTTCACACTTGCCAATACCATGAAAAGAGCAATATTGAGGGCTATTCATGGGTTTTGCCCATCAATGTAAAGTTACACATATTTAATGGGTTGAGCACACACAGACTATGGAAGGACAATGATGTTGTGCGATAACAGGAACCCATTCATGCTACTATCCCATCGTAATTCCATGATTTCAGCCTTGTGTGATAAAGTCCTTAAATCCTATTAGCTAGTCTCAGCTACAGTAATCCCATTGGATCAAAATACAAGAAAATCCAGAAAAGAACAATACCTTTATTGGCTAACCAAAATGTAGAAAATACATAATGCAAGCTTTTGAAACTTCACTGGCTTCTTCATCAGGCAAAGAGGTTAAAAATCAAAAGAAGAAAAGTGATTATTCAAAGATGTTAGTCTGGAATAACAGTATGCAAAGGAATCTTGTAGCACCTTTGAGACTAACTGAGGGTGCATTTATACCAGGTGTCATAATCCAAGTCCAGTCTGGAGCATTATGTTCTGGAGCTACCCCAGATCAACATGATGCTGGCTACACGTACAAGCGCAGATTTGTTCTGGAGCCATGCCATAGTCCAGATGGGCTGCTGGGCTGATGCTGCATAGGTCCTGCTGGCCTGTCCCCTTTCGTGCCACCACTGCTTTTGCTTCATCTGCCAGCCAATCAGCTGTCTGTGAGAGCCTAGTCATCGCCGTTGCTGCTGGTGCGGTAGGAACAGGGTGCTCCTGAGATCAATGAGGAGGGGATAGAGCAACCCCTCCTTGTTGATCACTTGGCATAGTGCCCTGTTCAGAGAGCTGCTTGGCTGCTGGCAGTGGCAGCGGCAGCACCAAAGTGGATGGGGAAGCAGGGCTGATGCGGTGGATGTGTAGACGTGTGGACAGCTGGGTCACTCTGGAACCAGCCTGATCCAGCTGTCTACATGTTCAAAACACTGGGGCCACTCTGGAGTTTTCTGGAAACTCTGGAGCAGGACCTATGTTGAGCCAGATTAACAGCTAAAAAGAGTGGATTCACTGCATGCATCATGTGGACAAATTGCACCAGATCCAGGGTGAGCATGCGTGTTATCCTTACTCTAGACAAGCCCTGAGAGAAAGAAGTTGGTAGGAATAAGATGCATCTGAGGAAGTAAATTTAGGTTATGCTACTAATGGTATCAACTTCTTTCTCTCAATCAATGTTATTATATTAAGAACACAGCTGCGCTGGGCAGGGCACATTTCTAGGATGGAGGACCATCACCTCCCAAAAATACTACTCTATGGTGAACTCGCCACAGGTCAGCGTAAGAGGGACGCTCCAAAAAAGCGATACAAGGACTCCCTGAAACAACATCTCAGGCTCAGCCAAATGGATCACCAACAATGGTCTGTCCTGGCCTCACATCTGGAGGCATGGAGACGCACCATCCACAATGTTGCAGCCTTATTTGAGAACTCACGCCGAACAAGTTTTGAAGAGAAATGACAACGGAGAAAGAATCACAACCCAGAAACATCGCCCAAGGAGACCTCCTGCTGTGCTTTCTGCAACCGGACTTGTTTATCTCGGATTGGCCTTTTTAGTCATCAGCACACTTTCAGAAAGCATGGGATGAGTCCTTCCTGAATCTTCGTTTGCAAAGAAAAGCCAGAGAGAGACTGGGAAGGGCAGGATTCCACCCCCTCTGCTCCCCTCTGCCACTGCTGAGTTAACTGAGTCCATGCCTAATTCTGTACTCTGAACTCATTTTGCAGCAACTAAAGTAAGCCAGGATAAAGGGGGGAAGTGGAAAGGGGAGAGCGAATTTTGGACATTTTAAAAGTAGGATAACAAAAGATTATTCATGACTGATCCTGCCAAACTGAGATAGTTGGAGGGTGTGTAACAATTGATCCAATGGTTCTACTCTAGATGGGGCAAACCAATAGGAATCAAGCAGTGAAAACTAGGAATGGGCTACTGAGGCCCTCCAGATATTTTTGGGCTACACCTCCTATAATAATTCCCATGATTCCAAGCACTGACTAAACTGGGTAGGGCTAATGGGAGCTGTAGGCCATGCTTGATGTTTATATTTGGAAAGTTCTCCTGACTTGTTCCATGTCTCTAATAACGCCATTTATTGATAGTTAAAATCTGTCAGATTCACTTTTTTGCCACATTCACAGTTTTTAAAAAATCTCCAGTTCTTTCTGTCCCATTGTCCTGAACTCAGAGTGGCAAGTGCCTGAGGAGCAACAGGGGAGGGGTGAAGGTCTAACCTGTTGCCAATTGTCCACAATAGAAGCAAGAGAAGTCAAGAGCCAGTCCAGAAGTCAGTCACCAATAGCCATACAAGATGCATGAGTAGTCAAAAGCCAGTCCAGAGTTCAGTTACCAAGTGTCCATACCAGATGCTAGGGAAACCAATAGCCAGTCCAGAGTTCAGTAAAGTCAGATCCAAGGTCCAATTCTGGTTCAGCAAGGGGTGACTGCAACAGTCCAGAAGTCCATCCAAAGTCAAGGCAAGCAGGAACACAGGGGTAGTGCAGCAGCTAAGAATAGCAGTTGCCATCACTAAGACTTGAAATAAAACTGCTCCCAGATTTTTAGCCAAAGTTTCCAGGCCAGGTAGAGCTCTTTAGTGAGGAAGTAGGCCACTCTCTGGTATTTAAACAGTGTTGGGTGCGGGATTTCTCTCCATGGTGTTCAGAGAAGGGAGGCAGTACAGCGTCTGGATCATCTATCACTGGCTGGCAGACTGCTCTTCAGAGTTTTGTTCTTTCCTTATCTACTTTGGCTGCCCTCTTGTAGGGTGCCTGGGCAGTTTCTGCAGGCTGAGCCACACTTTCCCTCACTGCCTCGTCTGCATTCTCTGCCTCCTCCTCACCAAGGGGTATCATGCCACCCATTTATGAAGAAGCGTATACATTTCTGAAAGGCTTTTATCAACATTAGGAGGAACTTTTTGACAGTAAGAGCTGTTCGGCAGTGGAACACACTCCCTCGGAGCGTGGTTGGGTCTCCTTCCTTGGAGGTCTTTAAACAGAGGCTGGATGGCCATCTGTCGGGGATGCTTTGATCGTGATTTCCTGCATGGCAGGGGGTTGGACTGGATGACCCTCATGGTCTCTTCCAACTCTGCAATTCTATGATTCTATGAAAAGCACTCTGGGCCAAGTTCTCAACTGTCTGCCCTGGCAAAGTACATATGGACCCCAGGTATGTTCAGCATGTGGGTGGGGGGTTCATATTGTACTTACCTGCCATCTAGCCATTAAACATGAGGACCCTGTTAGGTGAGGGGAAAGAGGTGACAATGCCAGTGAAGCACCACAAATATGTTTGAATATACAAAGATTTAAAACCAAACATTTAAGCGTTAAGCATTCAAATTCCTATTCCAGAATAGGCAAATTTGTTTGAATTTGAATTCTTTAAATTTGAATTTTTAAAATAAAATCTCAAATACTTTCCACAATAATTATGAAAAGATTTGTGAATTTGGGAAAATATATTTTTTTAAAACAATATTTTCACCAAACTGTAAGGCCATTTTATCATGCCCACAAGAGAAAGGAACAAGGGCACAAGTACACTGGTTCCGAAATCTGGAGCCAGTCCAGAGCATCATGCTCCAGAGCTGCCGTAGATTGACACAATGCCAGCTACACATACTGGCATGGATTTCTTCCAGAGCCATGCCATAGTCCAGATGGGGCGTCAGGCCAACACTACATCAGCCCCACTGATGACCCCCTCCTTGTTGATCACATGGCGTGGTCCCTTTCAGGACACCTCCTATAGTAATCATTCAGACTATACCTCCTATCATGCTGGCTAAAAGATAATGGGAGTTATGGTCTAAAAATGTTTCCCAATCTCTGTTCCCCAACAGATCTTGACAAGATTCTTCTAAAGTTGTTTCTGGGAACAGTTTTTGCATATAGTCTTTCCTGGTTGTGTGTGTGTGTGTGTGAGAGAGAGAGAGACAGACAGACAGACAGACAGACAGAACCTCCTTCAAGTGGGTGTCAAGCAGCATGATCTAACTTCTCTATGAGAATCTGGGTGTTTCATACATGCTTCTGTTTTTCATCTGTGGGTGCATCTGCACTGCAGAAATAATGCCATTTGAAACCACTTTAAGTGGTGTAGCTCCATCCTATGGAATCCTGGGATTTTGTAATTTTTACAAGGCCATTAGCCTTCTCTGCCAAAGAGTGCTGGTGCCTCATAAAACTACAAATCATAGGATGGAGTCATGACAATTAAAGTGGTACATTATTTCTACAGTTTAGATGCACCCTGTGACTTGTTGAAAGATATGCCTGAAAGCAGGGGTGGGCAACTTGCAGCCTTACAGCCCCAAAGCAGTCTTCAACTTCCACAATCTCCTAGAAGCCAAGCTGGCTGGTGGGATTCTGGGACTTGTAGTCCATAAGCCGTTTCTCTAAGCTTTTTCCTATAGGACCTAAAGATACAGAAATAGGAAATTGCATGGTCGGACTGCAACTTCCAACAGACTTAAGCAATGTAGTTGATGGGGAGGAATGTTGGGAGTTGCAATGTAACAATACCTGAAGGGCTGCTTGATTCTTACCCTGGTAAGTAGTACAAAAAGAAAATCAATATGAGTGAAAAGATCCTTCCAGATTGACAGACTGTATAAATACATTTTCTTCAGTATACTTTGTGCCACCTTCATCCTTGTAAGGGAAAAATGTCTGATTCTTCCATTAGTGTGATCTGGAAATATTTCATTTTACTGGGAGAGACTGTGGTGTAATTTTCTTAATTAACATGCTGTTTGAATAAGGAAGTTGTCAAAGTCCATTACCTCCAACCATTAATTAGTTGTTTCTCCTACCTAATCTCCGTAGTTGAGTATTAATTGATTAATCTTTTCCCCCTCTAATTATAACCAGAATCAGACTGAGTGATATTTTCAGCTGCTTTTCTGGGTAATGCATTGTTTTCCAAAAATATTTTTGGAGAGCTTGGAATGATTATAAATTGCTATTCTTAGGAGCTTTTCACATTTATTCTTTGTCCCTTCTGTTCCAAAATACTGTTCCAAACTGTATCCTAGCTGTTATTTCTATTTATTTTTGTATTGTATTTTTAATATGAAGAGTGGGGGTAAGCAAAAACAGTTAGCGATGGCTGATCACTTCTTCCTGGGTTTATGCCCATTCGTTCCCCATTAGCACCTTCAAATGGGCCAGAGTCCAGACAGACATGCCAGTCTGTTGCTGCAGCACCTGCAGTCTTCCTGGTTCTCTTGGAAGCAAGGAAGCTGGCCTGCAACACATGACCAAGCCCCCCTGCACTGACCAGCCTTGCTCACATGCCTTGGACCCCTTCCTTCCTTGGAGAGAGTGGTGGGGGACTGGCAGCTGCAGCAATGGGCTAGCCTTCCAGGATGGGCTCCTATGGAAACATGGGCCTGATCCATTCCTTCCCAGTAGTGACAGATTAAACCAGCTTTTTTAAAAAATGTGGTAATGGGCCCTACCCCATCTTCCCCCCCCCCATATCTGTCCTGGGAAGGGTGAGGACTGCCCAGGGTCAGAATGGGGCAAAAGCCCTGCATTGACAAGACAGATGGGGGTAAGATGGGGTATATTGCCTGTGCAGACAAGCCCAAAGGTGGCTTAAGCCCAGGCAAGATGTCCCAAGAGATAGTCTCATTTGAGAGGACTGGTTCTTCTCTTCACTAGATGAGAGGCATGGAGCATGAAAAGGATGGATGTTGTTGTTGTTAATTGCCTTTAGGTCGACCTTGACTTATGGTGACCCTATGAATGAGACATCTCCAAGACACCTTATCCTCAGTAGTTCTGTTTGCTGACTCAGGGTCTTGGCTTCCTTGATTGAGTCTACTTATCTGGAATGTGGTCTTTCTCTTTTCCCACTGCCTTCTACCTTACCAATCATGATTGTCTTTTCTAGTGAGTCAGGTCTTCTCATGATATGGCCAAAATACAGCAGACTCAGTTTAGTCATCTTTGCTTCTAGGGAGAGTTCCAGCTTGATTTGCCCATTTATTTGTCTTTTTAGCAGTCCACAGTATCCATAGAACTCTTCTCCAGCACCACATATCAAATGAGTTCATTTTAGTTCCTATCAGCTTTTTTCACCATCCAGCTCTCACAACCATACCTAGTGATGAGAAATACAGTATCATGGACAATCCTAACTTTAGTTTTTAGTGATATATCTTTATATTTCAGGAGCTTGTCTAGCTCTTTCATAGCTGCCCTTCCAATTCCAAGATTTCTTCTGGTTTCTTGACTGCAATCTCCATTCTGACCAATGATTGAGCCAAGATATATAAAACCTTTTAACTAGTTCAATTTTTTCATTGTCTGTTTTAAAGTTATTTATATCATCTATGGTCATTATTTTTGTTTTCTAAATGTTTAGCAGTTAAGCCTGACTTTGCACTTTCTTCCTTTACTTTCTTCAGTAATTGTTCTAAGTCTTTGGTGTTGTCGGCTAGTACTATGGTATCATCTCCATATCTTAAATTGTTGATGTTGCTTCCACCAATTTTCACAGCAACTTCCTCTGAGTCTAATGCTGCTCTTCGTATGATGTTTTTGGCATCCAAGTTCAACAAGTAGGGTGATAGAATGAGTCTTGCCTGACCCCCTTGCCAATTGAAAACCATTCTGTTTCTCCATATTATGTTCTGACAGTAGTCTCTTGCTTGGAGGTTGCATTGCCAGTTCAGGATCATCCCAGACTCTGAGGTTTCCAGACCAAACCTGGAGACTGAGGGACAACCCCTGGTGATGTCAGAAATCTTATTTAAAGGGGCTGTTCCCAGATTGAGGTGATTATTCTTTCTCTCTTACTTAGGGGGAATGGGATAAGGAACATTTAATCTAACCTACTAGCTTTTAGCCACAAGCTAGTGGCTGCAGAGCAGAGCAGAGGGTGAGCCCAGGTGCCACAATGACTGGGAGAGAAGGAAGAAGATAATTTAGTAATGCAAGCCAACCCCTGTATCCATGGGGTCGGTATCCTGGGTTTCACTTATCCATGTCCCCAGAAATGTGTTCCCTCTAGGCATTTGTAGGTTCTCCAATGTGATTCCATGGTCAACTTCCAGCGTTCATCTCATTGAAATAATACAGTTCCCTATTATCCATGGTTTCAGGTATCCACAGAGGGTGTTGGAGCTTATCCACAATGGATACAGGGTTGATCTGTGCACAGATTGTTGGGAAGAATCTTTGGAACAAATCAATTAAGCCTTGGAAATTATAGCAAGCTGCTATTCTCCTGGCTTAGCTAGAGGTTTTCACACAGCTCTTTCATTTTGTCTGGGGCTGAACTTACCAAATGAGAGAATCCATTGTCTCCTACCTGGAGATAACGCCTGAAAACTGGAGACTCAGGGCCAGGCCCTGAGATCTGACAACCCTACTTGGAAGAGGGTGGGCAAAGTGCCACCTGGGGCCACATGTGCTCCCCCCAGCTGCTCCTTTGGCCCCCAGTCATTTCCCTGGGAGCCCCTTTTTCTAGATAAAGAGAAAGATGCAGTGTTTCTCCTGGAAGCCTACTCGTATAACACTTCATCTTTTAAATCTGATTGCAAGGGGCCCCTTATCCTGGTTAACATTTTAAAAATACACATTTTTGAAAACCAGAAGTGGGCTTCCAGACACTTTCTGGATATTTGCTTTCATTTTTGTACCATTTTCTGGGTTCTATGGGGCCAATTATAAATGAATACTGCAAACGCAATCACAATTTAAGTCTCCAGATTTTTTTAAAAAACTGTAATAACAACAAATTGTAGACTAAACTGAACACATATCCACTGTCCCAAATGTTTCATGCATCCAACAAGGAGCCAGCATAAGACTTGATTGTAGGACTGTTCTACAAATGCTCCTCAGCAGTATTGCAACCTTGGAAGCAACCCTCAAAGCCCTGAAGAAAAGATACAAAATAGATAAAAATGCATAAGAGAAATCCCACCATAATGATTTACCCTTCTGTTCCCTACTAAATACGTAAGTGAAAATTCTACTACCTTATAAAAGGTGAAGAGGGCCTAATAATGACCACTGGCAATTGCAGTTCCTCTGGTCAGAAGGTGGTGTTATGGAGGGGGTGCAGATGACACATTGAGGAATGATGGATTGCCAAGCAGTGCTAAAGCACTAGTTGGGAGAACATTGTGATAAGAAAGTATGCAAAGCTGATATGTGTCTGAACAATGTCTGCCAACCAGTCAAAGTCTGATTATTACACAGCTGATAGCAGTGTCACAGCACAGTCAAGCTAATGACAGGCAAAGGAATCAAGGCAGCATAAAGTCAGACACTTTTGCTTTACTAGCAAGCAGAACACAAGTCCACAAGCAAAGTCTATTATACAAGGTTCAAGTCCAGCAAACAGAGTTCAGGGTAGTCCAGCCAAATCCAAGTCAGGCAAACAGAGTCCAGAGTAAGCAATCACAGTCTAGGTCAATCACAGCGAGCAGGAACACGACAGGTACTCAAGTAGGTCAGATAATCTCCAACAACCCCTGGAGGGCAGTGCTGCGTATTTATAATTGCTGCTTCCTCTAAATACGCTGAGACCACCTCAAGCCCTCCTTTTGTTGTCTCTGTGCTGTGGAAGTAGGTATAGGTAAGTTGTTCTCTGTATCAGAGCTGGTACTGATAACCTGCACTATTGCCTGTCTCTGAGGCCTGTGGCTCTGGAACATCTTCCTGCTCTGGCTCAGCAAGTCCTGGCAAGTCCACTGCTTCAGTCTCTGAGTAAGAGTCCATTTCCAAGTTCTAAAAGCAGTGCATGACAGTATTGTCAATTCTTAAACTAGTGAGATTGTGATGGGACAGCAGTCTGGTGTGATAAAGTCCTTATACTCAGAATAAGTATGAGTACACATCTCTGGGAACATACTGGTAACACTGCTGCACATAACTGTTCCAACTGGCATTGCAAGAGAGGATCAAGCCTTGGAAAAATTACTTTTTTGGATTCTGGAGCCAGAAACTTGTTGGTGTTTTACATCGGTGTAAGATCCCCCACCAAACTGACTGGACAGTTTTCTACAATGTGCAACGCCTGCATTCAATTCAAAGTTGCAGAAGTGGAGTTGTGAAATGCAGTGTTGTTGCATATGGTGATGTGCATTCTCAGCTGGTGCTTATTCATCTGTCCCTGCTGATATTAGAGGTAGTACTCTTTTGGCTGTGCATTTGGTTACCCATTTGGTTGTGCATTGAATTCCACTGTATATTCAGTTCTGTGATGTTCCATTCAATGCAACGGTCAGATAGCACCATCAAAATATTAGTCCGCAGGATTATACTATGCAATCCTGATGTAAGGTTTCAGACTTGGAGTTGTAGTAACTGTCCAACAAGTAACTTTTCCAAGCTCTGGAGGGAATACATATGGAAGCATGTGACAATTCAGAAACCTTAGGGGAACAGTTGTCTTTTCCCCATTGTTCTTGTGGGAGCTCTTAATTACTACATCCTTGAGAATCATGAATTCAGAAGAAGAGGTGATGGTAGCTAGTTAAATTGTACCTACATGTTTCATTCTCAGACTGAAGCAGAAAGCCCTGCCAGCTTATATTTGTACCTACATTGTTACTCATTCTGAGCTAAAAGACTATAAAATAAGCAAGGTGCTACCCTTTCGCTATTGGTTGCCCATGGCAAAGCAGAAAGCAGAAGGCTTTGGGGTATGGAGATTGGCTTGGTGCCTTTTCTTGCTAAGCAGGTTTGCACGTCTTTTCCTGGATGTGTTTTCTCATTAATGGATATGCTCGTAAAAAGAGGCCATTCCTTCCTCCCATTTCAGACTTTTTCATTTTGAAAGGCAGATTGGAAATTACTGTAGTATAAATTCCAGTTCTTTCTTTTCAAGGAAATAATTGCCTTCTACAAATTTCAGAGATCGCTGATAATCAAATTAGTGATGCCATCAGAGCAGTTTTACAGTTCACTTCTCTGCTTTTTGCCCCCTCCTTTCTTCTCTCTCTTCTCCCTCTTTGCCCTCACCAGCTTTCCAAGCTCTATTTTCATTTTGAAGCTTGCTTTCTTGGCATCTGTCTTGCCTGGCTGTGAGAAAAACACACACACACAAACACACGCATATGGCTTCTTCAAAGTGTAATGAGTGGAGGAAAGTGATACAAAAGTATATCTTCATGCTTGCTGCTTCTTTGGTTATTGCTTGCCTCTGTGTAACCTTGTCCCTGCCCAATAATTTCCCCCAAACCCAGGTTCAGTTTATGCAGTAGAGGTGGTCTGAGCCACTACCTACATCATGCAGATAACAACTTCTCTGCCTTGGACCTTCACTGCCAGCACCTGATGTCACATTGGGCAAAAGGTAGCATCCAAGAGCACAGAATCATAAAATCGTAGAGCTGGAATGAACCACAAGGGCCATGCAGTCCAGACTCCTGCCACTAAAGCACTCTTGAAAGAGGGCCATCCAACCTCTGTTTAAAGACCTTCAAAGAAGAGTCCACCATGCTCTGAAATGTCTATTCCATTGTCAAACTGCTCTTACCATCACCAAGTTCTTCCTACTGTTTAGGTGGAATCTCTTCTCTTGTCACTTGAATTCATTGGATCATGTGCAAGTTGCTGGAACGAGAGAAAACAAGCTTACTCCATCTTCTACATGACACCCCTTCAGATCTTTTTAAATAGCTGTTCTATCACCTCTCAGCCTTCTCTTCTGTGAGCTAAACATATCCAGCTTCCTTAGCTGTTTTTGATAGGGTTTTGTTTCCTGGCCTTTTATATTTTTGGTTCTCCTCTGGACACATTGCAGAACAACCAGCCTCTGAGGCAGGAGTTTGATTGGAACAATCCAAAGATCAACCCAGAAGACCACAAGATATTCAGAGCAGAACTGCCAAGCAAGAACACTGGTCAAAGTCCATCCAAATGCCATGACTGATGAGTAGAACTAGCACTTGTACTCTTCTTTGCCTGTTCTGAACAGGAGTATAGAGCAGACCCAGAATCAAACCAGAAGTTAGTATGGGACTGTTAGGGTTTTCTAGGGGTCTCTGTTAGAGTTTTCTAGGGGTCTCTTCCTCCTACTTCTGCCTAAGTAGGTTGATACCCCTAGAGATCATCTACACTGCCGCCACCCCATTGACTTTAATCCTCTTCAGTGTAACTCAATGGGAAGTTGTGGGGTTCAAGTTGTACTTTCCACTTTGTCACTGCAGAGCTCCACCTCCCTGCACCCCTGTGGAGAGTAAGGGCCTTACCACACTCCAAAGAAAAGCAGGAATGCAGCAGGAACACTCAGTCTTCAACACTGCCTTACTGCATGATGCCATCCTTCTTCCAGCGTTCTTCCATTCCAGCCCCCTGGGGGACTGAGGTAAAACTGCATCTTTTTGCTAATGGGTCTTTCTGGTTAGCAAAAAGACACAGTTTTACCTTAGTCCCTCATGGAACTAGAATGAAAGAACATTGACATCATGCTGTAAGGCAGCATGGAAAACGGGACATTCCTGTTCCCCTGCCACTTTTCTCTGGAATGAGGTAAGGCCCTGAGACTGAGCAGGCATGTGAAAGAAGGGGAAGAAAGGAGAGCTTTAGAGGAAGTTTATTCTAAGCAGAATCTACATAGTAAAAGGGTATCTCTCCACATGAAAGGCACCTCCTTTCAGGCATTGCTTAGGAAGTTACAAAGTTACAGATAGTCCAAGTCATTCCAGCCAAGTTTAAAAACAAAACATAAGCCCTGATACCACTAGGTAGAGACATTTCCCTATTCTACTCACAAGACAGATGGGATACAGAGTCCTGGTGTTCATCGAGGAAACTGGGAGTCTGGACATCTTTGTCAAGCCTCAAACAGCTTTCCTAGGTGGGACGGGAATTCCCAGTTCCAAAGTGTCCCTTTTGTTCTTCTCTTTGTTCTTTGGCCCCAAGGCATCATTTATAACCTCTTCACAGAAGCATCTGGAAGCTCCCTCCAGGGGTCATCTTCATTGGTCAGCTATCTCCTGACACTGACCCCCATAAAATGTGAAACATTTAAACTCACACCTCATTAAACCTTTGTTTACCTTCTTGGCTGTGCTTCCTAGATAGTCTGAGAGCCCATGATCACACAGATGTAAAAAGCCAATCTGCATGAGCAGAAGCAATAGAAAAGAACTGACATTGTCCAATATAATGTGCCCAGGTGTATTTGGGCCTCTTGTACCCTTTCCAGAAAGATGGATCCAAGTCTAGAAGAAAGGCTTACTTGAAAACAGAAAAGACCCAGATCTGCAGAACCTAGGCAGGGGTTAAGCTTATTCCCATGAGGTGCAAAAAGGTGGTAGGGAATAACCCTGGCCCCCAGTGTTCCCAGGCCTGTCCACTCAGTTCACAACCTCCCCATGCTAACAGAAAAGATCTGAAGGAGATTTCTCCTTACAATTCGCTTGTACATAAGCAGGAGCTTCTGCATGGTTGGTAGTCCTTGCTTGGAATCCTCTTGGTGTATTATGCACATGCAAGTCCCCTTATGGAAGCAGTTGGACATTTTTGTGCAATGCAGAATGCCTGCATTGAGCTCAAGCTTGCAAAATGTCTGCCTTCAGTTCAAGGTTGCAGAAACAGAGTTGTGTATATGGTGCCTTTGTGCATACAGATGTGCACTGCACATGGAGGCACATGCATATTTGGTTGTGCATTCTGGTTTCTTGTTTCAGTTGTGCAACACAGAAATTCAACAGAAGGATTGCATAGCACAATTAATGCACAACTCTGCATTTGGAGATCTACAATCTTCAACCCTAATGTAGAATCGCAACCCTTATAAAGCAAGATTCCTGATCAGATGAAGACTTCTAACCACATCCAACTACATGCAAGTAATTTTTTCAAGTTCTATCTCCTAATACTTGTAGCACTCATGTATGTTGGCAACCTTCTTCATGAGGTTAGATATTCAGTCTGACCTGTGAGACATCTTCTTTTCTGAAATATCTTTGTTTTCTTCATTATAACATGGGTGGTTAAGTTTCAGTGAAGTAGAACACACTGGCTATTGATTCTTTTGGCAGACCGTCATTACATTAAAAGAGTTTATTAAAAACAAATTATTGAAGGATAGAGAAATCCCAGAGTCCTCTTATGGTGGAAAATTGCAGTATATAGAGCTGGATCCAGAAACAGCTATGTGCAATGATTAAGTAAACCAACAAAGAAATAAATACTGCAGCTGAAAATCCAATTTTTACTGACTTTTAGGTTAACTTAATTTAAATGAATGAAGCCTTACATGGATTTAAATGTAAAAAAAAGATGGGAGAAGTTGCAAGGAACTTTGTTGAGTAGCTAAAGGATGCAATTGGTTAAGAATGTGTCTTACACAAGACCGTTGAATTAGGTGGGAAAGGCCTAAAACTGCACCTGCTGAATGAGTTGAAATAGCCCATGTATCTGATATACCAGGTGCAAAGTGCTGATTTCAGGCTGTATGTGGCTACCCAGAGCCCCCGCTATAAACTGTATACCACATAGCAACAAATCATGACTTCCCAGCAACCTGGAAAAATGGTTCTCAAATGTCGAATTGCATCCTCCAAGGGGCATGGTTGGCAAATTTGCTCCATGTTAAAATGGGGGCTATTTTAGGCCCATGGGGACCTTTTCCTCAAAACCGGAGGTGATTATCTATTCATTTCTGCATTATTTTTAACAGGCCTCTAATAAATTGCCAGATTGAGAACTGGAGAGGGCTCCTGTACCTTTTATAGTTGTTCAGAAGAGGACATTTCAGCAGGTGTTTGCTGGTCATGCAACTAGGTAACAAGCAACACCAGCTGAAAACCCCTCTTCTACACAATAATGGGCAATACCAAAGTGGAGGTATCCTTTCCTTAGACACCCCCCGCCAAGCTTCTCTACACAAGCACAAAAATGTTTCTCTAAAACACTCATGCAAACAGCAGACTAAGCTGCCTCCTTGTTTCTTTTAAACAAGGCATCCCCATAAAATTCTACGCAAACATGAAGGTTTCTTCTCTACAACAAGCACGGAGGTATCTCTTGTCATTTAACAAGACATCACCACAAATTCTCAAAAGTCACTGGTGAAGGCACTGCTTCTCAACCCAGGACAAATTGGTCCTGGACCCAGGGATGGGAAGATGCTTGCAATCCTTTTTGGAGAATCTCCATGTTTGCACCAAGCAGAGCTGTGAAGTTGGGGGACAAACTCAAAGTAATTTACTCTCGCCTGGTCAAGCAACAGAGGGATGAGGGTTGAGTGCTCACTGAGTCCTACCTTTACTTTTTTGGAAAGCAGGGTGCCTCCTTCAATCCAGAAAAAGCTCTAAACCCTATTTAAATTCTCAATCTCGAATCTTCAGAAACAAAACAAACTCTATAGGTGAAATCGAAGCCTTTCACGGCCGGCATCCATAGGTTTTTTTGTGGGTTTTTCCCTGGCTGTGAGACTGTGTTCTAGAAAAGTTTATTCCTGACATTTTGCCTCAACTGTGGCTGGCATCTGTTCTCTGAGGATGCCAGCCACAGATGCAGGTGAAACATCAGGAATAAACTCTTCTAGAACATGGCATCACAGCCTAGGGAAAAACCCACAAAAAACTCTATAGGCATTCCTAGCCATGTGTGCGCACGAGTGATGTGTCTGTATGTCCTAACCTCTACCTTTAGGATCCCACACCACTTAAGACCTGAGCATAGGAATGGGATTTCCAGGGAGTAAGAGACAGCACAGAAAAAGGGAGAGGATGTGAATGTCTGAGTGATTTTAGCAGGCCCATTTCTTTGGCAGAGTACGTGTGTGAACTTTGTGTGACTTCTGGCTCCTGGCTCCAGAGCACCCTTATTTCCATCAGCCCATGGAAGGCCCGGTTTATTGGCCAGATTAATATTAAGCCAATTAAACGTTTGGTCCCAAATTGGAGTGATGGGACATACAGTGGTTGCAGTTCAGAATAATGGGGTCTGTAGTAGAAGTTACATTACATTACTGCATATAATATAGTTAAAGCAGGTAAAGCTTTAACTATATTATAGTTACCCCAGGCCCTGGGACCAAGGGATGGCCCCTTGTGATATTAGGAGGCAGGGCCTAATGATGTTACAAGAATATGTTACAAGGGGAAGCACCTGCTGATGTCATTAAGTATGATACACTAAGCATCAACCAAACCATTCAAATGAAAAAACACCAAGGCTGTATGCTGTTGCTGAGTTTTATAGCATGAATTGGACATACATCAACACGACTCATGGGGGGGGGGGATTTTGGAGGTAGGGATTTCACTACAATTGAGCAGTGACCAAAATTTTCCCCAATCCACCTTTTCTCAGTTGCAACCCCCTGAGCCTGGCCATATCATGGTCAGGAGATGGGAGAGCAGCAGACCAGCAGCCAGCTGTTTTCCTATAGCTATGCACAGAACATTATCTGCAGGGGGATGAGAATACCTTTCACTATGCTGCCAGCATAGAAAAATGGCTCAATACTTGTCTTCTTCTCCTGCTCTCCACCAACCAGGAGATGTCTGGGTTCAGGATGCTGCAGCTGAGAAAAGGTGGATTTGGGGAAATTGCATGGAAGACCAGCTACATCTCATAGCTACATCTCCCAGTGCAGGATTGTGGGCCAAGTTTAACCAATGAGAAAAATATACACACATAGCTTCCGAGAAAATATTGTCACCCTGAGATTCCTTTCCCCTTGCCCTTGGAACTAGACAGGCCAGGCCCTGAGATCTGGCAACTATGGAACACTGCACATGTTGTCCTTTTGGCTGACAATGGTCTAGGATGTCAGAGAAGGAAGGGCGAAGGACAGACTTCCTTCCTCCACGATCCCTACATGGGGTGTTTCTACCACCATTGGCCAATACTTCTTTAAAGAAGGGGGGGGTCAAGGGCTGGTGGAGCCACTATTTAGGAGATCTGGGAGGATTGGTGGGGAGAAAGAGAGAACAATCAATGATTCCTTTCTAGTTCAGATTTTATCTGAGCTAGAGAAGAATTCAAAGCCTTCTTTGAGAGTCACAGTATCCAAACTGGGTATGGTATGCTTTGCTGGTATCTCTATATTTAATGTTTTACAGCATGGAAAACCTACTGAGATAACAAGGTCGGGGGCACAGGTTCTTAAGGACCAGATGTATATGCCTGTGGGTGAATTGTGAGAAAAGAGGAGATTACAAAGAAGAAGAGGGATGCTTAGCCCAGGAGGGACTAGAAATATTCTTCAGCTTGAAAAAATACTTTTTTGGATTCCCAAATTCCCTCAGTCAGCATGATCACTGCGTGTGCTGTCCTCAAAAGTTAACTCTCTCAATTAAATAAATAAAAGAAATATCCCAAGCTCTAACTGTTGCCTATTGTTTTCTGGAAATTCCATAATATTATTAGTGGTCCTCTAAACTCTGCAATACATGTAGATGAACACTTTTGGAATTTTGGATTAATGTTTAAATCTTTATTATATTTGATTACCTGTACTGATTAGTTTGTTCTGAATTATCTGTATGTTTTTTCTTTTCCTATTCTAATTTAGTATTGTATTTTAGTAATTTATATTATTGTAATAGTGATAATTGTTTCATTCTGTAACCTTTTATAAAGTGCCACATACATTGATGGTGCTATATAAATAAACGATCATCATCATCATCACCTTAGGGCCTGCCCCTAACTCTCAAGGCCTGACCCTTCTTCTCTAGTCCTCAGGGGGATGGGGAGGAATCACAGGGTGAAAGTACTGCCTTGAAAAGTACCATTGAACATATTTCTTCATTGGTTGGACTTGGTGTTGTTTTATTTGAATGGAATACTTTAGAATCATAGGATCAGAGAGACGGAAAAGACCACAAGGGCCATCCAGTCCAACCCCTTCCCAATCAAAGCATTCCCAACAGTTGGCCATCCAGCCTCTGTTTAAAGACCTCCAAAAAAGGAAACTCCATCACACTCTGAGGCAGCACATTCCACTGCTGAACAGCTCTTACTGTCAGGAAGTTCTTCCTAATGTTTAGGTGGGATCTCTTTTCCTGTAGTTTGAGTCCACTGCTCCATGTCCTAGTCCCTGGAGCCTCAGAAAACAAGCTTGCTCCATCCTCAGTATGACATTCGTTCAAATATTTAAACATGGCTATCATGTCATCTCTCAGCCTTCTCTTCTCCAGGCTAAACATACCCAGGTCCCTAAGCCGCTCCTCATAGGGCATGGCTTCCAGACCTCCCACCACTTGTGCCACTGTGGATGATGCTTAAGGTATTAAGTTTAATGATATCACCAAGGGGTATTTCCTGTAACATCAGATTTGTAAGAACACCAGGGTCCACTCCCTGTAACATCACAAGAAGCTCTCAGATTTTGGCCCTGAAATCTTAGAATCTGGCAACCCAACTTGTTCCAGAAACTTCATAATGCTTGTCTAATACTCCATAACTTTTAAACCATCAACACCAAGTGATGTTCCACATTCAAACCTGGGGACCCCAAAATTTGGCAGTAATACCAAATTCTTGGCCCTATAATCCCAGCTGAGTCTGGAAGATCACAGATGAAGAGAATGGCAGAGAGATTGGGCCCTGCAGCCATTTTTTTAAATAAAATGGCAGCTTTAGTATATGTAGTTGGAATACGTAGAGGACTTTTATGCTCAAAGCACCATGTACAATTGAAAGGCAAATGCAGGTCCAGATTGCTGTCTCCATTTTCCTATTATTTCATGTACCTCAAAGGATGTTAAGCAGAAAAAGGAAGAACTCAAGTTTTGAAATAAATCATTTTTAAAACTAGCAAGAAGGAAAATTAATTAGAACCTAAAGGGGGAGCAAGCCTTCTCTTTGTTTTCATGTAGGCATCTTTCATCACTTTGTTTAGCTATGTGACATCTAAAAGATAATTTTCTGGTGGATATTGCAGACTCTGGATTAATATACATGCCTGATTGAAACCACTTCTTTCCCTCCCCCACCCCCCGAACTTGAAAGCTATAGCCTTAAACTTTAAAGAACTGGGAAGATGAGAAAAGATGTCAGAGACACAAACATTTTGATCTCTCCTTCATCCATCACAAAGTCAGGACATGTTAATAGTGAAAGGAAGGCTTGAACTTGTTGCCTGGTGTTTAAATGATGCCACTGTACATTTATGCAAGGAGGGGACCATACGAGTGGAATGCAAGAGTCACTGGAAAAGAAAGTCATGGGGTAAACAGTATTATGAAAGACAAATGACATTCCAGAAGAAGGCTTTAAGCTTAGAAATATAGGAACTTGTCATGTAACAGAACAGACTACAATCAGACCCTGTTATCTGCGGAACCAATATCTGAGGGTTCCGTTATCCTCAAGACACAAAATAGGGGACACATACCATAGAGTCATGCTGGAAAATGTTTATAGAGGTATCCTCTTTGGGTATGTTTTAGTTCCTCCAATGCAACTCTACGTTATGTTATTACTGGAAGTACTTTATTTTAATAGGGTTTGCTGTTGTCTGTGGTTTCCAGTACCCACGGTAAGTCTGGGAACCAAACCCCCATAGATATAGGGGTCTGACTGTATTAGCCCATATAAGCCAATCAGAGGCTGGAAACCTGACTTATTCAGATTGCAACTCCCAGAATCCCCTGAGAATCACTGAGGGATTCTGGACATTTTCTTTTTAAAGACCCTAACTTTCCCAAGTCTGCGCCCAATATGGTCTATGCCAGTTTCTCCTAGCTTGGGGTCCTAAAGATATTCCTCTGGACATTTTGTACTATAGCTCCCATCAGCCACAGCTAGCTATCATAGCCAAATTGGCAGGGATGGTGCGAGATGTGTTCTAGAAAATCTGGAAGGAGTGGGATGGGAGAAGCTTCTCACTTCTTAACAGAGGGATGCTCTCCTGGGTCAAAACTCTTCCTTCTCATCTGCCACTTTATTAGACCTTGGGAAAGTTATTCTTTGGACTTAAGAGATCCCATATCAAGCCTATCCTGAGAGTTTAGAGCCAGAACCTGAGATCTAAAGATAACCCCTTGTGATGTCAGTGGAGGCAGCCCCGGGTGATGTCATTAAGCATGATACATGAAGCCTCAACTAAAGTGTGTCTTTCAGAGTGTGTCTTTCAAATACAAACACAAAGTCCAACAAATGAGGGAAATATACATAGAGCTATCATCCTGATTGGGGGGAAAAAAACAGGCCCTAAGACCTGGGAATATTATTTGGACTGCCACTCCAGATGAGAGGGGGGGAAACTCTCTGAAGATACAAACCATTTAAGTTTGGAGATACTTAACATTTTCTTTACCCTGAAGTATTTCCTGGGAGGATACCCAAAAGGCACCAGATCCCATCTGATCTTGGAAGCTAAGCAGGGTTAGCCCTGGTTAGTACTTGGGTAGAAGGCCACCAATGAATACATGGTGCTGTGGGTTATATTTCAGAGGAAGGAACTGGCAAAACCACCTCTGAGTACAGTGGGCCCTTGGTATCTGCTGGGGTTTGGTTCCAGGATCCCCATGGATACCGAAATCCATGGATACCCAAGTCCCATTATATACAATGGCATAGTAAAATGGTGTGCCAAACAGCAAGGTTTGTTTTTTGGAATTTTGTTTTGTTTGAATCTTTTCAAGCTATGGATGGTTGAATCCATAGATAAAGAATGCATGGATATGGAGGGCTGACTGTATTCCTTGTCTAAGAAAATCCTAAGAAATTCATGGGGTCAGCATAAGTTGAGAGGTAAATTGAAAGTGTGGAGAGAGAGAGAGAGAGCATTACTAAGGACTTTTCATTCTCACTCCCCAGATCAATTTAAATCAATCCAGGACTTTCTGAAATAAAATGTATTTTTTTCTTTCCTGTGTGTTTGTACTGCCTTGGAAGAAATAAAGATGGCTGCCATGAGTAAACACAGCTATGGTTTCCAAGACACAGATTCAACAGAGGTTGAGTCAGGGAAAGAGGAAATTTAGCACTAAAACAAAATGATCCTAATACATAACTAGTGTAATACAGTAGGACTCCCGTATCCGCTGATCCATTATCCACTGATTCAGTTACCTGCGGGACACAAAACAGCACACCTCCCATACAGTCTTCCTAGAAAATGCCTAGAGGGGCATCCTCTAGCCATTTTCTAAGTCCTCCAAGGCAATTCTATGGTATTTTTAAACTGGAAGTCCTATTATTTTCAATGGTGTTCACTGTTATCTGTGGTTTTTGGTACCTGCAAGGGGGGACAAAGCCAATCCCCTGTGGATATGGGGTCCTACTATATTGCTAAAACACTTTAGTGCTTTGACTCTAACTCCAGAATAATAATTTAAAAAAGGCTCAGTGGAAATTGGTGAAAATCAGTTTCTGAAATATTTCATGATACTGGATGTGACAGGTGATCAATAGGAGGATGAGGATGAAGGATAGCAAGGAGGCAAGGAAACCTGGCATATTTCAAGAATGAATGCATACTTGTGAATGTGCTGGTACAATCAAAACAGAAAGAATTAAAAACTCTTGTGACTAACAGAGATTTCCCCCCTCAGTCTGGATGCACCCTAATACAAAATGGGAATGTCTGCGGCATTCTGAGAAAAGCAACCAAAATTTTCACATCCCTCTCTTAAAGTGCCATTATACCAATTGTTCTGAACCTACATGGTGGGAAACCACTGGTCCTGTTCATTATCACAAATGTTTAACTGTTTGTGACAGTTTAACACAATTAACACAAAGCTGTTAATACTTTTGCCAGCTATGTGGAACAAAACAAAGAGTTGACACCTAACATGTGCAAGAATCCCAGGGTGTTCTGCTGTCTCCCATCCCACAACTTGCTCTGTTTCACTTTTCTCCTTTTTTGGCTTTGCAATCTAAAGAGGCAGGTTCTGTTTATGAAACATTCAACACTGCTATAGGATTGTGGCAAAATAAATCAGACTTAGCAATGGCTCTTAATAATCGCAGCATGTCTATCGGAGAGGACCTTTCGCACATGGCCTTAAATAATTCACAGCTCCTCAAATATTGCATTAAATAATTCAAGGACAGTACAGGCGTTGTGATTAATGATCTGTATCTGATATTTCTGCTAATGCTGGAAGGAGTCAGAGACTGACAGGGAAAGGGGAAAAGAGAGAGAAATAGAGAGAGAGACCGATACAAATATATAAAGAAGCAAGCAACAGCATTTGTTACTCCAAAACAACATGAAGGGTTATATTAGCAGGTGCCTGGTCTTGACATTAAAAAGAGATTTTAAAATATCATTTATGTGGCAGCTCTCACTCTCTCTCTAGCTCTCTACTTGTTTTTATTTATTTGTTTACTCATTTATTTAGTATACTGGACATTTAGTTAAGAGCTTTTTATTGTTTTCTATCAATGAATCCTTATGAAGTACAGCCTTCTTTGAACAGTGTGCATCTCAGGCAGCCACCAAAACAGGACTGCACAGAAATGAGAGGTGAAGAGAACCCTCAATACGCTAGAGACACCAAACTTTCTCTGTCTGATGGGAATATGTCTTCCTGACTAAATGCAGTTGGTTATTTATTTCAGAACTTAGAAATTCTTTGGCCTACAACTCCCAGTGGCCACACTGGCTGGCGGGTTTTGAGAACTGTAATCCAAGACCCAGTTGCTAGCGTCAAATAGAGTAAGTTACTGAATCAGTTGTGATACGCTGAGGCTACACCTGTGGCATCACTAAGGCTGGTGTCACCCCTCCACCCCCAATGGTGTCATCGGCCTCTCTGCACTCCCCCTTCATGCCGCCACTGGTCTATGCTTTCTGCTGATAAAGGTAATCATGTACTGCTGATTACTGGTGAGGAGAGGAGGTTGTTGTGTGCCTTTAGATCGTTTCTAACTTATAGCAACCCTAAGGCAAACCTATCACAGGGCTTTCTTGGCAAGATTTTTTGAGAGGGGGATTGCCTTTTGCCTTCCTCTGAGAATGACACAGTGTGACTTGCTCAAAGTCACCCAGTGGGTTTCCACGGCCAACTGGGGATTCGAACCCTGTCCTCCAGAGTCATAGTCCAATACTCAAACCACTACATCAGAAGAGATGGGGGAGGCAATTCAGATGATAAAGAAGCAGCTGATCTCAGCATGGAGGTGGGAAGAAACTAAGGTCCAGTCCCAAGGCTCTTCTACACTTGGGGTAAAAAAAAAAATACAGATGAAATTTCAACTACTCTGGCCCGGAGTCAAGCGCCACACCTTACCTGACCAAAAACCCAAATCTGCACCACTTGTTGCTGCTGTAGGTCTGCCTTCCCAGCTAGGCACCTCCACGGCAGAGCCACGCTGACACACAATAGCTCACTCTGAGGTCAGAATGTGGCACCCAGCCATGGAATCAAGGGTGATGGGGTAGCTCGATTGATCTCCTCACCATTGATCACATGGCTGGGTGCCTCATTCTGACCTCAGAGCAAGTGACTACACACCAGGTTTCAGGGTTTGTTTGTTTGTTTTCCATTGTGTAGGCAAGCCCACAGATGGAGTGCATTCTTCTTTCCCTTCCCCTCAGAGCCCAGAACAGCTACATCTTCATTGTCTGGATTCCTTTGTTAGCATGCCCTACTACCCCCCCGCATTATATCTCATAATTGGAAATATTGGACACTTTGAAGGGGTAAGGTAGACTGGGATAATCCAAAAACAGGTCAGGTGGACGTCTGGGAAGGTGTCTTAGAAATATTTTTTTAGCAAGCAAGCCTATACGAGAATTCTGTAAAAGCCCCCAGTAAACAAAGCCATTAAGGCGGTATATGCTCATCCCTTCTTAGGTACCTCAGCAATGAGTCATTGACCTTTCCAACCCCCATCACAAGGAAATATCCCATCAGAACCCCGCTTCTGTCCTGCAATGCGAGGTTGTCGTAAACCCATCAATTCCAATCTCATAGCCATAAACAGCAGTCAGTTAAGTTTTGGTTTCCATTGTTTACCCAGTGGGAAACCATCTAGGCTTTGTCCTAGCCAAAGTACCCCTTTCAAGATATGAAGCAGGGTATAAATATTAATTCCCCCAACAATAGAAAGGGGTGCCACTGTGGATAAGACCAGCCACTCTCTTTCTCAATGCACCCCCAGATCAGAACTTCCAGTGCCACCCTCAGACTTTTGTCTGAGTACTTCAAAACTCCACTCTTCAAGACTGGTGACTATCGCCCTATTTCCCAAATCTATCCCTCTGCCCAACCTTTCAGCCTTACACTTTGATAGCCTTGCGTGGTTCTTGTGAAAATGTGTTCCGTGTTTGAATGCTTTTTGTGCTATTTCCCATAAAAACATTTTATTTCACTTCAACCTGGAGTTCTCTGCAGTTATACTTAGGTGAAAAGGTTCCCGCAGTTACCCTCCTCTTGTAGGCAATTTTTTTGAGCAAATAATTTCCCTTTTTAGATTTTTGGTGCCACAGGAGGGTCTCAAAGCACCCCACATGCCTCTTAGGGTAACAGCATCTTCCTTCCCTTCTCTCCCCAACAGTAAGCAGCAGCCACAGTCCCTCACAGGGCTTCACAACTGTTGTGGGTAGGGAGTGAGGTTTCACATGGTACACAAAGGTCTAGAAAAAAGCTCCCTGCACCCTGTGCAAAAAGAAACATACACACATGTAAGCCATATTTACATGCATATATGTTACTGACAGGATCTCTTTTACAGAATGTCATTTCCTAACCCTACCTGGAGATCTCTGGTATTACCTCATGGTCTCCCACCCAATAATTAATTAGGACTGACCCCTCTCAGCTTCCAAAATCATCAGAAGGTATTCAGTTTGGTATTGGACTCACCAATTTTCAATGCCACCTACAACAGTGTTCAAGCACCTTATGAATCATTAAACATATCTGCAAATTGCTTACTCTAAGGATCCCAATCATATGATGCACAGTATCTAAGAGCAGTCCACACCTCTCCCAGAACCTCATGGGAAGTATACCTAGAAGAGTCATCAACATCTCAAATGAGGGGTGGGATCTTATGTTCAGTAGAGTCAGTGGCCATACTGAAGCCTTCATCATGAGTGATTAAAGAGGGGAAATTTGCTAGCCCACCACTCCACTGTTGCTCTCCACATGTAGAAAGTGACAATCTGAAGAGAAGACCCTCTGCTACATGTGGATGCTCTCCATAAGGTTAGGAACCCTAATTCTCAAGGTCCTGGATATGGGGAGAGCCTTCATATGTAGCAGAGACTCTCCTCTTCCAACTTTCACTCTCCACATGAGGAGAGCAATGCTGGTGTGCCCCCACTCTTTACACATTTGTTATGAACACCTGAATAGGGTTTTATGATCTAACAGCTAGGACAGCTCAGGGTTATCTGTGGACATTTGTCAAATAGTCATCCTGTGCTTGTTAAGGAGGTGGTGTTGATCCTCAGCCTCAGCTATACATCTCCAGAATTAGGCCACTATACCATCTGTTATTTCAGATGGACCAACGATCTAACCTCATATAAAGCCATTTCCTATGCTCTGCTTCACAGAGCTGAGATGAACCAGCTTTCTTCAACCTAGTTCCATGCAGACATATAAGACTCAGCCCCCATCATCCCCAGACAACATTGGCTATGCTGTGTGGGAGTGCTGGGGGTTGTAATCAAAAGCATGTTCAGGGCTCCGAATGGAGGAAAAGCTGGTACAAACATAAGGAATACTGCTTGACCTTTAGCTAGTGGAACATACAATATAAACCAGTGCTATAAAATAAATGTTAGGGTGACAGAGGCCCATCTGAAGCATAAAGAGGTTGAAGCATTTTTATGGCATTCTGGATACTGAGACAAAAATGACTTCATGGCAGTGAATAGCTTCCTATCTGCTCCCTGCTGCACTGTTAATATTTAACAAGTATTCAAAACTTCCTTTACAGAAAAACAAATTCTGCCCTGGTGAGGAACTTAATATTCCGTAGGTCATTGCAGTTGTGTTTCACAGAACTCCTGGCTCCATCTGAAGCCTGTGATCCGGGGCTTGTGTGTCACACCGCAAAGTCATCCACCTCAAGGAAATTCATTTTGAGAGCCTCCGAGCCCCATTACAAAGGCGGGCTTCTGAGGTTCCAGCCTTCATATTATTCTTTTAAAAGGCCCTGAGTTCCCAAACGGGGAACTCATGTATTTAAAAAACAGCTACAAAAGTCATGGCAGTTCAAATAAACAGCGGCTAGAAGGGAGAGCAAGGGTACATATTTGCATTTGAATAGTAGCAAATGCAGTAAATATGTTGACACGGAGCTTATTTTGAATGGGATTAGGGCAGCTGTATATGATTATAATGATTTCTATGGGAAAGAAGCAATATGTTGTATGGCTCTTTCCTCAACACTCTATAGTATGGCTGTAATCAACATCTATGTGTACATCTGTAAGCAACAATAGGCATACAGTATCTGGACCCCAGACTAGAACTTGTCTTCCCTTAAAGGAGCCCATGGGTATTTGGAGAGCCATACTTTATAGGAGTATGCAGATGAACACACAATATAACAAATACACACACACACCATAAGGAAGGAATGGATTACACCGGCTAGCTATGTCCAGAGGTGCCAGCATACCTGCTGGCCATCTCCCCACTGGCTGCACATTCAACAGCAATATTGCAGGGATTCAAAGGCATACAGATTCAGATTCTTCTCCATGTAAGTGGGAACCTTCATGGCCCATGTAAGCAGGAATCCTGACTGCCGATGTAAATGGGAACCCTGATTGTCCATGTATATATGGGACCCTAGTTGCCTATGTTAAATGGGAACCCTGATTGCCTGTGTGCCCTGATTGGCAAGGTTTCTGCTCTCATAGAGAAAATGTAGACCTCTCTTTGCGTAGGCCATGTTAGTCCTAACACGCCCTCACATACTATCTCAGCAATGCAGGTTTGGATGAGCTGGTACTTTTCTGCTCCTTTGCATGCATTTGCTGCATGAAGCAATGTATTCGCTGCACATAACACCAGTGTTTGTTTCAGAGATCACAATGTGTAGAACTGCTCTCAGGTTTCTTACTAGCATTGATGGCTGGTGGTTCCCATGTCAGTGAGGGTTGCATCCACTCTAGTTTTAGTCCAGGTTTCAAAGATGCTATCTAAAGTGCAGAACCTCCTGTGGGAGTGTTCAATCCCTTGGATTGCTCCTTGAATAGCTAAAGATTAAAGACTAAAATCCAGAGCAGACTCATTGTTCCACAGATGTTAGACCTACCACTGCTTGCTAGAAAACAACACAATTATAAGATTAGCTGAGTAAGGAGAAGTTCACACACCCAAAATGAGTGTATTGAAAATGTGAGGGATGGATCCATTCAAAGTTTGGTAAGCACAGTTTGTGCAAAACTTTTTCTAATTTCAGGTTCTGAGACTTGTTTTATCTCAAATGTCATATAAATGAGTCTTACTTTAGAGGTGAGGAATGGGCCAATGGGAAGCTTGGTAGATAATCTTAATTCATTACTGGCACATTGTGTGAATTATTTGGGAACTGATGTGTAGGTATATAGCCACAATCCTATTTGTTGGCCTTAACTGGAATACACCCACTGACTCAGGCCTTGACTACCTAGTGTGGGGGGGTTAAAAATCCAGATGAAATTTGGACTGTTTTTGTCCAGAGCTGCAGCACATGAAATTCAGACTACTGTGGCCCAGATTTAACCACCGCACCTGCCAAAGCCTAAATCTGCATTTGGATTTTTACTTGGTTTTCATTCAAAGCTGTTACTCATGCTTGATTCTGAGCTCTGGGAAAATCAAAGCCTCAGCGGTAGCCACTCTGAAGTCAGAACGGGTGGCTAGCCTCATGATGGTGGAGTTGGCCACCCACTCTGTCTTCAGAGAGAACTATTGGGGCTCTGCCTTTGGAATGAGATGAGGTGCTGAAGGGAGGGGGGAATGGCAGTGCCTCAGGCAGTGCTTGTCCTTCCTCTCCTTCCCCCACCTCGCAAAACCAGTGCAGATGGATTGTTCACATGCCAGTCTTCTCTGGAGTTTCAAGCGAACTCTGGAGAAAACTGTGAGTTTCCTAAAACCCAGACTAAGGGGGTATTCCCTGAGTCTGATGCAATAGGGCTATACATCTTGTGGCACTATCGCACAAGATTCAAGGAAAAGGCTGCACATTGTGTGGCAGTTTCAAACCAGCTTCAGGGGGTATTCTGGGGTTTTGATTGGTGAAATGTTGAATGGTGAGTCAGCATATAGGTAAATCCCATTGATTCAGTAGTCTAGCCTAGTCAGGATGAACAATAGAATATAGGCCATATTTTTTAAAATATCCCACAGCAGTTGTTTTTGATACTGTCTTTTACTGTTTGGTAACATTTACAACAGTGGCTGCTGATGCTCAGTGCCAGTGGGGCAGTGAGTCTGTTCCAGGCTTTAGCCCAAAACTAGCCAAATCTGTAGTGGAAATGATTGGAAGAACTTTGTGCAAGGAGGATTAGAATTACTTGAGTCAGCTGTTGTATTATGCCAACCTTCTCGGCTTGTTTCCCCCAAAATTCTCTGCAGCTTTAACTAATGCTAAATCTGTGCAACCCTGATCCCTTCTGGATGGCTTTTGGGGTTATTCCCAACTATGCTTCTCTGAAAATGTTAAAACAGTTTAAATTTGCATTTTAATGTGCATTTCGGAAAAAGCAATTAGGCCCCAAAGGCTTTGATTAAAACATTACTTGATGTCAGAATGGACTTCTGAATGGATGTATATGACCCATCAACTTCTCTTCCATAACCTAGGGTCATCCAAATGTGCTGGACTGTGAGCCCCTCATCTCCAGAAGCAGGAGGGTGAGACACAATGGAGTTGTCATCCAGCACATCCAGCATATGAGGAGGAGGAGAAGAGTAGGGTAAGAGGTTAGATAGCCATGCTTTAATACTTGAAAGGATGTCACATTGAAGAGAGTGCAAGCCTGTTTTCTGCTACTTCTGAGGCAAGAACATGGAGCAATGGGCTCAGACTACAGGAAAAGAAATTCCATCTAAACATTAGGTAAAACTTCCTGACAGTAAGAACTGCCTCAGAGTGTGGTGGTGTCTCCTTCTTTGGAGGTTTTTGAACAGAGGCTGGATGGCCATCTGTTGGGGTTGCTTTGATTGTGTAATCCTGCAAGGAAGGGGGCTGGACTGGATGGCCCTCATGGTCTCTTCCAACTCTATGAGAGGAGGAGGAGGAGGAGGAGGAGGAGGAAGAGGAGGAGGAGGAGAACGAATTTTATCTATACTCTACCTTTCCCCAAAAATTGGGACTCAATGTGGCTTTCAATTTAAAATGAGTACAATATAGTTAAAACATGCAAAGCTCAACATTGAAGCTGAATTAAACTGTTCGTAATATTAAAACAATTTAAAACATACACTTAAAAAGGATAAAAAGTCATTTTAAACATTTCAATAAAAACAATACAGCACCCTCTTAAAAGCCCTTCCTTTAAAAATCTTCAAAATGTTGGCAGAGTAAATTAAAAAAAAGTATTTTCCTGCAAAAGGAAGGGCAGCAAAGGGAGGCCATTCTTGTCTCTGGGGAAGGGAGTCTCAGAGCCTAGGGGCAGCCACTGCAAAGGCTTTATCTCTTCTCCTCACCAACTCTGCCTAAATGTAAGTGTGGCCACCTGGATATGCATCCAGACACACAACTAACATGAGACAATCTTCCATTTCTTTCCAGATAGAATTCTATTCCAGCTTGGATGGATTTTTTTTTGAAGAAACACACAATCTAGTCGCAAACGCTCTATTAAAATCACCATCTCCCTGCCGTCTTATCCCTTAGAGATGATGATTATGTAATAAAGTTGACAAGAATATTTTTTTGTCAAAAGTGACACGTTGAATATTCAGACATGAATTGCTGTAGCTCCACCTTTGAAATGTCATTGTGAGATGGCTCACTGGAGACACCTGGGCGCTTTCCCCTCCACCGCTGTCAGACTCGGCTCATTCCTTCTGCTTTTCTTCTTGTAGCAAGAATCTATTTTTGAATAATCAGAAGACACTTGAGGATACTCAGCCAAGATGTGGAGATAGTTAATTTATTAGCTGGGCTAGAACAACCTTCCTTCCTTCCCTCCTCAGTATGCACTGAGGTGGCTGGTGGATCCCCCACTATCGGTGGGGTGTTTTACTGACACTCCTCCCACAACTACTCCAGGTTGAACTAGAGTTCTGCTTATGCTAGAACATAGTTGGATCAGCGCAGCAGTGGTAAAACTCAAAGTAAAACTTTGCTCCCTGGGATGCACAGCACCGTACAGTGTCCATGGCACTTTAAACCAAACAATAGGTTCCTACCCCAACAAGCATGTTGTTGTGATGTTGTTGTTGCTAAGTGTTGTCAAGTTAGCTTCAGCTTATGGCAACCCTGTGTACAAGAACTCTCCAAGAACAACCAGTCATTGGTAGCTCTGCTCAGGTCTTGCAAATTCAGTGCAGTGGCTTCTTTTTTAGTCCATCCATCCATAATGTGGCCTTTCTCTTTTTCTACTGCCTTCCACTTTACTGAGCATTATTGTCTTTTCCAATGAGTGGTGTCCTCTCACGATATGGCCAAAGTATGATAGCCTCAGTTTAGTCATTTTGATTTCTAGGGAGGGTTCAGGCTTGATTAGCTCTTTGGTCTTTTTGTTGCCCCCTGGTATGCACAGAACCCTCCTCTGTCAAGTTTCTTCACTGTCAGTGTTCACATTCATACATAGAAATTGGAAACACTATGGCCTGGATGCTTCTGATTTTGATATTTATCTTTACATTTGAGGATCTTATCTAGTTTGTTCATAGTTGTCCTTCCTAGTCTAAATCTGATATCTTCATTCTATAAGGATGTTCTTTAGATTGTACCCAAGGACCTTGCAATCTATATTTAGAGCAGGGTGAACAACAGTGGCCCTTGAAACTCCCATAATTCCTTACTATTGCTTATGCTAGCTAGGGCTGATAGGAGCTGTAGTCCAACAATACCTAGATAGATTCAGTTCAGCGATGGCTGATGGATCCCATGTCTATGCAGTGCCCAATATGCTCTCAATTTTAGTTCATACTTTAAAGGGGATATCCAAGGTGAAGAATATATTTTGGGGATACGATTCATCCCCTTGGGTAGCTCCCTTAAACATTCAGACCTACTGGATCAATAGGAACTTGGTAAATGAGCTGTAATTTAAAGCCAAGGGACTAACAATTGGATTTCAGCTAGGACCAAGATCCTGGATGGGGAAATATAGAATAAAATTTGACCCAAGGTGAACTGTGCCATGTGTCCCCAATTAGGGACATGGCAGTAAATTTTCCATTTGCTCCCTTCTCAGCCATTTTAAGCCCAGAGACTCCTTTTTAACAACAAGAAATGACACGGTAGTCAAATTCTTGTTAGAAAAAAAGGCCTGTTCACTTCTACGTTGGACATATCTTGAGATGACATTTTTCACTGAGAAAACTATAATAATTGGAAAGTAGAAAGCAGTAGCAAAAGAGGGAGAGTGCACTGCAGGTGAATTGATTTAATTTAGGAGTCCATAGCCCTGAGTGTGCAAGACCTGAGCAGGGCAGTCAATGATAGTGGTGATCTTGGAAGTCTCTCATTCATAGGGTCACCATAAGTATAAGTCAAAATTGATTTGACTGCACATTACAACAAGAGCAACAGTAACACAATGCCAACCCAGGGCTGGTCCTCCAGAAACTGATAGACCGAAAACCTCAGCAGCTGTAACCAGCACAGCCCATGGCGAAAAATACTGGGAGCTGCACTTCAACAACATCTGGAGGACCACATCATCCCCTTTCCTGTTTTTAGACCATGGAATCCAGACAGGTCCCCCCCCTTAGATGTGTTTGCACTTGAAGCAAAGAAATCAAAATAATTCCCACAAGACACCCATAGTACACAATAGTAGTATCACCATCAACATACTGTTACCTGAATTACAGGGGGTTCATGGGAACCCAACTTGCATCAGATCTTAATATGGGGGATTTTAATCAGCTCAATATGGCAACAAGAGGCCGGGTAACTATGGGATCTTTTGACCGATGTATACCAGTACTAACTGATGAGACTGACAGACAGGAAATGAAATAAAAATTGATTTTATTGAAAAATGATCTTGGAAACATTCACACCAACACTCGGGCTTCAAGCAGTCACACAATCCTAGCAAAGTATAGGAGGAAATACAAGTAAGGAAGGGAGTTAGACAGGGATGTGTATTGGCTCCAATTTTATTTAATTTTTACATAAATTCTTTGGTCCTTCACCTAAGCAACTCCACTTTTCACCCTCCCAAATTAGCTCATAGGCATATTACTTTGTTATTATATGCCGATGATGCAGTAATCTTGTCATTGACTTCCATCGGCCTTAAAAGAGCCTTGAGATCACCCACACACTATTGTGCTGAAGAGGAGTTAATAATAAACTATTCCGAGACCAAGATCCTTTACTTTTTCTAAACATCCAAAACAGAGAAGCTAGAACTTAGCATGGAAATCTATTGGGCAGGTTAAGATCTTTAAATATTTAGGGATAGTTTTTCAAGTTTTAGGAAGCAGAAATGCCCATTTAGACTATGTCTCCCACAATGCACAGAGATCTGCAACAGCTATCCAAACTTATTATTTTACCAGAGAAGCACAGATTATCCCTGTTGTAATTAAGCTGTTTGTGGCTAAAGCCAAGGCACAACTGCTATATGAGGTTCAATTAGGGCCATAAAATAGTATGATCATTATTGAAAGAGTTCAAACTAATTTTTTGAGAAGCATCTTTCAGGTAACCCAATTGTCCCAAATGCAATACTGTGATGTGAAGCAGGAATTAGTAAAATCAAATCTAATCTCTGGTTAAACATTTTCACTTATTGTCCCATCTAATATTGGTTGATAATTTCATATCCTCTTGGGAAACAGCTATCCAAAAGAAATTGAGCCATTATAGTTCCTCCAGTGATAACATCTTAACTCTAGCACTCAAACAAGCAAGAACAATATTAAGACAAAGGATATTAGACATAGAAAGCCAGACAGAAACCACTGTTTTCTCATACAACATTTTTGAAAATAATCAAATGTTGGTTTCCAAACCAGCTACATATCTATACCATATACCATATACTGTATACCATACAGTCCCTAAATTCAGGAGAGTTTTGGTGTTAGCTCGATTTAACATTCTACCAACAACTATGTTGGAAGGGAAATACAAGAAAATCCCCTATGAAATTTGATATTGTACCTGTGACATGGGCACAATCGAAACTACAGCCCACATACTTTTGTATTGTCAGTTTTACAAGGATATTCGTCAACAGTTGATTACCCCTTTATTAGTTAAATTCCTGGGATATTCTGATTATTTTTATTTACATTATTTCCTGGGTAATCAGAATAAAACTATTTCTTTAAAAGTAGCAAAATTATGTATATTATGTGTAAGCTTCACCTACAAATGGTCAGTAACAATTATTGATGTTAGAGATTAAATTTGTTGTTTGTTTTATTGATTGCATTTTTATGTTTTATATTTTTGTATTTTTATTGGTCAGTGACCTAAATAATGTGTCTAAACTAAACTAGGAGGGCATATTCAGATAGAGGAATAGAGTTAGGGATGATAGGATATTCTCTACCTGTCTGAAGAGCAGAGATCCATGCAGCTATGTGTACTAGGTGACACAGCAAACCAATAGAGTGAGAGCCTCTGGGAAACAGAGCACAATTTGGCTGTATTTGGGGGTGATATTTATACTCGATAGTCCCCCTGAAGTGGTGTTATGAGTGGAGTGCAATGTTTGCTGAAGTCTCCCATGGTTAGACAATGGATGCTCTGGTTGTGTTAACAATTGCTAATGGCTGAGACATTAAGGAAATTATAAGATGAGGCAAAAAACACAAAGGGAGCATGCGAGGATGACGTTACTGTCCTGCAAACAGGTCCCAGTTTCAGACAATGTCATCATCCTCGCGTGCTGACTCTGTGCTGCAGCTGTAAGGCATCACTTCTCTTTGATAGGATCTTCCCATCAATGAAAAGTGATGCCTTACTTGCTTCTGCAGTATGGAGTCAGGACATGAGGATGACAATGATGTCTAAAACTGGGACTCATTCACGGGACAGTAACATCAACCTTGTGTGCTCCTCTTGTGGTTTTTGGACGAGTCTGATAATCTCCTAAGACTGATGGGTGTCAGGCAATGTTTTATTGTTTCAGGAAAGGTGTGAGGGAAAACCAGTTTTGCAAGGCAAAGAGTGTCCAGCCACTTTGACTGAATTAGTGAATGACTCACTTCCATGTACGTCCAGGAGAATTAGCGCATTTCCACCCTAACTACCAGTACCGGGGGGGGGGGGGTTCCACATAATTACTACCTGGGCATGTCTTTTAAGAATTTGGAATGGCTTCTTCCTTAGGTTTTCAGAGCTCACCTTGAGTCCTTGTATTTGGGAGGCCCTGCTCTACTGCTCTATGCAGAACGCCAATAGATAAGCCAATTTATCTTTCTAGCCAATTGATTAATTATTGGAAAGGTGGGGGCATCGGAGCAGGTAACAATACATTAACTCCTCTGTCCATTCGGAAGGATCTTTGCCAACTGCATGTACAGTACTGTAATCCCAAATAAAGAAGCCTGATGAAATTGTCAAAAACACTATAAGCTTTTACTGAAAGAAGTCTTAATCACTCTCCGTTACCAGATTTTTCTTTTCTTTTCTTTTTAAAGAAAAGCTTATACTGTATACTCTGTTCTTACCGTAAACTTCAGGAACAATAACTATGCTCTGGACAGTTCCATTAAAAGCCTTCTCTATGGAGAAGATGTTTTCAATTATTTATTTCCCAGATAAAAGTTTGATTTTGGATTTTATTTTATTTTTTTGTCCATTCCTCACATGTCGGTGCATTCAAACAAAAGCCTAATGGTACCCTCGTGCCTTCATCTCTGTTAAAAGGATGTCTCTTGCTCACAGTGCATCTGGGATAAGATGGCTTAGCTGGACTTTAAAACCTGACAGCACAAATCAGAACACTCTTTTAAGCAGCTCTGTCATACAAACAGTGGGGTTATCCTCAAGCCAGTGCATAAATGTATAATGTAATTCTCCATGAGATATTCTTTTAGCATTAGGCTTCCTGACCAGTGTACACAAATATTCTCTTTCTAATCCCAAAGGAGGTAACTCAGGCAATGTGATCAGTGTGGTTTTTCTCTAGTTTTAGCCTCCTATTTCCAAAATCTGCAGCGATCTCATCACTATGGAGACTGAGAATGAGCATGAGCAAGGAGCTGAAAGGCAGGAGACAAGGACCATTGTGGGACTAAAACTTCCAGAATTCTTCAGCCATTGTGGGGATCCAGGAGTTGTCTTCATGGCCCAAGGGCTGGCAACTTCCATGTCAATGGGGATGCAGAAACATAGAATCATGGAATCATTGAATCATAGCATTGGAAGGGACCACAGGGGTCATCTAGTCTAATCCCTTGCCATGGAGGAATGCACTCCTGAAATATGCCCATCCAAGCTCTGTTTAAAAGGGAAGAAATAGTGCCACTCTATTCTGCTTTGGTCAGACCTCACCTGGAATACTGTGTCCAGTTCTGGGCACCACAATTCAGGAAGATATTGAGAAGCTGGAACGCATCCAGAGGAGGGCACCCAAAATGGTGGGAGGTCTGGAAACCATGCCCTATGAGGAGCGGCTTAGGGAGCTGGGCATGTTTAGTCTGGAGAAGAGAAGGTTGAGAGGTGACATGATAGCCATGTTTAAATATTTGATGGGATGTCATACTGAGGATAGGGCAAGCTTCTGCTGCTCCAGAGACTAGGAAAAGGAGCAATGGGTTCAAACTACAGGAAAAGAGGTTCCACCTAAACATTAGGAACAACTTCCTGACAGTAAGAACTGTTTGGAAGTGGAATACACTGCCTCATAGTGTGGTGGAGTCTCCTTCTTTGGAGGTTTTTCTACAGAGGCTGGATGGCTATCTGTCAGGAATGATTTGATTGTGTATTCCTGCATGGCAGAGGGTTGGACTGGATGGCCCTTGTGGTCTCTTCCAACTCTATGATTCTATGATTTTAAAGACTTCCAAAGATCTACGGCATTACTAAGGCTGGTATCACCCTTCCTTCCGATTGTGTCACCTGGTGCAGTTTAGCCTCTCCACACTCCCTAGTGCTGCCATGGTCAAAGATGCAGAGTCCACCAACCTTTGAGGCAATCTATTCCACAGTCAAACAGCTCTTACAGGAAAAAAAATCCTCCTAATGTTTAGGTGGAATCACTTTTGTTGTAATTTGAATCCATTGGTTTGTGTTCTAGTCTCTGGAGCAGGAGAAAACAAGATGGCTCCATCTTCTACATGGCATCCCTTCAGATATTTAAAGATACATCAGTTCTCAGTCTTCTCTGCTCCAACTTAAATGTATGCAGCTCCCTCAGTCATTCCTCGTAAGACTTGGTTTCCAGACCTTTGGTCATCCTGGTCACCCTTCTCTGGATATGTTCCAGCTTTTCAACATCCTTCTTGAATTGTGGTGCCCAGAACTGGACACAGAATTCCAGGTGAGGCCTGACGAAAGCAGAATAGAGTGGCATTACTACTTCCCTGATTGTGGACACTATACTCCTGTTGATGCTGCCCAGAATTACATTGGATCTTTTGGCTACTGCATTACACTGCTGACTGATGTTTAGCTTGTGGTCTACTAAGACTCCTAGATCCTGTTCACGTGTACCACTTTCAAGCCAGGTGCCATCCATTCAGTAGTTGTGTGTTTTATTTTTCCTGCCTAGATGTAGTACCCTGTGGCATCACTAAAGCTGTTGTAACCCCTCCCCCCCACAGTGTCACCTGGTGCAGTTCAACCTCTCTGCACTCCCCCCCCCCAGTGCCACCACTGGTAGTGCCTTATCTTGATTCCTGTTGAAATTCATTTTGTTAGTTCTGGCCCAGCCCTTCAATCTTGCAAGGTCATTTTGAATCCTGTTTCTGCCCTCAGATGTATTTGTTACCCTTCCCACTCCACTCCAATTCAGGTTTTCAGTCAATACTTTAAAGGTTCTGGATCTGATCCCCAAAACAGGTTCAGCTCCTTGGATAGCTGTTTTACACTTTAGGGTAAAACATGGAATGGATTAATTTCCTCACTGACATGGAACTCACCAGCTATCCCTGTTATTAAAATCAAGGGACGCTGGTAGAGATCCAGTAGCTCTGCTAATGAACCAATCAATGCATTTCAACCAAACATTTTCCCTACTTCCCACTTTTCGTCCACTTCTATAGATGTAAGGTAGAGTGATAGAATACCATTCCACTAACCATGATATGAGGACTCCAATCCTACTGGAGTTTACTGCTGTTGCATAGGATCCTGCCTTATGCAGACACAGACAATGAGCCCAGCCAGGGCAGTGTTACTCATGCATCAAGGATAGCCTTCCAGGTGCCAGTGGAATTCAATATCCATCATCCCTGGCTGGCTAAGACTTATGAGATTTGGAGTATCAGGGTGGCCACAAGTGTCCCATTCCTAGATTAGTGTGTGACAATTTGTTGCATAAGGGGAAGGAGAAAATTGTGACCCCAGCCACTATTCCCATTCCTCACATAGAAGCTGTCTGGATTGAGAGCTGAAGTTTGTTTCAAAGTGAAGCTGTTATGAGACAGAGCAGAATCCTTCACTTTACCTCAAGATAACTGGCCAAGCTTAGAGGGCAGAGAACCACCTACATGGGACGGAAAGGCTGAGATCCTATTTCAAGGAAAGGGAGTATAACTTTACACTCACTGGGGCTCAGTTACATGGCAGTTTTTATCCCAGGGAGAAGCGAGATATCCTCATCCCGAGTTCGTCTCTTATTGTTTACACTATTTGTCCCTGGATGAGCAATATTCCAAGATTGTTGTTTACATGACAGCCTTTTCTGCGACAAAAGCAAGATCCTGAGACATAGTATCCCGTGTTTTTTTTGTTGTTTGTTTACATAGGAAAATGTTACGGGATCTTTTTTTTAGCTGTCAGTCAAAGATGTGATTACTCATTTTTTCACAACCTTGGTGATATATTTCCTGTGGAGCTTCCTACCACAAGTGATGCTATTGGCTGCCACAAATGTTTGCTCAAGCTTCTGCACTGGTCAGAGAAGGAAGGCGAAGGCAACCCCCGCTGCACAATTCCTGTAAAAAAATCTCCTAATGGGCTTGCCTTAGGGTCTCCAGCTCCATTAATCCACAGAGGTTAACGCCAAATAAAACTTGTTTGTCTTTAAGAACCCAAAAGAATCACTCTTGAATACCAGGAGGTGTAGGCTGTATTTCAGAGGAAGGAACTTGCAAAGGCACCTAAGAAAACCAGACAGGTTTCTTGGAGTGGTGCACACACACACACACACACAAATCTCCATGTGTGTAGCCAGGAGGGAAGGCTTTGCTTTCAGCCAGTGGGGGAGGGGGAGGAAAGGCTTTCTTGAAGCAGCACACACACACACAAACTTCTGTGCATTCAGCCAGGAGGGAAGGCTTTGCTTTCAGCCGGGGGTGGGGGGAGGAAAGGCTTTCTTGGAGCGGCACAGATACACAAAAACCTCCATGCGTGCAGCCGGGAGGGAAGGCTTTGCTTTCAGCCAGTGAGGCTGAATCTATTGAAAAGGGTGACTGACCCCTCCTTCTCTGATCTCTGTGCCTGCCCCTGACCATCTTAATTTCCGGCCATCACCTACTTCCGAGATATTTTGTCCTGACCTGTTCACATATCGATTTTCCACAACCTCCTGGGGCTTTTTTAAAAACACAGGACAAACCATGGGACAGAAAGTCCTGCTGGTTGAGGGATAAAAGGTAGCCCCCCTTCTGAAAAGCCTTAGATCATCACAATGAATGTGTGAACAACCAGGATTCATCATGAGTTCATCTCATGACATTTTTGTCATGTAAACAACCCCACTGAGTGATGTGATGATTGTGCATTAGTGAGTCCCAACATTGCTCAACTGAATGTGCATACAAATGTGAAATGCATGATCACAACGCTTAATGCACCACATGCATAACAGCAACACACACAAAACTCTACTTCCACAACCAAGTATGATTTCTGCAAAAATGTCCAACCACTACTATAGGGGAACTTACACATGTGTAAGTCCCTAACAGGATACCAGCTAGGAACATAAACTGCCTTTTAATGTGCTAAATGAGATCCATGTCTCTGAAAGAGCAGAAAGTGAGCTGTGTATTGGGGGTCATCCTTGACCCTTTGACTGTGGTTTTTATTTTTTTTAAGGCTTGTTGGGGGGCCCTTGTTTGTTTTTGGCTGTCTGCTCTCCTTGAGCACATGGTCTAAGGGGGCAGAGCTTCTGATGAGTCATTGACTTGCTTGGAGATAGTGCTAGCAGCCACTATCTATATATAACTGCTGCCACCGTTTTTTGAGCTCAGTCTTTACAGGCCAGGGGCACATGCCACAAGGTCCATGCTGTTATATCAGTAAGAATTATTACAGTCTAAAAAGGGTGAAAAAATAACTGCAGGGATGGACGAAGAAGGGTTAGTCATTGTCTGCTGCAAGGCATGTGCAATGTTTGTCTTCTTGCCAGAAAACCTCACTGACTCCTCTTGCAGCAAGTGCAAACTGGTGGCTCTCTGGGAAGAGAAGGTCAATGCACTGCAGCTACATGTTAAGACACTTCAACACATAAGAGAACACAAGGAATCCCTGGATAGAACAGAGGGGGGATTGATCCTACAGAACCAATAGGAATAAATTACCAATGAAAACAAAGAGAGCTGTAACACTAAGGGAGCACCCTGGAAGACCTTCACTATCAGGAGCAGACATGCACAAGGGATTCAGAACTGCTCCAGCTAAGCAATCACTTCCTTCATCTTCCTGAGGATAACAGTGGTGAAGAGGCACAAGTAGGAGACCAGCAGCAAGAGACACTGCATGTTAGGGTAAGAACCAGCCTAGCCACCAAATTCAGCAAGAAGAAAAGAAAGGTGCTGGTGGTAGGGGATTCATTGTTCAGGGCTATAGATAGAACTGTGTGCCAGCTGGACAAAGATGAATCAGGAAGTGTGCTGTCTTCCTGGCGCACATATCCAGGATGTCACTGGCAACTTGCCAAAGCTCATCAAGAACACAGAGCAGTACCTCTTTCTTCTGATTCATGTGGACACCAATGACACTGCAAAGACCACTTTTGAGCAAATCACCTTGGATTATGAAGCTCTGGGTAGAAAAGTGAAGAGTTTAGAGTCACAGGTGGTATTCTCACCAATTGTACCAGAGAAAGATACAGTGTAAACCACACAGGGACAGGAAGGTACTGCAGGTGAATGATTGGCTACACAGATGGTGTTGATGGGAGAGGGTTTGGCTTCTGGGTCCATCACCTTCACTTCCTAGATGAAGGACTACTTGACTATACATGTGCTACACCCCACAAAGACCAGAAATAATGTCTTTGGCTTTCAGTTCTGGGCATCTCGTTTTAAAAAAGATATAGACAAGTTGGAGCAAGTTCAGAGAAGGGCAACAAGAATGGTAAGAGGTATGGAGAACAAAACATATGAGGGGAGGTTGAAGGAGCTGGGTATGTTCATCTTGGTGAAAAGAAGTGTGACATAATCACACTCATTATATACCTCAGGGGCTGCCACAAAGAGGAGGATGCATGCTTATTCTCTAATGCCTCTGAGGGTTGGACTAGGTATGATGGTTTTATGTTACAGGAGGGTAGATTTTGATTGACCACTACAAGGAACTCCTTGACAATGAGAGCAGTTCGGCAGTGGAACCAATTGCCTAGAGAGATAGTCCTTTTCTAGGGCTGCGTTTACACGGGCAAATATTCCCCTAAATATACTGCTAAGATTGCTCATTGTTCCCATGGATCAAGCCACAGTATCACCTCATTCAGAAGGGGGGGAAGTCAAAATACCCAAATGTAGCGTGACAAGGGATGTCGCTACTTTTGCCAGTTTATTTGAAAAGTAGCTCGACTTAGCGCATTATTGCTAGTGTGAACGGCAAGTCCGTGTGAATTATCAGCAATCTTCCCGATACAGTTGCAGCAGAGCTGCACTGTGATTGGTTCTTATGATGAAGGGGTGGGCTGGCTAGATATGGAGCCAGGAGGAAGAAGGAAATTGGAGCCAGGAGGGAGACCCAGGAAACCTACTGCTTGCTTTAAACATCCAGCCAACCGGATTGCTTTTAGCATGGGAAAAGCACTGCAGAGCAAAGGAATCCTAGCCAGCTGCACTTGTGTGTGTGTGTGTGTGTGTGTGGCTGCTTTCCTTCCCACTTAATTATTCATCTCCTCCATGGTCTCCCTCCTTTTTTGCAGACGAAGGTACCCTCCTCTCCTCTTTTGCCTGGCTTTAATGAAAATGATACAGCTGCCTGGCCACCCCTCCCACCTTTGTCTGCCGAAACTCATCCAAATTAGCCATAAATCTTAAGAAATATTTACCCCCGTTCCGAAAGGACGGAAATCCGGAATATCGCTCACTTTATTCTGTCGTGTAACTGGCCCCTTTGTCAATCAGCTGTTAAGCAAGGAGAAAAAACCTTCCGTTTGGAGTTTGATTTGTGGGCAGGGAGCTGGGGGGGGGGAAGAGGCAAAGGGTGACATTCTTTGCCTCTAAGCTGTTAACCACGGAGTTGGGCCCACGGCAGACATTCCTATGGCATTCCTTTGTCTCCTCTCCAATGCTTGGCCACGCCCCCACCACATTCGGTTGTGTGAATCTCAAAGCAGAAAAAATAAAAGAGCCACAAAATATAGCTGTGTAAACATACACTGTGTAAACTACCCACCACTGATGCGGGAAAGCGCTAAAGTGCAATTTATCGTAATAAAACCTGTCGTGTAAATGCAGCCTAGATGTCTTCAAAAAGAGGCTGGACAGCTACCTGCTGGAGTTCCTACAATAAGTAGGGTGTTGGATCTGATGGCCCATAGGGCCCCTTCCAACTCTATGGTTCATTTATATCACTACAGTGATATACAGTGTAGACTATACTGACTGGCAGTAGTTTTCCAGAGTATCAAACTAATAATTACATACTAAGCATCATCCACCCAACATGTGCTTCATCAGGTCAGACTCTCTCATTCGCTCCACCATCCCCCAGAGCACTCTTTGTGATTTTTTGTTTTATACTAGTGGATTTGGAGCTGAAAATATTATTCAAAATAATACAGAATTTTCTACAAGGAAGACTTACATTCATTTGTATGCATGAAAACATGCTTCTTCTCCCTTTGCTTTCATTTGCATCTCTTTCATCACCATCTTTCACTTTCAAAAGCAATGCTGTATCATCTTCAGGAAGATACGTAAATGTTGCCATAACTTTGGAGGGCAAGGAATTCTTCCTGGCCATGGTTCTGTCAAGTCAAGGCAATCCAGCACCACAAGGGTGCTGTCTCTTTGTTGGAAGGAGAATCTGGATATCAGAGGGTTCTATAGAAGATTTCATCTGCATCTTTATTTCAGACAGCAGTCTTTTCCCCATCTTTATGTGGGCCTAAATACCCTAAAGGCTCCAGATCTGTCTGATCTTGGAAGCTAAGTAGGGTCAGCTCTGAGTACCTCGATGGGAGAATGTCAACAAATACCAGGTGCTGTAGGCTATATTTCAGATGAAGGGACATGCCAGAAAATATATCACCTTCTGCATACCAAATGTGGTCTCTCCCACTGACTTACTGCATAGTTCTGTCCTTCAACATACAACAGTTCAATGGCCGAGTTGTCATTCTCCACCCCTGGAAAGTTCTTCTTCATTGGTAGAAGAAACAGACTTCCCATTGGATGAGTCACAGCAGAGGCCTGATTGCCCACCAAACCCTCCTTCTGTTCTTAAGGTCAGGTAGGGTTCAAAGCAGGAAGAGGAGCCTATGGTAAAGAATGCTAGGAGTTGCAATCCAATGAAAGCCCCCACCCCCCGCCAAGGATGAGACAAAGGTTCAGGTGTCTGGCTGAGACAATACCCTAAAGATGAAGAGAGACTGTGCAATCAAGGCATCAGCAGAATCACAGTTGTGGAATATCCTCCTTAAATACTTCCTGGGATCTGGGCATACCTATAAAAGTCAGTTACGAACACCAGTTACCTCGCTGAGAACAACTTCAGTCTTCTTCTTTGAGTGCTCAGCCCGTGAAAGTGCCTCTGATGGTTTTATGATTCCTGGGGACCGGTTCTACGACAGGAAAAAGTTCGCAAGATTCCGGATTACCGTTCTTTCGCATCAGGAGAGCATAAATCACATGGCTCCTGGCATATTCGGAAGATGCAGCCAGATGCAGCCACTTGCGGTTTTCCTTTGTTCACACAGGCAAAGGTGGGGGCGGGATCGCCTCCAGATGATTAAAGCCAGGCAGGAGGTGGGGAGGGAGCAAGGAAGGGGTCATGGAGATGATAAATAATGAGAGGAAAGAAAAGGACAAACAAACAAGACATCGAAAGAGCAATCTGTCAACCCCCCATCTTCCCCAGCCCCAAAAGGCTTCTATAAAGAAAGGAGTGAATGAAAGCACGAAGAAGCAAAAGCATGGTGGAGTGATCTCCTTCCCTTCCCTTCACGCATGCACATACAAACACACACCACAGAAGCCGGGGGCTTGCCTCATTCCTGATTGTTTTCCCTGCCTCCGAAGCCTTGAATAAAGGCAAGTGAATGGAAGGACAAACAAACAAAAGGACGAACATGCCATCGGCTGTTTCCCCGCACACACAAATGTACACACACACACTCAGACCAGCGAAGCAGGGGCTCGTCCCGATCATCTTCCCAACCCCCAAAGCCTTCCTTTGAAACAGACAGGAAGGGCTCAGAGCAGATTTTCCAAAGTGGGCTGCAAGCAGAAGAAGGGTAAATTTCTTCTCTCCAACCCCTCAGTCTATTCGGATAAAGCAGAATGGTCACTCCAACCAATCAGGATTCAGTTCTGCTCACAGTAATTTGAAAAGGTAGATGCCAGTTTACACGATGGTTAGTTCCCATGACAAATTATGTGCATTTTCACGAACTTAATCAAAAAAGACTGGAAAACTAGCGAAAGCTGATACTGCGCAACTTATGGGTTTTTTGCACCCCCTCCTTCTGAAAAGGGCGCTGTTGCTTCAAAATGCATGGGAACTATCAGGCTTCTTGTTGCATTCTTTGAGGATTTATTTTGCTGTGTAAACGGCCCCTTGGACTAGTCTCTCAGCTACAAATACTCCCTGGAATCCTAACTTTAGTTTGCGGCTTTGTTGACCCCGGAATGTTTGACCCTGGTTATCTCTTTCACCAATGACTTTTACTGATTCTTGGCTTCCTACTGATCAAGGCTTTGGATTTCTGAACCTGGTTTACAGTTAAGATCAGGACACAAGTAGTTGTTGCTACTTCCTCGTCTGCACCACCTATTATCTGCTGCCTGAATCAACTGCTTCACTTTGCCTCAAGTTAGGGCCAGCCGTAATTATCTACAGTAACTTACAGCTCTTGGAGGTACCAGATAGCAGTCTTTTATGGCCCTATGTAAAGATACAAGGGACTGAACATGGGACCAAAGCATGAACTTTACCATTGAACTGAAGTGGCTCAGTTCTTTTGGGATCCTATCTGCTGGTTTTGTTGAATTTTGCATTTCCTGGAATATCATCATGCCCTCCAACATTTCACTGATGAAAATGGGAATAGGTATGGACATGCAGCTTCAGAGTGTGGTCAAAATGGCAAAAGTTACTAATAAGAAAGAATGTACAAGTTAGAAGAGGATGTAGCAGTTTGCTTTTGCCAGAGTTTACAGAGAAGGGCAAAATTCTGCCACTCTTCTCCTCTCCTCCCTGTTGAATTGAGTAAATCTACTTCTGCACTTTGAACTTAGTTTGCAGCAACTGAAGTAAACTGATGAAGGGAGAAAATGGAAGGAAGAGAGAGAAGCTGGGACATTTTAAAAGGAGGTGAAAATGTGGGACTACAGAGGATTAATCAGTACTATCTCTGCCAAATCAGGATAGTCGGAGGGTATGTATCAGTGGCTCAATGTTATCTGAAGAGATAGCCACGTTAGTCTGTTCTAGCGTAAAGAGCCATAAAGGAATCCAGCAACACCTTTGAGACTAACTGGAAAGATGACATTTCTAGTATAAATGCTAGAAATCAGATGCATCTAATGAAGCAGACTGTGTCCATGTAAACCTATGCTAGAAATGGTTTCTTCCCAGTAAGTCTCAAAAGTGGCTCAGTGAGGCTCACTGCAAATTGAAAATTTCAGCCTCCAGAGTTTTCCTCTAGCTCAAATTTTAAATCTAAATGAAGTGTGTGAATTATGCAGCCCTCCTGATGTTGTTGGAATGCAGGTCCCAGCAGCCCTTGCCAGCACAGCCAATGGTAAGGAATACTAGGAGTTATAATCCAATAAGATCAGGAATGCCACAGGATTCCCACTCCTACCTAAACACTGGCTGAGGTGTTGAAATAGCCCTGTAAATCTGTGCCTGATTCCTCTCTCAGTGCATGCATGTTGAATGTGGCAACTGTCAGATTTCTTTTCACTGTGTCTCCAACTCTGGTGGTTTGACAACCCCAGATGTGTGCTACCGTCAGCCAAAAATAGCTCCATCCTGCTTTCCATGTTAATGGGCTCCCTCCAGCACTCATGGCCCAAAGGATTATAGCATACATTAGATTCTGAATTCACACTTGGAGCTTGTTTTAATGTCACTGAAGTGAGTCTCCAGGCTCCTGTCATAGTTTTATGCTGCTTCCAGCCAATGTCATCACAACAGGAGGCCTTGGGATCATCCTGGGATACTGTTCCTGTCACCACCAAAATTGTTTCTTATAAACTTTCTTGTTGCTAGATTTACCAGGCTGGAAAAAGGATGGAAAAGACATTAAACATAATTCAGGGATGACCACTTTTATTTATCACTCACGTAATGATGTGTGGCTTGCCTTAGAAACTACCACTCCTGGCCATGTTCAGAAATGATGGTTATCCTTTTCTTTTGTCAATTATTTTTTGGTCAGCAGGCAGGACTGTGTGAGGACCATAGGTCACATTTTGCTCATCCCAGCATGGAATATTGAAATAGCTAGAGAGATAATTGATCAGATAGATAGATAGATAGATAGACAGACAGACAGACATATTTGGGTATCTGAAGGCACCAGATCCCGTCTGAGCTTGGAAGCCAATCATAGTCATTCCTGGTTAGTACTTGAATGGGAGATTGCCAAGATCAGATGCTGTAGGCTATATTTTAGAGGAAAGCAACAACAAACCACCTCTGAGTATTTCTTGCCTAGGAAAACCCTGGCCATGGGTTCACCATTCATTGGTTCATGGGTTCACCATAAGTAACAGGTGACTTGAAGGCACACATGCACACACACACAATGTGCTGTATATGGGACTGCCTTTGAATGATACTCAGAAACTTCAGCTGGTCCAAAGAGCTGCATCCATGTTGTTAACTGATGAGGGGTTGTATATACAGCAAAAATACTCCTCATCGAATTCAAGGAGAATACAATTTGTCTTAATAAGATCCCACATCAATCTGCCGTATTTGGAAGGAGTGAGACCAAAACCTCCAAAAACTACACAGGAAAAGCCTTTGTGGCTTTTCCTGAAGTTTTTAAAAAGCTCCATGGCAATTGTGCATTCCTGCTCATTGGGACAACCAATTTGCTTTGCTGTGCATTCCCAGTAAGAATGGAAATGGAAAGCTGATTGGTTGGACATGCACAGGGGGCAAAGCTTGCTGGCAAGGCAAGTGTCCCGAACTGCCATATAGGATTTTCATTGTCGCAATTGTGCACTGAGGCAACAAAACAGCCTTGTTTTCTTTTCTTTTTCCTATTTATTTAAGTGGAAATGCTTAAATGCATTTTAAAAATTAATGCTTTTAAAAAATACTACTTTGCGGTGGCAACTGGTAACAATAAAAACATAAGTAATTAACTTGCACCCACTGTCTTGATTCGCAGGCATACCCATTTGAACAACGAATGCGGATAGCTTTGCATGCCTGTAATCTCGCCAAAAAAATAGTTGGGACAAATGAAAACTGCAAATTGGCATTAGCTTGCATCAATCCACATTTTATACCCTTGTATAGACAAAATTGGCTATAGGGAGGATGCTCCTGCCTTCTTGCTCCAGTAGCTCCTGGTCCATTTCTGCTCACAAGTCAACATACTGGTTAGGACTTATAAAGCCCAATATGGCTCAGGTCCAGGCTATTTGACAGACCGTATCTCCACATATGAGCCTGCCCTTGTTTTGAGATCTTCTGGGTTGGGACTCCTCTCTGACCCATCACCCTCACAGATACATCTGGTGGGAACACAGGAAAGGGTCTTCTTGGTGGCTCCTCCAAAGCTTCAGAACTTCTTTTCTAGACAAACTGGGCTGGTGACCTCCTTGCAACCTTTCTGTAGGGCGGTGAAAATTTTTATGATTTGGCAGGCCTTTGAAGACTTCTTGTCATAGGGAAAGGGCCTTTAATGATATGCAGCAATTATCTATATATATTGTTGTCTTTTCTATTTTAATGGACATGCTTTTATTGCTTTTAATTCTATTGATAGCTTAATTATTTTAATGTTTGTATGATATGTACCTCTAACTGTATCTGTTTCAACCTTCTGAAGCTGTTGGGCTGAGGAAAAGGCAGGAGTAAATGAATTAAATAAATACTACAAAATAAACAGATTCTTGTTTCAGTTTCCAGGCAGCCCTACCCTCTTACAGGATACTCTATTCTATGGACTTTATCAGATGTGGCAAAAATCGCACAATTATGACATCCTGCTATTGCACAATGTTGTTGTCCTCACGTGGTCAATCTGTGCTCCAGCTGCGAATAAGGCATCACTTTTCATTAATGGTACAAGCCATCGATAGCTCTCAATATCGCTTTTTTCATGGTATTGAAGAGCAGAGAGCATGCGAAACCACGTCCCACCGTAATCACAGGATTACAGTGTGATTGGGTGATCCTCTTTCCCAGCAAGAACACTTCCAGGTAAGAACATGAAAACTATCCACACAACGCTCTTTTTACAAACTGCCCCATTTTGTTTGGACATTTTTAGGTTTGTTTAAGTGTTTGTGTGTTCATTTACTTTTGTAAATTCAGGGGTTTTGGGATCTTTTAAGTGCGCTCATGTCTTCTTGCAAGAACTGCCAAAATCTCACCCATGTCCAGTCACAGAAGTAGAATCCTGTTCTTAAAGTGTTAGTGGTGGTCGTGCGATAATTCCATGGTGCTTCTTTCATGCAATTACAGTGACCTGCGATAATAAGTATAATAATGCCACTATGTTTCTGCTTTCCTCAATAGTGAAATTATGGCGTTTTTAGCCATAAAGTTCTAGGCCTTCTTCCTCTGCCCCAGTTTTCTATTCCTCCCATCTAGGGTTGCCAGGTGAAGTAAGAGAGAGAGGGCTCCTGTCTGATTAATGGCTGTGCAGAAGAGAGAATCTCATCAGGTGGCACTTGCATGACAGCAGAACCTGTTGAAGTTCCCTCTTCCACACAACCATTAAAGGTAAAGGAGCCCGTCTCTTATTTCTTATTGACAAGCCCATTCCCACTCCTTTCAAGAGTCAGCCAGCATTTGGTGGCTGCTGAGCGTACCCATCTCTCTTTGGCTTTGGCTTCCCCAGCCAAAACAGGAGCTATGGTTTGGGGGTTTGGGTTCTTTTGCGGGGGGGGGGGTTGCTGTTGTTGTTTTGCAAAAGCTGTGGTTCCCCTGTTGAATACTTTCCCTTGTATGTGAGTGGTGCCAGTTTAACACCACAAGTCCACACCTATCACTTCCTTTGGGAGTCAAACCGGCATCACTCTCATAGAAGAGGGTCCCTGTGTGTCTCCAAGGTCTGTAGGGCCTTGTGTGTCTCTCTAGCACTTGAGAGGTTTCAAACTGAGGAAATGAACCTGGAGAGGCCAATGATAGAATCTGAGACTGAAATATTTTTCCTTCCTCTTTCATCATACCAGTTCAATGAAACAACATGGTGGCAGATTCAGGACAAATCTAAGGCAGTCGTGCTTCACCCAGCAGGTAGAAAATGATGGAATTTGCTTTCAAGACAGGTGGTGAGGCCTACCAACTTGGATGGCTTAAAAAGGAGATTCGATCAGTTCTTGAAGGAGGAGACTATCTATGTTTGCAAGATTTGGTGGCTATCTATGTTGTCTTCTGGATCAGAAGCAGCGTGTTTCAAAATTTTAGAGCCAGTTAGTTAATCCCTTCATTATTATTTTTTAAAAAGTGTTCCTTTCTTTTATAGCTTGCCTTTCCACAGTAGCCTATGTGGTTTTCCTCCATCCCACATTATCCTTTTCTGATAATCATATGGCTAGAAATATTATGCATTGGTTTACAAGCCAGGTGACACTCATCCAAAATGAAATGCACAGATATAGGATGGGTCAAGACACCTGGCTTGATAACAGTGCATGCAAAAGGGATCTAGGAGTCTTAGTGGACCACAAGCTGAATATGTCCAATGAGGAACATTTAGCCTGGAGAAGAGAAGGTGAAGAGGTTATGTTAGCCATGTTTAAATATTTGAAAGGATGTCATATTGAGGATGGAGCAAGCTTAGTTTCTCCTGCTCCAGAGACTAGGACATGGAGCAGTGGATTCAAACTATAGGAAAATAGATTTCACCTAAAGATTACAAAGAACTTCCTGACAGTAAGAGCTGTACAGCAGTGGAACATGCTGCCTCAGAGTATGGTGGAATCTCCATCTTTTGAAGTTTTCAAACAGAGGCTGGATGACCATCTGTCGGAGTGATTTGATTGTATATTCCTGCATGGCAGGGGGGTGGAGTGGATGGCCCTTGCGGTCTCTTCCAACCCTATGATTCTATTATCAAACAACTCAAAAAATTCCCAACCAGCATCATCAATGCCCATGCCCATGCGGTCCCTTACAGTTTTATGATTCTAGGTTAAGTTTACATCTTTATGGACTTTATCAGACATGGAAAATATGGCGTCATAATGATGCCTAATGAACAAAAAAGGGCGTGCATACCAGACAATGTCATTCTTTCATGATAATGTCTTGAAAATAAGGCATTCTTTGTTATTGACAGGCCAAGCCATCAATAGATCTCCCATGGTGCTTTTTTGCCTGTATTGCCAGCGTTTGAAAATGCACGCCATTATCCTCTCGTGACTACATCATCAATGAGCGGTCCTGCCAGAACACTTCTGGGTGAGAAGGCAAAAGCTAGGTAGGGGATGCTCTTTTTATGAACCTCCCCAGTTTACTTTTAAGTTTTATAGTGTGTTTCTGTGCTTGTGCATACCTTTTGTGTCTTTATTTTGGTGTACAGTATTTTTATTTTTACCACACTTGTGTCTTCTCACGAGAATCACCAAGATCACGAACGCGGAAATAAACAGAGCTCCATTCATGCTCCATTAATGCTGGGGCTGCCTTTTAACACTACTGAAGGTAGGTCTGATAGAAAGGGTTCTTTTGCCGGCAGAAAAAACACCACAAAATATGGTGGGAAAGAAATGTTTATGGAGGTTTATCTGATAAAGTCCTACATATGAATGTGTTTTGTCCTCATCAGGCAGTAAACACAGGGGCTGCCTCCTTGTATTCTCCCTCCATGGATTTTTTTTCATGCTTCTTTGGATATTCACTATGCTAATATTTCCCAACCTGTATGGGTAGGGGCTTTGTTTTGGCTACCCAGGCATTGGCATTCAGCATGTGTGCTTGTATGAGTGTGAGTAATGCAGAGACACAGTACACCTGTGATATTACCATATGGGGACAAAGAAAACGGGTAAGCCATAATTTGCACATCCTACATGTGTACTGCCCCAAATGTCTGGCTGGCTACAGTTGGCTAGAGAAGGCTTTACTCTAGGCTGACCCAGCAAGAGTTCTTTAAAATATCTATCCATAGCTTCTTAAAGCCTTTTTGGATATTCTTTCTTTTGAAATTTCAACCAACTTTATAACACACAACTTAGTAGCAGAGAGATGAAGACAGCAGCTGGGAGAGAGAAACTGTGTGTGTACTTTAGTCAGGGGAAAGTATAGTTTCTCACTCAAAGCCAGTCTTTAATATTAAAACACCATAAAACAGAGGAACATAACAGAAGTGTTGTTAAATCCTGACAATCAATCAAATTCTTTCTCATGTGCCTTTATCTTGTGAGTCACAATGTTGAGACAGCAGTTTCTCATAATACTGGTATTGATATAAATCCCCACCCCAAGTATTCAAAGCTCTTCCCTCTTCCATTATTTCAGTCATCTTTAGCATGGCTTCATAAGGCCAGGATTGATTATCCCCATAATATAGAGTGGAGTTGGATTACATGACTGCATCCTAGTGGGCTGAAGTTATAGGAAGGCAGATTTTGGAGGAACATTAGGGGAAACCTCTCTTTTTGGCAGTTTGACAAGGAAACCAATTATCCCAGAGGGGGGCTTTACTCTTTATCAAGGTTTTTAAGCAGAGGCTGCACAGCCATATGTTGGGAATGTGCTAGCTCTGTATTCAGCCATTCATTCATGACCTCACCTGGAATACTGTGTCCAGTTCTGGGCACTGCAATTCAAGAAGGGTGTTGACAAACTGACACCCTGATGTGCAATTGCAACACACAATCTCATGTGTATTGGTATATGTTCCACATTGGGCCTCTGTACATACTGCAGTGGGGCCTCAGACTCCATTATGGAATGACCAGAGGCCCACTGTGAATTGTGTACACCCCACCCACACAGAGACCTTTGTTTCTGTCCCCATTAGCTGGATACAGCCATTGACAATGCCCAATCAAAACAAAGCAAGCATGACATACTTAGGATAGTGTACAACACTGAAAGGATGCCAGCTGAGGTGTACAGTGGGCCCTTGGTACCTGCTGGGGATACCAGGATGCCCTGTGGGTACCAAAATCCATGGATGCTCAAGTCCCATTATATAGAATGGCATAGTAAAATGGTGTCCTGTATAAAAAATGGCAAAAGCAAAGTTTGCTTTTTGGATTTTTTATGTGTGAATATTTTCAAGCCATGGATGGTTGAATCTGTGGATGCAGAATCTGTGGATACAGAGGGCCTACTGTACTTAAATCTTGCAAGGAATCATAGAATCATAGAGTTGGAAAAGACCACAAGGGCCATCTAGTCCAACCCCCTGCCATGCAGGAACACACAATCAAAACATGCCTGACAGATGGCCATCCAGCCTCTGTTTAAAAACCTCCAAAGAAGGGGACGCCGCCACACTATGAGGCAGTGTGTTCCAGAAGTTGGGTAGCAACCTACATGTAGTTGGCTCCATTCCTGGTGGCTTCTCTGCTTGACTTCACCTCTGCTGAACCCATCCTCTGTCCCATTAGCCCCACATAGGCATCAGCCATCACTACTCTCATTCTCCTACTTTCTCTATAAATCTTGACTTTCATGGGGCCCTGTCTGCTTGCCTGTACTCTGGCCCCATTTCCATGGGTACAACCATAGTTTATTTCTTTCACTGGGCCATAAATCTGTAGGAGCATCACCAGTGTTGCAGTTTGCAGCTATAATGCCATGGATCTTCCAACAATGGGGAGGAAGTAGAAGCAATTATAGTCCCTCTTCTTTCCATGCCTAGTGGTGGCACTTCTCCCCTTCCCTAAGGTCTTGTACTCAGTTTTCAGATGAATCATGCCTTTAAAAGAGAGAGTGGGGACAGAAAAGACAGCCAGATGAAACTTCAAAGCCATAGCTGTGAAATCATATAACAAGTAGAGCCAGTTGGAGGAAATTATTTCCCCCGCATTCCCTGAACAGCACTTTTGCAGAGCAATTCTGAAGGGCTCTCTTGGCCTTGTGACGAGTCTCCTTCACATCCAGGTACACTGGCCTGAGGCTACACATCGCATAGATGACAAGCATATTGTTGATGCTCAGAGTGACTTTCTACATCCCCGACGGCCTCATCAGTCCCCAAACACACTGCTGCTCCACCACTGAAGGTCAATTTTGCCTCGTTCTTGCCATTGGCAATGGAAGTTTCTGATTATCAGGTGGCATCATGGACAAGGTAATTCGTGTCATAAAGAGAAGAAGCCTTAACTTATTGATGCGCTATTGCATCAAAGTTCAGCCTTGCCTCTCTCAGGCTATTTATATTTGTCATACAGCAAGCGGTGTCAGCTCCTGGCAGATGCTCACTCACCAGGGAGTAAGTGCCCAAATTCACAGCCACATTCTAAGCAAGTAAGTAATAGGTTTAACATGGGATCAGAAATAATCCTCCATTGGTTCTCCTACCAGCTGCACCATCCTGTTTAATGGATACAGATCAGAAAAGCCAGGGCATCACATCAATGCCATAGGTGTAATCAGACCTCTCTCAGACTGAAAAGCCTTTAGGCTTTAAACAGCTTTTGGCACGCTTCATCTCCAGAGACTGGACAGAGCCAAGGTTGGCTCCAGTTTGGGGGAAAGTCCTTGAGCAAGTCATCCTTATTGGACTCTCTGTCTTGCTACTGCCATTGCTCCCTCATGACTCCATCTGCACCATTGTTCAGGTGAAGTCAAGGCCTTCTGCTGGCCGCCTGTTGTCATTGCTTGAATACATCAAAAGGGCATCTGATTTGGAAGCAAAAGCGAGGATGAGGTTCTGAGATGAAGCAGGGGCCCATTTGCCACTTACTCCTGGAATGGGCCCAGCATACAACATTAGAGTTCACTGCAAGAATAAGCAACCTCCTGTGGTTTCAGAAAAGAAATCACAATCTGTTTTGTGCTGTATTAACACTTGTATAATATCCCTGTTACCTACCCTGATAGGTCTTAGAATATCTAATAATTGGCAATATTTCATAATTTGACTCAATGTGGCCATCCACATTGTTAGCAGGGAAACCAGGAATCTCCAAATACCAAGGTGGGATTCATGTATGACCAAGAGAAAGGCCTTTGGAAATTCCCCCAAACCAAATACTCAGATCAGAACATAACACCTGGAGGTGAGTCATTCACTAATCCACTCAACTATAGCAGAGTACAGTTGCCCCTTCATATTCGCGGCTTTCACACTCGCGGTTTTAATTATTCACGGTTTAGCCCCAGCCATGTAGGGAAGGCTGGCGAGAGGCAGGGCAACCTCCTGCCTACACCTTCTCCGGCCTTCCAGAGGCGGCTTCGGGGATTCAAAGTCCCGGAGTCCACTGAGGAAGGCGGGGGTGGGGCGGGCAGCCTCTCTCCCTCCCTCACTCCGCCTTCCCCAACCTTCCTGAGGGGACTATGAGGCTTCTAAGACCCGGAGTCCCCTCAGAAAGGCCGGGGAGAGGCCGGGCAGCTTCCCTCCCCGCCCACACACTGCCATCCCCAGCCTCCTCCCCACCCACACGCTGCCTTCCCCGGCCTCCTCCCCACCCACATGCTGCCTTCCCCGGCCTTTCTCAGTGGGGTCCGGGGCTTTGGAGCCCCGGAACCCACTAAGAAAGGCCGGGGAGAGGCAGCGCAGCCTCCTCCCCACCCACATGCTGCCTTCCCTGGCGGGCTCCGGGGCTTCTTAAGCCTGGAGTCCTCTCAGAAAGGCCGCAGAGAGGCCAGCCAGGCTGGCCAGACACCCTCCCGCTGCCTCCCTCCCTCTGGGGGGGGGGGCGCGGGAGCAGTATCTGTTATTCGCGGTTTTTCCACATTCGCGGGGGTCTCAAGAACATAACCCCCGTGAATGTGGAGGGACAACTGTACTTACTGCTTGTAAAATGGGTCCTTCCTTCTCTCATCCCCTTCCAACAAAATACCTTGCCTGCTCCTATTCATCCCCAAATACAGCACCCATTAATAATCATTAACTGTTCTGGAGCACTCATTGTCCAGCCCTGGGAACCTCTGAGGGACCTTGTATTTCCACTCAAAATCCTATCCCTTCAGGGGAAATATGACATATGAATATCACCCCAAACACCACCAAAGGGTACACAGATCCCCTTCCTCCTGACACTCCGCTAGTCTGTGCAGCCATCCCATCTTCTGGACCCCCTCGCTGTCAGTGTACTTTGCAATCTCAGCTCTGCAGGATCAGTATAGTATAACCTGCCACCACCTCACTCCACTCCTCTATCCAAATACTTCCAGCTACCTTTGATTGTCTTGTGTGAGTGTCTGAAGCCTGAGTGTTTTTGTAAATGCTGTTGATATTAATTTCCAATAAAGATCATTTAATTGTACTTTTTTGCTTAGAGTCTCCTCTGTTATTATCGGTATACATAGGTTAAAAGATCCCACCATTGTCCGGCCTCTCGCATGCCAAGTTGAATTATTTAAAGTCCGTAAGTTAATATTAGGACATTAGACATTAGGACATTAGACCCCAAGCAGTTAGGGTAACATCCCTACATGATTCAGCCATTTGGGTTGAAGAGATTAAGTGCATATTATCTGGTTAAATCTGGGGGCAATTTTTGCCCCAAACACATCTCAAACAACCTCCCTGTCCTCTAAGTGTCCCAACCCCAAAATACCTCAGTTTTCAACTATGTTGTTGTTCTGGTTGTGTATCTTCAAGTCATTTCTGACTTATGGTGGCCCTAAGGTAACCCTATCATGGAGCTTTCTTGGCAAGATTTGTTCATAGGGTGTTTGCCTTTGCCTTCCTCTGAGGCTGAGAGTGTGTGACTTGCCAAAGATCACCAAGTGGGCTTCCATGGCTGAGTGGAGATTCAAATCCTGGTCTCCAGAGTCATAATCCAACACTCAAACCACTGCCCTATACTGGCTCTCATTTTAGCTATGTACTGGCCAAAATGTCAACCAGAAATGATCACTTCTGGTTGCCATTTTGGCCAGTATAAAAGTGATAATGGAGGCATTTTACCTCACTGTTGGGGGTGTGCAGTCTAGCAAGGGTGAAATTGGCCCCCACTCCCATGGAGTTTCTCCTCACTAGTTCAGAGACATTGATAGGCAGGTGATCTGTTTTAAGCAGCCATGTTTGGAGCAGGCATGGTCCACATTTGTTCAGAAATCCTGAGCAAAGCTGTTTGACATAACAGCTTTGCATATGATGTTTATGTAAGGTAGGGATAGACAACATGCAGTCCCACCCTCAACTTTTTGCAACTGCACTATCCCCACCACCACCACTACCAAATCACATTGCTAAATTTTTGCAGCACTGAAAATTGTGAACAAATTGGATAAGCCCTTAACACAGGTAGGAAATGCTTGTGTCAAGGGCTTTTTGCCAGAAAAATACAGCAGTGCATTTTCTGTCTAAATTTGGTGTCAGAGAAGTGTGGGATGGGTTGCAGACCATGGGTTGCCCCCATGGAAAACTTACCTTTGAAACCACCAAGGCTACACCCTCTGATGAAAAGGGAAAGTGCTTTGCATGGGTGCCCAGTCCCTTTGTCTCTGATGACCACATCTGGTGTCAAGAAAGTTGGAGACAAAGGTCAGAATTTACTGCAAGCATAGAAGGACTTCATCACCATCACATAAATAGTACAGATGGGAGCATGCCTAAAACAGGGAGCCCTGGTGGCTCAGTGGTTAAGTGCCTGTACTGCAAACCACAAGGTTATGAGTTAAATCCCAGAGGGCTCCAAAGTTGACTCAGCCTTCCATCCTTCCATAGGTCAGTAAAATGAGTACCCAGCTTGTTTGGGGCAATTAGCTAAAAAACATTGTAATCCACTTAGGGAATGCTTTGGCACTGATAAGCGGTATATAAATAGATTTTCCTTAGGGGTTTTTCGGGCTGTGAAGCCGTGTTCTGGAATCGTTGCTTTCTTTCTTTTTTTAAATTATATTTTTATTAATAAAAACAAAAATAAATCATATACATAAAAACTCACTCATCAACCATCCTTCATAACACATAACATCTTATAAACTTGACTATGATCTCCCTATCACACATATCGCTCAATCTTATTAACCTAACTTCCTTTTCAGCTTTCTCATGAGGGTTTAAAATTGTAAATAGATTGTAATACCTGATTTAACTATTCAATTATATGGCATGCCTGTAAGTTCCAACATATAAAATTATCCTTTACTCATTATTTCTCTAATCTGTTGTTTCCCTCACTCATATATTTATCCAGATTACATCATACTACTTCTCAATTATTTCTTATATATGTAATTTAGATTCTTCGACTGAATATGAAGGACTGAAATTTAAATTTAATAATAAACTTGAGTTTAGTAATGTTACTCATGCATAGGTTTCATACTCTTGATTTGTTTACATGTTAGAGTTATCAATAGGGGATTGTTGCGAAGTTCCTCCATCTCTTTTCCAAAAAGTCTGATAAACTCTCCCAGGCTATCCAATAGTCTTCTACAAACTTATCTTTTAATAAAACAGTTAGTTTATCCATTCCTGCCATGTCATAAATTTTAATTAACCATTGGTCCATTGATGGTATATCTTGGCTTTCCACATTGATGCGTAGGTTATTCTGGCAGCTGGCAGCATATAAAATATTAGTTTCTCTTTCCCTCAATCAAATTTTTCTTCATACATTCCTAACAAGTAAAATTCTGGGACTAAAGGGATGTTGCTTTCCAAAATTCCATTCATTATTGTTTGTACTTGCTTCCAGTATTTTATGGCATACTCACAAGTCCACCATAAATGGAAAAAGGTACCTGTAGAGTGCTTGCATTTCCAACATTCATTTTTCACACCCTTGTACATTTTGGATAACTTGTCGGGTGATAGGTACCATCTAAAATACATCTTGTATCAATTTTCTTGTACATTTTGACTGAAAGATACATTTATTCTAGAGGTCCATATTTTTCCCATTTTACTAACTCTATTGGGGTCCTACATTTGGGGCCCACTTAATCATGCTATCTTTGATAACATCTTCCATGTCCCACTGTAACAATTGTTGATAGAATCTTATAATCAGCTTTGGATTTCCATATTGAGTTATTTTTCCCCATGTTGTTTTAGTAATGTCAATTCCTTCTAATTTCTGATCCATTCTATATCTTTCAGCAATTTGTTTGTGTAGGTACCAATGACATTGAGTCCTTCCTTCTCCATTTCCTCTTGACTTTTAACTGTCAGTTGCTCCCCTTTTATTTCTAAAATATCTTTATATGTTATCCATTTCTGAGCATATATTTTTTCCTTACTGAAAAGTGCTTCATGAGATGAAAACCATAAAGGTATTTTTGGACATAATCTTTTCTTATATTTTTTCCCATACTTTTAAAAGGCTTTTTCTAATTTGATGATTGTTAAATTCTTTATTTATTGAATCTTCACTGTAAAATAGATAGGCATGCCAACCATATCTGTTATTAAATCCTTCTAATTTCAATAATCTTACATCTTTTAGGATTGCCCACTCTTTTATCCACGTCAGAGCACGAGCTACGTAGTAAAGTCTTAAATTGGGTATGCTTAATCCTCCTCTTTTCTTTATGTCCTGTAATGTTTTCATCTTGATCCTGGGTTTTTTCTCAAGCCATATGAACTTTGAGATGTCTCTATGTCATTCAATAAAAATCTTTCCATTATGAATAATAGGGATCATTTGGAAAAGAAATATCCTTTTAAGTAGAGTGCTCAAGAGATTGCTGCAATTCTGCCTAACAGGGACAATTTTAAATTTCGCCAGTTCCTTAAATAATTTTCAATTTCAGTCCAAAAATTTTTATAATTGTTTTGAAATAACTCTGTATTTTTATTTGTAATATTTATTTCCAGATAGCGCATTTTTTTCACTATTTTATATTTGGATATTTCAATCGCTTCTCGGCCTTTTGGCTAAGATCAAGCGTGGAATAGTTTCTTTCTGACGTTTTGCCTGCATCTGTGGCTGGCATCTTCAGAGAATGGTTGGGTAGGAGTGTATGTTATCTATGCTATTGCTATATGTTGGGGTTAGCTGTCCAGATTTTTGACTGCATACCTTCCAACTCTCCTAATTTAGCAGGGACAGTTGCTGTAGACTCTATTTCAGAGGAAGGAACTAGCAAAAACCACCTCTGAGTATTCCTTTCCTTTAAAAAACCCCAATGAATTCATGGAGTTGCCATAAGTTCACTGGCAACTTGAAGGCACCTGCAGAGACACACACACAGCTGCTAGCTACTGAACAAACATCACCTATTTAGAAACAGTTTGGACACTTGAATGTAGCCTTTCTGACAGTAAGAGCTGTTTGACATTAGAATAGACTACTTTGGAAGGTTGCAGACTCTTATTCCTTGGAGGTTTTTAAACAAATGTGAAATGGCCACCTTTCGGGGGTACTGGAACAGTATGTTCTTGCACTGGTAGGAGGTTGAACTAGACGGCCCTTGGGGTATCTTCTAACCCTATGTCTCTATGAAACCTGAGCTTTGCAACTGGCTGGCAATTTTTTTTTTTAAAGAGGTCTTTGCAGTAACAAATCTCAAAGGTATGTTCTTTGTATTTGAGGGAACTGGTGGTCCTAGGAAAGTGTTTGTACCAGCCATTTCGGTGAGTGTCTCTGCCCCCTTTTGCTCAATTTGTATATTGGTAAATAAAATTACCAACAACCACAAACACATTTTTAAAAAAAAAAAAAAAAATCACAACTCTGTAATACTCTCTCTGTGCAGATTCTGCAATGGTTATCTCTGTTTCTTTTCACCTGAGGCGAAACACAAAAATCAGTGTGTATAGAGCCATTGTACTGTCTATTCTCCTTTATAGGTCTGAAACATAGGTCATCTATCACCACCATTTACGACTCCTCGAACGCTTTCATCAGCACTGTTTATGCACAATCCTAAATATACACTGGACTGACTATGTGACAAATGTTGCTGTCCTTGAGCAAGCAGGGATCACCAGCACTGAGGCCATGATATTGAGAACACAGCTGTGCTGGGCAGGGCACGTTTCTAGGATGGAGGACCATCGCCTCCCAAAAATAGTACTCTACTGTGAACTCGCCACGGGTCAGCGTAAGAGGGGTGCTCCAAAAAAGTGATACAAGGACTCCATGAAACAACATCTCAGGTTCGGCCACATTGATCACCAACAATGGTCCGCCCTGGCCTCACATCAGGAGGCATGGAGATGCACTATCCACAATGCTGTAGCCTTATTTGAGAACTCACGCTGAACAAGTCTTGAAGAGAAACGACAACGCAGAAAGAATCACAACCCAGAAACATCACCCAAGGACACCTTCTGCTGTGCTTTCTGCAACCAGACTTGTCTATCTCGGATTGGCCTTTTTAGTCATCAGCGCACTTGCAGAAAACGCGGGATGAGTCCTTCCTGAATCTTCGTTTGCGAAGAAAAGCCAGAGAGAGATGTTGCAATATTATTTACCCTGCAGGGAATCGAATAATCTAAATGGTGGAGGGAGGAGGAGAATGTTTCCAGGGTCAACTTTAATGTTAACACACACACACTCCTCTCTCTTTCTGCCTTAGGAGAGGCATTTATTGACCCTTTCCTATTCAAGCTGCCCAAAGCACCACTGAGTAATTCAAGGGGGTAAAAGGGAAATTAGCACAAGGGCCTTGAAACCAATGGTGCTAGCACCTGTGATCCTGATTGATGCTGACACCAATTAGCAAGAAACAAAATCCCCCAGGTAAAGGCAAATAAGGTTTTCTTTATTATTTTTATTATCCGTATTCAGCCCTAAATGAAGAATCAGAATTCAATGCAAAATTCATTAACACTGTTGGCAGACACTCCTAGCAACTGTTGCCATTAGAGGCGAGAGTGGGAGGTGGCAGTTAAGAGGGAAATAAAAATTACATGAACAAAGTTTCTGGACATGCCTTCTGCACTTTCTGCAATTTTAATCGAATGCTTTTTGTACTGGATTGCTCCCTACTGCTTTAACAGACCATGAGCTAAGGTGATGAAGCTTGCCGACCACATGGAATTATGTAAGTGAAAAATGACAAGGATTGCCAAGAACTCTGAGGGGATCTCTCCAGAGGAATTGGCGGGGGTGGGAGGCTATAAATTCACAGTTCATTCTCAGTATACAGTGGTGCATATTGAGATAAATACTGGGGCTTATTTTCAAGTTGAGAGTCAGCATAGTGTAATGGACTAGGACTCTGAGAGGCCAGGGTTTGAATCCACACTGAGCCATGGAAACCTAATGGTTGGCCTTGGGCAACTCACACACCCTCAGCCTTAAAGGAAAGCAATCGCTTGTAATAAGAATCATAGAGTTGGAAGAGACCACAAAGGCCATCTACTCCAACCTCCTGCCATGCAGGGATATACCATCAAAGTACCCCCGACAGATGGCCATCCAGCCTCTGTTTAAAAATCTCCAAAGAAGGAGACTCCACTTTACACTTCGAGGCAGTTGAACAGCTCGTATCATCTGGAAGTTCTTAATGTTCAAGTGGAATCTGTTTTCCTGTAGTTTGAATCCATTGCTCCATGTCCAAGTCTCTGGAGCAGCAGAAAACAAGCTTGCTCCCTCTGCAATATGACATCCCTGACTCCCCTAAACAAATCTTGCTAAGAAAATTCCATGATACATTCACCTTAGCACTGCCATAAGTTGTGTGAAGGCACGCAATAACAAACACTGGAGTTTTATATATACATGGCTGTGATCTAAGCTGATAATGACTGAATGGGATAGTGGTGAGTTGCTCAATAACAGTGTCAATCCTCTGTGCATGGTTGTAAAAAATGCTGTCTGAGGCACCTGAGTCATTCTTCCTACTCATAGGGTCACCCTGCCTGTCACTCTGCCTCTCTGACTTAAATTTTTCAGTTTTTATGTCTGGGCTGGTCTAGAGGGGCTATTTACCCAGCTTGCCCCTGGCCTGGAGCCCTGAAGTCCAAACGATGCAGGGCTCTTGCCCAGTTTCTCCTCTGGACAGTCCTGGCTACACCTGAGGCAAAGCCGGGGGGGGGGGAGCCAGGTTAAAGCCCATTGACACATTTTAATTAAACACCCAGGAAAACTCACTTCATGCAGGAAAACCCAAATTGAGCCAGCACGGGAGTGCATGGTACATACCTGCATGCTGGCCCATATAGCAGGATGCCAGTGCTGAAGTCCCTCTGCAGCCAGAAAAGAGGCCCCCAGCATGTGATCAGGGTCCCCTGAATATGACCAGCCTTGATCACATGCTGAGGGCTTCTTTCCTGGATTCAGAAGGAGAGACCCGCGAGAGCAGGAGAGGCACTCGTTGATGCCGGCCAGCGTGTGCATACTTCTTTCCATTTTGTCTTGGTAAGGGTGTGGGGGGGGGAATGGGCCAGATCCAGGGCCAGAATACACTGGTGGGAAGGTCTAGACAAGTCCTCTGTTGTTGTCCCAACTTTTTTGGTCATAGGCCTGGCAAAGTAACAAACCTAACCCTTCTGTTTTCCTTGTAAGGATGCAATTCTCCATGCCAGGGGAAGGCACCAACTCTTAATCATTGTCTTCAAAGTTTATGTAGAAAATGAGATGATGTATGATTTTTACAGTAAAAGTGGGGGGATCTGTGCCATTTCCTCTTAACTAGTCTTGAATATCCACCAACATTTCACAGATGAAAACTGAGAAACATATGGCCATACAACATCAGAGTGTGGTCAAGATGACAGAAGTTATCAATGAGGAAGAACACATGAGCTAGGAGATGTTACATGTCCTGACACCCCCTCCCTTTCAATAGTTCATCAATTGGCTATATTTCATAAATTGACTTATTTATTGGCACTCCCATGTGGTTGGCAGTAGACCAAGGCTTCCCAAATGAAAGGATTCAAGGTGTGTTCAGAAAACCTAAGGAAGAGGCTATCCCAAATTCCTAAAAGATATGCCTAGGTAGTAATTATGTGGATCCCCCTTGGACTGGTAGTTAGGTTGGAAAGGTGCTAATTCTCCTGGATGTACTTGGAAGTGAGTCATTCACTAATTCAATCAAGGTGGCCAGACACTCTTTGCCTTGCAAAACTGGTTTTTCCTTCCCACTGGTCCTAGAACAATAGAAGGTTGCCTGACACCCATCAGTCTTAATGTTTCAGCCATTAGCAATCATTAGCACAACCAGAGCTTCCATTGTCTAACTATGGGAAACTCCTGCAGACATTGTATTTCAATTATAACACCCCTTCAGGTGGAATATTGAATATAAATATCACTCCAAAACACAGTCAAAGTGTGCACAACTTCCTTCATCTCGTCACTCTGTCAGCTTGTGCCATCACATGCTGTTTTCCAAAGGCTGTTGCTTTGTTGGATTACTGTATCACCTGGCACACATAGCCATACTTCTTCTCTTCACAAATCTCTGCTCTTCGGACAGGTCAAGTACAGCCCATCATCCCAAACTCTATTCCTGTATCTCTTTACTTCTTCCCATTCTTCACTAGCCTTGTGTGATTGCTTGAAGCCTGAGTGTTGGTGTGAATGCTTCTGAGATTTTTTTTTAAATTTATCTTATTTCCTAGCTGTGAGTCTCGTCAGTTAGTACCAGTATACGTAGGTCAAAAGGTCCCGTAGTTACTCGGCCTCTCATTGCCATATTGAGCTAATTAAAATTCTCCGTATTAACAGGTGATGCAAATGGGGTTCCCACAAACCCCCAGTAATTCAGGTAATGGAGAGATTGCAGCTGTTTGCTTTCCCCAGAGCCTACTGGGAAGGACAGGATTCTTTGCCCTCCACTCATCTCTTTTCTACTGAGTTGAGTAGAGTACAAACTATTTCTGGATTTTGAATTCAGTTTTCAGCACTTGAAGTAAGCTGAGGACAAAGTGGGAAAGTGGAAGTAGGAGAGACAAACTGTGACATTTTTTAAAAAAAAAGTTGTAAAAGTGGGACAATGGAGGATTAATAGGACTGTCTGTGCCAAATCAGGACCATTGGAAAGTATGGTGCATGAGATTTCTTCAGTGCATAAAAGACTGGCTATAAGCCTAGAACAGCTGAGGAGATAATTATCATTTTTTTATTTACCATTTCCATAGCACTTTAGATTTCCAGACTGGTGTCAAAATACAGCAGCTGTTGTGATGCTAGATATAGATAGAGAATGAAACTTCAGACAAACAGACAGACTAGTAAGGCTATATACATGCAAGCTCAGCTGGAGCCATTTTTGACTGAGAATGAGGACAGTTTTGGGAACTGTAGCACTTTGAGGCTTCTGAGATACTCTCTGGACAGAACTGTAAAGGCCAAGTTGCTTTGGTAAAGAACCACAAGAATTAAACAGGAGCAAAACTAGCATTGTTTGACTTCTCTGTAGTGCTTTGCCCAAGGAATTTTGTATAGAAAATATCTGACACAAATGCTTTGTCATTTGGAATTTCCAAGTTTACCAAAGATGACAAGAAGCCTGATAGGAACTTAAGGTGCTCTAAAGAACTGCTATTATATTCTGTCTTTGCTCAGCGATCTAATTATACCATGTGGTTCACTTCAGCTGACACCAGCAAACCCCTATCAGACTCAATTTGCCATATCTCTTCTGGTACTGTCGTCCAGGTAGTTCCCATTTAACAATTAGCACAGGGTCATCTTTGCTGTGAAGTGTGCAGGTGAGACCTTACTCTTCTACAGCTCTCCTACCAATGTCCATTGTTATGAAGGCATCAAGATTTTGGGTCCAGAATACCCTCCCCACCTGGTCAATCAGAAAAATTAAACCTCCATGGCCAGAGGGTTGCTCATCAGGATTCTTGTCCACTCTTTGCTCTTTGCTCACATTCCCTAGAATGCTGCCTTACATATGCAGGATAATACATAAGCAACGTTTCCCCAGGTTCTTGGCATGATGTCTGCCAGCCTTGTATAGTTATGAAAAGGTCATCACCTCCTGGAAAAGCTTGTCGATCAATAGAAGACTTTTTTTTAAAGTCCCATCTGCCTCAAATTGATGCTTGGTCTGTCAGTCTGGCCTGCACACCTTTGTATGGTAATTCCTTTCAAGTCAAGGTTCCTAAAGGTAATTCAGTCCCAATGGAAACATGAGGTGCCCTTTGCCTGGCAATGAATGGAGCTGGCCCTCCATCTTCATCTGGTTGTCAGGAGGCCCAGGGTCACAGATGTCTTGACTCTCAGTTTAACCTTCCAGGTATATGCATAACTTCATACAAATTTCTGATGTACCATATTTGATGGCAGCTAAAATTGATGTCTGGGTTCCTCTCTTGTTGCCACTAGCTCCAAGAACATACCTAAAACAGAAGGCTGTATATACCTGCAGTTGTCTGCCTGCCTGGCTTAATTAATTAATTAATTCTCTCAGCTTTCTCCCAGACCAAGGACATTATCACACTAACCTTGTGTCTCACTTCAATTACATTAGTAAAGGAAATGGGAACATACTGGTCCTACAATGTTCATTATCACACATCTCTTCCATTTGTGCAACTGTGTCCATTTAGCAACCCCTGGTGCTGCCCCTGGTGTAATAGTATTTGTTTCAGTACTGGAATAAGTGTAGACACATGGCATGAGGAGTCCTTGTTCTCCTCTTCTGGCCCCCCTCCCAATTGCTTTTCCAAAGCAGCACAGATTCAGCCTGTTATGGAATAGTCAGCAGCAGAGGGAGAGGAGACAAATCAGGCCCCCAATGCCATGTGATTGCACTCATCCTGGAACTGAATGGGAAGAGACCTATTGCATTGGAGCAGCAGCGGATCAATTGCTATATATTGGCAGTCATTGACAGGATTTCCCCATCAGTGAAAACCTGTGCTCCAATTATGAGTTGGATACAAGCTGGCAACAGGATGGAGACTACACCATGTTCAGGATGTGTTCTATGTTCAGATATGGCCATGGACCTTGTTATACAGCTGCGATCATGCTGCACAATCCTCATGTGATAGTGTCCTAAGACTTTGTGTGCAGCTGCACTAGGGACAATGCCAATTTTCTTGACTGAACCACCACCACCACCCAACAGGCTGTACTAACACATTCCAGATGCCCCAGAGGTGTTCAGAAGCTACCTCCAATTTATTTTCAGAACATTTTTAGCCATTTCCCTGGTTTTGCCATGGATGTGGGAGACATTAAGCCAAACTGCCACACTTTGGTGGGTTTGTGTCAGGATCATGGTCCAGCCATGGTCCTGTCATGCTTGCTTCTTATGCTTGGGCATATGTCTGGTAATGAAGGACGATGGGATATGCCATACAGCTGGGCAGATAAAAGATTGTGTATCATCTGTAGCCTGGGATAATGAGCAGATGTGGGGGGAGGAATTAGAAGCTGAGAGCATCCTAGGTCATTCTTGTAAGAAAAGTGGTACAGGGGGGAAAGGAGTGGTAAGTTTTGGGAAGACAGAATGTTTTGAGTTGCTGACAAACGGGATGAAAGTGCAATGACTGAACTATGTGGGCTTTTAGTATTCTATGTAAGTAGAAAAAAATCTTCAGTCCTGACAACAACGGTGTACTGTGATCAACCCTGCTTGCTAAATAAAGTTCTTTTGGATCTGCTGAGAGCTTGTATTGGCTGAAGTTGAGTTTAGCCAGAACATTATAGTTTGGGTGACAGTGTGGCAATTTGGAGGAAAATCTTTGCCACTAAATAAATAAATAAATAAATTTGGAGAGCTTGGGGATTTAGAGTTTTCATAGAGTCTTTGCAGGCACAACAAAGGAAGGGTAAGGGCCACATTTGGCCCATAGGCTGCACTTTCCCCACCCCTGCCTTAGCAGAAAACATTCCCACATGCACCAGACAGGCATCCAGTTTTTACTGCTCTCCCTTACATACTTCAATGCACTGCTTCCTATGGCAAATGTAAATTCCACCCTAATGGGATATCATATAGAAGATGGTGCAAGCTTGTATTCTGCTGCCCTAGAGACTAGAAAATGAACCAATGGATTCAAATTAAAAGAAAAGAGATTCCACTGAAATAGGAGGAAGAAAGGGAGAACTTGCTGATGGTAAAAGCTGTTCAACAGTAGAATCACCTTCACCAGAGGGTGGTGGACTCTCCTTTAGAGCTCTTTAGACAGAGGTTGGATGGCCATTGCTTGGGGGTGCTTTGATTATGTATTTCTGCATGGCAGATGGTTGAACATTTGAAGTCCCTTCCAGTTATATGATGTTCTCATTCAAATTCATCCTCATCTGGTAAATGTGAAACAATTAAAAAAACCACCCTCATTGATGTATGTTGGCGGTCATCTCAGAGTAAATGTATGTATTCTCATGAGTGGCATTTCCACATTTCTGTAATATGCATCGTACTGAAAAATGCAATAACTATTGCTTTGTTGCATGAACTTGTAAAAATCATACCAGTGGATGGGTTGTTTCTGTCTTTTTGATCATTCACCTGATCAAAGGTGATCACCTGTGCTTTGCTTTACAAAGGGAAACGACACTAGTTTTGCGAAGGGGAAAAAAAAAGAAATTTTATGCAAATTCTGTTTTGCTCAAATGGAAAATCCACATCCCCAAACTGCAAAATGACATCTCCCTCTCATACCAAATATTAGGAATATATTCGTACTGCATAGTTATATGAGTTTGATAGCAACTTTAACAAACAAAGCTCCATCCTACAGAATTTTTAGTCTGGTTAAGTACTTAGAATTCACTGATTCATTCCTATGTAGTATATCACTCAGGTAGCAAATTCTAAGTACCTCAGAAAACTACAAATCCCAGAATACCATGGAATGGAGCCATGGCATTTAATGTGGTATTCAAATACAGTCAGACCCCCATATCCTTGGAATGAATATCCACCGTTTCAGTTATCTGCAGGACACAAAAAGAGAAAAACATACCATAGAGTCTTCTGATAAAATGCCTAGAGAAATATCCTCGCTAGACATTTTCTAGGTCCTCCAAGGCAACTCTATTGTGTTTTAAACTGGAAGTCCCATTATTTTCAGTGGTGTTGCTGTTATCTGTAGTTTCTGGTATCTGTGGTAAGTCCGGGAACCGAACCCCCACGGATAAGGGGGTCCAACTGTACTATAATTGCGTAGCACAGATTTATCCTACAATTGCTGAACACTAGCAATGAAGTTTTATCATGCTGAGCTAACCTGATTTGCATACAATTATGGCTTCCATGTAAATGGAATAATGAATCCACTCTGGGTTTAATAAGGATCTAGCCAGGATGCTAGCCAGTATTAGGTGCAGCACCTTGGAACCAGAGTGAGTTTCCTGCCTCACTGATGTGGAAGCCACAGCTGTTTCTGTTTGCATAAAGTCTCAGGAGTGGTGAGGGTTTTTTTTTGCACATCCGTAGTCATATCCAAGGCCAACATTTCACAAATGAAAACTGGGACACATGTGGCCAAGTAACATCAGCATGTGGTCAAGATGGCAAAAGTTATTAATGAGGAAGAACACATAGTTTGCAGTTTGCTTTTGCTCCCTCCTCTCCTCTCCTCTCCCACCTGCTGAGTCATAGAATCATACAGGTCAAAGAGACCACAAGAGCCAGTCCACAGGAATACACAATCAAAGCACTCCCAACGGGAATACACAATCAAAGCACTCCCAACAGATGGCCATCCAGCCTCTGTTTAAAAACCTCCAAAGAAGGAGACTCCACTACACCCCCAGGCAGTGCTTTCCACTGCCGAACAGATCTTACTGTCAGGAACTTCTTCCTAATGTTTAGGTGGAATCTTTTTTCCTGTAGTTTGAGTCCATTGCTCTGTATCCTAGTCTCTTGAGCAGCAGAAAACAAGCTGGACGCAGTATTCCAGGTGAGGTCTTATCAAAACAGAATAGAGTGGTACAATCACTTCTCTCAATCTACACACCATATTCCTATTGATGTGGCCTAGAATCACATTGGTGTTTTAGCTGTTGACTCATGTTCAGCTCGTGTTCTACTAAGACTCCTAGATCCCTTTCACATTTACTGTTGTCAAGCCAGTTGTCATCCATCCTATAGCTCTGCATTTCATTATTATTTTTTTCTGCCTGAATGTAGAACTTTACATTTTTCCTGTTGAAATTCATTTTGTTAGTTTTGGCCCAGCTCTCTGATCTGTTAATATCATTTTGAATTCTGATCTGGTCCTCTGGGGTATTAGTTACCCCTTCTACTTTGGCATCAACTGCAAACTTGATAAGCATGCCCTCTATTCCCTCATCCAAGTCATTGATAAACATGTTGAATAACACTGGGCCTTGGACAGAACCCTGTGGCACCCCACTGGTCACTTCTTTCCAGGATGAAGAGGAGCCATTGGTGACTACCCTTTGGGTTCAGTCGGTTAACCAATTCTAAATCCACCTAACATTAGCATTGTCTAGCCCACATTTTATTAGCTTGTTTGCAAGAATATCATGCAGGACCTTGTGAAAAGCCTTACTGAAATCAAGATACACTACATCCACAGCATTCCCTTCATCTACCATGCTTGTAACTCTGTCAAAAAAAGCAATTAAGATTAGTTGGGCATAACTTGTTTTTGAGAAGCCCAGGTTGACTTTTAGTAGTCACAGCATCCTTTTCTAAGTGCTTACAGACTGTCTGTGTAATGATCTGCTCCAGAATGTTTCTTAGTCTTGACGTCAGGCTGAACAGGCAATAATTGTTGGGGCCCTTCCCAGCCCCCACCACCATTTTCAAAGCTAGGAACAACATGTGCCCTCCTCCACTCTTTTAGGACTTCTCCAGTTCTCTGGTTCTGAGATTACTTCTGCCAGTCAATTTAGTGCAAACTAATTTTGTACTTTGAACTCAGTTTGCAGCAACTGAAGTAAACCAAGAACAAGGTGGAAAGAGGAGAGAGAAACTGGGGCATTTTAAAAGCAGCTGAAAAAATGGGATAACCAAGGATTAATTGGGACTGTCCCTACCAAACTGGGACAATTAGAGGATATGGGGTTGCACTATGCAACCCTTGTGTTGAATGACAATTATTTATTATTTATTTTATTCATTGATATCCTGCCAGTCTTCCAACAGTGGGGCTCAAGGAGGCTTACAATATATTAAAAACAATATAAATTAAAAACTATACCAAAAAAGTCATTGAAAAGTTTGTATGTATATTTATATGTGTGTGTGTTATTTAAAAGACAATTAAGCAATTAATAAATAGCAAGTTAAATCCATTAAAACACAAACTACAATACAGCCAGCATATCACTAAAAGCCCATACAGTCGGGTTTTTTTAAAAAAATGTTTTAACTCGCTAGGAGAAGCAGAGTAAGGAGTAATCTCTAAAGTCTAGGCTCCCTACGGAGGGAGTTCCAAAGTCTGGGAGCGACCACCAAATAGGCGCTGCCCCTTCTTCCCATCAAACAAGCCTGAGTTGGTGGAGGGAAAGAGAGAGTGGCCTTAGCACTCTTGTGGGCTCATCAAAGGAGATACAGTCCTTCAAATCGCCTGGATCCAAGCTGTAGCGGGCTTATCCAATGCTGCACAAGGAAATGGACAACCAAAAGCACAACTGAATGTGCACTCCGGCACACAACCTGGTGTACCTCTACTTGTGTAATGGCACAACATGCACAATGCTGCTTTCACAGCCTTGAGCAGAACAGGGATATTCCACATGGGACAAAAAATATCCAACCGTTTCCATAGGGCAACTTACACATGCATAGGACTTCAATAAGATTATGGTCCTTATCATCAACAATCCTTTCTCACACTCTGGTTATAGACTCATAGAATCATAGAGCTGGAAGAGATGACAAGGGCCATCCAGTCCAACCTCCTGCCATACAGGAATACACAATCAAAGCACTCCCGACAGATGGCCATCCAGACTCTGTTTAAAAACCTCCAAAGAAGGAGACTCCACCACACTCCCAGGCAGTATATTCCACTGCTGAACGGCTCTTACTGTCAGGAAGTTCTTCCTAATGTTTAGGTGGAACCTCGACCTGTGTTCTAGTCCTTTTACCATGTAAAGTCTCATTTCATCTTATTACCCTCAGAGCATGTTTTGGCAAAAATTTGGTAGGTTTGCGAGGGGGCATGTAAAAACTACTTTGGTGAGCCACACTGACAGGCTCACCTCCCACACTGATAGGCTCACCTCCCAAACAGTGGTTGGCCACTGTTTCAATATCCTGTTCTAGCATCCCAGCAGAAAAGCCGGTGATAGGAATTATCTAATTAAAATGAATTAATCTTTGAGAGAAGCAAAGACAAACAAGGTTACGGTACATTGTAATTCAATCCTGATAGCTATGAAGCTGGAATACCAGTGAAATATAATCATGAGAGAATTGAGGCCAATCTATTACTTTTCCTATTTTTGTACATGTTATTTCCCCCCCTCTGGGACAGACAATACTACTCTATTCTTACTCAAACCTGACATTTCTGATATTTTTGTTGTTGTTAAAAAAAAAAAAAAACCAACTACTGTAAAACCTTTAGAAAGTAAAGGAGAGTGAGCCAGAATAATAATAATAAATAATAAAAATACTTAAATGCCTTTTCACTTTTGCAGGTCACCTTTAAAGCATATGTTGCAGGCTGGGAAATGAACTGGATATTTAAAAAAAAAAAAAAACCAGAATAGCAAAAGCATCACCTTCTTCCTCTTGCAAAAGGAAGTCCAGAGTCAGCAACACTGCAGTGATGTTTCCCTTTTTCCCATTCAATGAAAATGTAATAGAGAGCAAAGGCATTTTTTAAAGGGGAAAACTCTCCTAAAAGGATATGGAAATGGTCTTCATTAAGGTGATTTCAAAAATACAGAATAGGACAGAATGCTTCCTCCTCCCACACAGTTAATTTTGCTAGTGAAAGGACTCAGCTAGAAGGGAGAATTAATTGCAGAAAATAGTGCATTAACTCACCATCACAGCAGCATTCATTTGTCTCCACGATGTATTCACCAGATTGGTACGGGAAACTATCTGTGGTTTGAAGTTCACAGCATGCCCACATATAAAGATGATGGTCGTGAGTGAATTACTCATCTTATTATTTTCCAAAAGCTCCCCCCCTTCCCCCTTCCCCCCCTCCTTAAATCTAAGAAGAGTGATCTTCTGCTCTCTCTATATATGGCTTTAACACTCAAAAATTGTGCATAGTTCCATGAAAATGAACAATGGTGACTCAAGTCACTTCATCGCTGGCAAACTCACCCCTGTGCATGTCCGACCAATCACATTTTGACTACCCGATGTGCTCCAATTTGAAGTGGTTGTTCAAATGGGCTGGAATGTACATTTCTGCATATTTTTCAAAAACTTTGCATGAAACAGCAAAGGCTGTTATTGCAGAGTACAGTTGTCCCTTCATATTCGCTGGAGTATGGTTCCAGGACCCCCCGTGGATACCAAAATCCGTGACTACTCAAGTCCCACTATATGCAGTGGCATAGCAAAATGGTGTCCCTTATATAAGATGGCAAAATCAAGGTTTGTTTTTGGATTATTATTTTTTAAAGAATATTTTCAAGCCGTGAATATTTAAATCTGTGAATACCAAATCCGTGGATACAGAGGGACAACAAGGAGGTCCTCCCCCTCCTTTTGAATACAATGAATCTCTGCAGGATCTCATCAGGACAAAAGGTAATCCCCTTACATTCTGTGAGGAGTTATTTCATCATCTAGACAGCACCAAAGTTTTCTTTGTTTCTTCAGAGGAATTTACGGATCCCAAGGCTAAGAGTGGGGAGATAATGGACCACAGATACAACCCTGCTGGATCAAAACTATCATCCAGCCAGTAGCACCAGATCTTGGTAAAGTTATATATGTTTTTGGACTTCCAGAATCCTCCCTTTATCGTGACCAGCGGCTGACCACTGTTTCAGCATCCACTTCCAGCATCCAGGAGCATGCTTTTTCCAACAAATGCCCATCTCAAAAACATTGGAAAAGCCCACAAGCTGGAAATGAATTATCTGAACTTTGCCCATCACTGGGACCAGCATGAAAGATAGGCATAGGCAGGCATTCTCCATGAGCCCTATCTTAGCAAAGATCCATTGACAGGGGGCAGCCCTTTCCTGTGCCTAGAGGCAGCAAGTGCAGGGGAAGGTAGGCTATAGCAGAGGGAAGGGATTACCAGGTAGTCATGCCAGTCCAAGTCATACATGGGTAATCAAGGGAGTTCACTGAAGATGAAGGGAGGCACAGAAGCCAGATCTAAACCAGATATTATTTATTAATTGAATTTCTACTCTGCCTTTCTCCCAAGATGGGATTCTATAATCCATCAGCCATTCCATAATCCATCACCATAAACCAGCAGTCACAAATAACAAATGCCAAAAGGGAAAGACAAAGAGACAAATGCTGAAAGTCTGTAGTGGGAGGGGGAGACAATGGAGTGGCACGGTGCCATGTCACAGGCCAGGCTGACTTGCTTGCCAGTTTTGAGTCTGAAAATACCATATAAACTACAGAGTATAACCTATAGAGTATAATATATAGAGTACAGGTCACACATACACACCACACACACACTTTACACATATTTGGGCTGGGGGGAAGTCCCTCTAAGCATCTGGAGGATCATAGAGTCACATTGGAGGTGGTCTCGCTAGGCATTGGGAGGTTCTCCAGAGCAACTCTATGGTCAACTTCTGCTGGATGTTGACCACAGAGTCACACCAGATGCCTGGAGAGGCATGCTCTCTGGGCATTTTCTAGGACCTCCAGTGGTTCACTAACATATGCAGTTTCACATATCTGTGGCAAGTCCAGGATCATATCCCCCATGTAAACTGAAGGGAGGGGAGCTGTACAAGAAATAATGCAGAAAACTGTGTTTGTGTGTGTTCTTTGTGTGTTACTGGGAATAAACAGACAGGCTAATGCCAGGTAGAATGCCTACTCCAATGTGAACAAAGGGAGCAGGATGCCAGCATTTCTATCCACACTGAGATATGAGCAGATCTGACTGCTAATAAACCTCTCAGCAGATGCAATAGCTCAGATAATCTGATGGAAGGCAGCCAAACACCAAGACCTAGCAGTGGTCTGTACCCTGGTTTGTTTATACAAGTATTATCTTCATGAATCTGATTGGATGACATAAACAAGGCACTGTCCGCACCTTTGTTTTGATTGGATCCGATAGGACAGCTGATAGGCTAGAAGGAAGCGAGGGAGAGAATAAAAGAAGCTGAAAAGAGGGAGAAATAAGACTGCTTTGGCAGTCTGCCACTAGATGAAGAGGAGGCTGCAACATAACCTCCATGCCAATAATGCTGTTCCTATTTGATAAACAACCCAGGTGTGCTGATACTGGTAAGAGAAACATCTAGGCTATGCTAAAATAGATATATTCCCATTTTGATTGTAATGGATGCCCATTATAGATGTTTATAGCTATGTAACAGATGTTTATAGGTATAGCAATGCTCGAAGATATTAACCCTTGGAAGCCTGTAATGTATGAGTGAATGTATTATGTCTTACATGCATTCCTATGTAATGTGATGAAAGCAAAGTGCCCAGACATTGACATACCTGTGTTTCTCCCTTATGGGACTGTATATGTTTGTATATCTATGGCTGCGTCTAATAAATAGCAAAAAAAAAAAAAAAACCAACCAACCAACCAACCAACAAACCAAGTAGCCTGCTCATTTTCCCAGATAAATATCCTGAGATTCCAGTCCTTAAGACTGCTTAAGTGAAGTGTTGATATTAACTCTGCCAATCTGGGTTTTTACCACCATCACATTGGTATGGGATGCCTAGGTGGGCAGAAAGTGATAACAGGACCCCAGACAGAATTAGCTGACAAATTGCAAAGGACCCTCAATCCCTCAATCTAAAGATATGGTGTGGGGGAACCATACCTGTTTCAATGCAATATCCTGAATCAGGGTATGGCTCCCTGGCTTGAATTGGCTTTTACATGGCAATTACTTTTAGATGGAATGGCATCTCTTGGGTCAGGGCATAGTTTACTGGCTGGAATTTACTTTTGTGCATATCCTGGATCAGGACATGGTCCACTGGCTGGAACATCAAACAGGGGTGATTGATACATCAGCATTTTGGTAAATGTTATAGTCAAGTTCTATAAGTTCATAAACAAATGTTACTGTTCACTATTAGGACTTGATCAGACAAGCCTCTATAAAGTTCTTTTGCCACCATATTTTACACCATTTTGGTGCCGGCAGTAGAACGCTTTATATCAAACATTGCCATGATAGCATGAAAAAGCAGCCTTGTACTTCCGAGTTCGCTGCCTAGTGTGATCTTGGTGGTTCTCTCAAGAAGATGTGAGTGCACTTATAAGTCTAAAAGCAGCTAAATTAAAAAACAAAACATACACACAAGCACTAAACATACTTTAAAACTTGCCTGCAAGATGGGTAGGTTCATAAAAAGAGAATCCCATAGGTAATTTTCACATTCCCACGCAGAAGTGTTCTGGCAGGGATCGCCCACTGATGCTGGAATTACACCAGCAGAACAGGGTGTGGTTTCGCACACTCACAATCATGGCAAAAAATGTCACAGCTGATCTATTTTTTTTATTAAATATGTATTGCATTTTCTGTTTCAGAAAACGATAACATAATGAACAACAAATTAACAAGTGAAGACAACAGAACAGTCCCGATACAAGTTGCTTACACAAATTGCATCAAATTATCTGCAAGACATCAGACCACAAATTCCATTGCCAATTTATTGATGGCTTGGCCTATCAATAAAAGAACACCTTATTCTCAACACATAATCGCAAAAGCACAGTGTCATGAGAAATGGGCACACTTTAGCATTCATTAGGTATCATTATAATGCTGTATTTGACGTGTCTGATAAAATCCTTGGAAAGAAAAGACATCTTCAGTTTTTATCTTTTATCCCCCTTTGCTGTGAAACAGCAGAAACAAACTTGGCTTTAAAAAAAAAAACAGAAAGAAAAGAAATGTGTATACCCTTAAATGAGCACATCCTTAACTTGCAATCCTACTGATGAAACTTTAATGCTCTTTAAAGTCCCTGTTGCCATTGCCAACTGCTATAGAGATCCATTCCTGCCTGTAACAATAGTGTTGTGCATTGATCGCTTCTTTATGAGGCAAGCTCAGAAGATCTTGGTGCTAGCAGGAGAACTGGAAGGAAACGCTTTCACTTTTAAGCAGGAACTACGAGAAGGGGCTGGGATCTCCATCACCACCTTAAAAACCAGGACAATTCAGATCCTGGTCCAGAGTTGGTCAAGCTGTATGTTAGATGTTGTTCTATGAGCCAGAGGATTTTAATAAAAGACAGTTGAGGATAATTGTGGTCCAAATTCAATTGTTAGTCTCGACTAGAGTAGATTATTTGAATTACTGATGATGATGATGATGATTTATAACACACTTTTCAAGAAAGGGTGGAACATCAACGTATACAATCAAGGACAAAGACAGTAAAACATAGCACTATAAAAAGTTGATTGATTCAATAGGTCTAGTTGTGACTATTAATGGGATTGAGGCCTATGCAGTGGCATCAGACACCTTTTCACACTAGACAATTATAGCACTACGCTGGACTCAGCATACCATACGCCATTAAAAAACACCCCCAAAATGCCCAGGAAACCTCATGACAACCCTTTGAGGTAGGCTGGGGGGTTTAACTCGCCCACCCGCCGCTCGTTCTTCCCCCTTCCATCCCCCACCACTCATTCTGCCCCTTGCCACCCCTCCACTGCACGTTCTGCCCCCACTCATTCTGCCCCTCCCCCACTTGTTCTGCCCCTCCCCCCACTCATTCTGCCCCTCCCCCACTTGTTCTGCCCCTCCCCCCACTCATTCTGCCCCTCCCCCCACTCATTCTGCCCATACCCCGCTCGTTCTGCCCTTCCCCACTCGTTCTTCCCCTTCCCCACTTGTTCTGCCCTCACCCTGATTGTTCTGCCCTCCCCTCACTCGTTCTCCCTCCCACCACTCGTTCTGTCCACCCACCTGTTCTGCCACTCCCACCCCACCCCATGCACTCCAGAACACAAACACACCACATCCACCCCCATGTTACTCACTCTCCATCTCTAGCCACCATGTTTGAGATCTACATAGTCCTGCCCACAGTGTGCTGATTGGCTGCCCAACAGACCTGTGATTAGTTGGTCAGTTCCCTAAGCAGCCAATCAGCACACTGGAAACAGCAACATACCCAAGAGAATTATATATATAGATGGGTCCCCTTTAACAGCCATAGCAACCTCCATTTCATGTAGAAGTAACTGGGCTAACTCCAACATCATGGAGTTTGTAGTTTGGTGTGGCAGTAAAGCTCTTTGGCTGTGAGTTATATATACCCCGTCATGAACTGCAAATCTCAGGATTCCATAGGGTGATGCTATGGCAGTTAAAATGGAATCATGGTGCTATAATTACACTGTGGGGCTTACCGCACTCCAAAGAAAAGCGACAAGACAGCAAGAACGTTCTCTCTTCTGTGCTGCCCTACTGAATGACATCGTTGTTCTTTTGTTCTAGTCCCATGGAGGATTAAGGTAAAACCGCATCTTTTTGCTAACTGGAAAAATCCGTTAGCAAAAAGACATGGTTTTTACCTCAGTCCCACATGGGACCATAATGAAAGAATGTCAGAAGATTTTTGACATAATGAGGTAAGGCAGCAAGGGAGATGGAATGTTCCTGCTACCTTGCCCTTTTCTTCGGAGTGCATTAAACCCCTGTGTGAAAGGGCCCCTGGTATCTTCCATACCTCTGGCTTTTTCTTCGCAAACGAAGATTCAGGAAGGACTCATCCTGCACTTTCTGCAAGTGCACTGATGACTGAAAAGGCCAATCTGAGATAAACATGTCTGGTTGCAGAAAGCACAGCAGAGGGTCTCCTTGGGTGATGATTCTGGGTTGTGATTCTTTCTGCATTGTCGTTTCTCTTCAAGACTTGTTCGGCGTGAGTTCTCAAATAAGGCTGCAGCATTGTGGATAGTGCATCTACATGCCTCCCAATGTGAAGCCATGGTGGACCATTGTTGGTGATCAATTTGGCCGAGCCTGAGATGTTGTTTCAGGGAGTCTTGTATCACTTTTTTGGAGCGTTCCTCTTACGCTGACCCGTGACGAGTTCACCATAGAGTACTATTTTTGGGAGGCGATGGTCCTCCATCCTAGAAACATGCCCTGCCCAGCACAGCTGTGTTCTCAATATCATGGCCTCAATGCTGGTGATCCCTGCTTGCTCAAAGATAGCAAAATTTGTCACATAGTCAGTCCAGTGTATATTTAACATTGTGTGTATACAGTGCTGATGAAAGCATTCGAGGAGTCGTAAGTGTTGGCAATAGGTGACCCATGTTTCAGACCCATAAAGGAGAATAGACAGTACAATGGCTCTATACACACTGATTTTTGTGCTTCGTCTCAGGTGTTTGTTACTCCAGACTCTTTTGTAAAGTCTTCTAAATGCGCTATATGCCTCTTTGTCAATCTTCCATACCAGTGCAGTGGTGAAATCACTGAAATTTAGTATGGCCATTAAATGAGCTTCTCATATTGGGAGTGGGAGCACCTTGGGTAGCTTCTTTAAAGTTCAGACTAAAACCCAGAGCTCATTTATAGGCTGCCGTTGGGCCTATGTGCAGTGATGTGTCCCCATATTCAAACCAGCAAATGTTCTTTTTCATAACATTATAGTCATCACAAATATATCATCTTGTCTTTTTGAACATCACTTCCCTCCCTACCTGAGCTTGTTAAAGTTCCTTGTTGGACTAGAAGTCCCAGCCAGTATGGCAGTGCTTCTCTAACTGATAAGGGGGCTTGCCACTTACCGGCGGGCCTTTTTGTGGCCCAACCGGCACCCCTGGGATGTCCTCCGGTGCCACCCCTTGTGTCCTGCGCTTGGGGGAGAGAGGGAGGGGGACCACATGGTCCTCCTTGGCGGCTGCCATTCCCCTCCCTGCCTTCTTCCCAGCATGCTTTGCAGCCAGAAGGGGCAGGGAGGGACAGCAGCCAATCAGGAGGGGTCTGCCCAGCCCTGATTGGTGAAGGCCGCCAGAGCAGGGCGGGTCAGCCAGCCAGCCTCTGGCGCGGCCGGATGACATCATCCAAAGGGGGACAGAGCTGATATAAGTCAGCTCCGTCAGATTCCTGTCCTCTTTTGGCTCTTGGACTGCCTACTGGGCTTTACGTTCCGTAACAAGTGGTATTATGACATGGCATTGCTCATGGGCTGCTCTATCAGCTGCGTGGCCTTCGAGGCCTTCAGCATGTTCCTCAGTTGGGCTCTACAGCACAGGGCGGGATCCCCATTTGTCACACATTATCTGGATGACTTCTTGATGATGGGTCCGGCTGGGGGGGGGAGGAATGTGGATACTTATTCTCTTCCTTCCAGGCTATGGTGGCCAAGCTTGGGGTCCCGTTGGCTCCAGATAAGACGGTGGGCCCAGCTACGTCCCTTGTGTATCTGGGGATACAGCTCGACTCAGTGGTGGGCGTGTCAAGACTGCCCGACGACAACCTGAAAGGACTGAGGGAGATGCTGGAGACCCTCCTGAGTATGGAGAAGGCCAAGTTGAAAGAAGTCCAATCACTGTTGGGGCATTTGAATTTTGCATGAAGGGTGGTTTCCCCCAGGATGGCCGTTTGTGCGTGCACTGCACACCTCACAGGGGGTGTAAAGGCACAGCACTACCACATTTGCTTGACAAAAGGGGCCAAGTAGAACATGAGAGTGTGGCTCACTTTTCTGGAACACTACAATGGAGTCTCCACATGGCAGGAGCGATTGGAACTGGAGGCGGCCTACAGGTACACTCCGATGTGGCAGGCAACCTAGGTTTTGGAGTGTACTACAACGGCCACTGGTGTGCACAGCCATGGCCTCAGGCATGGGCAGATGCAGGGCTCTCCACGGATCTCACATTCCAGGAATTTTTTCCCATCCTGGTGGCCATCGTCATATGGGAGGGTGAATTCAGGGATAGGAAGGTCTGCTTCTGGTGTGACAATCAGGTGGTGGTCAGAATAATCAACAGGCAGTCATCCAGGTCCGAAAGGGTAATGAGACTCGTGCACAGGTTTGTACTGGTCTGTCTGAAGTCCAACATCAGTTTCTATGCCCAGCACATCCCGGGTGTGGATAACGAGATCATGGACGCATTGTCTCTGTTTCAGGAATAACGGTTCCGCTTGCTGGCCCCAGAACCCGACGCAATTGCGGCCCCATTCCTGGCAGACCTCTGGAACCTTGGGAACCAACAGTGATCCAGGGTGTGGCAAACTCCTTGGCGCCATCAACACAAGCCAGCTACACGAGAGCAGCCTCCCAATTCATGGCATTCCAGAGGCAGCAGGGCTACGGCGTGGCATGGCCAGCATCGGAGCGAGAGGTATTGCACTACCTTGCTTCCTTAAAGGAGAGAGGCTTGGCGTCACGATCAATCGTTGGGCATACTGCTGGCATTTCCTTCTTCAGCAAAGCAGCAGGTCATGGTGACCCATGTGACACTTTCATGGTAAGGAATGCAATGGAGGGCTGGAGATGGGCGGCGATGAAGGTGGCAGATTTGAGGAGGCCGGTGTCATATGTGATGCTATCGCAGATGGCTAGGCAGCTGCCATCCTTCTGCCACTCCAGCTACGAGGCCTTGCTCTTCAGCATTGCTTACACTACTGCATTTTTCGGGGACCTGAGGGTAGGGGAGATCTTACGTTCCTCCAAACAGGACATGTCTGGCAGGGCTCTGCAGATGTGTGATGTGACTGTCAGCAGCCAGCACATGCCACTGCGTATAAGGCGCTCTAAGGCTGATCAACGGGGCATAGGGGCTACTGTATACCTCACGAAGGTGGAGGGCTCATTCCCATGCCCGGTGACCTGCATGCAGGACTTCATCAGGGCAAGAGGAGCGGCTCAGGGCCCCCTGTTCCAGCATCTAGATGGGATCCCGCTCACCAGGTATCAGTTTACGAGCGTGCTGAGGAAGGCCTTGGCTATGATGGGGCTGCCGGCAGAAGAGTTTGGCAGTCACTCCTTCCGTATTGGGGCAGCTACCATGGCAGCTCAAGGGGGCCTGTCCACAGGTGCCATCATGAGACTGGTCCGTTGGAGGTCCGAGGCCTTTGCAGCGTACATCTGGCCTGGGAGGATGCTGCCAGCATGGCAAGGGCCTCTGAGGGCCTGTAGGGCTGCCTGTTGAATCAGAGGATGGTTGGTGGGAAGGTGTTTCCCATGGGGAAGCCTTGGTGGTAGATGTCATGGGTCATGATAGGGCATAAGGTCTTGGGGTCTCCATCAAGTGCAAGTTCAAGCACTAGCTCAAGTTCAAGTCCAAGTTCAACGGAGACCCCACCCTCTAAGTTGTTAACCAACATTTGTTTACAGGGGAGGAGAGAGAGTCGAGCAGATGGCTTGGCCAGCATCTCTCTCCTCCAGGAAGTCGAGATTGACTGACTGGTGGTCTTGACCCACATGGGTGGGATCAAGGAGTAGATCATGGCCCATGCATTGCCGCCAACCATTCAGCTTGCAAGTTGCGGCCATTTATTGCCAAAAAACATGTATTTACTAATTTGTATCTAACCCATGTTTTCTGAGGATTTAACCCAAATACAATTGTTATCAAATGCTCTGTGTGTGTGCATCATTCCGGAGGGCAAGGCGGGGGATGTATGGTCTGGGTCCGCAATGGGATGGCTCTTTCCCAAGCTCTCATTTCAGCTTTCTTTTATAAGGATTCCTTGGGTAGTTCCCCATATACAACTCCAGTAGGACAGCAGGATATCATGGATGGTGCTGAATTGATGCACTGGAAATCAGGATTGCTTCTTGATCCACCGAGAATTGTCTGTCTTTGTTGGAAGGTTTAGTTGCGGGACTCAGGAGTTACTGTTCCTTTTTTTTTTCCCCTTCCCGCTCTTCTCTTGGTGCACAAGAAGATTTCAACTTTGATATAGTCTGTGACATGGCTTTTGAGCTAGTAGATGTGGATACTGACATTTCCACTCACAGGGAATACTTTATTTGTGCTCAGTCCTTGCAGGTTTTAAAAACATTTTTTTCCCCAGTAGGTTTCATTTGGCATCGTAGGTTTCCTCAATCTTCTCTTCCCTTTCTCCATGGTGCATGAAGGAGACAAATAAATGAGAAGAGAAAAAGATGCCTCTGGGAATCATGTTCCCTCCTCTAGTAATGGTGGAGGGGAATACCCTTCATTAATAGGCTTAGGCTGTATAAATGGCATCTTTTCCATTTCTGCCAGTCCCTAAAAAGGACTTGGGTAAGATTGACTAAAAAGTATGGAAATCTGCCTCACTTATCAGTTTTTCACAACACTCAACAGATTTTTCTCTCTGTGTGTCTTATCTTTACCCACTGTCCCTTTTCTTTAATTTGGAACTTCCCTGTCCTTGATTCATGGGTAGAGCTTGGGAAATTATTTGACTACAACACCCAGAATCCCCCAGCCAGCATAGCATAGATTCTGGATCTTGAGAAAGTTAAAAATGTTTTTTCATTACTTATGCAAGGCTAACCTGACAGAACTGTTTCATTTCAGATGTGCATATTGTTAGTTTTGAATGAAATTGTTGCTGAAACATGGTGAACTGCTCTTCTTTTTTTGTGATGTAGGAACCTACCCTTCCACCACCTGGGAGCAAACATGGCATAATGGTTTGAGTGTTGGCCTATGACTCAGGAGAACAAGGTTCGAATCCCCGTTCAGCCATGAAAACCCACTGGCTGAATTTGGGCAAGTCACATACTCCCAGCCTCAGAAAAACCCATGATAGGGTTGCGTTAGGGTCACCATAAGTCAGAAATGACTTGAAAGCACACAACAACAACCTACCCCTGTATGTTTGTGTAAACTCTACCTCTGGTACCAAATTTTCTGTAAAAGAAGTAATCCCCAGGAACACATCCACGTAACTAAATCCACACCACACAAATAATCCTATTTGAAACTGGATTATTTGCCAGGGCTCCTTCCTATTGAATCCTGGGATTTATAGTTTTACAAGGTCTTTCACTTTCTCTGTCAAAGAGTGCTAGTGCCTCACCAAACTACAAATCACAGGTTTCCATAGGAAGGAGCCATGGCAAATAGAGTTTGGGAAAATAACTCTGCCCACCTCTGAATGGTGTTTAGGACTGATTTCATCCTGTGCGTAATGCACGTTCATTGATCCCAAGAATGAAATCCATCCAGATCAGCTCTCAGACCCCATCTTTCCCCTATCAGATACCCCATTACAATTCCCATACAAAACCCATGCACAGTGATAGGTAAAATGGAGCCAATGAAATTCTCACCCCTTTAATGCTGTCAGTTTAGAGAAAGCTTGGCTGCTTGTTTAAGGATGCGGCTGCCAGCAATTCGGTGCTTGAACGTGTTGTTATCATTAAGAGAAGTGAAGAAGTGACATCTTAGTGTGGTGCATTTATTCCACCTCCACAATTTCCATTCCAAATCTGCTCGCTGAAGGCTTCCAAGTCTTATTCCAGTATTTTTGCCTTCACTGCCAGGGCTATTAGCTCTGTCTGCTGCCTGGAAATCAGGTGATGCTCTCTCCCTGTCTTATTAGAACATCATCAGATCCTGAACTGAAGGGTTAACCCGAATGAGTGTGCAAGAGGCATGAAGCAGAAAGTGACATGGCTAGCATTTCTCCACCTCTCCTAGAAAGGGCAAAACTCTGCTTGTAGAACTCAAGGGAGCATATGGAGAAGGAAGAGGTTTTTAAAATCCTGGTGATTACAGTCAGAACTTCCTTTTGGAATCATAGCAGTTCCCATTGAGCAGAAAGGTAATTTCCCCTGGGCCTCCAGCCAATGGCAACGTCCCAGCCCAGACAGACAAGATGGATGCCAGCAGATGTATTTTGTACCAAACTATGCCCCTATCCATCACATCCACAATTTCACTCGCAGAAATAAAGGCACAAGAGTAGGATTCCTAAATCTTGGGACCTGGCTCATGCGTTCCTGTCCTCAGTGTGGGGGAAAGGGAGGAATTTCAGGGTATGAGCACTGTCTTGAAAAATGTGTGTGTGTTTGTGTGTGTGTATCTGTGTATGTCCATTCTCTATTAGACTTAGATCTTTTTTTCCTATTTGAATGACATACTGTGAGCAGGTATGGTTGATGCGTAATGTATCAAACTTAATGACATCAATGAGGAGCATCCATTGATCATAGGTTTTGGTCTTGAAATCTCAGGGGCTGGGATAATATGAACCTGGCAATCCTACACAAGAGTGCATTTTACAGTGAGAATCATGTGCTCAGTGCTGGCCCCCTACCATCATCATCACCACCACCACCACCACGAATTTATTTATTGTTATCCTTCCCTTCTCCCAATTATAGGGACTCAAGGTGGCTAACAATGAATTTAAAACCAGGGATGTATTAAAGTCTCAAGTCTTTCCAAATCCTCATTTTCTGAGCTATAGTTATCAGTATCAGTTTCAGATTTTGTTCATCAAGCTAAAATAAAACATTCCATAATCGATTTTCTTCCTTTTTTCAATTTTTGTTTTTTTGCAAAATATTGAAAAAATTGAAAAAGGAAGAAAGTGATTATGGAATGTTTTATTTTAGCATGATGAAACTGGTACTGGTAACTATAGCTCAGAAAATGGGTCTGATTAAGTTTCATACCTATTCATTGACTAATAATCCCTCCCTCCTCCCTTCCACACTCTCCCCCCACCCCCCAGTTCTTTTTATGGGAATGGGTGCTTTAGGTCTATTTGATACTTTGAAGGGGAAATATAAATAATATTTTTGTTACTAATGTTGATGGATTCTTCTAGGGTTTTTTTGTTTTGTTTTTTTAATTTGCCTGCTCCACATAAACTAGCAAAACCAAAGTGGTTCCATACAATTCAGGAGATTGTTGCTCCATTTGTTACAAATAAAAATTTAAAAACAAACAAAATAAAAGTGAATTCTGTTTGTAATAATTGTTTGAATACACTGCATTTTAATTCACCAATTGTGAAAATTTTATGCCAAATCAAATTGTACATAGTCATATTTTATGCTCCTAAAGTAACAGAGTGACTTTCAATCTGTAAAAAGTGCCAACGTTAGATATTTTTCAATTTTTCCAAAAATGTCCATTTTTTTCTGGAAAAAAACAAAAAAAACTGGTTGTTTTCCATGGCTTCAAAATTTCCGGAAATGCTACATCTCTAGTACTACTACTACTATACAGGAGGAGCAGCCTTAAAACTGAGAGTAGATTCACTGCCCATAGGGAAAGGATCCACCAGCCACCCCAAATCATATATGCCCCAACTTTAATTTTAAAAAATAATTCTCTGAGTGTACATTTTCTTTGCATATTTTTTTTTCTGGAAAGAGACAGAGCCCAATAAAGGCAAAGTCAAACATTTCAGTGGGAAAATTACACACGTGTTTAAATCTCTCCTATTGAAATTAATGATGTTTGGGAGGGAAAACATTGTACAGGAATATCGTTACCATATTTTCCGCTGTATAAAATGACTTTTTAACCTAGGAAAATCTTCTCAAAAGTCGGGGGTCGTCTTATACACCAGATGTCATCTTATAGGGCAGGTGCTGAAACTTCCGAGCCGGAGTGGAAAATCTGTGGTTGCCGCATACGGTGGGGGGAGCTCAAAAACTGGCTGGATGGGGGGGGAAGCTTGCCATCCACCTCCCGTGCTTCCCAAAGCCACGATGGGGCTGGGGAACCCCATCATGGCTTCGGGAAGCATGGGGGGGCTAGCAAGCCTCCTCCCGTCCAGCCAGCCACCCCTCTGCCCTTCCCAATCTTGGGACCTCTCAGATCTCACTCCAGCTTGTTGAGATCACTCTCAGATCTCAACCCAGCTTGTTGAGTACTCCAGCAAGCTGGGTACTCATTTTTAATTTTTATTTGTTGTGTGTTGGAAGAGGGGTAGTCTTATATGGCGAGTATATCCCAAACTCTATATTTTAACTGGAAAAGTTGGGCGTTGTCTTATACACCCAGTCATCTTATACGCCAGAAAATATGGGTATATTTTGCTCTTTAGTTTGAAACTCACAGTATGGACAATAATTCTGTGTAGCTTTGAAATAGGCAGCACAATATCTTATCACCCTTTAATTTAATTAGTATTCTGACTGTAATAAAGATACCTGGTGATAACTGCTTTTAATGGTCCTGATCTGATTAAGGCCGATAATCAACTTACACAATTTAATAAAGTTATATTTTAATCTAATAAATGCTAATTAAGTGTTTTAGTGTGAAGATCCTGATGGGAAAATGTTCATTGACATTAGCATTTTCGTGTGTGTCTGTCAGTCTATTTTTTTACCTACCTACCAACCTACCTACCAATCTATCTATCTGGTGTGTGTTTGTGTCTGTCTCTTTCTCTCCCTCTCTCTGTTTCATAACTTCCTTTTAGTGAAGTGTCTTCCTGGCAGACAAGCTGGGTGTGATTTAAGGAATGAGCAGAATGCATCCCAGTTCACAGGGATAGACTTGCGATTTGCTGGGGGATCATTTTTTAAAGGCCTCATGTCTACTGTATAAAAATAAAAGATAATGTGTGTCCATGTGTTTGTCTCCACAGTGGCTTCTGAAGCAATAAGGAGACTTTACTGGTGTTACCTTGGGGTTATATTATTCCCAATACACATTAATTAACTGGAAAACTTACAATATGTCTGTCTGTCTGTCTGTCTGTCGTTGTGTGCCTTCAAGTCTTTTCTGACTGATGGGTTTATCTCTGGCTTTTCTTCGCAAACGAAGATTCAAGAAGGACTCATCCCGCGCTTTCTGCAAGCGCGCTAATGACTAAAAAGGCCAATCTGAGATAAACAAGTCCGGTTGCAGAAAGCACAGCAGAAGGTCTCCTTGGGTGTTGTTTTTGGGTTGTGATCCTTTCTGCGTTGTCGTTTCTCTTCAAGACTTGTTAGGCGTGAGTTCTCAAATAAGGCTGCAGCATTGTGGATAGTGCGTCTCCATGCCTCCCGATATGAGGCCAGGGCGGACCACTGTTGGTGATCAATTTGGCCAAGCCTGAGATGTTGTTTCAGGGAGTCTTTGTATCGCTTTTTTGGAGCACCCCTCTTACGCTGACCCATGGCGAGTTCACCGTAGAGTAGTATTTTTGGGAGGCGATGGTCCTCCATCCTAGAAAGGTGCCCTGCCCAGCGCAGCTGCGGTCTCAATATCATGGCCTCAATACTGGTGATCCCTGCTTGCTCAAGGACAGCAACATACGTCACATAGTCAGTCCAGTGTATATTTAGGATTGTGCGTAGACAGCGCTGATGAAAGTGCTCGAGGAGTCGTAGGTGGTGGCGATAGGTGACCCATGTTTCAGATCCATAAAGGAGGATAGAAAGTACAATGGCTCTATACACACTGATTTTTGTGCTTTGCCTCAGGTGTTTATTGCTCCAGACTCTTTTGTGAAGGCTTCCAAATGTGCTATATGCCTTTGCTAATCTGTGATCGATCTCTTTGTCAATCTTGCCATCTGAGGAGATGATGCTTCCCAGGTAGGTGAACTGCTGAACGGACCTGAGCACAGATTTGCCAACAGCAATGTGTTTATGACAACCTCACAATGCAGGACAGGAGGGGTTTCCGAGCTGAGATTTCCTTGGGATTGGGGTTGGGAAAGGTCGCTTGATTGATTGGTTGGATGACTCATGGCTGAGGTGTCCAAGAAGGAATTAGCACATACCTCCTCAATGGCTTTGTTTAACAAGGAGATTCTGCACAATACTAATTTAGGCTTGCTTGCTAAAATATTTCTGAGAAACACTCCAGGTCCCCCTGACCTCTTTTGGGATGACCCTGGTCCACTTGAGCCCTAGAAGTGTCCAATATTTCCAATTTTGAGATATCATAGAGAGGGGATAACAGGGCATGCTAACACTAAGGCGAAACTATCATGGGGTTTTCTTGGAAAGATCGGTTCGGGGGGGTTGCCTTTGCCCTCCTCTGAGGCACAGAGTGTGCGACTTGCCTAAGGTCACCCAGTGGGTTTTCATGGCAGGGCAGGGATTCAAATAATGGTCTCCAGAGTCAGAGTCCAGTGCTCAAACCACTACACTACACTGGCTCTCTGCAATACTACCTGTAATCACTAGGTGGCAAACAGACCTAACCCTTCCTAGAGAAAACTAGAACCAGAACTGATTTATTCATTTTTTCATAGGGCCTGTAGGCATCTCCAGTTCTACTTTCTTCTGTAGGGCCAAACAGACACAGTGCTTCCTTCTGCAAAACCAAACTTTTCAAACAGTCTTGGGGGAGGGAGCTCTGCTGCTTAATCAGGGAGGACAAGGAAAATGAAAAAAGGGAAAGGCTAAACAAATACTGGATGGAAGAGAAAGAGCAGCAAGAAAAAAAGGAGAGAGATGAAAATGAGCAGAGAGAAAGAGAAAGAATACCAATCTTCTACAAATAAGAAACTGCAGTGAAACCTGGGTTATTTATATACCCAGGGGGCTTGTAGGCAGATCCACATTCTCTTTCCCTTTGCATGACCCTTAGTCTTTTTTAAACATGTGGGGAGGAAAGGAATGGGGAGGGACAGAGAGAAAAAAGTTGGATGAGGCAGAGAGAACAGCTGGATCTGGAGAGTTGGATAGTATGGTGTTCTTGTCTGAAAGAGATGAGGGAGACTAGGCAGAAGCTGGAAACATTACTTTTTGAGATGCTAACCCCCAGAATTTCATCTATCATGGCTACAGACCCTGCAGAGTAGGGGATTCCAGGAGCTGCTATCTGAAAAATAACCTTTCCAAGGTATGGATCTAGGCACTTAAGACATGGGGTCTGTTACACGACAGTTTTTATTGCAATAGTCTGCGCATTAGTGCATTTCCGCACCAGTGCCGCAGAGTTTACATGATTTAGTGAGAAATTGGTTGATCTAGTTAGTTTTCGGCTTTGTAGTTCACACAGATAAACGTGGGGGGCATGACCTCCCAAGCACAGAGAAGGGCAGAGAGGGAGGGAAGGAAGGAGCCTTTCAGCCATGGGGAGGAAGGAGGGATGGTCTTGGGGGGATCACATACATACACAAGAATGTGATCACAACAGGTTCCCCTCGCATCTCTTGAAAGTCTTCTCCCTCTGCAGTCAGCCCAACCAATCACAGCTCAGCTCTGCTGTGGCTGTTTCGGGAAGACTGCTGGTAGTTCCCACAAACTTTTGTGAAATGGTAGTTCACACAGTTGATAGTGCGCCAAGTTGTGCAACTTTTTTAAAAAGTCGCGGAAAAGTTGCGAAAGCCTGTATTATGCTACTTTTGTGTTTTTTAGCTCCCCCTCTTCTGAATGAGGAGACTTTCATCCAAAAGATGTGGGAACTATTAGGACTCTTTGTGAATTCTTAGAGAATTTATTTTGCCGTGTAAACAACCTCCTGGAATTTGCTAGCTTGTTGACTCAGAACCAGGCCTTCCTTACAGCAGGACTGGTATTTCTGGAGTCATCCAGATGTTGTTGAACTGCAACTCCCAGCAGCCCTAGTCAGCATAGACAATGCTGACATACCCTCCAATGGTCCCAATTTGCAGGTCCAATTAATCTTCTATCATCCCAGTTTCTCTCCTCCTGGGGCATCTGGCCAGGAAAAGTTACTTAGTGCAATATTTTTAAGTAAGTGGCTGATATAGGATTCTAGCTACTACAGTAGGATTCAATTATCAGCGGTTTCAGTTTTAGCATAGATACCATAGTGTCCTCTAGAAATGTGTCCTCTCTAGCCATTTTCTAGATCCTCCAAGGCAACTCTATGGGATTTTAAACCAGAAGTCCCATTGTTTTCAATGGTGTTTGCTATTATCTGCAGATTTTGTTATCCACAGTGTGGCCCGGAACCAATCCCCCGCAGATACAGGGGTCCTACTGTACTGTTACCATGACTACCACTATCTGTAAGTACTAAAGATTTAACTCGTACTACCACTCAGAGCTTGGAAATATAATTCCTGGCACTAAGTAAGTAATTTTTCCAAATCTTCCTGCTACTGTTACTACTATATTATACCTGTATATGGGCTCATCTACACTGACTGCAAAACCTGGCTTACCTTTGGGTTTCCCTGGTCTGTAGTGACCACAGGCTTTTCTACATGATCAGCAAACACACAGCATTCAGGGGCACTGTCCACACAGTCCCCCCTTCCAAACTCACCCCAATTTGATAAATCAGAGTATGTGCGGCCACATGGTCATGGCCGCTATGGTTTCCCCCCCTCCCCCATGCATGAGCATGAACATGTCTTTTCCCACAACTCAGAGGGGCTTCGGACATCCTATTAAGCAGAGGTACACATAGCTAATGATATGGGTATGCTAGTTTGCACTTCTCTGAATAACTGCTGCATATGCACACACACACACACACACACACACACACAAAAGAGGAACTGCTAAAAAGTGAAATTGAAACAGCAGAGAAGGTCACCTGGCCCAGGGTGCCTCCTCCCAACCTCTTCCTCCCAGCCACCAAAAACTCCTCCCCCCGGCCCGACACTGATGTCGCAATGGAGCACAGTCCAAATGCATGCACAAATATCCAGATTTTCTGCTCAGAGTAAATCCAGGGCAGCAGGGCTGGTGCTGATTAAAGCCCTGAAATGCTAAAAAGCCCCAGATTCAAGCCATACATCGTCTGGACAGCTTGTGGATAAAACAAGGTGAGGTCATTTTATTTTACCAGTGTAGACAAGCCTGAAGAAACAGACACCACAGACCTCAAATGGCACTTGATGATGATGATGATTTTATATCCTGCCTTTCTCCTGCGAGTGGGACTCTAGGTGGCTAACAACATCTTTAAAACAATACATGTTAAAAACAATCCAAAGGTAGAAATTACATTAAAAATATACAATTTTAAAAAGAATTAAACAGTTTATAGGTTAAAAAACATTAAATGGTAAAAATGTTTAAATGCATTTAAAACTATATAAGACTCATTCACAATCTTAAAAACCATACCACACAGCCTTATAAGCCCAGCCCTTGTCAGTTCATAAAAACCTGACAGCATAAAAATGTTTTCACCTGCCGCAAGATGGAGAGCAAAGATGGGGCCATCCTGGCCTCTCTGGGGAGAAAGTTCCAAAGTCTGGGAACAGCCACTGAGAAGACCTTTTCTCTTGCTCTCACCAAATGAGCCTGAGAAGGTGGTGGAGCAGAGAGAAGGACTTCTCCAGATGATCTAAGAGCACTACTGAGCTCATACAAGGAGTTAACGGTCTTTCAGATAGCCTGGACCCAAGCCGTATGAGGCTTTATAGGTCAAAACCAACACTTTGAATTGTGTCCAGAAACGAACTGGCAGGCAGTGGAACTGTTGTAACAAAGGAGTTGCGTGGTCCCTGTACCAGCCCTAGTTAACAACCTAGCTGTACCTCTTTGGACCAACTGAAGTTGCTGAGCACTTTGCAAAGGCAGCCCCACATAGTGCGCATTACAGTAATCCAAACAGGATGTAACCAAGGCATGTACCACCATAGCTAGATCCAATTTCTCCAGGAACTAGTGCAGTTGGTATACTAGCTTTAACTGTGCAAAAGGATTCTGGGTCACTGCCAAGATTTGGGCTTCCAGGCTCAGTGCTGAATCCAGGACCACCCCCCAAAACTGCGAACCTGTGTTTTCAGGGAAAGTGTAACCCCATCCACACAGTCTGAATCCCTTTTCCCAGGTCTGTCTTTCAACTGACCAGGAGCATCTCTGTCTTGTCTGGATTAAGCTTCAGTCCATTACAACTGCCAGACACTGGTTTAGCACAGGAACAGCTTCCTTGGAATGAGGCGGAACAGAGTAATAGAGCTGGGTATCATCAGCATATTAGTGACACCTGACCCCACAACTCTGGACCACCGCTCCCAGCGGTTTCATGTAGATGTTAAATAGCATTGGGGACAAGACTAAACCCTGAGGGACTCCATAGGCCAATGGCTAAGGAGTCAAACAGAAATCCCCCAGCACCACCCTCTGAGAACACTCCTCCAGGAAAGAGTGGAGCCATTGTAGAACAGTACCTCCAAGCCTCATCTCAGGAAGGAGACTCAGAAGAATTCCATGGTCGATGGTATTGAAAGCTGCTGAGAGGTCCAGCAGAACCAACAAGGACACACTCACTCTAAACAGTTCCCTTAGTCAGTTATCTACCAAGGTGACCAAAACTGTCCCTAAGGACTTTGCTAAGGACTTATTCCACCTTGGAGGATTCTCTGGAACTTCAACTACAGTCATCCCTTCACATTCACAGGGGTTAGGGGCAGACAAGCCCTGTGAATGTGAAAAAAATGTGAATAAGAAATGAGCCCGCGGGCGAGCAACCTTCCACCCCCCTTCCCCAGGCAGAGACGGGCTTTGTGAGAAGCCCCTCGCTGCCTTGAGAAGGGAGTGGGGTGGAGAGCGGGCGCTCCAGCGGCTTCCCACCCCGCCTTCCCAAGGCAGCGAAAGGCTTCGTGAGAAGCCCTTCACTGCCTTGGGAAGGGACGGGGTGGAGAGTGTGGGGGGCAGGTGGCTTTCTGCAAATAATTGAAACCACGAATGTGAAAGTTACAAATGTGGAGGGGCAACTGTATTCTTTGGATTGTGTGTATGCGGACAGGGGGATATAGGAAATGTGTTTTTAGAGAATGTGGGAAACATACTTTAAAAAGTCTCTATGCTCACTTTAGAGGGTTCAGCTATGAATATGCAAAATGCTATAATAAATATGGCTAGAAGTGCTCATGGTATTTTTTTAAAAAAATATACTAATTGAAAACAGATGTTTAGATTTGGATTCCTAAACATAGTAATGTTGTGCTAGAGGCTAAAAGCCCAAAGGCAAAAAAAAAAAAAAAAAAAAAGTGTAAACACAACTATGTTCTCATTACGCAGCATAAGCGAAAAGTCAGACCACATCTCATTACTGTCAGAGGCACTGGTAAATCTGGCTAGCTCATTGATTCTACACATTTAATGGCTCTTGACCAAATTGGCTTATGCATTAAATATACACTGTATAGACACAAATCCCTTTCCTTTACACGAAGGACACTGTTGCACCTGAAATAACACTGCTAATGGGGCAGTTATTAATAAACATTGCTTGTTTATTTGGTATAAGTATTTTAAGTTATCTTTTAATGGTAAAGAAAACACATATCCAAATAAAATCCTGTATTAACTTAATCATAAATTAACAAATTGCCATGAATTCCACAAAGCTGGTGTCACAATAGATAAAGCCCTGCCTCAGATTCCTACCATCCAGACAAATCTTATCAGTGGGCAAAAGGTCCCAGTGGCTGATTTTAATGTGTAAGTAGAGGCATACCAGTATAGGAAGTCTTTCCAGTGATGTAGTCCAAAGCTATTTAGAGCTTTAACTATAATTGCCAATAGCACTTTCAAACAGGCCTGGAAATGCACTAGTACCAATGCAGTTGGTAATGTTGGTATTAAATGCTCTGATTGCCTATCCAGGCTGCCTTCTGCTCTAGCTATACAGGTCACCACCATATCCACGGAGAATACATTCCTGGACTTACCATGTATAAGTGAAACCACAGATAACTGTGAACTCTATTAAAATAAAGGACTTCTTATACAAACATACCATAGAGTTGTGTTGGAGGACCTAAAAGATGCCTAGAGAGGATGCCTCTCTAGGCATTTTCCAGCCAGCTCTATGGTATGTGCTCTCTATTTTATGTCCCTTGGATAACTGAAACTGCAGATATTGGTTCTGCAGATACCGGGAGAGTGGATGACCTGTCATGTCCAACCCACATTTGAAGGACTTTACCAGATGCAGCAAATATGGCATCATAAGGATGCCTAATGATCATGAAAGGGTGCGCATACCAGATGCCGTCATCCTTTCACAATCATATCTTGCCAATTAGCCACAGTTTTTTTATTGATGGCCCGAGCTATCAATAGATTGGCTGTGGCACTTTGTTGCTGGTATTGCTGGCATTTGATACTTACTTACTTACTTAGTTATTTATTACCTGCCTCTCTCCTCAGGATCGGGGCGGGGTACAACATCACACAGTATACAATACAATGCATCACAATACATCACTATGCAGTACAATTCAATACAGTACAATTCAATGCAATAAAATTCAATACAGTTTTTAATACAATACAGTTCAAAGCACATTTTGTACAGACAATACAGACAATTGTACAATATGACTGCCAGTAGATGGCACTGCTGGCATGCAAATAATGCTGCAAGAGTGACACTGCAGAATGCATTGTACAGTAATAATGACTGCTGCTTTTGGAAACTGAATTAACAGTTTCCACAGCATGCTGTCCCAGCTCTTTATTATGCTGGTACTCATTTTACTGACTTACGGAAGGCTGAGTCGACCTGGGGGGGGGGGTCCTGGGATCGAACTTACAAACTCAAGATCTACATGAGTTTTGGCTGCATTAGCTTACTGTGCTACCAGGGCCCCACTTCATGCCATTGTAGTCATGTGTATACAGTGTCAATGGGCAAACACATCTGAGTGAGATCGGGATAGCCAGGTATGGGACACTTTTTTATGACCCCTCCCCATGTACTTGAGAGTTTTAGAGTGTGTTTCTGGGCTTGTGTCTACATTTTGTGTGGGTTTTTTGCTGTAATTTTTAAATTCCCCGCGCTAGAATCTTCTCACGAGAATCGGTGAGATTTCAATCCCAGGAGTAAACGGAGTTCCCTTTGTGCCCCGTTACTGCTGGGGAAGCCTCTTTTTATGCTGCTCAAGGTAAGTCTGGTAGGGGGTTTCTTTTGCTGGCATAAAAATGCCACAATTTATGCCAGCGAAAGAACATTAATGGGGGTGGTGGTAAAGTCTGAATTCAACCTCACAGAAAATGTGCTGCAGTAGTCCAATCTGAATGTTTGTTTAAATATTAAAATACAGCAAGGTGGGCCCTTAAACCACATTGAATCCTCCTGGCACCATGCTTGAACGTTGTCTATATAGGAGAGGGGGAAAGCTTGGCTCTATGCAAAGTTACCCTTATGGACCTAGAACAAGATGAGTGTGTGTTTGAATGACAAGCTTTGAGCAACTGTGGTGGGTACTCAATACATTAGATTTAATGACATCATCAGGGGCTGTCCCTAGGTCTCAGAGCCTGGGATGAAACTGAACTGATAACCGTATTGCTCACACAAGACCTAAAGCACCTTAAAAACAATTTAAGGGCATTTAGAACATAACAAAGAAAAAGAATAGCAACCTCCACTGAAAAACCCTTCTGCATCAACCAGGACCACAGGGTTTTCTAAATAAGAAGGTCTTTGCTTGCCTGAGGAAGAACAGAAAGAAGGCCAGCCTAGCCTCATGCAGGAGAAAATTCCATAGTCTGGGAGTGGCCGCCAAAAAAGCCCTTACCTATGTCCTCATCATATGTGTCTGTGAAGGTGGTGGGACTGAGAGAAAAGTTCCCTCCAAAGATCTCAAAGCTTAAACAGGTTCATATTGTTATCCAAATCTGGGGTTCATTTCCTCCATTGCAATAAACCCAGTCAAACACACCAGAGTGGGGAGTATCCAAACTAAGTTTAGCTGCCGCTAAATAGGTGCCTGGGGTTAGTACTTCAAAACAGACACAAAACTAAAAAGTGCCAAAGCATTTATACACATTCTATTCCCTGCTTTCAATGTATGGTATCTGGTTCTCTAAGGACTTTATCAGACCATCCTCCAGAAACATTCTTTTGCAGGCATATTTTGAACTGTTTTTATGCCGGCAAAAGAACCCTCTTGATTAGATCTACCTTTAGTAGTGTCAGAAAGGCAGCCCCAGCATAAACGGAGCATGAACTGAGCTCTGTTTACTTCTTGGTTTAAGATCTTGCAGATTCTTGCAAGAAGACGTGAGAGTGGCAAATTAAAAAAATAAAGCAAAATAAACAGACAAAATGTAGACACAAACACAGAAACACACTTTAAAAGTCCCAAGTACACCGGAGAGGTTCATAAAAAGAGCATCCCCTATCTGGCTGTTGCAATCTCACCCGGAAGTGTTCTGTCATTGAGGCTGAATGGCACAAAGTTTCAAATGCTGCCAATGCTGGTAGAAAAGCATCAGGGGAGATCTATTGATGGCTTGGGCCATCAATAAAAAGGAATGGCTTTTGGACACTATGTGATTGCGAAAGGACAACATCGTATATGATATGAGCACCCTTTCACGTTCATTAGGCGCCATTATGATGCTGTATTTGCTTGGTCTGATAAAGCCCTAAGACTCTGAGGAATCAGACAGGAGTAAGGGGGCATGAGGCTCTCTTTTGCTGGCTAGGCAACTTTTCCTATACTGGAGCACCAGTATTTCCCAGTTTGCCTCATCAATATGGGGAGATGTGGTCTTTCAAGTAACACATGACAACATATTTTGAACAGCTTTAAACATTCCCTTGGAACTGATGCCTTGCAGTAGAGGAGTGACTTCCTCTACCTCCTTGCTGCCACTTTGGCAGTTTATTACTAAAAAGCAGGGGCACTTTATCCATTAGGCACTTTAGGCATAGAGCCTAGGCCCTACGAAAATTTTAGGGCCTACAAAATCAGGATTAACAAAAAAAAAAAAAATTACAGGAATTGGGAAGGAAAACAAAATTCCAAAATAAAGATATTTTATATTTTAATCCAGAAAAAAAAGTGCCTAGGCCCTACAAAAACCTTAACATGGCCCTGTTAAAAAGTACGTTGCTAGAACCACTTACTACTTGGGAGTGTGCCATTTGAATTTCTGTTTCATTGCACACAAGGGAGGAGCAGCGCTCAATTAGAAAACTTGCCATTAGATGTGTTAAAGCTATGCATGCTGTAAGATTTGGGAGAAGGCAAATGACTGGAAGCAGTATTGGCTGAAAATTCTGTACTTGATCACTTCTAACAAAAAAAAAAATGCCTGCTTTTTTTAGTAAATTGCCCTGTCCATAATAGCAATTTCTTTTTAGTAAATCGCCCTGTCCATAACAGCAAAATGGGGTGGTTCCTATGGTCCCATTGCACTGGGCAGCTGCCACGTTGGTTCCTTCTCCACGCTTGGCTTGCCCTATCTTTAGGTAGAACGAAGGAGTTGCTTCAGGTGGCAGATGGTGGAGGGGTGGGGGAGACAGTAAGGCATTTGAGGAGAGTGTCCCATCACATTTAGCAGGGTGTGCCACGCTGGCTGGGGGATTCTGGAAACTGTCATTTCATAAAGTAACTTTTCCAAGCTCTGCCATCTGACATGCAGTGGTTTCCCTCCAACATCATTTTCCTGCTTCCAGGGAAAGGATCAGAGACAGCTCTGGGGGCATTTCATGAAGCTTATGACATCCACGCTTTCATATGTTGTCTTTTGAAGCCATTTGGGTAGCAATAGCCTTTACGCATGTATCACAGTGCATAAGCTTGTTAAGAAACATCCAAGTAATTAATTTAAAAGCCTCTAATATATCAAGTGCTATCTCTTTTAAAAACTGGCAGGCAGCCAACTTACAAGGACATTTTAAAAAGCAACTACGGAATCAAACAATTTTGGTTACTTAAAAGCGGTAGCGGGGGAGAAATTTAAAAAATGAGTGAATGAAATGGGTGGCATTTCTACAGATGCCAATTATTCTATATCAATCAATGTCATATTTAGATTTCATGCAAATAAAGGCATATCACTATAAATACTCCTGTAAGGATTATCCAGAAGGCTCTGCCTTATTCCTTACTCAAGGTATACTTTAAGACTTCAAGAAAGATATTGACAAGCTAGGACATGTCCAGAGCAGGGTGACCAAGATGATCAAAGGTTTGAAAACCAAGCTTTATGAGGAATAATGTAGGAAGCTGAGTATGGGCTTAGCTACACGGGCCAAATACCCCAGCTTGCCCCAGTTATACAGCCCTGCATTCCAAATGACACAGGACATTTACCCTGATCTGCCCCTGGGCAGTCCAAACATCACCCAGGGCAGATAGAGGGCTGGAACAGGGGCAAGCTGGGATTGAGTCCAATAAAGTGTTTTGAAAAAATACCCAGTTTTGAAAAAATACCCAGTTTACCCTGGTTTACCTAGGAAAAAATGGATTGGGCCCCACGTGTCCACAGGAGCCCATCCAGCATGCTGCTCCTTGCTGTCGCCACCATCTCCATAGTTCTCCTAGAAGCCAGGCAGGGGTCCCAAAGCATGTGACCAAGGCTGGTAACATGCAGGGGGCCTGCAGTCCCATACTACGGGACCTCTGCATGGCTTCTGCATCAGTGGAGAAAATGGTGGTGGTTTCAGCAACAGACCAGCATCCTATTTGGACTCCAGCCCGTTTTGTCCAGGTAACTCGGGGGGAGGGGGAACGGGTCAGCTCCAAAGTCAGAATACACTGCCAGGGAGCTGGCATATCCCGGCTAGTTTAGATAAGCCCTACATTTAACCTGGAGAAGAGAAGACTGAGAGGTTACATGATAGCCATCTTTAAACATCCAAAGGGAAGTCACATGGAAGATGGAGCCAGTCTGTTTTCTGCTGCTCCATAAACTAGAATGTGAACAAATAGATTCAAATTACAAGAAAAGAGATTCTGCCTAAACATTAATTCCACTTTTGCGGCTGGGCATTTTCCCCTCTCGGTGTATACCTTTGGAGGGGGGTACAAAATGAGGGCAGTGCCCCCCCCTTAAGAATCTCCCTTCCCCATGAAGTTTTCCTTCATTCCCCAAATTTCTAACACTGCAGAGTGTGAGTCACTGAAAATGGTTCAAACCTAAAGTCTTGTATTTACTATGTTTGCATTCCCTTGGTAACTTTGTGGACCCCTTTTCCTTGGATGCCTAAACTCTATTTCTAAATCTTCAACTGAAGTTTTAGGTTAATGCTTTGCTAGACATGTGGGATCTGCAGTTTAATTGGGAGGATAATTCTTATTGGGAGCAATGCTCTCATTTCCCCTTCCTCGTAATTACACCCCTGCCTTTCCAAACAACTGCAGGACAGGATTGTTCTGTCAATTCTCATGACTTGGAAGAAGCTGCCACAAACACTTCAGAGTGTGGCTGCTTTCCTTTGTATGATTCTTTGATAGGGTTGCCAGGTGAAAAATAGAACAGGGCTCCTTTGTCTGTTCTGTTGTGCAGAAGAGGGAACTTCAGTGGATGCTGCTTGTCACAGAAGCTCCACCTGCTGAAATTCTCTCTTCTACACAACTGTTAACAGTATAGGAGCCTTGCTCTGTATTTTATCTGGCAACCATACTCCTTGCTAATATTGGCCTGAATCCTATTGTTAGTTCCAACTACAGTAGATCCATCCAATCAAGTGGCTTTACCTACATGTTGACACAGCATTCAACAATTGACTCAATGAGTTTACATATGTTGTTGTTGTTGTGTGCCTTCAAGTCATTGAGTTATGGCGACCCCAAGGCAAACCTATCATGAGGTTTTCTTGGCAGAATTTGTTCACAGGAGGTTTGCCTTTGCCTTCCTCTGAGGATTCTAGGGCCCATTGACACTACAGAATTATGGTGCCATTATTCCACTTTTAATTGCTGTGGTTCTGTCCTATGAAATCCTGGGATTTGTAGTTTGATGAGGCACTAGAGCTTTCTGGCTGGGAATTATAAACGCCCCACCCTCAACTGCCAATCCTAGGATTCCCAAGAACAGAACCATGGCAGTTTAAGTCAAATAATAGTGCTATAATTCTGAAGTGTGAATGGGCCCCTGGCCATTGGGAGACATCTGAGTCATATTTTTTGTTTCAGGATGTTTAGTTTTATGTTTTTGAGTTTTAGTGTTACATGCATTAGCTATTTTTTTAAAAAAAAAATGAAGAAAGGGAATTGGGGAACTGAGTCCATCGTGTGCCATGCCAGCTGTAACTCTTTTACCAGAGTCATTCAGTGGTGGCAAAGAAAGGCATTTTTCCTTGAGGTGGCAAGCTCTGCCATCTCTGAGTATCCTATTTTTCCACTGGCTGACCACATTCAAGGACACTGTACCCGTGGCTTTTTCCCTCCTGCCTCCACCACCTACATTCTTGTAGTTATGTTGGTATAGTGCATCAACAGCATTCTAGCCTTGTCTGTGAGAGATCTGTCTCCCTAGTGTAGACATTCAGTTTCAAGAGATCTTTTACAGGTCGATCAAATCAGTTGTGTCAGCTTAGAACAAGGTGGTGCTTCAAAGGTAAGCCTGCTTTTTCAGTACAGACATCAACTTGGGGCAGTCTCATTTGATTTCTCTGCAATCCCACCAGCACTCTTGACCCATTCCAGTCCCATGCTGGGTTGCAAGATTCCCTCCTCCTTGGTTATTTATGCTTATTTTTTCCCCACAAGCTGTACACATTTTAGTCATGCACTGTTTTTAAATAGGCACATGGTTTTGTGCACGTTCTCTTCACTGATACACTTCACACGTCTTGGAAATGTGCTGATTTCCCAGCCAAGATCTACTTCCCTCCCATGGGGCAGGGAGGGATTAAGGCAGTGAAAAATAAATATTTTCATAGGGAAATGCAAACTCAGCAACCCCCGCTCCCTAATTTTCAGCATGGGAGGATATTGCTTGCCCCTTCCCCTGTGCCATTGCAATTAAAAGACGAGGCAGTCATAGCTCTATCATGCCTCAGCCCAGAAGCAGATGAAAGGCCCTCCATCCATCCCAGCTGCCACTGCTGTGGTTTCGAGGGAGAGAAAAAGAGGCAGTATCTGCTGGACTTAATCCCACAGACACACACACACAGAGACACACACACAGACAGACACACAACACTGACATTCCCTTTTCCTTTCATGTCATGTCTTAATTAGACTGTAAGCCTGAGGGCAGGGAACTGTTTTCCTGTTCTTTTACTTGTAAAGTGCCATGTACAGTGATAGTGCTATATATAAATAAATAAATAAATAAATAAATAAATAAATAAATGATTTAATTAATTAGGAGGACAATTTTCAGTGCAGTAAAAGTAAGGCTATCTCAGAGTCATCCTCTGCTCAGTTTTCTATAAAAGTAGCTGTCCTTTTGGCAGTACAGTGGGACCCCTGTATCCTCTGATTCATGATCCACGGGACACAAAACAGCACACCTACCATAGAGTCTTCCTAGAAAATGTGCCCTCTCTACCCATTTTCTAGGTCCCCCAAGGCAACTTTATGGTATTTTAAACCGCAAGTCCCATTATTTTCAATGGTGTTCGCTATTATCCACAGTTTTTGGTATCCACGGGGCTCCCAAAACCAATCCCCAGAGGATAAGGGGGTCCTACTGTAACACTATTACAGGTTGCAGCCCCATCCACAGGGGATATATTCCCAGACTTACCATTTATAAATGAAACCGCAGATAATAGTGAACCCTATTAAAATAAAGGACTTCCAGTACAAACATATCATAGAGTTCTGTTGCAGGACCTAGCAAATCCTAGTGAGGACACCTCTCTGGGCATTTTCCACACATCTCTATGGTATGTGTTCCTATTTTTTCAACCATGGATAACTGAAACCGTGGTTATTGGCTCCACAGATATGGCGGGGGGGGAGCAACCTGTACAAGAATTAATTTGAATAAAGATCACAAATGAACCTACATATAAAGCCAAGACCTGAGCAAGAAACCAAGAAGCTGCATTCTTGTAAGGTGCTCTGCTGAGGACTTACAGGTTTCCACTCTTTAGATATTATGGCAGCAGCCTGGCATCCATAGGTTCCCTGCACTGCTGCAGTACTGCTTCAAGAGGATTACCAAGTGGAAAAAAAAAAACAGGACAAGGCTGCTGTGCCTTAAATAGTTGTGTAGAAGAGGGAATTTCAGCAGGTGTTTCTTGTCATGGAAGCTCCACCTGCTGGAATTATATTTCCTGCTGGAAATATACAACTTTTTTTCACCTGGTAACCATATGATACATACAAGAATTATTTTGTTGCTCTAAACGAGCAATAGGAACTTTTAGCCCTCTAGATATGGATGAAGTATTCCCATCATGCTTTGCCACTGGCCAGCGTGGTAAAAACCAATGGGTTTTAGGCATCCAAAAGCATCTTTAGGCCCACAGATTTTCTAGGCCTGTAAGATACAAAGGGTTAGGTATATGATCTAACGATCACCCTATAGAAAATACAGGGCTTATCCAGACAGGCCAAAAGCCTTGTGATTTGGCAGAAGTTATACCTGTTGCAATTTTTAAAAATATCCATTTGATGTACAGTTGTCTCTTCATATTCACTGGGGTTTGGTTCCAGGACCCCCCATGGATACCAAAATCTGTGAATAAAGTCCCATTATATGCAATGGCATAGCAAAATGGTGTCCCTTATATAAGATGGCAAAATCAAGGTTTGCTTTTTGGATTATTATTTTTAAAGAATATTTTCAAGCCATGAATACTTAAATCTGTGGATACTAAATCCATGGATATGGAGGGACAACTGTATCTCCTGGCTTGGTCTACTTCTCCTGTTTCCAGGACTGTTACCCAAAATACTCCTTGGAAATTCCAAGTAAATATCAAGTTTCTAATATGTTGGGGAAATTAGCAGTAACTCAACTTTAGCAATGCAATAGGGGGTAACAAGGGAATCTTGAACCTATGTATACCAGTACTCGCCTGGATGGAATACACACATATGTAAAATTAATTATGGTTTTTATTAAAGAGTTTAAAAATAACACCAGTCACACACACTCACACAAGAAGCATTCACACAAGGCTATAGAAAGCAGTAGAAAAAAGTTGGATAGAGGGTACCAAGAGAATTTGTTGAGGATGATACAACCTGTCCTGTAGTCTGGAATTTGTTGGTCAATCTGGCAGAGTGAATGGAAGAATCTGGACTGGCTAACACAGAGTGACAGGGTTTCTCCTATAACTGTCTATGCGCAAATGAGGGAGATTTTAAGGGTCATATTTATATCCCCAAATACACCTGAGGAGAGTGGATGCTTCATGGGTTGGAACAATAGATTCCATGAGTCTCCATGGACTGCACAATGAGTTTCCTGGTCTTGACAATAGGTAGTAAAAATGCTAATGTTTTGTAAACCATCCTTAATGTCCGGTGGTTGGATTTAAAAAGATTGAGCAGCCTCTGTCTTAAGGTTGGGGATTAAAGAGAGGAAATTTCAAAATCAGCACACAAAGGATTCATCCATCCATCATCTTTCAGGTATACAGTGGAAATTGTGTCCTTCTGACCTTTAGCCTTAGTCTTCCCTAGGTTAAAGCATGGCACCTCGATGACCTTCTGAGACCATCCTGCCTTTTTCCCTTGTGGAAGGCCACATTAATGAACCAAATTAATAATATGCCAATTTATTAATACACCAATTTTATTATATGTCAATTTCTGAGGTCTCTGGAAGTGGAACTGTTAGCCTTACTAACAGGACTAGCCACAAATTAAGACCAGGGCAGGGAGTGGTTTTTGGTTTTCTGGCCGTGAAGGTGCCCTGGATACCCTGTTACTGAAGCAGTCCACACTGAGAATGGGCAGCTGTCCTCGTGTGTGTCCTGCTGTATCGCCTGGCATCGGCACTGCTGCTGGCCCTTGCCAAGTTCCCTGAGGCTAGAAATGAGGCTCCCAATGTTGATCACATGCTGGGGGCTTCATTGTGATGCAACATGTATCAGTGGCAGTGGCAGTGCCAGGCGATACAGCAGGACACATGTGAAAATAGCTGCTTGTTCTCAACATGGAGTGTTCCGATTTTCCTGTAAGAGCCAGAGTAAATCAGGAGTTTTTCAAAGCATTCGGGGAACTGAACTGGCCAAGTGTCATGAGGACAGCTCAGTCCAGATTTGGGTTTTGGCCCAGCATTGTCTAGACATATCACCCACAGGATATACCCCAAAATGTTTTATAGGGTTCATGTAGACAAGCCCTAAGTGTGTGAGAGCCTAGGCTGCAACTTCTTTCTCTCATGTAGTCTCTAAGGTGCTACAAGATCGCCTTGCATACTTCCTTCCCTCATTATTTTTCCAGTTACCAGACTGAATATTATTCTTGTCATTGTTTTAAATTTCCTTTCTTTTACAGTTATACAGCTACCTGGGATAGGAAGCTTTCAGCCCTCTTGATATGGTTGAACTACTCTCATCATGCCACTTTATACCATTTTAGCACTATGACTATACCAATTTTATTTTTTAAAAAAATTAGAAGTGTGGGACAGAAAATACAGTTAGTGGGACAGGAGCATGGGGACAGTTAACAACTTAGCTAACACACATTAGAAACTGCTTAATGCAGTGTAGATGTGTAAAATTGCTGTTGCTTAACAATTTGTAAGCCACTCTGATAGCCTTTGTGGCTGAAGAGCAGGGTATAAATACCTAATTAAAAAAAATTAAATTTAATCAGGGGGAGAGGAGTGGACAAAATCCCAGTATATTTAGGGTGTGACTACATCCAGTTCTATTTGGCTATAGAGGTAAAAACTGCTACAAGACATAAAATCGAGAAATAGACTAGCCCAACATTTACCAGAACTGTTGGCTCATCTGGAGGAAATCACAGAAAGTTCTCAGAGGCCCTTTCAAACTATGCAATTATAGTACTATGATTCCACTGTAACTGTCATGTAGCTGAATCCTATGAAATCCTGGGATGAGGTATCAGAGCTCTCTAGCTAAGAAATCTAAATGCCCTTCCCTAAAACTGCAAATTACAAGAGGATTTCATAGGATGGAACCATGGAAGTTAAAGTGGAATCACGGTGCTATGTGTAGTGTGAAAGGGTGCCAGGTTTAACTATGGTCTTTTCTGCAGAGGCCAAATGAAATGGCCTCCCCAAATTCCCATGCCCAGCTATTTGGATGTCTGATTCTAATCTGAACTGTCCAGAGGATGTCCGGACAATTCCGACTAGAAACTGTGGCACCCCCTGCTTAAAACAGCTTTTTAAAATAGCTGGGAAAAACTGATCCTGCAGGGAAAAAATGAAGTGTGCCATGGCGGTAATGGGCAGCTGTCTGCACACATGTACTGTGTGGTATCAGCAGGTGCCTCTGCCACTGGTGTTGAACATCACACTCCTAAGGTCACAACAAGATCCCTAGCATGTGATCAAGGCAAGGAGCCTTGTTTCTGGTCTCAGAGAGTGTAATGCACAACCAGTACAGACAAGACCTATGTTTCTCTGACTTAGTGTTGTCTACTTTGTTATGCAAGAGTCCTTCATGGTCTCAAATGGGCATTTTTCATATCACCTGCTACGTGAACTCCCTCTTCCCTTTCATTCATGGACTGCATAATTCTAACTATCATGCAGAAAAGAGTCTGGAAAACTAATAGGGCAAGCAGGGATTCTGGGTAACTACAGGGATATAGGTAGCTATTCTATATCTTATTAAAAACGAGTTGAATGGATTTCTGCTATAAGATTTATTGCTGGCCTTATCCTGTGAGCTTAAATAGGTCTCTCTAGGGGTGCACATTGAAAAATAAAGGTAAAACTGTGAGTTTGAGTCTTCAGTAAACTTCCTTTGGTGGATCATATAGGCAGCATCCCTACGCAGTGCCTTTAAGGCAACAACTGGACACATTTTCACACTTCGTGGAGAGGTGGGAATAAAATTGCCACAGGGCTGAAACTGTGATACTTACCTTGGCGTTAATTATTCAACATTTTCTTATGACAATGTACAACTTATGCCTCACATTAGCCATGATCATTCTGCTGAATAATGTATTGTGAACAGAAATCTGAGAAATAAATGCACCAAATGCATAGAGTAATAGCACAGCCCAGTGGCAAACTGAATAAATAAATCCCCTGAGCTGATATAACTATCTTGACATTTTACTGAGGAAAAAAGGTGAAAGCATATGAAACATAATATTATTCAGGTGTTAAAATATTTATATTCTGCTCCATATTATAATATCTCAGGATGACACATAAATAGAAAAGTTTCAACTATTTAAATTATTTTTATTGTTTACATTTTTAAAATTGTTTGAACTCATTTTATTAGAGGCCACCCTGAGATTTTTTTATATAAAATTGGGATAAAATAAAAATATTTTAATCAGTTAATAAGAACAACAGAACAATTTAATAATATAAGAAGTTAAAATAATTCTAAACTGTGTATATGTACAGATTTCTGTAAATTCAATAAAATCATTTGCTCCCAAAAGGATTTTTAATAAAAAAAGCAGGGTTTACCTTGGTGCCAGAATGAATCCAGTGTCAACACCAGTTGGGTCTCCCATGAGAGAGAGAGTTTCACTAACAAGGTGCCAAAGCAGAGAAGGTCCTCTCCAATGTCTCTACACACAGGGACACAGAGGAGGGGCCCTCCAGCAGATGCCAGTCCTCAGGAAAGCTTATATTGGGCCATGTGTGCATACACTGGAATAGAGAACCAGGGGTGGAGGGAGCTAAATCCAATCTGTAGAGCAGAGGATGGACAAAGGGCGGCCAGCAGTTCATATAGAATCATAGAATCATAGAGTTGGAAGAGACCACAAGGGCCATCCAGTCCAACCCCCCTGCTCTGCAGGAATACACAATCAAAGCACTCTGAATGGATAGCCATCCAGCCTGTCTTTAAAAAACCTCCAAAGAAGGAGACTCCACCACACTCTGAGGCAGTGTGTTCTACTGCTGAACACCTTTTACCATCAGGAAGTTCTTCCTAATGTTTAGGTGGCATCTATATGCAGCCTCCAGGATTGTTTCTGTGGCCCCAGAAGGTAAAAAGAAAGAAAACATTTTTTCCCCTCCAAAATGCCCTCTTGGAGTGTGTGAAGGGCATTTCTGTCACACTTGAAAGCCCTCTGTGCTCCCCTGTGCTGAAAAATATTGTGAAATTGTTCAACCCCACCCCAAATGCTCTCTATGGGGCATGGGGGGTACTTCCTTCATATTCTTGGCCCCATCTGGACCTATATAGACCTTGGATAAAACTTCTGCTCACTTCCTGTTGTTTACTTGGGATTATGAGGCTTTGGGTAGGAAGCTGAAGAACCTGGATGCACAGATAGTCATTTCGTCTGTCCTTCCAGTGGAAGGGCATGGCCCAGGAAGGGAGAGAATAATGGAGGTGAACAACTGGCTATGCAGATGGTGTCACTGGGAACAATTTGGCTTCCTGGATCATGGGTTGTGGTTTCAGGGAGGTGGACCTCTGGCAAGGGATGGGTTGCACGTCACAGCAGTTGGCAGGAATGTTTTTGCTAAGAGTGAAAGATCTTATCAGGAGGGCTTTAAACTGAGTTGTATGGGTGAGGGAGACAATACTCTTGAAGGCAGCAGTCCATCAAATGCTAGAGATAATAGCCCAAATGTTATACAGAGAACAAGGCAAATAGCACAACAACCCAACAATGGGAGGAATAACTCCTTTAAAAGACAGATAGGAGAAATGGCCCATGGTCATAGATGTCTCTATACTAATGAACAGAGCATGGGAAATAAACAGGATGAACTTGAACTCATAGCACAGGAAAACAAATATGATATAATAGGCATCACTGAAATCTGGTGGGATGAGTCTCATGATTTAAATGTACTAATAGAGGGGTATAATCTATTTCAGAAAATAGACCAAACAGGAAGGGAGGTGGAGTAGCATTAATGATATGAGTACCTGTGAACAGGTCCATGACTTAAATCCTGGGACCCAGGTTGAGAGCATCTGGTAAAAATTAAGGGGGAGAGAAACAGCAGAGATGTCATTGGGGGGTCTACTATAGACCTCCAAGCCAAACCAAGGACTTGGATGATGCCTTCCTGGAAAAGATGACCGCACATTCAGAAAGGAGAGATGTAGTAGTAATGGACAGAACAGAACAAACAGTCTTGGACGGGGACCGCACAGAGGAACTGGCTGGGGAGGAGAGAGTCACTCCACAGACACAGGAGGTAGACAGCTGGAAGAATGTCACACACAGAACAAGAAAATCCAGGGATTCTTCGAGCAGCTTGCAGGTACAGAATTAATTTGAAGCCCTCTCCCTTATCAAGGACAATGAGGAAGAACAGCATGGACAGACTTCAGGGGTACAGCAGGGGACCTTGAGAGTACCACCACAAGGAACAGCAGCTGCAAAGCCTCGGGGGAGGCGTGTGGTGGTGGTGAGAGACTCCTTGCTGCGGGTTACAGATGCAGTGGTTTGTGGGCCTGACAAGATGTCTCAGGAGGTGTGTTGTCTCCCTGGGGCAAAGATCCGTGATGTGATAGAGAGGCTAACAAGACTCGTCAAGCCTACGTATCATTACCTCTTCATTTTGGTCCATGTGGGAACCAATGATACTGCAAGGCACAGCTTTCCCAAGATCAGAAGAGATTATGAGGCTCTTGGGAGGAAGCTGAAAGAAATGGATGCACAGGTTGTCATCTTGTCTCTTCTGCCATTTGAAGGGCATGATCCAGGAAGGGAGAGGAAAATAGCCAACGTAAACAACTGGCTCCGGAGATGGTGTCGCCGAGAACAAATTGGATTCTTGGATCATGGACTGCGCTTCCATGAGGGGGGACTTCTGGCAAGAGATGGCGTGCATCTTACAACAGTTGGAAGAAACATTTTTGCCAACAGTCTCAAGAATTTGATCAGGAGGGCTTTAAACTGAGTCAAATGGGGGAGGGAGACAGTATTCTGGAAGGCAAAAGGGCTGGAGAAAATAGTTGAGCTGTCATAGAGGGAACAAGCCAAACAGCGCAAGGATCCAACAGTGGGAAGCAAAAAAACTTGCACAGGCAGCGAGTAAAGGGAACACGTGGTCTTAGATGTCTCTACACTAATGCACAGAGCATGGGAAATAAGCAAGATGAACTTGAACTCCTAGCACTACAATGCAAGTATGATATAATAGGCATTACTGAAACCTGGTGGGATGAGTCGCATGATTGGAATGTAGGAATCGAGGGGTATAACCTTTATAAGAGAAACAGGCCAAACGAGAGGAGGAGGAATAGCATTATATGTCAGGGATATTTACACTAGAGAAGAGATCCATGACATCAATACTGGAAGCCAGGTGGAGAGCATCTGCATAAAAATTAAAGGAGAGGGAAACAACAGGGATGTTCTTGTGGGATTCTACTACAGATCCCCAAGTCAGACGGAGGAATTGGATGATGCCTTTCTAGAACAGATGAACACACATGCAGAAAGGAGAGATGTAGTAGTGATGGGTGACTTCAACTATCCTGATATTTGCTGGAAATCTAACTCAACCAAAACTTCAAGGTCTAGCAAATTCCTTACTTGCCTGGAAGACAATTTCATGGTCCAAAAGGTGGAAGAGGCAACAAGGAGGTCAGCTATTTTAGATCTGATCCTAACCAACAGGGATGACCTGGTTAATGGAGTGCAAGTGGTGGGATCCATAGGTGAGAGTGATCATGTTCTCCTGGAGTTTGTTATACAATGGAAAGGAGAAGCCAGGCAGAGTCAGACATGCATTCTCGACTTTGGGAGAACTGATTTCAATAAACTCAGGGAAATACTGGGGGTGATCCCATGGTCAGGAATACTAAAAGAGAAGAGACCTCAAAATGGATGGGACTTTCTCAAAAGGGAGATACTGAAGGCACAATTTCAAACAGTACCATTGGGGAAGAAAAATGGGAGGTGTCTCAAGAAACCAGGATGGATAACTAAAGAACTTACAATGGAGCTAAGTTTTAAACGGAACATGTATAGGAAATGGAAAAGGGGGGAAATCACCAAAGAAGAATTCAAACAGATAGTGAACATGTGTAGAAGTCAGAAAAGCTAAATTGCAGAATGAGCTCAGGCTTGCTAGAGAGGTTAAGAACAATAAATGGGGTTTTTTGGGTATGTCCGCAGCAAAAGGAGGAAGAAGGAAATGGTAGGGCCCCTACGTGGAGAAGATGGCAAAATGCTAACAAGGGACAGAGAAAAGGCAGAATTACTCAACACCTTCTTTGCCTCAGTGTTTTCAGAAAAGGAAAAGGAGGACCAACCTGAGGACAATGGAACAGAGGACACAATAGGGGAAATCCAGCACGGAACCAAAGGGTGCTCAGCAGTGGCTCCTCTTCGTCTTGGAAAGATGTGACCAGTGGGGTGCCACAGGGTTCTGTCCTGGGCCCAGTGCTATTCAACATCTTTATCAATGACTTGGATGAGGGAATTAGGGGCATACTTATCAAATTTGCAGATGACACAAAATTGGGAGGAGTAGCTAATACCCTAGAGGACAGGATCAAAATTCAGAATGACCTGGATAGACTGGAGAGCTGGGCCAAAGCTAACAAAATGAAATTCAATACGGAGAAATGTAAAGTACTGCATTTAGGGCGGAAAAATGAAATGCATAAATATAGGATGGGAGAGACCTGGCTGAATGAGACTACGTGCGAAAGGGATCTAGGAGTCCTAGTAGACCACAAGTTGAACATGAGCCAACAGTGTGATGCGGCAGCTAAAAAGGCCAATGCAATTTTGGGCTGTATCAATAGAAGTATAGTGTCTAGATCAAGGGAAGTAATAGTGCCACTCTATTCTGCCTTGGTCAGACCTCACTTAGAATACTGTGTCCAGTTCTGGGCACCACAATTCAGAAAGGATATTGACAAATTGGAGCGTGTCCAGAGAAGGGCAACTAAAATGGTGAAAGGTCTGGAAACGATGCCTTATGAGGAGAGACTTAGGGAGCTGGGTATGTTTAGCCTAGAAAAAAGACGGTTTAGAGGCGATATGATAGCCCTGTTTAAGTATTTGAAGGGATGTCACGCTGAGGATGGAGCAGGCTTGTTTTCTGCTGCTCCAGAGACTGGAACATGGAGCAATGGGTGCAAGCTCCAGGAACAGAGATTCCACCTCAACATGAGGAGGAACTTTTTGACAGTAAGAGCTGTTCGGCAGTGGAACACACTGCCTCGGAGCGTGGTGGGGTCTCCTTCCTTGGAGGTCTTTAAACAGAGGCTGGATGGCCATCTGTCGGGGATGCTTTGATTGTGATTTCCTGTGTGGCAGGGGGGTTGGACTGGATGGCCCTCGTGGTCTCTTCCAACTCTGCAATTCTATGATTCTATGATTCTATGAATAAGCAAAGAGGTAGTACAGGAATGCCTTCTTAATCTAAATGAATTTAAATCTCCAGGACCAAATGAACTACATCCAAGAGTATTAAAAGAGCTGGCAAATATAATCTCAGACCCATTGGCAATAATCTTTGAGAACTCCTGGAGAACAGGAGAAGTCCCAGCAGACTGGAAGAGGGCAAACGTTGTCCCCCATCTTCAAAAAGGGGAAAAAACAAGATCCCAACAATTATCGTCCAGTTAGTCTGACATCAAAACCAGGGAAGATTCTAGAGCAGATCATTAAACAGAGAGTCTGTGAACATTTAGAAGGCAATGCCATAATCACAAAAAGTCAACATGGGTTTCAGAGAAACAAGTCATGTTAGACTAATCTGATCTCTTTTTTTGATAAAATTACCAGCTTGATTGATGAAGGGGAACGCTGTGGATATCACATACCTTGATTTCAGTAAGGCCTTTGACAAGGTTCCCCATGACATTCTTGCAAACAAGCTTGCAAAATGTGGGTTGACTGGCCGAACCCAAAGGGTGCTCAGCAATGGCTCCTCTTCGTCTTGGAAAGATGTGACCAGTGGGGTGCCACAGGTTTCTGTCCTGGGCCCAGTGCTATTCAACATCTTTATCAATGACTTGGATGATGGAATAAGGGGCATACTTACCAAATTTGCAGATGACACCAAATTAGGAGGAGTAGCTAATACCCTGGAGGACAGGATCAAAATTCAAAATGACCTGGATAAACTGGAGAGCTGGGCCAAAGCTAACAAAATGAAATTCAATACGGAGAAACGTAAGGTACTGCACTTAGGGCAAAAAAAAGAGATGCATAGATATAGGATGGGGGAGACCTGGCTGAATGAGACTACACGCGAAAGGGATCTAGGAGTCCTAGTAGACCACAAGTTGAACATGAGTAAACAGTGTGATGCAGCAGCTAAAAAGGCTAATGTGATTTTTGTCTACATCAATAGAAGTATAGTGTCCAGATCAAGGGAAGTAATAGTACCGCTCTATTCTGCCTTGGTCAGACCTCACTTAGAATACTGTGTCCAGTTCTGGGCACCACAATTCATAAAGGATATTGACAGATTGGAGCGTGTCCAGAGAAGGGCAACTAAAATGGTGAAAGGTCTGGAAACGATGCCTTATGAGGAGAGACTTAGGGAGCTGGGTATGTTTAGCGTAGAAAAGACGGTTAAGAGGCGATATGATAGCCCTGTTTAAGTATTTGAAGGGGTGTCTTGTTGAGGATGGAGCAAGCTTGTTTTCTGCTGCTCCAGAGATTGGAACACGGAGCAATGAATGCAAGCTCCAGGATCAGAGATTCCAGCTCAACATTAGGAGGAACTTTTTGACAGTAAGAGCTGTTCGGCAGTGGAACACACTGCCTCGGAGCGTGGTGGGGTCTCCTTCCTTGGAGGTCTTCAAACAGAGGCTGGATGGCCATCTGTCGGGGATGCTTTGATTGTGATTTCCTGCGTGGCAGGGGGGTTGGACTGGATGGCCCTCGTGGTCTCTTCCAACTCTGCAATTCTATGATTCTATGGGGGGATTTCAACTATCCTGATATTTGCTGGAAATCCAACTCTGCCAAGAATTTAAGGTCCAACAAATTCCTCACTTGCCTTGCAGACAATTTCATCGTCCAGAAGGTGGAAGAGGCAACAAGGGGATCAGCTGTTTTAGATCTGATCCTATCCAATGGGGATGACCCGGTTAATGGAGTGGAAGTGGCAGGATCCTTAGGTGGGAGTGATCATGTTCTTCTGGAGTTTGTTATACAGAGGAGAGGGGAAGCCAAGCATAGTCAGACATGCATTATAGACTTTTAAAAAGCTGATTTCAGAACACTTAGAGAATTACTGGCAGTGATGCCATGGTCAGGAATACTAAAAGAGAAAGGAGTACAAGATGGATGGGTGTTTCCTAAAAAGTGAGATATTGAAGGCACAACTTCAAACAGTTCCAATGAGGAGGAAAAATGGGAGTTATTTAAGAAACCAGTATGGATACCTAAAGAACTTTCAACTGAGCTAAGACTTAAAAGGAACATGTACAAATAATGAAAAAAGGGAGAACTCACCAAAGAAGAATTCAAACAAACAGCCAGATCATGTAGTGGGGAAATCAGAAAAGAGAAAGTACAGATGGAGCTCAGGCTTACTAGAGAGGTTAAAAACAATAAAAAGAGCTTTGTTGGTTATCTCCATAGCAAAAGGAAGAACAAGGAAATGGTAGGGTTGTTGTGTGGAGAAGATGGCGAAAGGCTAACAGGGGACAGAGAAAAGGCAGAACTACTTAACACCTTCTTGCTTCAGTCTTCTCCCAAAGGGGGAACAGTGCTCAACCTCAGGAAATGGAGCAGATGATGCAGTAGAGAAAATACAGCACAGAATTGTTAAAGAGGTAGTTCAGGAATACCTGGCCAGTATAAATGAGTTCAAGTCTCCAGGGGCAGATGAACTTTATCCAAGGGTATTAAAAGAACTGGCAGAAAAAATCTCAGAACCAGTGTCAATAATCTTTGAGAATTTCTGGAGAACAGGAGAGGTCCTAGCAGACTGGAAGAGGGCAAATGAATCAGGGAATGATAGGACACTCAATCCCTGGCAGAAGCCAAAAAACTATCTCAGCAGACTTAGTAGTGACCTGTTCCCAAGAACACTCACACACAGAGTGTTTGACGTCCAAATAAGCAGGAGGCACTTTTATCTTCAAAGTCCAACAGTTGCAATATGGACAAATATTTACAATTGAAGGACAAACTGCTTCACCAGGCATCAGCATTCACAAGAAGAAGAAGAATTAGGTTTGGCCTAGCTTACTCACTCACACACACACACACACACACACACACACGTCATTGCCCTCTAGTGGCCTGACTAGGCATGACTTGGTAGTTCATGCAGTCAGCCATTATAACTCATCATGATTCTGCAGTTTTTCAGCCATTTTATAATGGAATTCAGCCTCTAACTCCTGACAAAATGTTGTACCCATCTTTAAAAATGGGTAAAAAGAAGACCCAAATAATTATCGCCCAGTCAGTCTGACAGCAATACTAGGAAAGATTCTAGAGCAGATCATTAAACAGTCTGTAAGCACTTAGAAAGGAATGCCGTGATCACTAAAAGTCAACATGAATTTCTCAAAAATAAGTTGTACCAGACTATCTTCTCTCTCTCTCTCTCTCTCTCTTTTTTTTTTTTTTTGCTAGAGTTACAAACTTGATAGATGAAGGGAATACTGTGGATGTAGTGTATCTTGATTTCAGTAAGGCTTTTGACGAGGTCCCCCATGATATTTTTGCAAAAATGTTAGTAACCTGTGGGCTAGACAATGTGACTGTTAGGTGGATTTGTAATTGGTTGACTGACCAAACCCAACGGGTAGTCACCAATGGCTCTTCTTCATCCTGGATAGAAGTGACTAGTAAGATGCCAAAGGGTTCTGTCCTGGGCCCAGTGCTATTCAACATCTTTTTTAATGACTTGGATGAGGGAAGAGAGGGCATGTTTATCAAGTTTGCAGATGACACCAAATTAGCAGGGGTAGCTAATATCCCAGAGGACAGGATCAGAATCCAAAATGACCTTAACAGGTTAGAAAGCTGGGCCAAAACTAACAAAATGAATTTCAACAGGGAGAAATGTCGGATACTACACTTAGGCAGTAAAAATGAAATGCACAGATATAGGATGGCTGACACCTGGCTTGAGGACAGTACATGTGAAAGGGATCTAGGAGTCTTAGTGGACTACAAGCTGAGCATGGCTCAGCAGTGTAATGCAGCAGCTAAAAAAAACCAATGTGATTCTAGGCTACATTAATAGGAGTATAGTGTCTAGATCAAGCTGGAACATGTCCAGAGGAGGGTAACCATGATGGTGGGAGGTTTGGAAGCCATGCGCCATGAAGAGTGGCTTAGGGAGCTGGGCATGTTTAGTCTGGATAGGAGAAGGTTAAGAGGTAACATGATAGCCATGTTTAAATATTTGAAGGGATGTCATACTGAGGATGGAGCAAGCTTGTTTTTTGTTGGAGATATAGCATTCTTCCTGCACCCCCCTACTTGCTAACTGACAGAGTTAAGCAAATTCTTAGTAAGCTTTAGGGAACTCTTTTTGCATGCTAAATGTTCCTCCCCTTCTCCTCACACTACCTGGGGTGACCGTTGAGTCATTCATCACATGACCTCATGATTTAAAAAGTTTATGGACCTTTGTTCTCCTCCACACAGTTCCCTTCCTTTCCTATGCACACACCTCAGTAAGCATGCATTCAGATGGGAACCATGCTCTCACTCACTTGCATTCACTATTTCTGAAGAACAAAGAAACATGGATGTTGCCACAAGCAAAACTTAGGGACATCCAGCCTTTGTCTACTTTGTCTTACCTGAATTCACTGGATGGGTGAGTTCTACCCTAAATCCTTTACAGTTGTCCCTTCATATTTCCTGGGGTTTGGTTCCAGGACGCACACACACCCCGTGGATACAAAAATCCATGAATACTCAAATCCCATTATATGCAATGGCATAGCAAAATGGTGTCCCTTATAGAAGATGACAAATCAAGGTTTGCTTTTTGGATTATTATTTTTTTAAGAATATTTTCAAACTGTGAATATTTAAATCCGTGGATACCAAATCCGTGGATACGGAGGGACAACTGTAGTACGTTAAGGATATTAGCTTCCCCATGCATATGTAGATTGCGAACTATTAGTAAATCTTTAATCATTCTTTTTAAAGAAAAAAGTTGTTTTTTGTTTTTTCTTTTGTTAAGCGGTGTTGATGACTGATTTATAGTACTTAACTAATTGAATCTGGTTCGCTTTGTGTCTCAGCTAACTCTGCTACAGTAAAAGTTTTATTTTTCTCAAGAAGATATTTCCAAAGGGCTTGCTTCCTAGAATCTTTAATTAATTTTTAATTTTTATGTTCATACACCCCAACAGTTTTCTGCTGTTCCAGAAACTAGGACACGGAGCAATGAGTTCAAACTACAGGGAAACTACTGCAAACTGGTTGTGTGTTCCAGTGGAAGCCTTTGGCTCCAATGTCAGTGCAGCAGTGAATTTGCTCTGTGCTACAGGCTGAACTTTAAAGGAACTCTCCAAAGTGCTGAATTTACTTTGGAGATAGGGTTCAGCATCTTGAATAGCTAATCCAAGATCACCTTGTGTAGCTAATGCAAGTGCACACTAAAACACAGCGATTCATTGTCCCAGTGACAACAGAACACCATCTGCTACTGGTTCTGAGAGATGGGATCTCGACAACATGGCCAGAATATCCAGTTGTTCCTTTGCCTTTTACCTTGAAGTCCTTCTTTCTCAGGGAAAAAAAAAAGGTAATGAGCCATGAACCATCACTAATTTAAGATGTAAGTTTCCAGAGTTGTAGCTTAGGTGGTTCCTCATAAATACAGGCAATGGGCTAAAACTGCAGTTTTTACAGTGAAGTGTTGAAGATGAACAAACTGTCCTTTTAGAAGGAAGAGCAAGCAAATATATATATTTTTATCCCAGTTATAAAAATCGAGTTTCCTAATAGGCATGCTGATAGATGGTTATCTCTAAACTGCAGGAACAGAGAGCACTTTAATAACATAGAGCTCCACAAAAATGACAGAAAGGGGTACCAAAGCTAAGAGGGAAGCTCTCTCCACTCATTCTGCTTTTTAGTGTAACATCAATGGTCCAAGACTCCTATTTTTCTTAGGATTTGTTTTTTCCCCTCCCCTTTTTATGATATTACCTGAAAATGGCAACAGATTTTAGCTAAATGATTTTAATTTTTATATTTCCCCTCGCCTGTCATGCCAAAAGCACAATTTAAATACCAGTTTTACAGCACCTGTAACAACACGGAAGGAGATTGTAATTTTTCCTTCATGAGCTCAGATCTTCTTGTGAAGAAAGAGAACATACACACCTTTCTGAAGGGAGCCTCTGTCTTTTGCAGTATCATGAAACTGGCCTACATGTTAACAAAAGAAAGGAAATGAACCGCCTGAAAGACAGGACAAATGAAAACCAAGATTTGCATGATGTTTGCAGGTGCTTATTTAAATGTTAAGGGCTCCTGCCCTCCCACACTGAGGTACCAGTCTACTTTGCCTGCCTCTGACAAGGGGCAGACTACATATTGACTGTATGCATACTGCACAACCATAGCACTTCGATACTGCTTTAACTGTCATGGATCTCTCCTGCAGAATACTGGGATTTGTAGTTTGATGAGGTGGATTGTGTCCAGAGGAGGGCTGGAATGAGTCCAGAGGGTGACCAAAATGGTGGGAGGTCTGGAAGCCATGCCCTATGAGGAGCTGGTATGTTTAGTCTGGAGAAGAGGAGGTGAAGAGGTGAAATGATAGCCATGTTTAAACCATGTTCAAATGAAGGGGTGTCATACTGAGGATGGAGCAAGCTTGTTTTTGGCTGCTCCAGAGACTAGGGCATGGAGCAATGGACTCAAACTACAGGAAAAGAGATTCTACCTAAACATTAGGAAGAACTTCTGACAGTAAGAGCTGTTCGGAAGTGGAGTGCACTGCCTCGAAGTGTGGTGAAGTCTGCTTCTTTGGAAATTTTTAAACAGAGGCTGGATGGCCCTCTGTCAGGAATGCTTTGATTGTATATTCCTGCAGGGCAGGGGATTGGTCTGGCCCTTCTGGTCTCTTCGCACTCTATGATTCTATAAGGCCCTCAGAATTCTCCAGTACACGCTGCCTGAAGTACAGCACAGAGCTTTTTGACAGGAAATACTAAATGCCCCACCAAACTACAGATCCAAGAAGTCCATAGGACAGAACCATGCAATTAAAGTAGTATTTGGGGGCTTATCTAAATGGGGTATTTACTCTGTTCTGCCACCGTCTGAGAGCCCTGCAGGGCATTTGCCCCATTCTGACCCAAGGCAGTCCTTATGACTCCTAGGGCAGAAACAGGGCTCAGACAGGGGCAGGCAGTGTAGGGCCAGATACAGAGGTCTAAAAATATATCCAGTTTACTCCATTCCCACTGGGAGGAAATGGATTGGGCCCCATGTGTCAGCGGGAGCCCATCCCTTTAGGCTGGCCCATCACTCTGGCTGCTGGTCTCCCTTACTTTTCCGGGGCCAAACATCAGGCCTTCAACATGTGATCAATGCTGCTCACATGCAGAGGGCCTTGTCACAGGTTCAGGACAGCTTCCTAGACCCAGCAGAGGAAGGAAAATGGTGGTGGTGGTGGCGGTGGTGGTGGTGATGGCTGCAGTGATAGGTTGGCCTTCTGTCTGGACTCCAGCCTGTTTTGTCCAGGTAACGGGAGAGCTGGTGTATACTAGCTCATGCAGATAAGCCCCAAACTCTATAATGGTGTGGTGTTGATATCCCCTTTAATCATGTTAAAATCATATTAAATAGGATTATAATCTTGGATTTCAATTTTATTAAAATAAAACTATCACACAAGGGGTAACGACATGACTGATGCCACCTACAGTTTGGTCTTTGCATGGAGATTATAGGGAAGATGTTGGCTTCCCATGGCTCACAGTTCCCCCCACCTCCACAATTTTCATTTTAGCTTCAGAATCACTGATGGGAAATAGAAGGGAAGAAATTACGTGATTTAAAAGAGGGTGGAGAAAGTTTGACCCCACAAACATTGCTGGATGGTGATTGCCATCATCCTCCCTGATTGTCAGGGGCTGATGGGAATTGCCATCCAAGAAGATCTGGACAGCAAGAAGTTCCCTTACCACTGATTTAAAAGTTGCCAGTTTTCTGCCCCCTTGTCTCTTTTTGACTCTTCTGCCAAGGAATTGTACTCCACTCCACTTCCTCACCTTCACATAGATTAATAGATAAAAACAGGGGGAAATTTTGTATATTTTTAATGACACTATTCTTCCGCTCCCTCAAACATCAATTGAAAAATGCATTCAGAGCTTTTCCAGTATGGAACACACTCGCTTGAGATGCTTGCCTGATATCTTTGCTACTGATATTTGTTCTGTTATGTGCTTTCAAGTTGACTCCAGTTTATGGCAGGAAGAGGTTTGTCATTAACTCCTTCTAAGGCCGAGAGAGGTAGACTTGCCCAAGGTCACCCAGTGGGTTTCCATGGCTGAGCAGGGATGTAAACCCTAATCTTCCATGGCCCTAGTCCAGCAATCAAGCCACTATATCATGCTGGCTCTTTAAAATGGTGAACCTATCATGGGGTTTTCTTGGCAAGATTTTTTCAGAGGAAGTTTTTCATTGCCTTCCTCTGAGACTGAGAATGAGTAAATTGCTCAGTTTACAAGGTCTGTCTATTAAATAACAAGACCGTGTGTCTACCTTTTAGACAAATCAGGGAGAACTGATTGGGAATGCTTGAGTGGCAACCTTGAACATATCTGAACTTGCATGACAAACATCAGCACTCTTGGCCGTTCAGTTAATCGTCAGTCATTGTTTAAATCAGCTGGGTTGTCTGTTGTGTGCAGGAAAAATGCTAAGTTTAAAAGTCGAGCAATGTGTAAATTTGAAATTCTTAGTAAAATTGAACAAAACACCACCGGAATCTTTTCAGATGCTTAATGAGGCCTATGAGGAAGACTGCATGTCTCGTGCACATGTGTTTGAGTGGCACAAAAAAATTCAGAGAAGGATGTGAGAATGTGGAAGACAATGAATGCCCTGGACGACTTTCCACTTCAGGAACCAAAGAAATTATGGAAAAAATCAGCCAGATTGTTTAAGGAGACCACTGACTCAGTGTCCAAATGATAGCTGAAGCCAGGAACATTGACAAAGACACTGCATGGAACATTTTGCATGAGGATCTCAACACGAGAAAAGTTTGTGCCAAGACAGTCTCTAGGGTTCTCACACCAGAGCAAAGAGTGTGACAAGGAAATTTGCGTTGACATTCCGAAACAACTTGAGGTAGACCCAAACCTTTTTCAAAAAATCATCACTTATGATGAAACCTGGATCTTCCAGTATGATCCTGAGACAAAACGACACAGTCAGTGCACTGGAAAACACCATAATCACGAAGAATGAAAAAAGCAAGTCAAAGCAAGTCCACATTTAAAGCCATGCTCATTGGTTTTTTTTTTTAAAAAAAATCAAGGGTGTGATTTTGGCAGAATCAGTTCCAGAAGGCAGAACAGTGAACCAGCATTATTATAAGGAAGTTTTGACAAAGCTGAAAGAAAGAGTCAGGGGGGAAAAAAAGGCCAGAACTATGGAAAAAATTTTTTTTATTCTTCATCAAGACAATGAGCCTGCTCACATGGCTCTTTCTGTGAAGCAGGTTTTGGCGGATAAATGCATTACTACACTTGAACATCCTCTATATTCATCAGATTTGGCACCATGTTACATTTTTCTTTTCCCTAAAGTGAAATTGGTGCTTAAAGGAACATGTTTTGAGTCAATTGATGCAGTAAAGAAAAAAATGGCAGATGTGTTGAAACAGCTGACAGAAACTGATCTGCTCTATGCCTTTGAGCAGTGGGAAACAAAACTGCATCAGCGTGTGAGTGTAAATGGGGAGTATATTGAAGGGACAAGCAATAGAATTGGAATACATATAAATAAAGATGGATTATTGTATCAGTCTCATTATTTAATAGACAGACCTCGTAATGTTTCCATGGCTGAAAAGGGATTCAGACCCTGGTCTCTCTGAATCCTAGTCCAACACTCACCACTATGTCACACTGGTTCAGTCTAATGTTATTAGTCTCCCTTTTATTTTATCTTATTTGTCCAAGCTTTAAACAGTGCTGTTTAACTTATTGTAAACTATCCTTAGAGCAAGTGATGGACAGAGTATAAATATCTAAAACAAACAGAAAAGTTTTGAGAAAGTTTTGTTTGTCTGCTTGCTTGCTGTTTGTCACTTTTATTTCTTGGGTTCATTTTTTAAAATTTATTGTATGTTAATATTTTTTAAAATTATTTCATTAATATTGTTTTAGTTTACTGTTGTTTACTGTCTTAAATTACCATTCACTCTTTTGAACTAAACTGAACTGAGATTATTGTATTTGGACATAACATGAGATGACCTGACTTGTTGGAAAAGATGAAAATGCTTGGTAAAGTGGAAGGCAGTACAAGAAGAGCATAATAGCTGAATAGACTTACAACAGCCACAGCCCTGTCTTTGCAATACCTTAGCAGGGCTGTTAACAAAAGAGTGGTCTTTCACTCATAGAGTCACTATAACTAGAAGCCAACTTGAAGGCAATGAACAACAAAAATTCTGAATGAACTAGAAGTTTCACTGAAAATTCCAGAGTTCAGCATTTCAGAGCACCATGTGCTACTTCCAGAATCACAGAATCACAGAGGTAGAAGAGCTCAGAAGGGCCATCCAGTCCAATCCCCTGCCATGCAGGAATAAATAATCAAAGCACTCCCAACAGGTGACTATCCAGCCTCTGTTTAAAAATCTCTAAAGAAGGAGACTCCACCACTCTCCAAGGCAATGCATTCCACTGCAGGACAGGTCTTACTTTCAGGAAGTTCTTCCTAATGTTTAGGTGGAATCTGTTTTCCTGCAGTTTGAATCCATTGCTCTGTGTCCTAGTCTCTAGAGAAGCAGAAAACAAACTTGCTCCAACTTCGATATGAAATCCTTTCAAATATTTACACATGACTATCAGGTCACTTCTTAACTTTTTCTTCTCCAGGCTAAACATACCCAGTTCCCTAAGCTGCTCCTCATAGGGCATGGCTTCCAAATCTTTCTCCATTTTGATTGCCCTCCTCTGGGTATGTTCCTGCTTGTCCAGGTTCTCATGAGCTTCTTAATAATTCAAGATGTGATATAAAACTTACTATGTTTATTATTATAATAATAATTATTATTATCAATTTCTATAGTGCCATCAATGTATATGGCACTTTACAAGAAAAAGAACAATAAAACAGTTCCCTGCCCTCAAGTTTACAATCTAATGATGACATGTTATAAAAGGAAAGGGGATGGCAGTAGGGAAGGGATTAAGTCTAGCATTTTCTTCTCTCCTTTCCTGGCCAGGGCAATGGCAGTTGGGATGGAGGGAGGGCCGTTCTGCTTCTGGGCAGAGGCAAGAAGGAGCTCTGCCTGCCTCTCCTTCTCTCCCTTCTTGGCCATGGCAATGGCAGTAAGGATGGAGGGACGGCAATCATCTCTGACAATCATACCTTTGTCCCTCTGACTTTTAGGAAAATGATGCATTTGCCTGGCTTGCTATCACAGAAGCATACCAGGGCTCCTAACATCAGGGAAATCAATTGCTCCTGTTAATCTATGGATCTGCTATAAATATAATGATGGAGCTGATAGAGCCCTTGCGCAATTCATAGGGTTATCTACTCTAGCCGTCACAATACATTAAACAGAGAATGTAATCTGCTCATTGAGCAGATTTGTTTTCCACGTGTAAATGTACTTGTTTATTTTATTATTAATGAATGCAAACCCTATACTCTTTGCAAGCAGCAAAAGGGAAACTGCATTTGCATGCCTTTGATTTGAGCATGAAAAGCAATACACACAAAATCAGAAATTTTGCATAATTTATAAGCCAAGAAACAGACAGATAGCCACACACACATGTATTGCTATGCATGCTCTCAAGCTGAAGGGCTGGGAGCCAGACGGATATCTTACGGTTGATCTTAGCCCATCAAATTTATATACAGTAATATCAAAACCAACCTGAGATTCAAGAAAAGAATAGATCCCACAAGACCCGACTCAGATGTGAATTGATTTTCATTGACCTACAAGTGTAAAAATTCTCCTAGTCAATATTGCTATGGAAAATTAAAGACACACTAAGGCTGCTGCGTGTCAGCCTCAAATTCGAAAACTGGCAACATTTTGCCAACATCTTAGGCAATATTTTGGAACTGGGTATGATTAATCAAAGTCTGAAAGAAAATCACTCTCTTGAATTGTGAAGTATTGAATGATAATACAGTCGTCCTTCCACATTCACGGCTTTCACTTTTGCGGTTCCGCATATTCGCAGTTTGCCGTTTGGGGGAGGGTGGGGGGAAGTGGCGACGGGGCTTGTAAAGCCCCATTGCCACTATGGGGAGGGCGGGATGGTGGTAGGGAAAAGCAGCGATGGGGCTTTACAAGCCCCGTTGGCACTTTGGGGAGGGTTGGGGGGAGTTGTGACAGGGCTTCTAAAACCCTGTTGCCACTTTGGGAAGGGCGGAGTGGGGTGGGGAAAAGCAGCGACAGGGTTTGTAAAGCCCCATTGCCGCTTTGGGGAGGGTGTGGAGGGAAAGTGGCAACAGGGCTCCTAAACCCCCGTTGCTGCTTTGGGAAGTGCCGGGGGGTTGCCGGTGGGTGGGGGAGGCCTATTTTAATTCACGTTTTTTTCACATTCGCAGGGGTCTTCCGCCCCTAACCCCAGTGAATGTGAAGGGATGACTGTATTGTTCATATTTCAAATACTTCAGAGCACAAGCCCGAGCATTTCCAGGGCACAAATTCTGTGTGCAGGCCAGTTGCGATTTGTGTTGCCCCTGTTTAAAACATTTCAGATTTTTGTTTCTCCAGACATAAAAAATAGAAAAAGTCTTACAATTCATAGCTTTCACAGCATGCCTGTGAAGCTGAGCAAGGCAGAACAGCAAGGAGGGTGAAGTGAGACAGCAAGACTGTTTGGAGTTTTGGTGTGGAGTTTTGAGAGGTAAGAAAAAGGTGATTGGACTAAATTTCTTTTACCTGCCCAGGTTGTGGGAGTGGAGAGGGGGAGAAAGCAACTGCAGGCTTGGCATTGCTGGAAGGAAGGGTTCTCCTTTGCCTTCTTAGTAGCGTGTGCATGAGGAGTGTCTGTAGCAGCACTAAGGGAGTGCAGAGAAACCGAACCACAACAGGGTGACACTGTTGGGGGTGTGTGTGACACCAGCCTTAGTAACACTACATAGGGGCATGAAAGAACTAGAATCTTGCCTTGAAGGAAGGGTTTTCCTTGCCTACATAGAAGGGAGAGTATGTGTGTGCAGAAAGGAGAAACTGGAATCTTTCTCTGGTTGGAGGAATGGGTTTCCTTTGCCTTCTTAGAATGGAGCATGAGGAGGAAAAGAGATGCTAGAATCTTGGAGTGTTGTTGTTGCTTGCATAGGCTGAGGAACTGGAGCCATCATCTGGGAGGGGTTTCACTACCCAGGGAAAAAGGTAAAATCTGATACTTTATGCTCTGAATATCCTTAAAAATGGTGGTGGGTTGAGTAAAATCACCAAATGTGTGGCTGCTTCAGCACTGTTGGAAAGCATTTCCCTAATCTCCAATGGTTCCCTATGAAACAGGCTCTTCCATTTACAACAGTTTCAATTGACATTGTGAGTCTAGGAATGCAACTGTGATGTAAATCAAGACAGGAAAACAGGGAAGCAATGGGAAACATGCTGCGTTTTTAGTTAAGAATGCCCACTGAGGCATTGTGGGGGTGTTACCCAAAGAGCTCTTGGAAAATCCAAGAAAATATCGAGTTTCTAATAGACTGGGGAAATTAGCAGCAACTCGATTTAGCAATGCAAAAGGGGGCAACAGAGAAGGGGAGCTTTACACCTTTGTATACCCCGACTCTCTCTGAACAGACACAAACACAAGATGAAAAGTTTAAAATACTGTAATATTTATTAAAGACATAAAAATAATAACACCAAGCACACACACATTCATACAGAAAGCATTCACACAAGGTGAAGTTGAAGACTTTCACAGTCGGCATCCATAGATTTTCCTTGGGTTTTCACAGCCGGGGAAAAAAAACCAAGGAAAATCTACATTCACACAAGACCACTAGGAATGGAAGAAGAGAGGTTGCCAGAGGGATAGGTAGGGAGATTTCTGGGGGAATACTACACCTGTCTTGTCGTTGATCAAACCGGCAGAGTGGATGGATGAATCTGGAGTGGCTAACACAGAGTAAAAGAGTTTTCCCTGGAAATGGAATCTGTGCGCACTGAGGCCTGATTTTTGGCCCATATTTATACCAAAAAAATATGCCCTAAGAGGAAAAAGTTTGCTGGGCTGGAACAACAGACTGCATGAGCCTTCACACATTCCACAATGACTTTCCTGCTCTTGAAGATAGGTGGCTGAAGATGCTTATGTGTTGCAAACTGTCCTTAATGTCCAATTATTGGATTCACAAAACTTGAGCTGCCTCTTCTTAAGGTTGGGTGATTAACGAAGGGAAGTTCAAAACCAGCACACAAAGGATTACTCCATCCCTCTATTGTCTACCACTTAGGTGTGTAGTGGAGACTGTGTCCCCTTGACCTCTTGATGTTTCCTCACAATTTTGGAATTTGCCAGTAGCTCTTCCTATGAGATGTGTACGTGTCTCTTTGGGATCCTTAGCAAGTCCCTGACACTTTACTGCTCTTCCCATGGAAGGCCACACTAATAAGCCAAATTATTAGTAAGCCAATTTTGGGGGTTTCTGGGGGTGGGGCTCTATTAGGGGCACTAACGGGGGAGGGAGAGAACATGTGTCGGCAGTAGGAACAGGATATGAGAAAATGTAGGTTTGCTTAAAATTTGCACATGATTATTTTTATATGTTTAAATGCAGATTTAGAAATAGTACAGTCAAGAAAACTGCAACCTGATGACTAATGTTCCTGCATAGTTTACTGTTCAGGGATAAATGTTGATGGGTAACTTCTCTCCTTGTTAGGGTTTTTTAGATTTCAGCCACACTTAGATTTAAGCAGAGAACGATCCTTCATAAAATAGGTCGTATGGTCATCATATAGAATCATAAGAGTTGGAAGAGACCCTCTAGTCCAACCCCCTGCCATGCAGGAATACACAATCAAATAATTCCCGACAGGTGGCCATCCAGCCTCTGTTTAAAAATCTTCAACGAAGGAGACTCTACCACACTCCGAGGCAGTGCATTCCACTGCCAACAGCTCTTATTGTCAGGAAGTTCTTCCTAATGTTTAGGTGGAATCTCTTTTCCTATAGTTTGAGTCGATTGTGTCGTGTTCTAGTCTCTGGAGCAGCAGAAAACAAACTTGCTCCATCTCAGTCTGACATCCCTTCAAATATTTAAACATGGCTATCATGTAACCTCTTAACCTTCTCTTCTGCAGGCTAAATACACCCAGCACCTTAAGCCGCTCCTTATAGGACATGGCTTCCAGACCTCCCACCATCCTGGTCGCCCTCTTCTGGACACGTTCCAGCTTCTCAATATCCTTCCTGAATTGTGGTGCCTAGAATTGGACACAGTATTCCAGGTGAGGTCTGACCAGAGCAGAACAGACTGGCACTATTACTTCCCTTGCATCTAGACACTATACTCCTATTGATGCAGCCTAGATTTGCATTTGCTTTTTAGCTGCCTTCTGTACTTGAATTCAGGGGGTCATTCACACTGCATAAATAAATCTCTATGATTACACTTTAACTGCCATGGCTCCATCCTATGGAATCCTGGGACTGGCACTTTACAGAGGAGTATTTCGAATTCTCTGACAGAGAGCTCTAGTGCCCCCCCCCAACTAAAAACCCCAGTATCCCATAGGATGCAGACATGGCAGTTAAAATAGAATCATAGCACTAAAACTGTGTAATGTGAAAGGGCCCCCACTTTCTCTGGTCAAACTGTAGGGCTGCACTGGAAAAAGCCACTGCTATGAAAACAGAGGAGCTAAGTGGGAACATTAGTTTCATTAGATGCAGGGAGGTCAGTGGACTTTGACCAAATACAGGCTAGAGCTCATGGGAAAGCCTATGCTGTGGCAGTGAAGCAACTATACTTCCCAATCACCATTGCATTTTGCACGGTGTCATTCAGCAGAGCTGTTTTGAGTGGTCAGGGGTTTTTTACATTCTGGCCCACAAAAAGAAAACACTGACCGCTCAACAGCCTGCTGTGAAGAATTTGCAAAACAACTTTGTAGACAAAATCGCTTGGATCCACTCCGACATGGATGCTGTAGTTGATACAGGTCCAGTGGATGTAATCTTGGTTCCTGCTTGTCCTGTATTATTGGATGCGTTTCAGTCTGTCCAGCCTGAAGATGTGAACAGGATACTTGGAGAGGTGAGAGTTACCCTTGCCCTTCCTGGCTCCTGAAACCAGCTAGGTGAAATAGATTATCAAGATCCATTTCAATCTGGCTTTAGGCCTGGTAAAGGGACAGAGACAATTTTGGTCATCATGGTGGATGATTTACACAGGGAACTGGACAGTGAGAATGTGTACCTGTTGGTTCTGCTGGGCCTCTCAGTGGTTTTTGATACCATTGACCATGGTATCCTTCTGGGCTGACTCTCTGGAATGGGACCTGGGGACACCATTTTGCAGTGGTTCCAGTCTTTAATGGAGGGGCAAACTCAGAAGGTGGTGCTGGAGGACTCCTATTCAACCTCCTGTCCATTAGATTGTAGAGTCCCTCAGGGCTTAGTTTTGTCCCCCATGCTGTTTAATATCTACATGAAACTGCTGGGAGATGTCTTCCCAATTTTGGATTCAGTGTCACCAATATGCTGATGACACCCAACTCTATTTCTCTTTTCCATCTGATTCCAAGGAACCTTTCTCAGTACTGAACCGAAGTCTGCTGTCAGTAATCGACTGGATAAGGATGAACAAACTGAAATGTAATCCAAACAAGACAGAGGAATGCATAGTCAGTTGAAAGGGAGAACAAGGAATAGGGGTTCAGCCTGTGGTGGACAGGGGCACAGTCCCCTTGAAATCTCAGGCTTGCAGTCTGGGTGCTCTCCAAGACTCAGCCCTGAGCCTGGATGCCCAAGTTTCAGCGGTGGCCAGGAGCGCATTTGCATAGTTAAGACTAATGTGCCAGCTGCACCCATTCCACGATTGGCAGTTGAAGATGTTTTTATTTAGGTGGGCATTTGAAACATAAATTTTAATTGGTGTGCTACTTTTATTGTTGTATTTTTATGATTTTATATTTTTAATTCATATGTTCTAACTATATTTTAACAATGATCATTTAATCCTTTTTTCACTTTTGCAATTTGTGATGTTTTTAGCTGTATTTTTTTAATGACTGTAAGCTGCCATGGATCCCATCTTGGGAGAAAGGCAGAATAAATCTAATAAATAAATAAATACCTGTAAATAAATAAGATGACCACCACAGCTGAAAATACCAGATTAAGAAAGAGAATCATGAATATGGACACACTCTCTTTATTTATTTGATGTTTACATCCTGCCTTTCCTTCAAAGATGAAAGATGTAGAAGGTACGCCATCCCACATTAACCTTACAATAACTAAAAGCAAAATGGGTCTGGCTGCAAGTGTAGCTGACTCAGACAGGATCAAAGTGGATATTAAGGAGAATATATATTCCTTGCAATTAGCTTATTTTCCCAAGCACAACACACTTCCTCAGATAGGTCCCACACCAACCAATGCCTGTGTTCACCTTCCAATGTTCAATCACAAAAGAAAGTACAGTTGTCCCTCCATATCCACGGATTTGGTATCCACAGATTTAAGTATTCACAGCTTGAAAATATTCTTTAAAAAATAATAATTCAAAAAGCAGACCTTGATTTTGCCATCTTATATAAGGGACACCATTTTGCTATGCCATTGCATATAATGGGACTTGAGTATTCATGGATGTTGGTATCCATGGGGGGTCCTGGAACCAAACCCCAGCAAATATGAAGGGACAACTGTATGCAAAAGGAAGGAATGTAGTTGAATAAACTTATATTCTGTGACAAATAGATGTCTTTTGCCTCTTGAGGGAAGACTTGTCCTCAAAATATACTAAGCATATACTGTAATTTGGTTTGATTCCTTGCCAGCTTCTGAATGGGATCATAAAGATGAGGAAGGAGAAAAATGAAGAAATCCAGGGAAGTGCCACATCCCAGCAATGGTCCACTTGTTGGGGCTTCATTGGCTTCATATATCTGTGTTTGTCAAGTTGCCTGGACTTATGCCGACCCCATTCATTGCATCGGGTTTTCTTAGGCAAGGAATCTGTTACCCAAATTGGGTAGTGGGGTTCATGAGTATCCCACTAGTGTCCAAATTCTAATATGGGGAATATTTAATTAGCTCAAGATGGTAGTGAGAGGCCAGGTAACTGCAGGATCTTTTAACCTATGTATATCGGTAGTAACTGAGGAGACTCCAAGCCAGAACATACAATTAAATGGTTTTTATTGAAGATTATCTTAACAGCATTCTCACTTACACTCAAGCTTCAAGCAGTCACATATGGCTATTGAAGAAAGTAGGAAGTATTTGGATAGAGGAATAGACTGAGGGGGTTGTGGGTTATACTATATTGATCAGAGGAGCAGAGATTTGTGCAGAAACTGCAGTCCTGGTGACACAGACTGATGGAATAATGGGAGGAGAGGAATGGGTGCCTATGGCTACATAGTCTGTCATGGAGATGAGATGAAGAGGATCTGTGTGCAATTTGGTAGTGTTTTCGGGTGATATTTATATTTGATAATTCCCCTGAAGGAATGAGATTTAGAGTGGAACACAATCTCTCTCGGAGTTTCCCAGGGCTAGACAAAGGGTTCTCCAGATGTGTTAACGATTGTTGATGGGCTAGCCATTTGGGATTGAATGGGCACAGGCAACCTTCTATTGTGATCTAAGGAAAGTAAGAAAAACCCGTTTTGCAGGCACTGAGTGCTCTGCTATCTGTGAGTGGATGACTCATCTTCAGGTGTTTTCAGGAAGAACTCTGATCTGGATATGTCCTATTTGAGAAATTTCCATGGCCCCTCCCTAGGTTGTGCATAATTCCAGCCTCAGTATCTGGGGAGTCCTGGTTTACTTGCCAACCACGTGGTGGACCATAGCCAGCCAAATTACTAAATATTGCCAATTATGTACTATTGGAAAGGTGGGAGCTGTCAGGGCAGGTAACAAATCCTCAGAGGTGGTTTTGCCAGTTCCTTCCTCTGAAGTATAGCGTCCAGCACCTGGTATTTGTTGACTGTCTCCCATCCAAGTACTAACCTGGGCTGACCCTGCTTAGGCTGTGGTATCATCAACATCATCAATTTATATTGCACCATCACCATACATGGCCCTTTACAAGTAAAAGAAGAACAAAACAGTTCCCTATCCTAAGTCTTACAATCTAATTAAGACATGACACAAACGGAAAGGGGGATTATTGTGTGGGAAGGGATTAAGTCCCACAGATTCTGCCCCTTCTTCTCTCCCTCTGTGGCTAGGCAATGGCAGGTGGGATGGAGGGAGGGCCTTTCATCTGCTTCTGGATCCTTAGATGGAATAAGAGCATCCTATAGTTTCTTGGGTTGTGTAAGCCACAATGGCCACTCCATGGCACCGCCAACTAGTTGGCTTTGATAACTAAGCATCACATTAGTCACATAAACCCAGCTCCACAGAAGAGTTTCATAAGCTCAACCCCAAACTGTGTGGGTGCCTATAGAGTTCTATCTGGTTCATTCTAAATCTAATTTTGTGTGTGGATGTTGTTTCCTGGCTACCAAGATCCTTTTCATTATCATTGTATTAGCCTCCACACTGTAGAAAGTGGGATGTTTCACACTACAGAATTAGAGCACTATGATTCCACTTTAACTGCCATAGCAACATTCAAGGGACTGATGGGATCTGCACTTTAGAGAAGGGTACTTCGAATTCTCAGCCAGAGACCTCTAGTGCTTCACCAGATTACAAACCCCAGAATTCCATAGGATGCAGCCATGGCAGTCAATGTGAAAGCATTCCACTATAATTTTGTAATGTGACAGGAACCTTGATGCTTCAAACAACACTACTGCATTCAGATAAGGGGGTGGGGGAACTGTACCCTTCCCTTTTCCCTTTAAGAATCTTGCACACTGCTTTGGAGGCTGCAATCAAACCTGCTTTGGAGGCTGCAATCAAACTTCATTCCACAACTTTAACAGAAAATTTTATTTACAGGTTGACTTCCATATCCACTGATTCACTTATCCATGCCCCCCCCCCAATATGCTCCCTCTAGACATTTCTAGGTCCTCCAGTGTGATTCAACGGTCAATTTCTGATTTTCATCTCATTGAAAATAATAGGGTTCCCTATTATCCATGGTTTCAGGTACCCACTGAGGTCTTGGAATGTATCTCCTGCGGATATGGGGGGGGGTTCAACCTGTATTTATTTATGTATTTAATTATATCCCCTCTTTCTCCCAAAATGGGGTTCAAGGCAGCTTACAATAATTTTAAAAGACACTGCTAAAATATTCGTTTACAAAAGTTAAAAAAGAATTAAACAACAATACTATATTAAAAACATGATTACAAACAGTTAAAATGACAAAAACATATTTAAAACATAATTTCCAGTAAACAATTAAAAATACAGCACACCACTTTACACAAAAATGTCTTCACTTGCTGGTGGAAAGAGAGCAGGGAGGGGGGCAACTGGACTTCCCATGGAAGGGAGTTCCACAGCCTGGGAGCAGCTGCTGAGAAGGCTCTCTCCCGAATCCTCACCGAATGCACTTCCGTGAAGGTGGTGGGACTAACAGAAAGGCCTACCCTGCAGATGTTAATGGTCGCACTGGCTTGTATAAGGAGATATAGTCTTTCAGACAGTCTGGACCCAAGCTATGGTGGGCTTTAAAAATCATAACCAGCACTTTGAATTCTGCCTAGAAAGAGAGCAGTAGCCAACGGAGCTGTTTTAATAGGGGAGCCACACAATCCCAATAGCCAGGCTGCAGCATTTTTGATCTGCTAAGTTTCTGAGCAGTTTCCAAAGGCAGCCCCTCATAGAGTGTGTTACAGTAGTGTAAGAGGGATGTAATCGAGGCATCTGTCACTGTAGCCAGATCTGTCTTCTCAACAGGGCCGATTTAAGGCACCAGCGGCATCAGCATCTGCAGGGGGCCCCATCATTGTGGGGGCCCTCGTAGTAACCCTCCTCCTGCAAAAACATTATTAGTAATAATCTGACTATCCTGTACTGTGAATAGCTTAGGTTGAGTTAGGTTACATTGACCTGAGATAAACATATGGGGCCCCCAAAATAAAGTATTGCAGGGGCCCTTAAAATTCTTTAAACCATCCTGCTTCTCAAGGAACAGGCACAGCTGGCACATTAGTTTTAACTGAGTGAAAGCATTCCTGGCCACAGCAGAAACCTGGGCATCCAGGCTCAGATCAGAGTCCAGGCTGTGATGCTGAGATTTCAGGGGGAGTGTAACCCCATCCAGCACAGGCTGAATCTCTATTCTCTGATTTGCTTTCTGTCTAACCAGTGGCACCTCTGTCTTGTCTGGATTTGTTCTCCAGTTCATACTAAATCCAGACTTGCAGAGCTCACTCATGTTCCTGTACAAACTGAAGCCATGTAGACAAGAACCATGCCTTGAAAATAATTGGCTGATTCTCTCCCCATAAAGGAAAGTTAGGTTCTTTGAAAATGTCTTCAATCTGCTGTCATTAACCGTCAATAAAACCTTGAATATTAAAAGTGTCATTTGTTGGCAGAAATGCACAAAATAAAGAAACAAACAAAGAATAAATAGAAATAAATTTGACTGCTGAAGATATGAGTTGGATCCAGCCTTCATTCAACGAATTCCCATTGGTATTGATTTGCTGACCAGCAGTTTTCTCCATTTAACACTTTTATTGTAGCCTCGAGAGGCAGCATGTAGTGGTTTGAGTGTTGGGTTACAACTCTGGGGACCAGGGTTTGAATCTCTGCTCAGCCATGGAAGCCCACTGGGCGACTTTGGGCAAGTCACACTCTCTCAGCCTCAGAGGAAGGCATAGCCAGATTCTGTCTGAACAAATCTTGCCAATAAGATTTTCAGAGGAGGTCCTGTTGCTTGTCCCAACACCTCATGAAGTTAGGCTAGTGGGTACACATATCAGGGCTTTCTCTGTAGCAATGCTTCAACTGTGGAACTCCCTACCCAAGGAAGTTAGACTGGACCCATTTCTTTTAAGCTTCCAGCAGGCAGCCAAAACAACGCTGCTCCACACAGCTTTCAGCGTTTGAAATTGCTGTTTTATTTGTTTAAAAACAATCCTATAATCCAGTTTTGAGACTGCTTTTAGGAGTTTTAAAGAGTAGTTTTAACGTGTGTGCTTTTTAATGTTTTTATCTTTCCATTGTTTTAATTGGTTTTTATTTGTTCATCGCCTTGGGAGCCCTTGTGGGCTGGGAAGCAATACAGAAATAATTTAAATAAATGTTTCAATTTGTTCAACCTCATCCAGTCCATTACTGACAGCCGACACTGGCAAAACTAACAGCAGAAACAGCTTCCTTGGAATCAGATCACAAAACTATCAATAAAATTAGAACTGTGTAAATCATGCACTAAAATAAATGAGCAAACCAGCTGTTAAAAAGCAGTAGAAAACTTTTTAAAAAGCAATTTAAAAAGCATTTGACTGCCAATGCACAAACAGCAAAGAGGGGTGATTATAGCCTCCTGATGTACAGTAGTACAGTTATCCCTCCGTATCCACGGATCTGGTATCCACAGATTTAAGTATTCACGACTTGAATATTCTTAAAAAATTAATAATCCAAAAAGCAAACCTTGATTTTGCCATCTTATATAAGGGACACCATTTTGACTCCTCGAGCACTTTCATCAGCGCTGTCTATGCACAATCCTAAATATACTGTACACTGGACTGACTATGTGAAGAATGTTGCTGTCCTTGAGCAAGCAGGGATCACCAGTATTGAGGCCATGATACTGAGAACGCAGCTGCATTGGGCACGGCACGTTTCTAGGACCATCGCCTCCCCAAAATACTACTCTATGGTGAACTCGCCACGGGCCAGCGTAAGAGGGGCGCTCAAAAAAAGCGATACAAAGACTCCCTGAAACAACATCTCAGGCTCGGCCAAATTGATCACCAACAGTGGTCCGCCCTGGCCTCACATCGGGAGGCATGGAGACGCACTATCCACAATGCTGCAGCCTTATTTGAGAACTCACGCCGAACAAGTCTTGAAGAGAAACGACAACGCAGAAAGGATCACAACCCAAAAACATCACCCAAGGAGACCTTCTGCTGTGCTTTCTGCAACCGGATTTGTTTATCTCGGATTGGCCTTTTTAGTCATCAGCAAGCTTGCAGAAAGTGCGGCATGAGTCCTTCCTGAATCTTCGTTTGCAAAGAAAAGCCAGAGAGAGAGAGGGCATATAATGGGAATTGAATATTCACAGATTTTGGTATCCACGGCGGATCCTGAAACCAAACCCCAGCAAATATGAAGGGGCAACTGTAGTTTTCACTTATTATATTCACTTTGAGTCTGTTTAAACTCTCTGAGCCCTGGTGGCACAGTGGTTAAATGCCAGTACTGCAAGCCACTATGTTGCAAGTTCAATTCCAGCAGGCTCCAAGGTTCACTCAGCCTTCCATCCTTTCATAGGTCAGTAAAATGAGTACCCAGCTTGTGCCCAGCAATTAGTACCCAGCAATTAGCTAACGCACATTGCTTAATGCAGTGTAGATGTGTAAATTGCTATTGCTTAAAAACAATTTGTAAGCCGCTCTGACAGCCTTGTGGCTGAAGAGCAGGGTATAAATAAATAAATATAAATAGTTTAAATTATCCTTTACTATTTGAAATTGTTTAAAGCTTTAATTGTATGCCATCCCAGGGCCTTATGATATAGAGCAGCATATAAGTATTTTAATAAATAGGTAAGATAAATGAATAAACACCACAGGGACATAGAAAGTCTAAGAATGGTCAATGAGCAGACCCTCTTCTGCAACCCCACAAGACATGTCTGTGAAATGGGTCACTAATAATAATAAAGTACAGAAACATTGGAAAAGTACAGAAACATTGGAAGTGAGTGGGCGCATATAGTGTATGTACACAGAAACCTCTACTGAAGTGTTGGTTGTGAGCCCAATATACGAGCCCTCCCTCCACATGGAGTGCTCCATATAAATGACATTTTGCAGCAGCTGTGACCTGTCTTAATGGTGTTTTGGCTCCCAAAAGCTTTGCATGTCTGCCAGTCAAGAGTGAATTACTTGTGTTTCACCTAACGCTATTTGCTGCTGAACTTTTTTAAAAAAAACATTTTCATCTGTGTGCTGAAGCGATATTTTGCCTTTCCAAAAAATTGGGGGGGGGGAGAAAAAAGAATAAAAACACCTCGTTGCATTCGGTAACTTTGGGGCCGTTAAGACTCCCTTGCATATTGCGTACTGTCCAACATTTCACTGCTTAAAAATGGGACACTTGTGGCCAAAGAAGAGCAAGATTCTGCACCATCTTCCCACCCCCTTGAGTTGAGTGCAAGACTCTTGAAGCAACTGAAGCAAGCTGAGGAAAAAGAAGGAAAGTGAGAGGAGTGAAACATCGGACCATTCTAAAAGCAGCTGGAAAAGTGCAAGAACAAAGGAGTAATCAGGATTTTCCTAGCCAAACTGGGACAGTTGGGGTGTATATTCTTAAGTTTTACTCAGTCTTTCTTCTTTAAACCCCTACATGGTTTGGGTCCAGGTTACCTATGGGACTGCATTCTCCCATATAATCCGCCTGTACACGCAGGTCTTCCAATCACCCAGGACTAGGCTGGCATGGGTCACCCAGAGGACTTTTCTTCAGTCCTCCCTAGACTCTGGAACTGCCTGACACAGGAGATTCAACAGTTGCATATACTGTCTGAGTTTAAAAGAGCATGAAATATGAATCTCTTCTGGAGGCCTGTCCAGATGATTTTTAAACTGTGAATTTTAAACTATTTTAATAAGTACTGGTTTTATATTTTTTTCTTTTAAATTGATGTTGTGTGTTTTGATATATTTCTGTATTTTTAACCAAGATGTATTTTAATTGATATCGTTTTGTGTGGATGTATTGTTCCCTGCCTCTATCCATGAGAGGCAAATAAGAAATAATAATAATAATAATAATAATAATAATACAGCTGTCCCTTCATACCCACAGATTTGGTATCCATGGATTTAAGTATTCACGGCTTGAAAATATTCTTTAAAAATTAATAAACCAAAAAGCAAACCTTGATTTTGCCATCTTATATAAGGGACACCATTTTGCTATGCCATTGCATATAATGGGACTTGAGTATCCATAGATTTTAGTATCTACGGGGGTCCTGGAACCAAACTACAGCGAATTATGAAGGGAGAACTGTAGTAATAATTCTCTCACTTGCCATACTAATTCCACCACTGATTGTTAATAACATTATTACACCTTTAGTGGCACTACAGTATTTCTTATCTCAAAATCCTTCTCCAAGTTCTAAATTCGACATTACATGAGATAGTACTGTCATAAAAATAAGGGGGGGGGGAGAGAGAAAAGAAAAATAATTGACCATTTGTAAGCCGCTCTGATAGCTTTTGTGGCTGAAGAGCGGGGTATAAATACAATAAATAAATAAGAAATCAATAAGAAAAATAAATTAAAGCGCGTGCAGACACAGTAACAAACTTTTTGCATATTCAGGGATAGCTGTGTTGAGCATGCAGCAAAAAAAATGTACAACAAACACCCCCCCCCCACTGATATCTTTGTTGGCTCAACTAAAAACACAACATGCATCAAACAAAACTTTTTGCAGAGCCTCTGGGTTAGGAGCGCGCGCAACAGAACGGGAGGGAAAAACACAAACAGGGAGAACCAGCCAACCAATCAATACACAGGAGGCTCGGATGGGCTCCGCCCCCTTTTAACGCCTTCCCTTCCAACTCCTGCTCTTTTAGAGAAGCCTATTTTCTAAAGCCACGCCCCCTTGAGGAAAGGGGGGCGGAGCTGAGAAGCAGGAAGCGAGCCACCCACTGCGCCTGCGCCGGCAACTCACCCCCCCCCCTTCCCCGAACACAATTTTCTTGCTTCATTTTTTCCCCCTTACCCCCGCGTGCTGCCAGATAAAGCTTCCTGATTGGCTGCGGTGCGCCAGGTGGTTGACAGATATATGTATACTGTGTATGTATTCCCCACTCCCTCCCTCCCCGGCGCTCTCTTTCTTAGCCCCGCCTTCTTTCACCTCCCCAACCGCCGTGAGAGAGCTCGAGGCTTCCGAGGTGGGGAGGGAAGAGGAGGAAGAAGGAGCGGGATTGGTTGCTAAGGCAGTGACGTCAGGCAGCCGGGGAACCAAAGGCGTGGGGAGGGGGGGAAGAGGGAGAGAGCGAGCGGAGAGAGACGGAAAAGGTCAAAGTAAAGGCGAGGAGACGCGGCAGCCGCCGGAGGAGCAGGAGAGGGCGCGCGGGGCGGGGGAGGTGGGAGGGGAAAGAGCGCAGCTCCCCCCACCCCACCCCCCACAGCAGGTACGGGGGGAGGGGGCGCTTTGCCTGTGGCCACGCCCCCAGACTCACCTTCAGGGGGGCAGCTAAAGGGGGTGTCCCAGGCGAGGGGTCCCCTCCTCAGTCCCCCTGTGGGAGGAAAGGCCCCTCGGGGACTGAGGGTGGGGGAGGCATAGTCTCTTCCCTCCCTCCCCCCATGCCATTGCCTCCCTGTTTCCTCCTCTATGGGGACTCCTAAACTTATGGGGTGGGGGTGGTCGTGGTGGGAAACCTCCCCCCCCCAACTCTTGCATCTCTGGCTCACTTGCATTGGGATAGATTGCCACATCTTCTCTTGTCAACTCCCAAGTGTTTCCACATGCAAGGAACCCCCCCCCCCTCAGGCAAGAGGTCCCCTCCTCAGTCCCTTGTGGGAGGAAATGCCCCTTGGGTACTGAGGTTGGGGGAGACACAACTCTACCCTCCCCCCCCCATGCCATTGCCTCCCTGTTTCCTCCTCTCTGGGGACTCTTAAACTTATAGGGTTGGGGGGTGGTCGTGGTGGGAAACCTTCCTCCTCCCCCCAACTCTTTCATCTCTGGCTCACTTGCATTGGGGTGTCTTCTCTTGTCAACTCCTTGTCACAGCTGCACCTTCAGGAGTTTCCACATGCAAGGAACACCCCCCCCCTCCCAGTTCATGGCCTCTGAGTGCAAATACAGGCAATAAGCCCGTATCCTCCAACTGTCCCAGCCTGGTAGGGGTGGTGGCGATGAATTCTCAGCCATCCCTCATCAGGGGGCCAACTAAAGGGGGTGTCTCAGGTGAGGGGTCCCCTCCTCAGTCCCTTGTGGGAGGAAATGCCCCTTGGGTACTGAGGTTGGGGGAGACACAGCTCTACCCTCTCCCTCCATGCCATTGCCTCCCTGTTTCCTCTTCTTATCCTCTGGGGACTTTTAACTCATGGGGTTTGGGGGATGGTAGTGGTGGGAAACCTTCCCCCCCCCAACTGATTCATCTCTGGCTCACTTTGATTGGGGTGTCTTGTCAACTCCTTGTCACAGCTGCACCTTCAGGAGTTTCCACATGCAAGGAACACTGCCCCCCCCATTCATGGCCTCTGAGTGCAAATGCAGGCAATAAGCCCATATCCACCAACTGTCCCAGTCTGGTAGGGATGGTCTGGATAAATTCTCTGTCATTCCACTTCAGGGGGGTAAGTAAAGGGGGGTGTCTCAGGTGAGGGGTCCCCTCCTCAGCCCCCTTGTGGAAGGAAATATCCCTTGGGTACTGAGGGTGGGGGAGTCACATCCTCTTCCCTCCCCCTCCATGTCATTGCCTCCCCCCACCATGCCATTGACTTCCCGTTTCCTCCTCTCTGGAGACTCTTAAACTTATGGGGTGGGGGTGGTAGTGGTGGGAAACCTTTCTCCCCCTCCAGCTCTTGCATCTCTGGCTCACTTGCATAGGGATATATTGCCACATCTTCTCTTGTCAACTCCCACAGCTGCACCTTCAGGAGTTTCCACATGCAAGGAACACCCCCCCCTTCCCAGTTCATGACTTCTTGAGTGCAAATACAGTATTGTCAGGCCATAAGCCCATACCCTCTAACTGTCCCAGTCTGGTAGGGGTGGTCCCAATTAATTCTCTGTCAGGGGGGACAGCTGAAGGGGGGGTGTCTCAGAAGAGGGGTCCCCTCCTCAGCCCTGTGTGGAAGAAAATGCCCATTGGGTACTGAGGTTGGGGGAGTCACATCCTTCCCCTCCCCATGCCATTGGCTCCCTGTTTCCTCCTCATGCTCTGTGGACTCTTAAACTTATGGGGTGGCGGTAGTGGTGGGAAACCTTCTCGCCACCTCCAGCTCTTGCATCTCTGGCTCACTTGCATAGGGATATATTGCCACATCTTCTCTTGTCAACTCCCACAGCTGCACCTTCAGGAGTTTCCACATGCAAGAACCCCCACCAGTTGATGACCTCTGAGTGGCCACATATGGTGTTATCCTCACCTTCCAAATACAGCAGTGGTTCTTAACCTTTTCTTTACCAGGGACCCCTTGTAAATATCTTTTCTTGCTGTGGACCATCAAGACTTAACTCAAGATTTAAAAAACAACAACAACAACAATAATAATACAGTTACACTACCATTAAACCTTCCCTCAGAGACACTGGAAGGGGAGGGATGACTTTTCTCCTGCTTCTTCCTGCAAGTTTGTGGCTCGAGTGGATTGAATGTCAAAGCGCAGGCAAAGCCAGCCAGCCAGATTTTACCTTGGCTGCTGTCACGTGGCCGTTCCACTGCATGGAGGAGATGAGCCAAGCAACTTTCAAGCCTTCACAGACCCCCTGTGAGGACATGGCAGACCCTTGGGGATCCACCGACCTTAGGTTAAGAACCACTGAAATACAATATTGCCAGGCAATAAGCCCATACCCTGCAACTGTCCTGGTCTGGTAGGGGTTTTCCCAACTAATTCTCTGTCATCCCATTTCTCCAGCTATGCTTAAAATGTCCCCATTTCTTTCTCCTCAGCTTGCTTCAGTTGCTGCAAACTGAGTTTGAAGTGAAGACTTAGGTTCCACTCATTTACCTTAGAGGAAAGAGGAGGGGGCAGAATCTTGCCCTTCCCAGGAGGCTCAGGTAAAGGCAAACTGCTGCAGCCTCTCCTATCTTGTGTGTTCTCCCTCATTAACAGCTTTGGCCATCTTGACCCCACTCTGATTGTCTGCATGTGTCCTGGTTTTCTTCTGTGAAATATGTGTGTGCAGGTGCCTTCAAGTCACCTGTCAACTTATGGCGACTCCATGAACTTCGTAGAGTTTTCTTAGGCAAGGAATACAGTTGCTTCCTCTGAAATATAGCACACTGCACCTGATATTCATTGGCAGTCTCGCATCCAAATACTAACCCTGTCTAGCTTCTAAGGTCAGATGGGATCTGGAGCCTTTAAGGTATTTAGGCTGGGGCAATGGAGCCAGTGTTATGTAGTGGTTTGAGTGTTGGACTACGACTCGAGACCAGGGTTCGAATCCCTGCTCAGCCATGAAAACCCATTGGGTGACCTTGGAAAAGTCACATACACACTCAGTCTCAGAAAATCCCATGATTTAGGATTGCCATAAATTAGAAACAGTTTGAAGTATGGTTGGGGAAAGAACAGTTTTTTTAAAAAACAGATTTTTTGGTTTTAAGTGGGTTGTTTGTTGTTGTTTTTGTTTAAACCAGGGGGTTTTTTGGCATTAAAATCAATATAGGACTAAATCAGAAAATTAAGTAGGAAAATGCAGTTCAGATGTTATGGTCACTAGCTTAAATAATAATTGTTTTAAAATAAGTGCTCTTTTAAACAAGTTGTTTTGGTTGAACTTATCTTAAATGAAGGATTTGTTTCTGAATGGCATTTCTTGCACTATAAAATACAGTTGTCCCTCTTTATCCACGGATTTGGTATCCATGGATTTAAGTATTCACGGCTTGAAAATATTCTTTAAAAATTAATAATCCAAAAAGAAACCTTGATTTTGCCATTTTATATAAGGGACACCATTTTGCTATGCCATTGCATATAATGGGACTTAAGTATTCACGGATTTTGGTATCCACAGGGGGTTCTGGAACCAAACTCCAGCGAATATGAAGGGACAACTGTAAAGTGATTTTAAAAAGGAACTGACACTGGATCCTGGTCTAACAATGAACAGCTGCCTATAAATTGTTAAAAGTTAAAATGTTTAAATTCAAGCAGTCATTATTGTTCCAGTAAGAATTGTTCCAGCATAGAAAATAGTAATAACAGCCAAACTTTTAAAAAAATATGAATAATCAATTGTAGAAAATGGGAATGTGTTATTTAACAAAAGTAATTTGATTTAAACTAAGGTTTAAACCAACCTTGACTTGAAGGCACACAACAATGACAATCTGTGAAATACTATAAGGTATTTCAGTAATTGCTGTTAAGACAGAAGTACAGTAACACTACTCCTCACTCTTAAACGTCTTGTCCCAGCATGATGTCTGGTTTTCATCTATGAAATGTTGGGTGGGTATGCAGTTCCCCCTAACCTTCTCCACTTGCTTCTGCTCACATCATGTTGTCAGTGTCTAGGAAGGAGCACTTTGTTCCCAACATCTGATTATTTTTGGAATACTATCCTATCTCTCTCTAAATTCTTACCAGGTGTCCAGGGACAGCCGCCATCCCCAGGATTTCATTTATTCCTCCCCATACACTCACAGACAATAACTGAAATATTTGTAGGGTGTTTTTTAGACTTAGAAATGTTGTTGTGTGCCTTCAAGTTGTTTCCGACTTATGGCAATCCTAAGGTGAACCTATCACAAGGGTTTCTGACAGCTGAGAGTGTGTGACTTCCCCAAGGTCACCCAGTGGGTTTTCATGGCCGAGCAGGGATTCGAACCCTGGTCTCCAGAGTCGTAGTCCAACACTCAAACCACCACGCTGACTCTGTCCAAAAGTGGTGCACAGAACAAATATTAAAATAACATTTAAAAAAAGGAAAAATAAATAACTGAGTGTCAAAATCCTCCAGAAGAATAAAACTACAGTAGTATCATTCTTGAAGTATTATGAAGGGATGAGTGGAACTCTGAGACTAAGCAATGTTAATCTAAATTTCTCTTAAGAATGGTTTCTAGTTGCAGTGCTGCTGCTATATTTCTGCCTGCCACAGATGTCACTTCGAGTCCCCCCATTAAGTGTTTCAGCTTCCCTCATAAAATGAAGTGTTCCCATATTACCTGCAGCTATTCCCATCTTTTGTGCATCATGGTTTTATATTGTGTCAGAGTTGAGCAGAAGTCCTGTTACAGTGAAGTATGAAAAGGAAAAAAGTTATTTTAGAAGGTATGTGTTCTGGTGAGAGGTGTATGCCTTACTTAAATCTTTTCCTGCTGCTTTTTTTTAAAAAATGCAAAGGCAGGGAAAGGCTAACTTCCTTGTTTTGCTCCTTTAGGGAGGAGAAGTATCATAAATGGAAAGGAGATGGGAGATTTGATTGAAAGTCTTCTTGTTTTGTAGATGCTCTTAGATGTCTTATACCTTGTAAAAAAAAAAGGAAAGACTACTTCTTTCCTTTGGGGCACTTACAGGAGAAAGGGGTACCATTTCACATTCAAAAATGCATACAGTCCTAGTACCGTAGTCAGAAATGTTAGAAGTTGGCTCTTCTTCCCAACTTCTGCCTGTTCTGTAAGATGGGTGGCCGAAAGGAAGGGGTTTCTTGTTTGACATGTTCATTTTATTGGTTAACCAAACAGCTCATAACAAGGGACTGTTTGACAGTCTTCTGTACTTCAGGGCAAATGTGTACTTGGAAATAGGGAATACAACACTTCAGCTGGTGTTGCTTTCCCTTTCTGTATAGAACTAGGGAAATAAACTGTTGGGGCGGTAGAGAGATACCACAAATGTTTCCCTGAAACTACCCAGCATAATCAAGATGAGAAATGACAGGCATCAAGTAACAGTCCTTTATCACACCCTTTTCCACTTCCTTCCATGTTTATCTGTCTTCCTGAGAGTAGATGCTAAGGTCAAATTTTAGGCCTGATGCTTTGGAAGGCTATTAGTGAAAAATATACAGAGAGAAGCTCCCCCACCCTCTTTTATATATATATTAAAAGGTCATGGTGTCTGATAACAGAGAAACTGGAATTAAAAGTGCAGGTTTTCTTTTCTTAGGAGTATTGCAAACATTTTTTTGACTGCAGAAAAGGGAGTATGTGTAAAAAAGTAAGAATGAGGTGAGAGAAGGCTTAGATGTGTAATGAAAGCAACAGGAACATGTACATTAGTTGAAAACTTGGTTCTTGTGCAGAATCTGAGTGACTGCTGATTATAATATTGTAAGACCACTGTTCCCAACATGAAGTAGTATTGAAATTACAGTACTTCATTATAGTATAGTGTGCCCAGTCTGTGGGTGTATTTAAGATGTGTTTGTTTTATATTGTGTATGAGAATTGTGTGTATTAGAATTTGTTTCTTACGAGCCTGAATTAAGTAGAAGCCTACCCATGTATATGATTGAAATATGTGTGAAGTCTCTAGAGTGAGAACAGATGTAATCTACTGTACTTGACTAGATCGGATGACTTTTGTGCAATCAGGTGATAGCTAAACACAGTATAGTCTTAAATGTGTACCTGCCAGAATTGTCAGCATGCTGACTCCTTATCCCACCCTGTCTTACTTTGCAGAAAAGTAATAAAAAATGGTGGTGACAGCAGGCTTCCTCCCTTTAATGAAAAGTAAACTTCTTTGTATTTTCACTTAGGGGTAAATAAATCTTCCTCCTAGCTGGCTGCTCCAGAGCCTTGTGCAATTTGTTAATTTGAATAGAAATTGATACATGATGAACCAGTACAGTTGCTATATAAAGTGACGGAGTTATTATCTCTTACTGCTGAGGATTAGATTTCTATCAGTGCTGATACAATTGTTCTGGTCTGAATGAGGCCCTTAACAATCAGTTCACTTTTTTGAATGTGTGGAGGCAGTCTCTCTTATCTGTTTCTAAGAAGGGAGAGATTGACAAATGGTGTTGCATCTTTCTTAATGATTCCTTAAGGATTATATTAAGCAGGTTTTCCCTGGTTTTTATGTCACCTTGTTTGGCCATGTTCCTACTAATAATAGGGTTCCTATTATCTATGGTTTCAGGCATCCATGGGGAGAGAGAGGGTCTTGGAACGTATCCTCAGCGGATATGGGGGTCAACCTGTAGTGTGAGGTTTTTGACAGTTTTGCTGCTCATGCAACAAGGCATCCAAGCCTTCACTGTGTTCAGTTTCTGAACAAGGATTGTTATACAGTGGCAAATAATGGTAGTCTTGCATTGCTGTGCTGACTAGGCTTGCTACACAGCTGGTGTTCAGTTGGATTTTATCCTTCATTTTTGAAAGTGCTTGAGGAAAATACAACAGTTTCATAGCTACCTTCATTCAGCATGTCGAACTATTTGTAAGGAGCACTTACTTTGCAATCATTCCAGATCTTATTAACCTCAGTGGTTTTTTAGAAGTCATTTTAACAAATTAATTTAATTTGTACCTGATAGACTGATACACGCACTTTCTCTATATCAGCCTTGTAAATAAGCCAACAGAAATTACTAGTCTGCAGAATATTTGACTTGCTTCTTAGTTTAGTCAGCTACATTTCTATGTTGGCTGTTATCTTTTCCATAACTAGTGTAGAAACACATGTGACTAGCCTTTCTAAGCCATGAAAAAAGCTTACTTTTTAGAAAGTGGACTGATGGAGGAAGGGCAGAATTATTTTCCTGCTTTACCAGCCTGCTAATGTATTTGTGATCTTCATGGAGAAGGGACTAGCTTGCACAGGATTCTTGGTTGTCCATGTCTACTGGGCAAGCTATTAAATAAAAGGCCTGCATTTCAGTGCACTGTCATTGATATCAATAGCTAGCTCATGGGATAGGTTTATTTTGGAAAATGTGTTGCAAGTTCCCTCTGAGGTAGCTCACTAGGCTCAGGATATGAGATTTCTGGTGATAGCAGGAATCTCATGGACATAGCCTCCTTCCTAGTCTATCTGCAGTCTTCCAAGCAGTTGTAAGTTGGGGCATCCACTTGTACCAAAGATTCTGCAGCCAGCTCAAACTCTTCTGTTACGCTACATTGTGTTGGGAGCAGGTTGCAGCAACTGGAGTTTGGTGTACAGGTTTACTTCAGTTAATGAAGTACAGTAGATGTGTTCCTGGGCATTACTTCTTTAACAGAAACTTTGGTGCCAGAGGTAGAAATAACACAGAAAGAATAAGGATAGTTTCCTACATCACAAAAAAGAATAGCACTTTGAATATGTTTCAGTAGACTTTTTATTCCGAACTAAAGATATGCAGAAGTGAAATGAAACAACCAGGTTGGGTAAGCCTTGCATTAGTAAACAAAATACTTTGAACCTTCTAGAATAAGGCTTCCAAAATGCATCCAGGGGTTATTTCTTTCTTTCACCAATCTCCACTTTTCTTATGATTTACAGTTTGGTGGCTGGAATTGTAGCTCTATCTTTTTTTAATCTTCTGGGAGTAGGTAGTGAGGCAGGATTTGTTGGGAATGCTTTTATTGTGTTTTCCTGCATGGCAGGGGGTTGGACTGGATGGCCCTTGTGATTTCTTCCAATTCTATGAAGAGAGGATTGTCTACTCTCCTCATTTTTCTGTTTTGCTATTCACACATGCTCAATAAGGAATTCTGGACTCAGCTGCTGTTTGTCTTGCCTGTTGTAGGCCAACACACACTGCTTTGTTAGGATTAGCTAGGAGGGCACGGAGGTAGGGGAGCTGGGCAGACATAAAAGGCTTTGTAAAAAGCAGCTTCTTTATCAGAGGCTGTTAACTGAGATATGCCAGTATATCAGAGCTGGGATTCAGCTAGCTTATTGGCATAGGGAAGAGTAACTCTTAGAAAGTGAAATCAACATAGTAGAATAGATGTCTCCACTTTTTCTGCATTTCTGGATTATTGTGTGGTATGTACAAGATGTGCAAAATTCAGGTCTCAGATTGAATTCCTTGTCCTAAGACCATCTGCTTAACATCATCAATAAAGCAGTTGCACAACAGTAAAATACTTAAGAATATGTTATTGCTGTGCAACTGGGGTTGATGGTGAAGGGAAGAGAAATGGATCCATATTATCCAAATCACCCATTCTACATTATCCTGGGTTTAAGAAGAGGGAATAATGTATGCTTTCATGAACACTGTGAAAAGTATATGGATGTATGAATGGCATTTCCCCTGTGGATAGCACAATCAATGACAGGGAATCTGCCTTGGCAATAATCTATCAGGAAAGGAAAGAGCATTCTCTATCTGGCCCTACAGGTATGGCCTTTTCACTGCAAGATGTGTGTTTGTACATATTTTCCTAGTAAAATGTCCCCCAGAGTACTTGAAGGTACTTCAGGGAGTTCTTCTGTAATTTCAATTACTTTGAGGAATCCTTTATTGCAGGACTTCTATGAGCAGATTTCAAGTATTGGTTTTTCTCATAGTAAATACTGTACTTCTATGATTGCAACTTAGTATGTCCTTCCTTCACACTAGAGTACTGACAGACTAAAAAGTCCAGATAAGTGAGTTCCATGTATTTTGAGAGTTGCTTACAGTTCCATTTTAGAATTTTCTATATGGTGTTTTAGACATTTACTATTTATTACATTAGTAGGAATCAAGTGGCCCACTAGATATTGCTGGACTGCACTTTCTGTTGTCCCTGACTGTTGGGTATGCTGGCTAGGGGGACTGGGACTTGCTAGCCAACATCTGGAGGGTGCATAATTCCTACTCCTGATATACAGGTCAATCCCTGTATCCACAGATTTGGTATCTACAGTTTCACTTACTTATTTATTTTTATTTATTATATTTATTTATATCCCGCTTTTCTCCCAATATAGGGACTCAAAGAGGCTTACAATGAATCTTAAAACAAGACATTAACATTGACAATATAAATATGAAATTTAAAAAACAAACAATTTAGGATGTTTAAACATTTAAAAACATTTAAATTATTACAATACAATAAAACTATATACACCTTATAAACAAAACTATACAGCACATACAAGCCCAGCCCCTATCAAACTGTGAATGTCTGATGGCACAATAATGTTTTTACTTGTTTCCAAAAGGACAGGAGAGATGGTGCCATCCTGGCCTCTCTAGGGAGGGAGTTCCAAAGACTAGGAGCAGCCACTGAGAAGGCCCTCTCCCTCGCTCCCACCAAATGGGCCTGAGATGGTGACGGGAGGGAAAGAAGGGCCTCTCCAGATTTAAAAGCTCTAAAGGGCTCGTAAAGGGAGATACTATCCGTCAAATAACCTGGACCCAAGCTGTCTGAAAAAAATATGTTCTCTCTAGGCATTTCTAGGTCCTCCAATAGGATTCTATGGTCAACTTCCAGTGTTCATCTCATTGAAAATAATATGGTTGCCTATTATCCATGGTTTCAGGTATCTACGGGGGGTCTTGGAACATATCTCCCGTGGATATGAGAGTCAACCTCTATTGCCATCTTTAGAAATAAGTATGAGCTAATATTTTAAGAAAGTGGAACTGAGATAAAAGGTGGAACAATGTAAAATCCTGTATGGGAGATGAGCTGGAAAGGAGAAACTCAAGCTGACCTCATCTAGGAATAGGGGAACTGAGAAATATCTGAAGGAGTCCTTGAAAAAGAGACAGGATGAGGAGTTGCCTGTGGAAACTCCTGACCATCTTCCCAGTAGTTAGCAACTAAAGCAGCAACTGTTTGGACACTTAAGCAGAAGCTGGCAAACCTTCAGAACTTACCATCCCCTCATCCTGTTACTGGATTTTGAAATCACTTCTTGCTTCCTTTGCTGCCATGTTTCCGTTTGAGTCCCTTCTCTAGGTTTCAATTGGTTTTTTTTTCTGAATGCAGTTCAGTTTCATCAATTAATCTTTATAATCAACTGAACTCTACTGATTGATGTTCTGAGCACTAAAAAAAAAAGCAGGTAATCATAATCAGACAATGTTGTTGGTGCTCCTGTTATAAACCAACAGGTACGGATGTATTCTTTCATTTTAGGAAGAGAGTTCTAGGACATTCTGACATGTTTTAACTGATCTTGACCCTAGTTACGGTGGTGTTGTTTTTTTTCCATAGGACTGTCACCAAAGCTTCAGGAATGTTGACGGTTAGAAGACATTCCTATGTTTTCTGTTTGATTTCTGTCTTATCTTTTCCCACCTCAAAAGCATACTTGCAGCTTGAAATCTTGTGTAATAATTCTTCGCATGGTAAAATGTTTCTGGAATACTTGAAGTAAATTGGATGAGGCATTTGGGAGATAAGAGGGTTCAGCACATGGGGTGACTTCACTCCTTGAATATTTTTCAAGTCTGTGTGAGTTCCTTAACTTGTTTCACCATTTTTATAATCTTCTACACTTAGAGGGAGTTAATACATTTGGCCAGTTCATGTGAAAACTGGCAAATTTCAGTTACTGGAAGATGTATATACTGTACCTATTAAATCCCAATCTGTGTCTTTCAAATAACAGGATGAAATTCATGGGCACAACTGTGATAGGTAGATGTGGAAGAAGAGGCGTGACTGGTGCAACCTAATGTCTTAATCGGTGAAGGTGTGAAGCAGTGAGGTCCCCACCTTCACTGCTTGCCATTTCTATATCTTATAGTATGTTGCTGTTTGATACTCGATTCTGTACCAGTATTCCACTGGGGTTTTCCCTATAAGTTCTCTAGATCCAAGGCCTAACCCAAAGCTGTCTTCATATTTCACAGTGTGGTTTGATTAATGCAAAACAGAGGTATGTGTGATTTGCTCGTTACTGTGATTTCTCAGTAACTCTTGACAGATTGGAAAGTAGGAGCCGCTGTTGCAGTCTCTATCCCATGGATGGACATGCTGTGGGATTCAGTTTTCAACCCATAGGACCTGTTGCGGACTGTAACAGTCCCTTAAAACAAAATGAGAAGCTACAGGAAGTCCACAAATCATGGGGGAACTTGTAGAAGAGCAGCAATTTTTATTTTTGTTCCAAATCATTACCCTTTTTCCAACAGGGAAGTCAGAAGGGTGTCTTGGAGGAGTCCTGGGCCTGCAGAAATAGACTCATGGGGCACATGATTCTTATGTGTGCTCTGTAGTTTAACACTGTGGGACTACATGTAGGGCTTTCTTCTAGTTTACCACAAGCAACTCTTTAAAGATACAAGGGAGAACGAGGATATGGTGGATCTAATCATCATAGTGCAATCTGGTGATAAGTCCTCTCTTATCCTCACTGGATCTTACTTTCTGAATTTTTCAATTAAAATGTTGGTTTGAGTGTCTTAGCATTGGCTTGAAAAGAAAATGAGACCAGTTTTTTAAACTGCTTGACATGTTTTAGCACTAAATCAACTTGTATAACAGGACAGTCAACATCTTGTTCCACCCAAGCCAAGTTCTGCACTCAAGAAAGATGGTGCAATTTATAGTTACCGGTAGTGTTTTTGCAACACTTCTGCTATTCAAAATTCTTTAAAATCTGTATTGTCATAACCTTGAAGAATATTATTCCCATTTTACAGATGGGAAATTGAGACTGAGCTTGACCTGTCAAAGTTCTCCTTTGAAGTTTATAGCAGCTGAGATAGATTTTAAAGTCAGGCCTCTTATATTTCAAGTGCATGGTTTTATCTGTTTTACAACATTGGCTTTGTCAAAACCATCACATGAACAAGAATAACATTCTAGCCTATCTTTAGAGCTCACATGTAGACTATAGGAGGCACATCTGTGTGGAGAAAATGAGTGTTCATGAGAAGCATCTGAGAATGTTAACATGAGTACTTTGAGTTGAAATTTTTAGATTAGAAATTTTAGAAAATATCTCAGTCTGATATTTATATGGAAGTGAATGTTAGAAAGATTAAAGGAAAACAAAATATTATCAAGCAGTGCCCTAGATAGCATTGCTGCTGCATATCTGAGCTTCCTCTGAGGCATTTTTAAATTCAGGAGGAGTAAGGCAGCTGGCAAGTTTTCTATCTTCTTAAAATTATGTCTGAGATGAAAGAGTAAGTGGGACAAAAGTAAGCTGGAGAACATAAGGAGTGGTGAGTTGCAAAACTTACCATTATTTCTGTCATGTAGCATAATTGATTTTCATTGTAGTAAACAAATTGGCAGAGCAAATAGGTAGTAAACCATTAGAGCAATGATTTTCATCTTTCTGCCTTCAAGGAACTCTTTCCACATCACCTTCTGTGTTAAGAAGTTAACATGCACCTGCATTTCTGTTGGAATGGGACATTTCAGTGCGACCAGTTTCAGCGAGTGCTGTTCTGCTTGCGTATCAATTGATAATTGATAATTTTGTCAAGGAAATGCAATCAAAACAATTTTTGTTTGGTTGGGATTGTCTTGCAAAGCCATTTGGATAAGGGTTAGGGTTATTATCAGTTATCAATATTGTTAAGGTAAAGGTTAGGGTTAGGTTTATGGTTTTGATTATATTTTCTTGACAAACTTATCAATTGATATGAAAGTAGAACTACACTGCACTGCAGTGGCCACACTGAACTGGCCACTCTGAAATGTCCTAAACTCCATTTCTGTATATTTCAGGGCCATAGCCTACGGTATAGAAGCTTTGACCTCTGTGCCTCACAGTTGTAATATGGGTTCACAGAGCACACTTGGAGTCCTCTGTGGCTGCACATTGCAACAGAGATTGGTTATGGACTTTAAGTGGATTTAAAGAAAATCTTACTCTCCCTTTTCTAGTGTCTTGTCAAGGAATTTCAGAGAATACTAAGATTCCTCAAAATACTGGACTGCATTAAGGGATGTTCTTGCCTAGCTTCCTGTTAACTTTGAACATGGCATGGTAATTCTTGTTGATAAAGCCCAAGATATCTTGGGACTGCAATACCTTGTCTTCTCATATGTATGTCCTGCTGGCTGCTGAGATCTTCCATTGTTAGTTCTACAATCAATTGAATGCTGTCTGGCAACTTTAGAAAGGCAGGCCTTCTTGATAATACAGTAGGACCCCTGTATCTGTGGGGGATAGGTTCCAGGGGGTCCTGCGGATAATGAAATTTGCAGATAATAGCAAATGCCCCCGTTGCCATTCCCACCATGGGAGCGATCCTGAGGTGCGACCCCAGGGGAGAAGGGAGGTAAGATTTCCTCCTCCCCTCCTTTCACCCCCATCGCCATTTCTGCCATAGAAGCAATCCTGGGGGATGAAGGGAGAAAGGAAGCGAGATCTCTCCTCCCCTTCCTCCTCCATCCTCCACCACCCCTGCTGTCGCCATCTGTGGATAATTGAGTCAGTGGATGGTAAATCAACAGATACGGGGTGCTACTGTAATTGTCCTTTCTTTGCAACTGTCTTCCCCAACAAGTTGAAGAGGCAGAAACAGTGCTCAGCTTTGAACGCCTGCTGCAAATTCTGTTTAAGCAGATATTCCTTCCCATAATTATTTTCTCTGCCTCTCTCTTTTGTATTGATTGAGTAATATTTTCAATTATTTATTATTTTTAAAGTACCTGTACATTATATGTTTTTATACTTTTTTCTATCTACTTCTTAGTGTGAGCCACTTGGATGTCTCCCACAGTATATAACTTGGTTGGTATTGGCATAAAACACTAATTTAAAACCGAACAGAACTTTCATAGAATATCTTTAAACTGATAACTATTTTTCTATTTTATAAAATTATACATGACATTTTCTTTCATTTGGTGCCCCTCCTCCCACAAGTTATTTGTTCTAAAGAGGCTGATAAATTCATTTAAAAGAGATTTACATTCAGATTTCTTTTTAAAACCTCATTATTTTGAAACTAGAAATGCCATGCTTTCTTTTTTCTTTTTTAATAAAGAAAGTGTCATAATAAGTTGATAATATAAGACAGTTCTAGTCTAGGTAAGCTCTAGAAATGGGATGTGCTTGTGCACATGTAGGTTTTAAGTTCTAATACGTGGCACCACATTTTATACAAATATAAACTTCTTAAAAACATTGTCAGAGATCCACTATAATATAAATGGACTTGAAGATTAAGTTCCTATTTTTATTGGCAGTACCTGTCTCTTGCTTTTATTATATAATCATCTTGTACAGGTGGACTTCATAGTTCTTAATGTTGTTCACTGTTACAAATATTATGATCACAATAGGCCAAGGTACACACCTTTCCTCATATATATATATATATATATATATACATATACATATACATACACACACACACACACACACACACAACTGCCCAAGAACTCAGGTCTGCAAAAGTGGCCCTCCTGTTTGTCCACCAGTGGGGGCAATAATGAGTGGGAGGACATGCTAGAGCATGGTTTCCCAACCAGGGTTCTCTGGAACCCTAGGGTTCCACAAGAGGTTGCTAGGGGTTCCGTGAGATATTGAGCTGTAGATATAATAATTTTTAGGCAGGGGTTCCCTGAGACCTGAAAATTGTTTCAAGGGTTCCACCAGGGTAAAAAAGGTGAGAAAGGCTGTGCTAGAGGGCCTTCTCAGCTGTGGCACCCCCATTGTGGAATGCCCTCCCTTTGAGGTCTTACACGTGCCAATGTTGTTGGTTTTTCCAGCACTAAGCCAAAGCACAGCTTGTTATTAAACCCCTTGGGGATGACTTTATTTCAAAGTGTACGTGTGTGTGGTTTTACATCATTGTAGTTTATAAAGTCATTTTAACTGGTGTTTTCTTTAATATGGGTTTATCTTGTTTAAATTATTTATACAGTAGTTTTAATCTGGAAGTGTTTTAAATTGTTTATATTATTTGCTGCCCTGAAATCTGATGATAAAGGGTACAATAAAATATTTAATAAATAATTATATATATCCTCTTAAATAAAACAAAAGTTGGCTATGTGCATTCTTCCTGCTGCAGTAAAAGGGGTAGGTGGAGAAATAGGCATACACAGAGATTTGCTGAGACGTGTCAATTTTATGATAATCTAAATTCATGTGTAAATGCATGGGATTAGCTTCTGTGTCTTTCCCAAAGAGTCATCACTTCAAAAGAGCAAAATGAACCAGCTTCCAGAATCTCAAGAAAATTCTTCAGGGATCATTTCTTTAGGCTTAGTTCTCATAAATGGGTCCCTATGTGAACAGGCATGTTCTCCATTTTTATTTTAAAAAATCAAGAGAAATGAGAGTTTGATGGATTGTCCCAACTTCCCAACATTTCTTGAGTCTTATGTTTTAAATTGACTCTGAGAGATGTGATACTGATTGGTGTTTGGCCTGGTTCAAGGGACATTCTCAGCAGATGGTGGGTGGTCTAAAACACATTTGTATGTGGCCTTACAGATGCAAACCAAAATTTTATGCAATCTGTTGAAGAGATGATGTTGCCCTTTTAACAGTGATGTGTTCTTTTCCTTAATCTCATTTGTAGGATGCTTACTGTTTGACAGATACTCTGCCCCTCATGCAAGGTTCCAGTAGAAGACTTTAAGGATCAGGACTAGTTCTAACAGGATGTTGGTAGGTTAAGAATAGTTACATATATATTATGGATCACTTGCAATTTTGAATGTGCAAGTTTTTATTTGTGTTCATCCTTTGAAAGTATTATGTCTTCAGTATAGGAGAAAGGTAAAAGCCGAAGCTGGACAGACTGACTGAAGTACAGCCCTCCATGCCAGGAAAGGCCATCTCTGTTATCCATCTGTAATGCACAGGCTAGAAAAAAATTATCAACAATGCCTACATTTAGTTAGTTAGTTCACACTCTCTCTGGCTTTTCTTTGCAAACGAAGATTCAGAAAGGACTCATCCCACGCTTTCTGCAAGCGTGCTGATGACTAAAAAGGCCAATCCGAGATAAACAAGTCCGGTTGCAGAAAGCACAGCAGAAGGTCTCCTTGGGTGATGTTTCTGGGTTGTGATTCTTTCTGCGTTGTCGTTTCTCTTCAAGACTTGTTTGGCGTGAGTTCTCAAATAAGGCTGCAGCATTGTGGATAGTGCATCTCCATGCCTCCCGATGTAGTTACTTGATTTATGCCCTGATTTTCTTTCTAGATTTTAATTTAAAATATTCCAATCAAAACACAATAAATTATATGTTAAAATATGAATAAAATTAAATACATGAATATGTAAAATTGACTTTTACTCTCAGCTGTCTGTTCTGCTTATGCCAATGGTGGTAGCTGTCCATGGGCTCTCACAGGGATTCTTCCCTGGTCTGCAACTCTTTTCAGCTCTTTTTGAAGATCCTAGATATTGAAGCTGAGGCCTTTGCCATGTGGAGTATGCTTTCTACAGCAAAGTGGTACCTCTTCTCCTTTGAATAAAGAAGTCTGTCCAAGAGTGCAGCGTCCTGTAAGGAAATGCTTCTTAGATTATTTAATGTGAGGGACCAGTCATATTTTTTCCTAATGTGCCAGAGACCAATACCATATTTGTGCCCACTGGGTACAACTAATTTTTTTTCCCCCTGGAAACTTACTGCAGACTGATGGCTGATGACTGACAGATCACCACCAATCCACAGACCACCACTTTGAGTAGCACTGCTAAAAGAGGCAATGTAGCATAATGATAAATGTGCCTGTCTTGGACTGGGAGCCTCATGTTCAAATCTCTTATCTTACGGGTGGTTTTACCAGGTGGCAAACTGAAAGTGTAGCTAAGTAGTAGTAGTCAGTATGAGTTTCTCAAATAAGGAAACCAAACATTGAGTGTTCTTTGTCATTTTTCATAATACAGAAAAACTTAAAACAAGAACGGCAACAACCAGTATTGCAGGACCTTTAACAGATTGATTTATTTATCTTTTCTCATTTCATTTTATTATTTATTGCTCCTAAAGTTACCACAACACTCTTGCTTTGCTGGAACAAATTAACATGGCTTCCCCTTAATGGGAAAAAAGTTGGAAAGATGAGGAGGAAAGGCATTCAGAAAGTGTTTTTAATTCTAAACTGCATAGAAAATAAATCCTGCTGTTCAGATTTCTTTGGCAGAATATTATCAGCTGAAAATAACTCAATAATAACATCTTAATTTACAAAAATTCTTCCAAATACAATTTGTAAACTAGAATTTCAGTTACTTGATAGTTCCAAAGCATTTGTGTCGTTTTAGGAACATGCAAGAAATATCCTGTTGTATTTTTTTCTAATAATAATACTAACAACAACAACTTTATTTTTGCACCCCGCCTTTTGCCTATTAGGAAATCAAGGTGGCTCACAACAATTGGATATAAAACAAACAAATTCATAGTGACAGTAATAATTTAAAATAGTTTACCCCCCTTAAAATTACATATAATAATACATATTTAAAACAATTGGCGAATTCACCAATAATATAAAATATTACCCTAAAACTTTAAACTATAACATCAAACATAACAACATAAGCATAAAACATAAAAAAAAACATAAAAAGAGGGAGAAGCAGCCATTAAAATGGTCTATTTTATTCAAGGAAGGCCTGCTGGAAGAGATCCGTTTTGATGGCTTTTTTGAAATTCTCCAAGCTGGTTGCTTGACGGATCTCTTCCGGCAAGGCATTCAGTAGTCTTGGAGCAGCGACAGAAAAAGACATTCACACACACACACACACACACATATATATAGAAAGAGAGAGAGAGTTACACATGTTTTAAGCTCTTGGCCCTTTTGCTGGTAGGTGCTAGAATAAGGTCTTGATTAAAAATTTGCATAAATAGGATGAATACCTGCTGTGGATGCCAGAAACAAATGATCATGACTTATACCCCTCTTTGGAAGTCTTTGCCTTAATTGAAGCAAGTCAAATTTTAATTGGCGTGCTGAGACATAATGGTGATCCCAACATCTTTATCATGTTAATGGTCTGTCGTAGTTGAATATGTATTGATCCTTTCAAGAGTTGCATAGAGGCGATATTTGATGTTCAGTTACTGGAACTCAGCCTTTGCCTTTTCGTTGAAAGATTGCTTACTTGCTTGCCAGGGTATACAGTTTAAGAAATGCAGTTCAGCTGCAACTTGAATCAATATCCAGTAACTGGAATATGAATGACTTATCTTCTTCTAAGACAGTTTGAATATGAATGTCTTTTGGCTTTATCTGAACAATTACTTTCAAGTAGCCTAGCGTGCCATTCTTTCTTCCACTGGTTTTGCTAGCAGACCACTGAGTCCGCAGAGAGAAAAGTTTGAAAAGTGAGGGCCAGCGCTCCAAAGATACTGTTATGTAGTGCATTAAAAGTTAGCCATACTTGGAAGTTAGTCATACTTGGGCTAGTGGTCCTCAGCTAGCATAAGAAAACTGATTTCTTCACATTTCTGCACATCAAGTAGAATGCAAGTGCCTTGCAGCATTTGTCTGCTTTATAGATAACTGATTAGTTCTAGTCTTAACTTATAGGCCTTTCAATTACCAACAAAATTAGATTTTGCTTTTCTTTATTTTTGTATTTACTACGAATATTAGGGATTAGGTTGAGATGGCAAACTTGATGAAGGTTGGTGAGCTTCTTTCACTTTTGGACCTCCACAACTCTCCAGATTTGATCTACAAACCTATCTCTTCATGCATCTTCATGAAAATGTTGGTATCATCTAGCAGTAAAGTCTTCACAGAGTAAATGAACTCAGCCATAGAAATACTTAGAAATGTGAATGTTTCTGAATTATATCCTAAATAGACACTTCTTCTTGACTGAGTTTTTTGATGACTTTTATTTTTCTTGCAATTAAAACTGCCACTGTGGGTTTTGTCACAACCTGGGTAGGGCTTCCAGTGGCTACTTAAAATTGCTTTTCAGATCATGTTTGGTAGGTGAAGTGGTTGCCTCTTGACTATTCCCAGTCAATGACTGGACATAAAATATAATTCTTACACAGATCATATGCTTGTGGGGAGGGATTCTAATAATGTGAGGCAGAGATTGCTTATTCACTTTGAATATTCATTCCTCTTATGATGAAAATCTGTGAATCAAAAGCAAAGGTACAGTTATTCCAGTCTTTATTTGATTTAAAATTATGTGCTACCAAAGTCATTTTGTTTGTTTGTTTCTACAAATAGAATACTTTTAATATGTTGCTCCATTGAATACATGTGCTAATTATTGGTAATAGAAACTGGCAAAAACAATAAAACTTTGCATCCTCATATAAACTTCAATCAGCACACTCTTATGGGTGCAGCATCTTTCATATTATGAGTGTTCAGTAAATACTCGGGTTTTTTCTTGAAAGCCCTTAGCAGGAGAGATCTTGAAAGAACTTGACTTGGTCATTTGAAAGCAAATTCAGAATTCTAGTCTCTCTTTTGTATGTGTGGTGAAGATTGTTCACATGCATAAAACAAAAAACTTGGCTACATAAAATAAAATATTGTGTTTACTGTAGTTTGGCTAAGAGAAACCTAAATGGAGGGGCCTCTTTTTCTCTTTATTGAAAGAAAGGGGGAACAACAGTCTTTCTTAGAAATGTTACACTTGAATATTTAGAAGTGCCTTCTCTATCAGAATTCTTAGCATGATAGCTCTTGATAGAAATTTGAATGCTTCAGTTAATGGCTCATATACTCTGAAGCAGTTTTCTGGAGCTCAGAAGAGAAGTCTTTTGCTTCAATGCAAATAACAGATTTGGAGGAGCAATTTCTGTTGAGACTACAGCTAGAGAAGAATGGTTTATAAAAGATGCACATGTGCAAAATCACATCTTTAGCATCATGTGTAGTTTGGCTGTTAAAGTATTTTTATTTCACAGTGCTTTTCTGTTTCATCTGGCTTACCGCTTGATGTATTCTATTTACAAGGTTTATGGGGGGGGCAAGAGTTTGGTGTTAATTTATGTTGAGGGAGTGAGCAATTATTACTTTTTCCTTCTCAAAAGAAGTCAATCTGGGGATAGTATGTAACTAGCTCAGTTCTTTTGGCCAGAAATTGCTGCCCCATGTGCCTTTTTCCAATAGTGTACCCTGCATATGCCATTGCATTTGAGAGAGGGAATCTGATATAGCCACCATTCTTCTCAGTCTAGTGGGAAAGTAAACAGAAACACATGTAATCTGGTCTGCACTGAAGTGTTTGCGTGAACCACATATACAGTTGTCCCTCCATATCCATGGATTTAAGTATTCACAGCTTGAAAATATTCTTTAAAAAATAATAATCCAAAAAGCAAACATTGATTTTGCCATCTTATATAAGGGACACCATTTTGCTGTGCCATTGCATATAATGGAACTTGAGTATTCACGGATTTTGGTATCTACTGGGGGTCCTGGAACCAAACCCCAGCGAATATGAAGGGACTACTGTAGTAATACTGCTGAAGATTAAATGGGAATGACCTTTTCTTTTAAAAAAAGATAACTACAAACCAGACTTGCTCTTCTAACTTACTTTCTCCTTCTGCATCTGGGTGCTGATGCCTAGAAATTTCTCTAACCCCTTTCGTTCTATTTTTTTTTTAAAGACTACTAATTTCTGGAAAGCTGTTTGATTTGATGTGAAGTAATTAAAACCATTTTCCCCTGCTGTTTTTGAAATGATATCATCCGTTCACAGTTAGAAATAACTGCTTTTCCTCCTGCGTCAAGATGGTTTGCTGCAGCTGTTTTTAGTGGCAAAATGCTTTGCTTCAGCCCCTGTCACCCTCAGCTGTTTGGGGGCAGTCACCTTCTGACTAGAGGTAGTCACTTCTTGGTGAATGAATTCAGTTTCAAGAAAACCCATAAAGGCCATTTGTTGAGCGAGGGTAATAACCTGGATTTTCATCGTTGAATGTAAAGCTCAGAGTTTTGAATCAATTGTGTATTTTATCAAAAATCTGTCTGAAGATTTTATTGATTTAAGTCTGGCTTATCACACTTCCACTGGAAAGGAAAGTTTGGTAATAACACTTTTTTTTTTTTTTTTACTGTGAATGGAGTCCACTTAATTCAGTGGTGCTTTCTCTGATGAACATACGTATAAAGTTGCAGCCATAGACTTCTTCAACTTGTTGGGAAGGGTGGTGGTGGCAACAGTGATGTTTCTACTGTTGAGAAACTATATTCTAAAGCCACATGAGATACTCAAGACGTGCTTGAATTATAAGTGGTGGTGTTAGGAAGACCTATAATTAGATCCACAGTGGCAGTCCTGCCTTTCCACATGATGTGTTCAAGCAACAGAGAACACACAGTTATCAATAAAATGTATATCAAAATCACAAAAGGCAGCCAGTTTTTTAAAAAGAATCATAGCAACAACTGGCTGTACTGGCTTCTTCATCAGGCAAAAGATGTTAAAAGAGTAAGGAAAGAGGAGTGGCGGTGTTGGAGTCATGGGCCTACATGTTGTCTTAGATATTGCTTGTGGTGGTGTTCAGTTGAGGGATCTCATGCAGGCAGAGGCCACTCCCACTTTTTGGCCATGTGGGAACTGAAACAAAGGGGAGTAAAATTTTAACTCCTTTAGCAGCAGTAAGGCAACCCCTCTTGGGATCCAGGATCCAGTCATAGTGATGACAGAGCCTTCTGGAAGTAGAAGTGGGGAGAGAGCACCAGACAGCTGGGATCCTTTTGGCCATCCGGTACTTTGAATATTGACTATGGCTGTTGGTGCAAAGGTCTGGTGTTCCTGTGCATGTACTTCATAGTGCATTCCTTTCCATATTTACTCAGGAGTAAGCTCTGTTGCGTTGATCAGGTTTATGCCTTTGTAGCTGTACGCAGACTGCAGATGTAATAAAAATTGCAAGGAGGTTATGACAACTCCTACTTCCGTCATCTGTTATTTGTGGTAACCTTTTTCTTTGCACGAAAGGAGAAAACTGTTATAAATGGCCCACTCTAAGTTCATGCTCAGCTGCCTAATTAGTGAAATACCATGTGCTTATCTCTGCGTGAAATATTCCATTACTTTCCAGATTGCCAATTCTAGAATTGCCCAAAGAGCATCTTTCTGTAAATAACTACTGGCTTTTAAACTTTGTGTTGAAAAACAGCTAAGGTCCGTTTGTTATCCACAGAGACTGTGTGTGGTTTTCTCATTCTAACCCTGATGTGGCTGTATCAGGATCTATTTGTGGAAAATGTTTTTAAACAAAGATGTCTCTAGTTAGATCCACCACCACACATTGCAGTATGAAGGCTTGACAAGTGAATGTTTCATCCCATATTTTTGTTTTTTGCAGGGGAAGGGGGTCTGTTTTCTAGTTGCATGTCTGTTCCCTAGTGTGTGTGCTGTTCATGCAGATATATTCACTCACCTAGAAAATGGTTAACATTTAGCTTTCTTTTTTTTTTCTAAAGCTCTCCTCCATGCACTTGTAATGTTTCGTTACTGTTGAAGGAATCACTTACCTAATCAAGGTGAATTGTGAGTTTGCCTGTTTTAACTCTACTGTGAAATGCTGAGGATTGAGTCTGGGACCTTTTGCCAGTAAAGTATCAGTTTATTTGATTCCCACACTGACAAAACTTATCCGGGTATTCGAATCTGAGAGAGAAGATGGGGAGAGGGGCTCTCAAGGTACAGGCTAAGAAAAGGCCATTCTCAGTCCCCTAATCATCCTTGTTCAATCTATTCTCTCCCTTGCCCTCCAGGTCTAAAGGCTGGATAGCTTTCTGATGGAGATGCAGTTGGCATGGCACTCTGCTAGGCAGCATCCTGAGCAAATGGCCTTAGATGTCGTAAAAATTATAGCTGTTCACTTGATATGTCTGTGAGTGCTTTTTTTTTCAGGCTTCCTCCTTGAACTCTGTATTTGCATGCTGAGAGACTGCCACAATACTGCCTTACATAAGTAGGATTGGATTTTTATACAAAATAATAACTTTCAAACTGCTTTTAATTATTATTTAAGAAGCCTATGATTGCTGTGGATTTTTTATTTTCAGGGGAGAGGACAAGATAATTAGAAAGAAAAAAAGTCCTTGTAATGGGTCAAGCGGTCTTCTGACCTGCCTTCTTCCAAAGCACCTTCCCTTTCCTCACATCCTCTGCCTTGGACTGTATCTGGGGCTCCCTTTGGCCATTTCTCTGTAAACATGAAGAAAGAGAACTGTGAATGACTGCATCCAATCTGTACTCCAGCCCTTTAACAACGTTTTTTATTTTAAAAGAAAATTTATAGGTTATGTAAAATAAAATTGTCATTAAGCAACATCAGCCAACCAAATTAGGCTCATCCCAGATGATTAAAAGTTTGTATAGATAGAATAATACAGTATTAACTAAAGATGCAGTGGCTTCCAACTAGATTTTGGCAAGGTTGATTGCCATTTCCTGTAAATTGGTTCCTCTTGACTTTGTCTGAATCCTTTATTGTGTTATCATTGGTGCTTGGATCTTAAGATGCTACAGATTCCGGCCAGCCTTCACATTTCAAATGTGAGCCATAACTTGCTCTCTGTCTGCTTTCAAAGACACACGTGCATGCACACAGTGTTGTTGAAGGCTGTAGAATGTGTCACATCTTGTAGCAGAGTAAATTATGCATTCTATATCCATAACTTCCTTTTTGTTTTTTAACTTTAAGATCATAGTTGAAGAGTTCCTAATTTGACATGTTTTCTTTGGTTTAATGAACAAATCTGAGAGCATTTGTTTTATGTTATTTGTCCTTGCACCAACTATTTATGCTTATTGGTTCAATAGCACTATGTATGACAACTTCATTCACCACTTAAAAGATGGCAAATATGATATATGTGACTACGTGTAGTTGCAGGATAAATAATTCTGATATTGTTCTACAGGCAGTGTGTCCCTTACCCGAAATTCCAAAATATTCCAAAATCCAAAATTGTCCACATTGGTGACAGAAATAGTGACACTTGTGCTTTTTTGATGGTACAGTGTACACAAACTTTGTTTCATACACAATTATTAAAAACATTCTATATAAAATCATCTTCAGGGTGTGTATATAAGGTGTATATGAAACATAAATGAATTTTGTGTTTGGACTTGGTTCCCATCTCCAGGATATCTCATCATATATATGCAAGTATTCCAAAATACAAAATATTCCAAAATATCTCTGATCCCAAGCATTTTGGATAAGGGAGACTCAACCTGTATTATTTAAAATGCTTCTATTATTGATGGAAGTTTTTTTTATATATGATTTTTTTTATTCCCCTAATAGACTAGTATCTGGTTGAGGATCCATATTATAATTAATACGAAAACCTATAAAGGTATGCTATGTTAATTTTATGTTCTCTGTGAAATATGTCAAGTTTTCTCCTGTGGCCCAAAGTACTTGAACTGGAGTATTTGATAAGGGACAAAATGCAACAAAGCATGCTTTAATTTTGGGTATGTTTATACTCAGCAGTGTAGCAGATGTTTTGACTGGTTGCAAGACAAATGACAATTAAATCAGTTCATAAGTTGCCCTTTTTTAAAACTTGGGTTGTATGTATTTTTGTCTCTCTGCCCCATAATTGAAATGAGCCTTATATATTACACAATGTGTGTACTTCCTTGGGGTTTGGTGGAGGATCTAGTCACAGCCTTGCAATTACCTGATCAGATTGCTAATTAATTGTATGCAAAAATACATTTTTAGAAAAGGAAAAAATTCTACCCCACTTTGCTAAGAACATTCTGTATCAAGCTTTAAAACATATTCCCTAATACTTGAAGGGTTTTTTTTGTAATGACATTTGATATTATTGAATCTTCTTTAAAACAAGTAATCCTCTGCATGCATAAATATTTTGAGATTCTTTCTGCGTAACTTAAATGTTGAGTGATCAACTTCTGTAGTTTCTCAGCATATTGTGGTTGTGTTATCTGAGGTTGATGAATTGCAGTGTTATCGTAATTGGTGCCATAAAATGGTTTATAAGAGATATGGATTTTTTTTTTCACAACATTTATTTTCTTCTTTTCAAAGGAAACTTCCTTTTCCAGATGCACAGTAGTCTGTTGTTGTAAACATCCCCGACTGGAAGCTGTAAGTTTCAGCTTTCAGTCAGATGTTTGCTGCCACCGGCTATTCATAAACAGCGCTGGAAGAAAAAGATGGATTATAAATATACATTATTTTAAAGCTAGCACGGTTGTTTGGGGTGAGCGGTTTCTTACTGTTGCTATTACCATGTCTGGTTTAAGAAAAAAACTGGAAATCATGGTCCCCAATGTCTATTTTGACCTCAGGAAGACAGTGCATTTCCCCAACATATACAGTATAGATATTTATGTCCCTAGTGGCTTTGTTTACCACTCTCTGAGATCAGATATGAATACATGCAGCTTTCTTACAATGAGTCAGACCATTGGGTCATCTCATCTAGCATGGTTTGCATTGACAAACAGCATTTCTCCGACACCTCAGGCAGAGTCTGCTACCTATATTTTTTAAACAGAGTTGGTGAGGATTTGAACTTAGAATCTTCTGCATGCAAAGCATATACTCTGTAACTGAATAATACCTCTTAATTCATTTTTTCCAAGTCATCCTTGCTCATTTTCTACCTTACAACTTGCCATTTTCTCATCCTCTCTTCCCCTGTATATGGAAAATTCAGGCAGCTGCTCTGAAAAGCCTTCAAAAAAATACTTGCTGCTCCAAGTATATTTCTAGCCTAGTGATGGGTCAGTAATATTAATCTTTTCTTATAGTAAAACACATGTTTCAAACAGTTTGGTAAACATATTGAAATTAAAATTGGAGTGTGTAATTAAACTTAAAAGTAACACTAAAAGAATGGAATATGAGAAAGAAAAACATGAAGAATATTTGGCAAACACCCTGTTGTGTGTAACTCACAGCAATGTCATATGTTGCTACATTGACATGTTTTTTCTTATGTAGGGTATGTGGGATTACCAAAATGAGATTAAAAACGCGAAAGCCTACAACCTTTTCCTTCTTAGCCTCTTTTTAAATTGTCCCATTTAGCTGAAGGTTATATTAGCTCATCCACTGACATTAACTATATATAGCAAGCCAGGAACTGGGCTTTCTAATTTTGATAGAAAAGATTGTATTGCCTTGTTTGATTTTTAAGACACCTTATTTCTGACTATTAATAGTTCAAAAATATCTCATGGATTTAGAAATGGTTCTACATATTGCTCTTGTTGATGGGAGTATATGCAATCATTAACTTGTCACATATAGATTTGAAATAGTAAAACAGTGTTTACTTTTGGATACCTTTGTGCCATAAATGCATGTGTTGTCCGAACAGGGCAGTTACATGGTGTAGTAAGCTTGCCAAAAGTTCTGGTTAGTTCAGTTGCTGGACAGACCGTAGCTTGGGAGATCCCATTATCTGTCTCCTTGAGCCCCTTGGAGGAAGGTATGATAAAAATTTAGAAAGTACTGTATTTAAATACCATGTCAGCTAGCTACTACACAACTTATCTGTGTGGTAGGCAGTTGACAGCCTAGGTAATGCTTTCTTGCTGATAGAACAGGATTTCTAATAGCCTGCCTGAGAAAGATGAGAAGGCTGCTCTTTTTAAATCTCCTATGCTGACGCAGGCTACACAGGCATTTCAGAGAAACAGTGGTTAATTATGATGTCTTCTCTAATACAACATCGTGAGTCTTTCAGATCTGTTGTTTTGGGGAACCCATCTAGTACCCCATGTCCAGAGGAAGGCAACTAAAATAGTGAAAGGTCTGGAAACCATGCCTTGTGAGGAACGACTTAGGGAGCTGGGTATGTTTAGCCTGGAAAAAAGACGGTTAAGGGGTGATATGATAGCTCTGTTTAAGCATTTGAAGGGGTGTCACATTGAAGATGGAGCAAGCTTTTTTTCTGCTGCTCCAGAGACTAGAACACGGAGCAATGGGTGCAAGCTCCAGGATCAGAGATTCCACCTCAGCATTAAGAGGAACTTCGTGACAGTAAGAGCTGTTCGGCAGTGGAACACACTCCCTCGGAGCGTGGTTGGGTCTCCTTCCTTGGAGGTCTTTAAACAGAGGCTGGATGGCCATCTGTCAGAGGTGCTTTGATTGTGATTTCCTGCATGGCAGGGGGTTGGACTGGATGGCCCTTGTGGTCTCTTCCAACTCTACAATTCTGTGATTCTATGATAGTAAGGAAAATGCAGATGACTCAGCACTGGGGAAGCCTCCCCACTCCCACCCTGACAAAAACAGCTGAATTTGTTGGCAGCCTTAAATATGAGCCCCAAGTATGGAGAGACTGACAAGAAGACCAAGATAGCAGGATCTTTACATAGTAGAGGAGTTTTTCATAACATACAGCCTCTGTGGGTATTGATTATGCCGGAGGCTATACTTATACATACACATGTTGTCTGGCATCATGTAGAACTGTGTGTATGGGAGGTTGTGTTTCTTGAATACTTGATTCCTGGACATACTGTTTTTTGCAACTGAAGGGACTTTCAAAACAGGCATATATTAATGCAGTGGAATTTGCTATTTGGAGAAGAGGAAGTGAAGTTCCAGAGTTGACCCAGTTTCTTAGATGCACCCAAAGTATTTCTTTAGATCCATATTGCAATGCTCTATGCAGTTCTGTCTTTAAAAATAACAGAGATAATGAAATTTCTGGGGATGGGAAGGAAAGACCAAAGGGTTACTAGGAGTTAAATTGTTATGTAACCTGAGTAGATTCAGCCTTAGTCATCCTTAGAGTAGGGAGATTTTCACACTACACTGTTACAGTGTTACTATTCCACTGTATTTGCTATGGCTGCTTCCTGTGGAATCCTGGGATTTGCAGTTTAGGGAGGGGCATTTACAACTCTCAGCCTGAGAGATCTTAGGCCTCACTAAACTACAAACCCCAGAATTCAACAGGAGGAAGCCAGAGCAGTTAAAGTGGAATAGTAACACTATAACAGTGTAGTGTGAAAATCTCCTAGATCTTTAAACCAGTGGGTGTTAATTGTGATTACATTGTTCCATGGATTTTATTGAGTCTTCACCTTGTGTGTTGTGTGCCTTCAAGGCATTTCAGACTTATGGTGACCCTAAGTTGAACCTGCCATGGGGTTTTATTGTCAAGTTTTTTTCAGAGTGGGTTTGCCATTGCTTTCCTCTGAGCCTGAGAGAGTGTGACTTACCCAAGGTCACCTAGTGGATTTCCATGGCTGAGCAGGGATTCTAACCCTGGTCTCCCAGAGTCCTAGTCCAATGCTTAAATTACTATACCACGTGGGCTCTCTGATCTACCCTACACTTGGCTAAGTCTAGATCCAACCCCTTGTTTTATTTTATCACTTTTTTATTGGTAGTTTTCATTCTGTTTGCTTTCTAATCCTGTATGTTCTTTAATCATTAAAAATGTAGCAAGGCATTAATCAAAAAAGGGGAAAGAACTAATTTACAAATGTACTGTTTAAAATGCTGTATTTTAGGTACCTCATTAACAGGAAGGTCCTGGCTTAGCCAGCTAAAAAAAAAAAAGGGTGAAAAGTTGTGTTGATTCCCTCCATTGCATTCTGTGTGTTGGTATGGACACCTTTTAAAGTGCATCAATGCTGTGTTTGTATTGTTGCCCACTGATTCTTAGTTCATGTAAACATCCTACACTCAGCTGTATCAGATGGAATGGCTGGGAGGTGGATGTTTACTTCAACTGATTTGGAAATGCAGCCTTCCTGAATAACACATATTGTATTGGGGCAAAGTCTAGTCAACTGCTTTGATTCTGTCCCACTCAGATAAATGTGATTGTCTATATCTGCCTGTGGAAATTGTATCTGTGACATACTTTGTCTTTAATTTTAAATTAAATAAATCTTGTATGAATATTTGCAGCTTCTTTCATCAGTGGTTGACTTAAAGATTCTTACTGAAAATCTGTTTTCAAAATTTCTTCTTATGCTAGAGTAAATCATAATTCTAAATAGTTTGCTATGTGCAAGGTTGACTGATTCAGAGCAGGTGTGAAATTTAGTCTTGAACACAACATTCAGCACAGGTGGAATAAATGATTTCAAGGTATTTATAAAATCTTCAGGACCTTTCAGAGTGAAAGCTTCAAGTTCTTGCTGTGATGAACAGCTATATGAACGAATGAGAGTATTGTGGTTCAGGAGCCAATTCTCTGGGAAGAAGCAGAAAGGGGAGGGGCTTCTGGATGTTTGACATATGAATGACAAGGGAGAAGGACAGTTGAGAAGGGAATCACAGTTGAACAATGGGATGGGATGTGTTAAGGAGAGGCTGGAAAAAAGGTGTATGGCTTGGAGGGAAGCTGGAAAGGAGCCCTGGTGGCGCAGTGGTTAAATGCCAATACTGCAAGTCACCACATTGCAAGTTGGATGCCAGAGGGCTCCAATGTTCACTCAGCCTTCCATCCTTTCGCAGGTCGGTAAAATGAGTATCTGGCTTGTGGGGGCAATTAGCTAACACACATTGGAAACTGCTTAATGTAGTGTAGATGTGTAAATTGCTATTGCTTAAAACAATTTGTAAGCCACTCTGATAGCCTTGTGGCTGAAGAGCAGGGTATAAATTAATAAAGAAATAATAAATGTGCAGGTAGAATAAGTGACAAGAAGAATAGAGGCAGATTGAAAATAAAATTCCAAACAAGTTATGTTATTTTTGTTCAACAATAAATCACTCTTTATGTTTGTTTACTATATTCAGTCTGTTCATGAGTTATTTTCTCTTACTGATGTTTAATTAGCACTCAAACCCTATAAACACCCACACCCAAGTACAAGTACTATTCATCTAATTGTGAAACTGCACTTTCCACAGGTTATTCATTTCGTGGCAGCAGTGGGAGGTGAAATCCCTTGTGTCACAAACGCAGTGGCAGAGAAAGTGACGAGGCAGCCAGGCTGAACAGTGATGTAATTTCGGTTGGTGCACCTGTGCATCGCATTTACTTGTACTCAGTTTCATTTAATACAGTTGTCCCTTCATATTCGCTAGGGTTTGGTTCCAGCCCCCCCCCCCGATACCAAAATCTGTGATTACTCAACTCCCATTATATACAATGGCATAGCAAAATGATGTCCCTTATATAAGATCGCAAAATCAAGGTTTGCTTTTTGGATTATTATTTTTTAAAGAATATTTTCAAGCCATGAATACTTAAATCCATGGATATAGCGGGACAACAGTATCTTTAACAGCTATATGTTCTCCTCAGACATGGAGAAATGGATATCCTCTATTCTACAGAATCCTCAAACAAGAAACAAAAGAGTCCAAACATCAGCTTTTATTGACGATCAGAGTGGTATAAAGTATTTCGAGAACACAATTTGTTAACATATTCAAAATGCTTCTTGCCAGTGTGATATACTGCAGTTGCCAAAATTGTAACCCATTTTAAGTATATTTTCCTTAAATGCAAGGTTCTGTCAAAAATCTGCAAGCAACGTATGCTAATAGATTGTAGCTACTCGAGAGTTAAATTAGAGTTTTGGGTGGTAGTGGATACATATCGCCTAGAGTGCCTTGTGGAAGTCTTAGTACCCACAGAAGTCTTTTGAGCCACACTAAAAATATTTTGCACCTTCACACTGTTCAAGAACAGTTGGCCCTCTGTGTCCACAGATTCAACCATCCACCACTTGAAAATATTCCAGAATTATGATTTTTTTATTTTGCCATTTTATATAAGGAACACCATTTTTACTATGCCATTGTATATAATGGGACTTGAGCATCCACAGTTTTTGGTATCCATGGGGGGTCCTGGAAGCAAACCCCAGCAGATAACAAGGCCCCACTGTATCTTGTGTACATTGAGTGGTGACAATGCCAATTAAATCCATTTCCACTCCAGGATATAAACACAACAAAATGTGGAAAAGCCAAAGCAGAAGAGGAATACTTCTGAAAGACACTGTAAGATTAACATCTGGGTTCTGATATTTTTCATTTATTTTTACATTAACTGTTTTTGTGCCTTGGTGATCTCCCCAATCTTGCTGTATTGCATTGAACCAGGGGGGAGCTTTTTAATGCTGTTATATGCTTAAGCCACTTGTGTTGCATGCTTATTTTCATGACTACAGGCAGTTTTTGCACTCAAAAGGATGCCGTGCTGTATTATGAACATAAGACAAAGCGGAACCATACAGTATTGTACTTCTGTGGTGTTTGTGACCTGTCAGTTTGAAGTTGTAGAAACCAACTGTCTCCTTTCTCATTCCTAATGCTAGTTAAAGTACTAGCAGAAAGCTCCTTTTATGGTGTGAATGGTGCCCAAAGGAAATGGAACTTTTAAAAGAAGCAGCTTAGATTCTGTGTGAAGTCGAAGGCTTTCACGGCTGGCATCCATAGATTTTCCTTGGGTGTTTTTCTGGGCTCTGAGGGGCCAGAACATGGCCTCACAGCCCGGAAAAAATCCAAGGAAAATCTGTAGCTTAGTTTCTGGTTGCATGTCCTGCCAGCCCTGAAAGATACCCAATGACATCATCCTTCTGTGGTTGTATCTGATAAAGGTGTACCTTCTTGTCTATGAGTCTCCTTATTGACTCTCAAAAAAGCAAAAGATTTTGTCCCAAGCCCAGGAAGCTGGAGTAATGATCTGTGCACATCTCTGGAAGTAACGTAATACCAGCAACATGCTAAAGTTCTAAGCAGAACACAAGTAATATGAGTCTTACCATTAAAGTTGCATAGGCTAAGAGTTGCAAGCTAAGAGAGGTGGACAAGATAAGCCTCCCAAGAGGAAGAAATTATGGAAGAGGATAGGCTTCTAAAGAAGAAGAAATGTCAGAGCAAGGAGAATTAATTAGTAACCCTGAAATTGCCCCAGAAAAAAAAAATGTACTTGTGCGGTGTTGTATGAACTACAAACCTTGGGAAATGGAACATATTTGAATATCTATGTTTCAGAAGTTGGTTCCTATTCAGGCTGCTTTCACACTGTACAATTACACAAGTGATTTCATTTTAATTTAATTTGACAGAATCTGGAAGCCCAGGATTTCTACTTTTGAAAAGGATTAGAGCATTCTAGTGGAGAATTCTAAATACTTCACAAAACTACAAATCCCAGGATTCCATAGGATGGAGCCGTGGTAATTAAAGTGGTATCTGTAATCTGTGATCAAAGATTGTGGAGGGATGTGTGGTAAGTCCACCCCTTACTGGAGTAGGTAGGCTACTCTATCTGAGGGAATCAGTGCCATAAAGGTCTCTTTATGTTTCGAGGTTCCTGTAAAATACAGTTGCAAGTACTGTAATGTGATTTAAGCTGTATTTGTGCTGTAAACCATGATTCCCCAGAAGGTTTATAAACTTACAGAACAAGTTTAGCAACTCTTGAATAGAAGGAAGTGTAGAAAGTTCCAACAGGTCACAGTGTAGTGGAGTAGTTGTTATTTCTCATGCCGTGGTGCACTGATGCACAACCTTATTTATTCTTGCCAACTGTTAATGAAACCTCATGATATGCCACACATTCAGAATTGCTTTCTATGCTGGATGACCTTGGCAGGCTGCCTGAAGTAGCACTTTGCAGCCTTCAGTACTTGGATGCAGCAGAAGATGCAAATAGTTTAAAGCTATACTACTTGTTCTGGTGAACCAAACTGACTTTATGATAGAGGATGCAAATGCCCATTATATCCCATAAAGTATTGGGCTCAATCCAACTGCATTAAACCAATTGAATTGATTTATAGAAGTCGACGCTTATGCAATTCCCATTGATTTAGTGAGTTTAGTTTGGACTAACAATTGGATTAAGCCCATTGTGTTTAATTTCTAAAGTGTGTGTATGTATTGACAGAATCCTGTTGGTGTCTCCTAGAGAAGTAGTTGGACATTTGGACATTTTGTTTGATGTGGAATAGGTGCATTCAGTTTTAAGTCTGTTGAAAAGGAGTCGTCCAAGAATGTGCATTGCGCATTTGGTGGCATATTTGATGCCTTGGTTCAGTTGGGCATTCAACACAAAGGTTACATAGCACAATTAATGCATAGTGCTGCATGCAGAGATTTACTCTATGCAGCCCAGATGTAGTATTTTGCATGTGCACGCCATGTGTCTGTATGTGTTACAGCTACATGGCTGTTGAACAGTTTGCCTGTGTAGAGGAATTAAAGCATTTTTATACTGATTTACAGCTGACAAGTTCAAAACTGGTTAATAAAGTTAAAATTGTTTAAACCCATGTACATAAACATTTTAGAGAGAATCACTCAAAACTGCTACTACATCCCTTCCTCCTTTTTATATTTCAAAACTCCCAATGACCTCACCCAGCAGCTTTGCATAGATGTTATAAAACATGGGGTGGGGGGGAGGGTTTAAAATGGAGTCCTGTGGCACTTCACAGTTAATGAACCTGAGCTGTATAGGAATTCTTCAGTGCCATCTCTGGAACCAGGTCTGCAGATAGGAGTGGACCCACTTTATTGCAGTTCTTTCTACTCCTATCCTGACAAGAGATTCAAGATGGTTAGTATGTCACATAGGGCTAGTATGGTGCAGGGTTTTTTTTTTACTAATGCGATTGGGATGATTTTGAAGAGATATGTGAAAAAGTGGTAATTTGCTATCTGGGACATCTTTGGGCAATACATTTTGTAAAAAGATTGCTTAAAGTCAGTCTAGCTCTTCAACGTGTACCTTCATGAGTTGTAGAAGTCTGCCAAAGAATATATAATATCTTTAGCCTCTGATGATACATTAGTAGACCCAATGTGTCAGGAGGTCAGATGAACTGAGTTTGGGATTTTAATACAGATTTACACAGAAATGACTTTAATATCACATGTCTGGGACATGCTTTAAATTGACCATTCATACTACAAAGTTTCTGGGAGGGTTGGGGTTTTTTACATTGGTTGTATCAAGGTTTTTTTTCCCTTTCAGGTTAAGTTGTTTATCTGTGAAATCATTAGTAGTACTGATCTCACATATTTGTGACAATAAAATCTGAAATGTTTAAGTACACTAAAAACGCTAAATAAAATGTACAATGTACTGGTTGGTAGCAGAAAAAGATTGGATTAATATTAGAAAATTAATATTTTCTAATTGCACACGGAATGTCACTCTTTATTTAATGTATAATTCTGTATCCATGTAGGGTCATATATTTTTCTGTTTGTAAATTAACCTTTCCACTCCTTCCCTTACACCTTTAACTTAATATATCATGCCATTTATGGAAGATACCAGTCAGGGTGAATTTTGGTGTGACCTCATTGCACCTTGCATAACTTTATATACTTAGAAATAATAATTATGTTCTTACGAAGTATTCACTAAGCTTGCTGAAGAAACAAGTTAAGACTAGGATCTGAAGAAGCTGTTTTTGGAAATGATGACATGAGGCACATGTACAGATTGATTGGCGCAGAGGGACAACTTGAGCTGGTTACGAGAAATGCAAATCACTCTAAACTAGTTTTAGTCAGATTATAGGATATGGATACATATATAAAGGGAGGCAGATTCTTGCAGAGACCATGGGACAGGGAACAAAATGACAACATTTAATTGTTGGACATGCTCCAAATCCATTGAAAATATTTGTAAATGCAGTAATTTTTTTTAATACATTGCACTTCAGTTTTTTTTTATGAGTAGCTGTACAAAGATAGCAAATTAGTAGTAGAAAAGTGTTAATGTGTTTAGCTAACCATAGATAAGCTGGAAAATATAATCGAATTGTATTCTTGCTAAAAGAGGAAAATTTTGATCATTAAATTTATGTTAAATTGCCATTCAAATTTAAGTCAAGCTAAAAGCATTACCAAAATGAAGCTGAAAAATGTCATCCGTGATTGGATGCCCCCCAACTTGTTGTCCTTGTTTTAAGCTCTTGAAAGAAAGAAACATGCATAGATTTTTGAAAGCCCCATTTTTTATTCCACCCAAACACTTTCCCCTCCCTTATACTCTCCATCTCCCTCATCTCATCTCTTGCTACTTTAGTTTAATTTACTGATTCCGACATATATCCTAGCAGAACTCTCAGGTTTCACAGCTTCAAAATTTAGTTTCCTGGGACTGATGAGGAACCTCTCTCTGGTATCTGATGTAGAACACAGGGAGATTGTCTAGATGCAAAGGAGAACATCTCTTCCAAGCTACCATTATTGTTTGTTGCCTTTTAACCTTGCAGTTAACTAAACTGCCATACCTCACAACCATGTATTCTCATAAACACTGTAAATGGTTGCTTCATATACCACAAAGAAGCATTGTTTATATTATCTCACCAACATTTAGTCAAAGCAGACAATTTCTTTCTAAATGTTGTGTTTATTTATTTATTGCACCTATATCCCACCTTTCTCCAAAAATGGGATTCAAGGCAGTTTACAATAATTAAAATCCCAGCTAAAATAATTGATTGCAAAAGTTAAAAGAAAATTAAATATCAGTAATATCTAAAAAATGGTTAACATTTTTAAAAACATATTTACAAAATTTCACTAAAAGATCTAAAAATTAAAAAACACTGCACACCACATTATACATGCTACAGCTCCATAATTCAAATTCAAAAAGCCTGTCTAAATAAAAACATCTTCACCTGCTGGTGGAAAGGAGGAAGGGGGCCTTCCAGACCTCCCATGGAGACTAGGAGCAGCCTCGGAGAAGGCTGTCTCCCAAGTCCTCACCAAACGTGCCTGTGAAGGTGGTAGGACTGAGAAAAGATGTAATGTTATTGAATATATCCAAAACAACAATTTTTGCTGGTCCATAATTTTTTAGGTCATAAAGAGGTTTTAGAAACCAAGGTTATTGCAGGTTTTCATTTGCACAGGACCATTTAACCCTTTATTCTACTCAGCTAAAATTAGTAAAAACTAGAGTCACAAAACTGCTGCAGCAGTAGAATAGATACTTCATAACCTGCTGTGAGTAGTTGGACAGTTTTGGGAGATGTATATTCTCAAATTGCTCACTTCTTTCTTTCAATGGAGAGGTGGTGTGGTATAGTAGTTAGCATGTGAGACCTGGCTTCAAGTTGTTACCATGCCTTACACTCCCTCCCTATAATATTTCATAATTTGGCAATATTGAGACACTTTACAATGTCTATTGGCCCAGACTGGACCATAAATAAGGTCAGATGGAGGTCACCAGGACCTGAAGATGGCATAGTGGAAAACTACCAATAGACACACCCAAGATAGTATTATGCAAAGCCACTAGTAAACAACACCATCACAGAGGTATATGCTAATACCCTTCTTAGAGGGACTGGCAATGAGTCATCTATCACAAACAAGCCAGTGACCAAAACAACCATTATCTCCGGAAAGCCTTTCCTTGCACCTTTCCTATCCTACAATATGGAGGTTGTCATAAACCCATCAATTCTAATATTGCAACCATTAACAATGATCTGTGGAGTCACGGTTTCCTTTGTTTAATGGTGGGAAACCCATCTACACTTTGTTCTATGTCCAAACACCCCTTCAGGACACAAAATAGGTTATAAATAGTAGCCGCCACCCTCAGATATAGGTCTGAGTCCCTTGCTTCTCTTTCTCCAAGACTGGTAATTATCATTTTTCCTCCCAAATCTATTCCTCTATCTATCCTTTCTGCCTCAAAACTCTTTGTTAGCCTTGTGTGGCTCTTGTGAGTGAGTGTGTGCTTGCGTGAATGCTCCATGTTTATTTTCTAATAATAATAATTTTATTTTACTTTAACTCGGCGTTTCGGCAGTGAGTACCAGTATACTAATGGAGTGAAGCAAGGTTGTGTTCTTGCACCAACTTTATTTACAATCTTCTTTAGCACGATGCTCCAAAGGGTTATGGCAGAGCTTGAAGAAGACGACGGCATCTATATACGTTACCGTACTGATGGTAGCTTGTTTAACTTAAGCCGTCTGAGGGCTCACACTAAGACTCTAAACTATCTAGTCTGTGAGCTGCTCTTCGCCGATGATGCTGCCCTTGTTGCCCACACAGAAGCAACTCTGCAGCGCCTAACGTCCTGCTTTGCAACAGCTGCAGAGCTGTTTGGGCTAGAAGTCAACCTGAAGAAAACAGAAGTTCTTTACCAGCCTGCACCACAGGACGAACACCACCATCCCCACATTGCCATCGGCAAACCTGTGCTTAAGTCTGTTCAGCAGTTCACCTACCTGGGAAGCATCATCTCAGATGCCAAGATTGACAAAGAGATCGATCACAGATTAGCAAAGGCATATAGTGCATTTGGAAGACTTCACAAAAGAGTCTGGAGCAATAAACACCTGAGGCAAAGCACAAAAATCAGTGTGTATAAAGCCATCGTACTGTCTATCCTCCTTTATGGATCTGAAACATGGGTCACCTATCGCCACCACCTACGACTCCTCGAGCGTTTTCATCAGTGCTGTCTATGCACAATCCTAAATATACACTGGACTGACTATGTGACGAATGTTGCTGTCCTTGAGCAAGCAGGGATCACCAGCATTGAGGCCATGATATTGAGAACGCAGCTGCACTGGGCAGGGCATGTTTCTAGGATGGAGGACCATCGCCTCCCAAAAATACTACTCTACGGTGAACTCGCCACGGGTCAGCATAAGAGGGGCGCTCCAAAAAAGCAATACAAAGACTCCCTGAAACAACATCTCAGGCTCGGCTAAATTGATCACCAACAGTGGTCCGCCCTGGCCTCACATCGGGAGGCATGGAGACGCACTATCCACAATGCTGCAGCCTTATTTGAGAACTCACGATGAACAAGTCTTGAAGAGAAACGACAATGCAGAAAGAATCACAACCCAAAAGCATCACCCAAGGAGACCTTCTGCTGTGCTTTTTGCAACCGGACTTGTTTATCTCGGATTGGCCTTTTTAGTCATCAGCGCGCTTGCAGAAAGCGCGGGATGAGTCCTTCCTGAATCTTTGTTTGCGAAGCAAAGCCAGAGAGAGAGAGAGAGAGAGACATAGGTGCAAAGGTCCCATATGTTACCCGACCTCCCACAGCTGTTAATTTGAGCTATAATAATTCCTCCAATTAATTAGTTAAATTTGTTGTCATGAGTGGGCTCCCCATGGACCCCCATGCATTTGGGTAACAAAGTACTGGGTTGAAATTCAGTATGTGATGCTGGACTAATCACTATCTCTAAATCATGCCCATTTCACAGGACTTTGAGACAACAATAAAAATGAGAAACTACAAACCTGAGATTGTTAAATGAAAGGCTGAATAAAAGTGGTTTCTTTTTAAAAAAATACACCAAACAAAGAAAACCTCAGAATCCAAGCTACTAATTATGGTCCTGAACTTCTCAGTCTCCTTTTAAATGTACAACATGACTCCAGCTGTTCTATAGCCCTTAGTAAGGCAGCATCAAGGAATACCCAGCAGGAGAATACAGTGTACAATCTGTTGAAATCTACATATGCAAATGTGATTGGTGTTTGTACTGTTACTACATTATCAGATTTGTTCATGCTTTCTTCAGCAATGCTTTTGCAGCTATTTAAGATATGTAAATATTGTACTTAAAATGCATTATACTTTTAAATATGAGGAAACAGTATGAATTACCAAGGGAGTGCAATCAAAAGCACTTATATTTCACCTCAAGGCAATATGCATTAAATGCTTTTGAAGATTATACACCCATCAGTAAATATATGGTATGCTCATAACTACTGTTGTGATTTATATTTCTCATTGACAAAGCTGTCATAGTTGTACTTTACCTCCTTGGGGATAAGTATAGGGACCTCTCATTACCCATTTATTCTAGGTCCAAAGAAAATGTTCAAACTGTGAATTAAATCCAGGACATGAGAATTTCTGGAGACCAGCAGAAGTTGAATCAGAGTTGAAACTGATGGTTTTTCATCTCCAAGAGCTGTGATACTCTTCATTTCTACAAATGCTTTTGACTAACGCAGATGCTGCCAAATAACAGGCTGGCTATGCTGCAGCCCCCCTCCCCACACATATTTTCTTGTGTTCCCTGTAATTGTAGGACGTGAGTCTTCTGTGGTGTTGCAGATGCTGAGACAACATCCAGTGTTTGGTTTATGCCTTGTTAGCAGATCAGAAAGGACTTGCTATTAATTCCTCAGTGGGTCATCCAAGACTAATGAAGGAGCCTTTAATGGCCTTAATCACCGGAGGTGTGTTTTCCTGATGGTCTAAAATCAGAATCCTTCCTTCACAAAAGAATGCCACTCAGCTGTGAGGAGGAACAGAGGAAACCCTGTTTGGAACCAGAATTACCATTTTTGAACTGAGAGAACTGTGTGTTGGCTGGTCCATCCTTGGCATGGGAAACATGATGCATGATTCACAGCTATGCTGAAGAAACTTGTTTGCCTCCATTGGATTCTGAGTGCACTTTCCGGTATTATTATCATTACCACTATTACTATTACTATTATTATTATTCATTCATTTATATCCCACCTCCTCCTCAAAACTGGGACTCAAGACAGCATACAAGACTTACAACAAATACAGTTAAAAGCATGTACAAAAGAAATGTTAAAATGCAATTAAGCTATTCATAGAGTTTAAACCATTTAAAACAAATACATGAAAAAGGCAAAAAATAAAAATCAGAAAAAAAAACACAAATAGGAATATAAACAAGGAAAAAGAATGAGAATGCAGCCTGGGGAGAAAAGGGTGTGGGAGAGCAAGGAAAGCAAGCTCCCCCTATTGGGCGGGACCCAGTGTGAAGGCAGAGGCAAGAAGCCCCTCTTGGTGTGGCATAGGGTGGAAGCAGTGCTCCCACCCCATTACCCCACCCTTGCCCAAATCAGAGAAAGATGCCCCCTCTTCTTCCCCACCTATTTTGGCCCAAGTGGTGCTCAGCAGTAATGGGGAGCCTGAAGAATGCAGCACGACCATTTTGGGTGCTTGAGGTAGAGTGGTGTGGCAGCAGTCATTTTTAATAAGGGCTTACTGTATAAACCTCATCTCGCAAGCCTGTATTAAAAATGGCTGGTGCTGCCAGTGCTCTGCTCCACCTCAAGCACCCAAAATGGTGGGGGGCAAAGAGCTCCTCCAGCCATCATATGTTTCCAAGCATTGAGTTGTGGATAAGTCAACCCAGGTTTTTTGGGTTGACTTTTTTGTCAAAAAAATTTCAGCTTATACAAAAGTATATAGTAAATGTAGCTGGAGTGCAGTCTGACTTGAGCTGCCAAAAGCAGATTTTACCCTTTTGGGGAGCTGGGGGTTTGAAATGAAGTCTATGAAGGAATGACATCTTTAGCCATTGTATGTGTTTTCCTTCTGTTTATAGAATAATTGTTACTGTTCTCAATATGTTTAAAAGAATAAAAAGGGGTGGGGAAGAAACCCAGTTCCTTTGGACTAAGATTTTGGGAGAGAAGATGGAATATATAACTCAAGCTTTCAAACAGGCAAGGAAAGTTCAAGAATTAAAAATGAGACGCCAAAATGGAAAATGTTGAGGAGACAGATTTCAGGATGAAAAGGAAAGCTGAAAGGAAGAAGGCTGGAAACTACATTGCCCAAAGACTAGGATGAGCTGAGAGAAATTGTTTCGCTTCTTGGCTTACTGGACCCAAGCTGAAACAGCTATTAATTTCATCTCACATTCTCTGCCTGCCCTTCACACTCAGCTGTTTTTACATCAAGAACTTCCTTAAAACAGCAGCTAATCCTTGCTCATTCCATTTCCCCCCTTCTCTTTCTCATCTTAACGTGCTTTATTCTATGATAAGCAGCTTGTATACAGGGCCTGTATTCTTGGACAGTACCAACCCATACTAGATGCTTCATAAAATGGTAGGTTTCCCTAGTCTTAGCTTATTCATGTTGAAAATACTTAAACTGGGGGCTCTCAGCTTGTTATGCCTCTGCATGGGGATCAATAAAGCCCTGCTCTGATTCAGCCAAAAGGGTGTCTGTGAAGTAACCTTAGCAACTGGCAATACAGTTGTCCCTCCACATTCGCGAACTTGACATTCGCGGTTTCGGTTATTCGCGGTTTTGGGAGGGCCCCCCCGGGCCCCCCCAAAACCGCGACACGGGGCCTCCAGAGGCCCCGTGAAAGACATAGAGGGAGCGGGGAGGCCCAGGGAGGCGTCCACAGGGCCCCCGGAGGCGCTCCGGAGGCCCCATGAAGGCCTGGGGAGGGGTGGGGAGGCGATCCTGGGGCCTCAGGAGACGCTCCGGAGGCCCCAGGAAGGCTTGGGGACGGGGTGGGGAGGGCAGGGGAGGCGATCCTGGGGCCTCCGGAGACGCTCCGGAGGCCCCAGGAAGGCCTGGGGACGCGGTGGGGAGGGCTGGGGAGGCGATCCTGGGGCCTCCGGAGCATCTCCGGAGGCCCCAGAAAGCCTGGGGACGGGGTGGGGAGGGCTGGGGAGGCGATCCTGGGGCTTCCGGAGACGCTCCGGAGGCCCCAGGAAGGCCTGGGGACGCAGTGGGGAGGGCTGGGGAGGCGATCCTGGAGCCTCCGGAGACGCTCCGGAGGCCCCAGGAAGGCCTGGGGATGGGGTGGGGAGGGCTGGGGAGGCGATCCTGGGGCCTCCGGAGCATCTCCGGAGGCCCCAGGAAGGCCTGGGGACGCGGTGGGGAGGGCTGGGGAGGCGATCCTGGGGCCTCCGGAGACGCTCCGGAGGCCCCAGGAAGGCCTGGGGACGGGGTGGGGAGGGCTGGGGAGGCGATCCTGGAGCCTCCGGAGACGCTCCGGAGGCCCCAGGAAGGCCTGCGGACGGGGTGGGGAGGGCTGGGGAGGCGATCCTGGGGCCTCCGGAGCATCTCTGGAGGCCCCAGGAAGGCCTGGGGACGCGGTGGGGAGGGCTGGGGAGGCGATCCTGGGGCCTCCGGAGACGCTCCGGAGGCCCCAGGAAGGCCTGGGGACGGGGTGGGGAGGGCTGGGGAGGCGATCCTGGGGCCTCCGGAGCATCTCCGGAGGCCCCAGAAAGGCCTGGGGACAGGGTGGGGAGGGCTGGGGAGGCGATCCTGGGGCCTCCGGAGACGCTCCGGAGGCCCCAGGAAGGCCTGGGGACGGGGTGGGGAGGGCTGGGGAGGCGATCCTGGGGCCTCCGGAGACGCTCCGGAGGCCCCAGGAAGGCCTGGGGAGGGCTGGGGAGGCGATCCTGGGGCCTCCGGAGACGCTCCGGAGGCCCCAGGAAGGCCTGGGGACGGGGTGGGGAGGGCTGGGGAGGCGATCCTGGGGCCTCCGGAGCATCTCCGGAGGCCCCAGAAAGGCCTGGGGACAGGGTGGGGAGGGCTGGGGAGGCGATCCTGGGGCCTCCGGAGACGCTCCGGAGGCCCCAGGAAGGCCTGGGGACGGGGTGGGGAGGGCTGGGGAGGCGATCCTGGGGCCTCCGGAGACGCTCCGGAGGCCCCAGAAAGGCCTGGGGACGGGGTGGGGAGGGCTGGGGAGGCGATCCTGGGGCCTCCGGAGACGCTCCGGAGGCCCCAGGAAGGCCTGGGGAGGGCTGGGGAGGCGATCCTGGGGCCTCCGGAGCATCTCCGGAGGCCCCAGAAAGGCCTGGGGACGGGGTGGGGAGGGCTGGGGAGGCGATCCTGGGGCCTCCGGAGACGCTCCGGAGGCCCCAGGAAGGGCTGGGGAGGCGATCCTGGGGCCTCCGGAGACGCTCCGGAGGCCCCAGGAAGGCCTCGGGACGGGGTGGGGAGGGCTGGGGAGGCGATCCTGGGGCCTCCGGAGCATCTCCGGAGGCCCCAGGAAGGCCTGGGGACGGGGTGGGGAGGGCTGGGGAGGCGATCCTGGGGCCTCCGGAGACGCTCCGGAGGCCCCAGGAAGGCCTGGGGACGGGGTGGGGAGGGCTGGGGAGGCGATCCTGGGGCCTCCGGAGACGCTCCGGAGGCCCCAGGAAGGCCTGGGGACGGGGTGGGGAGGGCTGGGGAGGCGATCCTGGGGCCTCCGGAGACGGTCCGGAGGCCCCAGGAAGGCCTGGGGACGGGGTGGGGAGGGCTGAGGAGGCGATCCTGGGGCCTCCGGAGACGCTCCGGAGGCCCCAGGAAGGCCTGGGGACGGGGTGGGGAGGGCTGGGGAGGCGATCCTGGGGCCTCCGGAGACGCTCCGGAGGCCCCAGGAAGGCCTGCGGACGGGGTGGGGAGGGCTGGGGAGGCGATCCTGGGGCCTCCGGAGACGCTCCGGAGGCCCCAGGAAGGCCTGCGGACGGGGTGGGGAGGGCTGGGGAGGCGATCCTGGGGCCTCCGGAGCATCTCCGGAGGCCCCAGAAAGGCCTGGGGACGGGGTGGGGAGGGCTGGGGAGGCGATCCTGGGTCCTCCGGAGACGCTCCGGAGGCCCCAGGAAGGCCTGGGGACGCGGTGGGGAGAGCTGGGGAGGCGATCCTGGGGCCTCCGGAGACGCTCCGGAGGCCCCAGGAAGGCCTGCGGACGGGGTGGGGAGGGCTGGGGAGGCGATCCTGGGGCCTCCGGAGCATCTCCGGAGGCCCCAGAAAGGCCTGGGGACGGGGTGGGGAGGGCTGGGGAGGCGATCCTGGGTCCTCCGGAGACGCTCCGGAGGCCCCAGGAAGGCCTGGGGACGCGGTGGGGAGAGCTGGGGAGGCGATCCTGGGGCCTCCGGAGACGCTCCGGAGGCCCCAGGAAGGCCTGGGGAGGGCGGGAGGGAGGGCCGGGGAGGCCTCCGCGGGGCCTAGGAAGGCCCCGCGAAGGCTTGGGGAGGGCGGGAGGGAGGGCCGGGGAGACCTTCACGGGGCCTAGGAAGGCCCCGCGAAGGCCTGGGGAGGGAGGGGGGAGGGGTGTCGTTATTCGCGGTTTTTTCACATTCGCGGGGGTCCGCAGAACGGAACCCCCGCGAATGTGAAGGGACGACTGTACTTTGGTGATGATTAAAGTGTCTTAAAATTATGCCTGTGACCCAGATGTCTCCCTCTTCATGTGTTCTTGCCTATCCAACCCGAGAATGAGTGCATTTCAAATGGGGAAATCTGAAATCTTCAATGAGAATTTTTTTTGGGGGGGGGCTCATAATCTGTTTTGGGAAGGGTCTACAGTAGAGGGAACAACTGCATCAAGGACTAAATTTAATCCCTTTGCTGGTCTACAAAAATGTGGCGGAGAAGTATCAATATGTATGTTTATGGTTTCTGTCACAGTAACATACTGCTACCTCGGAGCATATCAAGAGGTCCAAGCAGCAAAAGTTCCTGTAGCAGAGTTGCAATCATCAGGCTGAAGAAATGAGCACACAGACACAGACGTGTGTCTAAACTACTGTACTTTTCTTTACTAGAGCATGTTGAAGCAATATTTACAATGAGTTGGAGATTCCTAGCATACAGACTACATAACACAGCAGAATGCACAGCACAATCCTGCACTGTACAGCCCAGACTGAAAGTGCACAGTCTAAGGGCAAGATCCAAGTACAGAGACAAAAGTGTGGGGTCATGTAGTTATACAGTATAGATACAGTACAGTCATGGATTATACAGTCGTGTTTCACAGACACATGGGCTACACAACATTTTCCCATACAGATAAGAGTTTATTCCTCATACTTCCTTTCCCACGGCTGTTTCTCAAGCTTAATCTAGATATGCTAGCCAGCTGTGTTTAGCCAGCTCACTGCCGGCCCCTGTAGGCTGTAGTCCATTATGCCATGCTAGCTCTTTACAGTATAAATTTCCAGTGATTGCATGTCCCATCACCTTGACAGTTTCTGCATCTGGGATTTTTAGCAAAAATGCAGCTGGGTCTTATTTTGGCTGGGTGAATGTTTCTGGGAGTTTTTTCTCTGAAAACAAAACAAAAGAAGTTGTAGGGGGTCATAGTGTGCGGCAGGAAACAGGTTGGGCTCATGGCTGCACTTTGCCACCCTTTGTTTGGGGGCTGCACAGCAGTAGGGAACAAGACTGACCAAAGGCACCATTCCCTGCATTGGGTTCTTTGGGGCAAATCAGATTGCACTTGCCAGCCATGAGTTCCCACCCTTCACAGCAGAAACAACTTCCAAGCCAGATGGGCAATACCTATGTATTGCATCTGGCACTGGGTGTTCCCTGTCCTTGTTCTGACAAATGGCATTGAGTGCCAGCCCTTCTATACGGCAGTGAAGTAACTGCTTAAGATGGCAGACGTAATCTGTTGACCCCCAAGTGGGACTTCTCTCCATATTTTGTCTCAACTGTGAGGCATTCAATCATAAAGAACTGATTACAGTACACTTGTTTTGCTTTGCTGCACAACTGGTTATAGTTCAGAATTGGAACAAACTGGAGCACCTTTCTCATTAAAACGTGGTATAAAGAAAAGTTGGGAAATACCGCTAATAGAAAACCTGACATCTACTGGTACAAGATGACCAGTGAGCTTCTTTTTAACATGGTTTCCTCTTATTATTTTCATAAATGCCAGTAGGCAGTTTACATCTCCTCCATGGTTACATGTGGACCTATGGAGAGATGTTTTAGTTGAATGGTAAATTTATTGTTATTTTCTCATGAACCTTTGTCGCTCACCTTCCAGTATGACCTGGACTTCACTGAAGATAGGACTTTACTGGTTCTTGAGATCTACCTACCAACCTACTTTGTTGGGACAGCATGTGTTTTAATTATAGATGACAAAAGGTGTGGTTCCCCAACCCTGTCTCTGTATGTGAGGGATCACCAGAAGATGCAAATAGCCATAACCTCCAGTAAATGTTATGTTTAAGCATTCATTCTACATCTTTCTACTTGTAAATAAGCCCTCTTCCCAAAGCAGCATATACCATTTGTTGCTGTTATTTGCTGTCAAGTTGACTTTGACTTATGGCAACTCTACGAATGAAACACCTCCAAGATCCCTGCTCATCAACTGCCTCATTCAGATCTTGCAAACTTAACAGCCATTGCTGTGGTGCAGTCTCCCTCTTTTTCTACTGCCTTCCACTTTGCCAAGTATTATCTTTTCCTGTGAGTCATGTCATCTCGTGATATGTCCAAAGTAAAACAGCTTCAGTTTAGTCATCTTTGCTTCCAGTGAGAGTTCATGCTTGATTTGTTCAAAGACCCATTCATTTGTCTTTTTAGCAGTCCATGGTATCCACAGAACTCTCCTCCAACACCACACTTCAAAGGAGTATGTCATAAAACAGTATAATTAAAACAAATACAATTAAGTTTCTAAAAGTGATAACATATAAAACAGAAAACTTTTAAAGCCTAAAGGCCAGTATAAAGATGTTATACATTAAACAGACAACAATAAAACTAGGTGTTACAAGTTTAATGAAATAGGCTTTTCCCTCCTTAAACCCATCCCCTGTGCCTCCAATTAGATAATAAACCTGATAGCAAGGACTAAGTATTATGTTTTATAAGCTGCTAGGGAGCCTGTATTGGTTGAAGAACAGGTTATAAAAATTCTTTAAATAGACATGTCTTTACTTTCATTCAAACAAAACAAAACAAAGGAATAACCTGAGGGATTTTAATTAGGAGACCATACCAGAGTTGCAGCACCAACACAGAAAAGCCCTCTTGCTTACTGGATTTCCAGAGATGACACCAAGAGAGACATCTTGACAATGACAGTAATTTCTAGAGACACGGAGGGTGGGTGGGTGGGGGTAAGTCTCTAAAGCAGGGGTAGACAAAATGCAGCCCTCCAGGTATTGTTGGGCTGCAATTCCATTTTCTTTTCACTGGCTATGCTAGTTAGGGCTGACAGGAACTGCACCCCAGCATCTGGGGGGCTGCACATTGTTCACCCTGTGTCCTAAAATAGTGCAGCACTACGCTATTTAGGGCTTTGCAGTCTAGAATTAACCCTTTGAATTCATATCCCCAAATGCAATTGGTGAGGACATGGGAGAGCCTTTTGGGTGGCAGTTCCCACACTGTGGAACTCCCTCCAAAAAGAGGTTAAGTTGGCCCCCTCTTTGATCTTTTAATTGAAAACTGGCTTTCATCTCTAACTGGATGTGGCAAAAGGGTCTTTTAATGGGATGTGCTGGACTTGTATCTCATATTTTATTTGTATTTTGGAGTGTTTAAAATATTTTAATATGCTTGTCTATTAAAAAAAATTAAACTTTTCTATCACATATTTTAACTTTATTAGTAGAAAAGTGGGATACAAATTAAATAAATAGTAAAGTAAATGTGAAACAAAGAGGAAATCCATAGAGGTTTAAAACCAACCTTCCTCCTCTCCCAACATTTGTTTAAAATGTCCCCTTAAGCAGATGCACTCTTTTAGTTGATCAACCAGCTTACCATCTTAGTGGAAGCTTTTGTTTCTGTAACATATCCTAAAATTTGTATGCAAGAATCAGCCACTCTGTACTGGTTGGATCTTTTCAACACTTATTTAAGTCTCCATCCTAAACCTTCTGTTATTATCAGGATTAGGTAACAACTGCCTGTACCTTTGTTTAGCTATTTGTGAGAAAGACTGAACTCACTAAGATTTACATCTGAGTAACGTGGTGTAATGTTGTTTGAGCCTTGGACTATGACTCTGGAGACTCTCGAGACCAGGGACTCATCTACATGGGGAAAAAAATCCGGCGAGAATGCGGGCAGAATTCCTTTAGTTTAGATGAGCTCCTGCTGGGATTCGCCATATTCAGAAGGAAGGGGGCTGAAAACTCCAAATAGATCATGTCATGATGAGGCCATCATGGATTTCATCTCCAAACCTATTTCACAGCAGTGGAATTCCAGTCCCTGGATTCCATATCATCAGGTATGTGGCTAAGGAGATGGGAACCTCATTTCCTAAACATGACATCACATCACCTGACTGGAGAGCCAATCAGAAGTTGGCAATGCAGACCCAATCACAGGTGACCACACAAGGATTAAAACGTTCTGACCTGTTCTAGAAGACCACATGCTCAAGACTCTGGCTTAGCCATCTGCCTGAGGGCAGATGGAGAGAGCCACATGGATTAGCCAACAAGATGCAACTCTGATAACAAAAGGTTGGCAGGGAGCCAACCTTTCTTAAGGGCTGGATAACACAAAGGCCCTAAAATGATATCTGAAGCCCAGGAGGAGGCTTCTATCCCAAAAAGGACTCTGAATTCCATCTCCAGAGACTAAGAAGGGGCCGTCTAAGGTGAGCCTGACCCAGTATCCCCTTGGGGGACAGCATGGATGATGGACAGCCTAAATTGTAAGTTATCAATAACCTTAGCTTAGGGACAGTCTAGCTAGTTTGCTGATTTTATTTTAGTGCTCTGGTTTGAATGTATAACTCTGTAAATCCTAAACTGAAGCCTGGGGGAAATGCTTTTCCTTCCTGTTAACTTTGAGCCTTGGAACTAAAATTAAAGTCTATTTACTTTTCTCTCTATAACCTTGCCTCACCCGTCTTCCTCAGTCAGCTATCTAAACTTCTCTGGGATAGAGATAAGGGTTATTATTGATATTTTAACACAACCTGTCTGGCTTCTCGCTACACCAGACATGAAAGGGTTAACTCAGCGAGTGATGGCAAAACGAAGCGAAATCCCGACTCCAGGCAGCAGAAACTCTAGGGTCGGCCGTCGCAGACCACAATAACAGTTTTCGGTATTTTTTGCGATCCTTTTAAAAAATTGCGCAAAAACATGCATAATAGGTAATCTGTACAACCAATTCAAAAAGGGAGCACAGCAGAACTGAAAGCTGATTGGTTGGACCTCGGAGGGGGTGGGCTTGCAAGGGAGGGCTTGCAATGCCAGAGCCGCCATTGTTTTTGTTTTTGCTGACACAATCGTTCAGCCAGCAAAGTGGCAGAGCAAAATTATGAAGGTTTTTAAAGCAGAAAACAGCTCTTCCGCATCTGTCACTTTAAGCGAAAAAAAGGCGGTGAGTGGAGAGAGATTTTTCCGGACTCAACTTACTCGCAGCCACTTTTTTTTTTTTCGTGGATGTAAACTGCAAAATATTCCCTTCCAAGCTTGCAAATGTGCTGTGGCACAAATGGGCACTGCAGCAAAAGGGAGGCAAGTCGTTATTTTTCCCTACAAATTCTCCTGTGTAGCTGCACCCCAGGGTTTGAATCCCTGCTCAGCCATGGAAACCCACTAGGTGACCTTGGGCAAGTCACACTCTCTCAGCCTCAGAGGAAGGCAAAGGCAACCCCCCTCTGTACATATCTTGCAACCCCATGATAGGTTCATTGTAAGTCAGAAACGACTTGAAGGTGCACAAATATTTATAGGATTTCGGTATGGACTGCCCTCCAAGTAAATCATGTATTTAAGAATAACAGCTACATTGAGAATTAACTTTCATTAAAAAAAATACTTATAACTCTGATAGTTACAGATGTTTGAGTTTCATTTCTCAGCAAGGCACTGAATAAGAAAATGCACACCAAAATTATACAAAAGGTTCCTTACCTGAACCAGTGGTTCTTAACCTGGGGTTTGTGGACCCCCAGGGGTTTGTGGACCCCCAGGGGTTTGTGGACCCCCAGGGGTCCATGTCCTCACAAAGGGGTCCACGATGGTTTGAAGGCTGCTTGGCCCACCTCCTCCCTGCAGTGGAGTGGCCATGTGCAGGAGCAAAGGCTGGCTGGCTTGGCCTGTACATTGCCATTCAATCTGCTCCAGTCACAAACTTGCAGGAAGAAGCAGAACAAAAGTCTTCCCTCCCCCTCTAGTGCCTCTGAGGGAAGGTTTAATGGATGGTGTAATTGTATCATCATCATCATCATTATTAATAATAACAATAAGGTATTATTATGGTTTTAAATCTTCAGTGAAGTCTTGGGGGTCCATGGCAACAGAAGATATTTAAAGGGGGTCCCTGGTAAAGAAAAGGTTACGAACCACTCATTTATAAGATTTCAGTGTGAATTGCCCTCCAGGTAAATCATATGGTTTAAGAACAGCTTCACTGTGAAATTACTTAAGAACACCTGTGGCAATCTGGTTACTAAAGGAATAGATACATAAAATGCTTTGGTATGTTTCCTTTCCCAGCATGCTGATTAGCCGCTTAGGAAACATATCCAGCGAATCCCCTCCCTTTTCTCACTCCCTCAGCCAATCACCACTCACATGCAAATTCCCTCTGCACCTCACATTCCACTCCTGCCACTCAATCTGCATCTACATCTGCAGCCTCACAAGGGCCCCTCCCTCCTCTCAGTCCCTCAGCCACTCACCACCCACATGTAAAACAATACAATATTTGTTCCTAAAATAATACCATGTAGCTGAGCTGTGTGAACCTTTCAAATCTACTACAACAGCATATGTTACACTGGGTACAGCTAGTAATAATATAAAATAACAGAGAATTACATAATTATGTGAGGAGGCAATATATAAGCAGAAAAATTAATAGAAAATGGTGTTTGAAATCAGAGAGATTGGAAGTCATTTTAGTTTTTGATGTATGTAGGGTAGTTATGTAGCGTGGTTGTTTATGCAGTGTTAGAATAAGTTGTGATTGTTTAAGTAGATGCTATTTTTTTATTTTTTGTATATTTACATATATATGTGTGTGTGTAATATATAAATTATATAAAAATATAATTGTTTGTATATCTTGTTATGTCTTCTATGTTTTTAATTTATATCTATATCTATCAATAACTCAATAAAAAAAATTTTAAAATCCGGAGAGAGGAAAAAAACAGAAAAAGCTGTTTCAAGAACTTGACAGAGACCCAGAATGCAATGCTCTGTTGCCAGTAAAAGGGAATTCCTTCAATACGTATCGACGCCACAGAAGCCATGCCCTTTTGCTGGCAGCAGCCACAGAGCAAGCAGGCCAAACCTCAGGGGAAAACAAACTCCCAAGTGTCATTCTATCGTGTACAGGTCACTGAACGTGAATAAACCTCGACATATTAACATATGAATAGCTGAAGAGGTAGCGACAGTTTGAACGAGAGCTCATGAGGATGTAAGAATAAGCCTCTCTTTCCTACTCAGCCCTCACAGGCCGCTTTATAGCGGTGAAGCCTTGCGCATGCGCATCAGTGAGGGAAGAGGAGCAATTTAGTTGGGGAAGAGCGCATGAAAGGCGGCCGTTGGGCCGCTTCGGTCACGTGGGGCTTCCCTCACGCGGCCGTACGGCAGCTCGAGGGAAACGCCACGTGACCAAAGCGGCCCAACGGCCGCCTTTCACGCGCTCTTCCCTCTCGGCGCATTATTCTGACGTCACAGAAGCTCCGAAACTATCATGTCGGACGTAGCAGATTCGCCATAATCCTTACCTCCGTCAGCCTATCTCCGCCGACTTTTTAATCCTAATAACCACTATTATTAATATTTATATATACGTCGCCTTGGTTTTATTTTTTTTAAAAAGGATCTTCCTCTCCCTCAAGCCTCTTCAAACCGAAGTCGTGAGGAACGCCGAGGAGCACGAAAGTGCGGCCTTTAGATCTCTGTTTCCCATACTCGTCTTCAAAATTTAAAATTCGGATTCCCTCTCCCCCACCCAACCACCCCCAAAGCCTTTCTTTCGCACGCCAGTAGTTTTCCAACCTCTTCTTCAGCATGGAGGCGCCGTCGGCAGGTAAGTGTGAGGGGGTCGGTTCGGTGTTTTTAAATGTGGCTCAGGGGAAATAGGCGGCGGCGGAGGGATTTCGCCCTCGCTGAGGTCTAAGGGGAGTGAAAAGCAGGTAAAGGGGTTGCGGGCCTAATAGAAGCACACAGCACTTCAGGTTCTTTGTCGAGTTTGCGGGGCGGGCAGTAAAGTAGTAGAAGGCTTGCTCGTTGTTTTGTACGCTGCCCCGCATATGGCGGCGGAGGTGGAAAGGATACCGGAAATGGAGGCGTGCGCGCATGCGCGTAACTTTCCCTCCCGAGAGTCAGCGTCTTTAAATAGTATACTGGACAGGCTTACCGGGAACTTCTTTTTCATGGTTCATCCGCGTGGAGAAGTAGTTCCCATTGCGCCTGCGCGGTTCTTCTTCCATTTCCTTGAGGAGCCCAAGGGGAGGATGGGTTGCGTTGGGTCTTCTTGACTTGGTAGCCTCAGTTCTTTAAGGCTTTGTTTTACTTAAATTACTTGGACTTGTTGTTTTCAAAGAAGTTTAGTCTCTTGCAGCATTAAAAAGAAGGAAAGGAGAGGAAGTCACTGGGATGGCTTCTAACAGTTTCTAATATTACTGGTATAAGTTAAATATACAAGATGAAACCATAGGGACATCAAAACTTGAAACTTTTTGGGAATGCAAGTTATGATAACTTGCACAAGCTTTAGCTAATGCCATTAAAAAAGTTGCAGCTCTTGTATTAATATGGACAAAGAGACAAAAATGCAAATTGTTTGAGATACTTCGAAAGCGGTGATGAGGGGTGTTTTTATTAAAAAATTATCAGAGTGGAAAAAGAAAAAATTGAAAAGGACTGAAGAAATTATGGAAAAGATAAAAGAGGTTGAAAAGAGATTTAAGCTAGACCCAAACAATAAAGAGTACTGTGATAATATAAAAATTTTGCAAAAACAATTATCCTCAGTTCTTTAAGGCGACCCATTAACAATTGCTCTGTTTTACTTAAATTACTTGGAGTTGTTGTTTTCAAAGGAGTTTAGTCTCTTGCAGCATTGAAAAGAAGGAAAAGTGAGGAAACCACTGGAATGTAACAGCACCTTTTAAGACTTAGAAATTGTCTTTATTTTAGCCTGAGTTTGCCTGGAGATAAAACCAGTGTGATGCCATCGCCAGCCAAGTTTAATGTTTGTAGATTGTGGATAATGTTTTAAATGATGTTTGCCACCCCGATCCTCATGGGAGAGGTGGGATATAAATAAAACTTTATTATTATTATTATTATTATTATTAATAGTAGCAAAGGCATATAGCGCATTTGGAAGACTTTACAAAAGAGTCTGGAGTAATAAACATCTGAGGCGATGCACAAAAATCAATAAACATCTGAGGCGAAGCACAAAAATCAGCGCGCTTGCAGAAAGTGCGGGATGAGTCCTTCCTGAATCTTCGTTAGCGAAGAAAAGCCATTGTACTGTCTATTCTCCTTTATGGGACTGAAACATGGGTCACCTATCGCCACCACCTACGACTCTTTGAATGCTTTCATCAGCGCTGTATACGCACAATTCTAAATATAGAATGGACTGACTGTGTGACAAATGTTGCTGTTCTTGAGCAAGCAGGGATCACCAGCATTGAGGCCATGATATTGAGAACACAGCTGCGCTGGGCACGGCACGTTTCTAGGATGGAGGACCATCGCCTCCCAAAAATAGTACTCTACAGTGAACTTGCCACAGATCAGTGTAAGAGGGGTGCTCCAAAAAAGTGATACAAGGACTCCCTGAAACAACATCTCAGGCTCGGCCAAATTGATCACCAGCAGTGGTCCGCCCTGGCCTCACATCGGGAGGCATGGAGACGCACTATCCACAATGCTGGAGCCTTCTTTGAGAACTCACGCTGAACAAGTCTTGAAGAGAAATGACAAGACAGAAAGAATCACAACCCAGAAACATCACCCAATGAGACCTTCTGCTGTCTTTTCTGTAACCAGATTGTTTATCTTGGATTGGCCTTTTTAGTCATCAGCGCGCTTGCAGAAAGCACGGGATGAGTCCTTCCTGAATCTTCGTTTGTGAAGAAAAACCAGAGAGAGATTACCTCAACACTCAGCCTTGCCTCCTGTCACGGCCACTCTATGTTCTGGTTCCCCTTAATTCTTTATCCGGACCAAGATCAGAGTCTTATAGGGATAGATTATGTACAATTGTGGTTTCTGGCGGTTAGCATGGCTACAGTAGGACCCCTGTATCCACTGGGGATTGGTTCTGGGGGACCCTCGTGGATTCCAAGAACCGTGGATAATAGCAGACACCATTGAAAATAATGGGACGTCTGGTTTAAAAGTAACATAGAGTTGCCTTGGAGGACCTAGAAAATGGCTAGAGAGGACACATTTTCTAGGAAGACTCTATGATAGGTGTTGTTGTGTGTTCCATGGATAACTGAATCAGTGGATAATGAATCAATGGATACGAGGGTCCTACTATGTTTCCCTTTTCTAGTGAGTGGAATAAAGTACGTACGATGAGTCCGGGAATTTTTAACAAAACAAACTGGTTGGTTTGTTATATTCCAATTACAAACTTCAACAGTTCAATATTCTGCACATAACATTGTTTTAGTTATTAACTCCACTGTTTGTTACTTTTGTTGACAGACTATTTTTTGAACTAAAGACTCTATAACATCAGTCTCTTGGCTAATTCAACCAGATTTCTTCCATAGTGACACTCTTCTTATCTTTCAGACAACAAACTCATCCACTCACTCTCTCAACCACTCAGCCTCCCAACTTCAACTGACTTCCACACCAACACACTTTCTTAACTGACATCACTCACTTCATACTCTGAGAAAAACACTCCCATCACACTTTCCTGCGCTAAATAAAGCACACTGAGTCTGAAATGTCAGGGACTGTAGAAACCATGTGTGGAAATTTTACAATAAAAGGCGCAATGGCAAGGGGGCGATGAGCACAGCTGGAGTTTACTGCTCAGAGTCTGGTGTGTGTGGGGTGCTGCGGTACTGTCTGTAGACTTATCTCTTCATGGGAAAGAGTTGTACAACTGAGCTTGAGAATGGCTCTGTGGGTTTGAATGTATAACCCATCATGTTGTATATAAGCAGGAGTGCAGTTCTTTGTCCCATCCCCTTGGATTTTTGTCTTGCTGATATGCATCACGTATGGATCCTCATGGATCAGCTCTGTATATCCTACTCTGCTATATGCTAGTAAAGACCTGTATTTAAACGCACACTGTGTGTGAGTGCTTTATTAGCAGTCTTATGCAGACCACTTGTGCCTGCACCTATAGTGCAGCTTGGCCCTCTACACATGACCAGGAGGGACTTGTGCGCATGCCTCGACATGGGAAATTTTAAGAAGGCAAGCCAGTTGGTTTATTGTGTTCAGAGTTACAAACTTAGAATCATAGAGTTGGAAGAGACCACAAGGGCCATCTAGTCCAACCCCCTGCCATGCAGGAATACCCAATCAAAGCACTCCTGGCAGGTGGCTATCCAGCCTCTGTTTAACTTCAGCTGCTCAATATTCTACACATAACATTGTTTCTGTTTCTTAACTCCACTGTTTGTTTTGTTGACAGGCTATTTATTGAACTAAAGACTCTATAATTTCAGTATGTTGACTAATTCAAGCAATTTTCCTTCACTCATTATATTTCAAACAACAGAGTCACCACCGCTCCCTATGACAACTCTCAGTCTCCACTCACTCTCTCAACCACTCAGCCTCTCAACTTCAACACCAACTGACATTCACTCATTTCATACTCTCAGAAAAACCCTTCCATCACAATTTCCTTCACTGGAATTGGCTCCCACATTATCTCATCTCATTTGTTCAGAGCGCTCCCCCCAGCTCCCTGTGTTGGGGTTGGTTCCCTCGTTGCCATGCTTTCCTGCTTTCGATTTCCATACCCACTTCTTCAGGTACAGTACAGAATAATTTCCAGTCCTCAAGATATAAAGCAGTGGCTCTTAACCTTTTCTTTACCCGGGACCCCCTTTAAATATCTTTTGTTGCTGTGGACCCTCAAGACTTAACTCAAGATTTAAAACCTTAATAATAGTAATAACTACAATACATGATGATGATGATGATGATGATGCAATTACACTATCCATTAAACCTTCCCTCAGTGAAGGGGGAGGGAAGATTTTTCTCCACTTCTTCCTGCAAGGTTGTGGCTGGAGAGGATTGAATAGCAATGTGCAGGCCAAGCCAGCCAGCCTTTGCCTTGGCTCCTGTCACATGGCTACTCCACTGCAGGGAGGAGGTGGGCTGAGCAGCCTTCAAGCCTTTGTGGACCCCCTGTGAGGGCATTGGAACCCCCAGAAGTCCCTGGACCACATGTTAAGAATCACTGATATAAAGCATATTATACAGTTGTGGGATGGAATGTGATAGGATCCAAAAAGATGTAAATCATGTGAGCGTGTGCCTTCAGGTCACCCTTATCTCATGGTGGCCCCATAAATTTCATAGGGTTTTCTTGTGTGCCTTCGAGTCATTTCCAACTTAATGGCAACCCCAAAGTGAACCTTATCACAAGGTTTTCTTGGCAAGTTTTGGTCAGAGGACGTTTGCCATTGCCTTCCTCTGAGGCTAAGAGACTGTGACTTGCCCATGGTCACCCTGTGAGTTTCCATGGCCAAGTGGGGATTTGAACCCTGTTCTCCAGGGTCATAGTCCAGCACTCAAACCACTATACCACGCTAGGTCCTCGGAGGTCATTTTGCCAGTTACTTCCTCTGAAATTTAGCCTACAGCACCTTGTATTTGTTGGTGGTCCCCTATCATACTACTAACAAGGGCTGACCCTGCTAAGCTTCAAGAGCAGAAGGATCTGGTGCATTTAGGGTATTCAGACCGCATGCCCTTGCCCTCCATTTTCAAAGGGCTATGCATAGTCAGTAGTCAGATGGCATTGATTTAAAGGGTGCGGTCATTATTTATTTTATTTTATTAGTTATTTATACCCTGCTCTTCAGCCACAAGGCTATCAGAGCAGCTTACAAATTGTTTTTACACATTTTTTTAAAACATCTACACTGCATTAAGCAGTTTCCAATGTGTGTTAGCTAATTGCCCCACATTTCAATGGAAGACTAGAAAGAGAAACAGGTGAATTGAATTGTATTTACAAATTCAAATGTATGAACAAAGACAATGGCTTCATGGCACACTACACGTGTTAAGCGTTCTCGCCACTGTGCATGTAACAAAAGTAATCTTATCAGAAGGTTTTGAACCCAAAGAAACAGACTTGGTAAGCAGATGTATTGATTTCACACATGAATACTAACTGACCACTGAAAAGATCTCAACGTCCTGTATCACTTTATACAGTCCTTTGAAAATTTAGGACAAGGGTCATGATTTGCATCTTTCTGAATCCTGATACATTCCATCCTGTTCCTACAACTATGTAAATATGTTTTATATCTTGAGACCTGGATATCACTCTGTGCTGCATCTGAAGAAGTGGATTTATATCCACAAAAGCTCATGCTAAAATAAGAACTACTTTGTTTTAAAGGTGCTACTGCATTCCTAACCCCCCCCCCCTGGTTTTTTTGGTGCTGTTGTTACTAGCTGTCAAGTTGATGTTGACTTACAGTGACCTTACGAATGAGACATTAGTGTCAGGGCACGTTCAAGGCCATGGTTTTGTTGAGTCTTGTATATATGTGCCTTCAAGTCACCTGTCAGCTTATGGCAATCCCATGAATTTCATAGGGTTTGCCAAAATCCACACTACACAAATATCCACACTACACAAATACTCCAGTTTGAAACTGGATTATTTCCTATGGCACCTTCCTAGGGAATCCTGAGAGGGATGACTGTATAAAAAAATTAAATGAGACCAGTTAGAAACATAAACCATTTTTTTTAAAAACAGCACAACATAAATAACAGAATGTCGAACACGTTTAGGTGGGATGGGCCTTGTACCTCAGTCCTCAAAGGCCTGTCAAAATAGAAGGGTCTTCACCTGTCTACAGAAAGAAAAATAGGGAGGTTTCCAGTCTAGGAAAGAAATTCCAGAACTTGGGGGCAGCCACCAGGAATGTTCCTCTTCTGTGTCCCCACCAGATGTTCCTGTGAGGGTGGTAAGGCAGAGAGAAAGGCCTCCCCAGGAGATCTCAAAACACAGGCAATTTCATAAGGGAAAATACAGTTCTTCAGGTAATTTGGACCTGAACTGTAGAGTGCTTTATACATCAAAACCAGCACTTTGAATTGCGCCCGGAAACAGACCAGCAGCCAGCGAACTACTGCAACAAGGGAATGGTGTGCTCCCTGTAGCCAGCCCCAGTTAGCAGTCTGGCTGCAGCTTTTGGGACCAGCTGAAGTTTCTGAATGCCTTTCAAAGTCAGCCAGTGTATATACAGACTGAAATGTGCTGGGCTTTTTAAATTCATCAAACAACCATCTTTTAAGTTTCCCGAGATGTGTCTCCAGTTCCTTCTGTGGGTGGCCATCTTCCAGCATCCAAGGTGTAATATGAGCTCTGGAATCTGTTTTAATTTCTAGAACTCAGGTTTGAAATTACTAACTCAGAACATGCCCTTTCCATAAGTCCACCCACCTTCTGGGCATGGAGCATTAGAGCAGAATAGTTTGAAGAAGAAAGCTATGCCTTTCCTGGGCCCTCTTGAGTACCAGCACAACTCATTTTGTGACATTATAAATTGCTATGCCACTGCCACTTTTGTATCACTACCAACTGCCCCATGTCTTTTCAGGTATGCATTCTCACTAGTTCTGTCCTTGATGCCTGTTCTTTAGCTATCCATGCCCTTTCTTGCATGATCCTTTGATGGGATTCTGCTTCTTTATTCCTTCTTGACCCTGTCCTACCATCTATACTAAATGGCAGTTCATGTAATAACTCGAGTAGCTCACGTGAATTCCTTTCTTGAATGGCCTTCCTTTTGTTCCATGTACCCCTCACAAAAGGAAACATCACACGTTCACACCCCGAATCCTATATAGCAGATGCTGTTAAACTCTATGCAAAGTATTTGTGATATCATCATTCCTGCCAAGTCAGGAATGGGTTTGTACTGTATCTCCCTGAAGTTGTAGTGGGAGTTTTGGGCTAAAGCTCCCAGTGGCCATGCTTCTGGCGGATTCTGGGAGTTGGGAGGTCTGTAAGCCAATGTTTCCAGTTTGGCTCTGTTCTTTAGCTTTGCAGTGCAGCCATTCTGAGTGGCCACTAGAGGATGGTGTTAGTGTGTAGAATGTGATCTGTGACCAGAGCACTGTTTAACTTAAACTCAGTATTTGTTTTAATAATTAGAATTGTCAACCAGTTAAGTTATTTTTGTTGTTTGAATGGATGAAAGGCAGATAATCCATTAATTACACTTTTGTTTACAGTGTATGGAAAGCTCAGGAGAAGTTGTCTTTTGTGATTTTGATGGAATCTCAAAATAGCAGTCCCTTAGTTCAACAGTTGCTCCAGCAGTGAAGTATTTCTTCACTGTCACTGTTGTCAGGCTGGTAGGAAATTAACCACTTAAAGACTGATTCTTCTTTCGTGCCAAGTGCCTTTCAAGTTAAAATGGCACTTTTCATAAACAATACCTGCAGTTCAAAGACCCCTCCCTGAGATCTTTCCTTATTCCCTCTTAGAATACACACCAAAATCTAAGTAAATTCCAAAAATAAGCAAGTTGGCTCTTTAAACACCCCTAATTAAATGTTAGCCATTGCAGATTTAATATTTTCTCCAACTGTTCATTTAATCAAATAGAGTGTTGGTTGCATTATGCTGCATTGTCATGCACATTTACTTGAGTTTTCCCTCAAGACCTCCATGCCATGCTATCATCAACAGCCCTGCTCTAGTCTTGCAAACTCAAGGTCATGGATTCCTTGATAGCCCCTTCCCCCATATTTGTATACGCGTGTGAAAAATGGGTTCTTTTATTACTAATGTATTTTGTTTCAGTGGGCTTAAAACCAAACATCACACCAAAAATAAAGCTAGTTTTAATTTTTTTGAAATAACAGGTGGTAAGATGGTAAAAAAAATTCATAAAAACAATGGAAATTCAGAATTTATTCATTAATATAAATAATAATCACCACCACACACAAAAATCAGTGTGTATAGAGCCATTGTACTCACCACCACAACAATAATGATTAAAACAACTGAAGTAATTACTATGTGGCTAATTGTAAAGCATAATGCCTGAAGCAATGTGACTAGCATTGAGGGCTGTGATGAAATAATAAATTAAAGTTAAAACTAAGTGTATTTATTAATCAAGGCATAATAGATGACACAGAGAGACAGCATGGTGTGGCAGTTTGAGCGTTGGATTATGAATCTGGAGACCAGGTTTCAAATCCCAACATCAGACTCATGTGGAGAGACTGATGGATTAAGAAGCAGCTCCATTTGGGCAGCAAGCTCCTATGAGCCCAAGAGGAAGGAGATAAAAGAAGAAGAAACTTTCTCCTGTCCAGTTGCTATCAGCATTGAGAGAGATGTGAAATTCAGTTTTGTTGCTGTATTTCTCAAACACTTACCCCATTCAAGTTCCACATTGGATTGTGAGACTCCACTTGCAGCCAGCACAAAATTGTGTGGATATTTTGGTATTCAACATGTTGTTGTTGTTAACTGTTGTTGACTTTGACTTATGGCAACCGTATGAATAAGACACCTCCTGGCATCAACAGAGAGACCCTGTCATCATAGCCCTGCTCAGGTTTTGCACACTCAGGGTCTCTGCTTACTTGATTGAGTCTGTCCATCTGGAATGTGGCCTTCCCCTTTTCCTACTTTCTACCTTACCCAGCATTATTGTCTTTTCTAGTGAGTAAGGCACATTTCTAAGAGGGAGGACTGTCGCCTCCCAAAAATAGTACTCTATAGTGAACTTGCCACGGGTCAGCGTAAGAGGGGCGCTCCAAAAAAGCGATACAAGGACTCCCTGAAACAACATCTCAGGCTCAGCCAAATTGATCACCAACAATGGTCTGCCCTGGCCTCACATCGGGAGGCATGGAGACGCACTATCCACAATGCTAGAGCCTTATTTGAGAACTCAGGCTGAACAAGTCTTGAAGAGAAATGACAACGCAGAAAGAATCACAACCCAGAAACATCACCCAAGGAGACCTTCTGCTGTACTTTCTGCAACCAGACTTGTTTATCTTGGATTGGCCTTTTTAGTCATCATTGCGCTTGCAGAAAGCGTGGGATGAGTCCTTCCTCAATCTTTGTTTGCGAAAGCCAGAGGGAGAGAGAGAGTCAGGTCTTCTCATGATATGACCAAAGTACAACAGTCTCACTTTTGTCATCTTGGCTTCTAGGGCTTCTTGGCTTCTCTTCTTAATGTACAGACATATGTTTTCCCACTAACTATCACTATATTTCGGTGTATAAGATGACTGGGCATATAAGACGACCCCCCAATGTTCAGGTGAAAATACAGACTTTATGGTATACTCGCCATATAAGACGACCCCCATCACACGCCCTCCCTGAAGCCGTGATAGGGCTCCCCTTCGTGGCTTCAGGAAGGGCGGATGGTGGCTGGAAAGCTTCCCCCCCTCCAGCCAGCCAACCTTCCTGAAGCCTTCCCGAAGCTGGCTCAGGAATCACGGGGGATGGCTAGGCAGCTGGGAAGAGGCTCAGCCACCTCCCGGGATTCCCCAACCCATGAGGAGGCTGGGCAGCGTTCTCATGAGTTGGGGGATCCTGGAGGATGGCTAGCCAGCTGGGGAGGGGCTGAACCTCCTCCTGTGATTCCCCAACCCACAAGGACGCTGGCCAGCCTCCTCGCGAGTTGGGGAATCACGGGGGGAAGGCTAGCCAGCTGGGCTGAGGTTCAACCTCCTCCCGTGACTCCCCAACCCACAAGGAGGCTGGCCAGCCTCGCGAGTTTGGGAATCATGGGTTGCCAGCCGGCTAGGCAGAGGTTCAATCTCCTTCCGTGATCCCCCAACCCACGAGGAGGCTGCCCAGCCTCCTCGTGAGTTGGGGAATCGCGGGGGATGGCTAGCTGTCTGGGGAGGGGTTCAATCTCCTCCCACGATCCCCCAACCCATGAGTAGGCTGCCCAGCCTCCTCGTGAGTAGGGAAATCGCAAGGGATGGGTGGCCGGCTGGGATGAGGCTCAGCCCCTCCTGCCCAACAGGTTTCCCCCCTTCCTGCAGCTGCATTGGGGGGATAAGGTGGGTAGCAAGCTTCCCCCCCCCCCGCCAGCCACCTCCTTCCTTCTGAGTCCTGGGGCTGTCATGTTCATTAATAGTCTTGTAGAGGATGAATTGGATAAATTCATTAAAAAGTCAGAACAGGTTTCTTTTTCATCCTTGGGCATTGATCCAAAAATCAGAACTGGGTGGTGGTTGTTAATTGCTGTCAAGTTGGCTTCAATGTACGGCAACACTATGAATAACAGACTTCCAAGACACCCTGCCATCAATAGCTCTGTTTAGGTCCTGCAAACTCAGGACTGTGGCTAGCTCTTTGCTTTTGCTGCTGATTGTGAAGTGCCTTCTTGAGGGGAAGAGGGAAAAATATCAAGATATCCAGCATTTGTTATCCCAACCCCATTGGGATAGCCTCATGTTTTGAGAACCTAGGCCAAGGTCCAGTGGTCCACCCCACTGCTTTCACCAGAATTCCATGCACACCTAGCAGTCCTTTCTCCAGGCACCCTAAAAACTGCTTTCAAAGGATAGGAAACCCTCTGCAGTAGGTTTTTGGCACCCAAAAGGCGTGTGTGTGTGTGCTTGTTTGTGTGTGTGCGCGCGTGTGTGCGAGAGAGAGATCGGGAGAGAGAGAGAGAGAGAGAATGTCCTCATTCAACTAGCATTCAGCATTGAAGTACTCTTTGCACTGTGGAGTGCAGTTGTCTTGCATTGGTGTGTTGTTATTAATCTTGGAATGTACCTCTTTATTTGATTTATATCCTGCTTGTCTCCAACAAATGAGACCCAACATAGCTTAAATGAACTTGAGGGATGATAGCTTTCAGCCCATTTGGAATTGACTGCAGTTGTGTGCAAGGAGATCAACAGCGCATCCCTGTTTGAAAGTAAGTCACATTTATGTGACCTTCCTATAGACCTTCCTGTCTAATAAGTGTCTTTAGAATTGCAACAATTGCACAGGAGGGGGTAAATATGAGAGTTTTGATACACTGACAGTAGTTGATCAACATTTTTACTTTTATTTTCAAAATGCTTTCTTGTCAGGAAAGTTAGGAAGTACTGGAATACTAAATTAGGTTTTAGATTGGTAGGGCACAGGGAGAAGATTGCATGCAGCAAGCTGTTTTTCCAGTTCTGTAGTCTCCCTTGCTCTTGGTGTACCTGCATACTTAATGGATTAACAGCTTCTTTGATTCTTTGCATATTTAATTCATTGTCTAATTAATTGCTCTGTTGACTTCCCTCCTAATTAATTACCCATTGCCTGCTCACCAATTCTATTCATGCCTAATTCAGAATATTGCTTATTTGATTCTGTGACTTTAATTGGCTCTTTCAGTTATTGTTCTGTTGATTCCCAGCCTAATTGTCAACTGATTTATCAATTACACATTGTATATTTGTTTAGCTGCTACAGGGCTCTGCAACAGGTTTAGCTGCTGCTGATGGTGGTAGTAGTAGTAGTGGTGGTTTAATGCTGTGTGTGGAGTGATAGTGATCTTCTTTTCAATTTCCATTTATCCTTACATTGTGCTTATGCTTGAAGAAACCATCTGACTTAATGGGTAAGAAACTAAGAGTGGGAGGAAGGGTGGGAGAATAGGGCAAGGTAGAATAAGTTAAAGGTTCATCCAGGAGCATGTATTCTCAACTTTAGGACAAAAGATACTTAAATTTGGGCCTCCTATCCTTCTTTGTAAAGTAGCATCCCTGTATCCACTGAATTCAGCTATCCACTAATTCAGTTATCCACGGTTGGTGGCCGGTGGTCTGAACCTGGTCCAGGCCAGTTCCCTTCCCTTCCGCCAGGAGGAAGGACACCCACAGCCCAGACAGGCTGACCCCCGCTTGGCTCCATGGCGGTGGTGGTGGAGAGAGAGGCGGCGACGGCAGCAGCAGTCTGGATTGCAGTCGTGGAGAAGGAGGAGGCAGTGGCCTCAGCTGTCCGGGTTCCGGCCTGGACCATGAGCAGGAAGAGGTCATCCAGGTGTGTACAGGGGAGGAAGAGGAGGCAGTCTTCCAGCTCGAGTCCCCCGGCTTCTGCCTTCCTCTTCCTGCCTGCCTGCCTTCCTTCCCCTCCAGGGCATTCACTATTATCAGCAGATTTCAGTATCCGTGCCCTCCCCCCGGAACCAATCCTCCTTGGATACGGGGGTGCTACTGTACTCTGAAATAAGATCTCCCTACTTTATTTTTTATTTCCTGGCTTTCCCACTTTCACTAGGAAGTTCAAAATATGGTAACTGGGAAGGTAATCTGTTCAAGAGCACAGTAAATGACCAAGCTACTTTGTGTGCATTAAAGATGAAGTGGACAATACACTACCCATGAGCCACATACAAGGAAGTGACATCTTACCACGCTGACCAAATTTCACAGCAAATCCATCACCTCTATTTCACTGGCAAACAGGGAAAAACATTTCAGAAGAAGTAGGAAGTGAACTGTTCCAGCACAGCAGCAACAGTGCAGCCCATGTCAGCTTCTGGGGAAATCGCCCCCCAAACCCACTGAAATTGCTCGCCCCTGCTTTATTGCTAAATCCTAGTTGGATAGTTCAGTTCCATTAGCTCACTTTGCAATGGATGTCTAGCTGAGAATAAATGGAATAGAGTAATATCTTGTTTAAGATTTTAAGCAAGGGAGGGATTGCGTGGGGGGGGGGAGCAGGGGCAGTGTTCCCCCCAGACCTCCCCCAGTGGGCTGCACCCCCCACAGCGAGCTCAAAATGCCTCCATTTTTCTCTGCAGCCCCTTTCAGAATGGCAACAGGAAGTGACATTGTGTATTTTCTGTTGCCATTTTGAGAGAGATTGCAGAGGGAAATGATGGTATTTGGGAGTAATAAGGAGTTCTGGGGTGCTTGAGGGAGTGAGGTGGGAATATTTTGGGGTGCTTTCACTTGTTTGAGGATATCTGTGTCATTTGGGACAAAAATTGCCCTAAGATTGCACCATTTTTTTTAAATTGGGAGGGGTTTGGGGGGTTGGAAGGGCCAGAAAAGTGGGGTCTAGAGGCTGCATGCCCCACGGGCTGCATGCACCACGGGCTGCACTATATCCACCCCCACTTTAAAGTGCGAAATACACATGCACATGCCAATTGCAAAGAGTATCTTCTCCTGTTCCTTACTGTTATAGAGAAAAAAAAGCATTAATGAATACTATGGTCCAATAATATGAAATAAATAGGGAAAGGGAGAGGCAGGTAAGAGATGGTGATGATGATGATGATGATGATGATATGCTGTTTTCATACCTTTTTGGAGGTGGGGGGTCATGCTGTGTGATCCATTGAACCAATACAATACAGAGCGGTTCAGTGTATTGCATTAAACCAATTGAGGAGCAATGTCTCCTTGCCAAATGGTGGAAGACAAAGATCCATGGATGCAAGCCATTCCATTTTAACAGGGAAAAAGCTCCGACTGGGCTTGCTGTACATTTTTGAACAGCTATTACGTGATGCTTAAGCCTCAGGTGCCAAAGGAACAACCAAAAAGTGAATACTGTTAAGAATTTTCAAATGAACTACTGTAATAAAAAAACAGTTATTAACCTATTTTTAAATTTCTTTTATATTTTCCAGGGAACAAATCTATCTTCATGTGTAAGCTCTGTAACTTATTTTCCCCGAACCAGTCGGAGCTGCTTTCTCACGTCTCTGAAAAACATTCAGAGGAAGGGATTAAGGTGGATGACATCATTATTCCACTCAGACCTCTCACAACGCCTACAAATCTAAATAAAAATGGAGAAGGTACCAGCAGATATTGGCAATAATGCAAATTACTATTACTGCTATTCTGTGTGTTATGTTAAATTTATAAAATTGCTTCAGCCTCGCAACAAGCAGAGCCTGTGCTTAATTCATGACAGCAGCAAAGTCTTTGCCTAATTCATGAAACTTTCCCACTACAGTGATTAAATGTCTCTGCATAAGGCATAGAAAGCTTTGATGGCTTCTGTAGTCTGCCAGAGGATTTGTTTGTTTCATGAATTATAAGTATTTTGCTTAATGTCTATAACTTCACATTTGGAGTTATCCCACTCCTTTTATTTAAAAAAGAGAGATAAAGCATGAATTTGGTAATTTCACAGTAGGTATACGAAGTGAAGTCAGCTTGATTTTCTCCCAGGAAAGATTAACTCTCCTGGCTGCTACTGTGGGCTTGTTTATATCAAGGATGGCATACCTTTTCCTGCCTGAGTTAAGTTTTCAGAAAAGTTGAAGGGAAGATTCCAGGAATGGGTGGGGTCAAACACAAAAAGATAGGACCAAAATGCCATTCTAGTTTAGCTCAGAGACTTAGCAACTAAGCCTTCCGCCAGCCTCTTAGAATGGGTAACACCCCCCCCCCTTTTAAAAACCTTTTAGAAACTTTTATTTTAGAATGAGGACAAACATATACAGAATTAAGGAAACTGCCAGATATTTGTGTTAATTAGGAAGGGGACCATCTGGGGGATATACTAGGGCCAGATTTATCCCTACGGCCTGAGGTTCCCCACTTTTGGCTTGTCTGAAATGGAGGATGCATGAAACAGGCTTACTCTGTGAAGATTTCTCTGTGGTATAGTTGGTTTGGAAGTGTTTAAATTGTCAGGCCCTATGGTTTTTGTGCCTTCAACCTGTGGTCTGAAGGATGCTGTTCTAGCATATATGTGTATTTCTCTGTGTGTTATATACAAAGGAGATGCTGTATGTGTTAAGAATCCCTTTAGTAAGGAGTTGTGCTAATGAATCATTCTGTATTGACCAGTTGTTATCCACTAATTGCAAGACAGTAAGCAATGCAAAGCTATGGTTCTATAGGTGTGAGGTCAGGCACCATGCAACCAGTTGGTAAGGGGGAGAAACAGGGAAAGGGGAGTCATGGGCTTTGAGAGCTGCACATTGTTCCATGTTTTAGACTGATAGTGCTGGGACCAATAAACACTCCTTCATCCTCGAGATGTGTTCCCCTCATTTCCCTTCTTGTTAGTGCAATCTCTGAAATTATGTTTTCCTCCTCTTTAAGGCTGATTTTTCCCAGATGCTGTATGCATTTGAATGAAAGTATTGTCTGAGCTGCTGGAATTTACTCCCTGTGTATATATGTGTGTTATAAACTATGAAAAATTGTGCTCGCCTCCAAGGTAGTTTCATGCACCATTTTGGAAAATCTTGTCACATTTATATTCCGCATTTCTTCCATATGTAGGGTTTCCTGGTGGTCTCCTGTACAGGCATTGACTGGATCTGCACCTATTTAGCTTCAGCTTTGTGACTGCATTATCCACCTGAGACTTTATTATAGAATATGAAGTAACAATGGATTAGAGTGTTCTGTAGTACACACTGCTGATCAACTATAGTCCAAAAGCCCATGGATTAGACATACACAAAAAGATACAAAATGTTGATTGGATAACAAGTCTAATGTCAATTGTTTTCAGTGTAAATGGAGAAGAGTGGTGGGGGGACCCATTTATTCCTGTAGCCCAAAATTGCAATAATAAAGTTTTAGTTTAATAGCATTGGTAAGATAGCAACTTCAGAACTGATATCAATAATTCTATTTCAGGATGTTAAAAATTGTTGTGGCCATATTAAATGGTCTGATTTGGGATTGATCCGATGTGGAACAGTCAGACTGGAGTCTTTAAGAAGCAGGGAAGTGATCTCTTCCAAGTAGTTTCAGTTTTAGCTATGTACCTTATGACATAATTAATGATCCCTGTTATCCCTGGAAAGGTGAAATGTGTGATAGCGACAACAAAGCCAGTGAGTTTGGACATTTTGGAATTATGTTCACTGTGCCCTAACAGGTGCATCTGTGTACCTTATGATGTAGTTATTGGCTCCAACCAGGCGTCTTGGGGGTCTGCCACCAAGGAAATGAATCGTACGTTGCTCTTAAGACGGACAGTTTTTATGATGCCACATATTTTGGGAGACGTCTTGACAGTCTGATTTCCTGTATGTTCTGACGTACTTTGGCACAGACTCTTGGACGTGTACAGAAAAGCTCTGTGTATCAGGCATTGTGGGGAAAGACAATCAGATTAAGTTAGTGTTTTCATACAAACTTCAGCTACAATATTTCTTCTTGTAGAAATTATGCACTCTTCATGCCAATGTATCTGCTCTGTGGAGACCATTGGAGACAACCTCATTGTAGCAAGAATGCTACATTGTAGTTGGTTAGTCCAGAGCATCTCACAATTTGGCAACCTACCATAATTGAAATAGTATTCACATCTCTGATAGAAGCAACCTCTGGCAGCAAGGAGACTTTCTTTATTATGGTGCCTGTCATCTCCAGATGCTCAACATATTGCAGAAGTTACTGGTTGCTGATGATTGAGTCCAAATAGAAATGTAGCTGAGACCTTCTTAAACATTTTGGCACTTTAGAAGTGAAAAGCTCTGAGAGAGAAATCAGTTGAACCTTCTTTGGAAAGTAGCTACAACATTGAAAATAAAACTGTGGTCATTTGGCAAGCTGATTGATTGGCTGGATGTTATCTCAGTATTTGCCAAAACCAAAAGCTCTGCGATTCATTTTAGATAATAGCTCTTACTTTGTGCAAAGACAGAACAAGGATTATTCATAATTCATAGTGGAAAATTAACACTTGTGAAAACCATACGACAGAGGTTGAATAGCTTAGCTGATTATGATTATTCTGCCTAAGCAAGATGACAAATGCAACTCCTTTCTAAGAGCAATAGTGGCCTCTGACATTAACAAAACTGAAATCCTGATGTCTTTATAAAGCCTTCCTAGGTTTGGTTTGCAGTATAGACACAAAAACACATGCACACTTACAGCTTCCCCAGTAGGCCATCTGTGGCCTTAAAAAGGAGAGAGAAAGTAACCAACTTTGTAAGTCTTTCCAGCCTGGTTGCTTCCAGGTAGTTCTTCTCTGGCATAGGCTTGTTGCACACTATGTGCCATGTTTCTTAAGGCTAAGGAGATCAATACTGTTTAGCACATAACTAAGACTTGACATCCATATTGCTAACCTCCCAATGACTGTCTTGTCTAAAACATGGCAGTTGGCTTGTGGCAGGCAGCTGAGTTCTACTTCAGTAGATTGAAATACAGAGTCCATTAAATTAACAGAAGACGACGGTATCTATATACGTTACCGTACTGATGGTAGCTTGTTTAACTTAAGCCGTCTGAGGGCTCACACTAAGACTTTAAACTATCTAGTCCGTGAGCTGCTCTTCGCTGATGATGCTGCCCTTGTTGCCCACACAGAAGCAGCTCTGCAGCGCCTAACATCCTGCTTAGCAACAGCTGCAGAGCTGTTTGGGCTGGAAGTCAACCTGAAGAAAACAGAAGTTCTTTACCAGCCTTCTCCACAGGACGAACACCACCATCCCCACATTGCTGTCGGCAAATCTGTGCTCAAGTCCGTTCAGCAGTTCACCTACCTGGGAAGCATCATCTCCTCAGATGCCAAGATTGACAAAGAGATCGATCACAGATTAGCAAAGGCATACAGTGCATTTGGAAGACTTCACAAAAGAGTCTGGAGCAATAAACACCTGAGGCAAAGCACAAAAATCAGTGTATATAGAGCCATCATACTGTCTGTCCTCCTTTATGGATCTGAAACATGGGTCACCTATCGCCACCACCTACGACTCCTCGAACGCTTTCATCAGCGCTGTCTACGCACAATCCTAAATATACACTGGACTGACTATGTGACGAATGTTGCTGTCCTTGAGCAAGCAGGGATCACCAGCATTGAGGCCATGATATTGAGAACACAGCTGCGCTGGGCAGGGCACGTTTCTAGGATGGAGGACCATCGCCTCCCAAAAATACTACTCTACGGTGAACTCGCCACGGGTCAGCATAAGAGGGGCGCTCCAAAAAAGTGATACAAAGACTCCCTGAAACAACATCTCAGGCTTGGCCAAATTGATCACCAACAGTGGTCCGCCCTGGCCTCACATCGGGAGGCATGGAGACGCACTATCCACAGTGCTGCAGCCTTATTTGAGAACTCACGCCAAACAAGTCTTGAAGAGAAACGATAACGCAGAAAGAATCACAACCCAAAAACATCACCCAAGGAGACCTTCTGCTGTGCTTTCTGCAACCGGACTTGTTTATCTCGGATTGGCCTTTTTAGTCATCAGCGCACTTGCAGTAAGCACGGGATGAGTCCTTCCTCAATCTTCGTTTGTGAAGAAAAGCCAGAGATCACTAATTTACCAGCCATGTAGATGTTGATGATTGTATCAGTACATAGTGGTACTTCTAATACAGTAGCTTTTTTCAGGAATGGGATGAGTGCCCAACGTGCATCTAAATCAGCACATAATAAAACCATCTTCCAGTGCAAATTTATATCCTAAAAAAGAATACAGGTCTCCCCTGTGATGAGCATGTAGATGAGTGCATGAGGTGAGAGCCTGAAATGAACCAATCATAGAGCAAGGGACTGTAGCAGGTGGGGTTTCTGGCTGTTTGAAGTCATGTATGACAGAGTGGTTCGTTGGAGCTGAAGGCGCTCTCTCTCTCTCGCGCGCGCTCTCTCTCTCTGTTTATGCAGTTGAAATCTAAGTGGAAGGCTTGTGTGCTTTGTGAGTGATGTTTAAATCCTGGAATATTGTGTGCAGAGGTTGGAAATCTGGATGTGAAGGTTGAATGATCAAAGAGTGAATGAGTCTGGGTTATAAGGGAAGGTATTAGAATAACCAAAGGTAAATCAGTGTTCTAGCATATTTATGATTGGTTATTATCAAGTGACAGACTGTCCAGATAGTACAACATTATAAGCACAAGATTTCCTAATTGATGCTCCATCTTTATTCCTTCAATAAACCAGTTCTTTGTTGTTTTATTCAGATCCAGACTCTTGGTGATTCATCTAACATCTAGATAGTTGGTGGCACACTCACCAGAGTAACACCACACAGTTCCACACAGATTTGATTAAAAAGGTTCATTCCTGGTTCAAGTAAAAGGGACAGGGTGAATCTGAAGGCAGGGTGACAGGAACAGAAGGCACAGGCTGAACATTTAGGTAAAGTTGGCTGGTGCGTTTCAGGTTGCTTTCGGAGTTCATGTCACCACATCCATCCCCCCTGTATCTGCAGAACCAATATCCGTGGTTTCTGAGGGGCACAAAATAAAGGACACATGCCATTGAGTTGCACTGGAAAATGCCCTAGAAAGGCATCCTCTCTAGATATCTTCTAGGTCCTCCAATACAACTCTGTGGTATGTTTGTACAGGAAGTCCTTTATTTTAATAGGGTTTGCTATTATCCGCAGTTTGACTTATACACGGTACGTTCAGGAACATATCCCCCACGGATACAGGGAGGGGCATGACCAGTAATGTACTTGTTTTCATTTTCATTTTTGATCAATGTGATAAATAAAAACATATCCCTTTCTGTTTGTTTGGAGATAAATGTATGGGCTATAGTTAAGACCTAGCTCAGTCTGTATAAGATTTTAATGGGCTTAAGCCTGCTCAATTGTTCTCTGCGGTGCCCAGTAGATGTCATCCAGCATCTCCAAGGTGTGCACACAGACCTCCAAGATCCGAGCCTGTCTATACATCCCTCCTGGAAGAAATTCTGAGCATGCTTCTTGGTTCCCAAGCATGCTATAATAGTGGCTTCTGTTCTCTCAGTTTGTACCCACATGTTGACTGCGGACAGCAAGGGATGTTAGTGTTAGTACTTCTGTGTATTTTTTAATTCATTTACTGGATTAGCAGCAATATTTCTGGCACCATTACATATTGAGAACCTCGTAATTACTTGATCTAGACTGGGTCAACTTCATTCCCTATAAGCTTCTGGCTTTAGCTTTGAGACTTCAGATTGCATTGTGTGGTCCAAAGGTATCTGTGAATTTGTCTTTATTGTCGTAATATGTTCAGAAAGCTAGATTTTGTAGCTTGTCCAGCACATGACATTTATACAGACTATCTTTTCTTGTATTACCTCAGGCAGCTGAGTTCTACTTCACTCTTGCCAGGTGGGGGTTGCAAAAACCATCATGCGATAGGGTCAGAATTTGCTATTTGAAATTACTTGTGACTGGTGATCTAAACTGTATTCCTATTTGGACTTCATATTTGAGAGAGAACATTATGTACAGTTTTGCCATGGAATTTTCATGCAGTCCATATACGTATGTGTGTGTCTGTATTAATTGTTAAGACTTAAATACATCATCACATTTCAAGTGAATAAATAAAAAAGCATGTAGTTTATAAAACAATATATGGTAACAATTTACTGCAACAGAACTGCAAATAGGACAGAAAAGTTAACCAGGTTTTTGAGTCATGTAGAGCTCCTCAGCGCTATCTACGCACAATCCTAAATATACACTGGACTGACTATGTGACGAATGTTGCTGTCCTTGAGCAAGCAGGGATCACCAGCATTGAGGCCATGATATTGAAAACGCAGCTGCGCTGGGCAGGGCACATTTCTAGAATGGAGGACCATCGCCTCCCCAAAATAGTACTCTACGGTGAACTCACCACGGGTCAGCGTAAGAGGGTCGCTCCAAAAAAGCGATACAAAGACTCCCTGAAACAACATCTCAGGCTTGGCCAAATTGATCACCAACAGTGGTCCGCTCTGGCCTCACATCGGGAGGCATGGAGACGCACTATCCATAATGCTGCAGCCTTATTTGAGAACTCACGCTGAACAAGTCTTGAAGAGAAACGACAACGCAGAAAGAATCACAACCCAAAAACATCACCCAAGGAGACCTTCTGCTGTGCTTTCTGCAACCGGACTTGTTTATCTCGGATTGGCCTTTTTAGTCACCAGCGCGCTTGCAGAAAGCGCGGAGTGAGTCCTTCCTAAATCTTCGTTTGCGAAGAAAAGCCAGAGAGAGCTCCTCAAAAAAACAATGATCACAATCTTCCTATAGGTGACCATGTCAAGTTGGAGGAATTGGACATGGATATGCCCATTATCATTTACAAATGTTACAAAAATATGCCATGTTTCCTAGAAGATATCATCATTTGAACTTCTATGATTGCAAGATTCCGGAGTGGTATTATAAAATTCTTGAGAATAAACTTTTGGAGAATATGCTCAAGAATAATCTCCAACCCAATAACTTTTGAGAATTATTTGTTTGACACTTGTTTGATATATGTTAGATAATTTTACTATTTATTAATGTGTAAGTAAAAACCACAAAAGTTTCCAAGTAAAATGAAAATGAGGGAATAAGATGGAGAAAGGGCAGTTGTGGCGAGATGGATGGTGAATGAGGGCAACAGAGAGAGGGAGCGTTTTTTTAGGATGGTGGGAAAAGTTCCCTAACATCCTGGGATAGTCTATAAAATATCAAACCACCTGGAATGATCAAGAAATCACTCTAACAGCCAGGAATGATCTAAAAGCTGAATATACTATTTAGGGAGGGAATGAAAAATTAAAGTCTCAAAAGTCCTTAGATGATAATATTTTGGAGAATATATTTTCCACGATTATTCTCTCTAGAAGGTTTTTTACTACCACAGAGCCTGTTTCTCCTTTGTTTAAGTTTTTTTTAACCATTTCCCCCTGCCGACACAATGTCAATCCAAACAACAAGTTAAAAGAAAGAAAGAAAGGAAAATCATGTTTTATAGTGGAGTCTACTGTTATAGCCCAAATGAAGAGACAATAAAACTACTTTGGGGGCAATTTGTATGTCTTGTTTGGTAATACATTTTGCTTCTTCAAAAACCTCTAACCAGAACTGCCACACCACATCATACTGCCACCACATATCCATTATCCATAACCTCTCCAAAAGAATTGTTTATACAGTGTAACTCAGCCACAGTGGCATTAAATATAACTTGTGAAATAATTTGAAGGCACTGTGCTCTAGTTTTACTGACTTCATGGATCTTCTTTGTGGTCTCTGTGAATCACACAGTTGGGTTTATTCCTGCGCCTGCGCAGTGCATACAGAACCTTCTAGTATCGCTAGGCAGAATGTGCATAGATACATTTTTGGCGGTAACTCCGCCCACATTAACGGTCCCTTAAAAGGCTCTCCCACCTAAATCCCCTCAGTTCCTTTTTTTCCGCCGCGCTAGCTTTCCACTTGAAAGGAACCTTCATCACTTGCAACTTTCGTTTTCGATTCTGACTCGGACTGATTTTTGACTTCGTCTCTTTCTCTACCCTTTGGATGTTGTTGATATTACTGGCTTGACTCGGATTCTCCTGACTACAGTTTTCACGCTCCTTTGGCTGTGGTAACGCTCTCTGATTTCTGGTTTTCCCTGGACTGCCCTGACTTCGTCTTCGATTATCCCTCATGGCTTCTAAATTAAGCTTTATAAGATGTGTGGTGTGCCAGGCAAAATTGCCCAGCTCAGATGGCCACTCTCGTTGCCTTATTTGCCTGGGCGAGTCCCACAATGTGGATGCCTGTGTGCATTGTCGGGCCTTCACCCCTCAGGCAAGGAAGCATCGCTCCTCTCGCCTGAAGTCGTTTCTCTATGAAAAGGCCCTTATTCCATCTATGGCTTCTACTCCAGCTGTGGGACAGGGGACACCCCTTCAACAACGGGAGAGTTCCCCTTCATCCAAGTCTCATTCTCCACCTGCCAAGTGTCGCCGCTCTCGTAATCCTTCGCGCCATTGTTCTGTGGCATCCAACCCTGAGGCTGTGCTGCATTCGCACAAGCATGCTGCTAGGTCGACCACGGCTGGGGACCGACCTTCATCGGATTCGGCAGCCGTCAGGTCCAAGGATCTCCCTCGGGATCGAGCGGGCTCTAAGGATCGTGCTAGGGACCGAGAGCCATCAACGTCTTCTAAGGGCAAAGTCCCTAAGAAAAAGAAGGCGAAACGCACCAACGGTGAAGAGAAGCCAAAGGAACCACCCCGGGCTTGAGAGTCCTCTACATCAACTCTGCAGGCCCCTACTGCTTCTCCACGCCAACCTACACCACGACCTTTGGTGTCGCCTCAGGATCGGGTTGTTGAAACTGAGCAACTTCACTCCAGAGCTCCTACTCCAACTCCTTCGTTGGAAATAGTTGAGGTTGAAATTGGCTCAGCGGAAGAAGCAGAGGTTCCCCATGGGATCGTAGCCCCTCTCCCGCACTGCTGGTCTTGAGGTCGGAGTTGCTCCGTGATTCGGCTGCTGCCAAGGAACCACAGGATGAACCCCGGCCCTCCACCTCCAGGATTCAGGAGGATGAACCGGCCTATGGTGCATACGACCTGGCTAGGTCTGTTTTCACAGCCCCCTTGGTGGTACACTCGAGAGCCGATGTGACTGGTGAGAGTGTCTTCCATTTGGACCACTGAGGCTGCAACCCGCCAAACCCTGCTTCTGTCTCCACCACACATTTCCTTCCATGGGATGGAAAAGGATGCCCGCTCATTCAGGGAGCCGTCGAGACCGGTGCTTAAGGACGCCTCCTGCCAGGCCTCTCCGTCTCCATCTCGACCTCTACCTCCGTTGCCTCCAGCAACACGACCACCCACTCCACCACCACATACGGCATCTCTCCATCGGGGTCACCGCTCTCCATCGCCGTCATCTGACTCCTCTTCCTCCTCTGAGTCTTCTGTGAAGTATCTGCCCTTCATTCCATCTCCTCAACCTGACCTGCTGGACAAGGACTCCTCCTCACCCACAGATGATGTTCGGTCCTTCGCCAAACAGATAGTCTGTATGTCACATGCGCTGGACTTAAAGCTGACGGAGAAGGAGTTGGAACCGGTCGACCCCATATCACAGCGCCTCAAGTCTCGGGCTCCGCCTTTGGCTCATATACCAGTGCTGCCGTCCCTCTTGAAGTTGACCCAGAATTCATGGGAGAATCCATCATCCATCCCGTGAACTTCAAAGAGAATTGACAGGCTTTACAAGGTGGCTGGGGAGGGCATCGACTGGCTACAAGAGCACCCAAAGCCGAACTCAGTTGTGGTGGAGGCAGCCCAACCTCGGAGGCAACGTTGGGCACAGTCTACTCCTTCAGACCCCGAAGGAAGGAAGCTAGACATCATGGGTAAGAAGCTATATTCGGCTGCTGGGCTCAGCTTCCGAATCGCTAATTACTTGGCCTGCATGGGCGCTTACCAGCAGGTGTTGTGAGAGCGGATACTACCGCTGATCCAGGACTTGCCCGACTAGCGCCGGAGACTTGCTGAGGCCATCCAGACCGAGGCCCAACTGTTGGCGGGGCAACAGATGAATTCAGCGCGGCATGTCGCCGATTGTGCTGCCAAAACAGTGGCAGGTTCCATCACCCTACGAAGACATGCCTGGCTGAGATCTTCGGGGCTCTCGACGCAAGCGGCTGCCACGATCGAGGACTTGCCTTTCGATAGCTCCGGCCTCTTCAATGCGGCAACGGATGAGAAGCTAGAGTTTACTCAGAAGATGAGGACCACCGCACGGAAGTACGGTATGCCATCAACCTCATCTTCTGCCTATTGCCCCGGTACCTTTTGAGTTGGCATGCCTCTTCTTACAGCCAATCTTACAGAAAGAGTGGCACCCCGCAATCGACCAGACAATCCCGGTTCCAACAACCGGTGTCTTCCGCCTCATCGGTGAGGAGTCAGGGATCCACCTCCCGGTATCGTCTGCCGCCCAAGCAGCGGTCTAAGGAACAAGGCAGAAGGTTTTGAGTTTTCTGTTCTTATGTTGATGTCTACCTTCTCTTTTAGACCCCCCTGTTTGGAGACCGCCTGTCGTCATTCCAGAATGCCTGGTCCTCGATAACATCGGACCGCTGGGTACTACAGATTGTACAACAGGGCTACTGGATCGAAGTTGACGAACTGCCTCCAACGGGTCGGATCCGTATCACGCCGCTCTCTCCTCATCGAGGAGGTTCAAACTCTACTTCAGAAAGGAGCCATCGAACCTGTGAGTTCCGAACATCGTCACCTCTGCTTTTCAAAGTACTTCCTGGTACCGAAGAAGGATGGTGGCCTGCGTCCTATCCTCGATCTCAGGGGGGTGAACTGGTACATCATCCCGAAGAAATTCAGGATGACCACCCTAGCTGTTATCCTACCTCTTCTTCAACAAGGAGATTCGTTTGCGTCCATAGATCTCAAGGATGCCTATTTCCACATTTGGATCCACCCTTCACACAGGAGGTTCCTGGCATTTCAGATTGGGGACGACGCATACCAGTTCTGTGTTCTCCCGTTTGGACTCTCCATGACACCTAGGGTCTTCACGAAGTGCATGGCGGCAGTGGCAGCCTTTCTTTGACAACACAGGATCATTGTCTTCCCTTACATAGACGATTGGCTGCTTGTGGCGAGTTCAAAGACCCAGCTCGAGAAGGACATTGTTTTCACCCTAGATGCGTTACACGCCCTGGGACTTGTTGTCAATATTGAGAAATCTCAACTGAACCCTGCTCAGTCCATCCAGTTCATCGGAGCTCGACTGGACTCTGTCTCCACGGCAGCGTACCTGCCTGACCATCGGTTCGACACCCTTCGATCCTTGATTCACCACTGCTGACGGTCATGCCGGGTTCGAGCGCACGATGTCCAAGTCCTCCTCGGGCACATGGCAGCAACCACTGCAGTTACTCGTCTGTCCAGACTGAGGTTCCGACCGCTCCAGCATTGGTTTCTGATTGTCTTCGATCACCTACAGGATTCTCCCGGGAAACTCCTTACGATGCCCCGCTCTGTTCAACGCTCTCTCGACTGGTGGCTTGTACCACGGAATGTCCTCTCCGGTCTTCCCTTTGACCCCCCTCAACCGAACGTCTCCCTCACAACAGATGCGTCTCTAGTTGGATGGGGGGCCCACCTGGGCTGTCACAGGATCCAGAGTTTGTGGAGCAGTGAAGAAGGAAAATTACACATCCAACGTTCTGGAGCTCCTGGCCATCCAAAAAGCCCTTCGAGCCTTCGAGGTGCTGGTCCGGAACAGAACTGTCCTTCTCATCACTGACAACACCTCTGTGGTGTACTACCTGAACAAGCAAGGTGGTACCAGGTCTTTTCAGCTGCTCCAACTCACTCTGCAGATCTGGGATTGGTGTGTGGAAAGGAACATCTTCCTGCAGTCCATCCATCTCCCGGGGGAGGAGAATATTCTTGCAGATGGACTGAACCGTTCCAATTCCAGTGTCCACAAGTGGATGCTTCATCGACAAGTGGTGGTAGATCTCTTCCATCGTTGGGGGACTCCTCTCATAGACGTCTTCACGACTGCCCAGAACAGACAGTGTGACCAATTCTGCTTCAAGGTATGGCACAAGGACTCGACGGGGGATGCGTTCCTGTTCCAATGGAACGGACCATTTCTGTACCTCTTCCCTCTGATCCCGTTGCTGACAAGGGTCATCGCCAAACTTCGTTGGGATCGGGCGAACGCGATCCTCATCACACCGTGGTCGCCCCAACAACCGTGGTTCGCTCCATTGCTGCTCCTGCTTGAGAGGAGCTTTCTCCACCTCCCAGGCCGACCAGACCTGCTCACCATTCAGCAAGGCAGGGTCAGACACCCCAACCTCGACTCACTCCGCGTGATGGCTTGGAGGATCCGGCTGTGAACCCACTACTACCTCATGCTGCCCCTCTTTCTGCTTTGCCTCGAGAGGTTCAGGTGATTGTTGATGCTGCTAGGAAGCCCTCCACTCGGAAAGCCTACCTGTACAAGTGGAACTGGTTTGAGAAGTTCTTAGACAAGGGGTCAGACCTCGAGTCCTGTCCGGTACCGACGATCCTTCAATTTCTTCTCGACCTATCGAGAGCAGGGCTCTCGGTTTCGTTTCTCCAGGGCTACCTAGCAGCTATCTCTTTCGAATTCCAGGCTCAGAATTGACCTTCTTCCTTCCAGGATCCGATAGTGAAGAAATTCTTGAAGGTTTATGTTAATTTCCATCCTCCTGTACTTGATCCTGTGCCGACCTGGAGCCTTGAACTCATCCTCTCTCAATTAGTGAAATGACCCTTCGAACCCATGGCTTCGACCGACCTCCGGCTACTAACTTGGAAGACTGCCTTCCTGGTTGCCATCACCTCAGCTCGTCGGGCGGGAGAACTCTGTGCCCTTTGGTCGGACCCTCCATATAACTGCTTCCACAAGCACAAGGTAGTCTTGAGACAGGACATTTCCTTTCTTCCTAAAGTGGTCTCCAGTTTCCACCTTAACCAGCCCATTGTTCTACCGGCCTTGATGCAGGACCCGAAGGACAAATTCGAGCGTACCCTCCACTCCATGGATGTGCGGAGGGCGCTCGCTTTCTACATACAACAGACTACTCCATTCCGATAATCACCCCAGCTTTTCGTCTCCTATGCTGACTCTGAGCGGGGTGCACCGATCTCTTCGCAGCGTCTCTCGAAGTGGGTGACGTCAGCCATCGCTCTCTGCTATGAACTGGCTAAGAAGCCGCTGCCTCCTCGAATTCGTGGACATTCTATGAGAGCTGTCTCCACTTCGACTGCGTTCCTCTCTGGGGTGCCCCTAGAGGAAGTCTGCCGTGCTGCGGCATGGTCTTCACCATTGACATTTATCTCACACTACAGACTGGACTCTCGTTCCAGAAACGAGGCTGCATTTGGGAGGGCAGTGCTTTTGTCCTCCATCCAATAAGTGAGTGCATCCCATGTGAACTTTTCCCATGTTGAAATGTTATTCCATTTTATATTGACCACTGTATATTGACCTAATTAGTATTTGCGGAATGTGAAAAAAAAAGAGAGAGAGAAGAGAGGGAAAGGTAGAGAAATCCCTTTCAGGACTGATGTGAGGGGTCCTCATCTAATACTGTACAGGACATACCCTCCTCCAGTGGGGAAGCTTGCTAGTCTACCCAACTGTATGGACAGGTTGCTTACCCTGTAACCATAGATCTTCGAGTGGTCTTCTATGAATTCACACAGACCCGCCCATCCTCCCCTCTATGTCCTACTGATGCATATGAGCTTAATGTTCCTGATGCTGCTGATTGCAGCATCATTGAAGGAACTGAGGGGATTTAGGCGGGAGAGCCTTTTAAGGGACCGTTAATGTGGGCGGAGTTACCGCCAAAAATGTATCTATGCACATTCTGCCTAGCGATACTAGAAGGTTCTGTATGCACTGCACAGGCACAGGAATAAACCCAACTGTGTGAATTCACAGAAGACCACTCGATCTATGGTTACAGAACCTGTCCGTTCATTTTTCCATATGTAATGCCAGTTTTTAAAAAAAATCTAGAACAATATTAAGTTCTTTCTCTCAAGTGTTTTTCATTCCCTCTTGATTGCCCTATTAAATGTCTAGTAAGACAAACATATTTTAGAAATAAAGCCTTTAAGATTAGCTTCGTTCTGAATAATTAAAGTCTCAAAATTATATAACGTCTCATGGCCTGTGTTCTCACACGTACATTCTTTATATATATGTTTTGCCAAAACCTGTTGCTGAGGGCAGCATGGCTCCATGTGATTGCCATTCATTATAGTGTATTGTTTCTGAAGTGTTCAGAATTAGGAGGGGCTATACAAAGGTAAAATCAGCAGGCTTAGAATCTATTATGAGATACAAATAAACTAGTTGAACTGTTACAGTTGCAAGCATAGTTTGATAAGCGCGAGTTTTAAAATGACACAATATATTTTGGTATCTCCTCTGTGTGTACAAATTGAAGTAAAACTAGTAATGGCTGTAAATGGGTGGTCCTTTTTAAAAAACAAACATACCCCTTATATATTTTGATTCACTCCCCGCCCCCACAAATGAATCTCTGTGCAGTAAAATCCAAGTAAACCTCAAAGGAATGACACAAACAATATTATTTTTCAGTCTTTCCTTTTCCCCAGCTTTTACTTCTCCCACCAGTACCCTTAAATATGTGCATAATAACAGAATTTAAATCATTACAAAGTGATTGGATGGTGGTCAGAGGAAAAATGCAGTTTGGGGGAAAACAGTATAAAAATTGTTCTCCCATGATATTTTTCCATCTTGTCTTGAAATGTCATCTCTGTGACTATCAGTCTAGGTGGAATGGAATGCTTTCCTCACATTTGCATTGCTGTGAGCAGCAGGGGTTCTCAGTTGTAACCTGCTTCCCAAAGTCGAGATAGGAACAAAATAAGGACTGGAAAATTAAAATTGGGGCAACAATAGGGTGTGTTTTTTCCTTCAATGGCAGCAGCATTGACAATCAAAGTAAAACTCCAGCTCTCTTGACTCCTAGGCTGGTCAAAAGATACTCCACAACAGAGAGCTCAAGCCTCCCTTGGCAACACTGGCCAGTATCTAATGTGGTCTTTGGACTTGTGGAAGTAGTTTCTGCAAAGGGGAGGCAATGCCCCCTCACTCCTTCATTCCCCTAAGAACCTAGAGGGCTGAGAAATCCACTGGAACAGGATTGCAGTGTTGGAGAGCTGCAAGTGTGAGGAGCCAAAAATCCTGCCAGTACCAAGAACCTCAAAGGCCTAAATACCCTAAAGGCCCCAGATCCTATCAGATCTTGGAAGCTAACAGGCTCAGCTCTGGTTAGTACTTGAATGGGAGACCGCCAATGAATAGCAGGTACTGTAAGCTTTATTTCAGAGGAAGGAACTAGAAAAACCACCTCTGAATATTTCTTGCCTAAGAAAACCCTTATCAAAAATCTATGGGGTCACCGTAAGTCGACAGGCGACTTGAAGACACCTTGTGTGCAAGTACCCTGAACCTTGAATTGTATTTAGGCCTCTGTATATCATACCCTCTACATTTCACAGACACATGTGGTCAGAGAACATCAGAGTGTGGTCAAGATGGCAAAAGTTATTAATGAAGGAGACACACAAACTAGGAGAGGCTTCAGCAGTTTACTTTTGACTGAGAAGGGCAAGACTCTGCCCCTCCTCTCCCACCTGTTGAAGTAATGGGGAGCAAACTACTTTTGCACTTTGAACTCAGTTTGCAGCAATTGAGTAAGTTAAAGAAAAAGGGGGAAATTTGGAGGAGGAGAACAAAACTGGGACGTTGTAAAAGCAGCTGAAAAAGTGGGATGATAGAGGATTAATTGGGACATCCCCAACCAAATCAGTACAGTTGAAGAGCATGATATACATTCTGCGGAGGTTTACTTTCCACCATGAGACCATAGAAGCATCTGCTTAGAGAATCCCTGATTAAAAATAATGCTTAGGGTGTGACTTGCCATCAGGTGAACTCCCAATAAATTCACTCACAGGGCCACACCAGTTCTGATGAGCATATATTACAGTCGGACCCCTGTATCCATAGTACCAATAGCCACAATTTCAGTTATCTGCGGGACACAATATAGGGACACATATCATAGAGTTGCGCTGGGAAATGCCTAGAGAGGCATCCTCTCTAGGCATCTTCTAGGTCCCCCAATGCAGTTCTATGATACATTTTTACCAGAAGTCCTTTATTTTAATAGGGTTTGCTGTTATCTGCAGTTTCCTGTATCCACAGTAAGTGTCAGGGCCTGCCTATAGCCAGTGGTCAAAGGCCTCTGCCATATTAGTAGGCTTCACTGAGACCTCCTAATTACAGTGGATTGTATGTATTGATATTGGAAGGGGGAGGGAAGGATGATGATGGAAGCTAGGCCTCCTGGTTCTCAAGGAGATAACATAGCTCTGTGCCTGCTGCTCAAAGCCACGAGCACATCTGCAAAGGAAAGCATGAAAGAAGAGAAAGGAGGAGGAAGGAACTCTTCAGGGCTTGTGTTTAAAATGTCACTTTCCCCCCGTTTGCTTCAGTTCTGGCTATATTTGAGACTGTACACCTCACTGCATCTTTAATACAGTAGGACCCCCGTATCCGTGGAGGATTGATCCCAGGACCTACTGCAGATGGTGAAATCTGCAGAAAATAGCAAAAGCTATCCATCCTTTTTCGCCGCTGCCACAGGCGCCCTCCCACGGAAATGGGAGGGCAAGATTCCTCCCGCTTCTCCCCCCTTTACCCCCATGATCGCCGAAGCAGTGACAGGAGCCGTCCCGGGGAAAGGGATGGGGCAGGCAAGATCCTTCCCTCCCCTCCCCCTTTGCCCCCGTGATTGCTGCAGCAGTGACAGGAGCTCTTCCGGGGGAAGGGACATGGCAGGCAAGATCCCTCCCTCCCTCCCACCATCGCCAACTGTGGATAATTGAATCCATGGTTGGCAAATGATAGGGGGGTGCTCCTGTAAAGTACTTTAGCTAGTTGTTATTGTCTGTCTGAGTTGGGGTTTGACAGGACCCTCACAGTAAGTTCAGGAACCAAACCCCATGGATAATTTGACCATGGTGTGCAACCTCTTCCAACTCCAACTCTTTTTGCCATAAGCACATTCTATTTCTGTTGTTTCAGTTCACTAGCTCTCTAGTGAGTGTCACCTTCTCCATTTCCTTGCAAAGAAGCAGATGCTACACTTATAGGCTGCCTATAAGAGGAAATTTGGAATTTACTTTCCCAAACTCATTTCTAAAAACTATGTAACAGAAGACTTTCATGAAGGACTATGTACAGAATCGGATCCTTACAATTCCTGGTCCTGGTTTCCTTTTCTCAGTACTGTTTGTTTGTTTGTTTACAAAAACGAGTATGTTATGTATGCATGACCCTTTGGAGAACCAGTAGAGACAAACCAATTTTCTCTTTGTTTACTAATGTTGATGCTTTCTTCTGTTTTTATTGTTTTGGAGTTTGTTTGTTTGTTTTCTGTTCTTCAAACTGGCAAAACTAAAGAGTTTCCTTATAGTTCAGGTATTCTATACAGTTCAGGATTTTGTGGCTCCATTTGTAGCAAAAATTACATTTTAAAAATTCATTTATAGTCATATTCTGAACAAACAGTACTTTTAGTATCAAAGACAATAATGTTATGCCAAACCCAATTATATGTGATTAATTTTATTTTCCTAGAGCAATAAAACTCCTTTCAATCTGTAAAGGGTTATTAATAATTGCATATTTTTCATCCCCCATCCCTCAAATTCTCTCTGCCCCAGGAAAAAAAAGTCCCCCCCCTTCAAAATTTCCACATCTCTAGGTTAGGTATGCTTGGAATGCATTTGTCCAGTACCATTTTAAAGAGGGGTGTAGAAAGTGTTTACCCTTGAGGATCTGAACCCTGCCACTTTTCAACTACTTTTTTATGTTTCTTCAGCAGAGCTCCTTGTAGTGAAGAGAAAAAGAGGCAGACCAAAAGGATCAACTAAGAAATGTTACGTTGATGAAGAATTGGCAGAAAGCAGTAACTGCACTCCAAATGAAGATATTCCACTGGGACTTGAGGAAGGAGGAGAGCAGGGAGAGGTTCAACCTGACAGTTTAGAATGCCGAAAGTGCAACCGAAAGTTCTCTAATTCTCGGCAGCTGCGGAAGCATATCTGCATTCTTGTTAAACCAGAAGATACAGAAGAAGGTGATCCCAGTAAGGAAGCTTATTTGTTTGTATGTTTGAAGGCATGAACCGTGATCTGTAGAAGATCAATAAATGTTCAGTGAGAAAGCTGCATGATGTGTCTGATGTTTTGCATGATGTGTCTACTTTTGCATTTCTGTTGCTGACCAGGTGGGAATTTACGGTACTGAGTGTTAAGAACTTGGAATCTTTTTTCAAATAGATGTTCTGTGTTTAGGAATGGCTGGGGATTAAAGTTGAACTAGACAAGCTGGAAGAGATCTATGATCTGATTTAATTTGGTCCTCAGTCTTAACAGCAGGCATGGGGAACGTCTGATGGACTGTAGGGTCCATCACACCTCACCATTGACTGTACTAGTATTCAAAGAGATAGCCATGCTGGTCTATTGTAGCATAAAGAAAGATAAAGAAATCCAGTGGAACCTTTGAGATTTAAGTGGGAAGATGGATTTGCTAGCATAAGCTAGACTGAGTCTGCAAAAGCTAATACTAGCAACTTCTTCCAAGTAGTCTCAAAGGTGCTAGCTTTCTCATTGGCTGTGCTACCTAGGCTTGACATGAGTTTCAGTCCAAGAACATCTTGCTTTACATAGTAACAACTTTGTTATACGGGTAGGTGTGGGGAAGGAGATTAAGAAACTGGAAAGCTATGAAAGGAAGCCAGATTTGACATGACGTTTCACTTCATTTATATTACATGTTTCTTTCAATATGGAACCCAAGGCAAATCACAACACAGATTAAAACTAAATACAGCTTAATCTACCCCAATGTTTTATGATAGAAAGTTAAAAACAAGTCAAAAAACTACAGTGTGCCCTTCCCATCCATGGGGGTTTGTTTTTCCCCTTCCTCCCCCCGATAGGAAAAAAACATGGATGCTCAAGCCCAATATTAATCAATGGCAGCGCATGCATGTGGCCGCGCACTGACACAGCTGTGTGCACGCACCACCATTGAATAATATGGGGGGGGTCAATCCGTGGAAGCTCCAATGTGTGGCTGGCTAGTCTGTAGATAGTGCAGGTCCACTGTATTGTATTAAAATAGCACTAATATAAAACAGTTTAAAAACATTTAGTACAGTACAATGAGAATAAAAATGCAGCAGCCCCCCTACTCATTAAAAGACCTTTATGAGTAGCCAAAAACATAATACTAGAATTCTCAGCCCCCCTACTCATTAAAAGACCTTTATGAGTAGCCAAAAACATAATACTAGAATTCTGAAAAATTTAGCCAGCGCCTATGCATAGTTTAAAAGTAGTGGTGCATAACATTATTTACATTTCTGTATTGATTTCATTCTCGGCTAAGCGTCAATGTTGAGTCTGTATTTTGTGCATGTAACATGATTCTGTGTGTACTTGGAACGGTTCCATCAGAACTTGTTGCCCATGTTGCTTTTCTTTGAGATTAATTTGAGTAGGGTCTGATGCTGTGGCGACTTGAAGGCGAACTCACACATACACTTGAAAGAGGCCTTTATAGAAAAGCACCTTTTGTTTTCCTTTCCCCCCCTTAAGTGAAGCTATCCAGCTGTCTCATTTATGACACCTAAGTCCCTTTTGAATGTTCTTTTCAATAATATTTACATTTTTTCCTCTGCCTAATTATGCTGAAAAGATGCTTTTTAAAAATGAACTTTTCAGTAATGAAATCTGCTGCCCTTGACCCCACTGCTCATTAAAACCATAAAATGTGAGCAGAACACAATCTACTTTCCTAAGTAGATTGCTAGCAAGCTTTTCCATCTGAAATTGCTTTTGCCTTTTGTATAGGAAAGCAACATCTCTGTTTACAGGTGAACAAGAAAGTACCCCTTCTGAGAAAAGCAGACCAATCCATCTCATGCAGGAAATCAGTTCTTGGCATAACTCAATGCATGCTTTTTTAATGCTGACAAATATGGAATAGATCTTTAGGAAATGTGTCCATGGAACAATTGTAAAGCTCTGATGTGTTTGTGAAGTTGAAGGCTTTCATGGCCGGCATCCATAGATTTTCTATGTGGGGTTTTCTGGGCTGTGAGGCTGTGTTCTGGAAGAGTTTGCGTCTGGCTGGCATCTTCAGAGAATGGTTGAATAGGAGTGTGTGGGATTAATATACTGTGAGCCCCTGTTGGAGAGGATATGTAAATTTGTGTATTTGAATGTCTAGTTCCTCGGGGGGAGATATGCAAGGAAGATTAGGCCAACAACTGTCATGTCAGGATGCACAGAGAAGCTATTGAAATCCAAAAACACCTGGACAACTTCAACAGGAATGAAGAAACTCTAAAAGTAAACAAAGTTTGGCTACCAGTCCTGAAAAACACCAAAATAAAAATTCAACACATGCAAATGAACTCCACCCAGGGGCATGAGGATTTCCAGCAGATAATGGACCATTAGCCAAACAGACACTAATCCTCCTTGCATATCTCCATCCAGAAATTAGCCATTCAAATACACAAATGTACATATACTCTCCAACAGGGGCTCACAGTATATAAACCCCACACACCCCTACCCAACCATTCTCTGAGGATGCCAGCCACAGATGCAGGCGAAACATCAGGATTAGACTCTTCTAGAAGACAGCTCCATAGCCTGGAAAAACCCCACAGAAAACCTCTGATGTGTTTATTTTCTGCAATCTCGACAGATCAAGCCATTAGCATTCTTGGTGGATTTCTGGACATTGTGAAATTCAGGATAGATGAATCATAGGATTTGAAGGGTCAGCATAGGGCAGTAAGCACTGTCTGTGTTTTGGTCTACGTATATAAAAGGCTGTTTTATGGTAGGTAAAGCTGTTCATTCATCTAGCCCAGTTGTGTCCAATCTGACTGGCAACAGCTTTCCAATTCATTTACTACTGGTCCTTTAAATACAATGATAAGGTCTAAAAAGAAGAATTTTGTAATCCTTCAAAGTAACTCTTCCAAGCTCTTGGAAAAATTAAAAACCTTATGGGACTCTCTGCCATTTCCCATTATCTACTACAGTTGTAGAACTCTAATTCAGTAGCATTTATTTACATGTTTGGGTGTGCTGCTCTTCCATCTTCCATAGGCACAACCTGGAGGGGAGAGAAGGGAAAGGGTATGTTGTGCAGCTGGCAGTTACTACAGCCACCATTACCCAAGCTGAAATTAGTGATGCTGCCAAAATGGGCTTAAAATATGATTTCCCCAACTCACAAAACTTGATTGTACATTAAGTCAAGCTCCCACAACCTTAAATTCTTACTTCATTCCTAATTAAAATTCAGATGTATCACAATCACATATGCCAATTTTCTGCATGCTTGGTTAGCATTCATCTGACTTAGCAACCCACATGGATTTACAGAACCATGTGGCTCCTGGGCAAGCATTTGGCTTGGCAATATAATGTACACCCATGTTTAGCTGTGGAACAGGTGAAATGTGAATGCATGCTGTCTCCCACTCCAGATTTATCCTTCTCCATAGCAGCATCGTGAGATCACATATGCATAAAACATTGCTAACCAATTTAAAACTCCTTTCCATTTTTTTTCAAACATTCAACAATGATGCCTGCAATTTGTGATCCAATTACAATTTGAGCCTAGGGGAATTTGCACATCACTACAGTATTTGAAATTAATTTGCAACATTACATTTGAACTTTTGATCTTACATTGTCTGTAGATAAAAATGGAAAACTCAGGTTTAGAATTTGAGGTAGCTTTTCAGTTATTTATGTAGCTTTTAAATTTAGAAGGGGCCCTCAGGCCTGCCTGTTCTGATACTGAAATGAAATATCTGTATAAAAAAAACCAACCCAAACATGTTTAGCCATAACACTTATACAAAGGAATTCTTGTTTCCTGAGACTGATATCTTCTCGTTCTGTAATGGAATAATTGGGGCTTATCCCTAGGCATGTGGATACCTTAGGTGGGTTTGGCTCTCTTCTTACTACCATTTTTTCCTTTTGAACACTTACCAGACTGGGACTGTGTGCCCCCCTCCATTAAACTAATTCCTTTACACCTGTTCCACAAAATACATTTGTATTTTTCTTTTCTCCTTGCCTTTCTGTCCATGAACCAAAATCCTTTTTCCAACTTGGAAGGAGTAAACACTGTACAACTGTCTAGCTACTTAAACCCATGTTTTTTTGTTTGTTTGTTTTTTAATTTCTAGGGCCAACAAAATGGTTGACTGTCTGGCCAGGGTTGATGCTAGAACCAGGGAAAGCTATAGCCTTGCTTGGATGTGGTAGCTACCCTGTATGACTGTGAACAAATGGCCTCTTTAAATCCAGACTACTTCTGTAATTGCTGTGTGTGCGAATGTATGCATGGTTTTGTGCAAGTGTTGCAAAAGCATTGCCTGCCTCCTTTTTGTGTTGTGATAATGGCTACCAAGAGTAGGAGAGGACCGGTAGGAAAGAAGGTAACATAACAATTGTAAAGAGGTTAAAACAAAATGCCAAACCAAATTAACTCTGCAAGGAAAGGCAAGTTCAAAGTTGACCGTCTAAGGGACCAGTATATGCACTGAAGCTTCACTAGAGAGCCTCTCTAATTAAGAATGCACAATACATGGCACAAACACCAATTAGAGACCCCAAATAAAAAATCTGGATGGCTTGGACAGTCTTTTTCAAAATACTGTTAAACATACTGATTTGTATGTCATTGACAGCTGCCTTCCTTATAGTAGAGATGTGAACATCCTGTAAATGCCGCCTAAATACAGAAAGAGCATAGCGTCAAATTACTTTCTGCATGCCACGCTGGGATTTAAATCACATAGATCTGGATACAGGAGGTCAGTTTATTAGTTTGCCAAATCAAAGTGCCAGCTGTTGAAACTGATTGCTCAATGTTCCTTTTCACAGGAGAGCAGGAATGAGGACTATTTATCTCAATCAAGCTGTTGAGAAGAGAGTGGGAAATGTCCTGAAAAAGTGTTTGTTTGGGTCATTCTAAGTGGAATGGGCTTGATGGTCAGCCCAAACAGCTTGTAAATGTGATGGAGTCTAGAAGTCCAGCATAGGAGAAATGGAACACTCACTTTAGAAAGAGATGTGGCTGTATGTGCTCCAGCAATCCTGGTGCTGGGTGTGTCACTATCAGCAAAAATCAGGCTAATAGTAGGATAGACAGAGGTCTCATGGCTGATTCTCTTGGTCAGTTTGATACCCATCAGTACAGATGGACTTTTTTAAATTGGCTGAGTGCGTATTGTCCAGATTGTGGCTTGTCCCATTGCCTCCATCTGTTACCAAAACACCGTATCAAATGAGTATGTGTTTTCACAATTAGGAAACAACGTGACTTATTACCATTAAATTAAAATCAGATTGATTGGCAGACTAGTTACAACATGAGAGCAACTTGCATGGCCAAGAGCTTTCGGTTGATTATCTAGCATCATACCTCAGAGTAACTGAAAGCTCTTGCCTGTGTAAGGTGTTCTCATGTTGTAACTAGTCTGCCATGACTCCTCTCCCTGTTTTCTGCACCTTTATTCTGCTCTTTCTTATGAGCAGGCTGTTGTAGGAAAAGTGGGATAGGTCATCTGATGGGGAAGAATGTCCTGGTAGGTTGGATGTAACTGTCTCCTGCCCACTTTTACCCCCAATTTGTTGCAGTGTTTTGAGACTGTAGGTATCCTTTCTCAGATTATTCTTTGCTCTTCATTCCTTTTGAAGTTACGGAAGTGTCTGTTCTTTCAGCATATAACCCCTGAATATGTAACTATTGAATTAGTTACTTTCTTGGGTACCTGAGCTTTGTTAATTTCTGTAACTCGCACACACCTAATTTGGTCTTTTGACTGTACTACCTGTTATTTTCACACCCCTTTCACAAATCCCCCCAGATTTTATTTGCTCATTAACTTTAATCACCTCTCTTGACAGATTTATTCCATGTGTTAAAGTTAAGACATTTTTTTTTGCATGTGAATTGCTATTAGACTTCTGCTTTGACTTGGAGAAACAGCTCTTTTCCTCCCTTGAATGCAGTCTTACCTTTTTGTTCTCCAGTCATACAAGAGATGGTAGAAGGAGTAAATCATTCACTTCAGTCCCCTCTCTGACCTTTCCTCCCAGTCCCCCTCCTTGTTACTTCTGTCTAATCAGCTTTGACTTATGGCCTCTGTGAGCCTTGGTCATCAGCAACCCTGTTCAGATTTGCAAACTCAGAGCCATTGCTTCCTTCATTGACACAGTCCATTTGTAATGTGGCTTCCCTCTTTCCTACTGTCTTTTACTTTCCCCAGCATTATAATCTTTTCCATTGAGTCATATTATCTCATGATGTGTCCAAAGTACAATCATCTCAGTTTAGTCATTTTACCTTCTAGTGAGAGTTCAGGTTTGATTTGCTCTTAGACCCAATTATTTGTTTTTTGGGTAGTTTGAGGTATCTGTAGAGCTTTCCTTCAGCACCGCATTTCAAATGAGTTGATTCTCTTTCTGTCACATTTCTTCCCTGTCCAGCTTTCACAGCCTTAAATAGAAATTGTCATATTATGGCATGGATGGCATTTAATTATATGTATATTTATACTTGAGGATTTTACCTGGTTCCTTTGTAGCTGTCTTTCAAAGTCTTAGACTTCTTTTGATTTTTTGACTGCAGCCTCCATTTTGTTTAATGACTGAGCTGAGGTATTGAAAATCTTTAACTATTAAACAGCCCCCTTAGCAATTCTTATTTTTCATTTTAAAAGTGTTTTAATCAAATGAATTAGAAACAAAGTATAAATTTGTCACACCTAGGTAGTGGGCAAACAGACCAAGAAAGGAAGAAATAGAAGAGGGGGGAAATGAGTGGGTGGGTAGGGATAAGAACTGACAGGGTAACACCCTCCTGGAATTTAAGTTCATAGATTTAGCAGTAGTTACTATATTGAGCTGCATTTTCTGATCATAACGTTAGGGTAATTCTGCCAAGGACACTGAATTTTCTTGTTCAGATCTTGACATTTTTGTCCCTTCCCATTTTAAGTTGCAAAGCATAATATATAATAGTCACTTTGCTGTAGAGGTTCATTTAATCTAGGCCTCTGTAGCTTACAGTGGACAGGCAGATGTTCCTTGCAAGCTGGAAAACTGAAAACAATAGAGTTGGCCATCCCCAACTGGAAGTCAACTGGCTATAATCATGGAGTTCTCTCTTAAACTGTGATGGCTAAAAATAGAGAGCACATTCAGGTGTATCCAAACTTCAGATTGGGAAGGTGGTAGGGAGAGACTGGAAATTGGCAAATCCAGTTGATTCAGTTCACACATACATCAGCAAATCCAAATTTGTCACTAGGCATGTTCTCAGCAGAAAATTGAAGCTAATCTTGGCTCTCTGAGAAGTATAATAGGCACGTTTTTGAACACTTTATGTTCTTAAGTGTAGTTCTGAGTTTTATAAGACTTAAAAAGATCCATTATTGTCTTTGGCACATAAGCCAGATGGATACTCAGAGTGCCAAAGAAAAAGAAAAGAAAATTCTAAATGGGAGTTTTAGATTTCTCTCTTGGCCTCAGATTATTGGTTGTAGTTCTCATGTGAGACAGGGTGTATTTGATTGCAGAGGAAGTATAGCTCCCCAGATTCCTTTATAACAGTGTTTCTCAACTGGGGTTCCCCCAGGGATGGCCAGGGGTTCCTTGAGAAAACAGTAATAAATTAATAAATCACGGAGAGGTGGTAAGCTGAAATGGCTTATCTCTCCCCTCCCCAACAGAGAAAGCCAGGCGAGGAATGAGTGTGTGTGTTTGAATGTTTTCACACCAAAGGAGCCTCAAAGGGTCCTCTTATGGGGTGGGGGAGAGGATGTTTACATGCCAAATACCTTGCTCTCCCTCCCAGCTTTTGATCTGCTTTAGATATGCTAATGAAGCTCCTGATGGCCTAGGAAAGGGAGGAGGCAAAGAATGTGTGTGTGTGTGATTTGCTTGCTGCTTGCTGCAAGCAGCCACAGACCCAGAACTGACGCAAAAGATGACATGGTTTGCCTAAAACTGATTTAAAGGTACAAATACAAAATGAGGGTTGTTTTTTTTAAAAAAAAAAAAATCAGAACAATTAAAGATGGAAAGAGAATTGCAATACTGTACAGCTCTTAGCCACTTGGGGGAAACTGACCAAATAATCCAACCAACCCCCTGGTCAGTCAGCTACTCAGGTGCCAGCTGTGGATGGGAGAACTCTGATAAAAGTGACTTAGGGCTAATTCTTTTTAAATCAGATTTGGAGAGGGCAGAGCCATTACAGTAAAGGAGTCATTATAGATAGAGAAAAGGTTCTTAAACTGTGTGTCTGGTAACTGAATGTGGGGGTCACAAATAGACTGACCAACTCCCATATTATCGAAAACATCCTTCCATTTACCTTGGCAGGAAGCTACAGCTTGCCTCTCAGCCTGCGTCTGGCTACTTAGTTAATGCTTTTTGCTAGCTGTGTTAGTTCAGAGCTCAATCTTTGGGTCAGAGTCAGTGATGTAGCCATATTTAAATATTTGAAGGGATGTCATACTGAAGATGGAGCAAGCTTGTTTTCTGCTGCTCCAGAGACTAGGACATGGAACAGGGGGTTCAAACTACTGGAAAAGAGATTCCACTTAAGCATTAGGAGGAATTTCCTGACAGTAAGAGCTGTTTGGCAGTGGAATGCACTGCCTGGGAGTGTGGTGGAGTCTCCATTTTTGGAGGTTTTTAAACAGAGGCTGGATGGCCATCTGTCGGGAATGATTTGATTGTGTATTCTTGCATGGCAGGGGGTTGGACTGGATGGCCCTTATGGTCTCTCCCAACTCTATGACTCTATGTTGCTGCCTCAGGCAGCAGATCATGGTAACCTGCACTCTCCCTAGAAGCCAAGATGATTAAACTGAGACTGTATTACTTTGGAGAGATATATTTTTATTTATGTTATATTTTATATTATATTTGTATTATAGAAATTTCTGACCCTGCAGGTATCAAATATGTATTGCTAGCAATGTGGAATATAATAAGCATCTATTTTTTCACTGTTTCTGTATTTTTTTTAAAAAAAAAGAGATACGTAGGTATAATTTTTACGTAGGGGTTCCCTGAGATCTGAAAATTTCAGGGGTTCCTCCAGGGTAAAAAGGTTGAGAAAGGCTGCTCTATAAGGATCAGGGTTCAAGACCAATAGCTCCTGTCTAGTTAACATGGCATGAGAGGGACTTATTGCCCATCCCTCCAGCAAGGGTGCCATGGCCACCATTGGCTGTGGTTGTCATCCAGCCCTCTGTCATGTGCAGAACCTGCTTACCCCATTTCTGCTCACAGTATCTCCACTCCAACCGTGAAATGCTGTTTCCTCTCTTTAATGTAACAAGTCAGTGTGCTTTCATATTTCATTTTCCATCTTTGCAGATAGCATCACCTTGCCATATTGGATGTCACACCATAGACCTCTTGCTCTCCTGGACTTCTACCTTAGACCTGAAACCAGTTTTGTTTCTTGTGTGAAATGTTTTTCTCCCCGTTTCTTGATTTTGGCATTAGAGCTTTGTTCTCCATCCCACCCTATTTGTAGTGTGTATAGGGGAGAGAAGCAAAACTTCTAAATTTTGCAATCTGGTATCGTTTTCAACAGAACAGAAAACTTCATCGACCTTGTTGTTGGTATATGTTGTTATATTAAGAAAAAGAAGAAGAGAAAAAGAGTGCTCATGATCATCCTTTTACATTATTTTGATGTTTGCTCTTTAGGTAATGATTCTGACGTTGACCTTGACAGGAGGGAAGATGAACGAGAAAAAGCACCAAAGAGACAACGGCTCCAGAGGAGTGAGAAGAGCCTTTCTGCAAAGGATACAGACCAGATCTCAGGAGCTAAGAAACCTATTATCAGTGTGGTTTTGACAGCCCATGAAGCTATTCCAGGTAATGGGAACTGTTCACTCATGGAAACTGAATTAAATGTTTATGTAGAATAATGCAAACAGCTTCAAATGTTTGTGTCCTAAAGCATGGTTGGTCATGCGTTTCACCCTGCCATGAATGTTTTATTTGCATCTGACTCCTAATGTGAAAGCATAAGAATCTGCATTGCTGCAGCTTCACTTCAGCAACAATAAGAATAACAATAATAGGGACTCAATGCAGCTCACAGTTTAAAAGAACAATACAATTAAAAACATACAAAAAGTGAACATTAAAATTAAAACAGAATTTACCATATTAAAACAATCCACATCTCAGTAAAAGAATAAAATGCAATTTAAAAAGATAAAAAGCTCTTTAAAACAGTTCAGTTAAAACAATAACAGCTTCAAAACACAGAACGTTGCAGAATAGTTTTATTTATTTATTTATTTATTTATTTATTTTCTGTCCCATCTTTCTCTTAATAGAGACCGAAGGTGGATTACATATAGAGTTAGAACAAAATACAGCTAAAAATACTTCCACTTTAAACTTCTTTATTATACATTGAATAAACAATCCTATATGAAAAATTAATCGGAAATGTTTTAAAATGCATTTAAAGTGCAGTAAACATAAAAGTCCGACATACCCATTAAAAAGACCCTTCTGCCACATCCAGCTAAATGCTGAATGCCTGTCTAAATAAAAAGTTCTTTACCTCTCAGGGAAAAGAGAGCAGAGAGTAGATTAACTGAGCCTCTTGTGGGAAGGGAATTCCATGGCCTGGGAGCAGCCTTGGAGAAGGCTCCCTCCTGTGTCCTAAGAATCTTGAGTTTAACTCTCTCTCCCTGCTCATCAAAGTTGCAGAGTGGAAAAGAAATTTAAAAATGCAGGTGTGAAATGTATTTGTTTTTGTCAATAGTGTGGAATTGTAGAATTCTAAACACTTATTTGGAATTTAATTTGCGTTTATGTGAAAGGTTGACATGGAAAACTCAAAAGGAATTTTGCATTTTTTTCTAACTTGAATAATGTTTACTGTGTAGGTAAGCAAAAACTTCTTATGTACCCGAGCATCCGCTAAGGTTTTGGTGGCAGTTTATATAAATATTCACATTGTTTTCTGTCTGTCCCTTTATTCCAACGTAGTGTTTCTGTAATACAGGGCAAATGCAATATGTATGATTATTATTTATCACATTTATATGCTTTCATTTTCCAGTGAGTTCAGGGTGTCTTTTTGGGTACCTATTTCTACGAATACACATCCATATTTATTTTAATTCCATGCAGCTCCAGGACTTCCAATCTGCATGGATTGGTGATCTTCCATGATATCATATTACCCAAACTTGAACAAAGTATAGTCTTAAACCTTGACCTTAAAAGTTTTTGGAAATGAAAGGTAGGAAAGGGAAAGACCCGTGCTTTGACAACTCTTTCCTCTGGCTCCTTCTGCCACCTTTAAGCCTTTGAGATGCCAAGAAACAAGTATGCCCTCCCTCTCTTTTTTTCATGGGTCTTAAGCTATTGGTTTGATGTTAGGTATTCCATTTCAATAGGAGCTGAAAGAATTCTGACTCTACTTTTACAAGGCTTGGAATGTATTTGAAGACTGTATCACTACAATTCATTCATTGGCTGTCTGTCTCTTTTGTGCTCATTGGCTTCTTTGGTGCATCTAGAAGTTTTCAGGCTGCTGTTGGTTTTCTTTCTTTTCTTTTTGTAGCTCCATAAAGATATTGCTTAAATAAACTTCATTTCCCTAGAGAATTTCACCAGATGGAGAAAAATATTTCATGTGGATTGTTGTTGGCATATATAAGATGAACTCATGTTATTTTCTTCCCTTTGAGTATGCTGGATCATCAGTACGATGAATAGAGAAGCAGGTTCACGTTGTTTAAGCAGCAGGATTTTTTATTACGTCTTAACATTCAGTGGCAACCTTTCATCTGAGCTGAATATGCTTCACAAATGTCCCTTTCTTCCTCAGATCTTCTGTAATAAAATCCTCATAGAAGATGCCATGTAAGCTTTTCATCAACTGGAAGAACAGAGGAGGGGAAGACAGAGTATTTGTAGATTTTCCCGTCCCTCTTTGGAGTGCTAAGCAGGGCATCCAGCACAGACAGCACATCTCTAGTTTGTGATGTGTTTTTGTTGCTGCTATTTTAAAGTGAGATGGTTGCAAAGGTTTTGGGTTAGTTGCTCAATCCACTTGCTGTGCTGTACCACTGAGAGTCAGGTTCAGAGGTGTTCTTCATCTTTGTGGCACAACAGAACTGGGGCGAAATTCTTTTTTTGACAAACTGCCTTGATTTATAATGTTTCAGTGTGGAGAAGTCAGATATGCTTTCGTTAATTAAAGTTAATTAATGCTTAGGGAAAGTGGTAAATGACCAACTTCTGTGATGTGCAAAGTAACTTTGATGCTCAGAAGTTCAACAAAATCAGCATTGACTGTTATTTTTTGTTTTCTCCTCCAGTTTTCCCACCTCCTTTCTCCTACATGACCCCAAAAGTACAACCCTGTTGGTTCATACATCCATAACTCGTTCATTTACCTGCTTCATTCTCTGTCCCTCCTCCCCCAAACTACCTATAGACTCAGTGCTTCTGTGGAACAGTTCCTTTTCAGCAGTGCCATGCCCACTGCCAGTTCACTTAGACCTGTCACTTGACTAGTATTATTATTATTGACAGAGATTACTGGGCTTCTCTTTCCTATCCCATAGCTAGCCAAGTATTCTACATCTTTCTTCCTAATTTTCTCAAACCTCTCTCTATGTGTGCGTCTATGTATATGTGTTCAATGATAAACAGGAAACATTACTACCCAGTATAGCCTTCATCTGTTCATCTGCCTGCACTCCTTAGTAGTCCCAGTCATTACCATTGATGACTGGAAATGTATTGCATTAATAAGCAAACACATGTACAGAATGGACAAGAATTGGAGGGAGATGGGAGACCACATGTGCAAGTTGGGAGGAGGTCTCCCCCATTGCTTATCAAGTATCCCTTTTTTTATTTTGAATCCCAGTTTTACCAGGGGAGTGGGTAGCAGATATGCTCTCTTTTTCTTAGTGCCATCTTAATTCTTTGCCTTACATTTCTATTTGCTCTTTTTCTTCAGGATAAAAGAAAGCACACTATTGTGGCCTTTCTAGATAATCCCCTACTGTTATAAATTGAAATGGGAAGCAGTATTGATATAACTCCTCAGGGCAGCCAAGAAAAGAATTAAAAAATTAAATGTATAGAAAGCAAATGAATTACCAGATATCTTTGCACATTTAAAGCTTGTGTGCCAAGTGCACCCATTTCTTGAGATACCATATGTGGCTATGATGATACATGCTTTAGTTACACCCTGTTTGGACTACTGTACTGTACTGTATGTGGGACTGCCTTTGGAAAGTGTTTGGGAACTTCAGCTAGTACAAAAAGCTGCAGCCAGTGTTAATTGGAGCAGGTTACAGCAACCATACTACTGCCCTGTTAAAACAGCTCCAATGGCTGCCAGTTTGTTTTCAGACACAATTCAAAGTGCTGAATATGGCCTATAAAGCCCTATATGGTTCAAGTCCAGGCTATCTGGCAGACCACATCTCCCTATTGCCTACCCAGTCCCTGAGATCATCAGAAGAGGTCCTTTTCTCAGTCCCACCTCCATCTCAAGCATAGTTGTTGGGGATGTGAGAGAGCGGATTCTTCGTGGCTGCACCTAGATTCTGGGACCTCCTATCCAGGGAGGCCAGAATTGCTCCCTCCCTGCTGTCCTTCCATCGCCTGCCAAAGACCTTTTTATTCCAGCAGGCTTTTAAAACAGAAAGTTTTTAAAGACTGGGCTAAGGGTGCTGTACAGTTTTAGACAAAACTGTTTTAATTGCTTTATCTTTTAACAATATGTTATCTTTTAAGTTTAGTTTTAATAGTTTTAATCTTTTCAGTAATTTTATTCCATTTTAAATGCTCACCTTTTCTATGTTTTTAGCTGTATTGTTTTTTTTTTTAATTGTAAGCTGCCTTGAGTCCCAATTTTAGGATAAAGGTGGGATATAAATATATATTATAATATATAAGGCCTGTCTTACACAATGTGCTAGATATTACTATTGTTGTGCTGGTGTGTGTGCGTTTTAATGATGTATGCTTTAACCTGGTCTAATTTTTTAATTGTTTAATCTTGTTTTAACTTTTACATTTTGTGGATTTTTAACCATCTTTTAAAATTGTTGTAAGCTTCTTTGAGTCCAGATCTGTACCGGGGGGGGGGAAGGGGGATAGTAGTAGTAGTAGTAATAGTAGTAATAGGACGACAATGTTTATGATACCTTATGCATGTTCCTGGATCCTGGTGCGTAATGAAGCCTTTTGCTTCTTTGTAAGTATGACTGTTTTGAAAGCTAAAGGGACCAGAATAGATGTTTTGGGGTGGTTTTTCTGCTTTTAAACATAAATGAAATTAGACCAGCAACTAACTTTCATTTACACATGTCATTCAGCAATTAATCAGAAGTGTCACCTGCTGTGTGTTGTAATTTCCTTTTACTGTATAGAATTTATAAACTATTTGTAAAGAATATCTGTAATGACTTATGGGCTTTTCTTTGGCTTGAAGGTGCTACAAAAATAGTCCCAGTGGAAGCTGCTTCTTCTAAAACCGAGCAGCTGACTAATCCGGAAACAGTGGTCTCAGACTCCTCTCAGCGAAGAGGATATCAGGAATATGCCATTCAGCAAACTCCTTACGAGCAATCAATGAAATCAAACAGGTAATCCCCATTTTTACACAAAATTCTCTTTTATTTCATGCAAAAACATGACATAACCTAAAATGACTGAAGGGAGCCACACAACTGGTTTTCAGGAAGACAGTGTTCATTCCATTACATGACATGAGTTGTGAAATAGAAACACTGGGTATTTTAATTTGTTCCATGAAATTTCAACCAGCTATTGGAACTTGTTTCCTGGTATACAGAAGGACTAATGTCTGTAATATAGTATCTTTTATGAATCTGTTTCCCAAACCCAAATTAGCTATATCCGTATATTGAGAGTGGAGGTTCATGTGTCATGACAGTTCTAGCAGTAGCTGCAATTCAGCATGGCTCAACATGACTTGGTAGTTCCATGTGCCGACCTATACTTGTCTGAAGCATATGCCACCCTCTGAATTTATTTAACAGCCTCTGAAGCCCCTTCACATGGTCATTCCCTGCCTCTTGGGGAAGGGACAGGTTTGAAGAAGAGTCTGGCTAGGTCCCTGTAATGAGACACAAAATAATTACAGCAGTGCTAAAATCCACCAGGGTCCTCCGGAGTTCTCAGCAGTGCTGTAATCATGTTGCAACTGGCTACAGCGACATAAGGGAGCCAGTGTAGCATAGTGGTTTGAGTGTTGGACTATGACTCTGGAGATCAGGGTTTGAATCCCTGCACGGCTTTGAAAACCCACCGGGTGACATTGGGCAAGTCACACACTCTCAGCCTCAAAAACCCCATGATAGTTCACCTTAGGGTAGCCATAAATCAGAAACGAATTGAAGGCACACAACAACAAACAGCGATATAGCGAGATGCTTTCCTGATCCAGCCTTCTTCCTCACAAGACACAGAATGGTTATAGAGGGGTGGCTTCAGAGGCTGAGCTATAAGTTGAGGGCGGGTTCTTTGGCTGCTGTGGAGGGAGGGAGGAAATATGAACCTCCACAGTGCTGAAAACAGAACATACATAGGCATAAGGGAAACTTAGGCAAGTGTATGTCTGTAACAGTGTACCAGCATGGTGTAGTGATTTGAGTGTTGGACCATTACTCTGAAGACCAGGGTTCGAATCCCTGCTTGGCCATGGAAACCCACTGGGTGACCTTGGCAAAGTGTCACACTTTCAGCTTCAGAGGAGGGCAAAGGCAAGCCCTCTCTGAACAAATCTTGCCAAGAAAACCTCATAATAGGTTCGCCTTAGGGTCACCATAAGTCAGAAACAGCTTGAAGACACAGAACAATAAATGCCCCTAACAAGATGCCAGCCAATCTGCATGACCTGTCAGTCTTCCTCAGTCTTTGGTCATCCTGGGGTTTTGGACTTTAGCTCCCAAAATCCCTGACCATCGGCTAAGCTGGCTAGAGTGTCTGGACTTGAACCCGTAAACACCTGAAAGGTCAAAGTTTGAGAACTACTGACCTATGTGTTTCAATTGGAGGAAGTCTCTGGTGATGTTGTTTGCAGGTAGAAGATAAAGGGGGAGGATAGGTTTGCCTTAAGGTCCCTCTAAAACGACTTGAAGGCACCCAATGATAGTAATTCAAGATGAGTGAGAAATGCAATGACCTGATGTCAACACTAGATGGCAGCTGGTCATCAACAGGATGCTCAAAACTGGTTTACCTCTACCTGGAATGATCATCTAGAGAACCACAGAAGTCTGTGAGTCAGGACCTATGACATTCCACCATGTAGTAACTTCTTTGAGCCCTATATGATCTGATGTATCCCTCACAATTCAGGCCGTTCTAAGTTCTCTCAGTCTATGCTTGCAAAGGCATATACAATCATAGAATCATAGAAATGTAGAGTTAGAAGAGACCACGAGGGCCATCCAGTCCAACCCCCTGCCATGCAGGAATACGCAATCAAAGCATCCCTGACAGATGGCTTAAGACGTTACCTCCCATACTCCACTGATGGTCACAGCTGAGTTGCATTTGGGTTGGTGGGGGGCAACCTGTCAAATAAATTGAGAACAGAGGCTTCAGCAGCAAAAAATAATCCACTTACTATGCCCAAAGCTGTAAAGGCTGAGAATACACATTTATGATTGTTGAGATTGTCAGGATTCTGTGAAATATATTGACCAGTATCCTACATCATGTTTGTGTAGTGTAAGTCTGCACTCATGTAGTTACATAATGATCAGGCTTCACAACTCTTTTATTGAATACCAGCATTATGTGGTCAATTGCGTATCTTGCAGCATGACTGCTTATTTTCCTACTGTGCAATGGGGAATGCACAGTGGCTGTTTCTGCAATCTCAATGAAGAATGTGATACACTGAATACACTAACAAATAGTTATACACAGTCCAACTATGTGCAGTTGCATGGCTGGAATTCTGTTGGTTAGGCCCAAATAGAGTAGACCTGTTGAATCAATAGTTGAATGACGAGTCAACACATTGGTAAATCCAATTGATGCAGTGACCTTACTCTAGTGTGAACAGTAGGATTTCTCTCTCTCTGGCTTTTGTGAAAGGGTTATATTTGTGGAACTCCACTTATGCAACCATGAATTGAGTATTTTCACTGCACAATGACCAAAGAAATATAACTGCATACATAAGGGAATATACACAGGTATATGACATCAACAAGACCTTGGCAATTGTGTTCTCTCTGGGAGGGTCTGACAGCCCTCTTGTTGCCCAGCTAGATAGTTTCTGAGGAGCAACAAAAAGTTTGTTTACTCATTTCTTCTCTGGAATTGGATATAGCACCAGTTGATGCTGTTTTGCACCTTCAGGTCACCTTTGAATTATGGTGATACTATCCTTGGCTTTTCTTGACAAGATTTATTCAGAGGGAGTTTGCCACTACCGTACTCTAAGGTTTATGGAGTAAGACTTGCCCAAAGTCACCCACTGGGTTTTCCTGACTGAGTGGAGATTCAAATCCTGGATCTTCTTTGTGGTCTCTGTGAATCACACAGCTGGGTTACTCCTGCACCTGCGCAGAGCTTCGGAACCTTCTAGAAACGCTAAGCAGAATGTGCTTTGATACATTTTTGGCGGTAACTCCGCCCATCCTAACGGTCCCTTATAAGGGCTTCCTGCCTAAATCCCCTCAGTTCCTTTCTTTCCGCCGCGTTAGCAGCTTGAAGGAACCTCTGTTCACTAGGTGTTTTTTCTCTCATCGATCTGGTTTGACTTGGCTTTGGCTCTTTGACGACGATTTTCTCTCTCTCCCTCTGGTTTTGGTATTCGGCTTCTGATCACTCTGTTTTTGACCCTTTTCTGGCTTTTGACTACGATTTAGGCTTACTCCTTTGGCTTTGGCATTAACTCAGATATCGTTATTGACCTCGGACTGGCTTTGACTACGATTCCTCCTTTGTGATGATGATGATGATGATGATGATTGTGAGTAAATGTCTGGCAAGAGAGCTTTTAAGTGCTGTGTGATATGTCAAGCAAAACTCCCGGCTGCAGATGGTCATTCCCGCTGTTTAATTTGTTTGGGAGAGGCTCACAATGTCGACGCATGCGTCCATTGTAAGGCGTTTACACCGCAGGCCCGGAAACATCGGCTCTCCTGCCTGAAGTCTTTCCTTTATGAAAAGGCATTGCTTCCTGGTTCCGCTCCAGCTTCACTTCTGTTTCGGCTCCTCCTTCCGAGCCTCGAGGCCATGAGCGATCTCGGTCTCCTCCGTCCTCTGGGCAAAAGCGTCGTCGGTCCCGGAGTCCGTCTAGGCTCCGTTCCACCGCGTCTGATCCTGAGGCCATGCATTCCTCACGTCAGCATGCATTGTCGGATTCGACTCGGGACCGCTCGACACCGGTTCGAGAACCAGTCCCCTCGACATCGAAAGAGGCCCCTAGAGAGAAGGCCCTGTCCACTGCCGGGACCCGACCGCCTGTTGCCACTTCTTCATCCTCCCAGCCGTTGAAGGAGAAAAAGAAGGAGAAGCACCTCTCCAAACATGATGCTGGCAGAGCTAAAGACAAGGCAAAAAAGTCTAAGCCTCTAGAGCATGTCGTCCCGGAGGTCCCCCCTCATCAAGTATTGGAGGCTGAAGACACATTTGTGTGCCCATTGCCGCTCACCACCACTGGGGAATCCGAACCTCGACGCTCGCGTACCCCGTCGGGTTCACTCGAGGTTGTGACAGTGGAGCTTCCGTCTGAAACGGATACGCCAAGGCCCCCTGTCCGCATTGAGTCATCCCCGGCTTTGGTCATGTCATGGCCTCAACTGCTTGGAAGTCACTCTTCGGATGTCGACGTGGAGATTCTTGAATCCGAAGAGATGTCGCGAGGCCAGGTTCCTGCCATCAGAGATGATATCCCCGTTTACTCTGCATATGACCTGGGCCGATCCATTTGCAGAGCGGGTTTAGGGTCACTGTCGGGATCTCAGATTTTCACCCCGAGGGGTGAGGCAATTGATACAACACTCACGGGCCGCTCGATTGCTCGATCTCTATGCCCTGCTATTTTGGATGTTGTGACTAAGAAGGATGCCATGATTCAGGTCTCCCCTCCTGAGCACCGCCCTCTACCTTGCACCCCTCTGACCCCATGCAGCCTCATTCCCCCACATTGTCACGGGCCTGTAGTCCCTCTCCGGAAGGATCAACCTCATCCTCGGCCGCTTCTTGGGACCTCTATAGACCTTATATGCCCTCTCCAAGGACCAAGCTGGTTGATGATGATGAATCCACCTCGCCGACTGACAGCATTCGTGCCTTCGGGGAACAGATGGTCTGGATGTCACATGCCCTCAACTTGAAATTAGAGGACTGGGCAACTGATCCTGTGGATCCAATTTTCCAAAGGATCCAATCGAAGGCGCCTCCGTCGGCTACCATCCCAGTGCTGGCTTCTCTGCTCAAACTGGCACAGAGGTCCTGGGAAAACCCATTGTCCATCCAGTCGACATCTAAGAAAATAGACCAACTGTACCGAGTTGGGGGAGACCATGTAGATTGGCTCCAGAATCACCCAAGGCCGAACTCTGTGGTCGTCGAGGTTGCTCAGAATAAAAGGCAACACCGACCCCTATCTTCCCCACTGGACCCTGAGGGCAGGAAGCTCGATATTGTTGGGAAGAAGATATATTCAGCGGCTGGCCTGAGCTTCCGTGTGGCCAATTACTCCGCCTGCATGGGAGCATACCAGCAGCTCTTATGGGAAAGGATGAGCCCCCTTTTACAAGACCTCCCAGAGGCGCGGCACAGGATGGCAGAAGCCATTCAGTCAGAGGCCCTGTCCCTTGCGGGACTCCAGATGAACTCAGCTCGGCATGTGGCAGACTGCGCAGCAAAAACCATCGCTGGTTCTGTAGCGCTCCGTTGACATGCATGGTTGCGCTCCTCGGGCCTTACACCGCAGGCATCGGCCACCATTGAGGATTTACCCTTCAATGAATCCGGCTTATTCAATGGGTCAACCGATGAAAAACTCGAGTTCCCCCAAAAGATGAGGACCACTGCCAGGAAATATGCTATGGGCTCCACCTCCACCTCCCAGTACCGTCCTAGAAGCAGGTACTTCTGGCAAGTCCCATCTTACGGCCAACAGTTCTGACGAGGGTACTCTGGTCAGGCATACCATCAATCACAGTTTGCTCCCTCTACCTCTCCGGCCTCATCGGTGAGGGGCCAGGGCTCGGGTTCGAGATACCGCCAGCCACCCCGACAGAGATCCAGGGATCAGGGCCAGAAGAAATTTTAAATCCCCCCTTTTGATGTTTTCTTTTTTTCTGTTTCTCCTTAGATACCTCTCTTCGGGGATTGACTGTCCAACTTCCAAGACGCCTGGTCTTCTATAACGTCAGACTGCTGGGTGCTTCAAATCATCTGGACAGGCTATTGGATAGAGTTCGACACTCTGCCTCTGACGGGACAGGTTCAATCAACACCGCCCTCTCCTCCCCTCCTCGAGGAGGTGCAGACTGTTGCAAAAGGGGGCCTTCGAACCTGTCGACCCCGACCTTCACCACCTCTGCTTTTTCTCGAGGTACTTTTTGGTCACCAAGAAAGACGGCGGTCTATGCCCGATTCTCGACCTCCGTGGGGTGAACAAGTACATAGCCCTGAAGAAGTTCAGAATGATCACCCTGGCTTCCATCCTTCCATTCCTGAAACGGTACGACTGGTTTGCCTCCATAGACCTGAAGGATGCGTATTTCCACATAGGGATCCATCCAGCTCACAGGCGGTTCCTTGCATTTCAAGTCGGGACCGAAATCTTCCAGTTCAGGGTGCTTCCCTTCGGCCTCTCCACTGCTCCTCGAGTATTTACGAAGTGCATGGCAGTGGTGGCGGCGTTCCTGTGGCAACAGGGAGTAGTGGTATTTCCCTACATAGACAACTGGCTGATTGTGGCAGAGTCTCGACATCAGCTCAAACTCGATGTTGGTCACACCTTAGATGCGTTAGATTGCCTGGGACTTGTTGTCAACACCGAGAAGTCCCAGCTCCAACCAGCTCAAGTGATCCAATTCATTGGGGCTCGGCTGGATTCTCTAACTGCAGCGGCATACCTACCTCAAGACCGCTTCAATACCCTTCGGTCCCTGATCCAAGCTTGTCGTCGGTCCCGAAGACTCCCGACTCACTCAGTCCAAGTGCTTCTCAGTCACATGGCAGCCACGACGTATGTGACCCGACTTGCCAGACTTCGATTCCGTCCGCTCCAACAATGGTTCTTGCAGGTTTTCGACCCTCTTCGCACCCTCCGAGCAAGATGCTCACTTTGCCACGTGCAGTCCAAAGGTCCCTAGATTGGTGGCTGATACCAGACAACGTCCAGTCGGGCATGCTGTTCGACCCTCCTCAGCCAGACGTTTCCTTGACAACAGGCGCTTCACTTCAAGGATGGGGAGCCCACCTCGGCTCTTATGAGATTCGGGGATCTTGGAACACTGAGAAGCAAGCTCTCCATATCAACATCCTGGAATTTCTCGCTGTCCAGAAAGCACTATGAGCCTTCGAGTCCCTGGTAAGAGGCAGGACTGTGATGATATTGACAGACAACACATCTGTCATGCATTACCTAAACAAGCAGGGAGGTACGAGGTCCCCTCAACTTCTGCAGCTTACGCTGGACGTCTGGAATTGGTGTGTCCTCAGAAAGGTGTTCCTCCAATCCATCCATCTTCCATGGGAGGAGAACACTTGCCGACGGGCTCAGCCGTTCCAGTCTCTCCATCCACGAGTGGCACCTACACAGATCGGTCGCCTTAGACCTATTCCGGACCTGGGGGTCCCCTCAAGTGGATCTCTTTGCGACCCCCGAGATCTCGCAGTGTCCCCAGTTCTGTTCCAGGAGATGCGTTCTGGGTTCGAGGGGAGATGCGTTCCTGTTCCAATGGTCAGGCCCGCTACTCTATCTGTTCCCTCCATTCCCCCTTCTGACAAAAGTGATCTCCAAGCTCCATCGGGATCGAGCGAACGCCATTCTCATTGCCCCGTGGTGGCCTCGACAGCCGTGGTTTGCGACTCTCCTTCTCATGTCGAAGCGTCGCTTCATCCGTCTACCATCCCATCCGGATCTGCTCACCATTCATGGAGGCAAGGTCAGACATCCCGACCTGGACACCCTACGTCTAACAGCATGGAGGTTGACTCTACAATTCGACCTTCGGGTTCAAGACTCTCGGGTTCGTCCTCTATATCGAGGCAGACTGCATCTCTCCACCTGGATGTCCAAGCTGTTATTGATGCTGCTCGATGGCTGTCCACTAGGAAATCCTATACTTACAAGTGGAAAAAGTATGAAGCCTTTTTGGCCTCTAAGGATCCGTTTCCTGACCCGTTCTCCATTCCAACGGTGCTGGAGTTTCTTCTCCAATTGTCTTCTGCGGGTCTGTCTCTTTCATCGATCCGTGCTACCTGGCAGCCATCTTTGTCGAGTTCCAGGCGAGGGGTCGCCCATCTCCCTTTGTTGATGCGACAGTGAAGATGTTTCTAAGAGACTTCGCCAACCTGCACCCTCTGGTGACTGAACCAATCCCGGCGTGGAGCCTCAAACTGGTTCTTTCACAGCTGGTCCATCGACCATTTGAACCTTTGGCTTCCACTGATCTCCGACTCCTATCTTGGAAGACGGCTTTCCTTGTGGCCATCACTTTGGCACGTCGAGCTGGTGAATTCTGTGCCTTGAGGTCTGACCCTCCTTACACTATTTTCCACAAACATAAAGTGGTCCTCCATCCTGACATCTCCTTCCTTCCGAAGGTGGTGTCCAGCTTCCATCTGAATCAATCAATCACTCTCCCTGCCCTGATGCAGGATCCGAAGGATGATTTCGAACGCACCCTCCATCTTATGGATGTTAGAAGAGCTCTAGCCTTCTACATTCAGCGGACTGCGTCCCACAGAAAGTCACCCAAACTATTTGTATCTTATGCTGACTTTAACTCGGAGAGCCCATTTCCTCACAGCGACTATCGAAGTGGGTGACTTCAACCCTTGCTGTCTGCTACAAACTGGCAAAGAAGCCCCTGCCTTCACAGATTCAAGGACACTCTACGAGAGCTGTCTCCACTTCGACAACCTTTCTCTCTGGAGTGCCTCTAGAGGACATTTGCAGAGCTGCAACCTGGTCATCACCTTTGACTTTTATTTCTCACTATAGACTTGACTCTCGTTCTAGGAACGAGGCGGCCTTTGGAAAGGCTGTTCTGTTATCGTCTATTCAATGAGTGAGTTTTCATGTTGCCAAGTCACTATTGTTATATATGCTTTGATTAGTTTGCATAAGAATGTATTCAAATGTTTCAGTCTCAGGTTGTTACACATATGAGGTGTATTGAGTGTAGGACATACCCGCCTCCAAGAGTGAAGCTTGCCAGTTTACACCCAGCTGTGTGATTCACAGAGACCACGAAGAAGATGGACAGGTTGCTTACCTGTAACCATAGATCTTCGAGTGGTCTTCTGTGAATTCACACAAACCCGCCTATCCTCCCCTCTATGTCCTACTACATCATATAAACATGCTTAATGTTCCTGATGCTGCAGATTGCGGCATCATTCAAGGAACTGAGGGGATTTAGGCAGGAAACCCTTATAAGGGACCATTAGGATGGGTGGAGTTACCGCCAAAAATGTATCAAAGCATATTCTGCCTAGCGTTTCTAGAAGGTTCCGAAGCTCTGCGCAGGCGCAGGAGTAACCCAGCTGTGTGAACAGAAGACCACTCGAAGATCTATGGTTATAGGTAAGCAAACTGTCCTCTCCTGGCGTCCTAGTCAGCCATTCAAACCAATACACCACACTGGGAAAAATACTGCTTACGAGGAAAGTATCTTCTTTTTCCTTCTGATGGAAAGTCTGGGCATCCACTGAACCAAGGTCAGACTGACAACTGCAGGCCGGGTTCTGTTTTTATCACTGGTGTAGTGGTGTGAGTAATTGAAACTCTGCTTCTGTTTCTCCCTAGGTTAGGTGCAACGCAGTTAAAAATCTTTACCTGTGAATACTGCAATAAAGTGTTCAAATTCAAGCACTCTCTTCAGGCCCACCTGAGGATCCATACCAATGAAAAGCCATACAAATGTTCATTCTGCAGCTATGCCAGCGCCATCAAAGCCAACCTGAATGTTCACCTCCGGAAGCACACAGGGGAGAAGTTTGCTTGCGACTACTGCCCTTTTACTTGCTTGAGCAAAGGCCATCTCAAGGTCCACGTGGAGAGAGTACATAAGAAGATCAAGCAGCACTGCCGTTTCTGCAAGAAGAAGTACTCAGATGTCAAGAACCTGATCAAGCATATCAAGGAAGCCCATGACTTGCAAGACAAGAAAGTGAAGGAGGTATTTGATGAGCTCCGCTTGATGACCCGAGAAGGCAAAAGGCAGCTGTTGTATGACTGTCACATCTGTGAGCGCAAGTTCAAAAATGAACTGGATCGTGACAGGCATATGCTGGTCCATGGGGATGAGAGGCCCTTTGCTTGTGAGCTTTGTGGTCACGGAGCCACCAAGTACCAAGCGCTTGAGCTTCACATCCGAAAACACCCTTTTGTGTACGTCTGCAGCGAGTGCTTGAAGAAATTTGTCAGCTCCATCAGGCTCCGCTCACATATCAAGGAAGCCCACAAGGACTTGCCAGAGATATCTGTTTTTAACAGTTCTATCAACCAGAGCTTTTGCTTACTGGAACCAGGAGGGGACATCCAACAGGAAGCTCTTGGAGAGGAGCTGTCACAGACTGCAGCTGAACTCTCGCTTTTAAACTCTAAGGAGCTTTGCATACTAAAGAAACCAGTTTGCACAGATGAATTGAATGCTACGGAAGGGAGTCATCATGATAACCCTGATGTTAAGGTAGAAACCACTTCTGTCCCTCCTTTAGATCTTGAAAGCCCTCCTGTTGCAAGTACATCAGATCCCTTGTGCCCATCACTGACAGAACTAGTATCCCCAGATGCTTTCCCTGATAGTACACCGGATGGCTTTCTACAGAAAAATGCTTCTCCTGAATTGGATAAAGAAAGAGTCCTTCTGGAGAAAGAAGGTGAGGTCTCTTGTGACCCTTCAGAAAATATGCAAAATGAAGTCATCCAGCTTTTAGGAGATGGGAGCACCAATATAAACCAGCACTGCCAAGTTCCTCAGTGTGTTCCTGATCTCAAAGAAACAAGCCAAACCATCTGTCTCAATGCCCAGGAAACAGATGTGGCAACAACTGAAGAGGTAGAGTCCTCTGTCCAACTTCCCGCTCCAGAATCCAACACAGAAGTTGGTGACAAATCAGATTCATGCCCAGCTTCTTCGGAGAATCGCACTGGAGCAGCAGCCTTTATGCAGATTTTGGACAGTTTACAAAAACGACAAATGAACACGGCTCTATGTGAAAAGATTAGAAAGGTTTATGGAGACTTGGAATGTGAATACTGCGGTGAGGAGTATGCTGAAACTGGGCAGGGGAGGGGGTGGCAGTAGAACTACACAAGATACAAGTCTTGGAGTATGCAGCATTGTGGGAAAGTTTGGTTGGTATCTGGAGGTTATTTTTATTTTGGGCCAACCCCCACCCCATTTGATTCTTTATGAATGGCAGATTAGTAAAATCAAGGCTCCGTGAACTTAATCTCATGTGAAGGCAAGAGGAGGAGTGGGGCTGAGTGTTCCCTTACTGCAGCGATGGGCAACTCCAGGCTTTCGCATGTTTTTAGACAGCAGCTTCTAGCAGTCCTAGCCAGTGGAGTCATTGCTGAGAGATCATGGGAGTTGCAGTCCAACACCTGGAGGGCCACAGTAGCCCACTCTTGCCTTATAGCAAGGAGAATTATCCTGTTGTGCCTGGACAGAAGAAACTGGCAGGTGGGCCAGATAGGCAGGAAGAGAAATAAGCAGAAAATCTGGCAAGATGGTTGCTTGCAGAGCCTGAAAAAGAAGTAGTAGAAAGGGTGAGAAGCAGCTGTAAACTCACATCTGAGAGGAGCTTGTAGTCTGGATGAAAAATAGACAGGGAAGGATATCTGGAATTGAACAAGACAAGAATTACAATGGAAAGGGCTAGAGCAAGGGAATGAACCAGTAAAGGTACTTTAGCTCAAGAGTCTCTGTGAGCAAAACCCAGGAGCAGTGGTTTCAGCAACTTGTTCTGTTTCAGCTCTTAGCACTTCAGGTTTGTTGTCCACTCCCTGCCTCCCTTCATGATTTACAAAGCCTAGTAGTGGCCTAGTTAATGTCCTCCATGAATCAAAGGAGTTAGAAAGTAGAGGAAGTGTTACTGGAGGTCATATGGGCAGGTAGCCACACAGAGAACAGAAACATTGCCTTTTGTACTCAGTCGCCTTACATGGTGTCACTGCAAGCCCTTTCCAGCTTAGTTTTGATAGCTGGGCTGTGTAGATAGGAGAAGCTGGGGTTTGAATCTTGAGAGTTAAACAAGACTGGAGGCTAGCTAGAAAATGAGGTCCAGAGTGGATGCTAAACCTTGAGGATCTCACACATCATAAGCTGTACCTGTATTATATAAAGTATTGCTTACCTGTGAAGTCGAAGGCTTTCACAGCTGGCATCCATAGATTTTTCTTGTTTTTTCCTGGGCTGTAAGACTGTTCTGGAAGAGTTTATTTCTGACATTTCACCTGCAGGTGAAATGCCAGAAATAAATTCTTCCAGAACACAGCCTCACAGCCCGGGAAAAAAACCCAGAGAAAATCTGTGATTGCTTACCTGTCTTTATATCTCTTTGAATCACTCCTTCTTATCCTTCTTCCTTGCCAATGGCAGTGAAAGTCCTCTTCTGTCCCCTTTTCCCCATTGCCTCAGCTCCCCTGGTTGTAGACTGATTCAAGTCACTCTTCTGCACATGACACTGAGCCCAGTGTGCTACTTTTTTCACCCATTTCCATCTTGTGTTAAATCCTAAGGCAACTGTACTCTTCACTTGCCCCATTCTACAGGTACTGTAGCAAAAAAAAAAAAAAAGTCTGTTGCCCCCTAGACAATCCTCTGTGGACACCAGTTCTGCTACTAAGGGCTCCTGATCTAAATGCTTTCTGAAAATTTCATTTTATAAGGATTGCACCCCTTAAGTGCAGTTCATTTAGTGAAATCTCTTTTAAAGGGACTTTTCTTTTCCAATCAGGAATGCTGTTAGTTAAGGATCACATATTAATTAAACTGTGCCCTGTTGAAGTTGCTCCCTTCTAGGAAATATCAGTTAAGTCACAGGCACCTACATTTGCCAAAGTGATCATGTATTTAAAAAGAAATACAGTATTTCACTCTCTAATTTTTGTGAAAATGTGCAACGAAGAGCATAAAGGAGGGCTTAAAAAAAAAAGAACTAAAGCAAACTGCTGCAGCCTCTCCTAGCTTGTGTATTCTTCATTAATAGCATTTTCCATCTTGACCACGCTCTGATGTTTCTTGGCCTGGTTTTCATCTGGGAAATGTTGGAGGGTATTATCATATGATCTTTGGCCATCGCGTAGCTTCCCTCGACAGTTGTTCATTTTATTCTTTGGCCAGAACTTGATGTACGCAAACTTGTATATAGGCTGGATCCCTGCCTGATATCATGCAAGAACTCACTCATTGCATGAGTCATACTGGGAAGGAGGATGGAAATAAGGGTCTAAACAGTCTGAAAAGGGGTATCCTCTGAGAATATTGTTGGGATAAGAGCTTGGAAAATTTGGTTTGTTGGGCTGCAACTCCTAGATGCTGCCTGCTAGTATGGCAAATGGCCATGTTGGTTGGGGAATTCTGGGAGTTATGTTATAAAAAGTCTCTTTCTTAAGCTTTGCTGGCAAGCTGAAGCTCTTAACCAGGGTTTTGAGTTGTCACCCGAAACAGAAGCCATCATTTTGTTCAGCCTTTCAAGTGTGCTAAGTCTGAACTAAGCAGAGGTTGCAGTGGTGGCCATTCTTGTGAACAATGACCTCTTTGTTAGGGTCCATTTGTAGGACTTCAGCCATTTAGATTCACAAGCTGGATTTGTGGACTGTACTGTGTTGTCCCAAGATCTCATTCTTATTTGAGCTGCTGTCATAGTATCATTCTTCATCACAGTATTCTGTAGATGGCCAGCCAGATCACAATGGTTTCTGTTTTACAAAAAAGTTACCCATATCCAAGATACAGTAAGGATTTAAATCGCTGTCTCTCATATGACACTTGGCATTCTTTCCATTACACAATGTTTGAATGCAGCACTTTTAGATAAATTTAATTAACCTTGTTCATGTTTTAAATTGTTCCTTTCAGGCAAGCTGTTTTGGTACCAGGTGCATTACGACATGCATGTCCGTACTCACACACGAGAGCATCTCTATTACTGCTCTCAGTGCAGTTATTCCTCCATCACCAAAAACTGTCTCAAACGACATGTCATCCAGAAACATAGTAATATTTTGCTGAAATGTCCCACAGAAGATTGTGATTATTCCACACCTGATAAGTACAAATTGCAGGCCCATCTGAAAGTGCACACAGACCTGGTAAGTATGAATCATAGCAAGTACTTTTCTTTAAACCTCTACAGAATTTGTTCTGCCAGATTCTGTCTGTGGAGAGTGCCAAACTCTAAAGTGGAATCTATTGTTTCCCATTATGTGGCTTATGCAAGATTTATAAGCAATTCTGAAGTTATCTGTTTCCTAGAATTGTCTGATTTTTTTAATTAATGTCTTATTTGGGTAGGCATGTATTTCTCAATTTACACTTTACCTCTTAGGCCCCAGTATTAGACACAAAAAAGTCTGAATTTTAAGAAAGTGGTTATGTAGTACTGGTAGATTTCTAAAGAGCAATGTCTTGAGAATGAGTCTGCTTGTACCGTATATGATAATAAAAGTGACATCTATTTGAATTGCATATTTTGCATAATTCAGTTTCTGCCACTTTGGGAGTATAAGTACTATATAGTGAAGAGATGGGCAGTGTGAGTGTTGTTACGGAGCTCGCCCACCCACTTTTCTACCCCTCTGTGGCTACAGTGCCAAAATTTGATAGATCCAGGCTATATGATCCACCCAGCTTGTGGGGGCAATTAGCTAACACACATTTTAAACGTCTTGGAGAGTGCCTAGCATGCTATAAAGGTGGTGTGGACGTGTAGGTGCTGTTGCTTAACAATTTGTAAGCTGCTCTGAGAGCCTTTGTGGCTGAAGAGCAGGGTATAAATACCTAACATAAATAAAAAATAAATAAATATGACAGACCATATCTTCCCACATGAGTCTCTGCCTAGGCCCTGAGATCCTTAGGAGAGGCCCTTCTCTACTTTTACAGGCATTAACAGGTTGATATGTGCAATGGGGCCTTCTTGGTGGCTGTCCTTAGGCTTTTGAACTCCCTTCCTAGGGAGGCTAGAATGACTTTGCCTTTGCTGTCTTTCCATCAGCACACAAAGTTGTTTCCCCCCCCCCCATTCTGGCAATTTTGAAAGTGGAACGTTTTTAAAGAAAGAGCTTTTAATAGGCTGTTCTGTTTTTCACTGTATGTTTTCAAACTCCTTTTTATTATTTTTAATTTCATGTTTTAAATGTTTTTAAAGTTCAAGATGGTTTAATTCCATTTTAATGCTGACCTTTTGTATGGTTTAAGTATATATTGTATTTGCTTTAATTTGTAAGCCTCCTTAAGTTCCAGGTGGGGACTCCAAGTCGGGGGGGGGGGAATGGGAATATAAATGAGGATGAGGATGATGTGATTACCAAAACAATTATAGTTTTTTAAAACGAGGTGTGATGAAGTGTTTTTCATTCTCAAGTCAAATAGCACCCGTGAATGCCTCATAGCATCTTGGAAGGGGCTGCAAGGGCCATCTAGCCCTACCCTCTGCCAGAAGCACTATTCATTTTGAAAACAAGATACGTTTTTCCATATACATTGTTTTAAAGATAAGTTATGGCTTTGTTGCCATCACAGTGTCACATTTCAGCAGTGTGGTGGCATGTGGGGTGTAGCTAGGGTGCAGTTCATGGTGGAGTTTCTAGGAGCCAGGGATGGAAACAATATTAAAAAATGTTCGAAAAATGATCAAAAAGCATGCACTTCCCTTCACACACTTCCTAGAAGTTGCTCATCCTTGATGGGGAACCTTGGACTGAAATCCTGTTAGTTATTATAAAGTAGACCCGTTGAATCATTTGCTGAATGGTGAGTCAACATGTAGATCAATCTTTTGCTTCACTTGCTCTACTCTAGTTAGGACTAACAATATGATTTAGGTCTTGGAGTTGTTAATGTCAGCTCAGAGAGCCAGTCATATCATCTCACTTGACCAAGAATGTACAAGGCAACACATTGCTTACTTTTTCCTTGACACTCTCTTCCCAGAGAGATTCAGGCTCTTCTGTCTTTGGAAAGAGCATGTCTTTCCATTTTGAATCATGTTTAAAGACTGGAGTTAAGCCAATTTGGGGTTCTTTTAATGTTTAAAGGATTGTGTTCAACTTTGTACTAGTACTTTAAACAGCTTTTAAGTGTGGAAAGGTGTAAAATAGGGCAAGTTAGAAAGGTAACATTAAATTTCTTCCTTGTTTAGGGAACACATGATCTCTTATGAGACTTTTAACTTCCACATCTCAGATTAACAAAAGTATTTTTCTCAATATTCTTTTTTTCTTTGTTATCTGTTTCCAGGTTTTGTTACTGCAGTTCTCTTAAAAGCATGAGTTAAACATGATACATCTAATGTTTTCAAGATCTGCTTTATGCTGACAGGGAGTCAGCTAATGGCCAATATCTCCAGCAGTTAGAATTCCATTCTTGTTCTTTTTAAGTAAAGAGCAAAATACTTTGCCTCCTATTCTGACTAACTACTGTGGTTTCAGAAGCCACAGGCTAGCTTTTCAAAAAGCAGCAGGAAGATAAGAGCAAAAGGAAGGTCTCCTTCTATAAATACACATAGTGTTTATTCTTTGTATTTTGCTTGACTTGGGGAATAAGTTAAATTTGTTTTGCGGAGTAAATCTGAGCTTGGTTTTGGGTCACTTTCTTGATTCCCACCCCCCACCCCCCAGCATTTGATTTCTTACCAGGTGCTGGGCTGTCTTTGTTTGTGTGTTGCGAAATTACCTACAGCTTCATTTGTAAATCAGAAACCTAGTACTATGGCTGAAAATAGCAGGGAAATTTTCTACAGCTCCCTTGGAGAGAAAAGAAAGAAAGCTGGATCTAGCCACCAAACTTCTGTTGCAGGAATTAGATGCTACAATAGGCTAGGCAAAACAATGTCTGAGGGCATATAGCTTCTAATAGTATTATCAGTAGATTTTCCTGGTGAACAGAAACTTACCATTGATGCTTTTCTGCCCATAAGAAGGCAGCATTGCACAGGATTTCTGCCAACATGCCAACTTTTGGTCAGTGTTGGCAGTCAAGTTATGCTTCTAGATTCATGAGAAGCTCATTACATTTTGATGAAATCATTAGGGGGCCCTTTCACATGACACATCTATAGTGCTATTATTCTACTTTAAATGCCATGGCAATACCCTATGGAATCCTGGAAGTTGCAATGGGAGTGGGGGGGATTTAGAATTCTCAGCCAGAGAGTTCTAGTGCTTCACCAAACTACAGATTGCAGGATCCCACAGGATGCAGCCATTGCACTTAAAGTGGAATCATAGTGCCATGATCTTGTAGTGTGAAAGGGCCTAAGATCTGTAGAACCTTGCCCAGAAAGGTTCTGTTAGACATCAAAGGGTTTCCTTTCCTAAAGGTTATTTCAAAACATCCATCTCAGTTGGGATCAGGGTGCACCTTCATATAAAAGGCTCAGAGTCAGGTAACAGATATTTTTGACAGGTTCACAATCTAAGAAAATGAAAAGACTAGGAATTACGAGGGGATTAAAATGATGCCAGTCAGCATGTGCTTTATAGACTACAGCAAAGCCTTTGACTGCATAGATTACAAAAAGCTATGGATTGCTCTCAAAGAAATGGGTGTACCATTACATTTGATTGTCCTGATGTGTAACCTCTACTCAGGACAGGAGGCTACCATTAGAACAGAACAGAGAAATAGAATGGTTCCCAGTAGGAAAGGGAGTCAGACAAGGTTGCATTATATTGCCCTACTTGTTCAACTTGTATGCAGAAAATATCATACACAGAGCAGGTTTAGACTCCGGAGAAAGGAGGAGTGAAGTTCAGAGGAAGAATTATCAGCAAAGATATGCAGATGACACCATACTATTAGCAGAAAACAACAAAGACTTGGAAATATTACTAAGGATAGTCAAAGAAGAAAGTGCTAAAGCAGGCTTACTGTTGCACACTAAGAAAACAAAAATAATGACCAACAGAGAATCTACATAAATTCAGTATAGACGATGAGGAAACTGAAAAAGCTAAAGTTAAAAGTTTTCCCATATCTGGGATCAATCATTGATCAGAACAGAGATAGCAGTCAAGAAATCAGAAGACTAGGAATGGGAAGGGCAACTATGAAAGAATGAAAGGAAATCCTAAAATGCAAAGATACAAAATTGACCACTAAAGTTAGGATTGTTCAAGCCATCATATTTGCCATAGCCATGTATGGAAGTGAGAGCTGGACAATGAAGAAAGCTAATAAAAAGAACGTCAATTCATTTGTGATGTGGTGTTGGAGAAGAGTGCTACGGATACTGTGGACTGCCGAAAAGGCCAATAAATGGGTCCTAGAGCAAATCAAACCTGAGCTGTCTCTAGAAGCCAAGATCACTAAACTGAGACTGTCATACTTTGACTATATCATGAGAAGGCGTGACTCACTAGAAAGACAATAATGCCGGGTAAGGTAGAAGGCACAGGAAAAGAGGAAGACCACATACTAGTTGCATAGACTTAATCAAGGAGGCCACGGCCCTGAGCCTGCAGGAGTTGGAAGAGACCACAAGGGCCATCTAGTCCAACCCCTTCCATGCAGGAGTAAACAAGCAAAGCATTCCCATCAATTCAACCCCACGTTGCCATTCCCACCATATTCCTGACTCGAGGGCAGTTAACAACAATCCACTTGTGACACTGTGAGAGCCAGAAAACACAACCAGGAGGATAATGTGGCAAAGTTTTTCCTGAACTGTAATATTTGGGCTGCAGACAATATTAGGGAATACGTGATCTAATGTTCCATTATGTTTTTTAAAAAACAAAAGGCAGCTCCATGCACAGAGATTAAGATGTCAGGGAGAAGGTTGGGCTAGATCGCTTCTTCCTGGAAAGTTAATTTGGTATGCCCTGAGAAGATTGCTTGTTTTCAAAGTGTGGGAGAGCATTCCATGTTATTCCTACTCTTCCAATCCAAAATGATGAGGTTTAGGAAGATCTGCATCATGCAATTATCCAGGTTGTGTGTGGGCTCACCTCTAAGATAGGTTTCTAACATTTCATTTTTTGGTTTTGTAACTGCACATGGAAAGGTAAATATATAGAAGATGGTTGCTACTGGGACCCTTTGTAATGTAGGAAGAGTCTGAAAAGCCTTTCCTTCCAAGGCTTGAATGAATGACTTTGAAAGGTTGTAGCACTGATTTGGTTTCCTATCCAAAATCTCCTTCCTCGTTAAGAGCATCCCTAAGTGGTACCCAAAGCAGTTCAATGCACTTGTTAGCATTCCCTATGAAAATGTGCTGTGAAGCAGAGATGGCACAGAAAGCTACAAAACTTTGCTCCCCCATTACAGGGTCGTACTGGCTTTCAGTTGTGCTTTTTCAGTAACATATAGAGGGAAATGTGGAGTTAAAAATGGCCCTAATTAATTTCACTTTGAGACACACTCTTAAGGTTGGGGCAATATTTAGTACAGCTGAATGAACTCAGTTGGCAGTATATAAAAAACCTTGCACAAACATATCCTCTGTTCGTATTGGTTTCATCAGGTTGACATTACCAGGCTTTTCCTTTTCAAACTCACAAGGAACAAATGTAACATCATATTTCAGTCCACAGGGGAAATGCACATGGCATCAAAAGGAGAGAAGAGATTGGAAGTGTAGCAGAAGAAAACTGAATTTGATGAAATGTTTGACACCCCAAGAGTCTTGAGTAGTGGATTCACTTTGTACTAAACTGGAATAAATAGATCTTACTGCCAGGTCACTGTGTTCTTACACCAGTCAGGTTTTTTAAAGGTTTGTGGTATAGCCTCTTGTAAGGTAGTCACATAGTTAAAGTAAGAAGTTTAGTTCTCAAATATATTTGGACACTGACATGGCAAGCCTGGGTCTGTGCTATACCACTTCAGATGGCAGTCAGGGGTTCACTGTATGGAATGTTTCTAAACGTGTGTGTGTGTGTCTTTCTCCACACATTGAAAAGTAGCATGTCAGGGTGAAGAGATAGCTTTTCAGGTTTCAGGTGTTTGTCATATGTAAGTGTAAGGGAGTCTGTCAAGCTTGGCTTCTCTGTGTTTTTCTTCAAAGTTTCTTCTATCTTGTTTCTGCCTTGGATTTTCATTCCATGTCCGCACGATCATCATACAAATTAGCAGAGGAAATGGCACATTGTGCACATTGTATGGGGGGGGGAAGCCATTTTGTCTTTGTTTTTTAAATGCATGCATTTTTTTCTGTGTGCACTTTTGTAAATATAGTACCACCCCCGTATTTGCTGAGTCTCCATCTGCTGATTCAATTACAGTAGCACCCCCGCATCTGTGGGGGATTGGGTCCAGGGGTGCCTGCGGATGGTGAATTCCACAGATTAAAAACAAACACCATCTCAGGGGGGGCATCCTGGGGAAAAGGGGGGCAGTTAGCTCCTCTGCCCCTTCGCCCCTGCCATGGCCCTGCTGAGGCAGTGATTGTAGGGGGAAGGGAATGAGACAGTTCGCTCCTCCACCCCCTTCGCCCCTGTCATGTCCCCACCACGGTGGCATTTGTGGGGGCAAAGGGAAAGGAGATGAGGCCAGTTCACTCCTCCACCCCCTTCACGCCTACCATGGTCCTGCCACAGGGGTGGTCACGGGGGCAAAGGGGGAAGGGGATGAGGCCAGTTCACTCCTCCCCTTCCCTTTGCCTCCGTTATCACCACTGCGGTGACAGGAGCCCTCCCAGGGGAAGGGATGGGGGAAGTAAGATCCCTCCTTCCCCCTCCCTTCCCCCCCATTGCCAACCATGGATAATTGAATCCGTGGTTGGTGAATCAGCAGATACAGGGGTGGTACTCCACAGATGGTGATGGGGAGGGTGGATGGTGGAGGGAGGGGAGGAGTAAATCTCCCTTCTCTTCTCCCCCCCCCCCAGGATCGCTTCCATGGTGGGAATGGAGACATGGGGGCAAAAGGAGGGGAGGAGGAGATCTCGCCTCCCTTCTCCCCCCGGGATCGCTCCATTGGTGGGAATGGCAGTGGGGGTGAGGTGAAGGAAAGGGAGGAGATATCTTGTCTCCCTTTGCCCCCGGGATCGCTCCCATGGGAATGGCGATGGGGGCATTTGCTGTTATTTACAGATTTCATTATCCACGGGGGGCCCTGAAACCAATACCCCATGGATACACGGGTCCCACTGTATATGCATTTTTGAATATTTCTTCAATACAATGAAACATTTTTGTGTGAGTTTTTTTTTTAAATACATGTGTGTTTCTAACATGGTTATTACCTCTCTCTCTCACACACATCATTCTAAGTTTTGGAAAAGTGTAGATTTTTATAACAAATCTTTTTCTAATTCTTCTGTATGCTTTGGAGGTACACATTTGTTAAATTCTGTGTAAAGACCCCTAGTCCAGTAATCCAGAATTTCTAGAAAATCTGATGTTATTATTATTATTTTTTGGGGGGGGGTGTTGTGTAAAGTCAAAGCCTGTGCAAAATTCACCCCCAATAATCCCATTAAATTGTTTGGCAAGAACAGAAATTTTGTTTGTGAGGCTTTTCTGAATCATTGAATATGCTGATATTCAGCTGACCTGGATGCTTTTCCAGAGGCATGCCAAACATATATGTATTTCCATGTAATTGAGTGTTTTTAAGCTGTTGCCTTCGTAAAACAACTATCTGAACCTATCAATTCGGTCACTCCAGGCTTGTCATTGTTTCCTAGCCCTGGGTTCCACATTTGTAAATGTTGAATAGTAAAAACAGAAAATATAGGCAAACGCTTTCTGTTCTGTTTGTAGTCCTCACTGGACATTTTACCTGTTTTATGTCCTTCAGAAAGCCTTCAAAAAGGCAGAATTTCTAGGAAGCCTGGGTTGAATTAGCACTTTCTGTGCCCAGGGAAAATGCAGATACTGAGAATGTGACAAGAAGTGTATTGTAAGGGAATCCCAACAGGGTCATTAAGTGACTCTCTGTTACCATCTATGACAAGGGCATTCTGATGAGCCTCCGATCTGTGATGGAGGCTTTCTTTGGGACTACCCGTTTATTACCCAAGCGGGCTCAAGAATCCAAAGTCTCAGACCAAGAAATTCCTTCAGACTGACTGGGAAAGTGACAGGGTTACTCTGGAAGATTAACACAGTAACAGATTCTCAAGGCAGTTTTGGGAATATTCTGCAAAAACACCAAATGACTGAGAGCTGCTGAGAAAATCTGACACATTCACTTTACTGTTCAAAGAGGCAGATTTGGCCAGGCATTCTCTGCATGATTCCTGAAGTTGTCACAGGCATATTCTAAGGAAGCTGTTGGTTGAGAAAACTGCCTCTGTGTAACAAAGAACACCATGTTTTTGAAGGTATTGAACTGCAGAACTGGTAAAGGTGACTTTCAGCCTGCCCCTGGATGAGATAATCCACCCCTACTTTTTTATTTGTTTGATGCCTCAGAGTTAAACAGGACTGCAGCCAGATTGCTAAAGGGTGCTGTTACCAGGTAGCATTCAGCACCCTTGTTGCAACAGCTCCCTGTCTACCAATCTATTTCCAAACACAATTCAAAGTGCTGGTTATGACCTGTAAAGCCCCATATGGCACAGTTCTATCTAAAGGACTGTATCTTCCCATTTGAGCCTGCCTGAGCTCTAAAATCCTTAGGGAAGGCATTTTTTCTCTATGCCACTGCCTTTACAGACAGTGAACATATTGAGAACACAGGAGATGGCCTTTTCTGTGGTTGCTCCTACACTTTGCAACTCTCTCCTGAGGAAAGTTAGGAGGGCTCATTCGTTGCTGTCTTTTTGGTGGCAGATTAAGTCCTTTCTATTCCAGCAAGCCTTTGAGAATTGTTAACACAAGAAGGGCTTTTCATTATTCGGTACAGTTTTTAATAATTGTTTTAAAATAACATTTTAAGTAGTTAATTCTGTTGCTCATTTAGTACTGTTCTAATTTCAACTTCTATTTGTTTTTTAGCTATATAAGTTTTTATTGTATTTTTTTTTCTTTTTCTAGCCACCTTGAGTCTCAGTCTGGCAATGGTGGGATATAAATAAAGGGAGGGAGGGACAGACCAGGTAGCCCTTTGGAGAAAGTATTGCAAGTGAGGTTTTTTAAAGTGTCTTGAAATCTCTGTCTGTAGTGTGTTATGTTATGGAAAAGCCATAACATCTAGCCTATTTGGACTATAAAGTTGTCCCTTCATATTCACTGGGGTTTGGTTCCAGGACCACCCATGGATACCAAAATCCATGAATACTCAAGTCCTATTATATGCAATGGCATAGCAAAATGACGTCCCTTATATAAGATGGCAAAATCAAGGTTTGCTTTTTGGATTATTGTTTTTTTAAGAATATTTTCAAGCCATGAATACTTAAATCTGTTGATACGAAATCCATGGATATGGAGGGACAACTGTATTGTTTTTTGTTGTTGTTGTTGTTAACTGTATTCAAGTTAGCTTTGACTCATGCTGACCCCGTGAATGAGACATCTTCAAGATCCCCAGTCCTCAACGACCCTGCTCAAGTCCTGCAGGTTCAGGCCTGTGGCCTCCTTGACCGAGTCTATCTGCGTAGTATGTGGTCTTCCTCTCTTTTCTTTTTTCCTCCACCTTTCCTAGCATTGTTGACTTTTTTTTTTGTAGTCCATGAAAAATTATTCCAAATAAAATTTCATAGTCTAAAAGATGCCACAATATTGCATTATATCATATTATGTTAATTTGATTTCTGTCCCACCTTTTTCCCAATATGGGACCTGAAGCAGCTTACAATGCAAATTAACAAAAAACAGCTAAAACTGTGAGTGGTATAACAGGTTTTTAAAAAATTAAATGCTCTATCCAATTAAAACATTAATTTGAAAACCATGAAAAACACATTAAATACATATTACGTATAAAAACAAGCCCACCCATTGCCCACCCTTTTACCTCAACCAGTTAAAGGCTAATGGCCAGTTTATATAAGAAGGTATTTGCCTGCCCACAAAAAGCATGTGGAGAGGGACCAACCAAACCTTCTTTTGGAGGGAGTTCCATAGAGCCGCCAGCAAAAAGGCTAACCTTTGTTCTCTTTGCTGCAGTGAACTAATATGACTACCTGACTCAAAATCTAATTACTTATCTTTGGGACGCAGGCTCATCTTATACTAATTTATATGCCTAACCCATGATTATATTCTGTGTACTTCCCTCATGCAGGTATGTGTGTATCTCTGAGAGAGAGAATTAACAAGATCCATTTTAGAGTTTAGATTTTAAGGTGAGAGAACTGAGAGGTTGGGAAGTTCTGCAAATTTAGAGAAAGTACTTTCTTTTCTAAAAAAAATTAAGCATTATTGACTTTTCTAGTGAGTCATTTCTTCTCATGATGTGTCCAAAGTACAACAGCCTCAATTTGGTCATCTGGGCTTCAAATGAGAGTTTGGGCTTGATCTGTTCTAAGACCCATCTGTTTATCTTTTTGGCCATCCACGGTATCGTCAGCATTCTTCAGCACCACAGCTCAAATGAGTTGATTTTCTTCCTATCAACTTTTTTTCATTGTCCAGCTTGAGAGTGATGGGAAATACAATGGTTTGAATTATTCTGACCTTAGTGCTCAGTTTTATATCTGCATTTTATGATCTTGTTCAGTTCTTTCCTAGCTGCCCTTCCCAGTCGCAGCCTTCTTCTAATTTCCTGTCTGCCGTCTCTGTTCTGGGCTATGATTCTTTCACTGTTTCAATTTCCTTGTTGTCTACTTTGAATTTGTGTAAATCCCCTGTGGTCATTATTTTTATTTTCTTAAGTGTTCAACATTAAGCTTGCTTTTTCACTTTCTTCTTTGACTTTTTTCGTAGTTGTTCCAAGTCTTTGTTGTTTTCTGCTAGTAGTGTAGTGTTGTCTTAGATTGTTGGTGTTCTTTCCTCCAGTCTTTACTTCTCCTTTCTCTGAATCTAAGCCTGTTCTATGTATGATATATTCTGTGTACAAGTTGAACAAGTAGGGTGATAGAATGCCAGCCTTGTTTGACTCCCTTTCCTATTGTTTCTGACCTTTCCATATTGTTTCTGACCTTTTGTGCTTTCTGCAACCGGACTTGTTTATCTCGGATTGGCCTTTTTAGTCATCAGCGCACTTGCAGAAAGCGCGGGATGAGTCCTTCCTGAATCTTCGTTTGCGAAGAAAAGCCAGAGAGAGAGAGAGAGATAATACTTAGTTTATTTGGACTATACAGGCATATGGAAAGCCTATGTGTGGAAGGGGAAAAGCCTGGGAATTTTTTTATCCTTCTGTAAGTATCAGCTTTCTTTTGATGATGAACATGTTTATAATTGTCTTGTGTCTGGACAAATGCAAGAAGATGCCAAAGGTCATATTCAAAATCCTAGAATGCTACTGAAGAAAGGAACTGCAGATCTGGAGAAACTTTGAAGATGATTGCCAGTCCACTGAGATGTTTGTAAGCTCTTATAAAGCTCAGCATTGGAATTTTTCTCTTACAGACGTAACAGGAAATGTATTTGCACTGACTGAGTAGTGCATAGAAGGTCCCCCAAAATAGCAGATATGGTCTTCCACTGTTTTCCTTTGCAGGAGAAAAAACTTTCCTTCTCATTCTGTTTCTTCACAAGACCTGAGCATTTTTATCACTATGCCTCCTGTGGCATTTTGGTTTTTGAGGAAGCAAATCTTGGCATTTGCAGACGTGCAACAGCATGCCTCTTCCAGCCTATTAGGGTTCCCAGGAGCCCTTGTTGAACTAACTCCATATGTTTAGAATGCAGTTAGAATCACAAATTCATCACTTTGGCTCTAGAATTATAATATGCTTGACGATCTGTATATTTATTTTCTGTTTTCTGAACTATTCAGGCCCCATCGTGTACATGTACAGAGAGAGAGAGGGAGTGTACTTGGAATCTTTTCCCATTTAGCTTTTCTTTGAAAACAGCGAAATGGAGCAGAACCACAGCAGCCGAACATATATTGAAAGAAAGCAGTTCCATTGTATCATTTTATTTCAATATTTTTTTATTTACTTACTTACTAACTTTCTCCCAACATGGAACCCATGCTTATAGCATGAATTAAAATAATGGATAGCTAATTAATTATTATGATTTTAAAGGTTTAAAAACTATCCTATTAAAACAGCATTGATGTAAAAGAGCATAAAATAATTTAAAAACAAAACAATAAGAATAAAAGCACAATACATACATCCCATTAAAAGACCCCTCTACGCAAGTCATAATACATTTGATATAGCTGCCATCTTGTACAATATATCCCCCCTAGGTTTGAGAACCTAAGAAAGAGGATGAAGCCAAGTATTTGTTGGATTTAACCATGATACATTTCTGTTGTACTAAATTATGCCTGGATTGGGCCAAGAGCATTTCTTAAGGTATCTGTGAACACAGAAGTACAGCTACAAAAGGAAAAAATGGCACCTGAAAATACCATAAAGAATATTGGAAGAAAATCCTACTCATTACCTGTTGTTCCAGCAATGCCAGGCTAAACATTTATTTCACCTGCCTGCTAAAAGCTTATTTGTAGAGGCAAAACTGAGAGAAGCTTATGGCCATTCTTGTATGTCACATTTTCTGTAGTTCCCCTCAGTCCTGCCAGTGGGTGTCTGGCAGGCAGTTGATTGGCCACTACATTAAAAAAAAAAATATCTTGGAATAGATAGGCCTTTTGTTGGCTTGGCAGAAACTCAGAGGATAACCTTTTCAAAAGGTTGTAATGTGAAAAGGGGCCCTGTATGGAAACCTGTTCCATCCTATACATTTCCCCCTGTAAAAGCATAACATACAGAATGTTCTTCCAGGCTTTACAGTCTCAAATTAATTAACCCTAACTCTTCTACTAAATTAATTCAAGCCATGCCATTCTTTGATCCAATTTGGTTTGCTTATGTATCCACTGGGTACTGTTTGGATTTTTTAAAAATTTTATTTCTGCAAAGATTAAAAAACAGGCTAGACTACTTCGTGTGGGTTCACTTTGCATAGACCAAACGGTAGTCTGAATGGAAGCAAGTAATAAGATTATAATGGGATAGCTAGCACTCCAGTGAAGTGTGAATTGGCCCCTTAGACTGTAAAGTTGCTTTCTAATGGCTGGGGCTTTACTTGGGTCAGTTGTCAGTAGAATTATAGAGCCATCCACTCCAACCCTGTCATGCAGGAATACACAATCAAAGTATTCCTGACAGATGGCCATCCAGCCTCTGTTTAAAAACTCCAAAGAAAGAGATTCCACCACACTCTGAGGCAGTGCATTCCACTGCCAAACAGCTTTTACTATCAGGAAGTTCTTCCTGATGTTTAGGTGGAATCTCTTTTCCTGTCATTTGAATCCATTGCTTTGTGTCCTAGTCTCTGGAGCAGGAGAAAACAAGCTTGCTCCATCTTCAATATGACAGCCTTTTAAATATTTAAACATGGCTATCATGTCACCTCTTAAACTTCTCATCTCCAGGCTAAATATACCTATCTCCCTGAGCCGCCCCTCATAGGGCATGGTTTCCTTTTATCATTTTTGTTACCCTCCTCTGGATATGTTCCATCTTGTCAATATCTTTGAATTGCAGTGCCCAGAACTGGACACAGTATTCAAGGTGAGGTCTGACCAAAGCAGAATAAAGGGATACTATTACTTCCCTCAATCTAGACACTGTACTCCTGTTGATGCAGCCCAGAATTACATTGGCTTATTTAGCTGCCGCATCACCCTGTTGAATCATGTTCAGTTTGTGATCTGTGACTCCTAGATCCCTTCACGTGTACTGTTGTCAAGCCAGGTGTCGCCCATCCTGTATCTGCACATTTCAGTTTTTTTATGCCTAAGTGTAGCACCTTACATTTCTCCTGGTTGAAATTCATTTGGTTACTTTTGGCCTGGTTCTCTTAAGGTCATTTTGAATTCTGATCCTGTCTTCTAGGCTATTAGCTACCCTTCTTAATTTGGTGTCATCCGCAAACTTTATAAGAATGCCCTCTATTCCCTCATCCAAATCATTGATAAAGATGTTGAATAGCACTGAGCCCAGACAGAACCCTGTGGCATCCCACTAGTCACTTCTTTCCAGGATGAAGAGGAGCCATTGGTTGACTACCCTTTGGGTTCAGTTAGTCAACCAGTTCTAAATCCACGTAACATTAGCATTGTCTAGCCCACAGTTTACTAACTTGTTTGCAAGAATATCGTGGGGGACCTTGTCAAAGGCCTTACTGAAATAGAGGTATGCTACAGCCATAGCACTCCTTCATCTACCATGCTTGTAACTCTGTCAAAAAACAAACAAACAAAAAAACCCCACAAGATTAGTTTGGCATAACTTGTTTTTGAGAAACGCATGACTTTTAGTGATCATGGCATTCCTTTCTAAGTGCTTACAGACTGTCTGTTTAATGATCTGCTCCAGAATATTTCTTAGTACTGATGTCAGGCTGACTAGGCAGTAATTGTTTGGGTCCTGTCCTGCCCCCCCTTTTTTTTTAAGATGGGGACAACATTTTCCATCCTCCAGTCTGCTGGGACCTCTCCTGTTCTCCAGGAATTCTCAAAGATTATTGCCAGAGGTTCTAAAATTACTTTGGCCGGTTCTTTGAATACCCTTGGATGTAGTTCATCTGGCCCTGGAGACTTGAATTCGTTTAGAGTAGCCAGATACTCCTGTGCTGCCTCTGGCTATTCTGTGCTGCATTTCTGTTAACCTCCTCTGTTCCTGCATCACAATTATGAGACTCAACTTGCATGTTCTCTGAGGACTGACACTGTTGCTCTTGTTCATGTTCCTGATCATCACTGATAAGGGAGAAAACTTTGACTCAATTCTGTCGCTCCACACTCACAGAATGGTCCCTGGTCCTTCAACGTCATGTGTCGCATTCTTCCAAATGTCTACTTTCTGTTTTTGGGAACTGACCTCAGATACATCCATTATGTATTCCTCATCCAGGACAGTCTGCTTTGCTCTGTCCAGGAAAACCTCATGCTCACTAATACACTGAAGAGTAGATATATGGGCCTCAGGTTGCTGGACCTTCTCTTCCAACAGGGCCATAAACTTGCACCTGCTGCAGGTGTAGTTACCCACATCTTTCGGCAAGAATATAAACATGTCATAGCTATTGCAGATGACTGTAGCAGCTCCCTCACCATCCATACTCATTAGTCTTAAGTAGGCACTGAAACAGAATCCTTGGCCTCCTTGAAATACCCATGCAAAATGCCTGTTGGCCTTGCCTGTTTGCCAAGCTCCAAGGACTGGGGCTACAGCTATAATTGACAGTTATTCTAGTAGAGCCAGTCAGCATCATAGCTTCAGACATCTTGCCCCATACCCTTGCTGTGTTGTGGGTTGCCATTTCCTTAACCCTAGGGGTAGAACACTGCTAGAGCACAAGATACACTTGTGCATCACCGTTCCTTTTGACTGTAAGTTAACTTCTTTACAGAGGTGACAGATTATCTTAGTGGCCATGAAACCTTCTGTCTTTTATACAGTGTCCAGGATTCTTCTTAACCCTCAATACAATATTCATTAATAATATAACAACATAAATTACAGTCATCCCTGCAGATTTGCGGGTTAAGCATTTCCAGATTTGATGATTTGCAGATTTGATTAATACATTTTCTCTAAGCATTTGTAAGTCTTCCAGTGCTATTCTATGGTCCACGTCCGCCAGAAGTTGACCATAAAGTTATGCTGGAGCACCTAGAGTTTCCCAAACAAGTGTTCTCTCAGGTAAACAGAAATTGCCTGTGTTATTTTTATTTGTATTTGCAGTATTTCCATTTTCGCAGGGGGTCTTGCACCCCTAACCCCCATGAAATTGGAAGGCTGCCTTTATTTAGCACATGCACACTACATACTTAGTTTGGCTCGAAAGAAAAAAGAGAGTCCAGCTTTTAAAAGAAATTCTTATTTGGTAGGATAAAGGCCATGTTTCACACTACTAATGGCTAGGTGACTAAGTATCTATAGTCGTGGCTAAATCTACACCCTGAGCAGAATTAGATGATATGGTTGTTTTGGCCTCAATATATGTTGTTTTTGGCTGTATATCCAGACAGTTAACTCACATCCAGCCCCTTTGAGGTAAATAAAATGTATACAGAGGGCCCTCCAGATCCATGGGGATTTGGTTGTGGACCCCCCCCCCCATAGATGACAAAAATGTGAATAGATTTTCCTTGGTTTTTTTTCCAGGCTGTGAGGCCGTGTTCTGGAATAGTTTCTTTCTGACGTTTCGCCTGCATCTGTGGCTGGCATCTTCAGAGAAACTATTCCCAAACACGGCCTCACAGCCCAGGAAAAAACCAAGGAAAATCTATGGATGCCGTCCATGAAAGCTTTCGACTTCACAAAAAATGTGGATGTTTGCATCCCATATTATTAAATAGCAGTGACATGCACATGGACGCTCCAATGCATCTGCATTCAAGTCACTACCATTTTAAGTACAGGACATGACAGTCTCTCAAAAACATGGATCCAGAACCTGTGGATCAGGAGGGCCCACTGTACTTCATTCTAGAATTCAATAAAAGCAAAAGGGGAGATAAAGAATGGTGATATAAGTGGTAAAGTAAGTGGATGGATGAGTGGAAGGATGAGGTGAAAAAGGAGCTGAGAATACAAGGCCCTTCATAGTGCAGAAAGAAACTAAATCTGTGGTGAACAAAACCAGAGAGAGGAGATCTGCTTAGGTGACCAATCAGATGCAACACAAAAAGTCAGGTCTGACCAGTTGCTGACAGACCTATGTAAAAATAGCAACACATCTATAATTACGTACAATTTAGAGCAATAGAACTTATAACAGAAATGCTCTGTTGGGGCAGAACAATGGTGGACTGCACTGCTTTAGGTTTCAGATTGAATATTACGTTCTTGATATGTCCATACGTTAGCAAATAACGACGGTATAAACCTTGCAAGTAGAGAAGACTAATTGGACAAAAGGTTTTAGTCCTGAATTCTTCTTGCTTTCCTTGTTCTTGTTTTTTTATATATATACTTAAATAGAAGTTTTAAAAACCATTAGGGAAGCACTGAAAAATAGCATCCCATGTTCACAATTTGAAGACAATGTTGTTGAATTTGCAGAAGAGTATAAATGAAATGAATTGACAAATTCCATTTCCCCACATTTTTCCCACTTTATTTTGCTACGCATGTACTGTAGATCAAATCATGTACGGAACTATAGTTGTCCCTCCATATCCACGGATTTAAGTATTCACGGCTTGAAAATATTCTTTAAAAAATACTAATTCAAAAAGCAAAACCTTGATTTTGCCTCTTTATAAGGGACACCATTTTGCTATGCCATTGTATATAATGGGACTTGAGTATCCACAGATTTTTGTATCCACGGGGGGCGGGGCAGGCTGGAACCAAACCCCAGCAAATATGAAGGGAGAACTGTACATTGCAAAAGGTTTCTGCTTCTGACTTGAATAGACAGATCATTAAAACTGTGAAACATTCTGAGATCAATAATGCGGTAATGAAGCCTAATTTTTGTATTTCCTCTGGTGTGCCTCATCATGATAACAGTTCTTGCTTTTCATAGCACTAGCTGAAAGTCATATTTGAATCTTCCAGTTATCACTTTGTTGGGAGCCCTATATTATTCAATATGTAATGAACTCAGTAATCAACTCAATGAGCTGATAGTGTAATCTCTCTCTCTCTCTTTTTCTTTTTGTATCCCTTTAAAGGACAAAAAGAGTTATTCCTGTCCTGTGTGTGATAAATCATTTTCTGAAGACCGACTTATAAAATCACATATAAAGACAAACCACCCAGGTAAGATAAGACACGTTAATGGTTTTAAATGTAGTCTAAACATTAAGTCATGGCCTTAGTTTCATAATAGACTATAGCTGTATTGTGGATGTTGCTTATCGTCATCATTTTCATTTGGAAAACAAAGTGGAAGGGATAGAGAACCATGCTTACTTGCCCAACTCCTATGCCATCAGTAGCTTTCTAATATGGGGAAGTGAGTACATCTTGAAGCATAGTACCCAACAGTCAGAATTCATTACTTTAACTGTGCCACCAGTACTCTGTTTTTCCTACAAGCAGTGATACAGAAATCCATCTATATCTTCTGTGTGTGAAATTCCCCTTCAGTTTTCACATCATTCTGTGGAAAAAAGTTTGGGGAAAAGCACATACATATAAATCCAAGTTGATTTTTGTATGAAATTTCCCCAAACACAAGATTTGTATGTGCATTGCCTGAATAACCATGTTTTGTATGCAGTTTAAAAAGCAACAACAATATTTTCATTTTCCAAAAGAAGCCAAATGGTAGACAAGGGAAGAGTAACACAGAGAGGGAGAATGAAGGAAAGAAAGAGAGAGGAAGAGCAATTACTTTAATCTGAAATCTATTTATTGACAGAGAGTAGTTCAGGTTGACCCCTATATCTGCAGAGAATACATTCCAAGACCCACTGTGGATAATAGGGAACCCTATTATTTTCAATGAGATGAATGCCAGAAGTTGAACATAGAATCACACTGGAGGATCCAAAATGCCTAGAAAGAACATATTATTTGGGACATGGATGAGTGAAACAATGGATACCAAATCTGTGGATGCGGTGGTCAACCTGTATGTTTGCCACACTCTTAATGTTGGACATTACAATTGGAAATAAGTATGTTTATGGGTTAGAGATTATCATTATGGATCTTAACATTACAGTATATTTTTGATCTTTCTTCCATTGTCTAAGGAAGGACTGTGATGGATATTGACTACCTTTCTTGTTGGCTTGATACTATGGGACAGGCACAATTGTCCAGCCCCTTCCTCCTCCCTGCCCAGCTTCAGGCCTGGCTGCCTAAGTGTTGAATGCAAATGCATAGTTCAGTCCCTGTCTGGATCATTACCTTCTCTCAGGCCACCAACAGGCAAGAGTAAACTCTGGTGAAACCTGCCACTTGGTTCATCCACAGGCTTCATGTTAGGGTTATAAATGTCAGGGGATGACAGGACATTCAGTCCCCGGCAGAAGCCAAAAACAGACTAGGTAGCAACCCTTTCCCAAGAATACTCACACACAGAGTGGTGTCCAGAAAACAGGAGGTGCTTTAATCTTCAAAGTAGTTTCAGTATTTACAGGCAAAGTGCTATGCCAGGCATTAGAGGATCATAGGAAGAGAATAAACACTGATCTGGCTCTCTTATATACATCTCAGCACAGCATTGGCTTACCCAAGCACATGGTTATATTGCATTAGATTTCCATACTACATGGCTTTGCACAGTAGTAACCCTTCTTCGGATGTAACCCTTCTCATGCAGCTGTGGCATGATTAGGCATGACTGGCAGTTCATGGAACATGGAGTCAGTCATCATGACTTAGCATGATTTCTGCAGTTGTTTGGCCATTTTAAAACTTAGGGTTCAGTCACCAACTCCTGACAATAAATCCTAACCTCATTTTCACATGCAAAAAGCTGTATTTTTCCCCCTCTCTCTCTACCTCCAAGATGGTGAAATATAATCTGTCAGTCTTGAGAGCTCTGCATTTATAAGAATGTTTTTTTTCATTGTTCTGTCAGTTTCTTATCTAAACTGTATTAACCACTGCCTTTCTGCATGGACCTTTAAAAACCAGGAGTGTTGGATGGGTTGTTTGTATATTTTGGATCAGTCAGCCAGTCCTTTTGTGTTTACTATGAATGTGCTTTGCCTGCTGTCCAAAGGGAAAATTTTGTGCAGAGATGTTTATGCACAAATACAGAAACCCCAAGGAAAGTGGGGGAAAGTGCTTGTTGATATTACCGGCCCCCAGTAAGGGGAGCTGATGTTGCATTTTTTATTCCTTCATGTGCCTGAAGAGCTTTCTGTAGGCTGACCACATAAAATCTACCACCATCCCATGAAGGTCCCCGGGGTGTAATTCTGAGGGGAATGGCAAATAAGGGCATTGGCCCCCAAATAAGAATCTGTCATTACATTTTCCTTCAGTTCCCAAATTTCTACAATTGCAGTGACTTAAGAATGCAAAGAAAAGGGGCAGGCAAAATGAACAAGGGATTGCAAACACAGAAGATACAAGACTTCTGGACATGAATGATTTTCAGTGTCTGACCCTCTGTAATGCTAGAAATTTGGTGTTATTGGAGGGGACAGTGTACCTATTCCCTTGAGTGTCCCACGTCAAGTCCTGATCCCACCTGTGGTCCATACTTTCTGTCATATCCCCCATGTAAAATGCATGTACACCCCAAGACACATGATTAGGTTGATGATTATACCCTACTAAGACACAACTGTATTGTCTTTTCATTATTGCTAACAATTATACCATACCTCTGGATTTTCAGGCCTTCTGTGGGTGTTAACAAGCTATTTGTTTGGGTATTGCTGTTTGGAAATCCCAGATACAACCTTAAACAAATGTTTTGCTCCTTCTTGAGAATATTGAAGCTTATAAATATTTGGTTAGCAAAACTCCCCTGTTAGGTATTGCCCACTTGAGAATGCTTCCTGTTTGGAAAAAAAATGGTTTCTGCACCACTGATGCAACTAGATTCTAATTTATCACTAAAATAGTCTGTTGCCATGGAAGCTCATGACACACAAAAGCAGGACAAGCACTGGAAAGGCCATAAATTAATGAAGCTTGTTTCCTTAGACTCTAAAAACTCACCTGGGGAGAGAACATGCAAAAGAAAAGCTACTAAAAAGATGCAACAAGAAACACTATAGCAATATTCAATAAATTACTAATTTTGACGTATTCCCTAAAAGGTGAGAGCTGATTTATTTCTTACATGTCTGTACTTTTTTCCCGTCTCCATGCCCTACCTTAGAGGTTTCAATGAACACCATCTCTGAGATTGTTGGTAGGAGAGTTCAGCTGAAAGGGCTGATAGGAAAGCGAGCCATGAAGTGCCCCTATTGTAATTTTTATTTCATGAAGAATGGATCAGACCTGCAGCGTCACATTTGGGCCCATGAAGGTAACTCTGGCTGATTCAGCACCTTTCTCTTTAGTTGGTAATTTGTTTACATGCCGAGTTAGGGGCAAATTAGACAAAACATGTGGCTGCATTTTATGTTATCTGTTTCTGTTTTGAACTATCGGCCATGGGGAGGCCATTTTGTCAGGTTTGCAACTGTGGCATTCAACTACTGTTGTTGTCAGAAGACATCAAGCAGCATGGGGAAAGAGTTAGTGTCTTACCCATTGTGTCATGGTCCCAGTCCTGACTAGGAACCCTAGAGCTGCTTCTTTAAAATACATACATACATACATACAAAGCTCCTTTTGGGGAAAAGATGAAGTAGTGATAAGAATAATGGATGAATCATTGTGTGCATGTACGTTCTTTTTATCTAGACATTCTTCTGTTAAACACTGACCATTTTCTGGGCAAGCTAGAGGCTTCCAGTCCTGGCTACTCACACTGGCAGACCAGTTTTTTGTTGGCTTCCAGCAGGCTGCCCTAGAACTTTTGCTCATGCAAGTTAATCAGTATTCCCACCTTGGGACTGGTTCACATATTTCTGATTTCTTAACATGACTGGCAACAGAAAACATGAACTGACTCTCAAAAAGTATTATTTTTAAGGTGATCATGCATGATTTGAGATGGTTCCTTCAAGCATGCAGGCCTTCCCTTGATGTTGCAGTCTTTAGGTGGTGATCATGATCTGGCCTCTCATTAACATCTCGATAAAGCATTTGCTGCTTAGATTGCACACCATCATAAAAGCAGGAAGGGATGGCAGAAGACATAATCTGGGATTTGCAAGTGAAGCACAGTTACTGGAATTAAGTGTCATTAGACAGAATATTTTGCAGAGTGATACGTTCAGTTGTAGCATTAACTGAATTAGTTAATGTGTACCTTTGGTAACTACAAACCTTACTATTGTGGTATATGCCACATTAGAATCAATTGAATTGATGCTTTAAACAAATCACTTTGAAGGCTATCCCTTCCAATGTAAAAAAAAAACCTACTACAGGCCCAGCTGGCATATAGCTTACCCTTTAATTCCCACTGCTGACTGCATTTATTGCATTCTTCATTCATTCAGCTTACAACATGATAAATGGCACATAGTATATTCCCACCTCACCCTGCTTGTTGCTTTCATATTCTGAAAACAGAGCATGTGTCAGCTTTTGGCAGTCTCCTGCTGTATCTTATTTTGGAGTTAAAACAAAGTTTATGTAAATCAGTTGCCTGTTGCTCATCAAGTTCAAAAATATATGTTTTTGTAATTTTCTGCCTCAGCAGATAAGTCAAGAATTGCCCAGTAATTAATGTTTTGAATCCTTTTGTCTCTGAATCTCTGTATAATTTGACATAGAGAGACAGCAGAAGAAAGGAAGGAATAGTTGTTACTTTATGGCCAAACTAGGGGCTTGTCTATACGAGGCAAAAAGAAGTGGATTGCTCTGCAATAAAGGCAACTTGTAGCAGCTGCAATTTGTCTTATTGTTTTTTTGGATATTTTTAGGTAGATTGCAGGCATGCAAAGCTATCTGCGTTTGCTGTGCAAATGGGCATGCCTGTGAATCAAGATGGTGGCCGCAAGTGAATTATTTGAGTTTTTACTTACCAATTGCCACTGCCAGTTTTTTTTTAAAAAAAAACACCTATCCCAAGGTGCGATAGAGCAATATTTCACCTTAACAGAAAAGCCACCACCCCCCCAACACCCCGTTTTACTGCATTAACGCTTGCTCGCTAAGGCAAAAGAAAAATGGCAGTTCTGGGTGCTTGCCTTGTTAGCAAGCCCCACCCACCATGCTCATGTGACCAGACAGCTTTCAGCTTCTGCTCGAATGGGAAAGCAAATCAATTGGCGTTGCTTGTCCGAGTGAGCAGAAATGTGCATTCCCCACTCTGTTTTTTTAAAAACTCTGGGGAAAGCTGTGAAGGCTTTTCTTGCTGAGTATATGGCATATTTAGCCCTCCTCCTTCTGAATACAGCGATATGATGTGGGATGCCATTAAGACAGCTTGTATTCTCCTTGCATTCCACGAGGAATATTTTTGGTATCTAGACAACCCCTAGGTGTGATATTTGCCCTGTAGTTCACCTTTACATAGTTTTTACTTTAAAAATTGCCCACACTATAGTCCCCCAGTTCCCCCAGTGCTTCCTTTTTAGAATGAAAGTAAAATCAGTCTATTCTCCTGGTAAGAAGCATACAACCCCTTCTCCTTCCCTAACAACCATTCTCCACCATGAAGTTGCACTAAACTGAAATGGCTTTTTTTTTTAAGATAAAGTAGTGCTAGAATACTTATTTGCCAGAAATAATTGTTAGTCCTACTCCAGTCAAAATTATGCCTGACCAGCTTCATAAAATGTCTGTGTTTCCTCCCGCTTTCTGTAGGCATCAAGCCATTCAAATGTTCTCTGTGTGAATATGCCACTCGCAGCAAAAGCAACTTGAAAGCACACATGAACCGCCACAGCACTGAAAAAACCCACTTGTGTGATATGTGTGGGAAAAAATTCAAATCCAAGGGCACTCTGAAGAGCCACAAACTCCTCCACACCGCTGATGGTGAGCAGATCTTTAATAAGGTCCAAAATTTGGGTCAAGATGCTAAATAATATGCTATATTGCATATAGACATGTGATTGGAAGAGTAGTTTTCCTGTGAGCAGTGAGCTTGCCTAGCACTTAGGTGAGGATCACCAGGTGAGGAGACCATTAAAATCCACTTCCATTGGAAGTATTCTTTATATGGGAGTGATTTTTCTATTGTGCATACCTCTCTTGTGTCTAGTTGTGTGAAGGTTCTCTGCAGCTTATCAGTAGTGGCTTAGAATGTGTGGCTGTAGTTGGTCTGGTTCTCATGGAAAACCCAGTACAAATGTCATCACTCGCCCCATAGAAACCTTGCATATGGGGTGAATAAACTGTCGCTTAAAAGTCACAGAATTTGTAATTCATTTTCAAGAACTGAGTGTCAAAGATGGATCTAAAACTAACCAACTGGATTTTTTAGTGCAACGGATATTAGTATACTACAGAAATAGGTTAACTTACAGCAGCTATGACATATATATATATATATATATATACACACATACGTATATCTAGATAAGTTATAGCTGATTTAATAATGAGTGTACATGTCTGTGCTTGATATCTTCTTAATTTTGGGGATTGTGTGAATGGGGCTGGTCTTTTTGTCATTGTCAAAAGTTTTAAAATGAATAAAAAGAGATTTTAAAAAAGAAGTCAGTCACTGCACGTTATTCATGCCTGTAATACCTCCTGACCATGCCACAATGTCCTATTTACCTAATCAGGATGTTCTCTTGTGAGACTTGCCACTTGCATAATTTTTCTAGTATTACCTTTGGTATTTATGTATTTTTCAAATATCCTTCATGGAAACAGTGTACATTTTAAAACTTGCTATGTGCCTTTGGATCAACTCCCAAGTTATGGCAACTCTGTTCTAGGAATTTGTTGGTAAGTTTCAGAGGAGGCTTGCCATTCCCTTCCACTGAGGCTTAGTGAGTTTGACTTGTTCCAGGTCACCCAGTGAGTTCGTCTGGCTGACTGGGGATTTGAACCTTATTTATTTATTTATATTTATTTATTTAGGTATTTATGCCCTGCTTTTCAGCCACAAAGGCTCTCAGAGCGGCTTACAGATTGTTAAACAATAGGACCTACACATCTACACTGCTTTTTATAGTGTACTAAGCACTCTCCAAGCCGTTTCCAATGTGTGTTAGCTAATTGTCCCCATAAGCCAGGTACTCATTTTACCAACCTACGAAAGGATGGGAGGCTGAGTGAACCTTGGAGCCCTCTGGATCGAACTTGCAACATTGTGGCTGCAGTACCAGCATTTAACCACTGTGCCACCAGGACTCACCTTGTTCTTCCAAATTCCCACTCTAACACTCAAAGCACTACACCACGCTGGCTCTGTAATTTTAAAAAACATTTTATTATAATTGTTCCTTATTTCAGATAAGGGCTGCTTATATGGATTAGACCAAACGCTGACTTTGTCCAGTATCAGTATTGGCTGGTCAGCCTTTTGTTATTGATGAGGCTGTTCCTGCAAGTTATGTTCTCCTCTTCCCTCCACTTCTCTGTTCCATGCTTGGAATTCCATGGAATGGCATGACAGCACCAAAATTCAGTTGAGTGTTAGTGCTGTCCATGGCAGAACTTGGAAAACAACTCTCTTTTTTTCAATTACATCTGCCAGAAATCTCCATGTTGACTAGAGGATTCTGGGAGTTGTAGTCCATAAAAGAAACTTCCCCACAAGTTCCAGTTTATGGTGCCTAATGATGCTTAAAGTGTGGCCTTCGTTTTTTCTAGTTCAGTTACACAGAGAACATTTTATTTGCCATGGCTCCTTCCTATAGAATCCAGGATTTGTAGTTTGGTGAGTCACCAGCACTCTTTGGCAGTGAAAGCTTGTAAAATTACAAATCCCAGGATTCAGTAGAAAGGAGCCATGGCAAATAATCCTGTTTCAAACTGGATTATTTGTGTAGTATGGATATGACCTACATCATGGCTACAAGAATATTAAAAAAGCAGTATGGGAAGGAATCACCTCTAAGATTTATATATCAAGGCTGTCATTCTTCAAACCCATTGGGCTGCAATGTACCATTCCATCCTCCAGAGGGCCAACCATATTGCCACAGCCACCATTTTGTGTGGCTGGAAATGATATTGGCTTGTTCCTAGTTTCCTTTATAGCAGAAATTGGAGCAGGAGGGGGGATTCTGCTTGGTTTGGGGTGGGCCCTCTTCAAACAACATTTAAAGTTGTAGTCGAAGGCTTTCACGACCGGCATCCATAGGTTTTCTGTGGGATTTTTCTGGGCTCTTCCAGAACACAACCTCACAACCTGGAAAAAAACCACGGAAAACCTACGTTTTAAAAATATTTAAGTATAATTTGGGCTGAAAAATGTGGAAGTTTGGGCAAAAAAATTGGGAATGCAAGGACTTTAATGAGCAGGACCTTATGAGGAAAGACTTAAGGACCTTATGAAAGACATAAAGACCTTATGAGGAAAGATTTAGGGAGCTGGGTATGTTTAGCCTGGAAAAAAGGACGGTTAAGGGGCAATATGATATTTGAAGGGGTGTCACGTTGAGGATGGAACAAGCTTGTTTTCTGCCACTCCAGAGACTAGAACACGGAACAATAGATGCAAGCTCGAGGAACACAGATTCCACCTCAACATTAGGAGGAATTTTCTGACAGTAAGAGCTGTTCGGCAGTGGAACACACTCCCTCGGAGCGTGGTAGGGTCTCCCTCCTTGGAGGTCTTTAAACAGAGGCTGGATGGCCATCTGTCAGGGATGTTTTGATCGTGATTTCCTGCATGGCAAGAGGTTGGACTGGATGGCCCTTGTGGTCTCTTCCAACTCTACAATTCTATGATTCTAAGATCAGTAGGGGTTTGCAGACTCGATCTTGGGACTAACCACAGGTCCTGTGCCTTCAGTATCTAGCCAGTTTGATTTTTGGATTTTTCTCCTTGTCCTATGCCCATGCTGTGGAGAAGTCCTGGAGGACACACAGGTTCACTTTTTGTAAAGGAGAATGGCCTATCCTGCTTCTGAATTTGGTTTGTGGACCATACAGCTGACTGGTTGACTGGTTTGCTTGCTCCTTTTTAAGCTTTTAGGTTATCCAAAGTGAAGCACTATGACCACTGAAACTGTGGGCTGGAAAGGATTCTCTTAATCATGCTTGGGGGCTGGCGTCTCTTTCAAGTCACCTCAGCCTGTCAGGTCATCCTCAGAACATATTTCCAAGGTTGCTATTCCAGAGCAATTGACAAAATAGCCCTGAGGGATATTGCCCATTAACAGCTTGTCCCTCCCTTCTCCCTCTTTATTGTTTCCCCCACTGATTTTTCCCCTCTCTTTGATATGACACATTATTTGCATCTGAACTGACTGGTTTCTGTTTCAGGAAAACAATTCAAGTGCACTGTGTGCGATTATACCGCTGCTCAAAAACCACAACTTCTACGGCACATGGAGCAGCATGCTTCCTTCAAGGTAAGAAAGGTGCTGGGAAGGCTGGATGACCGACCAGTGGTGCCATTGGAACAAGTGCTCCAGGGCTCTCAGTGGCTAAGGGTCTCAAACACATATGCACATACAAACCTTTTGTACTGGCAAGAGTGAAATGCTCCTGGGTAGAAAAGGGCTCTCCCTTCCTCTCCCAGGGTTGCAAATGTTTACCATCTACACTGGCCACATTTTGCAAGCTGGGAAGCAAGAGTCCAGTGGCATATTGGCATCACTCCGTCATCATTTATGCCAGTTGGGACGAATACGGGGATGCCCTAAGCCACCTCTTCCCTCATACCTAAATGGGGAGCTCACACACATATACAAAGTGGGTCCTGTTTTTGGAGTGGCACCAGGGCTCCCAGCACTTTAATATTCCCTTGGCCTGTTGGCATAGTTGCATGAGTTGTTCCGTCATAATCTGCTAGTTGTTGTGAATGCAGCATCTTGATTACTGTACTGTTAGAACTTTAGCAGAGTGTAAGGTTAGAAGGTTGTTGTTAGGATAACTCAGAAGTTGAAGCAGAGTGGCTATGTAAGGATTGTTTGGATCCAAAAGAGGGAACTACATTCTTTCAATTGAATCTGGATGCCCTCTACATAATAGCAATAGCATTGATATTTCTGTACTGCTTATCAGTGCCAAAGCACTCCTTAAGCGGTTTACAATGTGTTAGCTACTAGCCCCCAACAAGCTGGGTACTCATTTTGCTAACCTGCGGAAGGATGGAAGACTGAGTCAACCTTGGAGCCCTCTGGGAAGGAACTCATAATGTTGTGGCTGCAGTATTGGTATTTAACTACTGTACCACCAGAGCTCCTACATTACTTTTTAAAGTTGCCATATATTCCGGCATATAAGACAACTGGACGTATAAGACGACCCCCAATTTTTAAGTTAAAATATAGAGTCTGGGACAAACTCGCCATGTAAGACGACCCCTCCTTCTCTTATATGGCAAGTATAGTTGTCCCTTCACATTCACTGGGGTTTGGTTCCAGGACCCCCTGAGTACCCAAATCTGTGAATACTCAAGTCCCATTATACGCAATGGCATAGCAAAATGGTGTCCCTTATATAAGATGGCAAAATCAAGATTTGCTTTTTGGATTATTATTTTTTAAAGAATATTTTCAAGTCATGAATACTTAAATCGGTGAATGCCAAATCTGTGAATATGGAGGGACTTCTGTATATCCCAAACTCCCCCCTCCAGCCTCTCCCCTCCAGCCACCACCCATCCACCCTTCCCAAAGCTGCGATAGGGACCCTGGTTGTGGCTTTGGGAAGGGCGGGTGCTGGCTGTAAAGCCTCCCCCCCCAAGCCACCACCCATCCACCCTTCCTAAAGGTGGAAGAGAGAGGCAAATGTAAGGGTGGCTTGGTGGGGGCCTTTCCAGCCAACCCACCCCTCCCTGAGGCCACGATCGGGAGCCCAATCATGGCTTCAGGAAGGGTGGCTCGAGGAATGAAGACGGAGGGAATGGGCAGCGGCCGTTGCAAACCGTGGGATTTGTCCCTTTCTTCCACCTTCCAGGAAAGTGGAGGAAAGGGGCAAAAATACCCGGTTTGCCTCATCCGCCCCCCCCCCCTTCATCTTCATTCTCTTTGGAAGGGAATGAAGACAGGGGGAAGCGGGGGCGGCCATTGCAAACCGCAAGATTCACCCCTTTCTTCCACCTTCAAACGTACCCGGTTTGCCTCAGCCGCTGCTCGATCTCCTGTGTGTTCGTTCCCTTTGGGGAACGAACACACAGGAGATCAGGCGGTGGCTGCAGCAAGCCGCAACTTTCGCCCCCCCCTGTCTTCATTTGCTCCCCAAAGGGGAAGAAGGCAGAGGAGGGGTGTGAATGAACTAGTAAACACTTTGCCTCAGCCCCCCACCCGATCTCCTGCCTCTTCGCTCTGTTTGCGAAGGGAGCGAAGAGGCAGGAGATTGGACGGCGGGTGAAGCAGAATGTATCCGGTGTATAAGACGACCCCCGATTTTGGAGGATATTTTTTGGGGCTCAAAGGCCCATTTTTGCATTTTAAAAAGATAGAAATGGAGTCAAATCCAGGAAACTAGATAAGCCTGAATGGTTGTTGATTTTAGAAATCCCAGCCCCAGTGTCTATGGCCTGAGGAAGAGAAGGAGGAATTGACAAAACTGCATGTTTTGGACTGCACCAATCCTGTAATTTTTAACTTTTAGTTGGAAAGGTTTTTAAAATGATACATTCTCGCTTACAATGAACTGAATATTTACTCTTAAAGGAAAAAAACAATTCTGTTAAGACTCAGTTAATAGTCAACTGGGAATTTCTACTGTGTAATTCCCACTGAAAAAGAGGATTTGAATATAAATACAAAGCTATGCTCACTGAATAAGTTTTAGTGGGCTTATCTACATGGGCAGAATTTGCTGGCTCCCCACTGGTGTATTCTGCCTGTGGATCAGGCCCGTTGCTCCCCTGTTACCTGTACAGAATGGGATGGAGGGATGGAGTCCAGACTGGCATGCCAGCCATTCTCTGCAGCTGCCATCGCAACCCGCATCCCACTCTGTGCAGCCAGGAAGGGGACCAGCAGCATGTGATCAAGGCCTTCTGTGAGTGTCCAGCCTTCATCACATGCTGCAAGCCTGCTTGCTGGCTACAGAAGAGCAAGGCAGCCAGCAGCTTCAGTGAGGAGCCAGACTGATCCTTCTTTTGTCAGCAGGACTGGATTAAAATGGGTATTTTTTTTAAACAGTATAATAGGCCTTACCCCATCTTCACTCCATCTTTGTCCAGGGAGTCGTGAGGACTGCCTAGGGGCAAAATGGGGCAAAAGTCCTATGTCATCTGGACTACAGGGCTCTAAAATGGGGGCAAGATGGGGTAAGTTGACTGTCTAGGTAAGCCCAGTGACATCAATAGGGCTTTTTTCAGAGTAGACATGTATGGGGTGGCACTGTCATTAATCATAATAAATATTCTGTAAAAGATTAAATGTATTTTAGCATTAGCTGGTAGATATGCTTTCTTACTGCAATTTTCAATATACAATCAACAGTTTTCAATAAAATGGTTGTATTGTCATCCTTCTTTAGTTCTTAAATAATGTGTTACTCCATTCATGACTGCATATTCATATAATTTATTTTTTTATTGCTGAATTGTTGGAATAATTCCTTTTCCCTCTAATATTTAGCAAAAAACAATCTCTAGCTTCAATTTCGATATAACCTAACAATTCTTGACATATTTACAAGTTATGTATACCTCAGTAAGAATATTAAGGATCAGGTGTTATTTTTAATTTAATAATTATATTAATTGTTCTAAAGATATGAGATAAATATGAATGAGCAGATGGATGAGATCACAATAAATGTTACTAAGTGCACACTTCTCATATAAGTCTGCCTTAGAATTCTGTAAGTACTATCATTTTGCATAATTTTTGTGACATTATATTCCACCTGATCCCCATACTCATATGCATGTTAAAAGTCTACATACAAAGTAAATGTATATTTAATTGGCAAGGAGAATTTCAGAATCATTTGAAGTGATTATCATTTAAATGGCTTGGATATGATGTACTCTGATAGCTGGTTCCGGATTGAGAATGGTGGATTATATTAGTTGGGGAAATGTAGCTTCTTTTATGAAAGGACAGAAAAATCAGCCACCTGAATGAAAGAAGCTGACTTTGGTCTACAATATGTGAAGTATAATTGGACAAGAAAGTAGGGGAAACTGTAGAATACAGCAGGCGAGCCAGAACCAAGCTGGTTTTATGGGTAAGAGGTGCTGAGAATGATCTGAGAATAGGAACAGGGAAGCTGGTTTATAGTATTCATGTCCAATAGAAAATGGCTTTGAGTTATTACAGGTAATGAATGGAATCACAGAGGTTAAATTTTATGTACAAGTTAGTTTTGTGATTCAAAGCAGGTATTTATATCCTTTCTTTCTGACTTCTTTTGTGACTCCCTTACATATTTCCAGTTTTTAAACTTATTTATTTTATAGATATGATTCCTGTTTTTCAACCAGAATCCCCAATGCAACTTGCAGCTTTCATAAAATGTAATAATATAAACAGTGAATTCATGCTTTGATTTTAAAACGTATAATAAACCTTTCCCCTTCATTTTATTTCAAGTATAAGCAAACCCTTTAGAGTAACTGCTGTTTTATATTAACACACATAAATGTCCTGAAATAGAACTTCATCTAGTTTGAAGAACGTTCAGAAAAAACAAAAAAAACAAATGAGGAGTGTTTCAAAGGGATAGGGAGACAAAAAGGACTTTGGGTTTATGACAGTTGTTAAGGCTTTATTCCTGTACTGTACTTTGGAAAGGAGGCATTTCTGAAGCTTGATATGGCCCACAGGGGCTTCCATGTTGACCTCTCCATTGGCTTCCCTCTCCAATCCTCTGCTTCCCTGTGCAGATGAAATCTCTTATCTCCTATGAGAGGGGAGAAATTTCCACCTTGTTGCAGGGAGTGGGACATGGAGAATTCATTGTTCATATCACTGATTGGAAATAAGGGAAATGCTGATTGGTGAGAAGGGATTTTCCTTGCTTTCCTCTCTGTGCTGTAGGTATCCTTTTAATACGCTTCCATTTGTCCTAATAAGGGTGTTTTAAAAAAGGCTCGTTGCAGCAAAAAGAAGGGACATTTTCCAAGTGCAAGGGCACTGCTTGGGAGAGGAAGGCTGAAATCTTTCCCTTTTCCGTGATCACTTCTCTTTAGCTCTGCCTAAAAAACAAGAGAGAGAAGAGAAGAAAATCACATATGAGTATGTATGTGTGTGTGTGAGAGAGAGAGAGAGAGAGAGAATGTTTATGTAAGAGAAAGTGTCTTTGTGTGCATATAATAGTTTTTGTGTGTGCGTGTTTGTGTACGTTTGAGGTTCAAATTGGAAGTTGGTGGGGCACGTGTCAATAGTGTTTGTTGCTGGCACATGGTCTCTGATATGCTTGTCCAGCGCCAGTTCTGCCTTTGGGTCCAGAAACATTCCTCACCCCTGTTGTACATACTTTACATGGGAATAAGACTCATTTACCTGAATAGGACCTCCAACTAAGGGCCCATCAGAGCATGCTCATAATAAGGCTGATCTGATATTAATCACGCAAATACAAATCAAGCTTGTAAGGGATTTTTTTAAATAACAAATACTATTTCTTTTTATTTTCGTGGTTACTTTGGTGAGCCATCCTTTTCTTGCATGGCAGTTAGAAGGCTGTGTTAACCCTGCATCAGCCTTTCAAAGTTGTTAGTGCTGAGAAGTGACTTGCCTAGAACCACACAGAAAGCATCACACCTAAGTGGGGACATCATTTATTCATTCAATTAATTTATATCATGCTTATCTCTTGAACCTGAAAATTCTTCATCCAAACCTAGTCCCATATGCAACTGACAACACTAGTTCTGTGAAGTGCTTGTTGCTTCCCTTGTGAGGGTGTTTACTTTTGAATACAAAATCATCCAAGAAGAGTGCTGTGTTTGCTTTTAAATGATCTTTAGAAATTCTGAAAGTTGAAGTAGTTTTCATTGTTACAATATATTCAAGCGGTAATAATAAACTGTGGTGTAGATTTAAGAAATAGAGGAGGCACACATTTTTAGAACACTGAAAGATAGTTTTTATTTTGAAGTGTTCATTACTTTCTCTTAGATGTAGCCTAATAAATAGAAGTGTTATAAACTGGACCTGAAGCATATGATTTACAGTCCTCCATTAACTTTCAGCTTCAGGTCCCCATTGGCAAAATGAAAATGTGAATAATTACTTCTCAGAGTGGTTGTGAGCTCGAAACATGTTGCAAAATGTTTATGCTTTGTTTTGTTCAATATTCTAGTCAGCAAAACGATTTGCATGGATTTATTTGAGGTCTCTAGAGGGAATTTTGTAGGACATAGGTACTTATTGATTTTTGCAAGGTGATTAGTTTTTGTTTTCGTTTTTTGCAAAGTATAAGATTCAGTTTCAGCTAGACTACTTCTGAAGCCAGTGTTTCCATTCAATCAGAGGAAAGTGTTGTTTCAAAACTTCAGATTACCTTTCCAGTTGCAAGGCAAGCAATATTTCAGAATCTCTTGTGAAAGCTAATATTCTTCCTTGTGCTACATCCCCTCTATGTGTAATGGACAGAATGCCGGAAAGCCATGTACTATATGCACTACATGTACTACATGTACTATATGCACGACTTCAAACTTGTGAGTGCCAAGTCAAATATGGAGATGCAGCAGAGCAAACCAAATGATAAGGGGCTTTCATATTGTGTACACACTACATGAAGCATTTCCATGCCAATATGCTTTCTTGCAACCTCCATGTGGGGACATAAATCAAGATAGGGCAGAGAACTGCAACAAGTTTTGGGGTCATTTTTTTCTGCATTGTACTTTCTGGGGGAGCACATAGAGAAGACAAACTTTGGAAGTTTCAGTGGCATGTCAGATTTTACTGGGCTGGCAAGAAAATTAGCATTAGTATCAGATAGTGTGCATCTTGAGCTGACGGATCTCCCAGCTGAAAAGGGTATAACATACTGTGTGGTCATGATGATCCTGTTTAGATGTCAAGGAGCACACCCCAAATCAAATGTTATGTTTGTGGAGAAGAGCAAACACAGGTATGCAATTTGTATTTGACTTTCAAACTATGAAAGCCCTCAGTCTTATTCTTCTGGGTTACACACTACTCTGAGCACAAAAAAAGTGGCTTGTCACAAATGGCAAACCCTGATCTCCTTAGAATGATCCTCCTTCAAGGAAGAGGAGTTTCTAAAGAATGGCAGCCTGCCTGAAAAGGTCCCTGTTTGTCAGTTGTTTCCTTTCTCCCTATTTGGCAAAGGCCATGAGTCCCATCAAGAATCCAGGAAAGCCTATTAATTGTCTAGTAGTTAGCACGGTGTACACTTCTTCTCCTGAAGAAGGGGGAAATGACCTCTACAGATACTGTGTTCTAGGACATCCCTAAGCAGCCCTTTCCTGCAGGAGAGAAGTTCTCCAGGGTGAATTCAGAAGCAACAGGGCAGTCATACTGGTTTACTCACATGCATGGCAGGGGCTGGGCTGGATAGCCTTTGTGGTCTCTTCCAACTCTATGATTCTATGCCTGCCCTGTTCATCTGTGAAACAGTGTGAAAGTCTACAGAGGTGGGAGTCTGCCTTTTACTACGAAGGATGTATGAGCTTGCGCTTTCCTCTGCTTTCCTTCCCGGTGTTCAAGAACTTTAAGAACTTTTCTTCCCAGCCTGTCTCATTTTGGGTATTGAAGCTCATCTGTGAAAAAGGAGTCCTGGAGCACTGGGAGGACAGGCCTGCTCCCTCTGCTCCGTGACAACCCTTGAGATCTTTAAAGAGATCAGTCATGCCACTTCCCAGTCTTCTCTTCGCCAAGGTGTGCATGCCCAGCTCTTATCAACCTTTTCTCATATATTTTGTTCTCCATACCTCTTGTTTTTATTTATTTAAAGTATTTCTACCCTACTCTTCAGCCACAAAGGCTCTCAGAGCAGCTTACAAATCATTAATTTAACAGTTCTCTTATCATCCTTGTTGCCCTTCTCTGAACCTGCTCCAACTTGTCTAAATCCTTCTTAAAATGAGGTGTGTAGAACTGAATGCACTATTCCAGATGAGGCCTGACCAGTGCAGAATATAGTGGGACTATTGCTTCCTTAGACATGGAAGCTATGATTCTATTAATGCAGGCTAAAAAAAAGCATTTGCCCTTTTTGCTGCAAGATCACACTGCTGGCTCATGTTCAGTTTATCATCAACCATAACCCCAAGGTCTTTTGCATGTAGTACTGCTGAGTCATGTATCCCACACCCTATCTCTATGCATTTTATTTTTGCAGCCTTAATGTAAAATTTTGCATTGGTCTTTCCTTAATGTTAATTTATTAATTTGTGTCCAATTTTCTCATTTATCTGGGTCCTTTTGAATTCTATTCCTGTCTTCTAATCTGTTAGCTACCCCTTCCAGTTTTGTGTCATCTGCAAACTTGATATGGATTCCCTCCACCCCACCAATTAACTCATTGATAAAAATGTTGAAGAATAATGGTCCTTTGATAGAACCCTTAGGCACTGCACTCAGGACCTCCTTCCAGTTTGAAGCATATCCACTGACCCTTTGAGCTTGGTTTTCCAACCAGTTTTGGATCCATCTGAGAGTGTTCCCAGGCAGACTCCCATATACTGTAATCCATTCTATTTTTTTTTTCTCTGACTTTTAGGCTAAGTGGTCTGTAGTTTTGTGGATTTTCTGTTTTGCCTTTTTTGAAGAGAGGGAAAATGTTTTTGCCCTTCTCCAGTCCTTTGACATCTCACCTGATCTCCAAGATTTTCTCAAAAATGATGGCAAGGGGTTTGGAGAGTACGCCAGCAAATTTCTCCAGTACTTTGGGATACAGTTTAGTTGGTCCTGCAGATTTGAACTCGTTTAGGTTAGCTAGTTAGTTAGCTGGGTGATTTCTAACTCCCTGTCACTCTTGATTTGAAATCCAGATCCCTTGCCAACGTTTCTGCTGCTGCGTGGAAGTACACAGTTCTCTTTTTTTTGGGGGGGGGGGAAACTGGCACAAAATAGGTATTGAGTAGTTTCACCTTTTCATTGTGATCTGTTAACATTTTGCCATCCTTATTAAACAGTGGCCCCTACTGTCCCCTTTGTCATTCTCTTCCCTTGAATGTCCCTGGGGAAAAAACAACAACATTTTTTGTTGCTCTTTGCTTGCCCGGCAGTTTCAGTTCATTTTGAGTTTTATACTTTTCTGTTGTGATTCGTCCTTCCTTCCATTTTTTGTACTTACTCCATTTTCTACACACTTCCTCCCTGAGTTAGCAGTGCCAGCCACGTTGGCTTTTTCGGGTGTTTCCCATCTTTTCTTCAGTGGGGTTGTTTGTGATTGTGCTTTATGCAACTCATTCTTCAAGAATTCCCACACTTGCTGGGTATCTTATTCCTTTCATTTATTTCTGTGAAGTATTGGAATCCTGTAGGAACACTGTTAAATACAGTAGGACCTCCATATCTGCTGTGGATTGGGGGGGGACGTGGATACCAGAAACCATGGATAATAGCGAGCACCATTCCGCTTTAAAATACCATAGAATTGCCTTCTCTCTCTCTCTCTCTCTCTCTCTCTCTCTCTCTCTCTCTCTGGTTTTTCTTTGCAAACGAAGATTCAGGAAGGACTCATCCCGTTCTTTCTGCAAGTGCGCTGATGACTAAAAAGGCCAATCTGAGATAAACAAGTCCGGTTGCAGAACACACAGCAGAAGGTCTCCTTGGGTGATGTTTCCAGGTTGTGATTCTTTCTGTGTTGTCGTTTCTCTTCAAGACTTGTTTGGCATGAGTTCTCAAATAAGGCTGCAGCATTGTGGATAGTGCGCCTCCATGCCTCCCAACGTGAGACTAGGGCGGACCATTGTTGGTGATCAATTTGGCCGAGCCTGAGATGTTGTTTCAGGAAGTCCTTGTATTGCTTTTTTGGAGCGCCCCTCTTATGCTGACCCGTGGCGAGTTCACTGTAGAGTACTATTTTGGGGAAGTGATGGTCCTCCATCCTAGAAACATGCCCTGCCCAGCGCAGCTGTGTTCTCAATATCATGGCCTCAATGCTGGTGATCCCTGCTTGCTCAAGGACAGCAACATTTGTCACATAGTCCAGTGGATATTTAGGATTGTGTGTATACAGTGGTGATGAAAGCATTCGAGGAGTCGTAAGTGGTGGCAATAGATGACTCATGTTTCAGACCCATAAAGGAGAATAGACAGTACAGTGGCTGTATGCACACTGATTTTTGTGCTTTGCCTCAGGTGTTTGTTACTCCAGACTCTTTTGTAAAGTCTTCCAAATGCACTATATGCCTTTGCTAATCTGTGATCGATCTCTTTATCAATCTTGGCATCTGAGGAGATGATGCTTCCCAAGTAGGTGAACTGCTGAACTGACTTGAGCACAGATTTGCCTACGGCAATGTGGGGATGGTGGTGTTTGTCCTGTGGTGCAAGCTGGTAGAGAACTTCCGTTTTCTTCAGGTTGACTTCCAGCCCAAACAGCTCTGCAGCTGTTGCAAAGCAGGATGTTAGGTGCTGCAGAGCTGCTTCTGTGTGGTCAACAAGGGCATCATCATCAGCGAAGAGCAGCTCACGGACTAGATCGTTTAGAGTCTTAGTGTTAGCCCTCAGGCGACTTAAGTTAAAAAAGCTACCCCCCCTCTGGCTTTTCTTCGCAAATGAAAATTCAGGAAGGACTCATCCCGCGCTTTCTGCAAGCGCGCTGATGACTAAAAAGGCCAATCCGAGATAAACAAGTCCGGTTGCAGAACACACTGCAGAAGGTCTCCTTGGGTGATGTTTCCAGGTTGTGATTCTTTCTACATTTTCTAGGAAGTCTCTGGTAGGTGTGGTGTTTTGTATCCCATGGATAATTGAATCAGTAGATACAGCAGTCCTACTGTACATACAAATCTAGGAGATAGGAGACCTAGTGGTGCAGTAGTTCAATGCCAGTACTGCAGCAACAACGTTATGAGTTCAGTCCCAGAGGGCTCCAAGATTGACTCAGCCTTCCATCCTTCAGTAGGTTGGTAAAATGAGTACCCAGCTTGTTGGAGGCCATTAGCTAGCACATTGTAACACATTGTAAACTGCTTAGGAATGTGCACTGATACGTGGTAAAGAAATATCAATGTTAATGCTAATGCAGTGTTAAACCTGCTTTCTGAGCAAAAAAATATTGGATGTGCACTCTATGCATATCTTATGTGAAATATATGAGTTTTTAAAAATCCATGTTGTACTGGCATTTGCGATAGTGCAGATCTGGTCCTCAAGACTGCAGAATGTCACCTAAAGTCCTGTTGGAGTAATTGCAGCTTGTATGTGCAGAGCTGTGTGCAGCAGCTCTTGTGTTGATGCTTCCTTACAATCTTATATTAATCTCTTCCTAGTCACTATTTTTGAATGGGACATAAGCTATAATTTCCTCCCTTGCCTGCACAAACAGGTATGCTACTATATTAGTACAGAGTGTTAATTTTATTGCCCTGTTAATATACTAGTCACTAAACATGCTGTATATGTTTTTGTAACTCCAGAAAGAGTGATGCTTCCTGCTTTGGCAATCTGTCTTCTTATGAAAAGGATGAGAATTTAGCAGCCATAGTTAGCTGAAATGTTTAGTGCCAGTCTGCCTTATTGTAACACTTTGCAGTGCATTAAAAAGGTAATAAAATTGGAGATGAGACTTGCTAGGATACAGGGCTGTATGAGTACTTTAGAAGGTTGGCATCATGGAACAAATTAACGTGTGAAGATATTTAAACAAATCTAAATAGAGGTGTGAAGACCTGGGGGGCGGGGGGGGAACCAGAAGAATCCAGGAAAAAAAATCTAGCTCTTTCTGCAAGCCTTTTTTCCTGGAAAAGAGGGAAGAAATTGCATATTTTCTTTTAAAGCGATAAATAAAATGTTTAAGACTCATTTACTCCCCCAAAATGATTTCTAAAACTATGTAACAGGAAGACTTTACATATGACAACATACAGTATTAGATCACTGCAATACCTGGTCTTCGTTTCCATTTCTTCATATTTTTTTTATGGGAAGGAGTGCTTTATATCTGCTTAACAACATGGAGGGCTAGAAAAGACAAAAGAGCTTTCTTTGTTTTACTAGTTCTGTTGGTTTTCCCCTCCCCCATTTTTAGTTGTTTTTATAGGTTTCTCAACAAAAAATCAAAGAGGGCCATTTAGCAATTCATGTGTTCCTTACAGTTCATGACCGTGTACCTCCATATCTGGCAAAAATTAAAAATGTTAAGAAGTACATTTCTATTTGCAGTTATTACCTGAATAAACTGTACTTTAAATATCCCCAACACAATAATTTTATGTCAGTTAGACATAATACATTTTACATAATGCAATTTGTAAAGGGTACTAATAACATGTGTTTTTTTCAATTTTTCTAAAAATCTCTAGGTTTTCCCATGGGGGGAGGACCCCTTTTATCCCCCAGGGCTTCAGAATTCCTGGAAATGTTATGTCTCTTAGAACTAAATCTCATTATTTCCAGGCCAGAAGTCTGAATTTCTGACCATTGTACCTCAGGTGGGATTCTAAAAACAAAAAGCCGATAAGGTTAATGGATTTGCTTTTTCCATCCCTAGCCTTTCCGGTGTGCACACTGCCATTACTCCTGCAATATATCAGGTTCTCTGAAAAGACATTACAACAGGAAACATCCCTATGAGGAATATGTTAATGCAGGCTCTGGAGAACTTCCTGCCGAAGCCCTTCTCCAACAAGGTAACCTGTCTGTTTCAAAAGCACTACAGGCGCATGCTTCTTTGAAGTAAGGGGCAATTAAATTTCTCTTGGAGAGAATAAGCTGGAGCTGGCTTAGCATTCTCAGTGGTAAATCATGATGGAATTTCTTTTACCTCCATGGGGAGTGACTTTGGCATAATTTTCAAGAAAGAAGAAAAAAACTTGAGGCAGATGTTGTGTTGAAATTGAAAATCCACATGAATGTGAGAGTTGAAGGTAGTCCATTATCCTCTCGTGGATCAGCTTGGAAAAATTCATGTAGGTTTAAATTGCTACACAATATGCCTATTTCTTCATGGAATAATGCCAGAAGCACTCCTGAGAGAAAATAGTTGTGTGCATGTTTGAGAGTTTTGTTTTGCTTTGCTTTGCTTTTCTGAATTTTCACTTTTTAAAATCTGTCTATGCAGCTTTGTTTTAGTCTGGCATCTCTAATCCTGAACATACTTACATGGTTCAAGTCTAGGATATCTGCAGGATTGTATTCTCCTATACGAGCCTTTCTGGGTGTTGATAAATGCAAGGGAGGCCCTTCTTTCCATCCCACCATCCTCACAGGTACATGTGGGGGAAACATGAGAAAGGGCCTTCTTGGTGTCTGCTCCCAGGATCTGGGACTCACTCCTTAGAGAGTCTATACTGGCTCCCTCCATTGTGTCCTTATAGCAGCAGATAAAGATTTGTTTTGACAGGCCTTTGAGAACTGACTGTTTATAGAGAAAGGGCATTTAATAATTTGCTGTGTGGCCCATACTTGTTGTTTTTACTGATTGTGCATTTTATATTGACTTTAATTCTATTAATAGTTTAGTTGTGTTTTAAATTTTGTATATTTTTAATGATGTGAACTTTTACCTGTATCTGTTTGAAGTCTTGTAAGCTGCCTTGACTCCCAGGCTTTAGGAAATGGTGCAGTATACATAGCAACAATTATACTTAATTAGAAAATATTTTTGTTGATTTCTGTTTGTTTGTTTGTTTAATTTAGATCCCACTTTTCTCCCCTAGGGGACCCCAAATTGGCTAACACCATATGTTAAAACAATACAGCTAAAAACAATCTGGAATACAAAAATTTTAAAAGCATTAAATACAATTCTCTTAAATAAAACATTAATTTAAAATAATTAAGAGAACATTAAAACCTACCAATTGTACTACTCCAACCTGATGAAAAACTGAAGGAGAGCAGGGAGGGTGGCAGCCAAGCTTCCCTTGGTAGAGAGTTTCATAGCCTGAGAGCAGCCACTGAAAAGGCTCTCTCCCAGGTCATCACCAGCCAAACCTGTGAAGGTGGTGGGAATGGAAGAAAGCTTTACCCCAAAGATCTTAAAACTCATGTAGGCTTTCAGATAGTCAGACCAAAGCTGTATAAGGCTTATAAATCATGCCAGCACTTTGAATTCTGCCTGGAAATGGACTGGTAGCCCTTGAAGCTGTTTCAACAAGGGAGTTATGTGCTCCCTATAACCAGCCCCAGTCAGCAGTCTAGCCAAAGTGTTTTTGGACCTGCTGAAGTTTCCAAACAGTTTCCAAAGGAAGCCTCCCATAGAGTACATTACAGTAATCCAAACAGGTTGTAATCAGGAAATGTGCTGCCATGCCTAAATGTGATTTCTCAAGGAACAGCCGTAGCTGGTGCACTAGTTTTAATTGTGCAAACCTGCTCCTGGCCGACAGTGAAACCTGGGCTTCCAGGGTCAGGGTTTAATCCAAGAGTATGCCCAAGCCATGAACCTGAGATTTCAGTGGGAGTGTAATCCTATCCAGCACAGGCTGAATCCCTGTTCCCTAATTTGCCTTCTGACAGGCCAGGAGCACCTCTGTCTTGTCTGGATTAAGCTTCAATTTGTTTGCCTTTATCCAGTCCATTACTGACAACTGACACTAGTTTAGTATTGAAAGAGCTTGCTTGGAGTCAGATGGAAAGGAGAGATAGTTGGGCATCATCGGTGTCCTGGTGACACCGAACCCCAAATCTCCAGACAGGTTCTCCCAGCAGTTTCATGTAGATGTTAAACACCATGACGGACAGAACTGAACCCCAAGGGATATCACAGACCAGTGGCCAGGGTGTCAAACAGGATTTCCCCAGCACCACATTTTAAGTCTGCCCCTCCAAGAAGGACTGAAGCCACTGTAAAGCAGTCCCATCCCAGAAATATACCATGGTCAATGGTATTGAAAATCGCTGAGACATCCAGCAGAACCAACACATACATGCACCCTGTCCAATGCCCAGTGTAGGTTATCCTCCAAGGCTCCCAAAGCTGTCTCTATCCCATAACCAGGCTTGAAGGCAAATTAAAATAGATCTAGATAATTCATTTCATCCAGGAAATCCCAGAGCTGTGAGGCCACAACACACTCCAGGACCTTGCCTAAAAAAGTAATATTGGAGAGTGGTAAATAATTGTGTAGTACAGTTGGGTTTAGGGAGGTTTTTTTCAGTAATGGCCTCAACTACAGCCTCATTTAGGCAGGATAGAATCCTGCCTTGCCACAGTGAGGCATTCATCGCCCCCCTTACCCAGTTTCGCAGCCTTTAGCTTCTTTTCTACAAGCCTGTCATTCACCACCTAACCTGAGAAGTTGACCAGATCGTCTCTGTGTCACTTGTCAATCAGATGTAGGAGTGAACTTCTGGCATAGTTAAAACCTGAGCATGCATTCCATGTTGTTTCACCAAGAGGTGCTCGTTTTGTGATTCATTCCTACACACAGTTTTCTCAGCTATGACTTCCACTGAAATCAGTATGGCGTACTTACTTCCAGATAACGAGCAGAGCAGAGCATCAGTGTGAAGTTTGGTTTCTTTGCTTTTTAAAATCATGCTTCAGTTCCAACTACTGTATTATCTTATGTTGTGACAGTCATTACAACCTGCAGTCACAGAATATGGGGGAGGGAGGGGTATATTTAAGAGGAATAATTTCTCTTTGGACCCTCAGTAAAGAGCTTGACAGAATAACGTAGTATCCAAATGCAACCACAGGAGATCTCTGTGTTGCTCTTTTCATCTCCCAAGGGATATTTTGCTGTTGTGCAGTTGGCAGTCTGACAGCGCAATCCAGTAGCTTGTAGAGTATGAAATGGATTTAAAGATTCAGGACATAACAAAACACGTAATACTCCTGCAAGTGGGGAAATAAAGGAGACCAAATTAGATTCCATTATATTTGAAAATGCTGAGCTGTTGGGGAGAGTTGAGTTTATTTTTATTTTTGATAGTTTCCAACTTTTTTATCCCCTTGTTGAATGATACAAAACAGAACTCGCCCCCCCCCCACACCCTAAGAAGCATCTTGTGAGGGATTTAAAAATGTCCCCTTTTTGTTACACTAGAATGGGTACCAGAATAACACTCCAGCTCCAGATAATGAATAAAACATAATTCTCCCAACCATATCATTCTAAAAGCACTTCCAAATTATTTGTCGTCTTTATTTATTTTTTATTTTTTGGCAAAGAATTCATGTCTATCAGAAGCACTAACCCATGTTCCAACAACACGGAAGTGGTGACATATTCAAAAGTATTCAGAATTTACACTGAGTCTTTCCTTCCATTGTCACAGAGATAGGAATGAGAGATGAAATTTAGACAAGAGGTATATCCAGGCAATTGTCTCTCTGAGTCCTGAGTGAGAAAAGAGAGGAGTGTGTTTATTGCAGTGTGAATTTTTAAAGGGCTCAGTGACAGAGCACATGTTTTGTTCCAGATTTAGTTTCTTGTATTCCCGGGAAGGGTTAAGAGAGAGCCATTGGCTCTTAGTCATGATGTTTATATACTACCACCAAGATCAGAGCAGCAGGTTCAGAATACCAGTTACTAGTAAATAACAGTAAGAGAAGGCTGTTGCTGTCATGTCCAACCTGTGAGCTTTCAAGGCTACCTTGGCTGGAGAGAATCCTTCATTAAATGTGTCTTTGGTCTGATCAAGCAGATCTGTTTCATTCTTACTCATATTTGAAATCTGAACAGCCACTCAGTGTAGGCTACACCAAACTAGCTAGAACAACAGTCTGACAGAATGAATCAGCAAGAGCCAATTTTATTGTATGCATGGACAGCCAAGATTTTCAGTAGCAGCCCAGAGTGGAAGCAGAAAAATAAGAGGAAAAAAGCCACACATGTATCAGATTGGAGGCTTAAGAGGAGTTCTTTGTTCTGCAGCTCTATCAAATTCTTGCATTAATAGAAGGACAATTCCAGACAATAGTGTATGCAGCATTCATATTTTCACTATTAATAAGAACCTGGTCACAATAGAAACTTTAGAAGATAAAGTTGATACAGTAACTGGAGGCTTGGCATCCCAGACATCTCCAAAAGCCATCCACAAAGAATTCAACCTCTTGTTCTCTTTATCACCCAAAGTAAGATATGTGATCAGAATTTGTTGTTGTTTGCCATCAAGTTGACTTTGATTTATGGCAACCCTGTGGATGAGAGACCTCCATGTCACCCTGTTATCAACAGCCCTTCTCAGGGCTTGCAAACTCAGGGCTGTGGGTTCCTTGGTTGAATCAATGCACTTGCAGTATGGCCTCCCTCTCTTCCTGCTGCTTTCAACCTTGCCACACATTATTGTATTTTCTAGTGAGTCATGTTTCCTCGTGATATGTCCAAAGTATGACAGCCTTCACATCTAGTGAGAATCTAGGCTTGATAGGCTTTTGTACCCATTCATTTGTCTTTTAACAGTGCAGGGTATCTGTAGAACTCTTCTCCAGTACCATTTTTAAGATGAGTTGATTTTCTTCCTGTCAGCTTTCTTCACTATCCAACTTTCAAACCCGTACATAGAAATTAGAAGCACAGTCGGCCTTCTGTATCCACGGATTCAAGCAACCATGGCTTACAAATATTCAGGGGGGAAAAATCTAAAAAGCAAACCTTGCCATTCACCATTTTATTTAAGGGACACCATTTTACTACACCATTGTATACAATAGGACTTGAGCATCCATGGATTTTGGTATGGACGGGGGATCCTGGAACCAAACCACAGTGGATACCAAGGTCCCATTTTACTGTAGTCCAAATGATTTTGACATTGGTATTTAATGATACATCTTTACACTTAAGGATCTTACCTAGTTCTTTCATGGCTGCCTTTCCAAGTCTTAGTCTTTTTCTGATTTTTTTACTATAGTTTCTATTTTGAGTAATGACTGAATTAAGGTATAGGAAATTTTAAATATTTCTTTACCCACTTTAAAATTATGTAAGTCATCTGTGGTCATTATTTTTGTCTGCTTTTGTTATTTTGTGACCAGAATAGAGGCTGTAATGTAGAGGCAGCTTTGCACAGTGAAAGTGAAAGTTGTTAAAAGCCCAGTCTCCTTTAGGCAGCATACCTATAACTTTGTTGCTTAAACTTGCTGTAGTTTAAAGATTTTAAACATTAAGGCTTTGGAGCATTAACTGGTGAGAATAACTTGTGCATGTAGTATTTTTCAGTAAATTTTCATGTGGGCAGCTTTTCTGCTGCTATGTCCTAATTATAATTTAAACTTAAGAGGATCTTAAGCAGCAATATGAAGATTCACCTTGAGATGTTACTGGTAGGAAGGAAGCCTTATAAAAATAAGTGAATGTTCATGCCATGACTCCCATACAGATCCTCAGGGTATCTTTGGTTTCTCCCAGAGTTATAGGGATCTGGAATTCTGTTCCATTTATGACCCCTTATTGTCAGTGCAATATGAAAATTAAATGTGATTTCCAAAGGACGATTACTGTATTAATTCATTTTTGTGGGTAGAGACAACAGTACAATTTCCCAGCTGGCATTTCAGACGTATGACTTGCGTATGTACACTGGTGTCAAAAGCAGATAAAAGTATGTCATTCAGTGACCTTTTTTTCTCCATACTGCCAGGGTACTTAATGAATTGAAGAGAAATTAATTTTCTTTAGCTGTGATGTCAATTAACTGCTGCACAGTTTTATGCTACCAGCTCAATTGCACACTTCCATTTGTTGTTCGTTAATTAAAGTCAGAATGACGAAGGTGTCCATTTTAATTAACAGGGTGTTATTGTTACAGTAATTTTAATTTTAAAAGAAATATAGAAAGGTCTTTCTTCTAATTGAGTTTTTATTAAGTGGGTGATACAGAAAGAATATTTTTCAGATTTTGTAGCTGATGGTATCTTTGTCCTGTTCTGTGCCAAAGGTACTTCGAGTGTCGTGCACTGTTGCATATTAAGGTATTTAACAGAGAAGCTATTTAAGTTTAACATTCGACAACTTGAATGTTTGGCTCAGTTAATGATAATAATAGATGGATCTTAGAAAATCCTTGATTATTAATAAATGTGAGTGAAATAGGCTAACTTTAACTCAGTGTTACCAAACAAAATAAATAAAACAATTCCATGCCATTTTACTGTTTTTGTAGTAAATTAAATACTTGTTTATTAAATTCACCTTACTGATTAAATAAATTACAGAGAACATATTCTACTTCCCACCAGTATGCTGTGGAAATCGATGAGCCAGTAGTAAATTCTTCATCACAAGGTTGTAACCTTTTAGAATGGTTTGCCTCCCAAATAGCCTCCAAGCATGAAGGCTTTCCCTGATCTCACCTACAGCCTCCTACTGAGAATGTGGTGTTAGAGTGTGGAGCAGGGATGTAAATTACTTCATTTTCACAGCCAAGAATGAATTAATTTAATAAATTTTCTTCCTGCTGCAAGAGAGTCCTTGAAAGCTGTGCAGTCTTTGAAGACTTACTTTGTTTGAGACTTACTTTCTGAAGACAACCTATGTGACTTTTTTGCACAGAAAACATTATTTTCTGTGCAAAAAATATGATTTTCTGTGCAGGAAACAAGTTTCCTATGCAGAAAATCATGTTTTGTGTCAGAAAAAAAGCCCACAAAAAACAAAAACAAATGTTTCAGTGTATTAAAATTTTGCACAGAAAAATTCCCCAACAGTGAAGAATCACACGGGATCTAAATTTTTCTGGTGAGGAATCCCCAAAATTTGGAAATCCCCAGGCAAATTTCCAGGAAAGAAAGACACAGTTGTAGCCAATGGGCACAAATATGGTAGCTGTCCCTGGCATATTGGCGGTGGGGGGGGGGGTGTCCCTCATCTCAGATAGTATGAGAAACATTGTTGTAAACCATTTTGTGTTAATAAACTTTTTTAAAAATAGAGGACAGGGAGCAAAAAACCCAAAAATAATTTAAAAAAATCATTGTGTCTAACATCACAGGCTGGCATCCTGTTCATTAGTCCCGACTAGAGTAAACCCATTCAGTCAGTTGATGAGTGGTGAGTCAACATGTAGATAAATCTAATAGCTTTACTGTGACTCTAGACTGGACTAAAACAGAATTTAGGCCACTATGAATAATGATAGAGAGCCCTGATAGTGCAGTGATTAAATGCCAGTACTACAAGCCACAACGTTATGAGTTCGATCCCAGAGGGCTCCAAGGTTGACTCAGCCTTCCATCCTTCCATAGGTCGGTAAAATGAGTACCCAGTTTATAGGGGGCAATTAGCTAAAAAACATTGTAAACCGCTTAGGGAGTGCTTTGACACTGATAAGCGGTATATAAATATCAAGGCTATTGCTATTGCTATTGCTATTGCTATTGCTATTGCTAGAGAGCCAAACTGGATAGGCGAGGAGGCATGGAATTTGAGAGGTAAAGTAGGTGTAAGGTCTGTCAATGCATCAGAAGCATAGGGGGCAGAGTTATTAAACATGATTTTTTAAAAAGCGAACTGTGGGCGACATGGCAAACTTATGTTTGCATTTAATATTAGTGAGAGGATTCTGACACCCTACCAGCAACAAAATCTATGTTCATGTCTTCTTCTTTGTTTTCTTTTTCTGCAGGTGGTATCAAGTGCCCAGTGTGCAACTTTGTGTACGGTACAAAATGGGAATGCAACAGACACCTGAAAAACAAACATGGACTAAGATTAGTGGAACGTGATGGGGAAATGAAGTGGGAGGTAAATTCAAGCTGTGACACCTGTCCCTAAAATCTTGTGCTTTTCTAAAGTGGTGTGAAGGGGGAGTGGGTTGAGAAAAATAGAATATAAACTGCCTTAGGTACTGAAAAATGGTGTTGTCTTTATTCTTTATTACATAGGTGAAGGTAAACTCTCTGGCGAAAACATCATAACCCTCAAGCATTTATTTTGTTGTAATTATCTATTATGGATACTCTGTTTTCATTGACTAAAAAGATATAAGTTGTCATTGGCGTTATAATATATTTATACACACACACATATGTATGTATGTATGTATAATCCCATTTTTCAAGCCCATGCATATGGGTCTGTCCCTCTGTCTGTCTTGTCTATTCAAGTTGAACACACTGAAACTTAATCCAGACAAGACAGATGTGCTGTGGGCCAGGAAATCTACAGTTATGGGTGAGGTTGACACCTGGATAAGGTTCTATTCTACCTAGAGAGCCAAGTACACAGTTGGGACATGCTCCTGGACTTGGCAGTTTTGTTGAAGGCCCAGATAACATCAGTGCCTAGGAGTGCCATTTACCTGCCTCAGATAGTTTGCCACCTACAACCTTACTTGAAGGCCTGCCTCACCTCAGTGCAATATCAGTTGCATCCAGCAGTATTATTATAATTCAGTCTACGTAGGGCTGCCTTTAAAGATGGATTAGAATCTCCCAGTTGATGAACAATGCAGTGGCAAGATACTGACTGTGACCCTTGGATTACATTACAATTATTCTGCACAACCTACATTGACTACCTGTTTGCTTCTGAGCCCAGTGAAAGCCCAATCACTTTTAGTTGCTAAATTGTTGGGGATAGGTGATTTGAAGGACTGTTATATACCCACCTGACCTTACATATCAGCCTTTGAGGTCTTGATTTCTGATCCATTAGTGAATGTTGTTAGGTTGGTTAGTATAGTACCATCACACTGTGATAGAATCTCTGGAATAACAAGAAAAAGCAGAGAGCATCCAGTAGACCCCATAAGCTCCTCTTTGTGGGAGAGTTAGAGCAAAACTATGCAGATTTTTTTTTAAATCAAAAGTACTCTGATGTCATTTTCTGGTGAATGTGAACAGAAGTTTCTGCAGACCTTTCTTTAGCCCCCTGAAAAATAGCCTTAAAATGTCTACATGCCAAAAAATGTGTTGGGCTTTTGGGATAGTAAACATCATCTTTCAGCACCTTGGGATATGTCTCTAGTTTTTTTAGTGCAATCTCTGGAAGTTTATATGGCTACCTCTATATCAGATTTTAGGAAAATGCTGAAGACTTAAAAAAACTGCAGTCATATTTCAGACTTGTCACTGTAATGATAGTATTTGAAAAGTAATGATAGTATTTGAAAACTGTAGCTACTGCTGTTGCTTTTGCAATGTTAATGTATTCATTAATTTTTTTGTGAACATATCTTGGAAGGCTGTACAGTGTATACTATACACCAAAATGTAGGCTAGAAATCCATTAAGTAATATTTTAAATATACTCTAGGAAACTAGAAAAGAGATTCCACCTAAACATTAGGAAGAACTTCCTGATGGTAAGAGCTGTTTGGCAGTGGGATGCGCTGCCTCAGAGTGTGGTGGAGTTGCCTTCTTTGGAGGTTTTTAAACAGAGGTTGGATGGCCATCTGTTGGGGGTGCTTTGATTGTATATTCCTGCAGGGCAGGGGGTTGGACTAGATGGCCCTTGTGGTCTCTTCCAACTCATTGATTCTATCAAAACCCTCATCCTCTTACATTGGACCCAGTACAACCAAAGCCCATTCCATGTGGAAGTTAGCATAAACACAGAATCCTTTTAGAGAGGAAAGGACGGATGCTTTATTAGTATGCTGCTTCCCACTACAGTGTGCCAGTTTAGATTTTATTTATACCATATAGCTGTATCCTCAGCAATTATGTGCATGGTGGATTTTAGAGCCTCACAACTGGGCCTTGGTGTTTTATTTTTGTGGCCTGCTAGAGTGAGACTGAAGGTAGAATGGTGTCTAAAATGTTTAGTTTAACCTAAGGATAGGAATCATGCAGCTTCTAGAAATTGTTGGACTGCTGGTCGAACAGCTCTAACCAGCATAGATTGCTAAGAGATGCACTGGAGGACTTCATGACACTCACCTCTGCTTAGAAGTGTCTAGAAAATTGAATTTGAGGGCTTGGATCCCCACTGTGGTTAAGCCTGGGAATGGTGTGAAGTCGAAGGCTTTCACGGCCGGCATCCATGGATTTTCCTTGGTTTTTTCCCAGGCTGTGAGGCCGTGTTCTGGAATAGTTTCTTCCTCACATTTCGCCTGAATCCGTGGCTGGCATCTTCAGAGAATCTCTGAAGATGCCAGGCACAGATGCAGACGAAACTAAAGCTTAACAAGTTTTCTAAGGCCATTCCCAGGTTTTGGGTTTTTTTTTCTGGGCTGTGAAGCCATGTTATGGAATAGTTTCTTTCGCACATTTCGCCTGAATCTGTGGCTGGATCTTCAGAGAATCTCTGAAGATGCCAGCCACAGATGCAGATGAAATGTCAGAAAGAAACTATTCTATAACACGGCCTCACAGCCTGGGGAAAAAAAAAAAAACTGGGAATGGCCTTAGAAAACTTGTTATGCTTTAGTTACAAGGTGGAATCGTACACATATTTACTCATACGTAGGTCCCACTGTGTTGAGTTGAGCTTAAACTTAGGAAAATGTGCAAATGATTAGACCCTCAGTTTGGGGAATTACAAAGCTTGAACTTCTGTGAAAGTAAATGACATAAAATACAGAAGCACATTAGAAGACTAAAGGATAAACCAATTAGTAGTCACAAGTGATTAATGCCAACTTGAAAGTTTGAGTTACAGGCTCTTGAAGTAAAATTCAAAGACATAGCCGTGTCAGTCTGGTTAGTCCATGTTAGTATTTTAGTAAGTAAAAGGGATCTTGTAGCATCTTGGAGACTAACTGAGAGAAATCGTAGCATAAGCTTTTGTAGACTTGGTCTACTTCCTCAGATGCATGGAGTAAACTGGTGCCTGGGAACAGACCTTATGAGCAGGCTGTTGAATAGCCATAGAAATGCAAAAGAAGATGCCAGCCACAAATGCAGGCAAAATGTCAGAAATAAACTCTTCCAGAATACAGCCTCACAGCCCAGAAAAAAGCCAAGGAAAATCAATGGATGCCGGCCGTGAAAGCCTATGGTTTACAATGTGTTAAAGCACTATTCCATGGAGCACCATGGTGTGGTGATTTGAGTGTTGGACTAGGACTCTGAGAGACAAGAGTTTGGATCCCCACTTAGTCTTGGAAACCCACTGGATAACTTTGGACAAATTACACTCTCTGTGCCTCAGAGGAAGGCAATGGCAAATTCCCTCTGAACAAATCTTGCCAAGCAAACCCTGTTATAGGTTCACCTTAAGTTGAAATGACTTGAAGGCACACAGCAAGAATAATTTTATACTGCTGAGCTTTAAATTTGTGCCATTTTGCAATACTGTATTCTTTTGGCTTCATCCTTCCAAGATGTAGTCTGTCCAATTGTTATACACTACTTTTGTGGAAGCTATGCCCTAAAAGGCAGCTTATACATATTTTAAAATCAATCAGTCAGTCAGTCAATCAGTATTTTGACATCTTTGTGATGTATCTGCTAATTCCTTTTGTTCACTGGCCTATTTTGCAGCAAACAACAGAGATTTCTGATGAAGAAACCTCATCATATCTCCATATTACGGAATCTGAAGATACGCAAGGAGCTCAGGCTGCTGTTGCTGCTCTACAAGACCTACAATATACCTCAGAAAATGGTAAAAAGTTATCCATAAGGAGGAAAAAAAGTACATTGCAAAGCAGTTTAGAAATACTAAGTGCTCAAAGTGAGTCTCATTTTTTAATTATTTGAGCCTCACAACACCTACAGGGAGCACAGAGCTCCCTTGTTGCAACAGTGCTCCTGGCTGCCAGTCTGTTTTCAGGCACAATTCAGAGAGCTGGTTATGGCTTACAAAGCCCTAAACGGCTCAGGTCCAGGTTCTTTGAAGGACCATATTCTCCTTCATGAATCTTCCTGTGTTTTGAGATCTGCTGAGGAGGCCCTTCTCTCTGTCCACCACCCTCACAGGAACATCTGCTGGGAATACAAATGGTCTTTTTGGTGGCTGCTCCTAGGCTCTCCCTTCCTAGAGAGGTCAGACTTCTATTCTTTCATAGGCTGATGAAGACCTTTTGTTTTTAGCAGCCCTTTGAGGGCTGACTGCTTGGGGGAAAGGGCCTTTCATGTGCTAGGTTTTTTTATATTGGTTGTTCTTTTTAATGGTTTGCTTTTAGTTTCTGTTGTTAGTTTAATTATGTTTTTAACTTTTGTATAATGTATACTTTTTTAGCTACATCTGTTTTAATTTTTGTGAGCTGCCTTGAGTCCCAGACTGGGAAGAAGTAAGGATACAAATAAATATAACAATCGGTTGTTGCTATATTTATTAATATCCATCCAATGCCATACAGCAACTGTATGGTACTGTAGTAATCTTCACAATGCCTTTATGATATGACAGATAGGCATTTGAGAAAGAGAGGGAGGGAGGGACGAGCTTCCCTGTGGCCAATGAGATTCATGGCTGAAGTGGTATTTGGACTGTTGTGTTACAGTGCTACACAAGCTTTGTGCCATGATAGCAAAAAGTGGCTGCAGCAGAGGTGAGGCATCTCATTCCACATTAAACTTGCCAAGTCTGCAGCACTTTTGAAAAACAGATACCTGTTATCAGCAACACAGTTGCTTCCTGAAACCTTGAATGGCTTCAGGCACTTTAAGAAGCAGCTACAGAGTACACACTGGCAGGTTGCCTCTGGTGTATTGTCAAAAAGGAACATGACAAAGGGGAGTGGCAGGCATGGTCTCTTAGGCAAGAAATTGGATTGCTGCTGTAAATAAATAGATTTTCTTTAGTGGCATTTGAGGTTTGCCTCATTTGGGATGGTTGGAAGACAGGTGCTGTCCTTGTTTTGCTTCTTTCTTCTTCCACTGTAGAAACAGCTTTTGCAATCCCTCTTGCACAAATTTCTTTGTTGATATTACACTAGAAGCATACTAGCAAGAGGTACAGATCACTTGAATTTTCTTTCCTGCTTCTTCTTTACACTGTCATAAATCAGCATTTACCTCCTGCAGCAGACTGGAGGGGCTGGGATACACATGTGGCTTGGTGTTTCCTACAGTCATTTATTGCATCATGATGTAAAGAGTGTAAAATTTACTACACCTTAATGTTAGATTTAAGGGTCAACAAGTTTGACTCTGTCCTCAAAAATAGTGAGAACATGAAGAAGTTCTCCCAGCCCCCAGGAGATGGGTGTATCATTTATTTATTTACTTATTTGGCTGTTTGCAGTTACTGTTTTCTCCTTCTGCCTCTTCAGTGGCTATTTTTTCTCTCTGGTAGTTTTCTTGTTGAGTGATTCCTGCCAATTAGCAATCATCTTCTGGGATGGATGTAGCAATGCTTTGCAGCAAATGAGATCTAGCTGTGCCATTATGTTACTAAAGGTAAATGAGACATTGAGTAGACCAAGGGTCATAATTCCCATGCTGACCACATAGGCGATTCTATCTAGTCAGAAATCACTGTAACCATTGAGTAGTTACTCAACTCCCTTTGAATGGTTTCCGGAAGATATTGAAAAAGAAGCTTCCTATTGATTCTGATCAAGTTTTTAATGACTTGAAGGTGCCAGAAGTATGGACAGTGCTGCCTTCCAATTAGCCGTTATTCTTAAAATGCAACTTATTGAGGCTGAAGTGGAGTTTTACTCAAGAGGATTTGCCCATTAGATCTTAAAATTTGTTTCTTCATCCTGTGTTCAAGAGGAAATGCAAACAATGACTGTTCTAAGTAAGTGTTCACAGAATAGACCTACAACCTGATCCTTGCAAATTTAATGTTACTTTAAAAAAAATGCATTTAGCATCCATTCATAGTCACTGTGTTAAGTAACCTGGCCCTTGCTTAGAGAGCTTACAGTCTAGATGGCACCAGGCATCAGGATACCAGGCAGCAAGCTCTCAAAAATCTTATGCCACAATACATGTTTTGCTCTTTAAGGTCTCACAAGACTGGCTGTTACTTTTGTAAACTAATTCCTAAAAGCATTTTTTTGAAATTTATTCTTGGTGATCCAGCAAGGTTTATTTTTGACTAACTCATTCAGGATTGAGGCACAATAAAAGGCAGTAATGCAAGGAGGAGACAAAATTCAGCAAGTGAGAAATGTGTGTCGGGGGAGGGATGAGGAATGAGAATATTTTTACAGAAGATTTGAATGAGGAGAGGGGGGAGTTGGTGGAATGGGCAAAGCCAGAAGGATGAGCAAGGGAGCCGAATTTGAACCAAATGAAACTTTTAACGTTAGTCTTGACTTAATGCTGGTCTTAATATTGCCATTCTTTCTTCTTCTTTTTGATAAGGGGGACGACTTGACCCCACAGCTGTAAACATCCTGCAGCAAATCATAGAGCTGGGCTCAGAACCCCATGATGCAGCTGCTGTTGCCTCTGTGGTCGCCATGGCCCCAGGAACTGTTACTGTGGTGAAGCAGGTAAAAAAGAAAACTCTTTTAATTTCATGTAGCATGATGTGTGTGTGTATGTCTGTGCCTGTGATCCTTCTGAACTAGTTTTGGCTGATCTCTCTATCTGTGAATAAAATGTGAATATTTTCAGAGCTTTGGAATAAGCTTTGACAATCTCACTTCAGCTAGGTGAACTCATCAGTAGGCTGGCCTTGCAGCACCATGGTGAGCTACATTTGCTTCTGGAACCGGCCTTAGGAATATGTATGAATGATTAGCCCAAATCTGAGCATAATTGAGTTGGTGGCTTGTGCATATCAAGGTTTGGAGTTGGGAGGATGTTTTCAGTACACAATGTTGAAATACTTCACGCAAGCCTCTTATGCTGGCATAGTGGTAACTGGCAACTAATTCAAACAACCAACAGGTATGCCATACAGTCTTTTTTCTAGAACTGTAGCAGCTCAGTGTGGGGCTGAAGGGATGGAGGTGTATTGATTATCTGGAAAGTTTCTCTATGTCACATTCTTTCCATTCAGAGTCTTTACTTGACAGAAGGCAATGAGAAAGATTTGAGCCTTAAACTTAGTTAGATTGTTCCCTGTCCCATTTCCAAACCAGGGGAGAAGGAAATCTCTTTCTTTAGCTGTTCCAGCAAATTCTAGAAGGGAGAGAGATGCTCAAATGTCAACATGTTAGAGATGTTGACATTTAACATGCAGGGGATTTTGTGGCAGGAACACTCTCCCACATGAAAGAACTGAGATAGATCTTCTTCGTGGTCTCTGTGAATCACACAGTTGGGTTATTCCTGCGCCTGCACAGAGCATACGGAACCTTCTGGTATCACTAGGCAGAATGTGCATTGATACATTTTTGGTGGTAACTCCGCCCACACTAACGGTCCCTTAAAAGGTGCTCCCACCTAATTCCCCTCAGTTCCTTTTTTTCCACTGCGTTAACAGCTCGAAGGAACCTTCGCTCGCTAGTTGTACTCATTTTCGCTTTTGGTTTTGACTCGGACTGGATTTTTTTGACGTTTCTTCTCTCTCCTCTCACTTGTGGTTGTACTGTGATTTTTTGGCTTGACTCAGATTTCTGACGACGATTTTTCTCTCCCCTTTGGTCTTGGTTCTGATCTCTGATTTTGGCTTGACCCAGACTGTTCTGATTACAATTTGGTTGTCGTGCCTGCCATGGCTACTAAAACCGGCTTTAAAAGGTGTGTCATATGCCAGGAGAAATTGCCCAGCTCTGACGGTCATTCACGTTGCTTGATCTGCTTGGGTGAGGCCTATAATGTGGATGCTTGTGTGCACTGTAAGGCCTTTATGCCGCAGGCATGAAAACACCGATCTTCCCACCACAAGTCTTTTCTCTATAAGAAAGCCTTGATTCCATCTGCCTCCTCGACCCCAGTTGTGGGACAGGGCACCTTACTGCAACAGCGGGGACAATCCCCCTCGTCGAAGTCTCCTCAGGCCAAGCACTGCCACTCACGGAGCCCATCTCGACACCATTCTGTGGCATCCGACCCGGAGGTTATGCTCAACTCTCACAAGCATGCCACCAGGCTGGCCCCGGCTGGGGTCCGAGCCTCCTTGGATTCGTTGGCTGTCAGATCCAGGGACAAGCCTCGGGATCTATCGGGCTCGAAGGATGGTGGTTGAGATCGGGAGTCTTCTGCATCTTCTAAGGGAAAAGCCCCTAAGAAGATGAAGGCCAAGCGCACCCACACCGAGGAGAGGCCAAGGGAGGCAACATGGGCCCCAGAGGCCACTTTGTCAGTTGTGCCGACTCCCACTCTATCTGCACAGCAGTCTGTTCCTCTTGTACCACAGCCTCAACCTTCACCTTCGGACCGAGATGTTGGTACCGAGCAGCCCCACTCCAGAGCTTTCACTCCAACTCCCTCCCACAGAAGTTGAAGTGGGGTTTGCTGAGGAAGCAGAAGTCTCGCACGGGCTCATGGCCCCTCACCCGCCTTGCTCGTCTCCCGATCGGAGCTGCTTTGGGACTCCTCTACTGCTCCTAGAGGTCTTGGCGATGAGCCCCAACCGTCCACCTCTCGAATTCAAGATGATGAACCGGCATACGGGGCCTATGACCTGGCCAGGTCTGTCTTCACTGCGCCTCTGACCAAGTCTTCAAACACTGACGTCACTGGGGAGCGTGTGTTCCAGCTGATGACTGAGGCAGCGACCCATCATGTGTTGACACTGTCTCCACCCCAACTCTCCTTTCACAGCCTGGACAAGGGTTCCTTTCTTACCAAGGACCCATCAAAACCAGTGTGGAAGGACACAGGCTGCCAGGTGTCTCCATTCCGTCCACTACCTCCACTGCCGCCGCCTTGGAAATCGTCCCTGCAGGGCCGCCGCCACACTCCAACTCTGTCATCGGATTCAACAATCTCCTCTGACTCTTCTGAAGAGTATTTGACTTATTTACCATCTCCTCAGCCGGAACTGTTGGATGAAGACTCTTCCTTGCCGACGGATGATGTCTGCTCCTTCTCAGAGCAGGTGGTTCGCATGTCGCATGTCTTGGAGCTCAAGGTCACCGAGAAGGAGTCTGAGCCTGTTCATCCCATCTACCAACCAATCTCTTCTACGGTCTCCCATTCAGCCCTCCTCAACCAGATGTTTCCCTCATGACGGATGCATCTCTTGAGGGCTGGGGAGCCCACCTAGGAGCCCACAAGATCCAGAGTTCCTGGAGCACCGAGGAACGGGGGCTACATATCAATGTACTGGAGCATCTTCTGGTTCAGAAGGCGCTTCGGGCCTTCGAAGTCTTGGTGCGGGGCAAGACTGTACTTCTTCTGATGGACAACACCTCCATCATGTATTACCTGAACAAAAAGGGAGGTTCCAGGTCCCCCCAGCTTCTCCAGCTCACTCTTCGGTTCTGGAACTGGTGCATCCAAAGAAACATTCTTCTCCATTCCATCCCTCTACCTGGAGAGGAGAACATTCTTGCAGATTGACTGAGCCATTCCAGTTCCACCATCCACGAGTGGATGCTCCATCGATGCGTGGTGGCGGACCTTTTCCATCGATGGGGCATTCCACTGATAGACCTCTTCACGACCGCTCAGAACAAGCACTGCAATCAGTTCTGCTCCAGAGCTGGGGACAGGGGATCCAGAGGGGACACTTTCCTGTTTCAATGGAACGGGCCGCTCCTGTACCTGTTTCCTCCAATCCCATTGTTGACGAGGGTCATGGCCAAGCTACGTCGGGACTGGTTGGATGCGATCTTCATCACTCCGTGGTGGCCCCGGCAACTGTGGTTCGCACCATTGCTACTTCTGTCCAGACGGTGTTTCCTCCACCTCCCGAACCTGGCCAATCTGCTCACCATTCAACAAGGGAAGGTCAGGCATCCCGACCTTGACAATCTTCACTTGACGGCTTGGAGGATACGCTTGTGAGTCCCTGTCCATCTCATACCGTCTCTTCTTCCCCTCTACCTCGAGAGGTCCGGGCGGTTATTGATGCTGCTAGGAAGCCTTCCACTCGGAAAGCCTACCTCTACAAGTGGAACTGCTTCGAAAGGTTCCTGGCGGACCCGGGATCGAACATCCAATCCTCTTCGGTACCGATGGTCCTCCAATTCCTTCTTCACTTGTATGAAGCAGGTCTCTCGGTTTCATCTCTCAGAGGCTATTTGGCGCCTATCTCTATTGAATTCCAGGCTCGGGGTCGACCATCTCCCTTCCAGGACCCGATGGTGGAGAATTTCCTGAAGGGTTATGTCACTCTCCACCCTCCAGTGCTCGATCCCACTCTGACCTGGAGCCTCGAACTTGTCCTCTCCCAACTGGTGAGGTGACCCTTCAAACCATGGCCTCTACCAACCTCAGGCTGTTGATTTGGAAGACTGCTTTCCTAATTGCCATCACTTCTGCTTGTCAGGCTAGAGACCTGTGTGCCTTACGGTTGGACCCTCCATATACCTGCTTCCATAAACATAAGGTGGTGTTGAGGCCGGACATTTCCTTCCTTCCCAAAGTGGTCTCCAGCTTTCACCTTAATCAACCCAAAATTCTGCCTGCTCTGATGCAGGACCCGAAGGACGAATTTGAGCGTACCCTCCATTCCATGGATGTGCGGAGGGCGCTCGCGTTCTGCATACAACGGACTGCTCCATTCCGTCAATCACCTCAGTTCTTCGTTTCCTATGCTGACTCGAAGCGAGGTGCACCGATCTCGTCGCAGCGTCTTTCAAAGTGGGTGACGTTGACCATTGCTCTCTCCTACGAACTGGCCAAGAAGCCCTTGCCTCCACAAGTTCGTGGACATTCTACGAGAGCTGTTTCCACTTCGACTGTGTTCCTCTCTGGGGTGCCCCTAGAGGACATCTGCCATGCTGCAACTTGGTCTTCACCATTGGGATTCATCTCACATTACAGATTAGACACTCGTTCTAGGAGCGAGGCTGCATTTGGGAGGGCAGTCCTTCTGTCCTCCATCCAATGAGTGAGTTATTTCATTGTTGAATTACTGACTGCTTTATTTCATTGCTGACATGACACATGCCTAAAGAATGTGCTTTCAATAAATCCATTCCTTAGTTAACTATGAGGTGGTCATCATCTACTGATGTACAGGACATACCCTCCTCCAGTGGGGAAGCTTGCTAGTCTACCCAACAGTGTGATTCACAGAGACCATGAAGAAGATGGACAGGTTGCTTACCTGTAACCATAGATCTTTGAGTGGTCTTCTATGAATTCACACAGACCCGCCCATCCTTCTCTCTATGTCCTACTACTGCATGTGTGCTTAATGTTCCTGATGCTGCTGTTTGCGGCGTCATTCAAGCAACTGAGGGGAATTAGGCAGGAGCACCTTTTAAGGGACCATTAGTGTGGGTGGAGTTACCGCCAAAAATGTATCAATGCACATTCTGCCTAGCGATACCAGAAGGTTTCGTATGCTCTGCGCAGGCACAGGAATAACCCAACTGTGTGAATTCACAGAATACCACTCAAAAAGATCTATGGTTACAGGTAAGCAACCTGTCCTTTTAGTCACATGAAATCCTGTACCACAGCTGTGGGGAAAGTGCAGGTAGGCTGCATGTGCTCCCAACCCCATATTTGCACTCCCCCAAAGCTGCTGAGCCCCCCACATTTAAAAAATGGATGAAAATTCACATAGAAAATGCCCACATCGCTGAGAAACAGCAGTTTGTGTAAGATTGTTCAGTATGGTGGGTGGTCTGGAAGCCATGCCTTATGAGGAGCAGCTTAGGGAGCTGGGCATGTTTAGTGTGGAGAAGAGAAGGATGAGAGGGGACATGATAGCTATGTTTAAATATTTGAAGGGATGTCATACTGAGGATGGAGCAAGCTTGTTTTCTGCTGCTCCAGAGACTAGGACACGGAGCAATGGGTTCAAACTACAGGAAAAGAGATTCTGCCTAAACATTAGGAAGAACTTCCTGACAGTAAGAGCTGTTCGGAAGTGGAATGCAGTGCCTCGGAGTGTAGTCGAGTCTCCTTCTTTGGAGGTTTTTAAACAAAGGCTGGTTGGCCATCTGTCGGGAATGATTTGACTGTGTATTCCTGCATGGCAGGGGGTTGGACTGGATGGCCCTTGAGGTCTCTTCCAACTCTATGATTCTATGATTGTCCATCACTTCCAAAGCCTCCCAACACAGTTGATTTTCAACCAAAACTCAAAAGTGACAGCTCATTACTTCTCGGGCAGCCAAAACCTGTTTATACAACCTAACAAGGTGACATGGGGTGAAAATTGATCCCTGGTACAGTTACCTACCCGTGCCATATGCCTCCTGGCTCCCTCAAACAGGCACTTTATTTGAAGGTGCACAATCCTAAATATACACTGGACAGACTATGTGACGAATGTTGCTGTCCTTGAGCACGCAGGGATCACCAGCATTGAGGCCATGATATTGAGAACACAGCTGCACTAGGCAGGGCACCTTTCTAGGATGGAGGACCATCGCCTCCCAAAAATAGTACTCTACAGTAAACTCGCCACGGGTCGGCGTAAGAGGGGTGCTTCAAAAAAGCGATACAAGGACTCCCTGAAACAAAATCTCAGGCTCAGCCAAATTGATCACCAACAATGGTCTGCCCTAGTCTCACATCGGGAGGCATGGAGACGCACTATCCACAATGCTGTAGCCTTATTTAAGAACTCACGCTGAACAAGTCTTGAAGAGAAATGACAACACAGAAAGAATCACAACCCAGAAACATCACCCAAGGAGACCTTCTGCTGTGCTCTCTGCAACCGGATTTGTTTATCTCGGATTGGCCTTTTTAGACATCAGCACGATTGCAGAAAGCGCGGGATGAGTCCTTCCTGAATCTTCATTTGCGAAGAAAAGCCAGAGAGAGAGAGAGAGACTATGTTTATACCAAGGATAGGTTATCGCATTCCAGTAAAAATGGCTGTTTAAATTATCCTTGAGGCCATATGGCTGAGAAAATCAACCGGCCCTCCACATTTCTGAGCATCCCATTGTAATGAGGTAGGTATCTGGTAACTCTTGGAGGCAGTGAGGTTGCAGAGATGCTGTTAAGAACATACTTGATTTATTGGACTTAGCTGGGCTGTAAAAAAAAGCCTTTCAGATAATAGTGAAAAAAGGTAAGGGTATATGTATGTCTGTTTTTGTAGACGTCATTGCGTGTAAGAGAAGAGCTTTATTTGCATGTAAAAGCACATTTCAATAAATTGTAAATTGAATTTTGGTAGGCAAAAGTATGATACATTTCACAAACTCTTACTATAAATGTCTATGTTTTCATCAGTTTGGTCACACTAAGAAAGATTCTGGAGTTAATTGCTGAATTACTTCTATTACAGCTTCTTTTTAAATCTTTTGGATGGTGACATTATGCTAATCTTTATGGTCCTTTTCAAGTGAAAAAAGATGACAACTGTGGATAATAGTGTGTGATAAAGCAAATATATTTATATATGCACAAGATCAAGAGTGGAAAATATTTCACATTCCTAGGAGCCATTATCAAACACCCAGAAGCTAGCATAGTGTAAAGCTCAGCAGGCATTGAGGAACTTGATACACAATTCTGTTGCATTGCTCAAAACTGCAGTGTGCTGTACTTAGCCACGCATGCTTCAGATTCAACAAAGCCAAACCTGCCTGCAGTTCAGAGACCAAACAACCCCACTGCCAAATAGGAACCAGCAGTAACAAGTGAAAATGGTTGTTAACAACCTCTATCAAGGAGTCACAAGCCCATAGTGTTTTATTTTTTGATTGGCAGTCATTGTCCTTATCAGTACAGATTTCCAGTCCCAGCAGTGCCAGAGCACATCCATCTGCACTGAAGTTGGGGAGAGAAAATTTTGTTCTAAATATCTTGGCATGATCTTGCAGAGAGGGCAGGGAAGGAACAAAACAAAGAACCTGAAAGCATATAATCACAGTGTAAGAATGAAAAGAGACTGAGTTCAGAGTTCAAACCTGCAGGATCAGGCAAAGTGCATCCTAGAGTATTGAAAGAACTTGCTGATTGCGCCAAACTAATATAATATATACAGTTGTCTCTCCATATCCACGGATGTGATGTCCATGGATTTAAGTATTCATGGCTTGAAAATATTCTTAAAAAAATAATAATACAAAAACAAACCTTGATTTTGCCATCTTATATAAGGGATGCCACTTAGCTATGCCATTGCATATAATGGGACTTGAGTATTCACAGATTTTGGTATCCACGGGTGGTCCTGGAACCAAACCCCAGCAAATATGAAGGGACAACTGTAATATATTTTGATTGGGTCACTAGTTTAGTAGATGTTGGGGATGCTGTAGATGTTACTTACCTGGATTTCAGAAAAACATTTGATAAAGTCCCCCATGATATTTTGATTAGCAAAGTGATTGAATGTGGAATAGTTGGAAACATGTTCAGATGGATCCATCATTGGTTGGAAAACCATGTTCAGACCGTGAAATGGCTGCAGTTCAAACTGGAGGGAAGTCTCAAGTGGAGTGCAGCATAGGTTTGTCCTAGGACAAACACTCTTCAATATTTTTATTAATGACTTACATGATGGGTTAGAGGGAATCCTTATCAAGTTTGTGATGACACAAAACTGGGAGGGGTAGCTAACACATCAGAAGATGGGAACAGGATTCAAAAGGACCTTGATAAACCAGAAGATTGAGTGGAAATTAATAGAATGAAATTCAAGTGAGACAAACGGAAAATTCTGCATTTAGGCCAAAAAACCCAAATGCACAGATATACAGTGGGAGATACATGATTCAGCTGTACCATATGCAAAAGGGATCTTGGGATTGTTGTTGATCATAAGTTGAACATGAGCCAGCACTGTGATGCTGCAGCAAAAATCGCAAATACAGGTTGAGTATCCCTTATCAGGAATTCCAAATTCCAAAAAACTCTAAAATTCAAAATTGTCCACATGGATGGCGGAGATAGTGACATCTTTGCTTTCTGATGGTTCAGTCTACACAAACTTTGTTTCATGCACAAAATTAAAAATACAGTGGGCCATTGGTATCCGCTGGGGTTTGCTTCCAGGACCCACCATGGATACCAAAATCTGTGGGTACTCAAGTCCCATTATATACAATGACATAGTAAAATGATGTCTCTTATATAAAATGGCAAAATTAAGGTTTGCTTTTTGGAATATTTTTTTTTTTTAAAAATTCAAGCCGTGTTTAGTTGAATCTGTGGAAAAAGAATCCATGGATAAGGAGGACCACCTTCTTGGTCCCATCTCCAAGATATCTAATTGTGTATAAGCAAGTATTCCAAAATATGAAAAAAAAAAAAAAACCAAACCCAAAATTCAAAACACTTCTGGTCCTAAGCCTTTTGGATAAGGAATACTCAAACTGTAATATTTTAGCCTGCATTAATAGAACCATAGTGTGCAAGACACTACCCCAAGGGAGGTAATAGTCCCATTATATTCTGAGCTAGTGAGGCCTCCTCTGGAGTGCAGAATGCCTCAGTTTTAGAAGGATATAGACAAGTTGAAGCAGGTTCAGAGAAGGGCAACAAGGGATGGTAAAAGGCATGGATTTTAAAAATGAGGAAAGGTTGAAAGATTTGGGAATGTTCAGCCTGGTGAAGAGAAGACTGAGGGGTGACATGATTGCATTCTTTATCTGTCTAAAGGGCTGTCACAGAGAGGAGGATGCAGGTTGGTTCTCTGTTGCCCCAGAATATAGGACTGGTGCTAATGGTTTGATTTTACAGGAGGGCAGATTTCAATTAAACATTAAAAGGAACTTTTTGACAGTCGGAGCAGTTTGGCAGTAGGACCAATTACCTAGAGAGGTGATGAGGCCTCTTTCTGAACATCTTCAAGAAGAAGCTGGATAGTTACCTGCTAGGGACGCTTTAGCTAGATTTCCTGCATTGAGTGGGGGATTGGACTCTATGGCCTATGGGACCCCTTCTGTCTGGGAAACCATCCAAGGCTGAAATGCAGCCAACAGATAGCTGACTGCCAGTTTGCCAAGGAACAAACAGCAGACCAAAACAACAATTGCAGGGCAGAATTTCTAGGCAGCAAGTTCAGTCCACAAGAGCAAGAGGTAAGTCCAATTTACCAGTGCAAAAGTCAAGGGTCATGGCTAGCAGGGTGTCCATTACAATCCAAAGGTCAAGGTCCAAACAGGGCAGCAATACCTATCACAGAAGCAGAGGTTCCCCACCAAGATGCCAGATAATCTCGGACAAGTTTGCAGAGCAGCTGTCACTGATTTATAGTGTTTACCCAGCTGTTCCTTGATAGTTCAGCGTTTCTCATAAATCCGCAGTGATCTTCATACTTCCTCCTTTTGGTGCCTGTGTTCTTGAGAGGTGGGTAAGACTGGGTCCAGGTTATCTATTACTTCTCTGTCTGAGGGGCCAGGCCTCTCTGCTGGGTGTAGGTTATCTGCTCTGTCCCCCTCTGCTAACTCTGAGGGGTCAGGAATCTCTGCTGATAAACCTACTTCCTGCTGTAAATCCTGCTCTTAAGCTCTGTCCTCCTCAGGTTCATCTTTAGAGTCAGGATAGCAGGGCATGACACTTTCCAACTATATAATTCTATAGGGCCCCATTCATCTATTCAGGAGGCCCACCAAAACAATATGGACCCCTGGGAGACAGCTGCCAGCCTTCCACCAAGAAGATGGCAGCCTGCCTTCATTAAGCACCCCTCTGCAAGGTGTAGACATGCTCTCAGGTGACTCTGGGGACCCCACACTTCCTCTTTCTTTCCTCTTTCTTTCCCCAAACATTGTCTGTGGTTATTTCATATTGCTTCTGGGTGTCTACCCTGGTCCAGCTGTCCCCGTGAGCAGCAAGGGGCTTCCAGCAGAACATTTTTTTTATGGAAAGAGAGAGGCTGGTCCACCTCACAGTTTAACTGAGTAACAGTCATGCATGGTTTCAGGCGTGCCAAAATGATTTGCAAAAATTTCCTGCCAGTTTTTGCCCCCTCCTGGCTTCTCAGCAGTTCCTTCTGCTCTCCTTTATATGTTGCCTGGTTCCCCAGGGTGTCTCTGCTCAGCAGAAATGATGAGTCAGGGAATCAGGCTGACAGCCTGAGGGAACCAAATTAGCTGAGAAGGACTTGAACAATTCCTTGGCTAGCCTTGCAGAAACTCAATTAAGTTGAGCTAAATAAATGCCCATGCTACTCTTTGGTGCCTGATTCTCAGCTAAAATATGTTTTTGAAAAGTGAATGCATGCATTTATTCCAGAGTTCTAAGAGAGTAGTAGGAGAAAACAAAGAAGGATCCCTGAATTCCACCAGCCACTGCACATTTTAAAATCATGTTTTAAAACTGGGATGCAATGCTGTAAAAATGCATCAAAGGGAATAAAAGGGAAGTGGTTCATTCAGGTGTCATATTGTGAAATCAGCAGGAATCATGCTTGGTTTTGACATCTGCCCAAGTTTATAAAACAGATATATTGTAGAGCTACAGAATGTATAAACAAGGGCACTGAAAATGATCCAGAGAACTGATCACTTACATTGTTAATAAAAACTTTGCTTGAGTTTTTCACTTAGAAAAAAAGTCTGAAAATCCTATGGTATTTATAGAATGAGTACTCTGAACAGAGCAAAATTATTTGCTCTTTTTCAAAAGAACAAAGGCTTTGGGGACAATCCAGCCATGACCTTTTTGCACAGATATATTAAAAATAGGAATGTTCTTACTGTGAGCCTCCCAGAGAATACTTGTCCACCTCAGAATGGCACCTGAAGAACCTGATAAGGTTCTTTGGCTGTTTCTCCAGAAAGCAGAGTCATCCCAGCCACCCAGACCAGACTGAAAAGCTTGATGAAGTTTTCTGCCACTTTGCTGTGAGCAGAGCAGAGCTATGCTGGCTAGTCTGTCAAAAATCACAAGACAACTATCATGACCATTCTGAAAATGTTGCATGGGAAAGAAAGCATCAGACAAATCAAGAACATTCCTGGAGGCCTTAACTTCCTTTTCCATATACATGAAGAAGGTATATAAGAACATAAGAATAGCTATGTTGAAGGAATCTAAAGGCCTTTCTTTTCTAGCATTCTGTTCATATAATGGCCAATCAGCAGCTTGTGGGAAGCTCATCAACAGGACCTGAATGCAACTGCATCCTCCATCTCACACTCCCAAGCAACAGGCATACTGCCTCTGATACTGGAGATGATAGATAGCCATCCTGGTTAGTAGCCATTGATGGCCCCATCTTCCATAATGTTGCTTTTATGATTAATCGGCACCACTCAGGTGGGATAAACCCATAAGAAGAGACAGGTGAAAGACAGAACTCATTGTAAGAAAAGGTCTGTTTTCTTTGGAGGTTGCCAGAGGTAATTTATTCACCTTGGGATTTACAAGATCTGTAACAACTAAAGAAGACTCCATTTTATGGTTAGCATCTACTTCATCAGGACTTCTGCAGAGAAAAGGGCATCTACTTTTTAATGATTGATGAAGAGGTTGAATAAATTCCATGAGGCTGCTGTACATATGTTTCCTTTCCTGGAAGGAAACAAATAAAGGATCAGGCTTTCTGAATTGTACTTATCCTTGTAAAAATGCAGTGCCATAGCTAGGCTGTGTCTCTGTTTTTCTTGGGGTGAGTTGGTTTTCAGCAAAAGGGTTAACAAGGAAATCTGTTGTGCCCAGTGGAAAATAGAATTGGCTTTAGAGACAGAGCATCTGACCTTAGGACCATTTTGTCTGCATGAAACACACACAATTGTGAATCAGTTGGGAGAGCTCCCATTCAGAAACTGCTGTGGAGCTACCACATTTTTCTGACCACAGAAAAATACAGTTTTGAAGGTTAGTAACTCTGAGGATTATCCTTTAAAGCTGGGGTTCATCAAGGCCATTAGAACTAAGATGGGGTTCCAAGTAGGAAACCTGTCTTCTGCCAGTAAGTTAATCAGGGCTGCTCGATTAGGATATGTTTTAGATGTGGGTGATGAAACCTACCTGTTGCCTCCTCACATCCCAGAATGCATTTGAGTTCTATAGATTTTCCTTGGGGGGTTTTCCCGGGCTGTGAGGCCGTTTTCTGAAATAGTTTCTTTCTGATGTTTTGCCTGCTTCTGTGGCTGGCATCTTCAGAGAATGGTTGGGTAGGAGTGTGTGGAGTTAATATATATATTGTGAATCCCTGTTGGGGAGTAATTGAATGGTTAGTTTCTGGTTGATGCCTTATCTCCTGGAAATCCCCTTGTCCCTGGGTGGAATTCCTTTGTAAGTGTTGGGTTTTTATTCTATTGTTCTTCAAAACTGGGAGCCAGATTTTGTTTACTTTTAGGCTTTCTTCTTTTCTGTTGAAGTTGTCCAGGTGTTTGTGGATTTCAATAGCTTCTCTGTGCATTCTGACATGATAGTTGTTGGCCTGGTCTAGAATTTCAGTGTTTTTAAATAACATTTTGTGTCCAGGTTGGTTTATAACATGTTCTGCTACTGCTGATTTTTCTGGGTGGCCCAGTCTGCAGTGTCTCTCATGTTCCTTAATTCGTGTTTGCACACTGCGTTTAGTGGTCCCTATGTAAACTTGTTCACAGCTGCATGGTATGTGGTAAACTCCTGCAGCTGTGAGAGGGTCTCTTTTGTCCTTCGCTGAGCATAGCATTTCTTGAATTTTCTTGGTTGGTCTGTAGATTGTTTGGAGGTTGTGTTTCCTCATCAGTTTCCCTATTCTGTGTGTGACTCCTTTGATGTATGGTAAAAATACCTTCCCTTTGGGTGGCTGTTTTTCTTCTTCATTCCTGTGGTTTTTTTCTGGGTCTGGCTGCTCTTGTGATGACATAGACCATAATATGAGTTTGGGTGTGCAGCTGGTCAGGCAGGTGGACAACTTCTTATGGTCCCAAGCATGACATGAGGGATTGGGTAGATGGGCAGTGGCTACCAAAGATGCACTTTTATACCAGCAGGTTTTTCACCTGGCATACAGACTATGTGAAGGTTCCTTCTTCAACTGGTTGTGGCAGTGAAGGGTAGATCTAGGAGCCCTAGATGGGGCACTTACCCCTTCCATATCATGGCACCCAGTTGAGTTTCACATAAGTACTGCATCCTGGAAGGTCACTTAGTATCCTGCTCTGGTGAAGGAATAGTGCTGAGGAAAGTTGCAAGTGCAGAAGAGACTATAGTACATGACTGGGGGGCACTTGGTACTTCTTCGTACTGTCTGTGCCTTACACAAGTGGGTCTTGAACCTGTGCAGATCCAGCCACCAAATGCTCCAGACCTAAGTAGCTTTTGTTGGTAATTTCCTTCCCTTCAGGTGCCCATATAAATAGCACCAAAAGCTACTCCCCTCAGTTCCTTTTCATCCATCATGCAATTCACCTCAGATAGATGGTTCTGAGTAGCCCTTCAAACTTATCTCTTAAACCACCTCACCAATTGGCAGTTAATGTGCTGGGATTCCTGGGTGCTTACCATTATTCACCCAGGCTATGTGATTGAGTTTGCTCACCACCCTCCATAAAGCACTTTCTGTTTTACCTTTCCCTTGTGGGTTCTTTGGCAAGAGGACATGACTCCAAAAAAGATGCCATCAAATAGCTTCCCTGCCATGCTTTTCTCACTGAGTTTTTCTCCTGGTATTTCACCATGCTGAAAAGGGATGGTTTCCTGAGGCCCATCATGGATCTAAGGGGGTAAATCACTATGTCTGTCTCAAAGGTTTTGCAGGGTCATGTTATCGACCCCCTCCTGAAACTTGGAGACTTATTCACCTCTCTGCACCTGCAACATGCCTATTTCCTTATTCACATCCAGCCTCAGCACAGGAAGTACTTACATTTCATGGTTGGGTGCTAGGTGTACCAGTACAGAGTCCTTCCTTTGGGTTGTTCACCACCCCACAAGTGTTCACAAAAGTGTTGGTGGTAGTCATTTTGTACCTCTGCACCAAAAGATAAGGATGTTTGTGTACCTGGACGATTAGCTAGTTGCAGCCTCACAGAAGACAAGTTGCACAAAGACATAGGCAGCACCCTCTCCTTTCTTGCCAATCTGGGCCTTCAGTTAAATGCCAAGAAATCGTGCCTCACCCCCTCCAAGATGCTCCCCTTCATAGGTGCAATCTTGGACTCCAGACTCATTTGGGCATTTCTTCCACCAGACCAGGCTTGAGCCAGCCAAGAACTCATTGATCACATTTGGAACATTACAGTGGTGCTGGCTCAGATTATTATGAAGCTGTTGGGTCTGTTCACTGCCACCACAATGGTCACTCTGTATGTGTGGCTTCAATATCAATCTCTTCAATTGTGGTTTCTCCACAACTTCAATCCATTACACGACTCACTGCACAAGAGACTACAAATCCCATCCCAGATTTGCTCCACACTTTGATGGTGGTTCCAGATCTCCAGCCTTACCACGGGCCCCCAACACCTCAACCCTTGGACTCATCTTACCTCAGATAGAGTGCTCACTGTGCAGGACTTACAGTTCTAGGGAAGTGATCTCCAGCAGACCAGTGTCTCCATATCAGTGCCCTGGAGATGATCACAGTCATTAATGCCTTCTGGGCTTTTGAGGGCTCCAGCAATGACACAGTAGTGCAAGTGTTGTCAGACAACATGACAACATTGTATTGGTTGGAGATATAAAATTTCTGGAAATTTTGAAGCCATGGAAAAAAACCTGTTTTCTGCGGGGGGGGGGGTGTTTCAGAAAAAAAGGAAATTTTTGGAAAAATTGAAAAAATGCAACATTAGCACTTTTTACAGATTGGAAGTCACTCTGTTACTTTAGGAACATAAAATATGACTGTACAATTTGATCTGGCATGAAATTATTACAACTGGTATATTAAAAATACAGTGTATTCAAACAATTAATTGTATTCAGACAATCTTAAAGATTTTATTCATCATGCTAAAATAAAACATTCCATAATCAATTTTCTTCCTTTTTTCAGTTTTTCCAATGTTGTGAAAAACAAAAAAGGCTTCAGGGAAAAAAAAATTTCCCTGAATTTTTCCATTTTTTTTCTGGGCTTTTAATGGTTTTTTTCTGGGCTGTGAGCCATGTTCTGGAAGAGTGTTCACAACCTGGGGGAAAAAATCACAAAAAAAAAATAAATTGTCTGCTAGCTGTGAAAGCCTTTGGATGCACATTTTTTTCTGGGCCTTCACATCTCTAGTACTGGCAGTGCCAATGTGGAACTGGTGCATACCACTTTCAATAGTACTGTTAGCCCTACATGTGCTGGGACAGGACAATGCTCTAACAAACTCCCTCAGTCAGGCAACAAAGGAGGCACACAAGTGAACACTGTCCAATTGGGCTTTCGCTCCTCTAGTACATCGTTGGAGTCTCCCAACAATCTATGTGCTTGCTTCCAAACTGAATCACAACTACAAAGTTTGGTGGGGTGGGTGGGAAGAGGTCACTAGGAGATGCGTTTCTCCAGTCCTGGAGGGGTCCTCTCCTCTAGCTGCTTCCACCCTTTCCCTTGCTCATGAAGGTGCTGGTCAAGGTGGAGACAGCCCTGGTTTGTGACCCTCCTTTCAATGTCCTGCCGGGCTTACCTTTGGCTTCCATACTCCCCAACTCTGTTCATGCAAGCATGGGGCAGGGTGAGACACCTTTTCATCTAACTGCCTGGCGGCTGCACAGTCAACTACATATGTTCCATCTTACTGGCCTCACATAAGCCCTCCACACATCACTCCAATGCACTTAAGTGGCACTGGTTTTGTGCATTCGCTCAGGCCCCTAGTCTCCCATCTGTGCCAACAAACGAGTGAACAGTGATGATCTTCCAGTTGCACCTAAAAGAGAATGGCCTATCCCTCTCATTACAGCTTTACCTGGCAGAGATAGTGGCCAACCCTCACCTCCTCCCACTTAAACACTTTTCAAGAGTGTGACTGTCAAGAGGTTTCTACAAAGTATCTCTCATGTATGCCTACCACTTTGGGACCTATCCTATCATGGTCCCTTTCCATGATTCTTTCTTAGCTAATGCAGAAGGAATTTGAAACCATGGCTACCATGGACCTCCAGCTTCTCCCCTCAAGACAGTCTTCTTGGTGGCAATCACCTCAGCTAAGTGAGCGGGTGACCTCTGCATCTTATGGTTGGACCAGCCCTATATGCATTTTTATAGAGATAAAGTGGTGCTGCGCTTTGATCTTGCCTTTCTCCCAAAGGTGGTCTTCCTGTTCCATATTATATTATATGATTTATATCCCACCTTTATCCCAAAATTGGGACTCAAGGTGACTTACAATTCTTTAAAAACACACACACACAATACAACTAAAAACATACAAAAAAAAGTGAACATTTTAATTAGGGCATTGTATTGCCAGCCTTCCACCAAGACCCATCATCCTAAATGGAGAAGGCCCTACATTGCTTAGATGTATGGCGGGCTTTGGCTTATTACACTAACCATACTCCTCCTCTAAGGAAGTCCCCTAGACTTTTCATCTACCATGGAGGACAGAAATCAGGTCTTCCAGTCTCCATGCAGAGGTTATCGCTATGGGTTGTGGACCTCATCAGTCTGACATGCCAGCTTGCCAAAGAACCCTCAACAATTAGAGCTCTGGTCTCACTCAACCCATACAGTTTCCATGTCCCACGCATGGCTCCCTGCCAGAAGTCTGCAGAGGTTTCTACATGGTCTTAGCTATCTACCTTTATCACATTGTATAGAATTGACTGCAGGTCATGGGAAGATGCGGCATTTGGAAAGGCTGTCCTGTTCTCTATCCTTGGCTGATCTGCCCCATCTCCTTTGGTAATCTAGAAAATCAGTCTTTTGTTTTAAGTACGGATACCATGAATAATAATAATAATAATAATAATAATATTTATACCCCCCTCTGCTAAAAACAATCAGGGCGGCTTCCAACAATTAAAACACTACAATGCCGACTAAAAGCATCACCCACCCCCATAAAAAGACATTAAACAGTATAAAATTAAAATCACCTAACTAAAATCACATTAAAAAACAAATATAAACAAGATTTGTTTTTAAAAAAGGCCAGGAGACACAGCTCCTGAGGCCGGGATCTAATCAGGAAAGGCCTGCTGAAAGAGATCCGTCTTTAGTGCTTTTTAAAAGCTACTTAAGCTCGTCATCTGACAGATCTTGTTCAGCAGGCCATTCCATAAATTGGGGGCGATTACTGAAAAGGCCCTCTGGGAGGTTGCAGACAGCCTAGATTTTTGTGGCTGAAGCAAATTCCTCCCAGAGGACTGGAGTGAACGGGGAGGATTGTATGGGAGGAGGTGATTCCAAAGATAAGTTGGACCCTAAGGAGAGGTAGATGATAGTATAATAAAATTATAGATATAATAAGAAAGTAAAAAATCATGAAAATAGTCTCGTGGAATATAAGAGGGTTGAATTCTCCACATAAGAGAAATCAGATATTTCATCGTTTGGAAAAGATAAAAGCAGACGTTACCTGTATACAGGAGACACATGTTAGGCTGAAAGACCAAAAATTGTTGGAAAATAAAAAAATAGGACAGGAATTTATAAACTCAGGTAACGAAAAGAAAAAAGGAATAGCAATATATATAGGTAAAAAATGGGAGGTGAAGGAGGTTGTTAAAGATCCGAAGGGACGTTATATTGGAGTTGTGACAACTTTGTTTGGGAAAAAAACACTGATTCTTGGAGTTTATGCCCCATCTGAAAATAAAGATAGATTTTATAAAAATTTAATGGAGACACTGTTAAATATAGTGTGACAATTTGATTTGTTTGGGTGACTGGAATGGGGTTTTTGAGCCTGTTAAAGATAGAACACTGGGCAAAAAGTTGAAGATTAATGAGAAACAAGGAAAGTTGTCAAAATCGTTGATAAAACTTATGGATAACTTCTCACTAATTGATTCTTGGAGATATCTGTATGGTGACACAAAAGACTATACTTATTATTCGGATTATCATAAATCATTATTACGTATTGACATGTTTCTGATATCCAAAAATATAGCTAGGAATTTGGAAAGCATGGATATAACACCTAGAATGATATCAGATCATAACTTGATAATGCTTAAGATTAAAGACCTCAGGAGTGAATATTGTTGGAGACTTAATGAAAATTTATTGCAGGATGAGAACGTTCAAGAGAGTGTAGGAGAAGCATTAGATAATTATTTCAAAGAAAATAAAGATGAAACATTAATGCAGACTGTTTGGGATGCAAGTAAAGTGGTAATAAGAGGGGTATTAATGCAAATAAATTGTGAGAGGATTAAAAAGAAGAGAGAGAAGTTTCAAAGACTGCAGGAAGCTTTAAAAAGAGAGAGAGGGAGCATAAAGCCGATCCAATGAATAGAGAAGTAAATATGGAACTGAAAGCAATACAAGAACAGATGAAAATTGAAATGGCAGAGGAAACAGAGAGGAAAATGAAAGGCAAAATTATTTTGAAAATGGAAATAAGGTAGGGAAATGGTTAGTGTTTAAACTTAGGAAGGAATGGGAGAAGAGACAAATACTGAAACTTAAAGATAAAGGGGAAGTGATAACGGACCAGGAAAAAATTAGAAATGCCTTTCAAAGGTATTATACGAATTTATTTAAAACATGCCTGCTCAATGAATTAAAAAGATTAAAAATAAGAGAATATTTAGCAGAACAAAAAATACCAAAGATAAGTAAGATAAGTACTTACTCTGTGAGTAAGGTGCACAGAGAGGATTTAAATAATCAAATTACGTTAACTGAATTTGAGAAGGCAATAAAATCTGTAAAAAACAGCAAGACTCCAGGGCCGGATGGGTTTCCTGCTAAATATTATAAGACTTTCGAAAGGGCGCTGAAAGAACCATTAATGAAAACGCTAAATAAAATACTAGTGGATGAAGAAGTACCTATATCATGGAGAAGCGCTAATATAGCACTGATACCAAAGGAAAACAAAGATCCAGAGATGAAGAGCTATAGACCCATCTCACTGTTGAATACTGATTATAAGATTTTTCCTACTATTATGGCTGAGAGATTAAAGAAAGTTTTAAGCGAATGGATTAATGAAGATCAAACAGGGTTTCTTCCGAAGAGATATTTAAGATCTAATACACGGAAAATATTGAATTTGATAGAATATTTTGATAAACACTCGGACAAGAAATTCACCTTAACAGCATTAGACGCGGAAAGAGCATTTGACAGTGTAAACTGGGAATTCATGATAGAGCTTCTAAATCAGATGGACATTGGAGGAAAATACATAAATGGTATCAGAGCTATATATAAGAACCAGATGGCACAAATTATAATTAATGGCCAAAAGACAAAAGCAATAAGTTTGGAGAAGGGGGTGAGACAAGGTTGCCCCCTCTCACCATTACTCTTCATAACCATTTTGGAAGTTCTATGTAGAAAGATAAGAGCAGAAAAGGAAATTCAAGGAGTGCGTATTAAAAATCAAACATACAAAATCTGTGCATATGCAGATGATTTAGCAATATGCTTGGAGGACCCGTTAAAATCAATTCAAATCTTGCAGAAAATATTGGAAGAGTATGGTATGCTTACAGGGATTAACATCAATAAGGACAAAACAGTGGTGTTAACAAAGAATTTAGATAGCAAGGAGGAAGACAAATTTAGAGCAATATCAGACTACAAAGTGGAGAAGAAGATTAGATATCTAGGTATAATCATGACAAAAAACAATATAGATTTGGTTGATAACAACTACAAAAAGAAATGGATGGAAATCAAAAGTGATCTAGAGAAATGGAAAGATTTGAATCTATCCCTTCTAGGAAGGATATCCGTAATTAAGGTGATGGTATTGCCTAAAATGTTGTATTTGTTCCAAAATTTGCCTATATTATTTAATGGTAAACTCTTCAAAATTTGGGATAAGGACCTGTCCTCATTTGTTTGGCAAAAGAAAAAACCCAGAATAAAATGGAAAATTTTGATAGATACAAAGGATAGAGGAGGGTTGGGTTTGCCGAGTCTAAAATTTGGTTTGGCTATATGAATGGATATCTCTCGAGGACAATAAGCTCATAACTCTAGAAGGGTCGGATATGAGATTTGGTTTTCATGCATACATGTGGTATGACAAGGGTTTCAACAATCATTATATTAGAAAATCTCTCTTAAGAGCATGGAAGGGGATTAAAAGGAAAATATATATTAAGCTGCCATTGTGGATATCCCCACAGGAAGCATTCAGACGTATGGAAATGATAGACTTAGGAAAATGGTGGAAATACAAAGATTTATTGGTATTTAAGAAGGGAATTTGTAGATTTAAGACAAAGGAAGAATTAGGTGAAGAACAAAAGAAATGTAACTGGTTCCAACACAGACAACTTTTGGAAAGGTATAATAGAGATAAAAAAATATGGGGAATCGAAAATTTAAATACTGAATTGGATACTTTTATCATGGAAGAGAAAGAGTTTACAATATCAAAGATATATAATTTACTATTAAAATTGGCGTTGGAATCAGAAACGATTAAAGGTTATATGCTGGATTGGTCATGAAATATTGGGAATAATATCTTGTTAGAGGATTGGGAAACTTTATGGAAAAAAATATAAGGTTTTCAGTAAACAGCGAATTAAGAGAGAACTGCTATAAAATGCAGTTCCGTTAGTATCTGACCCCTGTAAGACTGGCAAAAATGTACAAAGAAATGAAAAGTAACTGCTGGAAATGTGGAGACTCTAACGGTTCTTTCATATGTGGTGGTCATGCAAGGCTGCAAAAGAATACTGGATTGTTATTCATAATGAGATAAGAAAGATAATTAAGAGAGATTTCAAATTAAAACCGGAGCTATATCTATTAAATATATTTGATATAGATGGTAATTGAGTACTAGAATACGAAATGGCATGGATATAGGGCAACATGGTTTAAAGATTAAGAGTTTTAAAGCAGAATGAATAGGAGAACTGGTTGAAAGATAAATATTAGTGATTAGTCCTGCTGTTGAAAAAATACAGGTTTATTTAGGAAAATTTTTGGGATATAAGGGATGACATGAGGTGGTATGAAACGTGGAATTCTTGTATTAAAAACAGAATAGATTGTGGAACTTGTATAATGTCTCAACGGTATAGTAACTTAAAATAATGAAGAGTATTTTAAGTAATGAAAGTCAACAATTTGTGTTTCAAATTGATTCAAACACTGTTGAGTAGGAAACCAAGATTATGTTCATTGTGTCTAAGTGGTTTTGTCTGTAAATTTTTTGTGAATTGAGATTTGTTATGAATGTTATCTGTCTGGGGTTTTTTCTTTTTTGTTTGTTTGTTTGTCTTTTATGAATGCAATAATCATGCTACAGGTTTTGTCATAAAGATAACATTGTGTTGTAATGATTTTATAAAAATAATAATAATTAAAAAAAACCAAAGATAAGTTGGACCCAAGCCAAGAACAGGTTGCTTACCTGTAACTGTAGTTCTTTGAGTAGTCATCTGTGCCCATAACATTCCTTGTGGTTGTGGGCTGAAAAACTGAAGGAAAAAAAGGCCATTCCCTACAATGAATAGATCATCACTCCTACCCATCGTTGATCAGTGGGGATAGTCCTCAGAGAGTAATTATGATCCAGTGTGAGTGCTCCACTTATTTCCTATGAGTTTCCTCCATCTAATTCTTGTTGGGAAAGATACATGTGGAGTTGGTTGGCAAAGGGAGGATAAAAGCAAATTTCAAAAGATCCGTTGGCTCCTTAGAGCTTCAACCAGAGTCATTTGCCCTGCCCATTCTGCAGGGCCAAACTGGGGGGTTCTTGAAAGAGCAGCCAAAACATGGGCCCTTTCTGTCAACCTCAGAGGAAGACACTGTCCTGAAGTGAGTGAAACCCCTCTGGCATCCTCAGGAGAAACCATGCCCAAACCATTTGCATAGGGCATCCCTGAAAATCCCTTTATTTTTCAAGATTTGTGTTTAAAGTTGCTACATGTTAGCAGATGGTAGTGACAGAGGAGCACCTTGTATTCCACTTTCAGTGGTAACAGATGTGTGCAATTGTTACACATAATGATTTCCACATTTTTCCCCTCTGAAGAAGTGCTTTCCACGTGGGAAATGTGTAATACTTGAAGCAACTCTGAATTTCCTTTCTCCTGTGTGCACAGGAAGATTAACTGAGCCCAGGTGGAAAGAAAGTGAAATGGCAGAAATAAAACCCAAGTTCTGAGAACCAATTCAAGTAATAGGCAGTAATTAGTAATAGGGAAGGGGACAGAAATTCAAGTGTTTTGTGCATCTTCTGTTTGCTTTTCCTGCATAACATCCAAAGGGGCCAACATACACCTCTCAGCTGTGGTGAAGTATTTGAGTTCCAAACGCACATGGTGCTCATTCATTTCACCTTGAGGACCATGTATGAATATCTTCAGATGTCATTTAAAAAACATGAGCTGAAGATAACTCAAGATCTGCACTCCTGCCACATCCCTGTAGCATTTGAAGTGTTACTGAGAGCAGCCAGTAGGATATTTAAACAGGTTTTTTTTTTTTTTTTTTGCACATCTATGAACTCTGGAGTTCTCTGTGTTGCACACATACACCTTTTGGCAAATTAACTAAGCTGATTATTTTTTGCAAAATAGTCTCTTTTCCAGAAATCTCTGTATGCACTGGTGCATAATGGTGGCTTCTTCCATTTTAACTGAAAGGGTTAATTCTAGCCTCTCAGGTATCTCCAGGGGAGCATCTACACAATGAAAAAAATATATATATGGCAAGAATGCAGCAGAATAACTTTTGTTTTAGACGAGCTGCTGGGATTCACCATATTCAGAAGGAGGGGGGGCTGAAAACTCTAAATAGACCGCAATAACAGCTTTTGCTGTTTCTCTCAATATTTTTTTAAAACTTGTGCAAAAATGTGCATAATAGGTCATCTATACAACCGATTCGAAAAGGGGACACAGCAAGGCTGAAAGCTGATTGGTCAGACCTCAGAGGGTGCAGGCTTGCAAGGAGGGGGGCTTGCAATGCTGGAGCCGCCATTGCTGCTGTTTTTGCCGGCTGATCAGTCAAGCAGCAGAACAGCAGAGCAAAAGTATGCTCCTTTTTTTAAGTGGAAAATAGCTCTTCCGCATCTGTCATTTAAAAAAAAGGGAATTTTCCAGATGCCATTCACTAGCAGCTGCCATTTCAAACTGCAAACTGCAAGCTGTTCCCTTCCAGCAAGCTTGGGGATGAGCTGCAGGCACAAATGAGCATTGCAACAATAGGGAGGTGAGGCAATATTTTTCATTAAAATTCTCCCATCTAGCTGCACCCTAGGAGGCATGCAAAAACAGAAGGGAAGGCCATCTCAGCACATTAGTTCCCCCATACTCACAAAAGATAACTTGATGGAGGTACTACATTGAGATGCTGTGCTTCCTTAGTTACTTTGCTCATATCCAGATCATGCTTCCTTAGTTACTTTGCTCATATCCAGATCACTGAGGTTCTAATTGCTTGCTATGGCCAGGACAGTTTTGTGACAGAGCAGGGTTATTTTGCTGCATGTATTAAGTTGGAAGCTTGGATCCAAATCCAGGTGACAAGTCACAAGTCTGAGGCTGAGTTTCTAGTAGGTTTTCTTTTCAGTCTGGATGATCCAGTCTGAGTTGTCTAATTCCCCCATCACCTTTTAGTGAATCTGATTTAAAGTCCTTATCCATCAACTTTTGCCCTAGTCCATTTGTTACTTTTTCTAAGATACTTAAATATAACAGAAAATAGAATATGCAAGCTGATCAGACCATACCCACATAGAAAGCAAAAATAACAACATTGACAATGGGAATGGTAACTCATACCAGGATTTCTGGCTGAGATGATGGTAGGGTTTTGGTTTTTTTAATAATCAGGGATAACTTAATCTATCCAAAATTAACCTCACATGAAGGATGCCAGTTGTTCCAGAGATTTCATATGCATGCAGACAATAATGTGTGAAATTATTTATCCATGAGTACAGTTGGTGATGGTAATGGTATCCATAATCTTGGCAGTTTAAGTGTGGTGGATGGGGGCATCCATACGCAATTATACAACTGTTGTAGAAATCACAGCTGGGTACTATGACTTGTGGAAAGGCTGGTTCACTTACTACATTCTCTATGTAATAAGTGAACCATGTGATCATAGTTAACTTGTGTGGAACCCATTTTGAATATACGGTTTGATTGCCGTATCCACAGGGGATATGTGCCCAGACTTACTGCAAATAATTGAAACAGCAGATAATAGCTAACCCCATAGAATCATGCTGGAGGACCTAGGAAATGCCTAGAGAGACCATATTTTTCGGACGACAGATAATTGAAACTGTGGATATTGGTCCCCTGTATATGGGGGGGCACCTGTATAAACAAGCCCTAAGACATGTATGATCAGAAAATCCTGCTGCGAAATCTGTGCAAAGATAAACCCTATAGATTTGAGAACAATTAATGTGGGAGTAAAGAAAGAAAAGAAGTAGGCAGCGTCAATTTTGCCTTGATTGCTGTCATTCAAAGGAAATGGGTGCTTTGACCATTTGTAATCATTTTGGATTCCTTATTCTTCACCACAATGCCATTTTAAACTGTGTGTTTTATTTCACTTTTCTCCTTGGAATTATATTCGGCTGCTTGCTTTCCTAGCCCTGTGACCTTCAGTTACTCTAATGGATAGTGAGAATGAAATTATTCAAGGTCTCTGCAATATATCAGTGTCGTCTGTCTCTGTATCTCCACCCTTGTCCTCTAATTGCCTCACCAAGTCCTTGCTTACCAGCAAAGGAGTTCAAAGAGGTAAGGCAGGGGAGGGGGAACAGGTTTCACTCCCCTCTTCTGCTCATTTTCATGTAAAGAATATCCTCCCCACTCCCACATTATATGTAAATACAGGCAGACTCTTGAAGATGACAGACCCATCTCACTTTATTTGCCCCAAGTCATAATGATTTGACACAGGTGGACTGCTTGAAGCATCTTGTTTCGAGACTCCTCAACTTCCTGAAATAACCCCCAATTTCCCTTATCTTTGAAATTCTGAAATTTCCCCCATAGCTAACAATAATTTTTTTAACTGTCCTTGTGCTACTCTATATTGTCTTTCCCATTTTTATCTAGATAATGACTTTTCTTTTTTTTAAAAATCCCCATGAATTATTCGTACTTCAACCCTGTGGTGACCCTGTTCCTTTCTAAAAAGTAACACTCTTAGTCATCTTGCAAGATCTTCTACCTTTAAAAAGAAATGCCTGTTCTTATGTTCCTGGTGTGAGTTCTTTATCCCTGAACAGGAACTTCATAGCAGGTGGTGGTGGAGGGGACAAAAGTTCAAAAGTTCTGCTTGGCCATGAAAGCCTTTGGGTGTATGTTTTGTAAGGGAGTGGAGAACCTCAAGCCTTGATCCAAATCCAGCAATTCTGGGGTCCTAACATGGTGTTCCCAGGTATCCATGGCCTCATCTTTTCTGACACCTTCATTAAGTGGTTTCTCAGCTTTTGTGTGGGATGCTCTCTCATTCTAAAAGGTTGAAATGCTTCTCACTGGGTTTAGTTACTATGTGAGAGCTTATGTGACACTATGCTGGTATTTGTCATTTCACCTTTTTGCCTTTGGACTTACAAATCACAAAATACGATGCCCAAAAAAGTATCTGAAAGTGAATTCAGCATTCACTTTGATGGGTAGTTACCCTCATATTTTTTTTTACTTCCTAAGCCTTTTGATATTTTTTAAACTATACACACACACTGTAAATATTTAAAATCAGGCTCATTTCTGAGAGCAAAGAGTTTGTTATGAGCCTTCAAGTCAACTCTGACTTATGGCAACACTCTCCTCTCCTAAGGTTTTCTTGGCAAGGTTTATTCCAAGGAGATTTGTCATTGCTTTCTTTTTCTCTGAGGCTGAGAGCATGTGACTTGCCCAAAGGCACCCAGTGGGATCCAAGGCTGAGCAGGGATTCAAGCCCTGGCTTTCCAGAGTTCTAGTCAAACCACTATACCACATTCCTCTAGTTTGTGGCTGTTAGCCTTGAAATGATTGAAGGTCCTACCAGTACAATACACAGAAATGGAAAAGCACATCCATTGGGCTTGGTTGCAGCTATCATCCCATTGACTCTGTTATTAAAGGCAAGTTAAAAGAAACATTTTGGAAAAGATGGCACCCAGTGGAGCAATCCAATAGGTTCCACATTGAAGGTGCATAAATACTCTGCTGATTTGAAGTGTGCCTACCCTGAAAAACACAGCAATTTGTCATGCTAAGAGGATTATAGATAGGTGTCCACCAGCGAGAGAGAAAACAAGAAGCACCACAAGTAAAAGCACTTAATCATTTTTCCTTGAATGACAAAGCCAATAAAAATATATGGATAAAGGCAGGTAGGAGGGCTGTTAACTTTCTTTATTGGCCATTTTCATTTCAAGAGAATATAAAATTGAATAAGCATTCAGTTTGGTGTCCTTGCACCAAATGAGATTCTGGTTTCATTTCACTTCTGTGTCAGCGGTGTTTTTATTTATCTTCTGTGCCTTGTTACTCATTTGTGCATCGCAGCTGCATTTAAAATTATGTATGGCTTTCAACTACAAGCCAGTTTCAACTCTCAAATCATGCTGCATTGTACTTGTTTGTAGGTCTCGATGCATGGATTCTTACTCTTCCCTGGGCAATGGGGTTCAGTGTCTTAGGCTTTGTACGTGTGTGGCAAAGCGTCATTTGAATCATAGAATCATAGAATTATAGAGTTGGAAGAGGCCACAAGGGCCATCCAGTCCAACCTCCTGCCATTGCAGGACAGTGTGCAATAACCATACAGAAAAACAAAACAACACCCCTTTGTCCATCAACTGAATAAAAGTGTTGAATTTCCATTACCAGTGAGAAATTAGTTTGTATGAAAAGTTAAGTTTTAAGAGAGAAATATCTGTGCATGTATTTCATTGGGTACTATGAGGGACTGGTATTGTAGAATGTTAAAAGATGGAAGAGACTATGAGGGCTATGTAGTCCATCTACCTGCCATGCAGGAATACACAGCTAAATCACTCCTGAAAGATGCCCATACGTGTTTAAAGATCTCCAAAGCAGGAGAATCCAACACCCTCTGAGGTGTTCTACTGTTGAGCATGGAAGAAGCTAATACAAGAAGTTCTTCCTAATATTTAGATGGAATCTCTTTTCCTATAATTTGTAATCCATTGCTTCTTGTTCTAGTGTCTGGAGCAGCAGAAAACAAGCTCACTTCCTCTGACCCCCAAGACTTGTTTTTGAAAACACTAAGCCACTCCCCACATTTTAAAAAAAATAGAATAAAATTAGAATTGGTCCCCTTTAGAAGCCTTCAGGAGCAGAGATTCTCTAGAGAAAGGCACAGGGCCTACCTGTATCAGGAGATGCTGAGTGGGGGTGCGACTTGCAGAAAGTCCCTGGAAGGGCCAAATTCGACCTGAAACTTGCCAAAGTTCCTCACCTCAACCTCTGCGTTGTTCTTTCTGAACTTGTCTGGTGTCAGTAGCAGTAATATAAATTGCTCTGTATTTGTGACTTGTGAAACTCTAAATGCTTCACCTCAATAACTTTGTGTCTCAATAGATAGCCTGCCAGCCTCATCAGGCTTATTCACTTTATGTGACTGAACTCTGATCCATTGGTTCTCTGGTTTTTCCTTCTACTTTCCCCATGCAAACATTGCTTAGAGTGGGCTGCCAGGAAAACCATGGACATCTGGGTTTTTACATTCTAGTGATTGCCATTACCCCCTCATGCTAGTTAACGAATAGTTCCCATTTAAAGGAAGTGTGAACAGTGAAGGAAGAAACATCAGTAATTTAAGATACGGAGGTGATTTTAAAAACTACAGAGCAAGATTCAGCCAGAAATTTGAATCAATTGGTGAAGTGGAAAATGAAGAGAGAGAAAATAAGAACTAAGAGAATAATATCATTTTTCTTTTTTTCTTTTATTGTGGGGGTGGGGAGCGTGGGTGGAGGTTGGAGATACAACTGAGGCTGTAATATTGACATTTTTTCCAGAATGCAGAAATTCCTGAGTCAGGGTGACTGTCTGAAAACATGCTAACGGTTGCTTGAAGTGGATTTAGGTGCCACTGTGGGGCTGAATGTCACACTCATTCCAAATGATGCTAGGCATGTTTAGGGGCCAATTGCCCATTGTAGAAGCAACTTGCCCACTTCTGTGATAGCTGATAATCTTTCCAGTTAATAGATCCCTTTTCAGTAACTAAGTACCTGGATAGCCTTGTTACAGTCTGACCAAAGAAGCCTTTGTTAGCCTTGGCAGATGGGTGCCATAGAAAGTACAAAGAGGTGCAAACACAGCCTTAAGAACGATGCAGCTCCTTAAAGATTCTGTTTCATGAGGAAGATTTTGTATGGCACTTAAAAAAACAAAAGAAGACTCAAGAGTTACGATGGAAGAAAATTGCAAGCTGCCTGTTTGGTGAGAGGAAATGTGAAACATGTGACGGACATGTCTAACCTGTCATAAAGAAGGTCTTGATTAATTTAATTAATTTTGGATGTGCTATGTAAGGAAAACGATCAATATGAAAAAGGAAGACAATAGTGATAGAATCATAGAATCATAGAGTTGGAATAGACCTCAAGGGCCATCCAGTCCAACCCCCTGCCATGCAGGAATATAAAATCTTTCCATGTGAGTCAGGGTGGGTAAAGTGCAGTCCACAGGAAGTAAAATGTCTGGCTTACCAACTGGTTTTAAAAGGGTGGGTCTTTTTGGGAGGGGGAATAACATAGAATCATGGAGTCGGAAGGGATGCCATAGGCCATTGAATTCAACCCCCCCCCCCGCCAAACTCAATGCAGAAACTCCAGCTAGAGCATCTCTAGCAGGTCTAGCCTCTTTTTTGAAGATGTTCAGAGAAAGCAACTCAGCCACTTCTCTAGGTGTTAAGTTTTCTTTGCTTTCTGTATAGATGAATGGGGCCAACTCATAGAATCATTGGAAGGGGACCCATAGGCCATTGAGTCCAATCCCCCATTCAATGTGGAAATCTAGCTAGAGCATCCCTACCAGGCAGCTGTCTAGGATCTTTCTGAAGATGTTCAGAAAATGAGGCCTCATCACCTCTCCAGGAAATTAATTCCATTGCCGAACTGTTTGTACTGCCAAGAAGTTCCTTCTAATGTTTAATCAAAATCTACTCTCCTGTAACTTCAGACCATTAGACCTGCTCCTATGCTCTGGAGCAGTAAAGAATAAACCTATACCCTCTTCTCCCTGACAGCCCTTTACATATTTAAAGAGTGCAATCATAGAGTTGAAAGAGACCACAAGGGCCATCCAGTCCACCCCCCTGCCATGCACCCCTCAGTCTTCTCTTCACCAGCTTGAGCATACCCAACTCCCTCAACCATGTTTTGTTTTTCATACTTCTTATCACATGATGAAATTGCTCCTAACAGCCCCTAGAGAGCATGGAGGTGCATTTTTAGCAATAAACAACTAAAGTTTTTTAAAAATGGTGCAGTTCTTTAAAAATGCAGCAGGAGGGAAGCCCTCCAAGGTTGCATGGGGTGAGGGGACAATGTGGCCATCCAAACTTTCATATAAGCCCTCCCTGCTTACAGAGTTCAAGAGAAGAAGCCTTGTTCTGGGTTCCATGTAAGTGATGTCACTGGTGTCAGAGACAAGCAAGCAGGAGCTTCTCAGTAGTGGCACCAAACATCTTGAATTCTGCTCCAAAGGTCAAAGGGAAGTAATTTTGCCACTCCTTGGAGGTTTTTAAACAAAGGCTGGATGGACATCTGTCAGGAATGCTTTGATTGTTTATTCCTGCAGGGCAGGGGGTGGACTAGATGGCCCTTGTGGTCTCTCCTAACTCTATGATTCTGTGCTAGCTGGGACATTCTAGGACTTCAGACCTCTGATCAGCTATGTGACTGCAAAATGCCAGCCAGCAAAGCATGAAAGCAGTGGCCCTCTCCCATACCTTTGCTTTTCTGAAAGTGATGTTCAGGCATACTGCCTCTGAACATGGATGATCTATTTTGCTAACATATCTGATGACCAGAATTGTAAAATCTCTTGAAATTTTGAAGCTGGGGGTGGGGGAATGCAATGAAAAATGCAATGTTAAACTCCCTCCCTTTACAAAATGAAAGTAAAATTCTTACTTTAGGAGCATACAACTCATTATTTATATTTTTTCATAAAATCATCATGTTTGATATATTAAAAATACAATTTATTCAGAACATTATTGAAAATTGAAGTTCATTTTTTAAAAAACGAATGGAGCGGCAAGCTCCAGAACAGTAAGGAACATCTAAAGTAAAAGGAACCTCATTTTCAGTTTTGCCAGTTTGAGGAGCAGACATAACAAAACAAACAACACCAATTTAGGACAGAACAAGCATCATCATTAGTAAAATTATTTTGACTCCACCAGTTCTCCATAGTGTTAAGCAGACATAATGTTCTCATTTCCATAAGATAAACTGAGAAAAGAAAACCAAGACCAGAAATTCTAGTGGCTAGATAATGTACACAGTCCTTACTCAGAGGTTTTCATCTTACATTTTTTAGAAATGATTTTGGAACAGTAAATGTGTGAGTACCTTGTCTTAATCATTTATTCATCATTCTGAAAGAAAATATTCCATTTCTTTTTCATTTTTTTTTAATGTTTGGGATACATTTTTTTCTACATTTTTTCCTCCACCCGCCCCCGGCCTTCATATTGTGATGTACAGAGAACACACGCTCACATACAATCAGTAAGTTTCTTTATTGATGTGGATTCATGTGTCAGGAACATAGCCAAAGCTGCAACTGAATTACAGACAGACAAGGCTAGAGATAAAAGACATCCAGCGTGAGAAAAGGCAGAACAGGGAGGGCACCCAAGTTAGGTGGGAGTGAAATAGCCGTTGAACCATCTGTGCTGCATCGGCCTTGAGCTCCTGGTGGGACCAGCGTTCCCATGCCAACCAAGAGGCCTGGCTCATCTCCCAGACATTCCAAAGCCTGAGAAAGTATCAAGCCCAAACTAACTACCTGTCAGGGTCCCCCATGAATTCCACTCCAATACCCAGAATTCAGGGGCGAGCCTGACATACTGCCCCCCTGAAGACAAGCCTCCCCCTTCTTAGCCAGGCTTATCGGGAAAGCGGGCATGGAACTTTCGTAACAAGCGTTTGGCATTAACATGATCAGAAGCAACCCACTCGGCATGGCCCAAAGGCAGGTGTTTCCATTTCACCAAATACTGTAACCCTCCCTGATGGAATCTAGAGTCCAAGATATCAGAGACTTCAAAATGTTGGTCTTGGTCCACCAGGATCGGCTGAGGTGTAGCCTCCGGGGCCGGATGGTGCTGGTCTGGAGGGCTCGCGGGTTTGAGTAGACTGGAATGAAACAGGATGTACATGTCGGTACAATTTAGGTAAAGACAGTTCAAATGCCACAGGATTTATCACTCTAACAACAGGAAAAGGACCAATATACTTGGCACCCAACTTCTTGGAGGGTTGGGGACTTTTAAGAAACTTAGTGGACAAATAAACTATGTTCCCCACAGCATATTCCAGGGAGGGGTCCCGCCTTTGATCAGCATAATGTTTGTAGCACGCTTTGGCAAAGTCCAAGGCCGAAATCATGTGAGGCCAGGCGTCCCTGACCTTTTGACTCCACTGGGAGATCGAGACGGGGCCCATGGAAGACCCCTCTATCAAAGGCAGGGGACTGAAGTCCTGTCCAGAGACAATCTTAAAAGGCGAAAGGCCAGTGCTCTGGTGGGTAGCATTATTATAAGCCACCTCAGCAAAAGGCAGGAGGTCAACCCAGTCTGTTTGTTGGAAATTCACATAACACCTCAGGTATTGTTCAAGTGTCTGATTAACACGTTCCGTTTGTCCATCCATCTGGGGATGGTGGGAGCTGCTGAGGCCCAGCTCCACCCCCAGAAGATTTGTAAAAGCCTTCCAAAACTGAGAAGTAAATTGGGCCCCCCGATCAGAGACAATCTTGGCAGGAATGCCGTGGAGACAATAAATATGCTGGATGAACAATTTGGCCACTTGGGAGGCCGTGGGGAGTTTCCTGCAGGCTACAAAATGCACTTGTTTGGAGAATAAATCAGTGACAACCCAAATAACTGTCTTTTTCCTACTTTCAGGTAATTCTACTATAAAGTCCATGCTGATGACCTCCCAGGGCTTGGTTGGGGTGGGCAGAGGTTGGAGCAGGCCTTTGGGCTTCCCTGCCCCCCCCCTTTGCCATGGCACACGTGGGACCCCCCTTCACATACTCCTCCACCTCCTTTCTCGTTAAGGGCCACCAAAACTGTCTCCGGGCCAAATGCAAAGTTTTGATATACCCAAAATGCCCCGCACTCTTAACGTCATGGCACTGCCGGAGGATGACTGCCCTCAGGGCTTCTGGGACATACAGGCAATCTCCTTTCCAGGCCAAACCCTCCCTCACGGTCACCTCCCTGGGGTGGGTAAGGAACCACTGATCCGTAGGCAGTTCCGAGGCCAACTGAGACTGCCACCCACCCTTAACCTCCCGAGGGACGAGAGGCAGTGTAGAGTCCTCAGCTGCAGGGGCCACCTCACTGGGAACAGCGTCTGGGGAGGGGATGTCTGCCTTGACCGGCTGGGGCTCAGGCCTAGGGGTCAGTGGCACATCACTTTCAATTGACCCAGGTCCAGGCCCCACAGCAGGGCTAGCAGGGGGTTCCCACTGCTTAGCTTTACTCCGCGTGAGGACCGCTAACCCCAAGTGGGAAGGAGAAAAAACAGTATCAATGACCTCTTTTCGCTTGCTCTCATGTTGCGGGAGCCTGGACAAAGCATAGGCCAAGAAATTCTTTTTTCCAGGGATAAATTTCAGGGTGAAATTGAACCGGTAAAAGAAACTGGCCCACCTGACCTGCTCAGGGCTCAACCGCCTAGGGGTAGCTAACACTTCCAGATTCTTGTGATCGGTCCAAACCTCAAAAGGTTTGGGTGAGTCCTCCAGTAGGTGGCGCCAAGTTTCCAGAGCCAACTTGATTGCACCTGCCTCCTTCTCCCACACTGGCCAATTCCGCTCAGTTTCATTAAACTTCTTAGACATTTTTGCAAACAGATGGTTTTCCCCCGATCTGGCAAGTACCTTCTTTACCAGTTTCACATGGGACGTATAGTCCTCTGAGTAAATCAATACACCAACACCCCTTTGTACAAAAACTCTCGTAACATGTCATTAATTAGGTTCTGAAATATCCCTGGGGCCCCTTTTAGTCTAAAAGGCATGACTAGGAACTTGAAAGCCCCCAAGGGGCAATTAAATGCAGTCTTCCATTCGTCCCCCTCCTTGATCCGCACTTTATAATAGGCCTCCCGCAGGTCCAGCTTCGTAAAAATCTTCCCTTTGGAGAGATGGGCTAGTATGTCTTTCATCAGGGGTAGGGGGTATTGGTTAGAGACACTAATCGCATTTAACCCTCGATAGTCCTGAATCAAACGAAGACCCCCATCAGATTTGCGCCTAAACATCACTGGCACCCCCACAGGCGAGGTTGAAGGCCTAATGAACCCTCGCACTAAGTTCTTGTCTATAAACTTTCCGATTGCCTCCATTTCAGCCGGGGTCATGGAATAAATGCGAGGCTTGGGTAGATTAGACTCCGAAAGTATCTCAATGGCACAATCAAAGGCCCTGTGGGGTGGCAGAATGTCACACTCCCTCTCCTCAAAAACATATTGCCAAGCCTTGTATTCCACTGGCAACCCTTTCAGCTCCCCTTTGACTAAGGCAGTCGTGCAGTTCCGTGATTCAGCCTCTAGGGGGACCCCTTCCCCTGGGAATCCTCCCCCCACCCTATGGTCCTTTGTACACAATGGATCAGCAAAAGTCATTGTCTCTTTTATCCAGTCTATGGTGGGGTTGTGGTACTTTAGCCAGTTCAGACCCACCACTGCAGCGGGGACTAAGCCTGGAGCAATCACAAATTGCAGCTCCTCTTGATGGTTCCCCATCCTCATGTGTATGGGGCTGGTCATGCGTCTGGCGGGGCACCCCTTCATCATCCCCCCATCCATCTGGGACAGCCACACCGGCTTGTCCAGCTTAACAGTATTAACATCCAGTTCATTGACTAAAGAGGGGTGTATTAGAACTTGGGTACAGCCAGAGTCAATCATTAACATTACTTTTCAGGTGGGACCCTCCCCTCCAGCCCCCACTCTGGCTTTAATAAAGAACGGGCCTTTCACTCCACTCACCACAGCATCCGGGCGCCCTTCGGGGTTAGCCCGCCCTCGGGCGCTTAATAGGGCAGGCTGGACCCGTTTCCCGCCAGCTCAGCGTTGGAAGAGTAGGACCCACTATCCTCTGGATCATCTGAAGACTCCCCTGCCACATGGCCTGGCACCAGGGCCCGGGCCACCGCTTTAGGCTTGGGCTTGAAGGGGGTCTTAGCTGGCCCGGCTCTCCCCTCGCTCCGTTGAGGCTTGCCAGCAGCGGCTGGCTCCCGAGGGCTCCTTTCTGGACACTCAGCTATGCGCTCTTCCCACAATGCAGGCATAGGCCCTTTCTCATCCTTCGCTCTCGTTATGTCTCTCCGGTGGTGGTTCCGCCTGAGCGCCCCGACTTGGCCTTCTTCCCAGTGGACCCGGTGGCCTTCCCCTCTGTCCCCTGCTGGCGGCGTACCATCTTGATGCGGCCTTTCAGCGTCTCCACTTTGCCAGCAAGGCGCACCCACCCTAGGAGGGTTTCGGGGTTTCCTTGGAACATTGCCCACTCTAGGATGTCAGCATTCAGTCCTTCTTGGAAAAACTGCACCTTGACATCTTCCGGCCACTCAGGCACTTGGCTGGCTCTATCAACAGTCATTGATCTACCTGTTCCCCAAACTCTGCCCTTTCCCTCCTAAGGGGACATAAGTAATGTGGCCTTACGCCAGGCACCTGATTTCAGCTTCTGCAACATACAGTCGGACCCCTGTATCTGCAGGGGTTTGGCTCCCAGACTTATTGTGGATTCTGGAAACTGTGAATAACAGCGAACTCTATAGTTAAAACATATTGCTGCAGTGGAGGACCTAGAAAATGCCTAGAGAGGACATGACTCTATGCTATGTGTCCCCTATTTTGTGTCCCACGGATAACTGAAACCACAGATATTGGTTCTGTGGATACTGGGGTCCGACTGTAGTAGTAAAAATTTAAAAAAATCTCTGCAGGTAAAATTTTGAAATTTCTAATCAAAACTACTAAACTGATTATAATTATTACTATCATTACTGTATTTGAAACCACAACAGAATTTAGTTATTGCATGCATACCGGCACAGCAAAGATGGAATGCTTCATCAACCAGGAGTCCAATGAACCCCTTGACTATATAATAATGTGTTCTAACAGACAGGAAGCTTGGGCTCTGGTAGGTCTCCTTTGAGAGGATTTTATGGCAGTTAAACCCTGATAAGAATCATAGAACCATAGAGTTGGAAGAGACCACAAGGGCCATCCAGTCCAACCCCCTACCATGCAGGAATATACAATCAAAGCATTCCTGACAGATGGCCATCCAACCTCTGTTTAAAGACCTCCAAAGAAGGAGACTCCACCACACTCTGAGGCAGTGTATTCTACTTCTGAACAGCTCTCATTGTCAGGAAGTTCTTGTCAGGGGGATAATGGAACAATCAATCCCCAGGTGAAGCCAAAAACTGTCTCAGTGGACTTGGTAGCAACCCTTTCCCAAGAATACTCACACAGAGAGTGTTTGGCGTCCAGAAAACAGGAGGTGCTTTTAATCTTCAGTAGTTTCAATATGTACAAGCAAAGTGCTTTGGCAGGCATCTCAGGATCATAGGAAGAGAATGATCTCTGTTCCGTCTTGCTTTTATACACACCAGTACAACATTGGCTTACCCAAGCACATGGTTACATTGCATCAGATTTCTACCTTCATGGCTTTGTACTGTAGTAACCCTCTTTTGATGCAACCTTTCTCATGCAGCTGTAGCATGATTAGTATGACTGGCAGTTCATGGAGTCAGTCATCATGACTCAGCATGATTTCTGCAGTAATTTGGTCATTTTAAAACTTAGGGTTCAGTAAACAATTCCTGATAGTTCTTCCTAATGTTTAGGTGGAATCTCTTTTCCTGTAGTTTGACTAATGGGATGTTGGCAATTGTGGCCTGAAAAGGTAAATCTTCCTGAGTTGACCACTGTGTGTGGATCAGACTGATGGACAAAATGGAGCTTCTGTCTTGATACAGCAGGTCTTTTCTTACGTTCTTAAATAATGAATAAATAAATATATACATAAATGAAGTAATTGTGAGAGAGTGATAGATGTGACTCTTCAAAGCTAGCCTGTTACAATCTTGCTACATCTGTCTTTGCTACAGATGTGGGTGTTTTGTCTAGGCTTTACCTTGTGACCTTTGCAATGTTTCATGTTGTTTTCAGAAATAAAGAATGAAAAGTGAGCTGATGCTATTCCTGGAGTTAAAAAAAAAATAGCATGGGAAATACACATTCCCACTCTTTGGGACAAGCGATTTTATATGAATCACTTTCCCAGACAAGAGGAAACACAAACCTGATTGGCCAGATGAGCGCAGGGGGCAGGGTTTGCCAACAAGGCAAGTGCCTAGAGCTGCCATGTTGGCTTTTCACCTTAGCGAATGAGTGCTAAGGTGAGAAAACAGGGGGTTGGGGGGTTGTAAGAGCAATAAATTGCTCCAGCACATTTAGGAAATACTGTTTCTTTTCTTTTCTTTTTTTAAAGATAGTTCAACAGCAGCAAATTAAGGTACGTAAAAAAGGGGAAATCACTTTACACCACCTTGACTGGCGGGCATGTGAAGCTTCGGGGGGCAAAAAAACCCATTAAGACAAATTGCAGCTGCTGCAATTTTACATTATTGAGGTGCAATTTGGGGTTTTTTCCCTCACATAGACGGGGTGCAAATCTTTGGCTCATTGAATAACCAGTTATGCAGGCTTCTGAGATTTGATGAAAGCATGTACCACAGTCTTCTCGAAGTACCATTTTTTTATGAAATATGAGGTATAATCACTTGCCTTTATGAGTTCTTGCTCTTCCTGTCAGCTGTAATGCAGGCCTGCCATGCTGAACCCTTTGTAACTTTCACAATGTTCTTACAGGTGACAGAAGAGGAACAGCCAACCAGCCACACCGTGATGATTCAGGAATCACTGCAACAGGCATCAGTTGAATTGACCGAAGAACATCATTTGGTTGTCTCCTCAGATGATGTGGAAGGGCTTGGGACAGTGACAGTCTACACCCAGGGCGGAGAGGCTTCTGAGCTTATTGTTTATGTGCAAGAAGCCATGCAGGCTGTGGGAGAACAAGCTGAAGAACAGGAACAATCCATATAAAAAAAATCTGATGAAAGTCCTCAGGGGTGTAAGGTTTCTGGCCCTGCCAAATGGAAACACATTTTATTTTCTGTTGTGTATTTAATGGCAAGCCTGAGCAAAGCCTCCTGCAGCTGCTAGCCCTTTGTATGCTTAGCCTTTGGATGTATGGGTGGTTGTTGATTGGGCTGGTGGCCTTTCGCCAGTAGATGTTTTGGTACATCCTGAGCCATACACAGCTTCCTTTTGAAAATCACTTTGCTTTTTACACTTTAAACACAATACCTTTCTTTCTTGTAAGGAACTCCTAAAGCCTCAGACTACAGATTGGCAGAGAGATGGATAACAACTTCCTTCAGAGTTAAAAAAAAATATATCTTCATGTTATCTGCACAATGAGACACATAAGAAAACCAAGAGAAGTAATCAGTGATAACTCTGAATGGCATTGTGTTTCTGTCTGTCAGTCTGTTTTTTATGCACTTTAAGACAATTATAGATTTAAAAGGGCACTTTTAATGACTTTCGGAAAAGCTCAAGCAGAATTATTGCCAAGGATATGGAGTAAAGTAAGAGGCCACATGGTGAAGCTATTCACCAATATAGGCTTACCTGGAACTATACAGTTAAAAAGGCATTTGTATGAATTACACATTATCCCGTCCTAGCATCAGCTGTTCTCCAATGCTCATCTCTACATATGTAATTTTAAAAAACATACACAGCCGTCACCCCCACCCCACCCCTACATTTTGACCCCCCAAAAGCTAGGGTATCTTTACTTGCAATGATGAATTTTCAATTCTTGTTTTCTTGTAGTTCATGTGTCATTTAATTTCAAAGCCAGAACTCTATTGGTAAATGCCTCCCAAGCATGCCAGATGTTCATTTGGATGGGAACTAATGTGAAGCATAAGTGAAAAGTTCCTGTTCATGTACATCTTTCAGCTATACAATCCCTGCTAAAGTGTTTTATGCTTATGACATTTTTGGACACATATATTGGAAATTTAGAGTAGATTTTTGTCCTCCTGTTCTATCTGTGAAGCATTATTTCAATTCTCATTTTTTCCCCTCTTTGCAAGCAATAACAATAACCATGTGTGTGTGTGTGTTAATTAGCTTGGGCGTAGTGTTGTGTATTAACACACATATCTGAATTCTATTGTTAGTCTCAATTACAGTACAACGCATTGTATCAGTAGGATTTCTCTCTGTGTTTCCTAACCATTCAACAGTTTATTCAGTGGGTCTACCCTAATAGGGGCTAAACAGGAGGATTCAGGGCATGCACTGCTGGGTTGTTTCTCATGATGTACAATGGATGCCTTTTTGAGGCATTGAGAACCAGTAGAGTGCCAGCATGGTGTGGTGGTTTGAGTGCTGGACTACAACTCTGGAGACCAGGGTTTGAATCGCCGCTGGACCACGGAAACCCACTGAGCAACCTTAGGCAAGTCACACACTCAGAGGAAAGCAACAGCAAACCCCTCTGAACAAATCTTGCCAAGAAAACCCCATGATAGGTTCACCTTAGTGTCGCAATAAGTCAGAAATGACTTCAAGGCACACAGCAACAACAGAAAGCCAAGAAAGTAGTGGAAGGCAGGGTGCTAAAGCAATACAATAGGATTTTGGTTTCCCACTCTGGCAAATGTTGAGTCTTTCCTGGTAGAGGTACAGCTCTGCAGTATGGGCCTGGATCAGTAACAGTGGACTGGACCAAGGTGACATGCAGAATGTTTTTTTTCCCCTGTCCATAAATAATGAAATAGATATCTGCTATGAATCTTCAGAGCTCCCTTCTACACGAGGATCAGCTCTGTGCTCTTGATGAAGAAAAGGGGTGTAATCTCAAGCCAGGTCCATTTTTCAGTGAGCTGTAAGAAGTAATGGGCCCTTTTCTCGCATGTGTTCCAACTGCATGCCCCAATTCAATTCACTCATAGGTTGAGTGAGTGGAGGTTGAATATAATACGCATTGATCAAGGCCAGAGCTTGAAATGGCTACTTTTTGTACTGCATCTCCCAACAACTACTGGGCCAGTAGCTACACTGACTGGGAAATATTTACTATCTTCAGCATAATGCTCCAGAGGGCTACGGCAGAGCTCGAAGAAGAAGACGGCATCTATATACGTTACCGTACTGATGGTAGCTTGTTTAACTTAAGACGTCTGAGGGCTCGCACTAAGACTCTAAACTATCTAGTTCATGAGCTGCTCTTTGCTGATGATGCTGCCCTTGTTGCCCTGTGTGAATTCACAGAAGACCACTCAAAGATCTATGGTTACAGGTAAGCAACCTGTCCGAATGTTGCTGTCCTTGAGCAAGCAGGGATCACCAGCATTCAGGCCATGATATTGAGAACACAGCTGCACTGGGCAGGACACATTTCTAGGATGGAGGACCATCGCCTCCCCAAAATAGTATTCTACGGTGAACTCGCCATGAGTCAGAGTAAGAGGGGCGTTCCAAAAAAGCGATACAAGGACTCCCTGAAACAACATCTCATGCTTGACCAAATTGATCACCAACAATGGTCTGCCCTAGCCTCACATCGGGAGGCATGGAGACACACTATCCACAATGCTGCAGCCTTATTTGAGAACTCACGCCAAACAAGTCTTGAAGAGAAATGACAACGCAGAAAGAATCACAACCCGGAAACATCACCCAAGGAGACCTTCTGCTGTGCTTTCTGCAACTGGACTTGTTTATCTCAGATTGGCCTTTTTAGTCATCAGCACGCTTGCAGAAAGCGTGGGACGAGTCCTTCCTGAATCTTCGTTTGCGAAGAAAAGCCATAGAGAGAGAGAGATTCTAAGCCCTGATCTGGATCATACATCAAAAATGTGCCCTTGAGAATCTACTGTGTAATGAATGTGTCACAGTTCATTTTTCCTTTCCCAGGAAAAACAGACTGAACCAGACTTCTGAAACAGGTCTACGGTTCCTTTCTTTTTTGTAATGAGGTTTGCATTGTCTTTCTCACACAACAAACATTGATATCTGTGGATGTGACAGCAAAGCTCTGCCTTTGTATCATATGTTATGCAAAGTGATCCTCCTTGAACAAGTAAGTGTAAGAGAATGAAATGGAATTTAAACCCCCCCCGCCAAGTTTTATGCAACCAAATTTATATGCACTCTATGTAGACCCCTAAATCATGTATGTGAACTGCTCACCGTGCACATCCAGTCTCTACTTCAATGTCTTCCACTATCTGTGCATTCTTTCTGTGGGAGAAGTTCCCCCATTATTCAAAATAGCTGTGGCTTAACTCAGAAGTGGGCAAGTGGATGTTGTATTCAGTCACTATTCTTGGCCAATTCTCACTCTCAAAAAAAAATAAATAAATAATGAGGTGGAGGGTTATAGTGGGTTTTGGGGGGAGTCACATACTACCTGCATGCAGCCCCCCCACACACTTAAATAATAGGACACTGGATATACACCACAGCACTAGACTCTGATAGAAGAGGGAGGGAAGTCATCCTGAGCAAGATCTACCTGTTATTTTTTAAAAAAGAAAGCTAAACTATGTTGCAGGCTTATAAATATCCAGTAATAACTAGTCACTCTGGAAGCAAAAAGATTCCAGAATCCGTTTTGAGGGCAAGACCATCCTAATTTTTGAATGTGTATGCATAAAAATTAGGCAAGGTCCAAATGACAACATGTTATGTTATTCCATAGCCACCTTGGATCCGATCCTGGGAGAAAGAGGGGGTATAAATTCAATAAATAAATTGTACAAAACAAGTATATATGGTTTTCCTATAGTAAACATGAAAGTGCCAATCAAGAAAGGAGTAGAGAATATTTACTTGGGGGAAAATCCAGAGCATTTAAATGTATGCACCTGCACACCCCTCACGGTTGACTGCAATTATTTATATGAATTTTTGCTATAGAAAATCAGGGTCTTTTAACAGACAAATTCTAAATATAGTGTATGAACTGGCAACAAGTGTTATCAGGATCAAAATAAATTCTGCATAATGATTTGAATCAGTAGACTGTTGCTTATACTAATAGATTCTGGATGGGTACCTATATTGCAAAATACAGGTTCCCCCCCCCCTTCATATCTGCAGAGGATGCATTCCTGGACTCACTGTATATAAGTGAAACTGTGGATAATTGCAAACCCTATTAAAATAAAGGACTTCCTCCCTAAGCATACCATAGAGTTGTGTTGGAGAACCTAGTGATTCCTAGAGATGACACCTATCTAGACATTTTCTAGTGCAACTGGTGTGCACCCCCTTTTTGTGTCCCTTGGATGACTGAAATTGTGGATATTGGTTCTGCAGATATTGGGAGGGCACCTGTATGTGAAATGAACTGATGGAAGTTTTCCTTGTGTATCTCTTTTTAAAAGGAATGGGGTGGAAATGTGATTTAAAACACTTTTCAGTTAACATTAGGAATAATTTCGTAGCTTTCTGAAAATTCTGCTAAATGCCAGCCATCAGTGCAAAGCCATCTGTTTGAATCCTAAGGACTCGTTCTTGTTAATATGTACAAAAATGTATTCATGTTTGTAAATGTAATGAACTTATGTCTTGAATGACTAGAAGGATGAAATGAACTGGGAGATTGTCATAATTAATCCCTGGGGCTATAGCCCAACAGAAAGTTAAAGAAGCTTTCAAGTTGGTTAAAACATGTCTAACAGACTGCGGCCCATGTGTAGATACCTATGAGTTCATCATGTCTATTTGTTATTTGAGGGAGGACTGTCCTTTTCTCTTTTGTATCTAAGCTCTACAAATTATTAATAATTCAAATATATAAAATGCTGTTCAGGGGGTTTAAAATCAGATGAAGCCAACACATGTTTTCGCCCCTTAACTCAGACCAGTCCAATAAATTCTTTTGAAAGGTTGAGTTCTCTGAAGGTTTATTTATTCATTTATTTATTGCAATAATGTCAGCCAGATCTTCAAAACTATCACTTTAGAAGCAGCATTTCTTCCTTCAGGAACCAATCCACCTTAGTGTAACAGGATTTTCATCTTTGGGGGCGATCAGGTTGTCAAGATTTGGAAAGATCATTCCTATTTGAACAGGTCTGGAAAAAGTATGGAAATCCAAACCAAGGGTTGCTGTCAGGTCACGAAGGGTTACCCAATCATATTGTAAGCAGACCAGTGCCATATAATTATTTAAGGACTAGCTTGGATGGGGGAGTGAAATGAAGCTGCGATTCATATTCAGTGATATCCATTTTAATATATCGGACCATATCCAAAGTTGAATGTTCACTTGTGCAACAGTGGAATGAGGGTGGGGGAATGATTTCTCCTTCCTTCTTTGTTCCTTCAGCACCCCCCCCCCAAGAGTTTTGTAGGGCTGGGAAACTGTCTGGAACCAGTTTTGAGATAGCTTCCAAGACTGCAGTGGGATTGGGAGGAAGAAGAGTTCTGTGATATGCTTGGGTGTCACATTGGATTTAGTCCATTGGTTTTGAGACTATTGTTATACAGTATGCTGTCAAATTTGCTTTGACTTACGGTGACCCTATGAATCTGAGACCTTCAAGAGACTCCATTATTAACAATCCTGCTCAGACTCTTAAGGACTCTGAGCTGTGGTTTTCTTCATTGAATTGGTAGTGTAGTCTTCTTCTTTTCCTTCTGCTTTTCACTTTGCCAAGTAGTTATTGCCTTTTCCAATTAATGATTTTGTCTCATGATATGTCCAAAGTATGGTGGTTCCAATTTAGTAATTTTGGCTTCTGGTAAGAATTCAGTCTTGATTTGCTGGACCCATTTGTTGTTTCTTTTGGCAAATCAATTGTATGGCCAAAATTCGCCTCTAGTATCACATTTCAAATGAGTTGATTCTCAACAGCTTTCTTCACTATCCGGTCTTTACAGTCATAAAAGAACTCGGCATGGTTGACTCTGATTTTGGTATTCAATTACAGTTGGCTCTCCATATCCACAGATTCTTTATCCACAGATTCAACCAACAATGGCTTGAAAATATTTTTTTAAAATATATTCCAAAAAAACCTTTCTGTTCACCATTTATATAAGAGACATCATTTTACTTTGCCATGGTATATAATAGGACTTGAGCATCCACAGATTTTGATTATTCACAGGGGGTTTTGGAACCAAACCCCAGCAGATACCAAGGGCCCACTGTATATATCTTTACACTTGAGGTTCTTATCTAACATCATCTTAGCTGCCCTTTCAGTCTTAGCCTCCTTCTGATTTCTTGACTATTGTCCTCATTTGCATTGATGACTGAGCCAAGGTACAGAAAATCTTTGAACAATTTTGGTGTCTTTATTGTCCATTTTAAAGTTATATAAATCTGCTGTGGTCATTATTTTTGTCTTCTTAATATTCTGAGTAACCCTTACTTTTGCACTTTTTTCCTTAACTTTTCTCAGTAGTCATTCCAAGTCTTTACTATTTTCTGCTAGTAATATGGTGTCACCTGCACATCTTAAATTATTGATGTTCCCTCCTACAATTTTTACATCTCTTTCTTCTGAGTCTAATCCTGCTCTCTATATGAAAATGTTCTGTTTATAAATTAAACAGATAAGGTAATAATATGCACCCTGTGTGACCCCCTGCCACTGGAACTGTTGTTTCTCCACATTCCATCATAACATTGGCCTCATGCAGAGTATAGGTTGTACATTAGGACAGAAAATGTTGTGGATTTCCTGTTGCTTTCAGAGCATCCCATTTTTTCATGATCTCCATAGTCAAAAGACATGGCTACAGTTTATGGAGCAAAGGCCAATTGTCTTCTGAAATTCTGTGATGTGCTGCCTTAGCCAAGTATATTTCTAGTATGATCTCTAGTGCCTTTTGAGAATACATTTGCCTTTATTTTTAATAATTCAATATAAAAAAATAGTGGAGATGAAAGGAGAGAGTAGAATCGGGAACAGAAGGACTAGGGTTGGTGTGAGCATACCCCATCATTAAGCGGTTGCCAGGACCCTGCACCCCAAAGTTCTCTATGCTCAATACAGGTTGAGTATCTCTTATCCAGAATTCCGAAATCTGAAATCCAAAATTGTACATATGGGTGGCTGAGATAGTCACACCTTTGCTTTCTGATGGTTCAATGTACAAAACATTGTTTCATGCACAAAATTATTAAAAAATAGTTTTTAATAATTGTGTATAATTGTGTATACAATTACCTTCAGATGTATAAGGCAAATTTCATGTTTAGACTTGGGTCCCATCTCCAAGATATCTCATTATGTATATGCAAGTATTCTGAAATATGTAATACTTCTGGTCCCAAGCATTTCAGATAAGGGATACTCAACCTGTACTGTGAAATGCCAGTTTTTATGAAAGCCTTTGACACTGAGTAGAAAAGGTCTGTGGCAGATCCTGGAAAGACTAGGATGTCCCCCCAAAATCCTTAAAATGATTATCTTGCTACACGAGAGCCAGCACGGTCAAGTCAGATATGGTGACACTCTTTCACAGCCCTTTCTAGTAACTAATGGAGTGAAGCAAGGTTATGCTCTTGCACCAACTTTATTTACAATCTTCTTCAGCATGATGCTCCAAAGGGCTATGGCAGAGCTCGAAGAAGAAGACGGCATCTATATACGTTACCGTATTGATGGTAGCTTGTTTAACTTAAGCCGTCTGAGGGCTCACACTAAGACTCTAAACTATCTAATTCGTGAGCTGCTCTTCGCTGATGCTGCTGCCCTTGTTGCCCACACAGAAGCAGCTCTGCAGCGCCTAACATCCTGCTTCGCAACAGCTGCAGAGCTGTTTGGGCTAGAAGTCAACCTGAAGAAAAGTTCTTTACCAGCCTTCACCACAGGATGAACACCATCATCCCCACGTTGCCGTCGGCAAATCTGTGCTTAAGTCCATTCAGCAGCTCACCTACCTTGGAAACGTTATCTCCTCAGATGCCAAGATTGACAAAGAGATCCATCACAGATTAGCAAAGGCATTTAGCAAATTTGGAAGACTTTACAAAAGAGTCTGGAGTAATAAACACCTGAGGCGAAGCACACAAATCAATGTGTATAGAGCCATTGTACTGTCTATTCTCCTTTATGGGTCTGAAACATGGGTCACCTATTGCCACCACTTTACGACTCCTCGAACTTTTTAATCAGCGCTGTATACGTACAAACCTAAATATACACTGGACTGACTATGTGACGAATGTTGCTGTCCTTGAGCAAGCAGGGATCACCAGCATTGAGGCCATGATACTGAGAACACAGCTGTGCTGGGCAGGGCGTATTTCTAGGATGGAGGACCATCGCCTCCCCAAAACAGTACTCTACGGTGAACTCGCCACGGGTCAGTGTAAGAGGGGCGCTCCAAAAAAGCGATACAAGGACTCCCTGAAACAACATCTCAGGCTCGGCCAAATTGATCACCAACAGTGGTCCGCCCTGGCCTCACATCGGGAGGCATGGAGACGCACTATCCACAATGCTGCAGCCTTATTTGAGAACTCACGCTTAACAAGTCTTGAAGAGAAACAAGGCAGAAAAAAATCACACACCAGAAACATCACCCAAGGAGACCTTCTGCTGTGCTCTCTGCAACCGGACTTGTTTATCTTGGATTGGTCTTTTTAGTCATCAGCGTACTTGCAGAAAGCTCAGGATGAGTCCTTCCTGAATCTTCATTTGCGAAGGAAAGCCAGAGAGATGAACTGAGAGTGCTATTCCAGAAAAAATTGTGATACTGGTAAGCACAGTTGAACTTCCACCAAGGTTAGGCTGTTCTTATGGAAACTTTCCGCATCAGCTCATCATTTGGTTTCTCATCCAACCTGCCATTTGAAGCAAGGTAAACGACACTGGAGATTTCAGCGTGACTTGGGAGAGATTCTTAAATTTATCTCTTAAGTGCAAGAGCAGCAAAAATTAGCCCTCGTTGATTTAGTACTGTATCTCTTGTTTCCATTAATTGATGGAAGTGTAGACAAAATAGAATGAATTGTTGTGACTAGAAATGGCTTACCTATTAATTAGGGGTAGATGGAGATTGTTTGTTGTTGTTTATACAAAATGCAGAGATATCTGGGGCTAGTAAATGAATTTGTATTGTGGATTCCAATTATACTTCATTGTTCATATGCAGAGATTACTCATTGCTGTAATCAGAAAAGGAGTAACAGCTGTGAAATGTGCCCCCCCCCTTTTAAAGAACTTCAGCTACTCTATCTACAGCCCATTTGCCATTAAAATTGCATTTGGAACAGTGTAGTAAATGGTAGCAAAATTCACGCTATTAGCAGGGAAACCTTTCTGAATCAATTAAGCAATTGCCTGTGTTAATATCTGGCTACAAGAGTGGAAATGCAGAAACTAATTTGCCATGCATCGCTTACACATTTTCAAGTAAATTATTTTCAAATTGACTCTGCACTTCCACCGTCCGTGACAGGTGTAATTTAAAAGAAAAATTCTAATATATCACTGTCACGCACACCTACTGCAATTTAAGGCTTGGCTTGTTTTGAGCCTGATAAGGGTAGTTGCGCTTCCTGACGATTGAGTATGGAAATTATTGTCTTTGTCTGACTAAATGTGATGCATTTTACAAAAGCAAAGCCCAACAGTAAATGTATGCAAATGTTACCTTTAGAGCTGTTCTGAATGCAGAAGTAACATTTGGCTTCTTTTTTCAAAAGATTTCTTGATTATATTTCCATAATAACTTTTGTCTTGTTTAGTTTATTTGTTTAGTGTCTGGGCACATGATTCTGTTGTGCCTTAATTCTGGGGGGCGGGGGGGCTGGAAGACAGTTTTTAGCAAAACCAGTGAAAGGTTCTTTATGATCTATATGTGTTCTGACATTTGAACTGCTGAGTTCAAATGTTTAACTGCAGAGTTCAGAGTGCACCCTTTTAAATAAGTTACGCAGAAAGAGTGATGAGATCAGAACTATCTATGAGAAGGGTTTATTTTGGACGTTCTTGTGTGGCTTCAATCCATTTTTTACTTATGACGACCCTAAGGTGACCCTATCATGGGGTTTTCTTGGCAAGATTTTTTCAGAATTTGTTCTGATATAGCTTAGGTCCAGATAGTCTGAAACCCCATATCTCCCCATATTAACCTGCCTGAGTCTTACAATCTTCAAGGAAGGCTTTTCTCTCCATCCCACCACCCTCTCAGGTTCATCTGTTGAGGACACAGGAAGAATTTTCTTAGGAAAGATTTTCCACCACCCTCTCAGGTTCATCTGTTGAGGACACAGGAAAGGTTTTTCTCAGTAGCTGCTCTGAGGCTGTGAAACTCCCTCCCAAGGAAGGCTTGACTGGCCCTCTCACTGCCCTCTTTTTGCTGGCAGGCAAAGGCCTTCCTGTTTCAGCAGGCCATCCAACATAGCCCAAATTTAAAGCTGCTCTTGCAACCCTAAAATAAAAATCTACCTTATATTGAAAGATGGAAAGGTAATCTTTAATATATGCATTAATGCCATATGATAACAAGACAATCTGCTTGCTAGTTTGAAGTAGTTATGTTAAAGTTTGCATTGCTTTTTCAGTTAGAAATGTGTAAAAAGAAATACAGATGGATTGCGTAAAAAAGTGAAACCATAGCCTTAAGTTTCCATTTCTTCATTTTTATGCCACCTTTCTCTCAGAGTGGGACCCAAGGCGGCTCACAAAAAGAATCAAATAAAAGCTAGCAATAGAATTTTAAAGACAATTTAAAATCATCACATTAAAACAGTATAAGATCATTAAAAGGCATACAGAAGTTGAAAAAACACACACACATACCCATAAGGGCCCTTTTTCTATAAGCTCTCTCTCTGGCTTTTCTTCGCAAACGAAGATTCAGGAAGGACTTATCCCGCGCTTTCTGCAAGTGCACTGATGACTAAAAAGGCCAATCTGAGATAGATAAGTCCGGTTGCAGAAAGCACAGCAGAAGGTTTCCTTGGGTGATGTTTCTGGGTTGTGATTTTTTCTGCGTTGTCGTTTCTCTTCAAGACTTGTTCGGCGTGAGTTCTCAAATAAGGCTGCAGCATTGTGGATAGTGTGTCTCCATGCTTCCCGATGTGAGGCCAGGGCGGACCATTGTTGGTGATCAAGCTGAGGTATTCTTTCAGGGAGTCATAGAATCATAGAATTGCAGAGTTGGAAGAGACCACGAGGGCCAACCAGTCCAACCCCCCTGCCACGCAGGAAATCTTCAGCCAGGTCTCTCCCATCCTATATTTATGCATTTCATTTTTCCACCCTAAATGCAGTACTTTACATTTCTCCGTATTGAATTTCATTTTGTTAGCTTTGGCCCAGCTCTCCAGTCTATCCAGGTCATTCTGAATTTTGATCCTGTCCTCTAGGGTATTAGCTACTCCTCCTAATTTGGTGTCATCTGCAAATTTGATAAGAGTCCTTGTATCGCTTTTTTGGAGCGCCCCTCTTACGCTGACCCGTGGTGAGTTCACCGTAGTATACTGTTTGGGGGAGGCGATGGTCCTCCATCCTAGAAACATGCCCTGCCCAGCTATAGGTGACCCATGTTTCAGACCCATAAAGGAGAATAGACAGTACAATGGCTGTATACACACTGATTTTTGTGTTTCGCCTCAGGTGTTTATTACTCCAAACTCTTTTGTAAAGTCTTCCAAATGCTCTATATGCCTTTGCTAATCTGTGATCAATCTCTTTGTCAATCTTGGCATCTGAGGAGATTATGCTTCCCAGGTAGGTGAACTGAGAAAACAGAAAAAGTTCTATAAGCAATTACGCATTAAATACCTGCTTAAACAAAAAGTCTTTGCTAGCTATCTACTGAAAGGAGAGCAGGGAAGGGGCCCAGCCTACCATCCCATGGAAAAGAATTACAGAGGATGGGAGCCACTACTGAGAAGCCTGTCTCTCATGACCTCACCAAACAAGCCTTTGATGGTGGTGGGACTAAGAAAAAGTCCTTGCCTGTGGATTGTAAGATTCTAACAGGTTCGCATAGGGAGATAACCTGCCCTGGTGGTGCAGTGGTTAAATGCTTTGAACAATTTTGGTTAAATGCTGGTACTGCAGCCACAACATTGTGAGTTCAGTCCTGCAGGGCTTCAGGTTGACTCAGTCTTCCATCCTTCCGTAGGTCGGTAAAATTAATACCCACCTTGTTGGGGGCAATTACCTAACACATTGTAAACTGCTTAGAGAGTGCTCAGCACTATAAAGCAGTATAGAAATGTAAATGTAAGTGCTAACTGTTTTTCAGATAGTCTAGACCTACACATTATAGGGCTTTATAGGTTATGACCAGCACTTTGAATTGTGCCCGGAAACAAACCGGTAGCCCGTGAAGCTGTTTTAACAAGGGAATTCCCTGTTACTATCCCCAGTCAGTATTTCAGCCACAGCATTTTGGACCCAAACACTAGCATGGTGTGAGTGTTGGACTACAGCTCTAGAGACTGGATTTGAATCCCTGCTCAGCCATGAAAATCCACTGGGTGACCTTGGGCAAGTCATTCTCTTTCAGCTTCAGAAGCAGGCAAAGGCAAACCCCCTCTGAACAGATCTTGCCAAGAAAAACCACTTGATAGCTTTACCTTAGGGTCATCATAAGTCAGAAATGGCTGGAAGGCTCGCAACAACTGTTGAAGTTTCCAGTTTCCAAAGACAGCCCCACATAAAGTGCATTACAGTATTCCAAACAGGATATAATCAAGGTATGTTTGCAAGATCTGAGCACCATTGTTAGTAAGAGGATTTTGGGGGAGGTCTCATTCATAGAATCGAAGTCACTTTGCACAGAACAACAACAGCAACAAGAAATAGAAGGGAGTTGCTGAGATGCCATCTGAGCTCAAGAGCTACAAACTGAGGCTGGAATCCTGTTTGTGTCTCACACATGTAAGTTCCCCTGTGGAAGTGTTTGGACATTTTTCTCTGATATGGGACATCAGCATTCAGTTCAAGTTTGTGGAAGGAGAGTTGTGCATGTGGTGCCACTTCTGCAGATGTGGGCAGATGTCCATGCATGCACATGCCATTGTGCATTCAGCTGTGCAGTATTGCCATTCAACCCGAGTTGTGTAACACAATCAATGTGTAATCCCATATGCGGAGATTTATGCTACATAATGCCAATGTAGGATCTTGGCCAAATCTTAGGAGTACGGAGGAGAATTGAAATTGGCAATGTACTCCCTTCCCTTCTAACTGTCACTCCTGACCCCTCCACCAAAAGAAATGTACAAACGTTTCTGTATGCTGAGCCACAACTGAGCTGTTTTAGCCATAATTCCTGAGCATGGAGTAAACAAGAAAACATTTTGAAGAAAGTTATAAATGATGGTTTTATGTTCCCCATAAAAGTTACTTTTATAACCCCATTTGCTCAAAATATGGGATAGAGGGAAAATTATTTCCCAAACATTGCATTTTGGGCCTGGTCCTCATTTTCTATGGCACCATAAATTTGGCTCTAAGACAGGAATGTTGCTCTTATTGATCAAGGAAGCATTTATTATTTTCCAAAGAAAAACAGCAGGCTCATACAAAGGTAGATGAAACCTTTATCAGTGATGCAAGACTCTCTTGCTTGAGGTGAGTGACTAAATGGCGAACCACATGACTATCTTTACTCATCTACATATTCAGAATATGACTGTTCCATTTTTAGCTCCCATGGCTACTAGCCACTTAACAATAGGAATGTAAGAAACTTGCCTCACACTTTGTCAGATTGTCTGTCCATCTAAACTGAGGAAGAGGAACAGATGGCTATCCACATGTAGTTAAATTTCAACTGCCATTATCCCTCACCATTAACTATGCTGGTTAGTGGTGATGGGATTTGCAGTCTAACAGCCAGAGGGCTATATTTCCCTTGCCCCAGATTTGGCCCAGTATGGCTAGATCAGTATTTTCCCACCTCTAATCTTAGACAGCAGTTCCCATCAACCCTAGCTGCCCTGGCCATCAGAGATGATAGGAATTGGAGTCCTGTATCATCTGGAGGCTGCAACTTCATAACTCCATTGTACTTTGACTAGCAGTCACTCTCCAATATTTGGGCCAGAGCAAGGGATGTAGCTATGTGCGGCATTGCCCTGTCCAAATAAAAATTCTAACCCACCCCCCCTGAAATTTCCCTTCAGTCCTCAAATTTCAAGTATTGCAGAGAGTGAAAGACTGAAAACCATTAACATCTAGAACTCTCTCACTTCCTTGATAACTTTGCTGCCCGCTTTTCTTTGGGTATCTAAACAGTGTTTCTAAATATTCCACTGAAGTTTTAAGCTACTGAAATGCTAGAGATCTGGGGACTGAATGAATATTTTGTTGGAGGGAACAGTACTTTTAATAGGGAGGCAATGTCCTCGTCCCTCTCCCCCATAGCTACACCCTTGAGCAGATATCTATTCCATCACCATTCTCTTCTAACTGGTCTCTTTTATATTGTCTTTCATGTTTGTTCGTAAATCTGTTGCAGTCCTGTTTTTAAAGATATCTTAGTAATTATTGAGATCAGTTGATGTGTGCTTATATACTCTGTGATTCTTAATTGCATAAAAGGGCCTGTATTGTCTAGCTTCAAATGTCACCTCCCTTTAAAAATTTACAATAAAAAGGATTTCTTTTTTTAAAAAAATCCATCTAAGCTAGTGAGAATTCCCTATATCCCATAGCACTGAATTCCCTAAGTCAATTATACCTAAGGTCCAACTAGTCTGTGTCCTTTGTGACCCCAAATGGATAACAGAAACATTTCTAGGTCTTTAAAGAAGCATATCTTAGGAGACCTGCAGATATACAAATGTGTTCATCCTCTGCATATCAGGGGTAGTAGAAGCGTTGCCCAGGGGCAGATGTGTCCCCAAAATCTGCTTTTGTGACCCTTGAACCCTCCAGTCTTCCCCTGCCTCTCTTTTTCTGGCAAAAAGGAGGGTGAATCACATTTACTGGAAGCTTTCAGGAGAGGAAAGTCATATTTTAAATAGGTTTTCTCTGGTGTTTTTCCCGAGCTTTGAGGCCAAGTTCTGGAAGAGTTTATTCCTGACGTTACGCCTTCATCTGTGGCTGGCATCTTCAGAGAATGGTTGGGTAGGGGTGGGGGGGTTATATACTGTGTGCCCCTGTTGGAGAGGATATGTAAATTTGTGTATTTGAATGGCTAGTTTTTGGGTGGAGATATGCAAGGAGGATTAGTGTCTGTTTGGCTAATGGTCCATTGTCTCCTGGAAATCCCCTTGTCCCTGGGTGAAGTTCATTTGCATGTGTTGAGTTTTGATTTTGGTGTTTTTCAGGATTGGTAGCCAAACTTTGTATACTTATAGGTTTCCTCTTTCCTGTTGAAGTTGTCCAGGTGTTTGTGGATTTCAATAGCTTCTCTGTGCATTCTGACATGATACTTGCTGGTCTGGTCCAGAATTTGTGTTTTCAAATAGCATTTTGTGTCCAGGTTGGTTTATAACATGTTCTGCTACTGCTGATTTTTCTGGCTAGCCCAGTCTGCAATGTCTCTCATGTTCCTTGATTCGTGTTTGTACACTGCATTTAGTGGTCCCTGTGTAAACTTATCCACAGCTGCATGGTATGCGGTAAACTCCTGCACCTGTGAGGGGGGAGATTTTCAAATGGGCTCAATATTCTGCGGCAGGCATGGAACAGGGTCGAGAAAGGGCCTCCCTTTCAGATGACATCGATCCGTTCCGTCCTGCTTCCGTCCTGCCACCATGCTGCTCGTGGAATATTCTATTCACTATGAAACATCATGAACAGACCACACGTTCTGTGTGTGTCATGGAATCAGGGATGTGGGAAAAGGAGTCCCGTTCCTGTTGCAAGATGACAGCCTTGGGGGGAAGGGAGGCCCATTCCCAGCACTTCCGGGCACAATCAGGACATCCAGGTAAGTGGCACCCTTTTTTCCCCTCTCCCCGGGTTACTTGTATTTTGTGTGTGTGTTTTTGTGCTTTGTTTTCAGTTTTAACGTTTGGGGGATTTTTATTTTTAAATTTGCTGCACGCCCGTTGTCTCGTGAGAATGGGCAGGATTTCATTTGCTGGCCATAAATGCAGCCTTACGACAGCTGCATTTACCACCAGCCAGCAAGGGGAGGGGGAGGACAGTCCTGCCACAGAATGAAGGTAAGTATGAGAACATTTTTCTTCTATTCCACAGCAGGAACGGGAATGGAGGTGGCAGGGCAGAAATGGGATATTTGGCCCCGTCTGAAAATGTCCAGGGTCTCTTTTATCCTTTGCTGAGTGTAGCATTTCATGGATTTTCTTGGTTGGTCTGTAAATCGTTTGGAGGTTGTGTTTCCTCATCAGTTTCCCTATTCTGTCTGTGACTCCTTTGATGTATGGTAAAAATACCTTCCCTTTGGGTGGGTGGTTTTTTTTTTTTTTCATTCCTGTGGGGGTTTTTTTTCTGGGTCTGGCTGCTCTTGTGATGTCTGATCTGGAGTAACCATTAGCCTGTAGAGCCCAGCTTAGGTGCTTCAGTTCATCCTCCAGGTAGTGGGGGGTCGCAGATCCTTTTTGTGTGGTCTACCAAGGTTTTTATTGTGCTTCTTTTTTGTCCTGGGTGATGAATGGAGTTCTTGTGTAGGTATCTGTCTGTGGGGGGGGGGTTCTGTATACCTTGTGGCCCAACTGTTGGTTTGGCTTGCGGATGATTAGGACATCCAAGAATGGCAATGTTCTTTCCATTTCTTTTTCCATTGTGAATTGGATATTTGGGTGGATGCTGTTCAGGTGGTTCAGAAATGCAACCAAATCTTCTTCTTCGTGGCTCCAAATGGTGAAAGTGTTGTCCACATATCGGAACCATGTTGTGGGCTTTTTTGGTGCTGTTTCCAGGGTTTGTTTTCAAAATATTTTAAATAGGTTACAGCCGCCACCCCCCCACACACATTGTTCAACACTGATGAAAGAAAAACCTATTTTTCAAGACAAGAAAGAGACTTCTAGCTATTTCATGGCTTTCACTTTTGTTTTTCTGGCATTTTTGGCAGTCTGTATGGCACCTATGGGGTGTAAAACTGTTTTGTTGCCTGTCTCAGAAGAAAAAAAAATCATTTAGTGTAATTCATAGACTGGTGCTAAAACAAGACATGAACTGTGATTGCATTTTGAAAGAAAATATTTGCCCTAACTTGATCGGAGGTGTGATGGGGGCGGGCAGTACCACCCTACATTATACTCTCTAAATCTGCATGTTAATTGTTCTGAAACAATGGCTATGTCTGGCACACACACCAGAGCCTTCTCAATAAAGTCAGCTTAATCCTTTTTGCAAGCTTGCAGAAGTAATTACCTTGCACCTCAGCCAAAACGGTAACTTGCGTGAGGCTCCTCTTGTTGCTCGGGAGGCCGGGTGACCTTTTCCGCTCACAAGCCCCCAGCTCGCAGAGGGCAAGCATCTCTTTTGTTAGCTGACGGGCACCTTGGCAGCTTTAATCGACTGTTCATAACAGAAATGTGAATGCTTTGTCACCTGCCTCAGTCCACTCAGAGGAGGAAGAATGAAAGAACTTCTCTGGTTTTGAACTTGAATAGACCAAGGCATCTGTGAAAATGATGCAAATGACTTTGAAATTTCACCTTTATGAAGTAGTGGCTATGTCTTTTCAAGAGCTGACTGGTAGAATTGTTCCCATTTATACCAAGGTGGGCAGAGTACACTCTGAGGCCACCTACAGCCTTCAAAGATTACTTTGTGGATCTCAGTTCCTCCAGATTTCCTGGATGACCCTTTTTCAGTTCCAAAAAAGGTTGAATTGTCTCTCCTGGAAGCCTTTGGAAGCAGAAATTCGCCTTTTAAATAGGTTGCTGCTCCCCTTCCACCACACTTTTTTAACATCAGAAAATACCAATTTTTCAAGATGTGAAGAGGCCCAATACAAGGCTGGGCTTCAAGCTCTCAGATACAGGATGTCCTAAAACAACAACAACAATAACAAAACCTCAGACACCTGGGAACCCTAGTACAAAGGTATAAATTTTACAGCATCAAAGGGAAAGTGGCGCTTAGCCACACTCTGTTTCTTGGACAGTATGATGTGATAGAATACTGGAGAATTGCTTATAAGAAACATGCAGAGATGGGATGTCCATTCTCCAAGTTAGGAAGGATACAATATATGACATGGGTGGCTAGAATAAAATACAAAATGAGATGGAAAAGCCAAGAAATTCCGACAAATGAAGATTGGATTCTCAAATTATTTAATATGTATGAGATGGACAGATTAATGATGGTAATAGATGAGAGGAATTCAACAAAGTACAAGGAAGAATGGAAAGATGTAATACCCCTATGGAAAGGAAAATATGGCGGGGGGGGGGGGACTTAGCGGTTATAAGCATAGAGGAATGAAATAAGAGAAAGATGGAGAAATAGAGAGCAGTTAACAAATCAACTGAAAAGGGGATGACAAATTTCAAATTATCATCACAACTAGGAAAGAAAAAGGAAGTGATTTTAAGTGTTAAATGTGTATGGGTTTTCATATGTGTAGTAAGTTTGTTATTATTGTGGTAGTTTGTATATGTCATTAGGTTTTCTGTGGGGTTTTTTCCAGGCTGTGAGGCTGTGATTTCTCTGAAGATGCCAGCCACAGATGCAGGAGAAATGTCAGAAATAAACTCTTCCAGAACACAGCCTCACAGCCTGGAAAAAAAACACCTAAAAGACCTATGGATACTGACCATGAAAGCCTTCAACTTCACATTGTATATGTCATTGTTTTATTATTGTGTGGAAATGCTGAATAAAAAAATAATTAAAAAATAAATAACATGTAACCAAAAGTGAGGATGGAGTCCCTCCCCAGAGAAGTTTACAATCCAACATGTGATAACAGGAAGAAGAGGAAGAAAGAGGATGGGATGGGATGAGAAGGTCAGAATAGAAACATATCCAGTTCCTGAAGTATGACCATAGTTAAGAATAAGGTGGTGGAGGGATTTATTGATGGGGCAGAATTTTGTTTGAGTCCATTTTTAAATCAGAACTTACCAAATATTCACAAAATCCAAATGAGGGAAAGAGTGATGCCAAGTGATCAATAAGAGTTGGTGAGAATTTTGTGTCAGTTTAGTTTTGATCAGAAGTTATTGAAGTCTAAAAAATTCCAGAATATGAGAAAGTAGCACTAACAGATTTCTCCATCCTTTGGGAGGAAATTTGGATATATCACCTGTGCAGAAAAAAATGTTTGTCTCTTTTTGACTAAGCTTTGGCAACCTGGTGAAAATACTGTATTCATTTGCATTGTTGCTGCTTATCCTTGAATTCTAGTGCTGCAGGCTATGTTTTGCAAGGAACTAGCAAAACCACCTGAGTATTCCTTACCTAAGAAAATCCTATGAAATTTATGAGGTCGCCATAAGTCGACAGGCATCTTGAAGGCGCGTGCACACACACACACAGTTGCATCATTATGCAGCCAAATCTAATGAGCTGAACACTATTAAGATGCCTTCTCTTTCACTGGTAGGGTAGGAACACTCATATGAATGATGAAGGAAGTAGCAACAGGAGCCTTGGAAGCCAATGCCAAAGAAACAACAGACAGAGAAAACTCTGGCCTCCCAAAGATAATAGGAAAAGGAGTGAAAATTCATGCTTCTGGCTTGATATGATGCATGGTTGCATTGCTTCTCTGAGATCTTGGGCATTTGATTCTTTCCAAAATGAATTCCTGCAAGAAGACTCTCATAATGAGTGGGGAATCTTGTGTTTAATGTCAGGATAGAAGATGACCAGAGTAGGCTGAAATATAGCACTTGTCTCTTTCTGCTGCCCCTCTAACACAAACTCAGAAACCCATGAGAGGCCAAACATTACCAGTCTAACCAATTTGGTCCACAATCCCTGAAGTCCATGTGAACCTAAGGTATTTCTTTCTACATGTGAAGGAGTTGCCAATTGTCCCTTCTGGATGCATCCCTTCACACCATATATTGGTTGGAATTCTGTGTGACTCAGTGTAGTGTAGTAGTTCTTCATGGGGGACCATAGTACAGCTGGCCATTCACAACCATCCAGACTTGCCATGGATCTAATGAAGTTCCCACCATAGCCCTTCTGTACCTGTTGGAGAGCATGGGTGATGGTGGCAGTTTGGCGAAGTGTCTGGCTATGTCCCCATAGCTAGACATGAAATGATTACACTGTCTGCTGGGGTCCTCCAGAGGTTTATCTTCTGGGTACAGGGACATAGCCAGACACTTTTTTGACACTGCCTCTTCCCCTACTCTCCACCAGGGAGGGGGCTGTAGTGTCTCTACAGTAAGTCTTGTGGGGAGGTTTTGCTGTAGTGGAGGGAGGGAATGCCAACCTCCCGATCAACCAAAAAAAGAAATATGCAAATATAAGTCTGGCTTGTGTATGTCACTAACAGGATGCCAATGTTCCTCTCCACAAGGTGTCCCAAGGAACTTTAACTGGCTTGTCAATGTGGTTGCAATGGGCTTCCTATTAGAACATCCATATATATAGATTGAGTGGAAACCAGGAATCACACCCGGATTTAGAAGCAAAGAAATGGAACCAGGAGGCAGATTGGGGCAGAATCAGAGTCCCGTTAGTTTCTCATAAATGCATAGGTTCCTGTATAGAAATGGACATTTTTGTCCAATGCTGAACCATATTTAGTTCAAGATTGTGGAAGTGGTGTTCTGCGTGTGAAACCATGGTACATGGATGCCTATTGTGCATGCAGATCCATGTGTACGTTTAGCATCACAATTCACTAACAAGATAGCTTTGCACAATTACCCATAACTCTGGGAGTATAACATTATGCTCTGTCTCCTCAATACAGGATCACAGCCATGACCATTCAGGAAAAATTTCCAGATGGAATCATATGCCTTGGCCTAACTCAGAGGTGGAAATGGTGTGAACCTCCAAGTTGTGTTGGGCTGCAACTTTCAGCATTCCTCACTACTGGTTGTGCTGCCTAGGGCTGCTGGGAATTGCAGTCCAGCAACATTTGGAGGCCTGCCTGATTCCCACCCTTGACCTAAATCCAAATATTAGTCCCAAGTCAAATAGACTTCCTATATCAATGGAGCTTACATTAACTTCTGACTTACCAAGTTCCCATTGGGTCAATGGGTCTCATCTACTTGGGATGAACAAATGGATTTAGGCACTTTATAGCTCATTCTGTCAAAGTAAGCCAATGACTAGAAACAACAGGCAGAGCTACTTCAATACCTGAAACCCTTTGCTATTCAGAGAAGAGTTCCAAGCTGTAGCCTGAACAACAACTATGTCTCTCGCTTTAGCCCTGGCAGCTTTTGACATCTCTAAGGGTAGAGGAGAAGGGAGGGTTGAGAGGAAAAGAAGGTTGCTAGATCAGGGTTATCCCAGGCCCTGAGATTTCACAGCAAAGATCTGAGACGTAGGGATGGCTCCTTGTGATGTCATGGGTTGGGCCCTGATTATGTTACAAGGAAAAGCCCCTGGTGGCATCATTAAGCATCAGTCACAGCTATACAGAGTGTGCTATTCAAATAGAAACACCAAGTTTAACAAACAAGGAAAATGCACACACACACCTTTCAGGCATCTAAGAAAGCCAATGCTATTCTAGGCTGAATCAAAAGGAGTATAGTGTATATAACTCAAGGGAAGTAATAGTGCCACTCTATTCTGCTTTCATCAGACCTCACTTGGAATACTCTGTCCAGTTGTGGACACCACAATTCAAGAAGGATATGGGCAAGCTGGAACGTGTCCAGAGGAGGGCAACCAAAATGGTGGAAGGTCTGGAAGCCATGCCCTATGAGGAGTGGCTTAGGGAGCTGCGTATGTTTAGCCTGGGGAAGAGAAGATTAAGAGGAGACATGACAGCCATGTTTAAGTATTTGAAAGGATGTCATACTGAGGATGGAGCAAGCTTGTTTTCTGCTGCTCCAGAGACTAAGACACAGAGCAATGGACTCAAACTACAGGAAAAGAGATTCCATCTAAACATTAGGAAGAACTTCCTGTTAGTAAGAGCTGTTCAACAGTGGAATGTGCTGCCTCAGAGTGTGATGGAGTCTCCTTCTTTGGAGGTCTTTAAACCAAGGCTGGATGGCTAGCTGTTGGGAATGCTTTGATTGGGAGGGGGTTGGATTAGATGGCAGTTGTGGTCTCTTCCAACTCTATGATTCTATGTTCACTCACCCTGAGATTCCTACCCCTTGCCTTGAGAAAAGCCAGACCTGGGATCTGGTAACTCTAGGGGAAAATGCCATGTATGCACATGTCCAGGAAACCAGCCAAGGTGAGGTGCTATTAGCAGATACTAGTGTATCAGTCTGCCCAGAACTCACAGTCACACAGAATTACAATGGTAGGGCAAAATATCTAGGTAACGGAACAAATCCATAAAAGCCAGGGAATAGTCCAATTTACCAATCCGATAGTCCAGGGTCACGAAGAGCAGGGGGTCATGATAAACTCCTACAAGATGGCACAGCAGCTGTCCCTGATTTATACAGATTCAGGGATTGCACAGCTGTTCTCTAATAAGGTGGTGTCTCTCATAAATATGCTGAGACTTCCACTCTTCCTTTTGATGTTGGCGTTCCTGAAAGGTGGATACAATCAGGACTAAGGTCTCTCTGTCTGAGGGGCTAGGCCTTTCTGCTGGGTCTGGGTTATCTGCTCTGTCCCCTACTGCTATTTCTGAGGGGTCAGGCAGCACTGTGGGGTTGGGTGCTGTTGTCTCTACTCCCTGCTGCAAATCCTGCTCTGAAGGTCTGTCTTCTTCTAGCTCATCTTCCAAGTCAGAAGAGCAGGGCCTGATAGCACAGAACATCCCCATAGCACTTCAGATCCCAATGTTCTGTTTTTTTTAAAAAAGAAAAAATCTCTGGGTGTACAGTATATAACCTTGTTCTCTAAATGATACCAACAAAGCTTGCTTAGATTCAGCCTGCAAAATGAGCTTTAGGAATTCAGGCTCACCTCCGAAAAGAAGTAACATTTTGAGAGCCCAAATTTCCCCAGGAATTTGCTGCCATGTTATGTGTTTTGAACTACAGTTCTCTTTAAATGCAAGCTTCTGGTGCTTTCATGGTGAGTCTTTGAAGGGATAGTTCCTTCTCAAAATGGTCACTCCAGACAGGTTGCCAAAAGATGGCACACTTCAGTCTGAGCAGAAGATGATTGGGGAGCTCATGTTAATATACTGAGCCTTTTCACTGCAGGGATGGGAGCATGCTTCCTCTCTACACCCATTTGTTATCAGCACCCATTTGTTATCAGAAGGTGGAAGGGATGACAGCTGGTGTCACACTTGTCACTGCAATCCTGGCCTCTAAATGACAAAGGAAGGACAGCAAAGTGTCTTGTGGGCAGATAGTCAGAGACAGAGGCTGGGTGTCGGAACCACCGCTGTCACTCAGGCAGAGAGTAAATTGTGGCTGGTTGGCTGGCGGTTCGCACACAAGCAGAGAGACACACCGACACACACACACACACACACACACACACCGCCAGCATTCACTCTCTTGTCACTTCCATCCACCATGAATTATTAAAAGAACAGCTGTAAAATAGTGTTTTTAAAATGTCACTGTGGCTTTTCCCATCAGAGAGGAAAAGGTCTACTTCGGCAGCAATCCCCACTCAACAATAAGAACAACCATAAATGATTTCATTAGCTAGAAACATTGATTGATTTGTTTAAAATAACCTTTTCGCAAAATTTGGACTAAAAGAATCAATAATAGAATTGTGCTCAACTATCAAGACAGACAGACATGCATGCACACACAAAGTTATTTGCATATATTGTTGTATCCCTGTTTACTAAACTGATTAAAACATAGAACAATTTAAATGTAACAAGATGTTTCCATCTTGTTTTCACATTTAAATAGCTCTGTTTGTTAATTACAGTAATGTCCATACACACACACAATATATATATATATTTTCTAAGTGATTAACTACATCCTTCTGGGATCCAGAACAGACTTATCAGAAGTGCTGCTTGTTTCAATGATCTCTCTCTCTCTCTTTGTATACACACACAAAGAGAGAGAGAGAGAGAGTTTTGTGTATGCACACACACACAATTTCCCTCTATGCACACAAACATATATGCATACGTATATGGAAAGGCCATGTATTGTTAGGTGGATCTAAGATAGTAATTACATTGTATTTTACTTACTGTTCTTAAAAAAATTAAAATAATTGCAGCCAGATTTTGCCTGATCTCCCCCCTGGTCCCAAGCTAGCAAAGATGTTCTTAACTGTGTGACTGAATAGCAGCCCAAGGTATTGCCTCTCAAAGGCAAAGCTGTTCTCTAAAGCCATCTGTAGGATATATGTGTGAAACATGGATAATGTGATAATAGGAGAAACCAAAATTCTGTCTGAGGGGATACATGCATGGAACGAAACAACAGCAGAGAACTAGAATCTACAAAAGCAGCCATTTTCTCTTCTGCTGTGGTTAAAGATACAGCTGCACAGTGCTAAGTAATGTGTCTTGGTTCCACAGTTCAATCTCCTATTGGTACATCTAGTTCAGTATCGGGCATATTGGATTAAAGCACTTCCCTTTAGTGTCCAGGATTCCAGTGCTTCTCAAGAGTTCTGCTGTGGGAAAAGACAAAGTCCTTCCCACCTCTGTTCTGAATACACAGTGACAAATGCCTGAGGAGCAACAGGGGAGGAATGCAGGAACAGGATAAGGGGTGCAGGTCTAGCCTGTTGCCAATTGTCCACAATAGAAGCAAAAGAAGTCAAGAGCCAGTAGAGAAGTCAGTCACCAATAGCCCATACAGTATGCAAGAGTAGTCAAAAGCCAGTCCAAAGTTGATTACCAGTTGTCCATACCAGGTGCCAGGGAAGTCAAAAGCCATTCCCACAATTCAGTAGAGTCAGGTCTTTGGTCCAATTCCATGGTCAGCAAAGGGTTAAAGCAGCAGTCCAAAAGTCTGTTCGAGGCAAAGCAAGCAAGAATCCAAGAGGAGTGCAATAGCTCAAGATTAGCAGTTGTTAGCACTGGAATTTGAAGGAAAGCTGCATCCAGATTTATAGCTAAAGTTCAAGGTCAGGTGGAGCTAATTAGCGAGGAAGCAGGTGAGCATTTGATATTTAAATGATGCTGGGATCCTAAAACAGGATCAGTGTTATAGAGAAGCATTTTAAATTTGAAAATGTTTTTTCCTTCCTTCAGTTCTAATTTTTTTATTTTAAAATTTGCATAAACCTTATATTTTAAGGCTTAGTTTTACTAGTTTTCTTCTCTCCACCCCTTCCTACAAATTGTCTATGTGCGTGTATGCATCAGTGTTCTGTCATAGGAAAGAAACTTAATTTCTAGATAGATTCAACACTGAAAGAGATTTATTGTCTACTAGCCCCCCGGCAGAGTAATGTTCCATTTACATCAGTGGTGTCCAACCTGTGGTCCTCCAGGTGCTTTTGACTATAGCTTCCAGAATTCCTGACCATTGGACCAGCTGATTCAGGCTTCTGGGAGTTGGAGTCCAAAACATCTGGAGGGCCACAGGTTGGACACCACTGATTTACATTAAAAATGCTATCCTATACTTATATACTTAGAAGTAAGCCCCAATAAATTCAGTGGGACTTGCTTCTATGAAATTGTAACCTGAGACATTCTAAAAGGTCGTTGGAATATATGCATTTCTTGATGACAATTATGTTTTTTTAACTATCTTATCATAGAATCATAGAATTGTAGAGTTGGAAGAGACCATGAGGGCCATCCAGTCCAACTCCCTGCCACGCAGGAAATCTTGATCAAAGCATCCCCGACAGATGGCCATCCAGTCTCTGTTTAAAGACCTCCAAGGAAGGAGACCCATTTATTTCCTGGAGCTAAAAGTGCTGTACATTATTTTCCACCCACCCCCTTCCTCCGACCCCCTTCCTCCCACCCTTCCACCTCCATCTTTATCCGAACAACGACTCTGTGAAGTAGGTTAGGCTGATAGTGTTATGAGGAAGCTGGGATTTGACTTGATCTGTAGTGTGAATTGAGTGAGGGAGTGAGTATGAACACTGAACAGTAGCATACCAGTATCTTTGACCCCTGGTGCAGATCATTTTTAAGGGAAGTGGGGGAGAGGAAGGGGAAAGGGATGGAGATAGGCTTGACGATGCAGATTGTGAATGTCTCCTGCTCAACTCCTGTTCCTTGCAGCCAATCCCTTCTTCCTTTTTCTTGAATCTCAGTGTGTGTGGGGGGGGGAGTTAGGCACCACCACTCCACCCCACCCCACATTTTTTCCACTCAGGGTGGAGTGCCCCCCACATCCTTATTAGGATGCTACTGGCACAGAGCTCGTGCAGTGACCGTGGATCTGAAAGAAAACTGTAATTTTGAGCAGGCCTGAGAAATACAGTTTGATT